>RCIC01000008.1:7207500-8599989 GCA_018883505.1 Ceratosolen fusciceps
TCGAATTAATTAGCCCCATGATGGGGTTGTTATTGGGATTATTAGGGATTATTGGGGAGGCTGTTGGGGGGGAGGGAGTTGGGCCGGGAGGAGAAAATATCCTCGAAATTATCGAGGACGAGTTATTAGTGCCGTTCGGGGTATTAGTGCTCCCTGGAAAGCCGACGAGTTATTTAAAACGAGCCGCAAACTATCTTCTTCGTGCCCTTAGCGCATTCGTCACGCTGCACTTTGTCTTATTAACGCATTAACCGGCAGATAGAGATAGAGGGAGATAGTAGACGGGAAGGAGTGTCGGGATGGGACGGGTTGGGACGGGACGGGAAGAAGGCTGGCAAGAGAGTTAATTATATAGTGAGTCCGAGGAAGACTCGAAGACGTCGTTACGAGCTCATCGTCGCTTGCCTGCGCACACGAGGGCTTTGCGCACGTACGCGCGTTAACTCCGTCCTCCGCATCGCCGCATTACAATGGAACTTTTCTTTATCCCGTATTATTTCTCGCTCTCCTCCTCCTCCTCCCCGCCATCCCCCGCCACCGCCACCCCTCTCTCACGCTCTCTAGCTAAAAGCACTCAGGTTACCCGTCTCTCGCGTCCGAGTTCTGCGGTCGCGCGCGCGCCGGACACTCTTTATCCGTACTTTTATGCTCTCGAGCCCGATTCCCCGGGGGTTAATAAGATTTTCATTATCCTCCTCTCGCGCCTTATGCGTCTTAAATCACCGCCGAGAATCAGCCGGTAATTAATGATGATTTATTTATTGTTAATAACGGGCGACGATGCGTGCTGTGGGGCGGAGGAGCGACGCTCTATTGTGAAATTACTCGATTGCTCCTCGGACGCTTTATGTCTCTATACGTTAAAGCGCGGCGACTTATTTGACTTTTCTTTTATTTTTCATTATTCCGTCCCGTGCGAGCGCCGCTCAAATTATTTTTCAACATCGCATCCCAGATAAATTATGATCTTTTAATGACGGCCGAGTCTCCTGCCCCCTGCCTCCCGCCTCCTGCCCCCTGCCTCCTGCCTCCTGCCTCCTGCCACCTGACTCCTGACTCCTGACTCCTGCCTCCTGACTCCTGCAGCCTCCTCCCTCACCCGCCGCTGTCTCCACCGCCCGCCGCCCTCTCTCACTCCGCCATGCGGATCTAATGGTTTGTCGTGCTCAGGCTCTCGATTAATCATCACCTTAATTATCATTATTATCGGACCGATAGCGTATCTCGCCCCAGAGAGTCCGTCCGTTCGTTGTTAATCACGATTTCGGGCCCGGGATCCATATTATACGTAAAACCGTTGCGAGCACAAGCCCTTGCAAGCCGAATATAGCCGATATTCTATAAAGGAAGGGTAGCGGCCATTTTATTTTAAAACGCTTCCACACGCACACGAGCAACAGCAACTAATTAATCCAATGTAGCTGGGCTCCCGCAGTTGTACGAAATAAAAAAAAAAAAAAAAGAAAAAAAAAGCAAATAAAGAAACACGAAATTAGTCGTATATTTGTGAAGATGTGGAGTGTGGAGGCGGGTAAGAGCCCCGAATAAGAATATTAAAAACTTCATTATTATAAATGTCCCCATTGATTCGAGGATATAATTGAAGTCGCGCTCTGTCCCGAAATAAAAAGGTCAAAGTTTTATTTCGCCGAGCATTACTTGTGCCGGGGGAAGGAAAGCGGCACTTTTAGTTCGGTGTATTTTCCCGTCCCCCTCTCTCTCTCTCTCTCTCTCTCTCTCTCCCTCTCTCATTCTCTCTGTTTCAGTCTCGCTCGATGGCTCGCCGGTATTTGTCGACTGGGTGGAGGAGGAGGAGGAGGAGAATGAGAAGCGATGGAGGACGGAGGACCGAAGCAGCCGAATCTCCCAACGCAGCGGCATAAAAAACACTGCACCCCTGAGAATTTTCGGGATCCGCAGCGTTAGGGATAACCTACAAAGTGGAAACTCAATCGTCCAGGACGAGGCAATTCACGTAACCGCCAAGTCAAACTGTAATCGAGTGACCGCACTTTTCCCCCGCCACCCGCGGCTCGCCGAGCCACCCAACTTTTCAAACTTCAAAATAGCTACTTTTTCCGCCCTATTCGACCTATTTGGCCAAAATGAAAGGAAATAAAAATCTCCCGGTAATATACGGCCTCTGCCTGCTTCAGTGCCTCCACGGCACCGCCATAAGTAATTGATTGACCTCTCCGATGATTTATATTCGGTATTATAGAGCGGTCCGACTACGGCGACTACGACGACTACGGCGACTACGACGACTAGGACGGCGACTCTATAACGATCCCATCAATTACTTTATTTTAATTACCGTGGCCATCGACAGCCGCAGAAGCAGTAGAAGCCCGAGCGGACGCTAGATTATTACTATTACGTCCATTTTAACGATAAATAAAATGGATCTGTCGAGCTCTTGGACTCGAATTGGCTCGGAACATCGCGCTCGGCCAGAGAAAGTCCTCGTTAATTCCCAAAGACTTCGTGCAAGTTTCTTTTATTGATTTATATTCGCCGAGGAATTTATTTAGTTTTATAAACATACTGTCGGCCATCGCGCCCCTTCACACCTTCCCGAAAAATACAACAATCCGAGGCCCATTACCAGCTGGGGAATAACGAAAAAGAAAAAAAAAATCCAAATTACGCAAACCCCATTAAACTTCGCTTCTAAATTATTTGTGCGAAAGATTTTTAAAAAATTTAAAAACCAACCCGTTCGCCTCCTATTGCAATATGAAAAATAATATTTTATGGGCCTCGGTATCCCCGTAAGGACTATTGTAACTTGAAAGATTTTATTTTTACGCCGGATATCCATGCCGGAAAAAGATTATTTCGTATTTTCGAAAACGGCTATCGCCACGAAAATCTAATCTTCTTCCTACCCCCCCCCCATTCCTGGATCGCAAAAGTAATTAGATCGTCAAATTCATTTCTTTATTTTTGTTTTTTTTTTTTTTTTTGTTTTTCTTCTTTAACACACGTTCGCGTTCTTTAACACGTTCTCTAGTCAATAAAAGAAGTTTACGTTGGCGAGCTTGCGGGTCCATAAATTCTCTTACGTAGCTCCTTATCGCCGAGTCGATATTATTATTAATTTTCCTCGGAAGATCCGAGTCCGAGCGTTAGATCCGAGTACTCGAGAGAGAGAGAGAGAGAGAGAGAGAGAGAGAGAAGACAAAGATTACGAAACAATACGAATGCATAAATTATATGCTGCGCGTGAAAATGCTCTAAACGCTATCAATGGCCAACATATTGGTTTTCGTAAAAATGATCGACGGGAATCTGCTTCGCTTTAATGATTCTCTCTATTAATAATTCTTGGTAAATGCGAGGGAAGTCGAGGGGGAAAGAAAAAAATGAGGAAAACGTTGAAGTATCTTGAATGGTTTGAGCTGAATAGATAAAGTTATACGCAGGCGTGCGCGCGCTGATTTTATTGAATTAACATTATCGGGAACGAGGCTTATCGGCGATCGTATTTATGAATAACGTCAAAGCGTGTCTAGTTTCTTAGACTACGAATCTTCTCATTGATCGTAGCGAGCTGCTCGATCGCCAATGCACGCATCTGTATGTGCATTGCGATAAAGGCGCGCAGGTCGCCTGCATTTCGGTTTTCAAGTTATTACGAAAATAAATTTATGAGCCGATGGGTTGCCGGGCTTGAAGGGGTTACTGGGGTTATTGGAAACGGGAAGAGGACAATCGCGTAAGAGCGGCCAGAGAGAGAGAGAGAGAGAGAGAGAGCGAGTGCGTGTATGTGTGTAATTTCTCGGTAGGCTTATCTATTCGTATGTAGCGGAACGGGGGGCTGGGTGGGGTAGGAGGACCGAGTCCATTGACTATTGTAATCGGCTTTAACCGGACGATTGAGCGGATGAGCGGAAACGTTATTAACGAAGACTCGGCGGACTCGCGGACGCCTCGGTCTGATTGAACAATCTCTTATCGTCCTCCGCGTACTATCGAGCGAAATATCCTTATCGTGGCCGATATCGCGCGAATGACGTCAGCCGCTTTCAATTTGACGTAAGTCGCGGAGGGAGACGCGGGGCCGGGCTTCGACGTCGACTTCCGTCGGCAAGACGCGCCTCGGCTTCCCGGCGCATTTCTCTCTCTCTCTCTCTCTCTCTCTCTCTCTCTCTCTCTCTCTCTCTCTCTGTCTCTCTGCCTCGCTCGCTCCCGCCCTTTTACGGCCGCTGATTAATGGCCCCGTTCCGCGCGGACTAATTAATATTACGATATACGGGGGCCTGGCGTCTCGCGGGGAAGGGACGCTTCGGACCGATAGATAATAGGCGAATTGACGTGTATCGGAGGAAGTGAGGTCGACCTCTCACGCATTTTTCGCTGGCCTCGCGCTCCCGAAGAAGGGCGTGCTGCGTACACGCGTTAAAGATATCTTGAGATAGGGTTGGCGAGGGGCAGGGGCGGCGGGGAGGCACAGGCGAAATGGCGCGAATCGGGGCGCTCGCTGATAGTGGTGGCGTTCGGCGAAATCGAAGACGCAAGAGCAGCTCTCGGTAATCAACGACGGCTATTCATAAATTTTCACAAAAATCCCGGCACTAGCGGGCACCGCTCGCCCCCGCCTCTGAATTATACGCTCAAAGGGAATTAATTAACTGACAGACAAAGAGAAAATGAGAAGGCTTTCGTTACAATAATGCCTTCCCCTTGGATTTCCAAGCATTAATTAAGCCGCTCGCGTCGCTTTCAATTTATCCTTCCATGAATAATATCCGTTTCGTTTCTTCGTCCGATCGGGAGCTTGTTTCCGCGAAAACGAACCCGGGGCAAATCACCCTCGATACGTGCAAAGTTAAAGAAACGAGCGACAGTGGCTGACTGACTGACTGAGAGAGAGAGAGAGGGATGTTGGGAGGGAGGCTATCGCGCAACGTCATTAATCTTTCGGTAGAGGGAAGTAAAATAAATAATTTGCGCAGCTCGCGGAAACTGAAAAATTCAAATGCGCATCGGGCAGGAGGAAAGAGATTCTCATCTCGAGCTAAAATTCCCGGATTATTATTTACGAGATGAGAAGAGGGAGAGGAGCGCCAGGGCCGGGCGATAAACCTTGATTTTTCCGTCTTGATGCGAATATAATATGTATGCACCCCTCCGAACGAAAAAATCCCCCAGATGCGTATGTCCCGAGGCGTGTCAAATTGCCACTTTAACATGTTACTTGCCTCTCTCTCTCTCTCTCTCTCTCTCTCTTCTCTGGTTCTCTTTCACCCCAGTATTATCCCCGCGCGTTTCAGCATTATGCGACGCAGCCTCCGTGTACCACGTTCCGATCCGGCATTCCCATCTTAACGCGGCTGCGCTCATACGCACGTCAACTCTTTATTAAAGTCCTGTCAGAAGACGACCCGTAGCGTCTTCCGCTGGGCGGCCGACCTCTGCTCTTTATTTCCGTCCCTCTTGTTTACGGCGCTCCTGGCTTACGGTGCTCTGCCTGATCTTCGCCGACCCCCCCCCCCCCCTCCTCTCCGACTGAAATTTTGCAAGTAGAGACGCGCCGCATTTTCCTCGCCTCGCGGTCCATTGAGCCCGGCTCTCGCCCGAGCCGACTCTCAGACCAAACGGAGTCTCTGCCCGCAACGTCGTCTGCAGGGGACGCAGCAATTAACGCAGCGATCGCTCGGCTCGCTAAAATCGCACGAGTAAATAGCTGAGAATCAATGAGGTGGTGGGAGCTAAGCAACACGGGAAAGGTGGAGAAATCGGAATGTCCCGGTAGTTAGCCGGGGGCTGCTACGGGGCCTCGATCCCTGCCTGCGAAATAAATCCCAGCCGGCGATCGTCACCCAAGTCACCCGGCGCCTTACGCCTTCCTCTACGTCCTCACTGTCCTTTCTGTCTACTCTGTCGCTAAACTGCCCCACCGACCTCCTCGTCCCATGTCCCACGTCCCACGTCCCGTGGACCACCCTTAATGGAGCCGAGCAGGCACGCGCCGGCTCGTGGCCCGCCGTCGGCTTAAACAAACTATCGATTATGGGATTTCACGCCGAGGACCTATAGGATTACCGAATGGGGTTATTTATTGGGGGCTGGTGGCGCTCGACGGCCTTTTACAGGAGCGAAGTCGAGGCATAGGGCCGGCCAATGACAATCGGATACGAATGATATCCGAGACCTCCTCGCCCTCTCCTCCGCCCCTCCTCGGATTACGTGGCCGCAGCTTGATTCGGAGTCGAAAGATCATCGAGCGGACACCGAGCCATGGGAATCTCGGCGGATTTCCATCGAAATCTGAAGGACGCGGGGCAGCCAAGGTGAGGACAGGTTCCCGGGGCAACTGGAGACTCGTGGCACTGGACCCGCTGCCACTCTCCTTCCGTGCCAACAACGAGCCGTTAAATTACAGCTCCTCGCACGGTGGACCGAGGACGCCCGCGTGTCCAATTGCCCCACCCCTCCCCACCACCACCCAACAACCTACCCCTCCCCCCCACAGCCCCATTCCCCACGCACCGGCCGAGCAATAGTTTTCACGGCTCATTAGAATTAGCCGCGAGGGCGGGACGCCCGTAGGTTATTGGGGTTATTGGGGTTATTGGGGTTATTGGGGGATGAGTTCCCATGACGCGGAAAGGAGCCGTGAGTAATCGCGTGTGTGCCGAGGATTCGTCGCGCGGCTCATTTGGCAGCTCCACTCCGTCGCGACTTTCTCACTCGTTCGTTCGGGCGCACTTTCACACGCGAGGCCGGCGTCGCGAATCGGCCGCGCCCCACCCTCCCCCACCCGCCCTAACACCGGCCCGCCATCCATCCATCCAGCCCTAATTATTATTGAATTAAGATAATGGCCGGGGTTATTGGGGTCGGGACCGCTGCCGAGGTTTCCTGGGCTTCGCCATCGGAGCCAATTAATAGCCGTTATCGAGACCCCGTCCGGGGGTTCGGGGGGGGGGGACGGGAGAGCCGATTACGATGAAGCCCCTCGGTGTATCCATCGGCGAGCACTCGGCGCTTATCGAGGCCACGGAGTCTCGGGCCTCCGGAAGTCGAGCAGACGCCGCTCGCAGGAGACTTGCCGACGATAGAAAAGGAGAGCAAAGGCGGCAGCGGCGGCGCGTCGAATCCCCGATAACCCTCTTTCGAGAGGTGGCGCAAGGCCGACCGCCGACTGACCCTCGACCTCGACGTCCCGGGCCATGTCCCTCCGGTCGCTCACCACCGCGACACGAGTATCGGATATCCCGCAGGTAACGTACCATTCGTTCCTCGCTTATACCTACCTCATTGGCATCCCCGACTCCCTTTCTCCTCGCCCCCACTTCCCCTCCACACCCTCATCCCTTTTCGCTCTCTCTCTCTCTCTCTCTCTCTCTCTCTCTCTCTCTGTCTCTCACGTGCATATCAAGCGCTTGAGGAGCGAGGAAAGCATCAAAGATGTCCGTTTCTCGTATCCGAATCTGTTGAATCGCAGCTTAATTCCCTGGTTATCCCATATCTCGATCAATGCTATAGATAAATATTAGAAAAGGAATGCGTAAAGCCTGGAAATTATTGAAATTATCGAACTAGTAACTAGCCAACTAAACTAGCTTTCGGGCCCCCGCGTTCTTCCTCCGACCAACCGATAAACAAGCCGGGCAAAGTATTTCTGCACGTAATTGCGAAGTATCCGTCCATCCTGTGTATAAAATGGAATTAATTGCTTATTTTATACGGTCTTCGCCACCAGCTACGATCACCTTTCGAATAAAAATATTCATTTTTCGATAAACAGGAATTTACAAGATTATTACGAAACGTACTTAAACTCGTACGAGCTTACCCTTATCGTCCAATCTACGTCTCTGCTAATACAGAATATTTTAACGTGGACGTGTAGCTCGTTTTTCCAGCTGATCTAGGGGATTTTTAGAGTTGGTTTTAAAAGAAAATTGGCGCCGGATAACAATCATCGCCGGCAATGGTCAATTATTCCTAAAAAAAAAAAAGCCGACGTGAATCTCGGGAACTTTACATCATCCGCTCATTAGAAATTCATATAAAACGAAATGGATTTTTTTCCTACCGAAAAAAGATTAATAATTATTTAATTAAATGATTATTAATCTTTTTTCTTCGAGCTCCGATTAAAATTACAAGCTTAGACGTGGAATGCAAATTTCTAACGTACGAGTCCGACGTCGATCGGGATCCCCGATAGCCGAGAGCTGGATATTAGCGCAGCATCCCGGCAAGATTAATGCCGGTCGGTCGCTATCCCCGTTTTAGTTATTCAAATAGAAGAATTTACGAAATAACCGCTCCCCGCAGAGTATATCGGCCGAAACCTTCGAGCCGTGTCTCTAAGATAAGGATAATGACGAACGACGAACGACGAACGACGAACGACAGCTTCATCAGTACATAAAACTGGAAGGACCGTTAATTATTTTTCTTTCATTCTTTTTCACTAGCGGTATTATTATTAAAAGCAGCGTCACTGATAAATTACGAATTAAGTAATAAGCCATTAGTGTGCTAATGGAATACCGTGGCCTGCTTAATAAAGAGAAGGATTCGCGCGCGTGCGCAGAGACTCGAAGGGACGATTGAAGGAAGGTAAAGAAGGAGGAAAAGGGTTGAGTGGCACCGGATTGGAGGGGGTGGCGTTTCATTAGGGCTATTAGAAGTCGTTGCGGTAATTTTGACGAAAGAAACGGGGGGAATCGAAAACCAACGGAGGATTTACACGGGACCGATAAAGATAAAGTACCCTCGATTGCAAGGGCATTGAAAGGTAATAACTTCCTGATTACCGTACGAGCGGTCGAAAATGAAATTTCAACGGGCTCGAGAGAGCCATCATTCTATTATAGGGCGCGCAGGCCGAAAAAAAAAGCCGTGGTCGTCGCCGAAATAAGGCTCGGCACTCGAAGGAGGAGGGAGGGATCGATGTAAGAGGTACGTGTGTACGTGCGTGCGTGCGTGCGTGCGTGCGCGCGCGGGAGACTCGTTCGATTTGGCCTTATACGGGAGGAATTCAAAAAATGAGGATAATGGATGCAGCGAGAGAAAATAATGAGTGGGGTTGTGGTGGTGGTGGTGGTGGTGGTGGTGGTGACGGTGGTGGCGGTGCTGGGGGGGGGATGAAGGAGCGGCGGGGCGGAAGGGCGATCACCGTACGTGGGCCGAGCGGGGTTTTCAAGGGGACCGGCTCATCGGGCCCGGGTATCCAGCCGCATCTCAAGAAGGAAGGGGTTGTTGCTCGAGGACGCGGCTCGAGAGTTAACGCGCGGCTAAGTATACATTTTATCCATAACGTGCTCGCTATTACCCTACAACGACGTCGCCGAGGCTCACGCGGCGAATGATCCCTCGTGTGCCCGGGCACACAAAGTGGCCATCAGCCAACATAAACAATCGCCCCGGTAAGTATACGCTTGCTCGCGAAAACGAGGCGACGCTCCCCCCCTCTCCTCCCCCTTTCGCTCTCTCTCTCTCTCTCTCACTCTCTCTCTCCCTCTCTCTCCCTCCCTCAGATACGGGCGCGCGCTGGCTCCCATGGCACGGTACCCTCCCCCTCCCCCTCCCCCCAATTCGATGGCCGTGAGTCGAGTCGGGCACCGTCACGCTAATGGAGCCATTATCGTTTGGATAACTTCATCGAAAAGGGCCGATCCTCGGCCGTAACTAGACTCTCGAGCTGCGATGCCTACCTTCCTCCATCCCGCCATTTCCCGCCATCGAGGAAATCAATCGCCATTTCCCCACCCGATACCT
Source organism: Ceratosolen fusciceps (assembly GCA_018883505.1). Lineage (NCBI taxonomy): Eukaryota > Metazoa > Arthropoda > Insecta > Hymenoptera > Agaonidae > Ceratosolen > Ceratosolen fusciceps. Next base: position 7,217,245 of record RCIC01000008.1, read on the forward strand.
CATTTTTCTCCCTTGGCGTTCCGCCTTTTTTCCCCCTTGGCCACTCGGGGTCCCTCGTCGTCGGGCCTCGTGATCCCGACAGCCTCTTCCTTAGACAGCCGAGCACAGCTCTGCCGTCTAATAATGTATCGAGCCGGCAAGTATCGAGGATCTGAAATACGGGGATTGCCGGTAACGATCCTCGATACAATGTCTCGGCGTGCATGCACCGAGGGCTACACGGATGCACGGATCGAGTCTACGGGTCGCCTCCTCGGATCGGAACTTACGTACCTGTACGAAGCCTTACATCAGAGGCAGAGGGCGGCTTACTCCAGAATCCGAAGGCGATCGGCCCGCTTCGATCGTTGTGTCCGTCGAGCCGGTCAACCCCTTCAATTATCTCCTTCCTAAGCTTCCGATACTTTTTAGAGCGCGGCTGCGTTGACAAAGAAAAGCTGAAGGAAACGGAGTCGGTCATGAGATCTGGCCGAGATCACGGACGAGCAGGGGAAGAGAGCACTTTTAGCCGGAAGTGGGGACGGTAGGGTGACCCGGGCAGGAAGGAAATCACGGCCGAGGGGGTACGGGAGAGGGTAGAGAGGAAAAACTACGGGACTCGAGCGTTCGGGGGGCAAACAATGATATAAATGTTGCCGAGGATGCGGGGATACCGTCGGAGCGGTTCGTTGGCGCGCGATTTTTATCACCCGCCGCGTTTCGCTCGATAAGTGGCACCGCAATCGAGCTCGGTGGCGGGCTGCCGGCGGGCGGAGGGATCCAAGAAGCGAAGAGGGAGTAAGTTCGTTCGGAATCAAGGAGGAGTTATTGACCACCTTCGATGGTACAAAGGAGACTGCCACAAGGGAGACGAAGCTGACTCTCCCCCCTCCCGCCCCTTCTCTTTATAACAATATCGCTCGAGCTGGCTGGCTGGTATCGTAGTCATCGTCGTCGTCGTCGTCGTCGTCGTCGTCGTCGTCATCATCAACATCATCATCAAGATCATATACCATGTTCTCGTCGATGTCCTAGTCCTTGTCCTCCGAGGGATTCACGAGCGAAACGAGTTTCTCCCGCGCGTGTACATAAATAAACATGCGGCAACGAGGCTCGCGAGCCACCCCCCCTCCTCCGCTCCGGTCGCGTAGCTGCCCCCGCTAGACCGTCGGGGACCGCGAGTAAAAACGGTCCCTCGGCTTCTCAGAGTCTCCCGCTCCCTCGCTCGCTCACCTTTATAATGTCGAAAGCGTCGTTTTGTCGCGCGCAGGACCATTATTCAGATTAGCCACGACTGCCCGGGATATTCTTAGCTCGCGCCTTTCATTTGAATAATTATACGGCGGTTAAGCCACGTAGGGATCATCGGCCCCTCGCTCGCTCTCTCTCTCTCTCTCTCTCTCTCTCTCGCCCTATCTCGTTCAGCCGCTCTGATTAGCGCTGGCAGTCCCTTGTTTTTAACGGCTTCGTTCCCGCAAGGGCAGACTACGATCTGCAGCGTCCTCCTCCTCTGCCGAATTCTCTGGCTTCGCGCATTATCACGTGACCGAACTCTCTCTTTACAGCTAAAACGTAAACAATGTCCGCGTTCCCGAGTCTCTCGCTTATACTGCAAACGCTTAAGCGGGACATACATACATCATCATCATCATCATCATCTCTCTCTCTCTCTCTCTCTCTCTCTCTCTCTCTCTGTCTCTGTCTCTCGCTGACTCACTCACTCACTCACTCACTCACTCACTGACTCACTCGCTCACTCGCTCACTCGTTCCATCTTTAATCTCATCCCTAAGGACCCCGACATCTTGTAAAGTACGCGGCCCATGAAAATTATATCCGATCCCTCCCCGCCGCTTCACACGAGTATGAAATAATGCCCTCGACGTCGAAGTCTCTATTAAAGCCGAATTAAATTCAAGTGCTTCGCATTTGCAGCCCGGCTATAACAATAATTTCGAATAATTTCGGAGCATGGCGGATAATTGGGAATAAAGTAAAAAACCCTCATTATTCTAACTCTCTCGTAGCCCCCCCCCAACCCCACCCCCTCCTACCTTCTCCTACCACTATCGGCCCTCGATCACTGCACACGAAATTACAGCTTTCCGTTTCGTTGTAAGCCTTTTTCTTTTGCTTTAATAGGAATTTTCACTTACGCGATAAACGAATGATTCATTTCATTCACCGGCTTTACCTCGAACTTACCTCGCATTTACCTTCTTCTCCCCTTGTATTTTTTTTCCCTCTCTTTCTTTTTAACGCTAATTTTACTAGACGCTAAGCGGTATCTCGTAAAATTAGCTTATCTCAATCTAATTAGAGTCAGAGGGGTGGGGTGGGGATGGGGATGAGGGATGGGGGTGGTGGCTTGAGAAAATTAGCATGGGACTTTTGAAATAAAATTAGAACGGGATAGTTAATAGAAAGTCGAAAGAAATAATTAGAGATTACGTGATAGGGTACGAAGACGCTCGGGATAATGGAGCTTTCAATAATCTCGAGCGCCGTTACGAAAGAAAAGGAAGGAACGAGGAGAGAACCACCATCAGCATATAAATGTAAATATATTATACGGCGATAGGGTAATACCAGTGTTTTTGAATAACCAGGATACTCTCCACTCGGAACCGTGATAATCCATAAAGAATACCGAGGCCGTCCTTGGCATTGGCAAATTTGCGCCCCATTAGACAAATATTATCAATTTTTAGCCGGGGTTTCGTAATTTCCCAACACTGGGTCAGCACAGTTGGAGCAGGACCCGGACGATGACCCGGAAATTAGAGGAGGGACGCGGAGCTCTCGGGCGCTTCCGAGGCCGCAGTTACAGGAAAATCAGCCCTGACTCCTCGGGTCAGGCTATCCACCTTCGTGGCGGTACGTGTCCGCATACTTATTGGTACATCAGCCATTGGCCGACGGAGATTGTCCCTTGTCGTTTAAAGAACTCGAATCCGTTAGGGAGTGGTGGAAGGGGGAAGGGGTGCGGGGGAATGCGGGGTGGTGCGAGTGGTTATTGGGGCCGCCCGGGCGATCCCGAACCTCAACTACGTCGGCTATTACCCTCTCGAGCGAACGCCCGCTCCCGAGCGGCAAGGAGGGATGAAAATCGGATAGAAATACTTAGGAGCGATGGGTGTGGGTGTGGGTGTGGGGCGAGGGGGGGATGGATGAGTCGTAGAGGGCAAGGGAAGGGCTCCGAGCCCGAAACATGACGGACGATTCGCTTAGAATTTACCGAGGGCCTATAATTTTCCACGGGACGTGGAATGTAGGTACGCGGGCGCAGGTACGCCGAGGACGGTGGGCCGGAAGGAGTATCCTTTATGCCGAAATCCGCGGGTAGGGAAAGTATTTTCGATTACGGCTTTTATTTCGTGGGCTATAAAGCAGCGGTTGGCTATAAGTCGGGCGGCTCCGTTTCTGCAAGACCTTGTTCTGTCAATATAAATCTCGAGGCGGAGAGATAAGAGGAGATAATAATAACAACGATAATAACAACGCACAAGTGCGTGGACGGGAGCATTAATGTCTACGTTACAAGGGTACAAATATCTAAGTGATGGTGAGGCGAGTCCCCGGCAACCAGTTTTGAGATAAAGTATCGGCGAGATCGAAAGCTAACGTCTTCATCGTCGAGTCGATTAAATTTCAAAGTAATAAGTAGTTGCGGCGGGGGGGGGGGGCGAGGGGGATGGGTGGTTAGGGGGCGAGGACGAAGAAAGGTAAATATCGCGCGGAGGGATCAGTTCCGGAAGTGGCCCTAGCAAAAAGAGAGGAAGCCGGAGAGGGACGTCGTTCCCCGAACGCATTCGGTCATCCGAGGCTCGTAAAGGACCGAGAGGAATGGCTTAGCTGGCTTGGATTGGGGGGCGGGGAGGGGGTTGGCTTTCGTGAAAATCGGAAGAAAGAGCCGCTGGACACGGGAGGGAAAAAGCACTGTCGTCAGCTCGACTTCCTCTGCGCGCTATCTGCATTCAAAGATCTGACCTCCCCCCAACCCCTCCCAACCCCCGACACCCTCACCGACCTACCATCCGAGCAAGCAAGCACTTAAAGTGTATCGGTTTCGATCGCCAAGAGACAAAAAGGTGAAGGAGCGCTTCGAGGGAGAAGGCTGGGATGGGATGGAAGGAGATGGTCCGCGTTTCCTCGGGCTGACCTCTGGGAGCGTGGCTCGGGTATTGGTCGAGCTTGGGTTTCGTCCCGGCCAGTCCCGGGCATTTCCTCAAATCGAACGGAAGACGCAGGAGATAAATCGATCGGGATGCCCCTACCTGCAGAGGGGGTAAGGGGGGTAGGGGGATGTGACATTGGCGGCGATGATCCGCAGGGTGTAAGAGGGCTCTCGAGCCTTTTTAAAAACCGGGACTCCGAACCTTCGAGAGCGGAGTTCCGTATCTTTGGAGCCGCCGGTGGTTAGATCCCCTTAGATCTAATCGAGCGCCGGGCTTCGATCTGCCGTCCCTCCATCGCGTCGTATGTCATGAATTAATGACGTAGCCGGCCGAGCCATAATAATCATCGGGATATTAATGAGCTTCGCGCTTCAATAGATTCATCCGATAATGCACGTTCCAATTTAAGAACCGTAATCGCTCTCAATTATGTAAATCATTGGCTACTTGTTTTCTTAGCCGTAGCGCTTCGTAGGCTAGATCAGCTTTGATTCTCATTATGCAACGAGAGTGAGATGGAGATGTACGTTGCCGGGACGGTATCTTATAAATTTTTTACGTCTCGACTTACATTACGCTTTATATCCATTGTTTAAGAGGCATGCGCGGGCATTTATTTCGAAAAAGCTTTGTAATTATGAATGAAATGCTCATTATTCATAAATAAGTGCAAGTATTCATGATCCGGCATTCCTTAAAATTACAAGAGGCCGCTCGGCATTTTCTCTTTGGGCAAACTCTACCGACCGCGTGCTTAACTAGCACATCGATACTATAGATAGGATTTTCGCTCACGGTCACAGACCTTTTTATATTTACGCACATCCGCAGCCGATGATTCCACGTAAATCCAAATTTATACGCATAAATTTAACGACAGGGGCGCATAAATATTTATTAAGATCTCGATCTTGGATTTTCGTGAGATCCAAAATAGGAAGAATTTAACGCGAACTTTTCTATTCTTATATACGGCTTACCTATACCTTAACGTAACAGTGATAATAATTTCGATAATAATAACAACAACAACAACAACAACAACAACAACAATAATCGTAATAATAATAATAATAATATAATAATAATAAATAATAAATAATGAATAATAATAATAATGGAAATGGAAAAGCGGTTTTGCCTCTTTTGCATTAACTACGCGCATGGATCGGATGAATTTAATGTCTTACTCGAAATCCTCCAGTCGAGCTTTAAATAAAAATCTGTGTAATTGGCTAATGGTCTTCGTGCGTATGCGTGTGTGCACGAGCGAGTGGGACGATGATTAGTTGGAGACTTGAAGTCTTACATCGATTTAACGTAGCAGAAGATAGAGCAATTGTAGCTCGTGTAGTTGTAGGTAGGAAAAATACGTAGATCGATAGGTAATTTCGTGGATATTCCAGTGTCGAGTTTTCGAGGCAGGACTAAAAATGCCTATGGGTTTGGATTTTCACGGCGGTGCTACGTAGCTGCCCCGAGTGTACGAGACCCACGTTCTCCCTGAAAATAATGAGACGATAGGCTCCGAGGCTGTTATTCCGGGCCCCGATTTCCCGGAGAAGAGGCAAAAATATATACATACTCGGTAATGGCTAATAAAACTGCTCCTCCGTCCCCGGCCCTACATGGCTGTGGTTGTAAGTGTAGGTGTGTAGGTGTGTAGGTCTAGGCGTAGGCGTAGGCGTCTGCGTCCGTGCCCCGCCGGGAAGCCGAGCGAGCTCTTACCCGGCCAGGACAAGGATTATCCGCTAAAAATTATCATTACGTTGATAATTCACGGGAGACGATCGATCGATCCTCGCAATACCTCACATTCTTACCATTCGTAAACAAGCGGCGGACGGGGATAGACGGAGAGGCGGGAGCTTGATTACAACGCGAACGCGCGCTTTCGTAGAAATATTTTATCTCATTGTACTCGCAGATTAAAGCACCGCGGGTCTTATGATCTATGGATGGCGATTCCCATTTACACGAGATCCATTAACGACGTGCAACTGCTTACTCTTCTTCTTCTTCTTCTTCTTCTTCTTCTATCGTAGTGGGGCGTAGGTGGGTGGGAGGGAGGTAGAGGGGCGGAGCACGTAATCGCAACTCGCTCGCGTACGGAGCCGGCGTATATAAAGAAAGATAAAGAAAGAAACGGAAGAAGAAGACGGAGAAGAAGAAGAAGAAGAAGAAGAAGAAGAAGTAGAAGACAAAAAAAAAGAAAGAGAAATACAGCGGGCCCGAGTGAGACGGATGACCCAGCGCAGATACATCGGGAGTAATCGAGCGAGAGAGGGATGGGGTTGCGGCGGGTTGTGCGGGACGGGGAGGGGAGGGAACGGAGGAGAAGGTCTTTGAAATCGCGGCACGCGGACAAAACATAGGCCGGCCGGGCGTTGGAGTTTAGCCGCGGTGCGCGATGCCGCTGCGCAACGTATAATAAGAGTGTGATTAGCATTATTTACGGCCGGTTAACTATTAACCCATAAATCAAGTAGGGACGCGCCGTATCTCTCTATTCCCATTCCCTTGATGCCGTGCCGCCGTCCCCGTCGTCCAGCTCCTTCACCCTCCTACCGAGGAGAGGAGGTAGCGGCCTCCGGGTCCGAGGGAATCAAGGGACTCGGGGCCGCGAGGATAGGCTCTCTAACCTGGTGACGATTCCCCCCTCCCCCCTCTCCCTTTCCTACCTCTTGACTCTTAACAGTAACCCATGCATTCGACTGCATCCCGAAAGAGCGATTTCCTCGCAGTTATGCCTTCCAATGCCAGTAAAACGACACTTGCCATTATCTCACGCTAAAGTACGTTTCACACGGGGACAACGCTATCCTCCATAATTAATTTTTTCAATAAATACATTCTTCACGACGGACAACAGCACAAGGATACGTTCAGCTCCGCTCAGCGCGAGCCCATCCTTAAATGCAAATTCCTCCTCTCAAGACCTACATTATCTAGGAATGCAGCCACGTCGAAGCATCCGCGTACCGGAATCTCGGCGAGTGCTCGCGAGAGAGAGAGAGAGAAAGCGTACCAGTGTTCGCGGGGGACCTGAGAGCGACAAAAGAGACGAGACCGCCAGAGGGAGCGAGTGCAGCCTTGATTGTCTTTGACTATACCATACTTTACAATGCCAATAAATGTATCCTTAATTAATTATTTGACCTTCTTCTTCTTCTTCTTCTTCATCATCACTTTATCCTATAATTGATTGACATACAATTAATTGATAAACGTATAGTATTGTCATGATGGTTGAAACGTATATAAAAACAATACGCGCAATAGAATACGTTTACTCACGTCGGTGAATAGGGGGGACCGATAAAAAATCTTGTAAAGCGTTTTTCGAATCTATAATCGAAAAGGGAAAAAAATGAATCTTTATACTGTTCGTTTAGCGTAAATACGGAATTAAGAAAAGAATTTCGTTATAAAAAGAAAAGCTCATTTTGAGATTATTTTTTCACGGAGTCGCTTCGCTCTCTCTCTCTCTCTCTCTCTGTCTCTCTCTATCTCTCTGTCTCTCTGTCTCTCTTGGTCTTGGAAATTATTTATCGGCATCTATCTCAAGCGTGCGCTCATTCCGATGTTTACGAGGCAAAGTAAGGGCGATAAAGTATAATTTAAACAGTCGGCTTAATAACGCTTTCAATCTATCGGAATGAAGTCGTCCTTTTCAGAAGCAGCGTATCTCCGTCTCGCTCACCGGCTAATAAAGAGCCACGATTTAAACGATATTTTTTACAATCTACTTGACACTCTTTATTTCGAACGCGACGGGCCAACCTTCAATTACGGGCGTAGGTAAGAATTATGTGACTGGGAATTACAAGGGTGAGGAACGAGGGACGTCCGCCGAAGTTCCGATAATGATTTCATTAGCGAATGTGTATAGATGCATCTTCTTTTAGTATAGTTTATTACGCTTGCGCGTTCCATTCCTGAAGGCAATGCGCGTGCCCAGATACCAACATGCCAACATGCCAACGTGCCATTGTCAATTTCAAAGTCATTATCCTTTACTGTTTTCATTACGGACAAAGAATCCGCACGCCAAAGCGAGTAAGTAATATTAATATGTTTGTATATACGCCTATGCATTATAAATGTACATCTTGTACTTTATCTGCTCTTGCGTAGCGTAGAATTTTAATTATATTAATTACGTGATCGAAATTTCGCTGAATCATTCGTGAATTAATGAGGAAGCATTTATTTAAGTATCGACAGGGCTCCATTAGATACTTGCAATGTATAGTCCTACGTGTTATTACGAATCTTATTAACGCAAATGTACGTATTTGTTCCTTCTCACGAGCGCATCGCACACACGCCTTCGCATAAGTAATTAATTAGTTATGCGCGCGATAGAGTCGTAGGAGTGAAGATCGATGAAAAAAGAAAAAAAAAAAAGAAAAAGAAAAAAGAAACGCCGGAATCTTAATAAAGTGCGAGAGGTTAGAGAGGGGGGGGAGGTGTTTTATTGAGAGGAGAGGTTTTTAGTTTCACGTAACAGATGCGTGAAATTACGAGACTCGGTAGCGTTTGCGAAATACATTACGTGCAGGGGGTGGGGCATCGTAGTGCATTAATTTGTCGAGGAAATTCGAGGCCGACGTACCGACCGGCCCGAGACGAAGACCGTGAGATAGGGAGAGAGAGAGAGAGAGAGAGAGAGAGAGAGAGAGAGAGAGAGACGAGCCGAAAAAGCGCAGCTGGCCGAATGTAATAATTGGCAATTGTAACTGCACGTATCCTTAAAGCCTCTGGAATCACGCACGGGTTCATCGGGAATTTTCGTCCTCCCTCGCAGCCGCTCCGCCACGTTCTCGCGACTCCCTTATCACGATTCAGCGGCTGTAGTCCTCCCGCATTCCGCGAGCCTTGGCATCTCCTCGGCATCTCCTCGGCATCTCCTCGGCTTCTACTCGCATTTAATTCCCGCGGAATGAGTTCTCGGCTCCCCGCTCACGGGATCGCGCTTTGCAAGTCAAATTTTCCGGCGAGGGAAAGCAAAGCCCCCAAGACGGGAATCGAGGGATAGAGAGCGCGGAGCGGCAAGGGGTCGCGGTGCGGGGCTAAAGGGAGCAGGGGAGCCGGGCGATACAGTGGAAACAATGGAAATAATGATCCGAGGCTTGCGGTTATGGAAGGCCGAGCCCGAGGATCGATGAGCCGTGAACGCGATCGAGTAAATCACTCGGCGGATTTTCGTCCCGCTCGACGGCTCCGGTCGATGCGCCAATCCCGGGCTTCGCTTACAGTCACTCGCTCCGCGCGAATAGAATTCCTGGAATTGATCGGGGCCCCCTGCCCCCTCCTTCCTCTCCCGAACCCCGGTCGGTGGCCGAGGGGGGGGGGGGGCAAATGCAAAACGAGCAGCGCCGGGAACGAGAAATTTTTCGTCAAATTAGCATTTACGGGTAGCGCTCGCTCTAGGTAGGGATCGATCCTCTTAATCATGATTGATTGTTACGTGCTTGAAAAATAAGCCCCAACAGTCGTCTGATTTCGTAGGATATCATTGATTGGCTGATTAATGGCTCACTCTCTATTGTCACGTACTTGTCCCTTCACTCTCTACGATAAAATGATTTTAAAATTATACACGCGAGTACAGGAATAGCTAATCAAATACGGGATATATATATATATGTATATATATATCGATTACAAAGGACACGAGAAGAACGGACAGACAGTTAAGGAGGAAGAGACTGGATGATGCTTAACGCTGAGGTTCAAACAGACGAGCGAGACTTCAACTGTACCAGGGTGCACTCTGGTGGCTGGGGTTTTTGGGGGCGGGAGGGGCGGTGCTAAAGGGCGAGTACTACTGTCCGCATTGAGTTAATAATACATTGAGGAGAGTTTGGCTGACGAGCGAGATCGTCTCGATGCAGTTAATGAAAAGAGCTCAAGTGCGGGGGTGGATGGAGGGCGACGGAGTGGAGAGCTGCGGAGACACATACTCGCATAATAGTTTAATAAAGATTTATTAGGCTAAAATGATGGAGAGTTCGGAGCACGGAATTCGAGGCGTGTAGGAAGTCGGCGGGCTCGAAGGAAGGAGGAGGGGGTGGGGGGGAATCGATATATATCAGTTTGGGTAAAATCCCTGGGCTCCGGCCTCGAGGAAGGAAGCCGCGAGGAGTGGAAAATATTCCGGAGCTCGAGTAGGAGGATGCAAAGATGGCTGCTCGGTACCGCTGCAGCTGCTCGTTTTTCTCTTTGTCTCGCGCGGCGAATCCGCTCCCGGATGCCGATCACGCGTCGGCGGTTAGTTCTGATTAGCGCCAGGGCGAATGACGTACCACTGGCAGCGAGGATCGCGTGCTCCGAATATTCTACTCGTCCTTTATACATCCCGCCCCGAGCCGCCTCGGCATCGCTCCTTCCCTACCTCCCTCCCACCCGTCCCCCCTACCCACGGCCACGGGCTTTCTTCTCCGGCGCTACGACTCGTCCCTCGCACTCTCTCTCTCTCTCTCTCTCTCTCTCTCTGGTTCGCTCGCCGCGTGAGACTCGTCGACTCGGTCTCGACGGCGACTCCCGACATCCGCTCGCGCGACAAATCCTCCTTGTGCTTCGATTGGCTCGTAGAGCGATAGAGCAAGTCTCGGGATGTAATAAAATTTAAGGGGAGCGGCCCTCTCGCGGCCCTCTCGCTGCCTCGATCCTCGATCGATGCCCGACCAATCCTCCCCTCCCGATTTCCGAATAAATTTTCAATGCCACAGAACCTACTGCTCTTGGGACAGAATAAACTCCCGTCCCCCGCACCACCGGCCATCGCCATTGCCTGCCTATTTACCCTCGACCACGGATCACGATCGCTGACATTAGCGTCGCCATGCTTTTCAGCCGATTCCTCGGCTAAGTACGATCACGGTGTCTCGATGACTGGTTCATCGAATGGACTGTGAACGGGGACGGGAGGCTTTTTCCTGGACAACGATAAAGCGAGGGGCTGTCGGTTACGTGAGCCTGAAAAATCTCCCAATCGGTCCTCCATCCCCCGACCCCGATAATAACCTCAATAACCGCGTCCGGTAGACTCGCGACTCGGGGTGGGAGGGGGGGATCAACGAGATCGGAGGATCGACGACTACGACGACGACGACGACGACGACTAATTAAAATCTCTCGGACGGTTTATCGCGGACTCTGACATCGAGGAGCGACTGTTAGGCGAGGCCCGATAATCACGTCGGCGACGCGCTTTATCGGCCGCGCTTTCAAGCACCTCCTCGAAACGTGACTGGCTCCACGCTCCCATACGGCTTTCGCGTGCCCCGGGCTTTCCCCTCCCGATTAATTCCGAAAGCACGGAATTTGAAGCCGCAGCCGATACATTCGTCTCTCTGAGCGGCGACTCTCACCGACGACGATACTCTCCTCCATAGGTGCCCTAATCCCCTCCCTGCCTCTTCTTCATGCTCTTAGTTAATAATTATATCCGAAGCGATCGAGCCAGCTCGAGTTAACTGTGTACGTTTACTTTTTGCTCAATTTAAATCAATAACGCGCGCGCGCGCACTTATCCTGAGTAATTAATTTTAACATCGGCAAAATCGTTTTACTCCGGCTCCTGAGAAAATATAAACTAAACGCTGTTCATTTCATCGTAGATGTCTCACAATATCGTTTTAATTCAATTTGAATAATTCGCCGAAGCCTGTAATTAGTGAATTATTAGTTAATAATTATAATTATTGGCTAGTCGAACGAAACTCGTTTGAATAAATATTGCGCTTATTAATCCGGGCGTCGATGGACGTTTTTAATATCCGCTACTCAAGCAGACCGACGGACAAAGACAGAGAGAGAGTGTGTGTCGTTAGTTCGCTTATGAAAATTAAAGGATACAGGAGAATTTTATGCCCGTTTATCGATGCGTTCGATTTAACTATTATTGTAAAGGGAGATGATGTCTTCCCGATCGACGTGTGACCTATGCCGAAAGGGAACGGAGGCCTAGCGCCGTCGGCTTCGGCCCAAGCGTCTCCAAGAACCTCGCCGTAGTCGGTCTACGAGATTTATCTTCGCGTTAGATGGCGTGGTGGTGGGAGGGTGGAGGGGTGGAGGGGAATTCGCGATCGAGGTGTTTGATGCTTAGGAGTTTCTAATAGCGGACGAGTATTATGAAATAAGAAGTAAATTGCCTCGGACGGATTTTAGAGGAAAAGAGGAAAATACGCGGCTCAGCTCATTAAGAAGTAATTCAATAAAGAAGATAGAGAGTGGGAGAGAGAGAGAGAGAGTGGGAGAGAGAGAGAGATGGAGTGATGGGGCGGGGCGGAGGGGGTGGGTCAAAGTGGTGGGAGGGCACGAGCGAAGGTAATACAATTTGGCAAAGCGTTGCATTAGGAAAAATTAGAGTCGGGAAAGTGGAGTCGGATGGGACATTGCCAGAGTAATTTCGAGTAATATCACGAAAAAGAAGTTGGGCCGCCGGCTCCGCGAATTTCCATAGAACCCTGAGAGCTTCAGCTAAGCCGAGCGATGGTGGTAAAGTGGTGGCGGGGGGGGGGGGAGCGGAGGTTGGAGCGTGTTGGGTAGGAGGCCGGTTGGAGGGAAACGGGTGGAAGGCAGACGCCCGAGGAAGTTGCCGAGTCCCTAATTTACACGGAGCCTCGGTCGTTACTTGCATCCGCGAGTGCCGTTCCTCGCTCCCGTTCCGGGGACAGTGTCGGAGCAGAGTTGCCGGAACTCTCCGGAACTTGGCCGGAGATTAAAACGCTTTAGTAATTAACCGTGTCTCCTCACCTTCTGCGCTAACTGTTACCGAGTTCCACCTTACTGCCACTTTGTCTCTCTCTCTCTCTCTCTCTCTCTCTCTTTCTCTCCCACTTACTACCGTACCCGATATCGCCCATCTCATTTTTATAAAACGCTCTTCTTACCGCTTTACTTTTATTTTCGTCATTGAATGCCCTCTCGCGCTACTTGCCACCCCTCCCCTTCCCGTTACCTACCTCCTCCGTGCCCCGATGAATGAATTTCTTTCGAAACTTGTTTTTCTCACTCGACGACTTAAGTGTTTCACCCGACACGGAGCCGTCGAGGGACACGGGAGGGGGAGGCAAAAAATTCCTGGAAACTGATAATCCAAGACGTTCCTCCGCAGCCGAACGAATGCCACGTAACCGAGGGACGCTTTGATTCCTCCCAACTAACCATGAATTAGCGCGCGGCGTACTCTCATTATCAATGCTTGTCGAGACGAGGCCGAAGGGTGACCAAGAGAACGGGAACGAATTTCCTACCTTACCGGCCGGCACACTCCCTAACACGGCCTATGGCCCCTCGACACTACGGCGACAGCGATTTTTTACTTTAAATGAGCGAGTCGGCCGACAAATAAAGCCGAGTTTATCGATCATTGGACGATTGGATCGATAAGGGCTGCTAATTATAATGGATTTGAATTTAATGTTCACCGTCCTCTTGCGTTCACAGCGTTGCTTTACACCTCGGCGTATTAGAAAACTGCAAGCCCCGTGAAAACGAGGCTTTACAAGTTAAATGAATGACCCAACAATGTCACATGCCGCCATGTAATTGCGAGCGGACGCAAGCACGTAGCGTTTATTTTATTAATCAGCCAATCGAGGAAACGCTCGAAACCGGGGAATTTCGGGGTGAATTTTTCAGATCGAGTCCATCACGAGCAGAGGGACGGACATCACGTGATCTATCCTCATCGCGGGGAGGTAGAGAGCTGGTTATCAACGAGTAAATAGCCGTAAGAACGTGTACGGCCATTAGTCAAATTAGCTCGATGAGGACGGGATAATTGGTACGGGGAGCGATCACCGAGCGAAAAAGTATCACTCTACGTGGCAATTGTCACTCACTAAAGAAATTAGAGTTTCCCTGTCGATTTATCCCGAATTTCCATTAGGTTTTGCGCTCGAGCGACAAAAAAAAAAAAACGCTCGCCCGCAGCTGTACGTGCTTGTGTGTGGCATTACAGGGGCGGTGGAGGTGGAGATGGAGATGGAGATGGAGATGGAGGTGGAGGTGGAGGTGGAGGTGGAGGTGGAGATGGAGGTGGCGGCGGCGGCGGCGGTGGCGGTGGCGGTGGTGAAGGGAAGGGAGGCGCGGGTGGCGTAGGCTCCCTCGGCCGCTCATCTTGGCGCATTAGGGGATGTTCGCGGGAGCTTCTGCGACTGCTACTTGGGCGCGACAGCCTCGTCCTCCGCTCGGTACTTACGACTCCGGTTGCCATGGGCGACCCTCGCGTCCCTCTTCTTCTCCTTCTCGCCCTTTTTTCGTCCTCATCCTCCCGACGCTCGACGCTCGGGGACGATTCAATAGGGCCGAGGAGCCACTGGCTTTTATTCGCCGGCCTCCACGCTACTTGACCCAACTATTGACTGCCTTCCCTCCTTCCACTCCCCGCCACCGCCTCCCGCCTCCGACCCCGCTCCCTCCCCCAACCACCGTTCCAACCTCGCCACCGCCACCGCCACCGCCAACGTCGCCATTCAATCACATGATTTATTTTTCTGCTCCTCTTCTCTATTCTGCGCGGCGTCCGACGGCGATCGATCCTCTTCCTTTCAATGGCGAGTCCCGGCGCTTCTCGACCCAACCCCCTCGCCCTTCCCCCCAACGTCTCCCCTCACCCTCTCCGCTCGCCACTCTCTCCGCCATCCGACAATCTCATTTATTTCATTATATTCTACGGCATTAAGCTAATGTCGTCCGATCCTCGTTACACCGGCTCCGTTAATAAATACCACTTGGACTTTCTTTTTTTCTTTTTTTCTTTCTTTCTTTCTTTTTTCTTTTTTTTTTTTTTTTTATCAAAATGAATAATTCGACCCTCGGAGGAATTTACATGCCTCGAGACTTTATAAGCGATTTATACCTTCCGGAATTACTCGACTTCCAACTTTTTTTCACCTTCCTGCGCCATTACACCCTTTTTTCGCCTTACAGGAATAAAATATTTATTCTTTATTAACATCGTTGACCGATAAAGTAATGCCTGCTCGGACACGTAGAAGGTACAGACAGATAGATAGGCGTAAGCAGCGATACCTTACCAGTACTTACCAGCTCCTGTAATAAATTCGTCTGGAAAAATCATGGACTCTATCGGTATTGCGAATTCCTTAGCCAATTAGTCGGTAAGCCATCGGGCGCTCGTTATTGATATTTAATAACAATTAGGACAATATTAATCGAATAAATATTTTTCGCTCGATAAGGAGCGAGACTGCATTGTGCGCTCGATATCGAGAATTTTAATATTCTTATTCGAGATAGCCGAGGCTAATTACAGCTCGTGCACAGCGCCAGTATTAATCAATTTTGCAATATTAAAAATTAGCTTTGTCATATATAATTAGGCATTAAGCACGAAATAATTTATACGAATGATAAAACCAATAAATCAGGCTAAATTATTCCAATGTCATGTTTCCATATATTATAGTGAGATAGCCAGTCAATAACATTCACCCCCTCTGCGCTCCTCCTCCTCCTCCTCCTCCTCCTCCTCTCCTCCTCCTCCTCCTCGTATAGACCCTCTAGCCACACACGAGACGGCCACAACTCCCGCGACGCCATCTTCTTTATTTCATTCTTTCCGTCCCTCTTGTCCCTCTTTTTTTCATTTTTTCTTTTATTTCTTTTCTTCTCTCTCTCTCTCTCTCTCTCTCTCTCTCTTTCCTTTTAATTTAACGTACGAGAGGAAAAGGGCAGAAAGTAGCGCAATCGATTTAACCTGTTTACCAATTTAACGAGTGCCAGGAAGGAGTCTACGGTGTGCGAGGAGCAGCGCGAGAAGGAATAATTGTCCGTCGAAGCCGAGCCAAGAGCTGCGGCGGTTCGGAGGATCCAAGTTTTCCCTCTACAGGAATCCCTTCTCCTATGCACGTAATTCTTTTACTGCTTCTGGACTTTAAGGGCAAAAAGGGGAACGGAAAACTATTTCCTATTACCGTTGCTTGATTAGCTTTTCTTTTCTATTCTTTTCTTTTCTTTTCTCTTCTTTTCTATTCTTTTCTTTTCTTTTCTTTTCTTTCATTCCTACTTTCTGACTATTCCGCCCCCGTTCTCACCCGCTGACGTCCATCCATCCACTCTAAACGACCAACGCACACGTCATCGAAACACGTAAAATTACGAACTAATTATAAAAGACGTTGGCTAGAATAAATAATTTTATAGATAAATTATATAGGAATGACCTTTGCATGGATTACGTTGAGAGTAGCCGTTACGTTCTCTAAGTCTCTCTCTCTCTCTCTCTCTCTCTCTCTCTCTCTCTCTCTACTAACGACAGGTCGATTCAAGTTACGTAATTGTTTATTTTCAACATTAACAATCATTGTAATAAGTTCTTCTTAGCTCGGAAAAATGAGCATGAAATTCGGACTTCGTATGCAATGGCGATCATTTTACCATCTGTCCCACTGAATCAGATGAGATTCTCTCTCTGTCTCTCTCTCTCTCTCTCTCTTTGTCTCCCTCTCTTACCGAGAGACCCGTTACGGGGGCGACTCGTACTTTAGATAACTTGAGAGCACATAAGCGGCGCATCGGTGTATCTGCTTAACGACTTATGAGACTCTATCAGTGGGAAATATTTATGTGCGCGTTTAATGGCCGCGGACCTCTCGCTTAAATGTTCGGCTTTTTGATAATAATTCGAGAGAGGCCGGCTGCCGGCGAAGCGGCAAGCGGGGCGTGGGATAGGCGGGGACAGAGAGAGAGAGAGAGAGAGAGTGTGAGAGAGCCACTAATTATTTGCGACAGATATATACGCGAGCGCACATACGGGCCCTGAGCGTCTCTCGAATAGCTCGATCGGTCTCCTTCGCGCTTCCTTCCGACGCATCCCCTCGCTTCCCGCTAATGATCGAAGCGTGGCTGGCTGGCGCACGCAGTGGAGACGGTGCCGGAGGAGAGAACAAAACGAAAAAAGAAAAAGAAAGAAAGAAAAATAAATAAATAAATAAATGAAAGAAAAAAGAGAAAGGGAGGGAAAGAGACTGGAAAATTTCGGTAACCCGGAGGATAATTTAAGTCTTCGTTACTTATCTATTTTAGATAATTTCAAATGTGGAAAGTATTTTTTTCTCCCGTTATTTATTCCGCATCTATATGTTAAGCATTCCCATTAACAGTAATCATAAATATTAAAGACGCATAATCATTATATAACTTGGACTTTTTTTTTTACAAATATATCTACATCTTTCACTGACAATGCGTAATATTATCTTAACGACCATTGGGTTCAGTTTTTTCATTATTTTTTTTTTTCCTTTCTGAATCCGAAAACAAGTACTTATCGTATTTAAAGTGATTAGGTATATGTTTTTACATTATCGTCTTTGTAATTACTGTTAATTATCCGCTCCCGATTAATAAGAATGCAGTAATTATTATTCCAAACGTCTTGCGGTATTGGAATTCACGTGGACTTGCCCGTCGAGTCCCTTTCCCTATAACTCTGTAACATTTACTTTAAATAGATACTTTATTCCTCTTATTGGGGTTTCAGCTGATTTCTGTTAATAAAGTAGCCATACATTTATTGTTAATTAGTACTGAATGGCTGGCATTATTTATTTAAAAGTCGGTATATATATATATATGCATGTGTGTATGTGTATCTGTGTGCACACAAGATTTTCAATAGAATATTAAGTTTGAAATGTTTTACGGCTTAGCGTGAGCTTTTAAATATATTTATTTCAAAGCTCATGTGGGACGAAAACCGTTCATGAAACAACTTACCGGTGCTCATTTACAAAACCGTCAGCTAATTTACACATTTTTAATTAAAAAATATTTTCTATTTAAGGAGTCATCCTAGGTATTTCCTAGATAGGTACGCGTTTAATGTGCAATAAAAAGAAAATGAAGAAGAAGAAGAAGAAGACGAAGAAGCAGCGATTGTTCGTCTTAAATGATCTTGAGAGAATAAGCTCGAAAGTAAGGAATCCTTGCTGTACGGATCATTGATTAATCATTGGATGGAGCGTATTGCATTTTTGATAACGGAGGTAAGCTTAAAAAATGCATGTAAATCGGGGTGGGGCGAGGAGGAGCGGGACTAGACGGCAGTCAGTTTTCCTTGCCGGCGGCAGTGGATGTACTCATTTTGGACACTTGGACGCTTGGACGCTTGGACGGTGAGCAGGTATTGGGGTGGAACTTTGGCGTGGCGAGGACAGGAAGGCCCGGCTCCTCGTCGCTCCTCGCGCGGAATAACGAAACGGAATGCATATTATTTCCCTTTGGCAATGGATTACGAATGGATTTACTAATCAAAGTCGGGCCTTTGAGAGGAGCGCGGCCTGCCCCGGCATTCTCACGGCGACAAAAAACGCGCGCGCCCGGTTACTTTCGCTGCGGGAAGATTACGAGTGGAAGTCGTAGCTCGTAGAGGCCGGGGCGAGAATGAAGGCGGACGAGGGGGAAAAAGAGAGGACGGCCGACGGCGGAGGAGGAGGTGGAGGTGGAGGAGGAAAAAATCGCCGGAGGAGGTGGGGCCGGTGTAGAGGGAGCGACGGCGGTGGCGGCGGAGGTTCGGCGGTTAGGCGGTGGTAGACCGAGTGCCGGAGACCACGGTGGGTGGAGGAAAAGGAGGTGCGGGATAGGGGATAGGGAGTAGGATGGTGAGGAGGGTGAGGAGGACACGGGGAATACGGCCACGGGTTTATGAAATATTGATCGAGCGCGATATCTTACGTTTAAGCGAGTCTCCTGCTCCTCCTCCTCCTCCTCCTCCTCCTCCTCCTTCTCATCCGCCCCCTCGCGCTCGAGCCGAGCGGGCCACGCGTCGGCCATACATCAAATAACGCAGGCGGACGGGCTTTAATGCCTCGCGACTTAAATAACGATACAGAGACTACGGAGGCTGCTTATTCCGGACGCTCGGAATAGCAAGTAATTCCCCGCTTTCGGCTCCTCGGGGATGCTTCCCTTCCCCGGCCTCCTCCATTCAGCCTTCCATCGAACGAAGCTAAGCTAATGCACGGCCCGGAACGCATCCGGAGACTCAAACTTTTAGAAGCTCCTCGAGTGCGGCCTAGTTGCGAGATCCTCCTGCCTCCTCTCGCTCCCACCCCCTCCCCATCCCATCCCATCCCAGAGCCTTCTTACGGTTACTCGCGTCGCGGCCTTTGTCCCGCGGATGGCCCGTACGAGGCTCTCCGTTCCTGGAAAATCCGCGAACGCCTCGATGCGTCCTCGATTCGAGCTCGGGGCCCGAACTGCTTTTCCAGCAACTTGGGCCTCGTCCTCAACCTTTAGAAAGCCCACAAGGACTGCCTTCCGCGAAAGGCCGCATCTTATTATTTAACGAGCTGTTAATTTTCTCGCGGGAATGGCCGTTCGTGTCGCCGCCGTCGCCGCCACAGAGGATTTACTTATTTGTAATCTCCCTAGACACCCGCAAGCTTCGACCGTTTTCGCTATTTTTCGACAGCTCGCTGATAAGCTCTCTCTCTCTCTCTCTCTCCTCCGTCTCGCCCGAACGGGAACTGGAACGGGAAGACAATGAGATTTATTCTCGCATTGGGCGCGCGTGTGCGTGAGTCGGTAATTCGATTAATCTTGACGGGGCCCGAGGAAGACCAGCGACGGAACGAGTCTGCCCGATTCCGTTTCATTGTTGTTAACTATTGTTGTTAGCGCGGCCTCTTTATGTAATAAACAATTTATCTTGCAGCGCTGTAAGTAAAAAAATATTATAATCAACGTCTGGGGAAAACAAGCAAGCAAAAACCGTCTGTCAAGAATATTTGAAGATAGGGATATAATTTAATTTCGCAGCCGCTCTAAGCAAGAAGAGAAAAGCATTATCGAGGCGAGATAACGAAATAAATTTGCAAAATTTATCAAACAAATGCGTCTTAATGATGCCCACGGATTTCGTCACGTTTATTTATACATTACGCTGAATTAATTAGTTTTATTTAATAAAAACGGTGGATCGTTAAATTCACCGTAAAAATATCCTACGATCGAGCGAGCCGTAATATAATGATGATGACGATGACGACGACGACGACGACGACGATGACGATGACGATGACCATGATTCTAAACATAAAATCCAAGCTTAGGGATCTTATTACAGGTATTGGCAAATCCAAAGTTAAATTATAAACTTGGATAGATTTTTCGATAGATTTTCGGAGGGAAGTATTTTCGTAGAGAGATTTCTGAAAAGGGTAGTTTAGCTACTTCCTTGGGGAATTTATGCAAAGAGGAAAAGTTTGAAGCCAGACACCGAGAAAACCTTTTCGCTACGGAATGTGTCGAGCGATCGAACGATCCGAGATCAGCGTGAAGCCTTCGGGAGCCGGATCTATTGGCTCTTACTTCGCGGACGGTAAAAAAAATGACCGGCAATCGAGTGGTCGCGAACTATTGCGACGAACAATAAGCTCGTAGCCGCGGAATCTTATCGGCCGTAGCGTAATGTCGCACGACGAGGAGGGTTGCGGGCTGATGGTGGAGGCGAGAGGAAGGAAAAGGAAAAAGCGGTCGAAAACGAGCAAAGAACGGAGTCTTCCTTGGCTCGACTTCCGTCGGACTTTTCAGCTCCCGCGCCCCATTCGCTATGTCGACCCAAACGACTTGGCTAACAAGCTGTCGGAGTGCTAGTCCTCCTCCCCCCCCCCCGTGCCACCCAATACCCCTTCCGCACCACTAGAGTGGCAAAAAAGAGAAATAAGCGAGCGGCGAGTGGCGCGAGGAAAAAGCACGGGAGGAAGAGAATTACGTAATGCCGGTAATGACCGGCCGTCGGTTCCTCCGAAATTCGAGCTTCGGGATAGCTCCCTTACTCCGCGCCCCGTCGGCCGCTGATACCTAGGCTACCGTCTAGGAAACTTTACGTCTGAATTAGCCCCGACGGCCCTCCGAGGCCTAGACTCCCAGGCATCCTCTCCGTCCCGCATGGAAAAAAAAAGTCCCGAACGAAGCCATTTTCACTCTAATCCGTTCTCTGACCTTTGAGTGTTTCATTCCCTCCTCCCCTCAATTACGTCCCGTAGCTCCTGCACGTAATACACGAATCCACTGCTCCGAACCTAATTACTTATTTCACTAACTGTACAATCAATTCCTTCGTTGTTCGTATTCTGCTTTCCGTAAGAGAGGCTGCTCAGAGACATTTAGTAGGCACGAAGTACCAAAATCTCTCTTACTCTTTAATTCCCTCTCATCTCCGCGTGAATCAGACCGAACGAACGAACTCTATGGCAAAAAAAAAAAAAAAAAAAAAAAAGTCATTTCTCCCGCCGTTCGAGGATATCGATTACCCCCCACGCCCCGCCCGCGCCCTAATGAATACGAAGAAGAAGAAGAAGAAGAAGAAGAAGAAGAAGATGAAATCTCTTGGCTTTCCATAAATAATTATTTTGACAATTACGTTACGAGCGGCGCCATTTATTTAATAATGTCGATAAAGCCTTGTAGTTTAGTAGGGGGATTCGTTATCGTCTGCTACGAAATGAATACCGAATTCACTCTGATAAACAATAACGAATCATTTCGATAGGCTGATAAAACATTTTATGGATTCGGTGTCGATTTCAACGCGCTCGAGCCAAGGGCTCAAATAGTTTTTTTTCTGTTTTTCTTTTTCTTTTTCTTTTATTGTTTATTCCACTTGAACTTACAAATAAACTACTATTCTTGAGACAATTTTTTTTCTTCTCCTTTTCGTGATTGGTGCTCGCGGTTGGCGGGAAGGGGTGCGACAGGATGAAACAGGACCACAAAAGCATTAGCCCTAAGTCGTTCAAATACAGAAGTTAGTTCTTCCACTTATTCGTTGTTTTTTTTTTTTTTTTTTGAATGTTCATATTATATGCAATTGTGCGGAGACTCTTAATTAATCCTCAATGAAAGGCTCCTATTGAAAAGCTGCAATTTTCAATCGTGCGGTTATTGGGGTTTTTCTCAACGAAGCATGGCTTGAGCCACTGTCGGGCCTCGTCTTCGTCTCGAGTCGCGGAGCAGTAGACTAATTATGATTTACCTAATTCTTCCTCGTCTATGCTGCGCACTCCTCCTTCCCCCTCCCCCGTCTCCTCCTTCCCCCCCTCCACGCCGTTATTTCGTACTAAGGTCGAGCTCGCGCACGCACGAGCGCCGTGGCCAATTTTCGTGAAGGAAGAGAACAAACATATAATTACTTAACACCTCCGAGAGACTCTTGGTCTCCCTCCTTCTCTTCATTCCTTAGAACTCTGCCGACAACCCTCCGTATTCCGGGCTTTTATTAAAACGAGCGGAGAGCCGCCACAGCAGAACAAAAAGATCCGCACCGACGATACATACGGACGAATCATTACGGGAACGACTGTATCTGGGGCCCATTTAAGTCTCGTTAGCCAATGAAATTTTAATTAATTTCAGTCGGAAATTGCGGTATTTTATAAAATAGCGTGCTCCCCCCTCCCCCTCCCCCTCCCTCCTCTCGCTCCCATCTCTAATTTAAAATTAAAGTAAACATCCTCTCGGAGGAATAAATATTTAACGAAACCCGCCATTAAGCTCACTGCGATAAGCGTCTTAATTGATATTCCGTTAGCGACGGTCTGAACCTAATATACAACGTCAAAGGCCCTCTCGGGCCTGCTGATGAGAAGAAGGACAGGGCCGAGCCAGGATGCGTTTCCTCTGTATTTATAACGAGGAGTAGTCGTCCGACACATTGGATATAGAAAATCGTCAGAGGTCGTGTAGAGTCGGGTAAATGAAAAGTAGCGAGTTGGGCGTCCGTGTGGAAGGGAGCTCGGTGTCCGGCATCTCGGAATCAATTTTTCAGAAAATCATCGACAGGAAAAGAGTCGGAAAGATCGGGAGCGGCTTCCTGGCATTCACTATGCGGCCGCGTCGGTTCACTATTTTTAGTCCATTGAATTCCCTGGGGCTTTTCGAGCGCACACGGGCCAGAGCCTTATCAGCACCAATAAAGTCCACTTGACCTGGAAATCCGCCAGCGAGTGCATCCCCGATGAACCCCCTTCCGCGGCCTGCCAACCCGAGTTTCCGTTTAGCCGGCAGCCCCGTTTAGCCCCCCGCTCCACCCCACCCGCGCGTGTCCTTTAAGGAAGGGGGAGTGCTCAAAGAGGTAATAAAGGGCCGGAAAGAGCGCGCGCGCGCCTTAGAGACAGACGGAGAGACAGAGAGAGAGAGAGAGAGAGTGAGTGAGAGAGAGTGAGTGAGAAAGGGCGAGAACTTCTCAGTCGGCGAAAAAGAAGAAGACCGGCAGCTCCGGGACGATTAATAGGAATATAAATTGATCGGCGCGTTTTTGCTGCTCGCGAACGAGCGAACGTCCAAGGGCCTCGGGAGGAGGGAGGCCGCGGCCGAGGAGCCATCTTGCGGCGGCTCCGGCCCGGCCAATTGATTCGTCCCCACCAGCGTCAGCGGCTCCACGCGCCTCGTCGCTATTCAATTCCGGGCGCGCCGCCGAGGGGAAGCCGCTCCTTGGCCGCGCTCCCCGCCCGCGGTAGGCGTTACCCGGAGCGTGCTCCCATTGGCCCCCGGTCGATCCCCGGAAGCCCGGCCAATGGCGGCGGGGCTCGAGGTGGGGGCAGCCGAGGCGTGCTCGAGCCCGAGTAGCCGAGTCCTGGTGTGCTCCGGCCAGACAGTCTCGTGCCGTCGCCTCGTGCCCTCGTGCAGTTGTCGCTGTTGCCGCCGCTCTCTCCGCTCCCGTGTTTATAGCGCACGCACGCACGCACGCACGCACGCACGCACGCACGGAAAGAAGCTAACGAGCTCGTACGCTTATACGCAGCTTGGACGCAGGACACGCATCCAGAGGGAGAGAAGGTTCGATCGGCTCTCGACGGAGGCTCCAACGAGCCGGGAAGAGGAACTTGGGAACGAGTGCGCGGCCGCGGGGAGAGTGCATGGATACGGCCGTCCTCGTCGCTGCGGACGCAGCTCTGCCTCCGGGTGTCCCTGGGACCTCGGAGCCGGCGTGACTCGGGTGTCCGCGAGCGAGAACCGAGGCGATGAGGGCCGTCGCCGACGCCGCCGAAGCCACCGCTGAGTGAAGGACGGTCGCGCAAAGTGCCGATGAGCAGGAAGCTCGGTTAAAGGAGCGCAGCTCGGCTGGCTAAGCTGATACCGAACATGGTGCTCGAGCCGGGGGGCGGCTTGTCGTTCCCGCCGCCCCCCGGCGGCGGCGGAGCCGCCGCGGCGAGCTCCGCCGCGGGTGGGCCCGGTGCCACGGCTGCCTCCCTCCTGGGCCCGACGCGGCTCTTCCAGCGCGCGACCCCCGTCTTCCCGTTCCACCTGCCAAGCTGGCACCACCCGGTCCTCGGCCAGGTCCAGAGTCAGGTACAGCAGTCGATGCAGGCCCAGCACCAGGTCGCGGCAGCGGCCGTCCGCTTTCTCAGCCACCATCCGCACCACCCGCATCACGGGCACCCGGCTCTGGGCAGCCATCCCCTTGTACCGGGAGTCGGGGCTCACCATCCCCAGGCTCACCACCTGCACCACGGTCCCGAGCACAACGAGGACGACGACGACAAGAAAGGTGAGCGTCGCTCGTGATTCTTTTCGCCTCCTTCCCTCAACCGCCCCTATCTGGGGTATCATCCTGTACGTGCGGCCTCGTGTGCACGTTACGTAGGAGTTGGTCCAGCGGGTCAACCGGGCGTCAATGGCGAAATTTCGGTGGGTCGGTGTCCATGTGGAAAAGGCCGCGATCGGTCGGACGAGTCGCAGTGGGCGGGGGGGGGTGGATGGATGAATGTTTCCCCACGGCATTAATGATAGTTAAAGCGTTTAAGAGGTTGATGGAGATACGTCGGGACGTAAAGGGGATGATAAACCGGTACGCCGAGCGCGAGTAAAAGTAATTATTTGTAAGCTCCGAGGAAGTTATGAGGAAGCTCCGGCGTGAGCCAGTTGTTGTAATAATGACCGAGTCCCTCGAGGACGACGGAACAAAGACTCGGCTCCGGCTCAAGATTCCCGGCTCGAGTCGGCCGATTGAGGGAAAAATCTCCCCTCCCCAGCTTCGGCATCGTCTGAGCGAAGGGATGAGTGGACCACCCGAAGGTACTTTGATACTTTGGCTGAATAATTTGTCGGTGTTCGATTAGCTGTCAGAAGGGAGAAAAGGGAGCGAGGCAGTGCGCTTCTTCCAACGACAGTGGTTTAAGTGAAAATGAATTACTCGCGAATGCTCGCAGGCTTCGAGTGACGTAGAGTAGAGTAGAGTAGAGAGGGACGTTTCGTTAGAGTCTTGCTCTGGAAAACTCCAAGTGAAATCCATTGGCAGTAGCGGTGAGCCATCCCTTGTTTTGTAAAAGGGCCGGAGCGTTTATCTCGTCCTTTTCATCTTCTATACGAGACGGACGTGTTATTCCGTATGTCGTGGCAATCGTTTAAGCGACGAAGCCACGATAGCTCGAGCTTCGGCAAAAGCGGAAAATGGAAAATCCTCGTTCGGATAAAGCGCGAGTCGACCGCGCTGTGCTCAGAAAAGTTCAGAGGAGCGTTCAGAGGACCGAGAGAGAGAGAGAGAGAGAGAGAGAGAGAGTGTTCATCTCAACGTGTATCTACAGCGGGAACGTGGACATTAGCTAATGACTAGCAAGACTTTAATAACAGCACTGGTCAGTCGGTATTAATGTTCGTATCATTATGGAAGGGGATAATAATAATCCGCGTAGAGCGAGGGTCTTGGCTTTCCTAGTCACCGGACAATAAAATCGACAATAACGGAAAAATCCGAGTGCGCCGATCCCTTACTCGGTGCCATGACCCCTCGCCCCCCCCGTTCCCCATACCCTTAGCCGCCATTAACCAGGAGAGCTCGGCGCAGGCAACAATGAGTCGCGGTAGAAAAAAAGGAGGAAGAAAAAAGGGAAAGACTGGCGGCGGTGATGGCGGGGGTGAGGTGGGGTTAGGGGGTAGGCCGAGGAAAGTAGATAAAGTGGTCTGCGGGGAGTTTCGTAACGCGGTCAATCATAAGATCGTTGCGGGGTGTCCCGCGGGATCGCTTACCGGGTTCGCGCCCTCCCACCTCGGCCCCCGAAAATCCCTTACTGGCTGAAAGGGAAAAAAAGAAGCCCGGCCACGAGGGTTACGGGAGTTACGAGCAGCAGCTCGTGGTGGCTCAGTAGCTCCTAGTTAACGTGATCGTATTCGCGGTTGCCGAGGGTCCGCTTGTTACATACGCGCTCCTTCTTGATTAATCGCTTTTTATCCTCGAACTTATTGCTCCCGTGCGGTGGTATGACCCCTCTCCTCCCCGCCCCTGACCCCTCTGACCCCCCGGTAGCCCGTCATTCTCTCTTATATCTGTCGATGGGCAGTCGGCCAGGCAGTCGCGGGCAAGCGGCGCCGAATACGCGTGTCACCAGGAACGCGGAAACGCGGAGTACCAGATAGATCGGAAGCCCTGCCCCAGGAGCCGATCTGGCTCTCGCGTCATTACCATCGGACTCCGAGTGCCGAGGACATGGGAACGGGCAACAATGAAATTGTTGAAACCCGGCAATAAAGCCCGCGGATAGCAAAAAAGTCAACAATAACAATAATAACAGGACTCTGGGTGCGCACGTGGGATTATTGTGAAAGAGGCCGGCCGATCCATGCAAACCTCTTTCCTTTACGTTCGAGGCATAAAACTTCTTTTGGTAAGTTAATTAGCCCCCGGTTAGATGGAAAGGACGGGCAAATTTAGAGAAAGAGCAAGACTTTTACCGTTTCTTGCCTGCTCATTATATTAGCATTATTAGTAAAGTTATGGGCCAATATATTACGTAGTTAATCGTAATCCCGATTTCCTTCGCCAAATTGGGATAAGAAAAGCAAATAAAAATTACACGTGTCCCACGGCTCCCGACGCTTTCCGCGCTTTCCACGCCTTCCACGGCTTCCGCGCCTTCCACGCTCTTCGCGCCTTTTCCGAGCTTACGTAAGCCTGTCTGCCCGGATCCGGCTCTGCGGATCCCAAAGCCGGCCGCGAAGGGAGCCAGAGGATCGAGGCCGAGGGTAGGACGCGCTCGGTGACCGGTGACTGTCCGTTACGTGCCGCGGGATTAAACAAAAAAAGAAACAAAAAACAAAAAAACCAAAAAAAAAAAACAAAGAAAAGAAAGAGCAAAAAAAAAACAGTCTTCCCCGGGCTCGACCTGATCGGCGGCAACTGGACTCGATCGTTAAACGTCTTTAATGTCCGATCGTTAAAGTACGCGGTTGAGGGCTCGTTCGTAGCGGCGGTGAGGGTGATTCTGGTGGTGGTAGGCTGTCGAGGGCCTGTTACCGATTCTCGCGACTAGGGCCGACGTGGTTGTGCTCGAGGTCGAGAAGAGGGCGGGAGCCTCTTGTTGGGAATGGCTTCGTTATTAAGCGATTCGCGCCTCGCCGAGCTCATTGTCCTTATTCAAATAATTGGCGGCGACGTGATCGAGATCGATGATTATTAGGATTAGGATAGCCCTACTGGCGAGACCGGCCTCCTTCGGTACACGAAGTGCACGTAATTTTTGACTGGCCTTCCTCGGCGTTGCTCCATCGTCGCCCAAGCATACCCGGCAAGGGGGGTGGGGGGTGAGGACGGCGAAAGGGTAAAGGGGAAGGGAGAGGTACGCGTATTACTCGGTACCTACGCATTCCTGGGCACCGAAATAAAAGCGCTCGATTGTCGGGGGCTGAGACGAACCGAGCCGAACGGAGACGAGCCGAGCCGAGCCGAGCCGAGCCGAGCCGAAACGGGGCCGAGTGGAAAGTACTCTTATTAACTCCAAGGCTCCGATTCGCCTCGAACATCCGATCCGGAGATCGGTCAGCCACTATAAGGTCGACTCTTAAGAAATAACAATCGACGAAACCTTGAGCATACAATGAAAAACACTGGCGAGTGCCGCTACTGAAAAACATTAACGCACTCGGGGGAAAAGCGTGATTTTGAAATGATCGAGATGCCGCCGACGCAGCTCCCTCGGATAAAGAAGCGGCGTGGAATCTGCGAATCGCGAATAAGAGAGCGGAGACAGGATGCGCGAGCGGGATCCGGACGGCATGGTGATAAGTGGGGATGGGTGAGGGGTGGGGGAGGGAAGTTCGTTCTCCACCTCCTCCTCCTCCTCCTCCTCCTCCTCCTCTTCATTTTCCTCAGGTACAAGGGTATCTGTGGGTAGAGGAGGTTATTGGGGTGGGGACGACGGAGCTCAACGGGGTGGGGATCGGTCAGACGGGGCGCGAAGGACGAGCGGCGGGAGGAGGGTCGAGCAGGGGGAGAAGAAGGAAAAGAGAGAAGGAAGAAAAGCGAGGCAGCGACTGCGGGGTAATAACTTAATTTAAACTAAACTACAGTTTAATAATTCCCGAGCAGGCCGCGCGGCTCGGGCCCTGCTCTCTTACTCCTTGCGAGAGGTAGATAGGGAGAGAGACAGAGAGAGAGAGAGAGAGAGAGGGAGGGGAAGATGCGCGCAACCAGCAATTTCCGAGCCGCCGTTAACTGCCGGTCGTTAGTCCCTTTTCAAAACTCCTCTTCTTCCTTTTTTTCGTCTCTGGACTCGAGCGCTTTGCTCCCCTCCGGCATATACCTCCCCCTCCATCCCTCCCACCCTACGCTTCTCTCGCCGCCCCCTCTTCTCTCTCTCTCTCTCTCTCTCGCGCCGAACCCCCGTACGCCCCTCGCCGTAATCGCGTAGCCCCTCCGCCGCCTTCCTCGTCCTTTTTGTTTCTCGCTAAGAGAATTTTTATTGTTAAAATGGGTGTCTGGAGCTCGCTCGAAATTGATTTGTCTTTACTGGAAGTGTCGTTAGTTTCGCCGCAGCTCTGGTTGTTTTAGATGATTGCCGGTCTCTCGCTCGGCCCTCGAAATCCATCGAAAACATCGGCCGGCTGCTCCTCCTCTCCGCGCCCCCAGCCTCATTGAATTCGATTTATGTTCCTCGTTCATGCTAAACTTTGGCTTAACTCGCCTCACCCTTCCCGCCATTATATTTCTCTCTCACCCGAAAAACTTGCCAGCGGGCCCGGACGCTCTCCCAACAACAACGACAACGACAACAACAACAATAACAACAACGACGACGACGGCAACGACGACGGCAACGGTCATAAGGAGCGCTATCGTTCCCAATGTCGCCCTTACGCTCTCGCGTTCTCACTCAGCTTGTACTTTACTTTATTTTATTTTTTACTTTTCCTCCGTCCCATGCTTTGCTTTTCATAGAAACAATGCATCAAAAGCGGAGACTTTTACACTTATTTATTTAACACTCGAAGTCCTGAAGAAAAGTGGCTATTATTTATGTAAGACGAAGAAGAAGAAGAGGGAAGAAGAGGGAAGAAGAGGGAAGAAAGGGAAAAAGAACAACAAAGAAGAGAAGAAAAAAATTCAGACGCCGATTAGTGGAATTAATAAATAAATGTTATAATTAAAAAATACTTTAGAGATCACTTCAAGGGAGCGATTTCGTTTTAAAGATAGTCTTCAAAGCTGATACAAGAATTATACGAATAGATAGCATTTCTTTTATTGATGACCTATCATCAACTCGTTGCCACGGACTCTGATAAAAGCTTCGAGTTAAAGTTATTCTCGATTGGCTGTCTGTGGTTGTGCCGATTATGCGCGTCTGCGCCAATGTTTGTTAAGGCGAATTTATCAATTGCCTCGAGTGCGAAATGATAAAAGAGGCCGCGCTCTTATCTGCTCTTTATACAAATGTACTACGGCCGGTCTACATTAACTTCAACATTTTAATTCCTTCCCCTTACTTTACTACTCAGGCTCGCTTCTTTCGCCCCAAATGAAATAAAGGGATGGAAGGAATAATAGCCCCGAAGAACGTTGAGTGCCGAGGCCAATTACGCAGGTAAATACGAGTGGCCCTTTCATTATCAGAGAAGTTCTCTTGAAATAATCATTTCGCGAATCGATCTCGTATTAAGAATTCTAATCATATTGAATATATCGTTAAAGTGACATTCGATTGCCAGTGGATTTCGTAAAACCACGTAAAATTAATCTCGGCTAAAGGAACGTCGCTTTCAACCGAGGTCCTGCATATTTGCATATTTTCACGTGCCATTATTATATTAATCTTAAGAATCATTAAGTACTCTGAGAAAGTGGAGTGGGAACTTTCATCTCGACATTATCAGCTTTTTAGTCGAAATATATATATGTTTTTTGTTTTTTCATCGGAATATACGTTTTTCGGGACCTCTTCTTTCATTTCTCGAATCCATTATTTGAACATTTTTAAGCCTTTTTAGTGCCTGTCTTGCAATCTGCCAGAACAGATAATAGCAGAAATCACAAGTTTTTCAAACGTTTTTGGCAGTTTTGGAAGAAAAGGTACTTAATTGACTTTGGTTTCGTTTAATTTTTGCCCCAAGTCTCCGGGTCTCAGTCAGAAATCTATGTTTGGCTATGCTATTGTTAGAGTTTCATAGGAAGAGGCTGATTATGTCATTATTGTTGCAGTATAGTATAGAAATAGGAGAGGGAGATGGAGAGAGAGAGAGAGAGAGAGAGAGAGAGAGCAGAGGCCGATTTTTTTTTATTTAACGTAACCTAATTAGTATCAGAAGCGCCATTCGTCTTTGTCAATCGGGCAAAGTATAACGTTTCGAGGCAGGAGTCGAACTAGTGCCCTGTAATCACGTGATGGACGGCGACGGCGACGGTGAGAGAGTGAGAGAGAGAGAACAATGGAAAAAATGGAGTCGAATCGATGGGTTTGGAAGGAAGCTGGCTCGTATCCACGTTTCCATATTGCCAAGCGCATTTTTCACGCTAATGCCTGGGCCTCATTATGCACCGGACCCAAATGACCAAGTATCGAGGCAATTTTTCTGCCTCGATGACGTAACAAGGATTCGAGTGAACTCCGCGGCTTCTGTTGACGTCGAGGCCGATGGAGACGCCGCGCTCTTATAGGCAGCTGCGCGAGAGCGGGCTCGCGTGTCCGGGCAGCTCGGGCCAGAGTCCCCGGCTAATTGAATCGTCTCCTCGCCCGCGAAAATTGCCGGACTGCCAGCACCTCGAGTTCCGTCGCTCTGGCTACGTTTTGTCAGGACGGGAGCCCGACGCTATCGGACGAGGCATTATTAACGAGTGGAGACCCCGAGGCGACTGCTACCACCTAAATTACCCACGTTTCTACTCTATCGCTCGTGCCTTTTCGGGAATTAGAGAGAGAGAGAGAGGGAGAGAGAGTAGCGAGAGTAGCGAGAGTAAAGAGTGGTACTAGCGGATTCAGCAGAGGCCCCCTTGACACGTCAGATCACCTGGCACAAAGGAGGCGCAGGAGGCGCAGGAGGCGATCCGCCTCTTCCCGAAAAAAAAAAAAAAAAAAAAAAACATGTGAGATCTTCATCCTCCTTAACAATGGCTAGACCGTGTAATAAGGGGGAGGACGCGGTATCGTGCTGCCGAGGAATTAGCCTCCGCTGCCAGTGATATTCTTATTCGGCCCCGGAATTATTAAGTGATCAGCGCGCTCTTAATTATTTCGTATACAGTCGGTCTGCCGGGACGAATAACTACCGCGTCTTGTCGGATTGGGGGGGGGGTTATTGCGATGAGGGTGTGAGGGGCGAGGGTAGGCTGGTGGTGGTGGTGGTGGTGGTGGTGGTGGTGGGAGAAACAGAGAGGAGGGAGCAGAGTTCAACCTTCCGAGCCCTTATATCCATATTTCATATCCACTTGTTTTCGGCATGAAAAAAGTAATTGCCATTCCACGGATAAGTGCGGCATTTTAGATTTTCTTTTTTCTTTCCCACCTCCTCCTCCCCCTCTCTTGCCGCTTTCATTCTTTCTCCCTTCTTCTTCTTCTTCTTCTTCTTCTTCTTCTTCGTCTTCTTCGTCTTCTTCGTCTTCTTCTTTTCCCTTTTTCTTTTTACACGTAATTACGATCCAGCTACTGTACTTGTGCCACTCGAAATATTATCGCCATACCAACACTACTCACTCTGCACGCCTTCCTCTCCCTATTCACACGGTGCACACACTCACGCGCACGCGCACGCATTTCGTTATTTGTTCATTTATTTGTCCATTTATTTGTTCGTTATCCAGCTTATCCAGCCGTTTATTTATGCATAAATTGAATATTGTTTCGAACGAAGTGGACGATACGCGGCAGAGAATGAAAAACATTGTTGCAATTTATAACATTAATTGCCGAAGCACTAGTTTTATAAATCATTTACATCCAGCAATAATGTTTATCTCTGCATTACAAGCCATTTATACACGTCCGTTACTTTTTTCCTCCGATTTTTTTTTTGCTTCGTTTTTTATTTATTTTTTTATTTTTTTTTTTTTAATTTATTTTTACAACCGTCGCTTCCATCATTCGAGCGGATAAATTCCTACACTCGAGAAGACACGTACAACGAATAATAATCCTCCTCTACATTTTATACAAATTGTTATTATTGCCCATGTCCCTGAAGCAGAGGCAGAGCCGCGTGGGTAATTGCAAGGATAATTTATTGAAAGGCTACGATACGAATGCTCGGGCACTTAATTTAATCCTCGTCACATTACGAATTAATAAGAATATCGATGGATTTATGAAGTGGCAATTATAATTATTGCTCCGTGCAAAACGGTTACAGAATATTATAATCCCCGAGAGCGCTTTCGATGATTTCATAAAAGGCTCCGTCAGGAGAAGGGGGCTTGACGAGACGATCGCGTCCGCCGACGCGCTTTGCCAGTACGTGTGTCTAAAGGACATGTCGGGAGGGGCCGACGCATAATAGTTATTAGGCGACGGGTGAGCCGAATATCGTGTCCCGGGCCTGAGCCGACGACGAGGACGCGCCGTCCTCGATCGAACGGGGTCCTCCATGGATCCGACTCCCTGGACCCACTGCGCCCGACTCCATCGAGAGAGAAATCAGGCAATTTCCTCGGGGGCTCCTCCTCCCTCCCTCTCTCCCTCCATCCCTCCCGCTCCTCCCCCTCCCATAGCTCCCTCTCTGCCTCACCCCCTCATCCTACCGACCGGCATCTCGGCCGAGGTAGCCGTCGCAATAACGAGCGTGCGCGTAGCAGGGCTTTTTTTTTCTTTCTTTTTATATATATATATATATATATATATTTTTTTTTTCGAGAAAATTACATAGCGGCGGCCAGGACGGCGTGCAAGGCATCCGCAGGCGGCCTTCGACTCGCCGGGCACACCGGGTACCTCGAGGCCGGGTGGAGAGGCTCACCGGTGACCGGAGGCTCACCTCCGCGGGCCGTGCTCTTCGCGTAAATGGCCGAGCGATTCACACGTTATATTACGTCGTCGGGGCCTCCCGGTCGCCGAATCCCCGGCCCCGACCACGACTCCGGCTCCGGCTCCGAAAACTAATCCATCATCCGGTAGTGCGATCGTAACTGGTTTGCCACTCGCCTCCGACTCAGCCGACTCGCTTAATAAATTACCCGATTCGGATAATAACTCTCGGCGGATATTGCTTTTCCGACGTGAATGCGCGCCGAGTGACGAGCCGTTGATTGGTGGCGATGCGAGTTTCGAAAACGGCTACTACCACTACCCCAATAACCCCCCACCCTCCCCCCACTCCTCCACCCCCCCCTCACACCCTCGATCGCCCGGCTGCCCGAATCATTTTCAGGGAAAAACGGTAGCCGGCACTGGGAATTTTTTTAATCTCCCAGCTTGAACAGAGAGTTGACGTCTACTTTAATTCGACATTGTATTTATAGCTTCCCCCTCTTCCTCTCTCTCTCTCTCTCTCCCCCCCCCCCCCTCCCCCCCGCCCCTCCATCGCTCCGGCGATTACGACTAATGGCCGAGCTACGAGCTACTACCTCATCCCTCCTCGTCCCTCCTTGCATCCCCCTCGACCCACCTCGGCCCTCCACGTCCCTCCACGTCCCTCCACGTCCCCCCTCGTCACCCCCTCGTCCCACCGTCCATCGCTTTCTTTTTTATAAACCAGCAGCATCGTTGTTCGCAGAGTTATACGGATTTTCAAGAACTTAATTATACAGCTGCTCTGGAATACTTGAAGCTACAATTGGCTATCAAATTAATATTACTGCTCTCATTTATTTCGTATTCCTTTTAAATCTGCGATTCTCCGATAATTTTAAAATAATAACAGCTGACCGACCGCCACCCCCCCTCCCCTGCCGCGTATTATTAGCCCTAGCGCATTGACTCCCCGAGCGCCTCCCCGACCCCCAATATTTATTTAAACTCGATAATAAGTATTTCCTTAAATTACTGAATTACGAATCTGGATATTCCGTCCTGTCCGCCCCTCCCGCTGCCACCCTCTCCCAGGACGCGCCATCCAGATTTAATTTACAACGTCCCCCGTACCGAGAGACTAATCTACGAACTCTGTCATTTCGAGTTGTACTAGAGAAAAACTTTATGGCGCCATAAATTATTAAACTGAAAATAAAACAGTATTCGTTTGAGATTGCCAATGTCAGCTTTGCACTATCAATCACGATCCCTAGAAAAATACTGCGCCTAATTATTTACCATAGACGCATAGAGGTGGGGCTTTATGATAGTTTTCTTCTCTGGAGGAACGAGGACTACCACACGGCCAATTGTAAATGCCCGTTGGTCGGTTGCGTTTTTGGTGTAAAAAAAAAAAAAAATAAATAAAAAAAAAGAAATAAAATAAGCAACGAACTCGAATCCCGTGGCTAAGACTGTGTGCCCCGTAATACGCATTAGGATGAACAGACAATGAATAAATACATTTGATCAAATAAATTTTATCGCGACAAAACCAAGAGAAGCTTCTTAAGGCCAAGAGGTTATCAATCTTTCCACGTGAAAGAGAAGAAATATTGAAAAAGCCGAGAGAGAGAGAGAGAGAGAGAGAGAGAGAGAGGAGCGGAGGCGCTGAAAAATGCCGTATATGAAAAACTGCGAGGGCAAGAAGTGAGGATTACGTGTGCATGAGAGCGCGCCGATCAGAGGGGGCGAGACCGGGAGGCTGTGAGGCTGTGAGATCGCGAATGGCGAGTAGGGGGGGGCGAGAGGGAATAAAAAAAAGTTGATTCTTTGAAAGGTCGATTTTTCTTAGGAAATAGAGTAAATCGGACACATCTCGAGAGACGAGAGACGAGAGACGAGAGACGAGAGACGAAAGTCGAGAGACGAGAGACGAAAGTCGAGAGACGAGAGAGAAAGAGAGAGAATCTCGGCTCCGCTCACGCTAACGTTTTATCGTTCCGTCTCTCTCGCTCTCGGCCCTTTCGCCCCATACGTCCTGCCGAGGACAGACGCTTTGTCATTCAAGATTTTTACGGATAGCTTTCCGCTCCTCGGTGACTCCCTCTCCCTCCTCCTCCACCTCGTCCTCCTCTACCTCATCTTCTTGTTCTTCTTCTTTTTTTTTTTATTTTCATTCTAGACACGAAGCGCGTTCGCACGAGGCACGAACGTCGCGGATTTCTCTTTATCGCCGGGGGCCCACGTCGAAAAAGCGCCTCTGCGCGTCAAAGAAAGAAAGAAAGAAAGAAAGAAAGTGCAGGAGCAAAATTGATCGATTGCAATTAGCGTTACAATAAATTCGCGCCTTCTACGACTGGCCTCCCAGTCCCCAATATTTTATTATTTTATATTAAAGCCGTCGATACTTGGATATCCATACACGGTAATACCTTTCCCATTGCATATTATTATCCATTTCTCATTTGCTCGCCTCGGCGCTTTACACGAACCTTTTAATTGAAAACCTGCAAAATTCCAATCGCTATCGGATCTTATCCGATCATTTATAATTTGACTTACGTAAGGCCGAGTAAGCGTACTCGAAATCGCCGATTCTATTGCAGGGAGGTTCGGTAAAAACAGCAGCTCGACCGGGTCAACGAATAATAAATAAAATATCGATTGTCTGCTATTTTATTACGATTTTGATATTTCAGCTCCGGAAATTTTTTTTTTTTGATTTCTCCACTACCCATTGCTTTTAATAATCGAATCGATACGGAATTCCTTTACGCGTGGACTGACGTCGCGGGCGACCTGAGCGTGGTCCGGGGGCCCACGTCGGCAATGAATTACACGCCGTCACGTTATTCTGGATTCCACTCGATCGATAGACGCCGGACGTTCTCCGCGCCCCCCCCCCCGTACCCGCCGCGCAATGTCAATAAATAAAAAGGACGAAAAGCGAGGAGGACCGAGATTGGGGTTATTGGGGTTGGGGCGACGAGATACCGGCAATACGACGGAGCTTTAAAAATACGAGCGCGCGAAAAAGGAGTAAAAGGTTATAATTAAATAGTTTGAGTTACGGCCTCGGCGGTGGGCGGCGAGTCGGTTCTCATCGCGCGCCCGTCGCTGCCCCGTGCTGTGCATTGGTCGCGCTTCGTTATTGGGGTTCGTGAATGGCGGAAGGGAGGTAGGGGGTTGCGGGGTTGGGGGGTGGGCGAGGGAGGAGGAGGAGCGAGAGCAAGGAGCTAGGAGAGGACCGTGGATCTGTATCTCGACTGGGCTAAGACGGTGTTAGAGAACGAGTCAGAGAGGAGAGTTTATAGAGTGGTTGGCGAGCGAGCGCGGTGGGACCGGGGGTGGCACCGGGGGGGTGGGGGTGAAACAGTGGAAGCTCCTGTGTCTGTTGGTCACCCCGGCCCCGTCGCCGTTGGGCCTATCTCCGCCGTGCCGTGTACAGGCCGACGATAAATACGCGCTATTTATACGCTCGGGCTAATTGTCTTGACCGATAAGCATCTCCCTTATATTACTTTTCAACTTTCTTTCCCTCGCGCGTTGCCGGCGCTAATCGCGTTACGAGCCCCGGCTCCCATCTACATATATTTCCTCCCTCGGCGAACAAAGTAAGCGGACCGAGCCGCATATAATCGTTCTGTAATTTTCGTGGATAAGACACCGGCGCGGAGGAATCGCCTATCTATCTATCCTCGCTCCCCGCGAGTTCCCTACCGTTTTTGCAAATTAATGCCCTTACTTTGCCGCTTCTGTCCGATATCTCTCTCTCCCTCTCTCTCTCTCTCTCTCTCTCTCTCTCTCTCTCTATCCCTCTATCCCTCTCTTCCTCTTCTTACTATTATTTTTTACTTCATTTTGCCTGACCCGCTCCGTCGACTTTTTCCTCTCTCTCTCTCTCTCTCTTCTCTTTATAGGATCGCGAGTTATTTGACACGGAGCCCGATAAGACGTTTTATTATTATCTGCTCGATGAGTTTCTTCCTTCGCTCGGATATATTTTGAAAATTAAATGTTTAACGCGGACCCGAAGGTCGATATTCAGCCTTCGAACCATAAACCCTCTTTTATTCTCTTTTTCCATTCTTTTATCTTCTTTCTTTTCCTCTCTTTCTCTATCTCTCTCTCTCTCTCTCTCTCTTTTCTTTTTTTATTTTTTTTATCTGCTAGCGCATTAGGTGTTAAAATTACTGCGTCCAGATAGCATCGCAATATCTAACAACTCCCTTATCATTTTACCTCTTTTTGTACTTTATAAATGTTATTGCACGTAACGGGGCTTCGAATGTTCCTTCCTCTCATTAAGGTTTACAATATAAATATGTAATCCCAGCGATTGTCCATTATTGAAATTACAAAATTCCTATTAATTTTAATGGCGATAAGTTATGACATTCCATTTCGTATATTACCTTTACATTGTTTCGTTATTCTAATTGTGTCGAGTTGAAAATTATTTGCACTTTATTCACATAAATAAGGTACTGGAAATCCCACTATTTATTATAAATGTCTCGAATAAATGAAAATCTTAATTTATTATTTGATGTATATGTACCGTGCGCGTGTAAGTAAGTGTATGTACATACGCGTACACCTATGGTATATAATTCACAATAACTATTTGAGCGTACGCACGTGACGCATAAATAATAAAAAGTAATTTTCTCAAGTTTCTTAAGAATACATTAAATTTGCGTGAAAAATATTTATTATTGCCTTTTCGTAATGGCTATGAAATTAATTCAATTATAAAAACTAGAGAACGTATATAAGCCATTAATTATGAAATTAATGCGTTATTGTGTAATCCAGTATTTTCCATAAATTACAACTGACATGTAAGCTCGATAAAATTTGCTCGGCAAATCGACAATTATCGCTATTACTGCAAATGGCAACAGTTTATTGAAAGGTTGTCGGATATTTTTACACCGCCGTCGCCCCTCTCTACCTCACTCTTCCCACCCAATATCTGATTTACGCTTTGTTTAACTCGCACGCACTTCTCGGCACACTTCTGCGCATGCAAAAACTTATTTGCTAAACAAACGCGCTTCTCTTATTTTATTTACTATGTACAAATACATGTTTTTCTTGGATTATCTTATCATTCGATTACATCAGTTATCTTACGTACCATTATCCGTTCGGGTTAAATAAGTTTTTTTACAACATCAATGAATTTTTCCATTCGCGACTCTTTAAAGTCTCACCTAATAGTTTATATTAATTATATCGACTTGTTAATAATAATAATAACAACGACAATGACAACGACAACGACAACGACGACAATAATAATATCCTGCGATCGTGAGTAATAAATTCTTCCGCTACTTTATGCTATTGTAATGATCAGTAGCTGAAGATAAAAAGCGAAAAAGCGAAAAAAGCGAAAAAGCGAAAAAGCGTTAAGGTTATTTATGCTTGTTTGAAGAGAGCGACGGACGATAAAGGCGTGGAGTGAGCGGTGAAATATCCGCATTATGTATGAGAATGAGGGATTCGTCCTTGGTATAACGAAGCGAAAATCGGGAAATCCAGCTAGAAAAGTGAGATGGAAAGAAAGGCGACTTTCCCGTCGGCTTGAAAAGACTCGAGACTGTTGTTTACATACCGACTCGACCACTCGGTATTTTTCAACAAATTTTTTACAAAGTAGCAAAAAATTATTAATTACGACCATTAATCATCATAATTAATTGAAATCTTGTTTAAAAAGCGGGAGAGACGATAAGTGAGGAGCGGAGTTTATTGTAAAAGGAGGGAGGGTACGTTTTTAGAAGCGGCGATATTAATATAAAATATAGATCGGCTGTATTCCGAATCGAGAGGCATGCGGATTTCCGAGAAATCAATTAATCTCGCCCGAGCGCAGAGGAGCGAGATCGAATGAAAGAGCGTATGAAAGCGGAGTCAAGAGAGAGAGAGAGAGAGAGAGAGAGAGAGAGAGAGAGAGAGAGAGAGAGAGAGATAGAGAGAGAGCGAGTGTGTGAGAGGGGGGGGGAGGTAGAGCAAAAAATCAATTAACGTCATACGTGGGGAACTGTACGCTCCGTCATGTAAACGGAATATTGAATTTCTGAGAAAAAGCTGCCGAGGCCAGATTAAATAACTTGTAATTTCGCAAATTCAATTTTATCTCGAGCAGATAATTGAAAGAAATCTTTCCGATACACAAGATTACGTGGTCCTCTGTCCCCCCCCTCCCCAATCTCTCCCGCCGCAGCGAGCACGCGCTAAGTCGAATTCGGTAGCCCCCGCGCGATCCCATGTCGTCCCATGTCGTCCCATGGCAGTTGCATGCCGTCCGATCTAACGGATCGACGTGCGGTCATTCGGTGCAGCGTAATGATTTTTCACGGGCCTGGATGGTATGGCGAGGAGCGGGTCAGGAGGGCGAGTGAAAATTTTGATGGGAGCGCTCAATTGTCGGCGCAATGATGATTAAAATTTTTATTCATTACGCTAGACTGACAGCAGCTGCGGACTCTAATCGGACGTGGCTCTCGTTACGTAAGCCCACAGCAGTACTGCCAATGTGTTGGGGTACGAGTGCGCGCGCGCGCGCGCGCTCGATCGCTCGCTCGCCGAAAAAAAAAGCCTTTTCACGGCGCACACGCGACTTTCGTATCGAGCCGAACTTCTCTGCTTTCCGTAATCTCGTGGCGGAGGCCGTTGATGACGCCGCTGATGACGAGGCCGATGATGATGCTGCTTATGACGCCAACGGCCCGGTCGTTTCACTCCCTCACGTCGCCGATCCGTTCAACCCGAGCTCTTTTGTTATTAAAACCGTATCGTTTTATTCATGAGGCGAACGCCAAGCTCTTATTTACAATACTTTCCCTCCGATTTCGTATATCTTTAGCCGTTATACGCTCGACGAGAGATTATTATTCCTTTCCTACTTCTCATCCTCCTCCTCCTCCTCCTCCTCCTCCTCCTCCTCCTTTCTCTTCTTCACCGCTTGAAAATTAATTTATTAATGAAATTCAAATATTAGACGCATGATACGCCCGGCCGCACAATTATCATAACCGAATCATTAAAATTGATATTTTATTTTACAATTCCGTTCCTTTGACATTCGAATTCCACGCCCACCTCCTAAATAACCCTAAGTAACACTAAGCAACCCTAAATAATGCTTATTAATTAAAATCGGCGAGGACAGCGAGGTCCTCGAGTCTTAAAAGCGAATCGAATGAACCCGACGCGCTAAAGGGAGAGAAAAGGGTTTGCCTAGAGTTCTGCCAGATAATTCTATGTATTCGGATCGGGCGCAAGTACGTCCAAGTCATAAAAATGGAAATTTTCTCTAAAATTATTCTCTTCCGGTAAATATTAATGTTTGAAGCTGGAATAAATTATCGCAGGAAGGGTCTCATCGACGGGGGCGTAGGTTTTTTTTTTCTTATTTTTTTATTTATTTTTTTTTTTCATCTCCCGCTAATTAGTGAAACGTCTGGAGGAATCGGTACATCCCGAGCAAAAATGCCCGTGCAAATGTAAAGGCCGTGTTTTGTTAATAAATCTCGCGTGGAAGGACGGCGAAGGTTAAAGAAGCCGTGGAGTTTTTGCAGTCGAGAGGTCGCAGAGCTCGCGGATAGGCAGGACGGCTCGGAAGGAGTCGGTCCAATCAGTCTCGCAGAGCCACGGATTTTTTCTCACGACGCCTCCATTAAAATCGATACAAAGTCATTCTACGGCTGGCAATTACTATTCGACGTACTCATTCGTATTGAAAGTTAATTATAAACTTTAGCCGGGACTATTAAGGCGCCGCCGAGTCCCCGACTCCGTGCGGTGGTAAATTAAATCAAATTAAAGGTGCTGGGGGTGTGGGGGCCCGAGTGGGGATAGGAGCGAGGTACTCGGGGGGGTCGGGGAGGAGTAACGATTCGCAGATACTTGAGGCGTTGTATTTTTAAGAGGCCTGGCATTTATAATGAATCCGGTCCGTCGGGTGACCTGGAGGGGGAGGGAGGGACGGACGGACGGTGGGACGGACGGACGGTGGGACGGTGGGACGGAGGGAGGGGCAACCGGGTAATTAAATAATTGTCAGTTGGCGCGGAAAAAGCAGGAGGCAATTAACGAGCGACAATTCGACACCGTCGACGTATGAAAGTCGACTGACTCGCCCGATAATAACCGTAAGCGCAGGCACAATACACGCGCAGCTCTTAAGTGAAATCACGGCTCGCGATACACGGACGTCGATCTACGAGCCACGGCGAGTGCGAGCGAGCGCGAGCGAGCGAGTGCGAGCGAGAGGGATCGTTACCCTGCGGTGCCAATCTCGCCGTAATAATTATGCCTGCCTACACGCCACTGCATATACGTACGATGCGAGGGAGCGAGGGAGCGAGTGCAAGAGAAAGAGATGAAAAAGCAGTCGGACAAGTTGTTGAAGCGCGCGCTGCTGATAAAGGAAAACGCGGCTTACGCATAATGCGCGCAGACGTAATAAAGCCGGCCACCGCTTAACAACAATAACCTTTCTCGCTTCGTAGGCGACACCGACGTGTCCAGTTCTCGCGAGTTAGAGCTTCCCGCTTCCGGTGTCCACCGATCGCGTCGTCCGCCCTGCGCCAACGGTCACAACTCACTTTGGATGATCTCGAAATGCCGATGATCTCTACGCACGGCTCAGGTAATTCGAGGTTATGTTCGCACCCCCCCTCGCCCCCTCCCCCCGAACCCCCACCCTTCCGGCAGCACAAGCATGCGAACGATGGCTGTAATCCGCCCTCCTTGACCAAGAAAGAGGATCGACGCTCGGGAGCGTCTCCTTATCCTTGCACGATCATAAGGCGGATCGTAAGGAGTGGTGTGTGCGCTCCGAGAGCCATTCGAGTGCCAATAAATGTCTATCCCCTTTAATACAATTAAAATTACAAAAGTTTCTTAATCTACCGCTACTCGGAGTTTAGTTTGCGTACGGAGAAAAGTCCGAGATCAATATCAAGGAAAATTCGTAGAGAATCGTTTGATTTGCTCGTTTACGGTGTTGTTTGGCTTCTATTCTGTACGAGGCATTGGATTTAGCGAACCGACGAGTGGCAAGTATGAGCTGTGATTTCCAACGATCGATCGGAAAGCAATTAAATCCGTCGCGCAGCCAATATTTGAGTAATGAGGTTCTTTCAATCATTCGGCGTGATCGTCTAGGTGATTTCTCTCTCTCTCTCTCTCTCTCTCTCTCTCTCTCTCTCTCTCTCCCTCTCTCTTTCCCATTACGCGACGAGTTTGTGTGGCGTAGAGAAACCTTCGACGACGATTTATGCGCCCGAGCCAATAATTTTTCAATCATGAGGTTTCTCTGGGAGAACGGCTTGCGCTTATTACATCCGCGCACACGTCCACGTAGTTGGCTATGTACGTATGCGCATAGACGTAGCCATTAGAGAGCGATCTTAATTTTCGCGTACGGATAAAGCAAGTCCGGCGTTCCTGAGGTGAGGAGGACTCCGTGATTGTTGCCAGGGCTGGAGGAGAGGTGTCGAGCAGAAGCCTCGGTTCCTCGGGTCGCCTATCTTGTCTGCGGGAGGCTCGTTGCACGCGAGGCCTTTCGGCGTATCTCACCGAGTAATCCCAACGCGATCTCGGCTCCATAAATCAGACGAGAATTTCCCGGGTGCTTAACGGCCTCCCGCAGACGGAGCCCGACAAATCGGACGCGATGGCCCCTGTCAAGGGCGGACTGGCTGAACGGCCGAGTGGTAGGGTGGGATGGATGGATGGAGGGAGGGATGGGTGGGTGGGTGGGTGGGTGGGTGGGTGGAGAGAGAGAGAGGATTTCCCATCAAGCCGTACACGCAACAAGTACGGGAACGAGTAGCCGACGTCCAGGCGTGCCTCCACCTCCAGCTGACCGAGCCACCAATTGAAGGGTCCGGTCGATCGATTTCCGCCGAATCTACGTCGGAGGAAGGACGCAGCCGGTCGGTGCTGGGTCGAGTAGGTGGCCTATCTCGCGGAGGGATCGGGGGGGGGGGGGGAATAACGGCGTAAAAATGTAAAAACCCGCGCCCTCTTCTCGGGGCTGGAGTCGCGCCTCCCGAACAGCAAGCACAGCAACCAGGGCAACCACAGAAACCAGGGCAACCAGGGCAACGACGGCAACGGCGTCTACGGCGTCTACGGCATAATAACCGCACCGGGACTCGCCGCTGCGGGAACACACGCGAGCCATATTAATGTATAATTAACCGGGCACGCTGTTAGATCCTATCGCTGCCGGTCGTGCTCGTATCCTTATCGCGCTTACCTTCGTCCTCGGAGCCGCGGTTCTAGCACGGGGCGGGTCGGGGCGGTCAGTCTGACCGCCGACCGCTACGTAAGTACATAGAAAATTACTTAATCCCAGGACACGCGTCTTTCTCTCGAGCTTTATCTTGCCGCGAGGAATCGATTTGGGTCCTCGGGGAACCCCGAAGGGACTCGGGACAAGCGGTGGCGCTTGTCGGCCAATCGGACTCCGGTTGGATATTAAAAAATCCTCACGAGTCGACGTGTCGGTCGAGGTGGGAAGTCGAGGGGGCGAAGGAGCCGCCTTCCACGTCACGTAAGTGATTGGAACAGCGAAATAAAGCCGCTCGTCCAATTAAGGACACTAATTGAGCCGTAAATACAGGTATGAAAAGGGACTGGGTCGAGGAGCTCTAGCTTATCCCGGGGTTAAAGTGGTTAAAGTGGTCAAAGTGGTAAAAGTGGTCAAAGTGGTAAAAGGGGTCAAAGGGGTCAAAGGGGTTAAGGCGGGGGGAGGCATAGGAGTGAGCAAGTAAGTAAGAAATGAAGAGCCGACAGGTTAATTCGGCCTCGGGAACGGGCATAAGGTATCGGGGAATGCGGGTTTCGCGGTCGGGCTGAAAGGGCGCACTCGGGCGGTTCCGCCCTCCGGACTCGAACGCAACGGAAAACGCCCAAGCGGAAGACGGAGCGAGCAAAGGGGGTTGGCCGAGGAGGGAGACTCTCCCTCCCCTCCCCCTATTAAAGACGATATTTTTGAACGTGGACCGGTGTGTCGCCGGTGAGAGCGCGTGCGTGCGTGCCTGCGTGCGTGCGTGCGTGCGTGCATGCGTGCGAACTCGGCGGGTGAGGGACGTCGGGTCGGGAGCGAAAAGTCGTGGACGGAGAAAAAAGGAACGGGAGGGAAAGGCGGATGGCGGGGGTAAGCGGCCGTCGGAAGGATTGATGGCGTCTACATGCAAATCCAAGAGTATTGGGCACACGCGAGGGAACCCTAGCGATCCCACCTACTGACGTCTTATGCCAGTTAACGCCTTACAGCTTAATAACCCCCGCATCTCCTCCCATCCCCCTCGTGGGCGCCACGGTCTTTATCCCGCTCGTATATCCCCGGAGGATTTCGCCGTAGCCACGGCTCAGTCCGAGCTTTCCTCGAGACTTCCTCATTACTCCCGAGCTTCTAATTCTCTCATTAGCTCTCTCTCTCCTCTCTCTCTCTCTCTCTCTCTCTCTCTCTGTATTAATACCATCCTCGTCACCGCTCACCGATCGATCTCCATCGACCGCCCCCCCCTCCCCAATCCCAACCAGTCGGCCCCTTATCGGCTTTACGAGCAGAACGAACGAATAA
This sequence comes from Ceratosolen fusciceps, assembly GCA_018883505.1. NCBI lineage: Eukaryota > Metazoa > Arthropoda > Insecta > Hymenoptera > Agaonidae > Ceratosolen > Ceratosolen fusciceps. Next base: position 7,262,211 of record RCIC01000008.1, read on the forward strand.
CGAGGGCTCAGTTGGGCCGTAAACTCGAGCCTCGCGTGTATTTCTTAACCTCCGATCGTATGAATGTTTTATCGGTCCCCGACAGCAGGGGACACGGAGCACGGGACGGGGGGAGGAGAAAATTAAGATGGCACAGCGAAAGCGGGAGGACCGGATGGTCGCGCGTCACTGCTCGCGGACTGGCGGGGGAGGGAAGAAAATGGCGGGGATAGCCGTCCTCGGAGGAGATGGGAGTCGGCCCTCGCCGTTTCCCGTGTCCGTCGACTAGGGCCGAACCTCGCATCGCGGCCCCAATCAACCAATCAATCAAGTGCTCCCCCGCACACCCTTCCCCTGTCCGCGTTCCCAGTCGCCCCGACGGCCGCATAATCAATTTGCATTAGCGCTCGTACGCGCGAACCGTCGACGGCCCAATTCGATGGGCTACTAATACAAAGCTGGTGGCCGATAGCTATCGGGGTCCGTGGGCCCTCACCGCCCCTCCGACGATGGCCTGAGAGCCCATTCCCATTGTCCGTAACAAAAGAAACGAAAAATAAAGACGCGGTAATGGGTGAGGCGCGCGCGGGGGAGGCGTCCGGCCACGCCCACCTCGGCCGCCCCGGCCGCTCCGGCGTAATTTCTAAATTTCCGAGCGTCGAAGGCCTTCCTATCGGATGTAATGAGTCAGCGGGGAGCAGCGCTCCTCTCCGCGCACGCGCCTCTCGTCACCCGGGCACGCGTAATTATCAAAGCGTAGGGAGCGATGAAAGTCATTCGTCGGATCACTTTTACGGAAGGGCAGCAACGACTTCGCAGTCCGTTTTATCATTACTATTATGACAATTATTATTATTGTTCGTAACCTCGGCCAGCCGTCAGAAACACACAGGCACACACACGCGGAGAGAGAGAGAGAGAGAGAGAGAGAGAGTCGGGGGGGCGGGGAGATTTTGTAAAAGCTGCCATAGATTTCATGAAGGGGTTACGCCACATCGGCTCTTTCACGATCAGTTATTCGATCAGATCGATACGAGAGATTAGAAAACCAGTGTTTAATTTCGCTATAATCGTCGATAGAATTATTATAGCCAATAACGCTGGCCATTTAAATTACGTAATGTAGGAATCGGTCGTGGGATTAGTCGCGACATAATGCCCTCGTACTCCCGTAACTCGCTCGGCACGTGAAAATTTTACCCCAAGTATTCGCTCCCCGTAAATGATATTCGTGGCTACGGGACTAATTAAAATATAATGAAGAGGATAGAAGCCGAAATCGGACGTCGGCACTCTCATGGGATTAGTCTTAGGCGGCCTTATATTATCGGCCTTAAGCACCGTACGTTAATTTATCTTTTGTTTCACTCGGTCGCGTGTATTTGCCACTTCTAAGGATAGGATCGCCCGTAATATTATTATTTAATTGTCATAGGCGTCTATTTGGCTGCAGTACGTAACAGGGAATGCAATAATAACGAGACTTTAAGAGTGTTGAGGACGCAAGTCGAGGTTGAAAAAGGAAAATTTTGAAGGAAGAGCGGGTGGAGGGGAGAAGGATCATTACCCGGAGGAATTAATAGTTGAAAATAAGATTTTAATTAAACGGCCGTAGGAGTTTATTAAGCAGGGCCTCGCAAAGGCCTCTTATCCTCAATAATAAATGATATAATAATAAAATTTTATAGAGTATTAAAATGTCGTACGAGAAGGTGATGGCGGGGCTGGGCTGGGTTGGGGGGGGGGGGTGGCGGGCACAAGCTATTAGAAGGAAAATAAAAAGGTTATGTACTCGTAATGCCAGTAAAATTATATTTATAATAAATTTTAATTAGCTCGGGTGAAAATTTGTTGGCCGATAAAATACAAAATAAATATTGCGGCCGGGTAGTAGAGAGGGCAGGGGGAGGAGGAGGAGGTGGAGCAGGAGGTGGAGCAGGAGGTGGAGCAGGAGGATAGATATTTTGGGAGGGCCGGTGGGGGGTGGGGGTCGGAGGTAGGGGTTCGGGTTGGATGGATCTCGTAACTGGAGGCTGGAGTCATTACTCATTAGCTCGTTCATTGCGCTTAATAATTCTTACACTTTGTCATCAAATGTGTACGTAGATGGACAATGTAGCGCGGAATGAAGAGAGCAATGCCGTTGGCAACAACGAAAGCTCAGCCCGCGGAGCAGCCGAGATAAAGAAGACTAGGCATTGATCGCGGGAGCTGACTAATTTATCGGGCAACGACGTCCCGAGCCTCCCTCTCCGCGCTCCAAACAGCTCCCCCTCGGCACCCTTCGGCTCCCAGTACGCCCCAATCGGCGCCGGTTGTGGTGATGGTGGCGGTGGTGATGCTGGTGGTGGGATGCAGGAGACGGTAGCGCTACGCACCAGCTCCCGAATCGGCTTACTAATTACGAATTCCGTGCTCGGGACGATCAGGAAGGGCAAGGAGAGCCGTTTTTCCAGCTACCGCTGGATTACCTAATCCTTGACGTTAACCTCGCGACTCGCGCTCCTAATCGATCCGGAAAACTGCTCTTTTTTTCTTCTCTTATCCCGCCCCCCCCTCTCTCTCTCTCTCTCTCTCTCGCTCACGCTTCCCGACCTGAGCGAACCGTCCTCGCGAGATGTGGCGCGGCGAGCCGACGGGAATCGAAGGGACCGATCGGGCCCGAAAGCGAAAGCGAAAGCGTCCGCTCGGTCCATACATCATCTCGATGCTCGCTGATTATTTCCTTAAGCACGGGATCCTTCGGCGTTCCCCTGATTATACGCTCCGAACTACCGTTTACGATCTCGGCTTAAAATGTCTCTTCCCCCCCCCCACCCTTGCATTACGCGTCCACTGCGGTAACTGCGGAAAGTTCCTGGATTCGCCGGGCCCTCCGCCCCAGAGCGGCAACGACCTTACCGCCCGAGCTGCGGACCACTGGGCCGGGGGGAGAAGGAGGAGAAAAAAATAAAGGAGGACGAAGAAGAGCGGCCGGCATCAAAACACCTGCGAAAGACGCGCGTCGAAAGGCTCGCAGGGAAAAAAATGAGCCATCTCGCGCTCTTATTACATCTCGGGCTACGGCAAACTACAAGCGAAAATAAAGAAGCCGGTAGAAGTGTCGGAAAAGGGGTAGAGAGTCAGAGAGAGAGAGAGTAAGAGAGAGAGAGAGAGTGAGAGTGAGAGAGAGTAATCCGTCCCCGTCGCGTCGACGTCTATATAATTTCGGAACCTCGCGGGCGCACAAGGCAATTTCGGCTGCTTTCCATGAAGCAACGCGGCCCGGGAGAGAAAAGGTTACGCGCGAGAGAGAATGAGTGAGTGAGCGAGCGTCTTGTGGCGGCGTAAGGGACGGGGGGATGGGGGTTGAGCTGGGTGAAGAGTGGGAGGCTCGGAGCACGTAAAGCCCTTTGAAGTGAGAGTACGAAATAAGAAGAAACAAAAGCTAAAGAAAGAGTGCGATCATTTGCGCCTCGCGTGCCCCTCCCCGTCCTCCCCGCCCCTTTCCCAGTACCCCGGGACATTTTGATACTGTCGAGGCGCGAGCGGTGATACGCTCCCTCTATCCCTCTCTCTCTTGCCACTCCCCCTCGCCCCTCGCTCTCACACTGTCTCGCTCTATCACTCACTCTCTCTCTCTCTCTCTCTCTCTCTCTCGCTCGCTCGCACTCGCACGCGCTGTAGCTCCGATGCCCTGTGTAATTTCACTGTGTAATTGCATGTTATTTCGGGCTACGCGCCTCTCGCGCTTTATTAAACGGCTCGGTCCGCGGCCCAGCCTCCGGCCAATATCAGACGTCGATACTCGGCGTAGCGATTCGATGAATTCGTTCGTACCAGGCGATCGGAGCTGGGGACGCGGAAAAGGGCGGCGACCATTAGCCCCGAGCGGAACCTTTGCCGCGGCCCTCACCCCACCCCACGCTCCCGACATCTCTCTCAAAAAATAACGTTGTAACGGAAGTGACCTGGAAAGCGGTATTTAAACTCCCTGTGGCTTTAAACCTGCGAAAATTCCCCGCTCGGACGCGTAATTCGAGGGCTGGCCCCAATCACTGGCCCTTAATTTTACCTTTACATTGCTTCCCTTACCCTCCTGCTCCGACATACCGCCCACTTTCTTTCTTTCTTTCTTTCTTGCTTACTTTCTTTCTTACTCTCTCTGTCTCTCTCAATCTCTCTCTCTCTCTCTCTCTCTCTCTTCTTTCTTACCTTCGTTCTTTTATCCTGGATCGCTTACCGAAACGCTAATAATCAGTTTAAGGAAAATTGGGACATTAACGCCGCGGAATATTAAGTTTCCCGGCTTTTCAATTACCCTCACTTGTATTCGCAGTTTCTCCTTTTTTTTTTTTTTTTTTCATTTCTTCATCTTTTTTTGCTTTATTTTGAACGTCGCTGCCCAATGGCTTAATGAATTATTTTACCGTAGCTGGATGTTTTTACTCTTCGCGCTGCTGAAGTACAGTGTTTTCGGCTTACTTTCAATAAGCCTCGGACGTCTCCGCTCTACGTGACTATTTATATACGCTTTGGGGACGAGAGGGGGGAGGGAGGGAGGGAAGTATGGCGGTTTTACACCATTCTATCCGTCACTTTGGATCCTTTCCATTTATAAATTTCGGAAAATATTAAACCTGTCAGGATCGCATTCGTCGGCTTTCTAACCGTCAGAATACATTTAATTATACGCATTTTCTACTGCTGCTGCTGCTGCTGCTGCTGCTGCTGCTCTACTACAACCGCCACCACCACCACTACCACCACCACCACCACCACCACCAGAAGCATCACTACTAGTACTACTAGTATTATCAGTCGCGTAGCATCGTCGCGGGATAAAATTTTTCTTCGACCACGTACGCGTCTCTTACGAGCCTCGAAAACTTATCACCGCACGTTTACTTTACGCGTATTTAAAAATAATAGAAAAACAATTTTTACGACTGCGAATGTAAAAGTTTCCGTTCGCCGAGGCCGGATTCGTGGCACAAATCACGGCAATCGGCTAAAAGAAGATTACAATTCGCAACAATTTCATCGTAGATCGCCGTTTATCAAAACTTTTTCTCCATTCCCGTGTCCGTGCATAGTACACGCGCATTCGTCAAAATGCGTACACGTGTAGGCAGCAGCCCCGATCTCGGTATAATACCTGTGAATTACGAGGGGGCAATTAAAATTACAAGATGGGCGCATGCGCGCGATAATTGTCAGTGGCTCGATAGTTTTCAACGTTAATTTACTTAAGGGGCCCGAGCCGGGAGTCCCAGCTACTCTCTGCCCGTCCCCTGCAATTTAAGTTCATTAGAATTTCCAGAGGCGGAGGCCCCGACGATTCTTTTCAATGTTCGAGCGCTAACGAGTCGCATGGAACAAGTCAAAAGTTCAAAAAGATTTTATTGCAATTTGTTGTTATACAAGCGCGGCAGCAGCGTAAGCGTAAGCGTAAGCGTCAGCGGCAACAGCAGCACCTGCACGTGATTTACGATTCGCTAGCCTCACGGGATCTATGAATTTTCATGCATTAGCCGATACATCTCCATAATGTCAATGGGTCAATAACGTACATTTTCCCATTTTCCTCGAGCGCGGCAATCGAATCCATTCCATGGCTTCTCCGAGTCTTTTCGCGTATCTATGCTTTTTTCTCTTTGAATATATTTTCATTATAATTTGCTATTGGCGCGCGGACAGCGGCGGGCCGCCAAACTCCTCTCGCTCCTTTTGCCTCGTATAAATAGTTTCGAAATGGCTCTGTCCCCCTCCCGCGGGCGCAAATGCCGCCCCGGATGAAACCCGTTTGAAAAAGCTTTGGCTGTAATTAATTTGGATAGGAAGAAAACCGCAGGAAGGAAGAAGGGGGAAAGGGATCGACGAATATTATTAACGAAATAAACAGCCGAGGCAATTTACTTTCACTTTTTTCGTTGATATTATCAGCCGAGCGCTCGCGAAATTGATCACATAAACATCGGAGGTGTTATATCCAATACATAGTCCGAGGTAATCCTTTAAACGGCCGAAGCCCGAGATCGTATTAAGCACGCGCTGCCGAGATGTTTCGATCGATTGCCAACAATAACCAGCTTAGATACACTTTTATACTTTCTGATTATCCCCTTCCCCCTTCCGCCCCACGCCGTTACCCGCCACGTATTGCCGCCATTTTTCCCTATTTCATCCCTGCTGTCGGCATGAAGCTCGTCGCCGCCGTAACGTCTACAACGCGTTCGAGGAATAACGACAACAAACGCGTATAAGCCGTATTCGCGGCGGGAACAACAATAATAATCACGAGGCTCGGGCCGTTACAATAAAACGCAATTCAATCGCTGCCGTGCCAATGCTTTTCTACTTTTAGAAAACGTAAGCGGAGAAAATCGTGAAAAACCTTCTCTCCTCCGTTAGGCATTTGGCGCATAAAATAAATCGAATTGAGGGCAGTTTAAGAATGAACTTTTAAAATTCCCCTTCAATAATTTAATAATTATGAAATTTACGAGGATGTTTATTGTCGTGAAAGTTTTGTAATTTATAAATAAAATACCGGAGATTTCCTTGAAATAATCTTCTCTTATTTTAATATTTGATTAATAGCGTATTCGTTACGATCGGATCGACTCGATTTTATCCCTAAATGATACCTTAACCGCAATGATAAAAGAATAATAATCTACGTTCCATTTTTGCATTTGGCATTGCGACCAAAGCGATATGATATTTTAATTTGAATATCTATACGTCCATGAATTATTGATGATTTTATTATCGATATAATGCACGAGTTTTCTACATTTAATATTTTTCCTCGGTCAAGGCTCGATCGATCGGAGCTCCCGAGCTAAGCGGCGAGAATGGCATTAAAGTCCCAAGATATTCTCTTCGTTTCCTTCGATCGCGCATATATTATAAAGGACGATTTTATTATCTCATTTATTGAAATACCGGATTATCATTTTATCTCATCCACTTCGCGCTCGATGCAAACATAAAATCAATCTAAATCTACTTTTCTTTCTCAATCTATACGTAATTCAGTGCTTCTGCTTCCACATTCTGCTTTTCTTTTATTTTCCACACATACCCACCCCCCCTACCCACCTACAGGCATTTTACGTATATATATATATATATATATATAGCTTCGCTTGTTATTATCTTGAATGAATCACCCAACGACGCATTAAATCAATTATCATTAGAGGTTAATGCCGAAATTTAGAATTCGACGAGGATATATCGAATCGCGCAAACTAGTTTCTCCGTTCTGCATAAAGCCGGCGAGGAGTGCGGGCTTTTTAATTATCCGTACCGGACGATGGGAAACGCGAAAAGCTTTTTCAGGCTTTGGAAATATAGGCGTTGACGTATACGTAGAATTAAGCTGATTGCAATAACGTACACACAGCGGCCCGTAATAAATCGTTTGTAATTATGAGGATAAATGAACGCGACGCCATTGAAAGGATTATTTTTCAAAGCCGCCTCAAGTGGGAGCACCGGCTGCACTGACACGCGCATGCGCTCACGCGCACGCACACCCTCCAATGCATAGGGATATATAAATGGAGCCGAATAAAGACATCACGTTTCCAAACGTTCTTTAATAACGACTCTTCCGTTCGGCTTCCCCCCCCCCGCTCTTGTAAATTACCGCGCATAAGTCGAGCAGGATAGGTATCTGATTCCGGAATAAGCAATTCGTGCTCGGGCATTCGCACATTTCAATTTGCAGTGGTAATCATTTTCACTGTCTCTGCCCTGCGTATCGACACGCGAGACGGAGGCATATTTTTATTTTTACTTTTAATTTCTTTCTTTCTTTCTTTCTTTCTTTCCTTCTTTCTTTCTTTCCTTATTTCGTTCGTTCTTTCTTTTTTTATTTTTCCTTTTCTTTTTCCTTTTGTTTTATTAGAATGTAATTGTCCTGACAGAGCGATAGAGAGTGAGCCCGATAGGTCGGGTGGGATGGGGGTAGGATGGGGGGAGGGGGAGGAGAGAAAATTAATTTCCAGAATAGCCGGCGCGCTAGCAACCGTATAATTTATATGCAAAATAGCGCGCGACTGCAAAACGAAAACTCTCGGAGCGTCTGTGAAACGTGAAATCATTGCACGTCATGTGTGTATGTGTGTGTGTGTATGCGTGTGCGTGCATTATACGAGATCACGTACGCTACCGGTGCGGCTGCCTGTGCGTCTGTCGGTGTCCGGCTCAAATTAAGATTTTCACGTTCCCGATGAGTCGCGATCGCACGAAAACTCGAATTACGAACTTTAAATATTCACGGCATCGAGTATTTCAACTTTATTACCTTAATTACCGATTCCCCATGATTTTTTATAATTAATTATCGGCTACCTCGCCGGCTTTGTACGAGGCTTTGTTATTAATTAACATCTCATTAGTTTGTCATGCCTATTTCAACGACTGCTTAACAAATCAGTCGAAACCAATTTTCCGGCGAAACGTTTGTAACGCTTTTTTTTCCCATTCACTCCCCTGGATCTACTCTCGCATTCATTAGCGCTTAAAATGATTTTAACACGACCATTCACCGCTTGCCACACGCTCGGTCTCTCTCTCTCTCTCTCTCTCTCTCTCTCTGTCTCTATCTCTCTCCCTCTGTCTTTTTGTTATATATAAAACTTTCAATTAGTTCAATTTTTCCTTAATACTTTTAACGACGAGGAGCCTGATTGTGTCCCGTGCCTTAATACAGCACATTATTAGGACGCTTATTAAGTTAACGAGCAAGGGGGGGCGGGAGATTAGCGGGATAAAAACAAAAAATGAATCGCTTAATATTTTAATGATCGAAGAGGAAGGTGTGCATAATACGGATAAATGTAGCCTAATATGTAAAGGCTCTTTTTGTATAATATTATGTGAAAGAGAACAAAAACTGCGCGAAGGCCTATGGGCCTGGGAATGGGATGTCGGAGCGTGAGGGATGGCTCGGGTGGGGGTGACGGGTGAAGGGTGAAGGGTGAAGGGTGGGTTGGTGGGGGGCGTCGAGACCCGTCTACGCGATATTTTGAAAAGGACAAACGCTGTTACACGGCAGAGGTAAAGATTCGGTAAAGATTTCATTAAAAAATAAATCACGTGCTGTATTATAGCGAGCTCGTGACTTAGTTGAAAGGCTTTTAATATAAATGCAGGGAAGAGGGGTCATTTTTTCAATTCTCAAGCGCCAAAGGCTCTGTAGCGACGACAAACGGCGACGACAAACAGCGACGACAAACAGCGACAAACAACGACAACAAGAATCTCCGGGCTGTCGCTCCTCCGCGCGCGCAATAGCGCGCGAAAGTGAATTTTTTGTCTCGCCTACACATGCATAAGTCATCGCGCATAAACTTCGCATACGTCAGGAATGCAAGGGACCCGCTGGCCTGGCTGGCCGTGAAAAACTTGGCAGCGGACAGAAAGGCGCAGAACTCGCTTCGACCCTTCCACTTTTCTCGGCGGACAAGTAAAATAAAAAAGAAAATGAGAGAGACAGAGAGACAGAGAGACAGAGAGAGAGAGAGAGAGAGAGAGATAAAAAAAGAAAAAAAAAAGACTCGGCATGTCTTTTCATTACAAAGCGTTCGAGAACAATATTTTTAAAATATTCATCAGGAGTCACTCGTCGTTGAATAACAGAATTGTTGGAAGGAAAGAGCGAGAGGGAAATAACATTCGCACCACTCTTAAAGTAATTAAAATAAATATTTAAATTACAAATACCTTACCGGGGAATATCTATTGAAGCCTATTGTTATTGTTGTTGATGTTGTTGTTGTTGTTGTTGCTGTTGATGTTGTTGCTGTTGGTGTTGTTGCTGTTATTATTATTATTATTATTATTATTATATGTAATAATTCGAGTAATAGAATCGAAGAAATAGTTTCACGGGCCTCTCTGACATGTCCATTTCGATTATTTTCTAATACCAATCCAAGGGCGTCGAATCGTTTCATCGAATTCGGAGGATAGAGAAAAAACACGGGGACAAAGAAATAAAATGCCATGGATCCTTGCCGTTCCGGTAATTATTCGTCTGTGGCAGTAGTAACGCACGTACGTAAGGCGCGTCGTAGGAACGTCGTAGATGAACGTCGTCGATAGGACTTTTAGGTTAGGATATCTAACTATAAGGAATGCCGTGATTTATAGATCTAAGCTTGCTGTATGGGGCACGGGCGAACGAATGTTGTATGATTAGTTGTTGTTTGGATGAGAAATCGCGGGACAAATTCGCAAAGCGGCCATTACCGGGCTTATCTCCGCGAGGTATCGGCCGATGTCCCGGTCGAGGGATCGATACGATGGGCTGCTGCACAGCCCGGCAACGAGTCCCAATAATAATTTCGGATTCCGTGGTCGCTCGAGCGAATCGAGGTCATTAGCATACATACGAGGGACGCGGCGGAGCGACGTGGCGGGGGCGGCAGTGGGTGTGGATCGAGAGGGGTCGATAGGGAAAGAAAAGCCCGTCCCGGCTAAAATCATGAAATCCCATGTTTATTCAATATCCATCCCGGCTGGGCCAACGTAATCTCCAACGTAATACGGAGCTGTCGGTGACGCTGCCGCAGCAGAGCTCGGGACTCGATCGCGATAACAGCGCGGCACTAGTATCTTCGAGTCCATCCTCCGGACGCATCGACGCTCCACGGCCTCGCAGATGGGGCGACGTGTATTACAGATCCATCCACCAGCACTACGAGTAGTAGTACGTAGCGAAGTAATAATTCCTCCCTCTTAGTCTTCTTCACCCTCCTCGGCCATCGCACGGAGTATATATCGGAGCACGAAATTAGGGGTAACTTGTCCGGGGTGCAGCTAGCGCCAATGCAATCAGCCCTTATCCAACGAATCGCTTGTAAAATTGAGGAGCGACGGGGAAGGTTTTGCTAGTCTGCGAAGGAAAGTGACGATGGCGGTCTCGATTAACGAAGCTCTCCGTTGAATTCGCAGGTTGCGACGGGGAAAGCGACGAGGGCGGGAGCAAGAGGCGACGCAGCAGGACCAACTTCAATAGCTGGCAGCTGGAGGAGCTCGAGCGGGCCTTCCTCTCGAGTCACTACCCCGACGTGTTCATGAGGGAGGCGTTGGCTGTGAGGCTCGAGCTCAAGGAGAGTCGCGTCGCGGTAAGTTTCTACACTCACTCCACGGCCCTCCACGGCCCCCCCACGGCCCTCCACGGCCCTCCACGGCCCTCCACGACCCTCCACGATCCTTGAGGATAACCTTCGGCGATTACCATCGGCGGCCGCATTTAATAAGTAGCATCGATTACTCAAAGTCTCGGAAACTTTATAAGCTGCTGGGCAGTCCGTGCCTTCTGCCTCGCCAGTATCTCCGATACCATTTATCTTCCCGGTGCGAGGGGTCGAGGGACGGGGACGGGGGTCGCCGCGAAGGAGCGAGAGGAGGTCTACGCACGTGGAGGGAAAAAGTGCGCAATGAGCGACTAATCGGGGGCGGAAGAAGTTGTAGTAGTAGTATTAGTATTAGTAGCAGTAGTGGTAGTAGTAGTAGTAGTAGTAGCAGTAGTAGTGGTAGTGGTAGTGGTAGTAGCAGTGGTAGTAGTAGTAGTAGTAGTAGTAGTAGTAGTAGTAGTAGTAGTAGTAGTAGTAGTAGTAGTAGTAGTAGTAGTAGTAGTAGTAGTAGTAGTAGTAGTAGTAGTAGTAGTAGTAGTAGTAGTAGTAGTAGTAGTAGTCAGTAGCAGTAGTAGTAGTAGTAGTAGTAGTAGTATTAGTATTAGTAGCAGTAGTAGTAGTAATAGTTGTTGTTGTTTATCTGGGAATCTAGGCAGGGATTTGGGCTCGGCCGTAGCCTCGATCCAGGCCTCGATCGAGGGTTGATACAGCGGCAACAGACGTCCGGGCCGTTTGTCGACTCCGCGCTTGTCTCTCGGGGGTAGTTTGTCCGTTCGACTTATCGCCCCGGAGCCGCACGCCGAGACCCCGACTTTTCCGAACCCCAGCCCACACGTCACGCTTAAACGTCCGACACGGATTTAAGAGATTTAGCATATTTTCGACGAGGCGGCTCCTTTATTTATCCACCTAAGGAGATCACCGCTGGACCACTCGAGCTCTATTGACCCTCAAATTCATCCCCGTACGTATCAACTTTGCCAGCTTCCTTAAACTCCGGCTCGATCCCAGCCTCCCGATCTAGGCCCGACGACGACGAGGACGTCGCTTCCAAGGTTCACCAAGAGCCGCTCTTATAAGAGCCCCGTGAACATTTTTAACATTCCAGATCGGGGCTTTTGCCGGGGGTCAGTTCTCCCCGGACGGACATAAGGGAACGCGGAGGCTCAATTTCACGGTCGGTCGACACCGGAGGCCCGCTCACAACACTCGGCGAGGGTGTCGCGGCAGCATACGTTTCGCGGCCTCGGTCCAGCCTATGCCATATTTATAATTACGCCCTCGGACACGTATGTCGCGTATGCTCCGTTCCGTCGTGCTTCTCCTCCCCCTCCCCCTCCCCCTTATGTCTTCCCCGGAAGCCAGCTCTATCGACAAGAACTTATTGAAAAATCCACGCGAGCCTTAACGAATGTCGTGGCCGACGTACTGTACGAGTGCAATAAATAACTGTTCCGAAGCGTCTCGTATTCGCACTTGGTCGAAGTGCATATGCAGGTATAAGTAAGCGAGGGCATACGATGTATTGCTTACGATGCCACGTGCCGGATATGTATAGGGGATCGTCGGATCAAAGTCGACCGAGCCAAGCCAATAAATAGTCGCGTTTAACAGGCCATGGGATAATTTTTAGGAGGGGGGAGGGGGTGGAGGAAGCGCTAAGCTAATAATAAGCTGTAGCTTTCTTAATAAGTCAGGGGAGACGGGAGGGCTCGAGGGGAGGAAAGCCGAGCGTAAACAAGTTAGGACGCGAGTGTGAGTCACGTGTTGAGTTTTGACTGGGACTCGCCGACCGACGAGGTACATTCGGTGGCACTCGGGGGGACGCGAATACGCCTTAATGCACGAATAATGAAGTCGTTCGTTTCGCAACTAAAGACACTCTCCCCCACCCCTCCCCGCCAATGTCGGCGACTCGCCGTCTCAACGTCTCACCGTCAGCGGAACCGTCATCTCCTCGCGCTTTATCCGGTGCTCGCTATTTCTTGGGCTGGTCGGGCCAGCACACGTGAGGGGACGTGATGAGGACACGGCCGATCCGTATCCGGACGGCGAGAGGCGCATAAATTTTCCCCTTGAAGCGTAAGACCGCGGCGCAAGGCTGGGTAAGGCGCGGCGAGGAACGGGGAAAACGGTGAGAAGCTGAGATCCTTTGGTCTCGGATGCCGCCGCTGGACGACGAGCTTAATAGAGTTTGGGAGCGGGAGGAGGATGATGGATCGTCGGGTCGCTCTTCTTCTCGTTCTTCCTTTTGCCAGTGGAATATGTAGATCCTCTCGATCCTCTCGGTCCTCTCGGTCCTCTCTGACTTTGAGGTATCCGACTAATATACATTGTCGCCACGCTGGAAACGCGTACGAGTTCACTCTCCCCCTCCCCCCTCCCCCCTGACGTGACGACGACCGCGACCGCCACCGCGACCGCATCACCAGCCCCGGATTATCCTAGAGTCCTTCGACGAAATCCTCCAAAGAAAGAATCCCGCAGTAAGACGTCTTTTGCTTTTGCCTCTTTGCTTTTGGATACGCCGCTGCGGTCAGTTATTAGCGCCAATTACTCGGACCCGTGGATTCGCACTGGCGACACCGTCAGCGGTAACAATAACAACGGTCTTATCCGATGGAATTACGGAGGGCTCGCGAGCACTATTCAATCGTTGAAGAAAGTTTAATCGTTTCTCGCAATGACTGAGCGCGACCAGTTTACGTGACTTTGGACCCTCACGCGAGGGCGAGGGCTACCGCCGAAGAGGTCGCCGAGTCTTTCCGGGATCCACGAAGTCGCGCGTCTTTCTAAAAGAACTCCTGGTGAAGCTAGAACATCACAATAATTCAGAGCCAAGGAAATAATTGAGCTCGGAGGAATAGGAATAGGACCGAGCTTGTCAGAGTGGATGGAGTTATATGCATGGACGGAAGCTTGTGTTCCTCGGCGTCCGTCCGCACGTTCCGTCGTCTTGTTTACTCTCCTCGCTTAGCGGAACTTATCGCTCGTACGTAAAGAGGCTCGTTAGCCGTGCACGAGAGGGACAAGCTCGCGAATTTATAAAGATACGGCAATGGCGTAGGGGTGGTGGGAGGGGGGAGGGTTGAAAAAAATCACGCGCCTCAGGCTAAGCTTGGGAGCTCGAGGAGGTGGAGGGAGGTTCGGTGGAAAATGCCGGGGACACGCGACTCGGAGCGATTTCCATCCTCTCGTAGCACCTGGTGGGACTGCCAGGGTACTGCCGCCAGGTTAAGTTCCGGGCTTACCCATATCGATTTAACGCTCGCGTGCGAGCCCAGCGGCACTTAAGCTCCCCTCCCCTCTCCCCAATTCCCGGACAATGTCTTCATTGGCCTGTGGACTAGGTAGCCCTCGCTTCTTGAGGTTGGCTTCGATGGAGCAGGTGTTGGCCGCTAAGTCAGCTAGCCAGCGATTTCTCCACTGATTCGCGTGATCTATCCCCGTCTCTCACCCCCCCCACCCCTCCCACCCGCTCCACTACCCCTTTCCCACCGTCCCTCTGTCACTCACACCCTCAGTCTCCCTCTCTGTCTGCCTGTCTGAAAAATTCTATAAATCGTTGAGGGAGGAGAGAGAGAGGTGGGGATGCGGACTTATTAAGAATCAGGGGGCCCGCCCGGGGCCTTGTGCTTACAGGTATGGTTCCAAAATCGCCGTGCCAAGTGGAGGAAGAAGGAGCACACGAAAAAGGGCCCGGGAAGGCCCGCGCACAACGCCCATCCGCAGAGCTGCAGCGGTGAGCCAATTCCCCCGGAGGAGCTGCGGAGGAAAGAGCGCGAGAGGCGGCACAAGAAGCTGATGAAGGCGCTCGAGAGGCAGCAGAGGAAATTGGCGGCGAAGGTGAGAACGATCTAAATTAATCTCGGATCTCGTCGTGAGGGCAAATAAAAAGGAGCGCCCTTCGCTGTTGGCTGTTTGACGTGACTGCACCGGGAGTGCTCGCGGGTGTGTGTGTGTGTGAGCGGGGCGGGCCGGACAGAGGGCAGCCAGAGGGGAACGAAAGTCGAAGGAAACGCGAAACAAAAGAGAGAGAGAGAGAGAGAGAGAGAGTGAGAGAGAGTGAGAGAGAGAGAGAGCCCCCGCTCCTCGTCCCCACCTTACCGCGACCGTTTATTTTTACCTCCACTCCCTCTCCCTCTGCCTCTCCCTCTGCCTCTCCCTCATCTTGTTCTCGGTCTTCTTCCTCGCTCCCTTTGCCCCCCTCTTTGCCACCACCGCATTGGCAAGGCGGCGGCAAGGCGGTGGAGGAGAACGTACCTTTGATTATTTGAAATTCTGAATGCAACACGCTCGGCTAATAAAAATGGCCCGAGGAATTAGGGGGTAGACAAGTTAATAAGTTGAATTTTTTCGAAAGTGAAATTAAAATATAGATAAATGTGAATTCTTTCTATTTTTATTTATTTATTTATTTATTTATTTTCTTTTTTATCCCCACTCCCCTCCCCTCTCCTCGTCCCCCTTTAATTCCCGACCTCTTCGACGGCTCTCCCGCGCGATTAAATTAATTCCCCTTCCCCGAGCCGATTAGATCATTTGCATACTATAATTATTTTTTATGAATAAACTAGAATTATCTGCATGAATGCGGTGTATTAGGGAGAGCGGTCCGGTCCCAGCCCCTCCCCGCTCTCTTTTAAAAAAGTTTGTCATTCCTAGATGAGTGGCGTGGCGGCGGTCCCTCCGAGGGGGATCGAGGCCTCGGGAGCGCCCGATCCTTAAAAAAATAAATTAAAAGCGCATCCGAGAGGAGCCGTATAATTTCTTCGACTCCCCGACCGCTCCTTCCAATTCAAATTTACTAGCATTTTCGTTCGGATAATAAGTCTGCTGCGTGCAGCCCTCCGCCTCATAATAAAGCCCAACCTCCCCATACTACACCCATTAAACATTATTTTTCTTTGAAAATTATTGCTTTATAATTCGTACGTCATCCATCATTAATTAATATAATTTATCGTTTGGCTTTTTATCTCGTTCGCACTATCGGACCATTAATTTTACAACGACAATAATATTACAATATATATATATATATATATTATATTACATTATATCGGAGTTCATATAAGATTACATACGAGTAACGACTACGGGCTAATCATCCACTCACTCCCTTCCTCGCTATTTCATTTAAAAATCCTGCCATTATTGCCTTTATTTACACTACGAGCGGCGGTCGTTATAATTAATCCCCTTTAATTCCCATACATCGATTTAAACGGTTCTTACGCTTTCTTTTATTTATTTAATTTTTCTTTTTCTATTACTACGTCCAGCACCCATAGCGCTATGACTTTCCGATCTCCTCTCTCTCTCTCTCTCTCTCTCTCTCTCTCTCTCTCTCTCCCGATACAAATGCTAACGCATTTGTTTACCATTTGATGAAACATAGTAGGTATTGTAGTGCAAGCGCCTCAACACACGGATCTGCAGATTTAGCATTACGCCGCTTTTTCAATAAAGTCAGACAATCTCCCTATAAATACTGATTGATATTCTTATTGTTCCGGCGAACAATCGCAGTTGTTATTATCTATATTGAAATTCATATATTAGCCGCGGCTCTCTCAATCTTCAAAACTTTTTCTTTCTAAGCATTGGTAATTTTTTTTTTCTTTTTTCTTTCTTTTTTTTTTTTTTTATAATTCTCTTTTCCATTTCCTTTCTTTTTGGCCTAGTGAAATTAATTGTTTAAATTGCCCATTGAGTCTCGAATATCAAAGACTATTCAAGCTTAATAGCTTATCATTAATCCGAGATCTCTGCGCTCGTGGCTCAGGCATAACCTGGTGCACTTTCTATCGACGCGCTACATCGTTTCCTTTCCTCGGAGATTTATATTTAATAGTAATTAAGGAACAACGAGAGGGAGGGGGGGGTAGGGAGAGAAAGAAAGAGAGAGGGCCAGATCGAGGCAAAGAAACCAAAGGTGTTTTTAATCTGTTTAGGGTATCACCGTGGACTTGTCGACCCTGAGGGCCGAATGGGAGTCGCGAAGCGCCGCTGCGAGCGGCGGCGGTAATTCCTTGAACGGGAGCTTCGGCCACGGTATGAACAACAACAACAATAACGAGAGCAACAGCATCTCGGGATCGGGGGCCGACATGAACGAGGAGATCGACGTTGTGGGCGGCTTGGACTCCTGCAGCGAGAGCGGCAGCGAGAGAATGGACTCGGCAGCGGACGGCTCCGTCGACGGGGAGTCCTATCCCCGGGTGCTCTCCTCCTCCTCGGACAATAATACGAGCGAGCAGCGTCGGAGCGTCGGGAGCACGAATCCGCACCAGCTGAGCCACCTCTCCAGTCCCAACACCAGTTTGCATTTGAACCATCAACAGAGCATCCACCATTGGGGTCTGAGTTTGTTGGAGCGGCGCCGGGAGTTAGTAGGCCTAAGCGCGGGTAACGGCTCCGTGAGGCAGAGCTCGATAAGCGAGTCTCAGGGTAACACAGTCCTGCCGGCCTCGTCGACGCCGATGACCACGGCGACGACGACAACGTCGCCGATGACGACGACGACGATGCAGAGTGCGGGGGGCAGAAACTCGAGCATCGATGACGAGGTTCAGAGCAGCAGCATCGACCTCTCGGTCAAGGGCAGGGAGGAGAGGCGAAGGCTCAACCCCTTCTCGATCGACAGTCTCCTAGGTAACAATCGTAGCGGCACCTCCGAGAGCAACCATCACCATCACCACCACCACCACCACCATCATCACCACCAGGACTCGATACCGTCCTCCATCGTCGCCGGCAGGGACTTCAAGTCCCCGGCGGCGTCTCCGGCCTCCTCGGCCAACTCCTTGCCGACCTCGCCGACGCTCACGTAGTCCTGGCTGAGATAGACCCGGCGGGAGAAGCTCCTATCGAGCATTACCCGCTCGCCCGTTCGCCCGTTCACGAGAGATCGCGAGTGAGTGAGAGAGTGAGAGAGACAGAGAGACAGAGAGAGAGAGAGAGAGAGTCTTCGTTGTATGAATGTTGTAAAAAGATGACATGGAAGACTGATTCCGATGCCGTCGCGCATTTCCCTACACAGTAAAGGGTTTACTAGTATTTTTACTTCGTCAGAAAGATCCTTTGTTTTTGTTGTTCTCCGTTCTTATCTTTTTTTTTTTTTTGTTCTTTTTTTGTTTTATATATAATAATAATTTTACGTATTTATATATCGTGTTCAGTAGAAGAATAGCGTGTGCAAAGATTGATCATGTGATTTCTCTTTTAGGTGATGTAGATTTTGTAATGGACTCTGGTAGCTCCAGACTCGCGATTCACGATCGAATCCGTAATTAACGGTGATCTAATATGTTTCTAAATCGAGAAGAGTCGCGCTTCCGACATCCCCGTCGTTGCGTCTCGAGTTGCCGGAGCCGCTTTAACCTAATTGTAACATTTCTCTACGTATATACGTATATACGTATATATGTATATATATATATATATATGTATGTACGTACGTACGTACGTATATATATATATATATATATATATACGAAAATCGGAGGAGAGCTTGCGAGGTGTAGATATTAAGGATAAAGGATATGAAGTATGAAAACGATGATTATCGAGTTACTGTGTACGGAGTCGATCTTAAATAAAGACGACGCGAGTCGGGCAATGAAGTGTCGATCCTTTTAACGCGCATATCGCTTACCAACATATCCATCCGCACCACTAGTTGATCCTCTGGACTAGAAGGACATAACAAGTGCCGTATCTTACTTATCGAGCTTTTCTTTCTCGCCGTTCCTCGTAACTCTTTAATAATAATTACTGTGCAATAAACATGTCCGGAGGTACGCGTGCCGACCATCATCAGCTGTCGATGGTTCTATCCGGGTTACGGCGGTCGGTTCTTACCGTCGGTTCACCCTATCGACGTCCAACATTTTCTTCTTCTTCTTCTTCTTCTTCATTATTATTATTTTTTTTTTTTTTTTTATTATTTTTTTTTTGTTATTTTTCTATTTACCTTTATTTTTCGTTTCCTCGTTTGTTTGCTTCTGTCCTTGTCGTCCCGTGAGTAAAATAGCGAAGTAGAGAAAGATACCCACGGTCCCGTACGAATGTGGAATTTCGTTGTCAAAGTAAGGTTGGAAGATTAGGCGGAAAGAGGCGAAAGGAGGCGAAAAGAGGCGGAAGGAGCCGAAATGTAAGGGGAGAAACGAAGGTAGAACAGGAGAAGAATGGAGGAGGACAAAGTGGAGAGCGTCAAGTGTATTTATTGTAAATAGTAAATAAAGAAAGATAAAGCGTAATTTAATCGACGTGTAGCTCTAACGGATACCCAGTGTTCGCCTATTACATACTGAAGAAGCAATAGATGATCCGAGGTCGAGAGGGCATTCGTTTCGTCCTGTGTAAATACGAGCCCAGCGTATGAGGCGTGATGGTTGAGAGGAAGGGGTGGGGGTTATTGGGGGTAGATGACGGAGAGGAGTCTTGGCGAAACGATGCCGCAGCCATAGCTGAGCTACGAAGCGACGAAGCGAAGCGGGGCGGGGCGGGGCGGGGGGTGAAAGGAAGGAAGTAAGGAAGGAAGGAAGGAAGGAAGGAAGGAGGGAGTGAGAGGGAGCAGTTGATAGCGGTTCAATGTATAACGAAAGAAAATCCGTGCTCTTGGTCCTCGACTTGGTGATCGACTCCAGGAGCCGGCGTATAATCGAGTCCGGCCGGCGGATTTCATAGTTGCCATAAAAAAAAAAAAAAAAAAAAAAAACAGAGATTCGAGACAGTACCTATCGTATATCCAATATAAATATATATACATATTAATTTATTCTCAAAAAAATTTGTCTATTCTTTCCCCTTTGTCTAATCTCGATCCCGCCTTCCACCAGCTCCCCTCCCCCTCCCCCTCCCGCCGTCACACCCAGCTGACCCGAGTTCAAATAAACGATAATCATTACAATACTCGTGTGAGACTTTAATACCTGTAGCCAGCCTCCCTTCAATGTCCTCAATGTTCTTTCCGTGCTACATGACTCGTGGAGCGTTCCCGGAGGTTCTTGCCTCCTGCAGCTCCACGTCCAGCGGATCAATACATGTTTCCTTCACTCTTAAGCAGCGTTTAGGCAAAATCCAGCAGAGCTCAAGCTACTTTCCTCTAAATCGTCCAAAGAAGCTGCAGTCCTATGTTACACGCGCATCTACGACATCGATCAGCTTTAATCGGCCTTAATCAGCTTTGACGTTCGCATGATCTCTTAATTGTCACGGTGAGTAAATCCTATTGGGCGACCTGGGCTTTGTTGACAGAAAAAACAAAAACGCAAACAAAAACAAAGACAAAAGAAAGAAAAATAACGCGTAAATTACGGCGATTACGGGTGTTTGGGTACCGCGTGCCACGTCTGCCCCTTACGAATAGATCGTAAATAGGAGTTTTTGTGAGGATAGTTGTCGTAAAGGGTCCGAGAGAATCGAATACAAAGAAGAAAGAGTAAGAGAAGAAAAATCACCGCAGTCGTCATTTCAATTTCAAAAGGAGATAGTGGAGGCTTCATGAGGAGAGTGCGCGGATCGGCAATAAAGGCCGCCTTAGAAAGACGTATTGCCAATTAAATTGTTTATCTTGGATTTATTTTTTAAACTTTCTCTCGAGCATTGTTTTTACGCTGGTCTTTTTCGTCCCGAAGAGGAGTTAATCTCATAATTGAGCGGTAAAGAATCAGCGGTAAACAGCGTCCGAGGTAGATAAAGAGAGAGAGAGAGAGAGAGAGAGAGAGAGACGATGTAAGCGTGTGCGCATGTGCTCGAAGGGTTCGAAGAGGAAAGAAGAAGACGAAGAAGAAGAAGACGAAGAAGAAGAAGAAGAAGGAGAAGAAGTAGAAGTAGAAGAAGACGGAGACAGAGTTCCTTGACTCCACAGTCCGAGGGACGCGCGGTGTAACAAAAGCCTATTGTGTCCACGCGTACGTACCGCCAATATATATATATATATATATGTAGGCGTAGATATAATTATTCAGTGTAGGGCAGACTACGGACAAAGTGCGCTCGCCGTGATCTCAATTATACGTGTCCCCCGTTCCCCACGCCGCCGCCGTCCACAGGGAGACTCCTTTCGCGCTCCCTGACGACTCCCACTCGGAACGTGGCTAACCAATCGCCTCGACGCATCACCGCGTGTCATCATCCTACCCCTCCCCGCCACCCTATCGCCATTCCCATCCCCCTTCAGATCCCCATTCCCAGAGTCAACCTCGTCGCGTAAGACCATCTCTGGAGACTACATGTCGTGTGCCAAGTTATTTTATTCATGCGCCCGGCCAAAGATTAGGAGGAAAATACAAAATTAGACAAGAAAATAATAAGACGGTGGAAGGCGCGAATTCGAGCGTCGAGTGCTCGCTGAATCTTTTAATGGGTACGTAGAGGATGCGACACCTCGGAACCGTGTTCGCGGACGTTCCCTCTACGTTCTAAGTCAGAACAGCGAATCGTCGACTATTTTTCACACCTCTTTCTACTTGGACTTTGTTCTTAATTCTCGCCGCCCCCCGCCCCGCCCCGCCCCGCGTGCCACTCGATTTTCAATCGACAATCAGAAGGAACGCCAAGTCTTTAATTGGCTTTTGTCGTCGTCGTCCGCCCCCCTCCCCTTCCCGGTACGGTCCCGCGAGGAGTTCGAGCTCGTATATTGTTGTACAGAAGCGGAGGAGGTGCAGCAGCAGCCTCTCGACCCTCTCCTCCCCGCGAAATAATCGAGCCATAACTAATGCTTAGCGGGAACGTAAAGGGAATGGGAGGCGGGGAGAGAGAGAGAGAGAGTTTTTTTTTCCTCCTGCAGAGGAGCTCTTCCGAGGGCTCGCGGTTAATTAATTGCCGATGAAATAGAAGAGAATAGAAGTTTTTAGCAGAGAGAGAGAGAGAGAGAGAGAGAGAGAGAGAGAGCAATAGGGACTTGGCGAGTTGGCGGTGAATTATCGGGTCACGTGAGCAGGTGACCAGGTGGTCGGAGGTGCTCCCGAGCGAGCAGGTGACGGATAAAGCCTAAGCGATCCGTAAATCAGGAGCGGCCATGCAAGGATAACAACCGGATAATGCCGAATAATGAGCCCCATAGGCTCCTTGCATTAAGACATTTTCGTGCAGCTCGCTTACCTTTTTTCGCGTTTCCTTTAACGATCCCCGGCCACGAAGAAGAATATGGCGCGTCCATGTCCTACAAGGCTCGACGATCCACGGATAATTGATCCCAATATTCCATCGGACGCGAGCCGATCTTACGTCCCTCTCATGGCCTTACATCCTCTCTCTCTCTCTCTCTCTCTCTCTCTCCAGCTATATCTATATCTCGGAGCTTTTCCTTATTTCTGAATTATTCATAAAGCGTGTTTTTCTTAAATTAAGTCGAGGCTCGAGTAAATTCCCGATTACGCGCACCGCGTAGAGGCTCGGCTCCTCGCTTTCTTCCTCAATGGAATATGAATTTTCTCGAGGATGCGAGAGTCGAGTCGCGATTAATCGCTTAAGCACCAGATTAAGCGGAACTATCGAGAGCATTGCGTTAACTTAATGAGCTTTAGGGCTGGTCGGCTGGTTCCAGGGGTAGTTAACCACTGGCTCTCATGGAAATGGTAGGAAATGTTTACGGGGCCGAGTCCCAGTGAGATCTCGGTGCCTTTAAAGCGGGATTTATCGTCGTATAAAATAATTAAATCTATAGGATCGATCAAAGAGCCCTCGATCCTCCCTCCCTCCCCCTCTCTCTCTATCTCTCTCGCTCTCTCTCTCTATCTCGCGGTGTCGGGGTACTGGCCTCGAGTTAAGTGAATTCCCGCGCTCGAGGACGTAATGCCCGGCACGTAGTAATTCTATAAATTTGGGCCCCGATCGTCAATGAGAAGGCAAAGTTCACACCTCCGGAGCCAATTAAGATTCGAGATCTAGGAAAAGGCTGGCAAGCGAAAAGCTCGAATGGCGGAATGCATTATGCAGGAGAGAGAAGGAGAGAGAGAGAGAGAGAGAGAGAGAGAGAGAGAGAGAGAAGGACGGTAGGGGAGGATTGGGAATGATGTAAAAAAGCCAGGGTCTCGCTAGCGGATAAAAAGCAGTACAAATAAAGATAAGCATCGGGGGGGGGGTGAAAACGAGGGTTAAAAGTTACGGTGGTCCGCGAGGTGCGAGTCGATCGAGTTAGGGTCGGAGGGGGGCGTCAAGATCCTGGCCCGTAGATGGGCCGCCGAGGTCGCAGGTCGAGGTCTCGCGTATAAAACACTCGAACTCTGGGCCCGTTCCCAGCGGCCTTATCACCCGGACCCGATCGCGCTCTCACACCGGCTCCCGCTCGCGCCTCCATGCTCTCTTTGTTTCTCTCGGGGCCCGACGACTCCACCCACGCACGTCGCGTTAACCGCTAATGCGCACTTCTTTTCTCGCTTTCGAGGGACCCCGATCCTCCTCCTCCTACTTCGCCGCCCCATCCTGTCGGCCAAGTGCCGCTATCTACTTTGCCGGGCCCGGCCCCTTACCGCCATCCTACTTGTTATTATTATCATTATAATGCTTATCGATGTATTGAATAAGTCAGGGGGAGGAAGAGAGGTGCCCGCGCATAGAGGGCCACATAAATCAGCCGCGGAAGAGGGTCCTTATTAAAGAGCTCCTTGCCTCCTCACCGCCCCCCCCCTCACGGGGAGGCAGAAGGTCCGATAAGGGGATGCAATTAACACCGAGGCCGAGATGTACGGGACTCGATCATCTCGGCGAAACGTCACTCGCGGATGTATCAACGATTGGGGAAGGAGCAAAAAAAACCGACGGGGCCGATAATTATTTCTCCCCTCCCCCTCACGCAATTTTTCGATCTGCGTATCCAACCCCATGGGATAAAGAAATTACTTTTTTGCCGAAGAATTTACCTTTTCTCCTCTCCTTATCTGCACCACGTGTCTAGGCCTTCATTTTCCCTCTTTCTCCTCCCCTGCAATTCCGTTTTTTTTTTTTTCTATTTATAGAAATGAACTGTAGGCGACATCGACGATGACTTCAATTAATTGCATAAAATAAATTGGGGTTTAAGTCATACTCTGTGTTACCGTATTAATAATATAAATATATTATCCTCTGAGCATCTATCCTCCACCCTGCCCCCTCCCCCCTATAGCCCTGTCCCCAATAACCTCTTCCGCTCTACCATTTATTCGTTGTCGATTAATCACACGAAAATCAATCGGTGCTAAGAAATTGACTGGGCATATTAATATTTTACGAGATGGAAAGGTCCCGGCCCCGATCCCGATCCCGGTCCCGGTCCCGGTCCCCTATAAATATGAATGCCTCATGTGATTACAGGTAAGAGTTAAGGTCTCGGCAGACTTGATTATGTTAATCCCCGGGGACGGTGAGAACAGCCAGAGAAGAAGACATTAAGAGCCAGGAGATATTAAGGACAATGACAAATTTCATTGTAATTTCATTTGAATATTTATTAACTTGCACCTTTTGATTACGCGTCAAAACTTCAAAGCTAAGTGATAATACCCTTTAATAAATGACTTTTAATTATTTCCTTGGCTACGCTAGCGAGCTCTATCGGCATTACACCCATTCTACCCCTACAAACTATAACTCCACGACATTTTTACAAATTTACGTAGCACTTTCTTTTTCGTTTTCTCGTTGTTTTGCTTTTTTAACATAAAAGTTGGCACTTCTCCTTTTCTTCGGGAGCACATGACCTTCCCCGACGTAATTACTTTTCCATTTAAAGTACATTGAGCTTCATTGAGCTGTACAATACGTACATGGAAAACTGTATTGTTAATAATTAAGATCGTTTATTTGCTTGAAATAGGTAAGTCTGTAGGAAAGTATAGGAAGAGATTGAAAAATATCGCACATTTTTGCTGATGCTGCTGATGCTGCTGATGCTGCTGCCGCCACTGCTGCCACCAATGCTGCCGTTGATGATATTATTTGATGATCCACTTAAATGTTTGATATTGATTTATGAATTAGAAATAACGCTAATGATGATGATGATGATGATGATGATGATAATGATAATAAACGCGGGGCCGACTGACGCGGGCCTGATTTGTAATCTTAATTTTCCACGCGGAGAAAATGGTTTTAAGGAGGATTTATGGTTTATGCCCTATGAAAGAAAAGTATAAAAAGTCGAGTGGAATGCTTTTGCTAGGCGATAAATTAAACCGGTTGATGTTAATCGGGAGTGGAAAAGTTGGCCGACGCAACTGAAGCGAAGCTCGCTCCACGGACTTGAATAAATTGTAGCGT
This sequence comes from Ceratosolen fusciceps, assembly GCA_018883505.1. Taxonomy (NCBI): domain Eukaryota; kingdom Metazoa; phylum Arthropoda; class Insecta; order Hymenoptera; family Agaonidae; genus Ceratosolen; species Ceratosolen fusciceps. The sequence goes on from RCIC01000008.1 coordinate 7,287,581, forward strand.
AAGCTCGACGCCTCCGTGTCCGCTCGATTCTTATGGTAATATAATATTTATACGGTTAGGAGGCCGGCTGGGAGGTGGCCGGGCCGCACGAGGTCCATCCACTGCTTCTTCTACGCGGCGATTTACCAACTAATACCGATTTTAGTATCGACTTAAGTCCGCCATTTTTACTCGGGCATATAAATAATGCTTAAGGTGCCGAGCTTCGGGGAGAACAAAAAAAAAAAAAACAGAAAAAGAACAGAAAAAGAACAAGGAACAATTCACACGTACGGGCAGAGGAAGCCGTGCGCATCCGTGTGGATACGTACTAGAATGCTGCTTAGGGCCTTAAGCAGCGGGTTCTCCGTGCTCGTTAAGAGGGCCCCGAGCTACCGAACGACCGAGGACCAGGGCTTTTTCTAATACGTCCTCCCCGTCAAGAATCGGAGGTTATTGGGGGTAACGACGACGTGGCCCGACATGTCCAAATAATTCAATTTCCATCGCGACAAGGGAGATAAGGTTGTTTTGGCCGTAGTAGCGGGCGGTAGTCGGCGTCCAGAAAATCGCGTTTGGTGCATCGGCGGGTGGCCGTGCTGGTGCTGCCGGCAGTTATTGGGGGGTCGGGGTCGGGGGTGGGGGCGGGTGGGGGTTGGGGTGGGGGGAGTCAAGAGCGCGGACGAGCATATTTTTATGAGCTCCTCGGATATTGAAAAGCTCTCGGTCTCGGAGGCTGGGCGGGAGCGAGCGAACGAACGAGCGGTGAAGCGGCGGGGGTGGCGTCGGGGGAGAATAGCGTGGGGGTGGGGGGTGGGTGGCGAGGGAAGATGGCAGATAAAGAATTAATAGCCGCTTTTGGCAAAGCTCGAGCCCTCTTAACCGCCGGGAACAAATTTTATTACCAAATTTTATTCCGCTTATGCGCCAAGATTGCCGATAGGAGAAAAGTGAGAGAAAGAGAGGAGGAGATGGGTAGACTGGCGGCGGTGGCGGCGGCGGCGGCGGCGGTTGTGGCGGTGGAGGCCGCGATGGTGGCGTTGGAGGCGGTGGCGGGAAGCCTTACCGAGAGACTGAGTGAAAGAGACTGAGTGTGAGAAAGAGAGAGAGAGAGAGAGAGAGAGAGACGGTCCACGAGTTGGTCTACGAGGCGGAATCGCGTATAGGGCGATGCGAAAAGGGTCGGGGTGACGGGAGGCGGGAGGGATATAGCGGGGTCGGCGTTCGAATATTATGGTTGCCGGCGATTTATTGCGTCCCTTCGAACTCTTCTGCATGTTGTTGCCAACTTTGATAAGCTTGCGCAGCGTGTGTTTGCTTTATATTCCCCCGTCTTCTTTTTCCTCTACGTCTCTCTCTCTCTCTCGCACTGCTTTCTTCCCCTTTCCCTTTTCTCTCGTAGAATTTTGCTCTTAATTATGCATAATGCATACTCGGAGTCTCGGTGAGATCTCGTACGGGATTACCGGGGCCGGCGAAAACTATACCAAGATCGAATCATGGATCTTGCGTTCCAGGGATACAAAAAATGCCCACTTAAAATTAATATGCGCGTTTTCAAGCACTTTTTGTGGTTCTTTTTATTTGGTTGTATTCCTCCTCCGTCCGCCCCTCTCACTCTTATCCACTCTCACTCTCTCTCTCTCTCTCTCTCTCTTACTTTATCTTTCCTTTCTTTTTTCTTATCGGCACTGTGAAATTTTTGTGTATACGAAATTTTCGATTGAATGTTTATGGTTATGAGCTCGGCGATATTATTTATTGTTGGTAATGGTCCCGATCAGTTCCGTACTTATTCCCGATAAGAGAGTTGAGTACTCGATGTAGCTGCAACTGAAATTCGATCTGTGAGGTATGAAATTATGTGAATTTAAGAGCATCCGTCGGGTAGAGGCGTTCCGTGATGCCTCAACTGCATTTCCAAGCGAACTTTTCCAATTTTCCACCAACCAAACGCTTATAAAAATTTCATTTTTATCTTATTCTCCCTTTTCCCCCTGCCCCTACCATCCGCGCCCTCCTTCGCCACTCTCCCTCGCCCCGTCTTTGGTTCTTCGTGCACTCAATTTGGGCAGCGAATCCTGTCTAATGACATCTCAATATTTACCCAATTTTTCAAAATTTTAATAACTCGGGGCCATTGACATTTATTGGCGCAATTTAGCAAACTAAAAAAAAAAATCCTTTTACGTGTCCTCGTTTAATCTTGATAAAAGTTTCATAAAATTAAAATTACGTTCGGCCAGGGACATTATAATTACGGCGACATTGTTACGTCCTAATTAAAAATTTTAAAATTTTCTAAAGTAACAAGCTCGCATTACACGTAAGTGTGTAATTATACAATTACGAGTATTTAATTTAAGTAAATCAGTTTTGTAGTTGGGTTTTCATTTTTATTTTACACGCAGCGAATACTTCACTGATATTCAACGAATTTACGTAAAAAAATATTTCTCAAGTCTGCTTTATTTTTTATTTACTCCTTGTATTTTTTGTAATAAAAACTTGGCTCTCTACTTGAAATTATATTAATTTTTTCATATACTTCCTTTATTACGAATTAATCAGAGTATTTTCATCCCAAGTGCATAAAATAATAATCCCGTGTTTTTATTTGAATTTTATTAGGCTATATTTTGATATGCTGCCATTAGAGGTAACTATCAAAGAGATCAATTACCCCAGCTTTTAACGATAAGCATTAGATTCCGCCTGCGCTCAGATTTATGCATGTAGATAAAAAGACCGTAATGTATAAGTGGTGTAATGCCACACTAACGTTGCGATTCGATTTCAAGTTCAAATACAATAAAGAAATACAAGGATACTAGGAGTAGGGGGCCATTATATTTTTTTCTACATCATTCATAATTTACATAGTAATTTGTCCATAATTATATTTGACCGGCCTCGCACACAATACACACAGGCTACATATATATATATATATATATAGGCAAGGAGATAGAGATAGAGATAGAGAGAGAAAGAGAGAGAGAGAGAGAGAGAGAGAGTAGAGAGAGACTAGTTGGTCGCTTCAGCATCATTAAGAAATAATAAAACTAAGGGAATAACATTTGAGTATATAGTGGTAGCCGATGAGGGAGTAAAAACAGCTTCAATAACGATGCCCGAAATCGTCGAAAGATGAGGTTTTCGATTAAACGATATCTCACATTAAATATTTGACTGCGGGACCGCGTTCTCTAAGTATTATTAAATAGAGTTCTCTCTCTCTCTCTCTCTCTCTCTCTTTCTTTCTCTCGGGCGCGCGTGATAGTCCGAGAGATATCGATTCGCTAAATTATAATCATTAAATGCGTATTATATCTAGAGCTTCCACGATGGATCCAAGGCGATGGGCGGGGAGGGGAGGGGAGGGGTGGAGGCAAAAAGGATTAAAAGGAAGTTAATCTGAAGACGGGTTCTCCTATTATAATGCAGGAGGAGGGATTGTATAGATAAAATAATAAGAGGAGCCGAGGAGTCAGTCCTCTGGCTCGTTTTCGCCTCGACCTGAGGGACACACGCCGAATGGCAATTATCGAATACTTTAGATTTACCATTATTGATCGGCGATGTCAATAAATATTATCGCTCCGAGTGATAATCGGCAGGGAGGGCAGAGACCGAAAGACCTAATAATTAGCGGAGCTGATCCCGCGCACCTCCTGCGCCACCACCTCCACGATCCTCTTCACTCGGACTCGCGACCCTCCAAAGTACTTTTCTCCTTTGTTGCTGCAAATGTGCCGATATACATATATATATATATATATATACGTATATACGTATACACGTGCGCTCTCTCTCTCTCTCTCTCTCTCTCTCTGACTTTCTCACTACCCTTCCCCTCCCTTCGCTGCCCTGACCGCCCGATCACCCGCCCAGCCACCCCCGGCCACGTCGGCTCTGACGGACCTTCGCCCGCCCGAAAGAAGATAACCAGAGGAAAGATTCGCGTCGCGAGTATATGGATACACGAGCGCTTGACGCGGTCCGCTTTTTGTCTACGTGCTTATGCCCCCCCCCCCCACATGTACTTAGCCACGTACAACGACTCGCAGATTTGCGCGAATACCCGGATACCGGTCCTACATCCATTTATGTGCGTGAGCGCCCTCGCGCCCGCGTCTCCGTGTATAAAAGACGAAGAGGAGATATTTGATGGCGGCCAGCCAGCCAGAAGTAAATCTAAGTTTTACGAGGCAGTACCGCCTCTTACTGGCACCTCCTCGAGCACTGCCCACAGTGCTGCTCTCCTCCGAGTATCGGACCCCCCTCCCCTCGGCCGAGGGCCCCCGCCACTTACCACCCCGCCCAGGCCTGTACGTACGGTCTCGCGCCCTCGGCTGCCACTCGTCGCGGCTCTCGGCCCACCCCACCACTCCACGCGGCCATCCGGATCTACGGGATCGGCGGCATCGGCGGCATCAACGGCATCAACGGCATCAACGGCATCAACGGCATCAACGGCATTGACCGCACCGCCTCGGCACCGCCTCGGCACCATCGGTACCATCTCGGATCTTGGCCTCCGCTTGCCGCCCTCCCCTCCCCCCCTGTAATTCTCGTAATAAATCGACTCCGAACAGTCAAAGCGTCTGCCACCTACCCCATCCCCCTCAGCCACTCTTTTCTTTCCTATAAATACCTCTATGTATTTATTATTGCGAGCGGGCGCCTTAACGTGTCTACGAATCATCTCCAGTGCCAATTCTGCTCTCTCGCTCTCTCGATCGCTCGCGTCACTTGGACTCTTGGACGCTTTCCTGACTTTGCGAAATTTCAGACTCCCGACTCGACTCCAATTCATGGCTCCTCCGCTACGTCTCTCTCTGTCTATGTCTACCACCTCCCCCCCTCCCGACCGCCCGTACCAACACCCCTTTTGTTTCAGTTCCAATGCATACGTAGAATTGACATTATTAGCATGCTAAGCTACGATTTTAATATGCTAATGCGCATCCTCGACTCCGACCCTTTCGATTTCTTCAAAACGTGCATACGTACGTATCCAGCCATTTGTAGATGTATGCGCGACACATTAACGAAGCAACCTTCCTGGCTCGTCGCTCCTGGCTCCTGGCTCGTGGCTCGTGCCTCGTGGCTCGTGGCTGTCACACCTACAAATTACTCGTTTTATAAAGAAACTATTTCGACACCCGAATTTTAGATTAATCAATGCTGAATTCACGTTCTTGCAAAACAAATTCTCCCTTCTTTTTTTATCTTTACTTTTATTTTCTTTATTATTAGTCACCCTTACGATAACCTTTGAGTGGACAATTTTGCAAATATTCCGTCCAAAATTATATCCAAACTGTCGCAATTGTCGTTTCTTTCATGAGAAACATCATTTTTACTGACTTATCCGATCCGAATCCGTGCTAAAAATTTCATTTTTACGCTTATTATTTACATAAAGAATTCACAGTCTCCGAGCTCATTGCTAAGGTCGATGTAATTTTTACATGCAGTACCATCAAAAACAAAATATCGACCGAGTAAACCACTATGGATTACTTACAGTGACGTAATGTCTCCTCTTATACGTACAATATTTTTTTTTTCTCGAAGCGAAGATGTTTTTATTGGCTAATCAGAGAAAAATCGTTAAATATAAATGTAATTAATTCCTGTAATGTGTCAATATCGAATGAATAAAAAATTAATGGACTCGGTGATTTTATAATTTTTTACCTCCGCTTATCGGAAATTATCAATATTATACATTTATTTATTATAAGGAAGAAAAAATGTTCCTGAAACTCATCAAGGCTTTATGATAAAACTCAGAGTATAAACTTGAAGCGAAGGTCGGCTGGGAAATTATAGTTTACGAAGTTTAGTTTAAAGAGATTATAATCAGAATTTCTCAGTGAAACGTATTTCACTTCATTTTCTGAGCACTAGATCGTACAGCTAAGAAGAAACTCTATGCTTGATCTTCTGACTCGGTAAATCATATATCCTTTTATAATAGTGATATTTAATATTGAAAGTACAATTTCTCCTTTATCCCTTCTTTTTCTTCTTAACTTATTTACTTATTTATTTATTTATTTATTTATTTATTTATATATTTAGTTTCGTAATATTGTTTTAGTAAGTAGTCGTGCTTTTTAACGGTTATGTATGCCTGATGCCGATGATGCAGCCAGGAGCTCAATTATTCCTGAAATAATTACATACATTTTAAGGAATGCGAGGAAGTAATTGCTTCTGGAAGGCGAATAAGCCTCTCTTAAGAAATGTTAAATATCCTTGTAAAGCTCTTTGTATGAATTTTTACTCTTGTGAGCCGTGATCCGACCCGTGCAGATATAAGAAAAGGCGTATAAACATTGTCATAAAGTTGAAAAACTGTTAAAATCCATGCTCTAGTGAGTAAGTAATGCGCATTTGACAAAAATGATCACGTGATAGGCTGGGTGGCGTCGGGAGAGGGATAAAAAGGTCGATTTCTCATTTGCATTATTAAGGTGTAATTTTAAAGGTCGACGACGTTTATAATTCGTAAAGTTACTTACACTTATTATTATAATGTTTACAATAAAGTATAAAACGTAAACTATTGGCTGATTATTGTCATTAAAAAAAAAATTTTAATTCCCAATAGCCGGTTAAAGGACTCTGGCTTTTACGAGATTGAAATTACTATATTAGCCGGGGAATAGCGAGGCAGAGCGGCATTCCCATCTTCATTACTCCTTAATTTATTTCTTGTAAAATAAGTCTGTTGGAATAGCGCGAGGGGCATGAAGTTGCCAAGGGTGAGGGGGAGGAAGAAAGAAGGAGAATCGATTGTATTAATGGATAAATATGGAAACGAAAGGGGCTCTTATGGTAAATATGAATAATTAACCGGTAGGTTCGTATGGAATTGAATACGCTTGCTTCTAAATTGTAGGAAGGCTTATTAAGAGCGAAAAATAAGAAGAGGAAGAAGAAGAAGAAGAAGAAGAAGAAGAAGATGCATGGTTGCAGTTTTCTCGTCGGTTGGCTGGCAGGACTGTTATACAATGAAATCAAGTAGTGGAATTTGGCGGGTCTCGCTCGCTCTCTCGCTCGTTCGCTCGACTCGACTCGACTCGACTCGGCTCGGCTCCGATCTCGGATCTATATCACGGTCGGCCAATCTTGTTGTGAAAGATTTTCAATTGGACCTCTTAACTGATAAAATCGTACGAGGCTTTCGGCGGTATTACATTATGCACCCATGCATTATATCGGTCGAAACCTTGTATGCGCACGCGTCGGCTCGATTTCGCTTTATCACAAGACGAAATTGTTAATCGCGGGGACCTGGGTAACAACACCCACCCCCGGAGAGCTCAACGAAAAGTTTACCCGAGAGAGAGAGAGAGAGAGAGAGAGCAGTCAACGAAGGACAGAACACGGCTCCGCTTTAATATAGTTATAAGCGCTGCTGAGATAGAGATAGATAGAGAGAGAGAGAGAGAGTGGTCCCGCGGAATAGAGCGACTCGAGCGTCGAGAATTAAAAAGCAATTTTCGGTCCCAAAAGCCCGAACCGTCGGCTATGTAATAGCAGTGTGGGTAGTGGAGCGTAGGGGTCAGCCTCCGGGACGAGGATCGATGCCCTCGGAGCGCGGAGCCGGGACCCCGATTTTCCCCTCGAGCTATCGATCTATCGTCACCGATGGCCTTACGGCGGGGGAAGCGGGGGAGTCGGTGGGGGGGAGCAGAGAGCAGCTGCCATCCCCCCGAAGGACTCCGCGGTCACCGAAAGTCCACGAGCCGCGCGCTTCCGTCCCGCTCGTGAGTCTCCGAAACGACGCGTGGGAACGTATCCCAGACTTTCCCGGCATCTTTTCTCCATTAGCTCGGCTTCCTCCTTTATTTTATTATTATTTTTTTTTTATTCGATCCTCCGCTGCCGGGCTGCCTAGAAAACGGCGTCCGACCTCGGCTCCTGGACCGCTGAAGCCCGAGAACGGTCGCGGATCGATGGATTATTCGTCAAGAGTTAATTGTTTATCCGGCGATTGATTGTCCTTGCGAGCGTGGGACTCGAGCAGACAATATCATTATCATCCCGTGACGGTCCATTGTGGCTTTGGCCAGAGAGCAGTCGGTCGATGGGAGGGACGGATTAATTTAAGATCGGGGCGCAGCATCCTGTAACGTGAAATACGCCGCGTTAATCTGTAGACAATGAGCGAGTGGTGAAAAGGAGGCGGGGTTATTGGGGTTATTGGGGTTATTGGGGTTCTCGTATAGTATAGAAGCCCCGGCCGGTCTATGTACTCCCTTTAAAAAGGAAATACGAATTCCCGAGCTCTGCGTATTGTAAATTCAATTTTTAATTATAATTAGTCGCCGTAAAGTAGTAGACTTTGCGACTCTGAAGTGTAACGTAAATACCTGAGGATAAAGATAAAATACGCCGAGAGTAAGTTCTTTACGATGTTTGCGAAATCCCCTGCGCAAAGCAATAAAGATGTACGGGTGCGCTAAATAATTAAATAATTTAAAATCGGCCACCTCGGAAATGTTTAGTCAGGAGCGACGAGTGCGCGCGGGGTAATGGTCCTGGTTCAAGGCCACTCTCTATATAGGGGTCGGGCGAAATGGGGGGGAGGGGGAGGGGAGGGGATCGTATAAATATCCGAGATCCCGAAAGAAACGCGCAGATTATGTAAACAAGACATAATTAGCATCGATGTAAGTGTAAGCTGTATAAAAAATGTCTGTCAGCATGTGGAGATAATGATCGGGCAATTTGTTTGGGAATAACGATGGAGCGGCCGTTTACTTTTGTATTCCGGGGCCCGAGGAATTTTCGTAGAGAAGAGCCGATTCCACGTACGCAATCTTACGCCAGGGCGTATAATAGTCCGGGGATGGGGCCCGGATCGGCGCGCCCGATAGAGCCCGGGTCAAACCGGTCTAATAGAATTCGGCCAATTATGTTTTAACGGCCCGAGAGAGAGACAGAGAGAGAGAGAGAGAGAGAGAGAGAGGGAGGGAGGGACAGGCCCCGCGCGCGGGACCAACGCCACCGAGGTCCGCAGCATCCCCGCTGCAGGAGCCGATCGGCGCCGATCATCACCGTATATTGTCCGTTAAGTCGCGGTCGGCGGTTCCGTTTAACGGTGGCTGGAAGGGCGGGGGAGGGGGGAGGAGGAGAGCAACACATCCGATACCAGGGGACCTTTGATACTTTCAATGCCTTTTAGCTCCATTTAGGGACTGTAATCATATGGGTCTGGTAGCTGTAGTGGGGAGGGGTGCTCGAAGGGCCGATTGTCCGTCCAATATCATTTTCCGTCAATAAAATTTAGGAATCGGCCTCTACGTACATAATCACTGTTCTTAGGCCGAACTGGATCAGGCCTTTTGAAAGATTGAGTCATTCGTTGGAAATCAATAATGTTTGACCTGGAGCCATCCCTTACCTGCCCACTCCTTTGCGTCCCTTCTCACTCTCGCTCCCTCACCGTTTCTGCTCCTTTCTCTCTTTTCTTTCTTTTTTTTTTTGTCTTTTTTTTTTATTTTGTTTTTGCGCTTCTCCCAAGTGAAATTAGAGACAAGTTGAGTAAATTACTGTTATTGCGTTAATAATGAATTTCCATGGAATAAAAATGGCGCCTTATTCTATGGAAGTAACAAGTCACTTATTTTAATCTAACGTTTTTCTAAGTCTCGCGCATTTCTAATATAAAAAAATATTGATTTAATGTCTGACTGACGGTTCTTGAAAACACGAAACAAAAAAAAAACAAAAACAAAAAAACGGAAAGGAGAGAAAGAAAAGATTTAATACAAATAAGGAGGAGAAAATGGAACGGATCGACCACTGAAATAAATCTATTACTATTAATCTTTTTTTATTGCCTAGACACCAGTAGATTTATTGACCATTAGGCTCAAACGAGTTTTTATCAAAATTACAATGCTTCTTACTATTGAATTTTAGGACCTATATGAACTATAATTAAAATCATTACGCCAGTTCAGAAAGTAATTTATTAAATCTATAGGCTACGTTAAAACTAGTCTCTTTTTTTTTCTTTATTTCCTTCTTTCTTTCTTTTACTTTTTTTTTCTTCTTTTTTTTTCTTTTTTTCTTCTTCTTTTCTTTTTTTACTTTACTTTATGAAGATATTCCTGGATCGCAGTCCTTAAAGGAATGGCGAAATCCTAATCCCAATTTCTGTGAACGGAGATTGGCGTTTGATTGCGAAATACCGGATAACGGAGTCTCGCAAAAAAAGGAAAAGAAAAAGTATCAACTATCTTTCGGAATATAATGGCAGAAAAAAAGGTTTTCATCGTTCAACGTATCAAAATGCGTATAAATTAAGATTAATGATCTTTACCGACTAGTAGGAGCTTGAAAACCGCATTGATCAATAGAAATGATACTCATTCATTTTTTAGCTTTATCTTGAAGATATATATTTTCCAGCATAATGTCATTATAAATAATTTAATCGGAGGGAGGATCTATTACAATTACAGGTTAATAAATTCGGCCCGATAAGTTATTGTATAAATTAACTTTTAAATTGAGCACTTTTTTCTTTGAAAATTTATCGCTTTCAATTTTAAAGTGAGCCCCACATCCTATAAGGTATTTTATAATTTTTATAATAATAAGGATAATAGTGATTATAATAATATGATAATGAATAATATAATGATTAATTAAGCGTCGCTCGGCGTATGACGAATATACAAAAGAAAAAGGAAAAGAAAATGAAAAAGAAAAAAAAGACAACAGCAACTCATGATTATCCGAGGAGGTAGAGAAATAAAATTGATTAATCAATAACATTACCTTAAAGTTATAATGGCGAGTGAATAGCGATCAATTCATTTGGCTTTTTATAATTTATTCAGGAATATAATTTAATTTCTGAATTTATCTACTTTATAACGGAAGATTAAATAATTCTTTATGAGTCGCGCCGCCCCGCGACAGACAAAATTATCCGCTTTAAATATACGTACACATGAATAATAATAACAACAACAACAACAACAACAACAGTAATAGTAATAGTAATAGTAATAATAATAATAATAATTAGGCCGCAGAAAAACAGAAGCCTGTTTTTATTTCCTAACCCCTTCCACTCTTTATTCGTTCGTTTATTTGTTGTCTTGTGCAGGAGGAGGGAGTGAGTCGGGGATGAATTCAGGGTGACGTCGCGTGATGGAGGAGAGAGGGAAGCAGGACCATTCGTCCGCATGTAGTTTTCAGCGTTATTTCAATTTTTCACGCTCGTGAGCGAGACGAGAGGAGCAAACGATGCCGATGATTTATAGCGGCTCACGCCTCAAGAGGGAAATTTATTTTCCCGTTATTAATCCAACAGCGTGTAAAAGACTTTTCCCCCTTTAAATGTAGCGAGCGAGCGAGTGGGAGAGAGAGAGAGAGAGAGAGAGAGAGATCGAAAAAGAAAATGTAACGGATCGCTTTTTCCGAGCGGGCAGCTGAGCGTTTGCGAGGCCTCGACTGATCGGGGAAAAAGTAATCGGATGTACCGATAAGCTACGCGTTAACGCGTGGGTTCGGTCGTTTCCGATCCATGGGCGCCAGGGTCGATTCAATAATGCCCTGGCGAAGGTGCGCCGACGATACGATAGACGACCGGGGCGAGGAATCCGTGCCTATCCGCGCAATAAATTTCTATTAACGGCAATGGTGTCGGCATCGCGATGCCCCCTCCCCGCCCGTCACACGGCCCGGCAAATGACCAACGATCCACGAAATAACCCGACAGTCGAACCACGGAACCTCGGTGGGTAAATAAATAGGCAGACGCGAAATTGAGCATCGCCGATAATGCGAGAGCAATTAGAGCCCGGGGTCCTCCCCCTCGACCCGTCCTGCCCTGCCCTCCACCGCCGCCCGCACTCCCGTCTTTCGGAGCAGGTGAAGGGTTCGTTCCGCGATTCCCCGGAGTCTAACGTCCGCCGCGCACGCGAGATCCTCGGCGGCCTAGCGCTCAAGTGGCGGCAAGTACTTCCTCTCTTGCGTTAGCTCCTCTATGCGCTTTTCATCGCGGGCAGCTAGACCGCCCCCGGATGAGCCGACTCGAGATACCCCGGACAGCCGAGGCTCCTTATCGCAGCGGATACGCGGGAGAACCGGCGGGAGGAGGCTCACCTCTCTCGCTTTCATCGTGATCCATCATTGATTGGCCGCTTCCGTTTCTCATAGCCACCTCTCACTCGCCATTATTTACACACGGCTCTAGCCAATCGTCCCTCCTCCTTCTCCTCCTCCTCCTCCTCCTCCTTCGCCGACACCGCCAACGCCGTCGCAACTTTCTTCGTCTGCCTCTCAAACAGCTCAAAGCCACTGACGCGTACCTCGGGATTTATGCAAGATCGCTATTCAACTAGTCCTTCATTTCATCCAAAGTATCGTTCGACGGCAATCCAATCATTCAATTACGACGACTAGCTTCGATTGACGCATCGACCGGCCTCCTTATTCTTCCGTTATCTCAAGGTTATCCATCGTCAATTCGTCGACAAATAGATCCGCGAACCGACGATTCATACTCCCTCAGTATTCTGAATACGCGCTCCTCAATGATCCAAGTATGCGCGAGATCCCAACTCCGATTCGGATACGTAATTGAAATCTCTCTCTCTCTCTCTCTCTCTCTCTCTCTCTCTCTACAGTACCCTCGCGCCTGCGAGCGTAAATACGTTTCCGTAATGAGGGCGATCGGAGATCGTTAACACCCGACACTGATTTCGACTTGTTATTCGCTTGCCATCATCGATTAATTCGTACCCAAATGTCTTTGTGCGATCATCCGATTGTAGCGTGAACACGTTATCCTGGCAGTCGTATAGCCGGATGCGTAATTAGGGACTAAACGGGCTCGAGGATTACGATTCACGGCACGATATTCAAGATCTACGGAATCTACCTTGGCTTCGGCCATTTTATATTGATACATAAAGCGAGTGAGGAAGTCGTTACCTCATCGCTCATCGGATATTATTAATTAAATAACCGAGCCGATGCAATTAAGCTGCACGAGCGCAAAACCGTTGGGGCGACGCGTTTTATTCTCCAGCTTAACGAAAATTCGAATAACGGTCAAGCCAAGGCTTTACGTCAAATTTTATTAATATTCAATTGCTTCTCATTTTCTTAAAGAATCTTTGTCTCAGCCAGAGAGAGAGAGAGAGAGAGAGAGAGCAGGCAAGAATAAATGTTACGGGAACCGTAACGCTTATATTATACAGCTTATTATCAACTTCCTTGATTATTTTATGATCACGATCTGCGATGAAATGTCTAAGCTTATTATTATTATTATTGTTGTTGTAATAATATTCGCAGAGTTGGGGGCATTCGTCATAGGATTGTCCGACAACGTCGTTAAATACTTGTCAGGAGTACGAAAACATAATTTATTTAATTACGACGTAGAGGTCTAACGAGCGCCTAAGGAGCTCCCCTCACTTCTTCATAGCGTCATCATGGCGTCCGTCGAAAACAGACTACTCGAGCGGTCCCGACCATCATTCGACACGTGTTTCCGGCCAGCGTACCATTCGTAAGGAATGAAAATTATGGGCCGTTTGAATAACTCGACGAAAAGTATGGAAAAGCGGAGGATCTCGGGTCGCAGCCCGAGAAGCGATAAAAAGCAAGGGCAAAAAGGGCGGAGAGACGTACCGACGAGACGTCCCTGCAGTACCCGGAGACCGAGCCTCTCTCCGCTGGAGCCGAGACAAGTACCGCGTCTATGCCCCGCTCCTCCGCCCCCGGGGGAGTCCCTCACACGTCCCGCCACGCGCACCGCGTTTTATAGCCGTCGAATCCGTAATAGAGCCATCCTATGGAGGCACCGAGGCACATGATGAAGCGAGAGGGAGTCCCGTCCGGGGCCCGAGGGCCTTCTGCGAAATACCGGGCAGCCGTCGGAGGCTTGTGCCGAGTCACGGCCCCGCCATTTGTCCCGGCGCGATCGAGCCCCGACGTGGGGCCAATCGACTAGCTAATACCTCGCCGAGGACGTGGTGCGCGTCAATGCTGAAAAAGTGCATCGGCTCGGGATCTAATACCTGATTAGGGCCGGGATATTAGACTTTTTACCCCAGACGTTTAGCGGCCTGTTAACGAATTCGATCTACTCCCGATCGATATTTGTCTTGCTCGAGAACGAGCCACTTTTATCCCCATTTTTTTTTTTTTTTTTTTTTTTTTTTGTCCCCGTCCACTTACCGTCCACCTACCGGCACTCCCGCACCCCCGGGCTTTCCTATCATCCGATTACCGATCACCAAACACCGAGAGCTAAGCAGTACTTGGAAAAGCTCCTTTCTCAATGATCCACGGACTCCATGGCCGTATCACGCTTCATTAATGCAGCAGCTTCTACCTCCCTTCATCCGGGAAGGGAGCGGAGCGCGTCCTTTATCACACGAATCGGCGTGATTCGGTCTCTCCCTCGAGCCATTACATTCCTTTCGAGTTACCCTCGCTTCCTCGGGACGACACTTTCATATTCACCGCGGGAATCATGCAGTAATCGATGATCAGAGCACGTAGTGACGCTTCCTCAAGCGCGAGGGTCCCAGGGAATCGTGAAACTCGCTCGATAAACGCTCGGCGTTGCGTGATGGCGGGGCTCGCGAGGGCGGGGGGGGAGGGTAGGCCAAAGAAATCTCAAAGCTTCACGGCCTTTTCACACCTGATAATGGGAATCTTTTCTTACCGAAAAAGCGCCAAGAAGCAATTTCGCTTTTGAGAAATGGATACAGAGTGAGAGAGAGAGTGCGTGCGCGCGTAAAGTGTTGGCGCACGAACGCGCATACGTATACGGTTAGCGAGCATGTATCGATGAGTCACGCGGCGGCTGTGCTTATAACGAGCGAAAAAAGCAATTATGAATGGCTCCGAGGAGTCTGCCTCGACCTCGTCACTAATTCAATTTTCCGTGGTCCAGACGCTCGCGGGCTGTACCTGCGTCCTTACCTCCCTCCCGCCTCGCTCCCACGACACACGAACACACACAGTCGGAGCAGAGGATCCTCTCCTCTCCTCTCTCTCTCTCTCTCTCTCTCTCTCTCTCTATCTCTCTCTCTCCCTTTCTCTCACTCTCACGTCTTTACGTTCATACTAAAAAGGCCCGCGAGCAGGGGGAGGGAGCGCAGGAGGCAGATAATATGTGCGAGTGAGCGCGCGCGAGAGAGAGAGAGAGAGAGAGAGAGAGAGAGAGCGACGACGAATTGAGTTGTCATGCAATAGAGGGAAGAACGCGAGATTCGATTCGACGCAACCCGAAGCGGCCTAGTCATCTGAAAAATTGAATCCCGACCACTGCACCTCCACTCGGCAATTATCCCTATAATTTTCTGGCCTCCAAGACACCGGTTCACGGATAGAGAGCCCCGGGATACTCGGCATTTATTCCATTGCATTCGAACGTCTTTGAGGAGCGAAAACACGTTAGGCCTCGTAGGTTAGCCTCGTTATAGCCCTCGCCAGCACCTCTACCCTCTGCCCCTTACATACACTCCACTCGAACGGTTCACTTTCTATACTGTTCCGTTGTTACCGAATAATCCCCTCGACTGTTCCATAGGTTCCATTATCCCCCATTGTGTTTTATTATGGTGAATCCTTCAGCCAACCCGTCAGTTGTACAGATATCCGTTTCTATCGCGCATAGGCCCATTCTTGTACTTTCTTAGGAAATTCAGGAGTAATTTTTTCATTCGCGTTGGATCACAAGACTCGTAAGCAACGCCTTGCCTTATACGACTGGCCAATAAAGATCCGTACAATACTGAGAATCAGAAGTGGCACGTGAATACCCGGCTGTGCAGTAATCACCGATACGCTTCCGAATGATTAAGGCGCTACGATCCAGCATCTTCAGCGCACCTTGTAATCGATAAATACCGACACGCACCTAAGACTCAATACACGCACATATATATATATATATATGTACCAAAATGTTTAGAGGCAGAAGAGGTAGTAGATATTAGAATGGTCGGCGGAAGCGCAGCATGCGGATCCTCGTATTAATCCAAAAGAGCCGAGGCCCAATTGATAAACGAGCTCGTGCTGCCTCGCCGCGATACCTGACAAGAGAGATACAACGGGATCGATACAAGCGTAAGTTGTATTTTTAATTTGCCGCCTCGATAAGTGAGCCGAGCAACGAACGCGTCCGATGACCAGAAGATGGACGCTGTCGGTCGGAGAAGGGAGCGGCTAACGGTGGGCCCTGAGGCAAATAAAACCTGACGACCCTGGGCGAGAAATTAAGAAAAATTACTTGGTTCGGCTGTTGCTGTCCCCGTGCAGCCCCAGTCAACTCCAGTAGATGAGCCCGCGGAAATTGTGCATTAATGGATCGTTAAATATGATAGCGAAGCGGTAACGAAGCCCAAGTACAGTCTCAGCTGTATTAATACAAGGACTTGGGCAAATAAGTCTTGGTGGGATCCTGAAGGGACTGCATGAGCGCCTCGGATTCCTGGCTGCGCGCGCGTGTAATTGTCGTGGAGCGGTGTGCGAGTGCGAGTGCGAGCGCGAGGGCGAGGGCCGGGGCGGGTCGAGAGGAGGTACGAGAGACGAAGTATCGGAGCAGGAAAATCAGTACACTCATCAAAGGGGAGTAGCCGGTTCATAACGATCAAAGGACGGCTTCGAAACAACGGCTACGAAAAGAGAGCGTGGCTGTTAGAAGGGGGTTGAGTGGCCGTGGAAGTGGCGGGGGGTTGGGGTGGGGTGGGGTGGAGACAGAGTCGAGCGTCTCGAGAGAATAAAAGGAAGAGCAGCCGAGACAAGAGAAAAAAGGAGGCAACCGACTTCAAAAGATAAGCGCTTCCATACGCTCTCTCTCTCTCTCTCTCACTCTCTCTCACTCTCTCTCTCACTCTCTCAAGTCTCCTACCTGACCGTCTATCTCTATCTCCGTTTTGGTCTCTTTTTCTCTGGCAGCTGGCCGGTCTAAAATCATAATTGGATAGAGCGAGAAGCATATCGCGAGTCGAGGAGCGTCATCGGCCTCGCGCCTTCCTAACTTTATAGCGCGTCCGTACGCGGGACAACACGTGTTCGAGAGGTGTGAACTGCTTTTAAGCCGACCCGAGATGAGGTACTCCCCCTCCCTCCCCGTCCACCCTTCCCCCTTCTCCACACACACACTCACTCCCGCCCCCTACCTGCCCCCACTCTCTAGCTCTCTCTCTCTCTCTCTCTCTCTCTCTCTCGTCAGCAGTCGGGAGAAGGTGTTGGCCCGACGATCATTTATTATCGCGAGATTGAATTTCTCCCGGGATCACCCCGACTGACTCGCCCGCTCGCTCACCGCGCTCCCCGACGCCCCTCGCCTAGCCAGTGGCCGTACGGACGGGCCGCTTCTGCCGAGCGCGCCCCGCTTTAATTAAAATATCGTTATGGGTAGGCGTGGATGTTCGTGTGCGCTTCGGTATTTCCAGCTCTTTCCGCGCCGGCCCCCACCCCCCGGCGCGCATGTGCCCTCTCGCGACGGGACGACGCGCCCGGGCCACGGGGATGTGTGCGTGCCTCCGCCAACGAAACGGATACCCAAGGAGACGAGATAATAACTCGGTGGCGAGGAGGGAAAAAAAGGAGAGGTGCCGGGATCCCTTGTACCCGACTCCCGATTCGCCCTTCCCACCTTTAATCAGACCCATTTTAATTGCCCAACGGAGATTATTCCACCTGCCCACGTGCCCCCGCCCCGTCCTACATTGTCCTACATTTACTGCCCGAGAGCTCTTAGCCCTTCGCGTCCTCCGACGCTCCGTCCTTCCCCTTTGCCTTCGAAGCTCGCGAGCATATCGGAAATTTAGCTCCGAACATTGTTCGCGATGTCGCCCGATGACGGCAGGGTCAGGACCGTGGGCTCTGGGAGGTCGGCGGTGCTGAGTGCGTGGAATGGCGTCGGGGGGAGGGGGGAGAGGGGCACGCTCGAATCCGATAAAATAAATGAATGAATGAATGAATAAATAAATAAATAAATGAATAAATGAATGAATGAATGAATAAATAAATGAATAAAGGAATAAATGATAGACGGGAGGAATAAGGGGATTCGTATGAAGTATGCAGAAGGCTTGCGCATCGACGTGGAAGCTGTAATTACGAGTACCGAGAGCGAGTGTCAGTCGGAGCAATCGTTAACGGCTCTGAATGACAAATTAGCTTATCCGGTATGACGGTGGGGCGGGAGGGGCCGGGGGTAGTGGGCAGGGAAAGCCGTAATTCCGATATGATGGCTCAATCGAGAGGGATAATAGTTACGGGAGCAGATGGGAGGAGGGAGCGCATTTTCGAGGAGCGGCTTCGTGGTAAGGGGCCGATGAGGGGCGAAGGTAGGGTAGGTGGGTGGGTGGATGGATGGGTGGGTGGGTGGAAGGCAGGCTGTCGATCGTCGATTAGAAAGTGAATTGTAAAAATGTTTAGGCCGAAGCTCGGAGGGCGGAGTCCCTCGAAGCGGAGCAGCCGAGCCCGGAGTAACCGGCGTCGGGGACTACCGAAATCCGGCAAACCAGGCGATCGGGCGCATGTCATGGCGCGACCGCTCGCTCATCTCATCCCCTGCGCGCACGGACAGCCTGCTTCCGTGAATAACGCGGCAATTAACCTGGGAGCAATAGCAGCTGCCGACTCGGATCTAAAATCTTGGCTATTCCGTCGGTCCTCCTCGGCTCCGACAAAAATTGCCGTCAGCCGACGGATGCTTTTAATTTAATTGGCGCGTGTCGAGTGAAATCGAGCCCATCCCCGGCCCCGCCTCGCCGCCCCTCTCGCCCATCAAGTCAACCTGACCGGCTGCGGGGAGCTGTCAATGAGCACGCGAGCCGGTCCCGACGCCTCCGGACCCGGATTTCGCGTGTCCGCGCCGACTCCACCGGCCCTATCCGGATCGATGGTAACGGCCCTCGCCCCGCACCCGCCTCCCCTGCCCCTCCACCCAGCGACCTTAGGAATCCGCGAGCCGAAGGATTTTTGGACGCTCCAGCGCATCCCAGTTGACGAGACCAAATCCCGCTGACGAGGCAGGGACTCGCTACTTCTCTTAGCAAAGTTCGATTTTTCTCTCCCTTTCTTATTCCCCGAGAGATCGAGAATTCCATCCGAATGGAGTTGTGAATACGTCAGAACAAGTACATGCGCTTTCATCGGAACGCCGGCCGATCATTTCATTCGCGCTCATCCCACGTAATAATTCCATCTCAGCCACGTTACTAATTGACAAATGCAGCTAATGCTTCGTATAATAAATTTCATGGTAATGGCATCCCAGTCGTAATTCTTTATTACCCAATAATTCATATTCTTAGGCTGTTACGTCAAAATGTAACAGTGTGATACTACTATTCCCGACCTCACGATCTCCGTTCAATGAGAGATGTACTTGAAGCTCGAAATCATTACGATCCATCCAATAAACTAATATGATCGGGTTATCAGTTGGCCGATTATACGAACATTCGATTACGCTTTATTAACTCGTATTTATTAATATGAGGAAGTTATCATCTTTCGCTCGTCTATAGCCACTTTATACACTTCACAGCAGTTCACTGAGCCATTGCTTTAATTAATCTTGTACACGCGATAGGAAAATATCCTTTAGATTCTCCTACGAATCGTCGATTCCCTAATGCTACCTGTCACCATCTGAATATAAACAATGCGTAACGACTTCCGATCACTTTTCCATCTAAATTATAATCACGAAGCATCGTTATTAATTTTTAAAAGATTATAGTGCATATAGCGTTGGAGAAACGTTTCAATTATCGTAATTTTACCCGAAGCTGCAAAATTTGCGTCGAAAGTCTAGTTCACAATGGCGAAGCCTCTCGGTATTGTGATTATAATACTTGAAATACGAGAAGCAACGTGTCGCGGCAAAAGCGTCCATTGTTATACGGATATTTGAAATAATTTTAAAAGAAATATGACTATTCGTCATCGTCCCTGCGAATGATTCATTCGAAGAATCAAAACGTTAAATTACTATAATGCGTTCTAGGCTCGGCTCGTGGCTCCCGATACGTCATTATTCAGCATCCGAAATCCACAGAACCGTTCGAGGAAATCAATTAATTTTTCCAAAAGTACCCTCCTTCGTCCTCATTCTCGGCCCGATGATTTTCTGAATGAAATTATTATTGATGCGAGAAGACCAGTCTCTGTCTGGGCAATAACCTTCACAACCACACCATAGAAATTATTTTTAACCATCTTCTTAAAATACACGTTCCTTTTATTTTAACGAAAGATTTCATTCCACGTCAAGAAATGGCTTCTTTTTTTCTTTTTCTTTTTCTTTCGTCGATACACATTATTACCTAAGTATTATATCTCGTGTAATGGACTTTTTACAAAAACTTGTGCTGCAACAACAGCAACAACAGCAGTATTAATAATACATTGATCAGTATAATATATAAAATAAGTATTAATAAGTGTTAAGCTGAAGAAATATAAAACGTCCACATAAATAGTTGCTTGCCGAGTTTTTTCAAAATAGAACTCGTGGATTCATTGCTGATTTATCAATATTTCACCGAGAGAGAGAGAGAGAGAGAGGAGGGGGCGGGAGGAGGGGACCGGACTTCAGTCGGTGATGTCGAGCTTTTACCTCAACAGATCCCCAAAGATTATAAATAATACTTACTTTGATGCGGGAGAGAGTTTGTTTGTTAAAATTAGTATTTTGTAATGAGGAGGAGAGTATTGGTATAATACGATAATTGCGTAATTAAAAGTAATCGCTTCTAGAAACGGAGTATATTCGTATAAATATTTTATGTGCGTATTTTATAATCTCGGTGATCTTACGGCTTCGGCTATTTCGCGTCTTATTAATTTTTCGATGCAGGTAAGTCGCTGGAAATTATAGGAAATGCGTCAAAGTTAATTAAATGTGTCGAGGAAAGCGTAAAAGTGAGGTATGTTGGGAAATTACATTTCGATCATGCCCCGAAGTTATTATAACTATTATTAGCTTGAAATTGAACAAGCGGAGGAGGCTTGCATAAATAAACTTTCTAGCCTCCGAGGATATTTTGTGTCCTCCGTCGAGGGTTCTCCGTCCTCTCTGAGGAATCGGTAAAAGCAGCCAAGGCTAATGAGGCACGATAACCCATGGCGACCCGAAAATTTCAGCTAGAAGAAGGAAAATGGCGAATTGTGGGAAATTCATCGGTCCCACTTGCCTCTATAACTTCATTGCCGCCAGTTTATTTCGGGAGCCGAGCGGAATCCCGACGAGTATCTGCCGTCCCAGTTGTCATCATCATCATCAGTAGCAGCAGCAGCAGCAGCAGCAGCAGCAGCAGCAGTAGCAACAGTAGCGATTCCAACAACGACGACGACGACGACGACGACGACGGATACAATGACAATAATAATGAGGGGGAGAGCGAGGGAAGTATGAAAATTAATAACCAGAATAGATTCGCTTAGTATTGTGGTGCTTGGGGGGAGGGGGCGAGGCGAGGATCCATACTAAGATCCACGTCCGAGGTCAAAACAAAGTAACAGGAATAATGACTCATCGATCCGGTTATGCGCGATGCGCGGGCTTCACGCAGCGGCCAATCGACGTGGCCCGTCCCCCGGCTTAATTAAAAATTAATCGCTGCAAATTAATTTAAATGCAAAAAGACTCGTTTGGCTCGATGCTGGCCGGGTAGGGTAGGGTGGGGTGGGGGGGGGCGACCCACCTCCTTCGACGGAGGCGGGCCCGCCGAGTTAGCCGATGGTTACCGGTCGGGCCTAAGCCCGCGCGCCGGCCGAGCCGATAATCGAAATTGCCGAACCGCCCGTCCGAGAGACAATGGGATGGGGGGGGGAGGCCCTCTATCCACCTCCGCCGTATTATCCCCCGACCTCCCTCATTCCTGACGTACGAGCCGCACACCGTCAGTGTTTGCGCACTTTTCAGTTTCCGAGAGTCCGTCTGGGGGCTTCGATAGATATAGGGAGCGGGGAGTGCGGTGGACGGCCGGTGGTCCGCGGCCCTCGATCACGCGGGAAAACGTCTAAGCGTTTCCCACCCTCCCCTCGTCCTCGTTATGTCTTTCGGTTTGGCTGGAAGGGAGGATGGAAGGAATGTCTACCGACACCCGACCGACAAACCGATCGGTCGAGTCATATTTAATTTGCTCCGAGGCCGAGGCGGTCGAGGACCAAGAGCATTCGTCCGGTCCGGATTATCCGGATACTTTATTGAAATATCGAAGGGTGTCGATAGAAAGGACGGCTACTTTTCCAGCGCAAAGAGGCGCGAAGAAGAAAAGGGCGCGGGCCTGCAGTGGGTGTGCAGCTGACGGTGGAGACGTGCTCGCCGTGAAGAAACACGCGGGGACGAGTTTAATCAACGGGGAGGGTGGGCGGGGGTGTTTACGATAGGGGGTTGAGGGGGCGAGCCGGTCGGGCCTTTCCGAGCAGAAATTGAAATTTTGAAAATAGAACGAGGAGTAGGGCGGAGGGCGGAGCCGTCCATTAATTATTACATACGATGCGCTGTACGTACACGATTCAGGTGCGAAAAAGCGATGGGGTTCGTTAGTTGAGCTGGGGCCAGAAAAAAAAAATATCATTAAAAGCACGAATGAAAAGGCCGGGTAACAACGATATTATAAAATATGCAAGGGGCCCCTATATCACTTATGGGCTGTTAAAGCATACGTCCGAGGTGGTTATCGATAATGCATAAACAATCCCATCGGGCTCGTAAAATTCTTTTGTCAGGTCATCCTTACGAGGAGGCCGGTGGCTCGGACGCGGTCGATCGATTCCTCCGGGAGATTGGCCCGCATGAGAGCCGATCGATACGTACGATCCGAGCCCCCGCGGCCGATAAGATCGATCGGGCCCACCGCGCTCTCCCCTCCTAGATAATAATGCCTTTTTTTTCTCCATACGTACACCCCCGTCGTCCGTGCCACTCGCGTCTTCCTCGTCGGCAATACCCCCGAGTGCCGCTGGAGGTGCATCCGCGGCTAAACTCGATTATTACTACCTCGTTATCGTTATATACTCGAGGTGCTATCCGCGATTCACCCACCGTCTCACTCTCTCGCCCCCTCTCTCACCCCCTCTCTCTCTCTATCTATATATCTATCTATCTCCTCCGAAGGCCAAAGGATCGGGGTATTAATTGGAGTGGCGGTAGGTGGGGCGGGGTAAGGGAGAAAGAGATCGACTGCACGGACGCGTCGAGCCCAAGATCGAGCCCAATGGTAGGCGCACGAAGTCGCCAGTAAGAAGAAGGATCGTCGGGAGAATTAAAGAAAGGACTAGAAGGATATAAGTGGACCCGTTTACGCCAACGAATGGGACTTTATTACATTTGAGGCCGAGCGTCCCTCCTGCGGATGCGATGATGGACCGAGCGCATGGCTCCAAGGTACCGTGAACACCGACACACACAAACACGCGCGCACACACACACACACAGAGAGAGAGCTATAAATATTCCATAGCTTTTCAAACTGCGTGCTCGATGAACAAATGTATTTTTCATAATCATCCTCTAAGAAAAGATGAACTTTTCTCGAGATTTCTTGTGGCTGACAAGAGATAAGTCCATCCCCTCGGCCCATCGCATCTCACAGCATCATCATCGGCTTCTTTTATTTTGCCGTAATTTCGATCAGCGGATATTGCCCCTCGTATTTATTAAAACTACCAGTGTAAATTTTAATATCGTTATGGGCCCCTCCACTTTTCCACCTTATTTATGACTCTTTAACTAATGAATACAATACGATCTTTTTCCGATTAAAGGATCAAGCTCGATTAATCGAACCGACTCCCGTCCTATAACAGAGCCTCTTTCAACGTTCGACTCTCTCTCTCCCTTCTCTCTCTCTCTCTCTCTCTCTCTCTCTCTCTCTCTCTCTCTCTGAAGCCCGAAATATCATTTGCGCTTTCGACGTATCGAGACGAAATAATAACGTGTAATTAGATCGGCAATCGGCAATTGGTAATCGGCAATCGGTAATCGGTTATTGTTGCAGACACAAGCCGAACTCTTGCCATTTCGGCGAGACGTATTTTCGGATCGAGAGAGGATCGTTAAAATTATATCTGCTCGAGCGTAAGAGTCCGGGGACGGATTTTCCGTTTCGTTAGGGTATATCGGGAGCGTAAATTCCGGGATCGCGATAAAATTCAATAATAAAATCTTGTCCGTTGAGAGGGAAGTCATTATTCGGCCATTCGCCATTATTGAAAATATTAATCCCCCCGCCCACCCACCTCCGTTTTTTTTTTTTATGTTGTTCGACGATAATTCGGATTTTACGATCTTTCACAATACGTTGATTCATACACCTACGCGATCAACATTCAACTTCTACTTTAATTATCTGCTTTCTTTGATTAATTACCTATTAAGACCATTGCTTCGATCAATAATCCCATTATTTGCGTTATCAGCCTAAATGGCATTAACAACGCTCGCTCGGCATCTTATGGGACACTGTTAGGAAATACCCTATGCAATGAATAATCTCGAGTCTCTCCAGTTTCTCACGAGATATCGGTTCTTCAATTACTTGCACTAATAGGCGACCGACAATTGTACTTTGATTGAGCTTCACTCACTTTTCATTGGATTTACATGGAGTCGCGTGATCAGTACGTAACGTAATTAACAAGGCACTCGTTCTCTCTAATGCAACGGCATTGGAACGAATTAGAAAGCCGGAGACCTGCGATGAGCGACATACTACAACTACAAATAAACCATAAGGACAACGAATGGCTTAAATAATGGGGGAATTTTGTTTATAAATCGTGGGTAGAAAAGTGTTTTGAAACCTAATGGAAATAAATCCATAGTAATGCTAATGATTAACGGGAGATAAAGATCTTTATTCGGGATTGTTTGATACGGACTGTCGGGCGTCGGGGAACAAAGGGTGAAGAACCAAAAGACAATCGGGTCCAGGCTATTATGTGGAGTAAGACATATCCTTGGCCGCTTATATAGATCAGATAAACTCCATGTCATTCCTATTTACAGTTACGTATCTCTCTCTCTCTCTCTCTCTCTCTCTCTCTCTCTCTCTCTCTCTCTCTCTCTCTCCTTCTCGTTCGATCGCTTATTTATCTCCGGCTATCAATGCTTTAAATGGCTTTATCAATACACGAACGGATTAATTGACGTGGATGCTGGGATGGAGGCGAGAGCGAGAGAGAATTGACGGATACGTAAAAAAATACCTCCTTCACGCGGTCACGTTTCCCTCCCAACTAATGTCTCTATCACGGCACGTTAACTCGTGTTTTTTTTTCGTTTTTTCTTTTTCTTTTCAAGGAAATAGCGATTTTTTCACACCCACGCGCTCGAAATAAGATCTAAGGGAGGCTGATTTATCAAGCCACGGTTAAAAAAATCCATGGAAATGGATGGAATTTGATGGAATTTGATGGAATTTGATGGGATTGGATGGAATCGGTGGGCTGTAAAGGGAAGGGCGTTGCCCGTAATTCGCAAGTCGGGGATAAAAATCGCATATCTGGCCGCCTGAGATAAATTCCTGAGAGATCCGCAAGCTCCGGATCCTTTTTCATTAAAGGAGAAGACGAAGTCCACGGAGTCGCGAGGGGGTCGGCGGTCTCTCGACTCCGAGAGAAATCGTCGAGTCGTAGCGGTGTCTCGGCTATATATTCGAGGAGAACAGCGGTCGCACCGCGCGACTCGACTCTCACGACTCGCTCGGCCCCTTCCCACCCTCCCGACCCACCGCCACCTCCTCCTCCTCCTATCAGCGTTCGCCGCCAGCACGACCGAGGGAGCGTCTTGTGGATGCAGCGAGTGGGTGATGAAGAAGAAGAAGAAGAAAAAGAAGAAGAGAAGGAGGAGGAGGAGAAGGAGGAGGACCACGACGACGACGACGACGACGAAGAAGAAGAAGAAGAAGAAGAAGAAGAAGAACGGCGGCGGCGGAGGTTGGGGCGGAGGTTGGGGCGGAGGTTGGGGCGGAATAGCGGTAGGAGGGGTGGGTGGCACACCGATGCGCGGGGCTCATAAAACGACCGTAAAACACTAAACGGCTGTAAAGCTGCCGCCCCGAAATGCCGCGCGGCCGTGCGAGAGAGGGAGCTCGAGCGAGTGGAGCGGACGTGGCGGAGAGGCAAGGAGCGTAGGCCGTTGTTTAGCTCCGTTCGCTCGTACTCTCGTACTCGCGCGGGCCGATAGAGACACGCACCTCTCGGACGTTAAATCATCCGGGACCACGCCCCCAACCTTCGCGTGCGCCCTCCACCCTGCGCTGCTTGCTCACTCTCGTCCTCGTCCTCGTCCTCGTCCTCGTCCTCGTCAACGTCAGCGTCAGCGTCGTCGGCCGCATCCCTCTCGCTTCATCCCCCCTCCCTCCCCTCCACACACACACTCTTAGCCTTTAAGTCCCGAGGAGCTCCGACGAGCCGCGACCGGAGCCGCCGGCAGTGAGACCGCAAGGAGCTTTGGCGATCCGCTTCGGCTTCCTCGTCCCCCCGGCGCGCCCTCCCCCTGCCCGCGAGAGCCTCGTGCGCATTGTCTACCTTTTCTTCGAGTTTCGAGATGCAATTTCGCCTCTCGGTCCTTTCTCCCGGACCTTTTTCTCGCCCATCCCGTGAACAAGCGACTGGGCCCGCTTTCTTTTTTCTACCTCCCCGCCCCACCCCGCTCCCCCCCTCGCTGCCACGCTAGATACATTTTAAACGGCCCGCGTTAGTTTTATACGGCCCACTCGGGGAAACGTCCTTTCGCTCCAAAGTGGACGCGTTAAGAATCACTTTCCCTCCGTGCCCTTTGGACCCGCTCAGTATATATTCCCCAGGACGTAGCTCCCCGCCACGGCTCGACGCTCGACGTCAAATTAATTTTTTCCTTTCCTGCCTCGCGCAAGAACACCAACTCTCCTTTGGGGAAAACAACCTTTTTTTTTTTAATAAGCATGCGCTTAGTTTCATGGCACGGGATTGGCCGAGTCCTCGGTACCCCGGACTGATACCGCTTCCCAACACAATTACGTCGTAATGTCAATTCAACACTACTTTGTCCGTATGGTAAAAAATATGTGCCGACACCGGCTCGATGCAACCTCCCTCCCGAGACCTTTCCCGGTACGTACTGGAGTACGTACATTTTCACGTACATTTTCAAGTACTCTTTGAGATTTAAATCAATACAGGTATTCGCGAAACGCTCGGAGCCTTGTAATTTACGACACCTCGCCGCTCCGTCCATTTACAATTCAGCATTCCCATTTTAAAAGGGAATTTCTTCTTACTGCTTAAGCGCACTTTCCCAATCAAGTATGGCAATCTCGGCAATTCATCTCGTGATTTTGTCATTAGAATTCACTAAGCGGCCGAAAAATTCGCGCGCGCATGCACATTTAGGGAGAACATGACATAAACTTGGGGAATATCTGGACGAATATTATTTATAGACGTTTTAGAATGACGAGTATTGACGAGCTGAGACGAAGAGAACTTGCGGAATCCTCGCATAGCCTAATGCCCGTCTAATGCAAATTTCTATCGTTTAGAATCAATCGTGAGGGGATTTTTCATTCTTAGCATATACGCTTCGGCTAATGATTTTTATATTTCATCTGAAATTTAACGGTAAAATCGACAATGATTTCGTCCCATTTCCTATCTGCCCAATAAATAAACTCTCTAGCATCGAATCATTTGGTGTATTTTATTGGCGTAGACCTTATCGGAAATAACGACAGATATTTGCGTATCTCCGGTAATAACGAAGCTTTGTAAATATAATGTTAATATCAATTTACACGTGAAATTCTTAAATTGACGTTAATAATGATGGTGGGAAGCTTTACGATGATAACAATAACGGGAAGGAATAAATCAATGAGTTTGTACTTGATTGTACAAACATTGAAATCGTTAATATTTATCATGGATCTTGGAAAGGACGTAAGGAATAAATTAATTAAATATATAATATCGAGAGAAGATGTAGATTTTATTCGCAAAGGATATAAATTAAGAATCCGCTTCGGACGGTAAAATCCCAATCGAGTCTTACATTTCCTGAGCGCGTCCCTGCCTGGCCAATTCGGCCGAGTTTTAGAAAAGGAGAGAACAAGTGAGAAGAGAAATGTTATTTTGTGAGTTACTGAGAGACTCGAAAGTAAGTCTGGTATATTTTAACGCGCCTTTTAAGTCTTTAAAGTAAAATATCTAAGAGGCTGATTGAAATACGAAGTTCGTAGTGTGGCGAGCTCGGCGTTAAATTTACGCTAAAAACGTATAGATCCTCGTCGGTCGGTATTCTTCGCGTGAACAAGGATGACGATAACAAGAAGGAGGAGGAGGAGGAGGAGGAGGATGAGCAGGAGGATAAAAAAAGAAAAGAAAGAAAATAGAAGAGAATTAAAGTTATCGTAGCTGCAAGGCAAATCGTACCTTAATAATTTACGTATACCTTAGGTAATTTGGGGGGTGGGAGTGGGGGACTCGATGTCGCTGTACAATCCACTTAGTGCATTTAATAGTATCGTTTACAGAACAAAACAGATTTATGAGCGTCGAAGGGGAATCGGCGGACCGCCGAGACCACTGAAAGCAAGAAGAATTTAGTGCTCCGCGGAGCCGAGACACGACCAATCATCCTTGCGCTGCGGAGTTGGCGCGAAGCCCCCAAGGGCAGGGAAAAAAGATCGAGCGAGAGGAAAAAACGTTGGCTGGCGTTGGTGGTGCTGGTGGTGGAGCTGGTGGTGGAGCTGGTGGTGGCGGTGGCGGTGACGGTGGCGGTGGCGGTGGCGGTGGCAGCGGCACCATCCTCGAGAGAAGACGAAGTAGGAATGGACGAGGGTGACGAGGAGGGCCGAGGCGGAAGGAGACGGGGCTCGAGCGGAGTCGAGACGAGCCGAGGAACGTAATCTTACGTATCAATTAGACTCACGGTCCCAGGGGCCTTACCCCCCGCGGGCCTTTGACCGCGCGCCGCACCGCTTCACTTCAGAGGTGTGAGAACGCTGAGAGAGGTAGTGAGACCGTGGTAGGCGGGGTGAAAGGGAGAGGGGCAGCGCGTGCGTGCGGGAGCGGCGGAGTGCGAGGAGACGGACGAGGGTCGACGAAGGGCCGAGGGGCTGAGGGACTAAATCGGAAAGATGTCTTCATCGACTACACACACCGCGGGACGACTTTTACGGTTCCACGCGCGCACGCACGCACGCAGCCTCATCCGTAGCCAGTCGTTCACGCTCTCTCACACACACTTACGCACCAGGACGCAAATCACACGATCAAACTTCGACGTATTAATCGATTGGACAATGGGAGCCGTGACACTTTACTTCAATGAAAAATCTTATTATCGATACCCCCCTCGGTGCAGGAGGACGGCGGGGTGGGGGGCACTGGACATCATCTCATGGCTCCGTCATAGTTGGTTATGCAATACGAGAATGGGATATTACTCCTTCTTCGGTCTCATTTATCTCCCCCCCCCCCGCCACGATAAGGACTCGCTGGCGTTGTAAGGGCCGAATACAAAAGATGCCGAAGGTGGGGCCGTTAATGTGCAGTAATTATCGATGCGGTTTGAGGAATAGACTCGGACGAAGATTACAACAGTGCTGCTCGAGTTCCGGATTCACACGTCCCGGATCAGGATAATAAGCCACGCGGTGAGCAAAGAAATTAATTTGTAGAGGAAGCGCCCTCGATGGGCGGCCGGGGCTCGGATTGAGTACCAGCCAATAATTTACGATACTCTCCGTATCGCGTGTCTCTGTGCGTACCTGATGCTGCTATCGATCGGGAGGGGGGGGGTAGGGGTCACGGGGGACAATTGGAGCTCGGATCGTATACTCGTCGACGTTGTAGATCTCAGCAAGGTAAGGAAAGTCGAATGAGGATCTCGGGATCAATCGAGAACGGAACCCTCTCTCTCTCTCTCTCTCTCTGTCTCCCTCTGCGCGGTGGATCATTGAAATTAAGGGACGCGGTAAGAGGAATTAGAGGAGCCGAGGTAGTAGGAAGGAAGCGGGTAAAGCTAAGTAAACCGGGCGCAAGAGCTTTCCAGGGATCGCATTAATTCCAAGGCAGTTTAGCCTTTGCGGCTTTTTCCGGGCCGCTTTTAATTATTTTAGAGAATATCTTGGGGTTAAGCACCGCTTTAGCCTCGATTGGCCCCCGGTTTAGTTGCGGCGAGGTGAGGCGAGGCGAGGCGAGGCGAGACGAGGCGGGCCGAGCTCTAATGAAGAAACTTTTATACGGCCGGGGCTAATAATGCACTTATCGCCCATTCTTATTTATCTCATTAATAATACTAAGCGCTCGCTTAAATTATCCGTTTAAAATTGATTATTCCCTCCAGCCTTTCTCTCGGACCTTCCCAGCTCCGAAAACCCCAGCAGTTTTCTTCTACTACTACTACTACTACTACTACTACTACTACTTCTTCTTCTTCCTCTTCTTCTTCTACTTCTTCTTCTTATTCTTTATTTTTCTTTTTTTCTTTCTTATTTTCCTCCGCTTTTTGCATTCGGGGAGCAGCGCGTTTAACTTTTCCGCTGATTGATAGTCGGTGCGCAAATAGTCCATTCCACTTGTATTTCATTAGAAGCTGCGTAATAATTTTGAGTAATAGCTGCCCTCTCATTGGATATCTCGAAACGAAAGTCATTACGCATGCCCAAGTTGCGCATTTAGTAAACAATAATTAATAATTCGCATAAATTACCGAGTTTATGCATATAGGCATTATTAGGCTGCTTTTTCTTCAAAAGCCGTTACACATTATTTCTCTCCGTGTACTTGTAAGCAGACCACTTAGATTAATTTTTACTGTCTTTAAGTCTCGCCTCTTGTCTTTCATTGTCTTTTATCCGGGAAAAATGGATTAAAGAAAGCCAGAGAAGGAAATAACGAGAGATAGAGAGAGAGAGAGAGAGAGTGAATAGGCAGCCTAAATAATATCATTTGAAATTCTCGTAAAATTAATGACCCATCGCCGCCATTAGTGTATTTGTGATACACGCGTAGAGAGTTAGTCGACGCGCAGTTAGTCGTTGATGTGTTCCTTTAGTTTCATTCCGTTCTGCGGGTGTATGCGCGCATGCGTGTCCGAAGGCGCGAAGGAGTTTAATTATTTTCGGTGAAACGTCTTGATTAAGATAGGGAAGACTCGGCGGGAAGGCTCTCGCTGCCCTCGAAAAATCCATCAGCGAGTATAGATCAATAAAACAGCCCCCTCCCGTCCTCGGTCTTTTCAGTGCCGCTCACCCTCCTCCCGCCCCGCTGGTTCGAAGTCATTTGTACAGGATGACGTGTGGCTTTTATTTACGCCATTCCTACTCTCAGTATGAGCGGATGAAATGTATATTTTTGATCGGTAAATGACCGTCGGGCAGGTCACACCGACCGGACGATCCGAAATAACTATAATTTCAATAACTTCGGTAAGCGAGAGCGACCGCCGAGGTCCTGCAATTATTGAATTCAGGAATATAATTCCGGCTGAGTGGGGTCGAGGGAGGGAGGGAGGGAGGGAGGAGGTGGTGGAATTGGCCATCGATCCATCAATCACTCAATCAAACAAAGTTTTAGAGGAGAGGAGGAAGGCGCGTCGGCCACGTATGGATCACGGATCTTGGGAGCGATGATTTGCGCACTGAAAAAAAAACCTCGTCGGCCGGGATCAAAGGGATTCACGGGCCAGTTAATACGTAGGAGCCCTTATGCAATCGATATCCTTTAGATAGTCCTGCAGAGCATCGCGGCCCGTGTGTGCCTTTGGCGGGCCGTGACGGGCCACGGCGGGGCGAAGAGAGAGAGAGATAGAGAGAGATCGAGATAGAGAGAGAGAGAGAGAGAGAGAGAGAGAGAGAGAGAGAGAGAGATTCCTTGGAAATTCAGCGCGTCGGGGATTACGCGTGTACATAATAACACCTCGTAAAGGCCGATATTTCAGCGGTATTTCGTCCCTCCTGCTCCTGCCCCTCGAACGGCTCCGGCAACCGATCGCCGAAGGAGCCCTTTGTACTCGTAGCCCGAGGCCGAGCTACGCATAACGCGGGCCTATAAAAGAACCGACGGGCAAAGAATTAATTTTTTCCGACCATTCGCGGCTGATTAAGTCCGATGCAAAATCACGTTGGCGGGGCGGGGGTAGATCAGTTGAGTGGGTAGGGGGAGGTGGGGGGAGGGATCGAGCGGGCGCGGAGGATGAAGATAAGCGCTTTGATTAGGCGTTGAAAATCTCCTCATCGTTCGACTCTGCCCCCACCCCTCCCCACCCGCCAACCCCAATAACCATCTACATATACTAAGTCTCTTATTCCATTAATTAAGCCACTTAATAATAATGGCCACTTTGTAATACAAAAGGCGAGCCTGCCCGAGACGAGACTCCGTCGTTCA
Source organism: Ceratosolen fusciceps (assembly GCA_018883505.1). Lineage (NCBI taxonomy): Eukaryota > Metazoa > Arthropoda > Insecta > Hymenoptera > Agaonidae > Ceratosolen > Ceratosolen fusciceps. The sequence goes on from RCIC01000008.1 coordinate 7,319,972, forward strand.
ATTTAAGCACCGCAAATTACGAGAATGCGTTTAAAAATATAGAATATTGCGCCTCGATGGGGGCCAGAAATCGAGGCAATTGCTTCGCTGGGCCATTGCTTAAGGGGCGGTCGATGGTTTCGAGCCGTCCGAGAGGTGGGCCGTTCACGCGGGTCGGCAAGGCAGTTAACTGCGCGACCGGCGATCCTCTGCGAGCGTTACAGGACGACTACAACAATACATCCGGGCGAGGGCATTCTCGACTCTTACACGGCTTATGTATTATTCAATGCCGTCTCTATGAAAAATTATAGTCGAGATTTATGCGTATAATTGATTGGCTTTCAATTTGCATAAGGCATAATCGGCCCTCCTCTTCGAATCTTTTATTTAAAGGGGATCCCCCTGCCGGTCCCCCGGCCAAAATAAATCGACAACCACTAACTGAATATTAACATATACCTCGAGTGTCACACACAGGGTCGCGGCGATGATATATATATATACGTATATATATATATATATATACGTATACGTATATTCGACAGAGCTCGACGGATTTATTGAGATACATCTTTCCTAGATTAGAATAAATACAAGATTATCGGATTAGTGAAAAATTACCTTTTGCCGGAATAAGTCCTTTACGTAAGTAAGAAGAGCTCCGATCGCGGGGGAATAACAACAAGTCGTAAAAAGCCTCTCCTTCCGAGCGTAGAATCCTTTACGCAATAAATTTCCATCTGATGGACGTGGAAAAGGTGTAATTATGCGCTGGAAATGCACTTTTTGCAGTCCAAATGATTTGAAGAGCCTGCAATTATATTTATAATAGGCTAGCGGAGGGCGAGGAGGGGACGGTGCGTGGGGGTGCGGCGTGTGGGTGCGGAGAGGGATGACGAGGGACAAGTTTTTAAGTTATTTCAGGTATATTTAAGGTGCGCGAGCTGTTCGTCGTTATTAAATACCGTTTAGAAGTCGAACTGGAAAAATGACGGAGTTTTCATTAGGCAAGGTCGCGATGACTGCCTGAGTATAATAGTAATACCGACAGTTTTTGTAAAATCGAGGCGATCCATTAATCAAGTCACTCGGGTTCCCGGAGGAGGTGTAGCACCTCCCTTACTTACGCCTTCTAGTGGCTAAGATAACGAGAGAGAGAGAGAGAGAGAGAGCGGTCGAGACGGAGGGGGGCAATAAAAAGTGTTAACGAGCGACGATCTCCGATCCATCGATCAGTGCCGAGGCGGCGGTCTGGCTTTTGTGGGCCCGGACCCCTTCTAATATATTACTTAACACCCACGAAAACGTATGAGCCGCGGGGGGTCCGAAATCTTTTCAGACCGGCCGCGATCCACCGTCCCCCTCCCGCAGCGTAGGCTACGATCTTACCCCTTCGTGTTGGGAAATAGGATTTTCCGCGGGGGATCGAACGGGTCATCCTCGGCAGCGGCCGATCCCGGAGACGGGAACCGATAGTCGTCCGACGCCTCTCCCTCATGTCTGCGCCCTGGGTCGCCGGTAAAAAAAACTCCGGGCACACGAGCGCATAATATATACGTCATGGAGAGTTAAGGTGCAACTCGATCGTCCATCTCTCTCTCTCTCTCTCTCTCTCTCTCTCTCCCTCGTTGGAAAAAAGCGTCACGCCACGGACTCTCTCGCTCCTGGCTAACGAATTCAAATTAGCACCTCGGCTGATTAAGCCGGCCATAAGTCTCCTATTCTCGTTACTGCCACCTTCCCGTCCCCCGTCTACAATCCTCTCCCCGTACTGACCCCGGCCGCCTAGGGTTCTTCCACCCTCCCGCGCTTTTTTTTTTATCCTGACCCGCGTCCCTTTAAAACGCGGCCGAGTCTGGCCGTGGTCGCGCCGAGACGGAGTCGATCGGTCCGGGTAGCCGAGAGGTACGGGGGTGACGCGGATAGTTAGGCGTCGAGGAAATAAGAGAAAGCGGCGGAATCGAGCGGATGAGTTTCAAGCGATCGAGCGGGTCCGCCGTTTGAGTGTGTGGTGGTGGGGTGGGCCTGTCGTGGACTCGCGAGCCTCGCGCTTCGGTTGGTTTGCGTGCACCGGGCCGTCCGTGCACGCGTTGGATCCTTCGGCGGAGGTTTGCGGGGCGGGGGCTTCACAGGTCCGTGTGAGTCCCTCGCTGACTTTGTGTTTATCTACAGAGTGGTATAGGTAGCCATCGATATAAATAATACCGCGTCGGGAGATCTCTGTCTGTGCACGGCGAGTGCGTTCGTCGGACCCCCCCCCACACCTCCCACCATCCCCCCTAACCCGCCAACACGCAACCGCCCGTCCCGCCGCCCCGGCCCGCCCCGCTCGGCTGCTCGGCCGCTCGCTATGCCTCGCACGCGTCTGTGTTTGTGTACGGCCGGGAACGTTAAGGTGGTGAAGGTGGTGAAGGTAGTGAAGGTGGTGAAGGTGGTGATGGTGGTGGTGGTGGTGATGGTGGTGGTGGTGGTGGTGGTGGTGGTGGAGGAGCTGAGTCGACACGGCAGCGCGAGCTCAGACAGCAGAAGGTGTCGGGCAATACTTTTCAGGCGCGCGCGCGCGCGCGCGCGAAGCCTCGCTCGCGTTCGTCGCCGCTTGACGTCTTAATGCACGTCGGGAATAATCTCACCGCCAATTTATTACACTCTTTCTCATTTCTCGTCCCTCGCAAGCGAGCCGGCGAGGCCCGAGGAGCAAGAGCGCAAAGGAACGAGTCTTTCTCCCTCTCTTTCCCTCCCTCTTGTCTCTTCCTTTTTTTTCTTACTCCTCTCTCTCTCTCTCTCTCTCTCTCTCTCTCTCTTCCTTTACTTCAAGTCAAGTGCTCCTTCGCCTCCGGGACACATGCGCGCGGTTTCTCTTTCCCCTTATCCTCCCGCCGCGCCCCTTCACCATCGTAATATTTTCGCATAGTTTCTCCCCGTAGTTTATTAAAAATATATTATCGAATATTTTACGTTTTATGGGCCTTCGATTCGGGCACTTTATTTAAAAGGGGAGCTTGCCTTTTCTACTAATGCCCGCCGCGGCTTATAAATAAAGTATTCGTGCCCTTAGATTTATTCAGCGATTTCACGTATACGAGACAAAATGGACTCTTTAAGCCGCAATCACATCGTTCATCCCGGACTTGTTTATTATATTCCATACAGATTTTCCCGACCGCTGGCTGCTTCGAATATAATTATTTTTTTTACGCGGCATTTTTAATTTCGTCAATTCGCTTACGTAAGCGACGGGTCGCCCTCTAACCCGCCCCGGGAATGCATCCCAGTCTCCTTTCCTTATGTCATCGACCGATCCTTTCTCAAAATTCCGTCATTCCCGTAAATCCCGCCCAATACCCAGTCCTCTCCAACTATTCCAAACTCATGCCTATTATTATTATTATTATTATTATCTTTCGTATTATTACTGTCAATATTATTAATTAATTAATTAATTATTTATTTATTTATTATTGTTTATTATTTATTATTATTTATTATTATTATACGAACGGTAGAAATCTCCGATAGATCTTTCTTGGTTATACAAGTCATTTAAATTATTACGAGTTTAAAACTTTCTTCCGTGCAGTAAAAATACTAAAAATACTTTCCATCCATAACTTTGCTAAAAAATAGAAAGAGAAAGTCACTTCTTTTCGCTATTTAATCCGTTCTCGCGCTAAATGTTAATTAATTACATTTAAACGCTTCTTTTTTTCTTATTATTTTTTTATTGTTCATAATATATTGAGAATGAAAGGCTGTATTTCCTAATAAAAGTAATATTGATATGTAAATCATTATTATGTCCGTTGGTTGTTACATATTTCTGTTAATTAAAATGCCCCATAAATAAAAACGTCTATCTATATTTATTGATTGATTTTGTCGTTCCTTTTTTTGTTTTTTTTTTTTTTTGCCTTGCGTCCGGACCCCTTCAGATTTCACCTTGGTTGGATTAGCCTGGGCCGTACTTCTTCAAAGAAGCTAGATCACCTATGGGATCGGCGCAGGGAGTTTTTCGAATCCTAATAGAATACGTCCATTTAAATTCTTTTTTTAACACATAGTCGTAGAATGGGAGAAGGTGCGGGAGGATCGAGGAGAAGGAGATAGCGCGACGGACGGATAGGTAATAGATATACGTAGATAGCCTCTATCTACGTCTCTGTTGCGCGCATAACCGTTTTCGTGTCTTCCGTGCGTGTATGAGAGCTGAGTAGAATTCCCGGGTTCGTACACCATCCAGTCCCGTATATATGCAGTCGTAAATTTCGGAAATTTATGGGATTTCGCTTTAGGAGGATTAGACGTGTTTAGGGTCAATGAGATCGCTCGCTTTCATTTCGGGCTTTGCCGCGCCGTACGTTTCCGAAATTATTTTTCTACGTCAAGTGCTCCCTTCCTCCTCATACTCCGCCTTTCGCATCGCACTCGCTCACTCTCGCTCGACTCTCTCACTCGACTTTTTCTTTCAGCAACTCCGCAACACATTAATATAATGCTGATAATGACATGCTCGTATCTTTAAAATTTTGTAGCGAATTGAGACATTAAAATACGGAAAGGAATAATGGCTTTGTGAACAGGCGTTAAAAATTTTATAAATATGTTTGCCGGGGATTGCTCGGCCTCTTTCTTCCATTTGATTGTGACAAACGAGATTTTGAAACATGGCTCGCGCGATATTCCTCCGACTAACAAATTTCTTTATTAAATCCGCCGAGCTCGTTATTTATCGATAGCAAATTGATTTTAATTATTAATTGCTCACTATTTAGTACCTCCGATCTCTGGGTCTGCCCTGGATAGATAATTTTTTTTAAACATTAGATTCATATTCCGGATCAACAATGTTACTAGGCGATTGCAATAATCCGCTTAAGTCTCAACAATTACAAACTCACGTTGAAAATATTCTGTAAATTTCCTCTCAACGCTCCCCCCCCCTCCCCAACAACATCTATTTTATTTAATAGGATAAAATATATCAGGAATAGGAATTCCTTATTTCGATATTTAATTTTTAAATTTATCGTCAATGGGTATTTATATAAGTAATTATTCAAAAATATAACTGAAAAAGCCAATGTTTTAGGTGTCGGGATAAAGTGTCATACCATACTGATTTATGTACATACATCCATATATCTGGGTACGCATATAAGTATATATTTTTTTGCGGCTGAGGAACTTGTTAAATTATGCAGGAAAAATGTGTGTCTTTGAGAAATGCCGATTGTCTGGGCCGAGCTTATTGGCAATAAGATCGTTTTAAAAGAGTGAGCCCGAGTGTGATATGAATTTTTGCACGAGTTTTATAGTAATTCTCGAATTCCCGCTCCTAACTAGTTTTACAGAATTCATATTATTATTATTATTATTATTGTTATTGTTATTATTGTTGTTGTTATTCTTATTATTGTTATCGTTGTTGTTGTTGCTGTTGTTGTCGTTGTTGTACATGAATAATCGCTCATTCGTTACGTTACATTTGTTTCGATCTGTAATTAAATGAAATTGTCAGTTTATAATTGATCGCATTTATTTTGATTGACCGAAGCCGAATTCAATTTACACTGGTGGTTTTTATTTAAAATATTTTCGGCCTGAATATCGAATAAATAACGTAGAAAAGCGTTATTTACGACATTTTTAAGCGTTGATAAATGCGCTTTCTAAGTATAAGTAATAAAAAGAAAAGACTCCTCGCGGAGGACTTTACATTTTAACTTTGGCCAAAGGATGGCTTTAAAAGCAAAATTAAAAAAGGAAAAAATAATAATAATAATAATAATAACAATAATAACAACAACAATAATAATAATTTTAATTTACAGTTAATATGATTAACGTAATGTAAGAATGTAAGACTGAATAAAGTGAGCTTATTAAGAAGATCTTGAGGAGTAAAAAATACGATCGGTAAGTGACACGAACAGATGATGAGTGCATGATTCGGGTATGACGATGTTACCACTCCCGTTATAAATATATTATAGAAAGGAATTTTTAATTGGATCCCGATCCCTGAGGTTTGTAGGATGCAGGCTGGACCGGAACTCGAGTCGCGTTCGGAGAAATCCTCCCAACTATAGAAAGCGTTTCAATTGTCCCGCAAATTAATTTAGGTAATTTGGGCAATTCATGCAGAGGCTCCTTCGCATCCTTATAGATCGCGCGTAACCCGGACGAATTGGGAATAAGAAATTCCATTTAATATGAAGAAGAAGAAGAAGAAGAAGAACGATTAGATTTTAACGCTAATTACAAGCGAAGCTAATTAAATGAATTAAACGTCGAGCCGCCCGAGTTCTTATTCGCTTAGTACATTTAAACGAGCGGCCGTAATTAATCGTAAATAACATTATTATGCAGTTGGAAGAGGTGGCGAGGGGGCAAGGGGGCAAGGGGAGGGCGGAGCTGCAATGTTAGATTTTTCCGACGATTTTCCTCTCTTATGTCGTCTCTCTTGCGCAAAGCCACTTCACGCAATAACATAATTTAGGGAGTCTTAAAGAGTTAATGGGGCAAAAATGAGTTAAGCTTGAGAAAGTAAATAATGGCCCAAGCCCATTGCAGGTATTATTGAATTTCTAAGGATAATTGCCGAAGCTCGGCGGTGTATAAATTTTTCCGGAAAACGAGCGCGGTGGATACGAGACAAGCGAGCGGCTCGACATCGGAGATCAATATTTATTTATTTTTCGTTTTATTACATTCCCGTGGTCCGTAATGAGGAGCGAGGACTGCATCTGCGCTAATTGCTAACACTACCCTTCCCCGCCCATCCACAAAAACGATAACTTAGGCTTTTCATTGGCCGGTCGGACGTCGACAATCGGCTGTATTTCAGGGGAGTCGCGTTGACAAGTCCGAGTCGATCGTCCGAGTAATACACGCTCAATGGGGATCGCATGGGAATCTCGGTTAATTCCCGGCACTTCTTGACTAGGTGATCCTCGGCTTCTCGAGGACAGGAGCGAGTAATGGATTCCCGAGGAGGTCAGAGCTCGCTGGTACAAAGGGCCTCGTACCCTTGGCGGCGGCTCGAGGAAGCTTATTTGGGAGGGTCGCGAGAGTCCCGGTTGATGAGCTCGAGGAAAGTACACGCCGGAACAGCTCATTAATGCGCCGTTAACATTTCACTTCCAGACGAAATTACATCGAGTCCTCGTCGTTTTCCCAGGCGCGCGCGAGTCCCCGTACAAAGGGATCCCGCGCGCCTGTATAACCTTACCGGGTAGAAAAAGTGCGCGGAGAAATCGAGAGGCGCGGGGCAATAAGAGGAAGGAGGACGACGAAAAGTAACAGGAGGAAAAGATACAACAACAACAACAAAAAAAAAAGAAAGAAAGAAAGAAAGAAAAAGAAAGAAATGCTTTAACAGCGGCGGCGGCGGCGGCGGCGATAGTGGTGGTGAGGCGGTGTTGGAGGGAGATGGTAAGGGACGGGAGGGAAGAAGGATAAAGTGTGCGGAGGTAGGACGAAGACGCGGCAGCTGTTGGCCAAATTAAGCGATCATCTCGTCATCGTCAGTGAAGCCGCCTCGAAGGGGGCCCTAAACCTCTTTCCCTTCCGTCCTTCCTCTTTCTCACTCCTCCTCCTCCTCCTCCTCCTCCTCCTCGTTCCCTCAACGTCTCTCTTTCCTTTAGCCCGCGCTGACTTGCGATCCGACCGCGAGCCCCGTGAAATTAGCATCGAGAGATCGTAAAGGAGAAAGAGAGGAGGCGAGTTGAAAAGAACGAGTGAGAGAGAAAGAGTGTCTGTGAGTGGTTCGGTGTATATGGATACGCGTGTAAAAGAGTTCGCGCGATGGTGAGCAGGAATATTTTGAAAATGTATTGGCACTCTTTATACTGTCTGCTCTCTCTCTCTCTCTCTCTCACTCTCGCTCTGTGCGAGTTGTCAAAAAAAAAAGAGGGAGTAAAATTTAAATGGCATCATTGTGGTTGTTAGAGAATCGCTAGGGGATAAAGTTACGTTAAAATTCGGATGTTAAAATTCTTATAAAATTAATTCCTTTAGACGCTTTATATCTGAGAATAACCTCGAGCTAACTCGATGAGAATAATTATTTTTATCACAGTTTCTTACAATGGCCTGCGATACTGTTGGTATAACCTTTATGAGCATACATTATTGTAAGAAAAAAATTTTCGAGGTGACAATTCCACTCGTTATGATTAATACGTTATTAATTACAAAGCAAAATATATGTGTATATATATATATATATATCACTTATAACATTCATTGCTTTATTTAATCTTTCCATTTAACGGATACGCGATTCCTATCGACCATGACAATCTCTAAGGTTCATACGAAATATATATAGTTCTCGTATTTTTCTTCTTCTTTTTCTATTATTGCTTTTAACGATAGTAATACAATTCGGATGCATTCATCATATAATTTTCCATTCTGCAATCTTATTAACCGCGAGCTTTTTTGTCTTTGCTACAAGGAAAATCCCATGCATACTGAGCATAAATCTCGGCACTGTGTCAATATTAATATACGTGAAGCTAATTAGTTTGTAATTGAGCAATCAAAATAGTATGAGAGAGAGAGAGTGAGAGTGAGAGAGAGGGAGAGGAAGGGGGGCAGGGTCGATTGGAAAAGATATGAAGGAACGCATTGGGCAGTAATAAACCGAGACGGTAATCGGAAAATTTATGAGCGGCCATTCTCAATAAAATCTTTGTCACAATGTATGTACATGTAAAATTCTTGGTAAGTATTGTATATTATTTTAGGGCTACAGTACTTGGCAGGTACTCTCGGAATGTCCTAGGTAGTAAAAATTTTTATAAGCCCCCAATGGTTGAATTAATCACTCGGGCAATACATCAATTAGTCAATGCAATAATGACAGAGGAAGCCTTTAGCGAAAACATTTACCAAAAGCTGTATTGTATGGCTTTGTAAATGCAGGCCCTTAAGTGTACAGGTTATATAAAATATAAGTCTCGCTCATTGATTGAAATAATTCGTTGGATCGCGTATTGAGCATTTATGCGAAAATTTCCCCCGACATTTATTATATAATTGTAAGAGTCAGACTACGTGCGCAAGCGAGAGAGAGAGAGAGAGAGAGAGAGAGAGATAGTGAGAGGAGTGAGAGGAGCGAGAGGAGTGAGGGAGGGAGGGAGGGAGTTTATTTTAAGTAGTGGCAAAAACTTTCTAAAGCATTAACGGAATAATATATTACGTTTTAATTTCAAGAGCCAAATAAAAACGAAAAGAGAAGAGGAGCATTCGCGGTAGGGTGAGGAGGAGGAGGAGGATGGGGGGGGGCTCAGTATTAAATCGAGCCTCCATAAATCAGCGTTTCAGGTGACCAGCAGCGCCATGGCTACTTAATACGTATGCGTGCATTCGTACTCGATAATTCATCGTTAGAGTCTCATAATACTATGAAGTATTTCCAACATTTAACAGACCGGTGCTGCTTCTTTCCCGGCAATACTTTGCAAATTATCATTTTTGATTAATTCCCACTTTATTATAATGAGCGCTAATGAACTTTTAGCGATTTTTTTTCTATTTTTAAGCTTTAGCGCGGTGTTTTTCCGCCTTCAGACCTTCATGGGACCTGGGTTACGATTTTATTTCATACGGAGCCTTCACCCTCCCCACTACCTGCCCATCGCAAATTAAATGATTCATATCGGTGACGTCGTTACAACGACATTCCTTCCTCATTTCGTAGTCATATTAGTTAATACTCTGAAGATCGTTATAAGCTGAGTTCGCAATAATCCGTATCCGAGGGATATTTGGACGAACTGTTCGTGTGCATAAAAGATAAAAGTGATTATAATTTGACACGAGTCTGACTTTGGAGCCTAATTAAACGGCTTCGATCGTGTGATTAGCGCAGCGTAGATCGTGTGCGTGTCAAGTTTCGCTTAGGATTCCGCGACTTGAGGGGTTAATCTAATGCGAATACTATTATGCTCTCTCTCTCTCTCTCTCACACTCGATGGCTTATGCATTAAGAAAGGAAGCCGCGAGAATGAGAATTATCGTAAACTACGTCCTTTTCTTCGTTGTTCGCTTTCTCGGGGCATTCGCTTGACGGATGACAGATTTTCGCAGATCCGCACAGATCCGCACAGATCCGCACAGATTCGCATTGATCCCCGCCATTGGAATCGCTTCGTTATTAATGGGGAGTAACGAGGGAGTTATTCCGTTAATAATCTCGAAAATTCAGTTTGAGAGCTCCGCTTTCCTATTCGGCCATTATACTTTGTAAGTAATCCGATTTAAAAGAGCAGTTAAATTCTTTTAACTTTGTTTTAAGTCCGCTATAAGCGTTACTTCCACACTCTTTCACCTCCTCGCCTAATCTCCGATTCATCGGAGATCGCCAAGTTTCTCCCAGCTAGCGAGCAATAACTAAAACGCAGTTGGGATTTTTATTTCCTATGTAAATCACGCTTAGCGCCAGCGTCCATGTCCTATTTATCACGGGATTCGGAAGTCCTTTAATTACTGAAGCACTCGAGCACGAGCGCAGCTTTTCATAATATAAATATAAGGACCAAGTGAAGCTTAAGTTCGGCTCGGGTGGGGGAGGAGGATGTACTCGTCAAATCGAGCTAAACTAGTCAGTCGAGCATCTGCTTTAAAGAAATTCATAGGCAGTGCGCAGCCCGAGCCACTGTTCACGGCTTAGTTTTTATCTACTTTGAGCTATAAACTTCGCTATCGAACGATCGGGGTCTAATGTGGAAGGGGGCGGGGGGGTGGCGGAGTGCGGCTCCTGAGAGATATTACTTCTTAAAAATCAAGGGGCAGAGACAAAAGCGCAGAGGATGGCAATTAAGAGAAGGTGGGAAAGCTCCGGAACGGAATTTAACGGAATGGCGGAGATTAAGGAAGGGAATGGGAATATTTCTAGGGGTTGCCAGATGGCTATACGGGGTCGGGAGGGAGGGAGCGGGTGAATTTATAAGGCGATAAATAAGCCCGAGAGAAAGTAATTCATAACTAATTCAGCTCGACGGCACAATTCCATAAAGGGAAAAATAAAAGACCCTTTGCGGAACGTTTACGAGGTGCACGCGTGCGCACAGACACAAGTTCGCAAAGAGTGAGAGACAGAGAGACAGAGAGAGAGAGAGAGTGAGTGAGAGTGGAGAGGAGAGGAGAGGGAGAGAGAGAGGGATGCGCACAGACGCATACACGTATTCGCAAAGTCGAATCCGCAGAATAGCGGCGAGTCGTTAAGGTATTTCCCTCACGCCCTTACTGCCTCGTCGCGCACCTACGTCGCCCCCCCCCTCCTCTCACGTCTCAGCCAGCCGAGCCATCTTCGCTAGCGGCTGCCCCCCCCCCTAACGGTCTGACGCGTATGCGCGAAAAATCTTTAATGGCCGGACATTTCACGTCTGCGGCGATATCGAAGGCTTTGGCGCTGCCGCTCGCTGAAACAATGAACCGACCAACCGGCGCTGCCCGCACAAATCTCTCGGCTTAGCATTGCGCTTCCCTGCGCCAAACATAACAGCAAACGACCGTGAGCGAGTACGAGACCGACCGACAGACAGACAGAGAGAGAGAGGGAGGGAGGGAGAGAGAGAGAGAGTGAGAGAGTGAGTGAGGGAGAGAGGGTGGGAGAGAGAGAGAGAGAGAGAGCATCCCTCTCGCGTAAGCGGATTTAGACGAATCCCTCCCTCTGCACTGGCTGCGCGTCGTCATGGCGACAATGTATTCCATCCTTTCTTTTACAGGGCTCACCTCTCTCTCTCTCTCTCTCTCTCTCTCTCTCTCCCGCTCTTCCGCTCTGGTATTTATAAGAGAGAGAGAGAGAGGGGGGTGAGAATGAGAGAGCGCGTCTACTTCCTTTCTCCTTCCGTCTACTCATTTTTTGTCCTTTAGCGACTCGTTATTCCACTCGCGGGCTTTTCTTTTACACGATCGTTTGATTTATCGCGCTCCCGATACGTACATAATACCTGATGGATCCTGTCGCGAGCTCGACCCCTCGCGTCAATAATTCGGCTCATTAGTTGCCCCGGCTACGTTATACCGGCTGCGGAATATCCAGTGCAGCGGATTATTGCGGCGAGGGGCCGGGGAGTAAGGGCCATTTGAAAAATCGCTCAATCAGTAATTGATTGACAATCCATGAATTAATATTAACCGTACGCAGCTCGGAAGGGCGGGGACGAGGTACCGGAGGCCGTAGAGGGGCGAGAGAGAGAGAGAGAGAGATGGCGGATAAATAACGCTCGAGCCGGCGTGCTTTTTTCTTCCTTTACAGCTCGTAAAGCCTCCCCTGCCTCCGAGGAGAGGAATTTCGAGAGTGCGCGGGGAGTTCATTAATGTGAGTAGAGACCAGTAAATACATCAGCGGAGCCAAGTTAAATATGGCGGCAGTAAAGCTGCCCCTCGAGTGGCGGATCTAAAGCGCCTAATGCCCTATCGATGATCCGCCCCCGCTTTATTTGAGCCCTGTAATTCAGGAATATTCCTCGCGATCATCACTACCGAGCTGCGCCAGACAATAATTTTCTATCCCCGAATCGACTTTTCAGCGACATTTACGAGCCTCGTAATTTTTCCCCGCCGACGCCGGTCTCACCCCTCCGACTCCTCCGTCCACTCCCTCGACACTCGAGCACGTCAGTCGCGCTTTACGAGCGGCCGCTTCGCAGTATTGCAAAATACCACTTGCCACTCTTCTTCGAGTCCGATCGATCAACGTCATTTTTCTTCCTTGCGGTCTGCGGCCCCTCATCGCCCCCCCACCTCCCCCCACCCCTTCTCTTCTGCTCCCAAACGCGTCGAATAAATGTGTAATTACTCGGTCGGTAATAATCGAGCCGCCGATTAAAAGTCACCCCATCGAGACGCGGCCAGCTAATGAAGACAGAGGTTTGTGAACCTTTGTGGTTGGGGTGGGGTTGGGGGGGGGTGGAGAGTTTGGTGGTTAGCGTGAAGAATGATGTGTGGGTGGGAAGGATACCGCGGTCTTCTTCGCCAAACTCCCCGGAGGCTTCCAGACGCGTCTGTATATATATATATATATATATACGCGACGTTGAATGAAGATGAAGTCGTCTGCCGCAGAGAAGGGCGGGCGGCATGGGGGGCGCAAGAGGAAGAAGAACTCCGTTCCTCTTTTTCTCGCAAATGAAATGGGGTACCTTCCGTCGCCAAGATCTCGAGTCGTGGTCCATCGAGGGTGCGAACCTCATTTTTTCGTTGGACCACTTCGATCGTCACCCTCCTACCCCCTCTCTCTCTCTCTCTCTCTCTCTCTCTCTCTCTCTCTCTCTCTCTCTCTCTCTCTGTCCCGATCCCCTAGTCAGCGAGCGAGGCTTTTATATCTCCCAGTCGAAGGCTTATCACGCCCGTAAGAGGGTTCCGGACGGCGAATTTGTCAACCAATTCCCGGGGATCAGTCCGCAGAAATCGAAGGGCGTCGGGAAGACCAAATCGAATTACCGGGATCTCGAGACGACCGCATCCCTACACATCCCTATCCCCATCCGCATGACGTTTCTCCGAACGAATGCCGTAGTCACCGACTATTCCGACGGATTCTTTAGCTGCCTTCGCTCTCCCATTATTTACCGGATCTAAGAACCGGAGTCATTCGCCTCACTCAGCCATTGCATCTATCGTCCATTCTATTTAAATCATTCTCTGTCCGGGTCTCGCTAACTGCACCTACACTTACCCACTTAATTACACGTAATAGACTCATCAAGTCATTCAATTACGGCCTCCGACATTTTCATTATCAAGTGCATTTCTCTCAATCGTTTATATCATTATGCAAAGGCAGATGACGCTCGCGTATATTACGCTCACGTATATTACACTTGACTCGGTTCATTTATGCGAAAAATGTCTATTTTCATCGGCTACTATGGCTTCCATAAATTAATATTGCATTAACGTAGAATTCTCGGCATATTATATAATTCAAAAAGTATTCCATGTACTCTGAAGAATGCAATTACTAATTTTTATAATAATCCGTTAGAGCCTCGCTAGACATTAAATAGAGAAAATAATTTTTCAGGGAACGTGGAAATCAATTTATTATTAATTTCCGAGGCTTAAATGTGATAAGATAATTTTTATAATAAGCTTTGCCCGTAGAATAAATTACAAAGTTTAATTTCATTTTAATTAAACACCGAATAATTAAGCTGATTATAATAAGACATATTCAGTTGTGTTACTGCAACGCGCAAATAGTAATGGACAGGCTTCATTATTATAATAATTATTATTGTTATTCATAAAAATTATAATAATTACGTAATATTTGGTTAATAATAAAGATTATGATTAAAAGAAGAAATTCTTGGGGACTTTGCGCAATTCCATATAAATATAATAAGTTAAATGTGACAAATTACGAAAGTAAGTGGAACGATAGAAATAATGAGTTCGCTTGGATGTATATATTGACATTGGAAGGAATAGTATTTGGCGAAACTTGTTATGTTGAAGAGGATCGATTGATAGTGACAATAATTTCATTCTTATTTACAATGGCGAAGAATGGCGTAGATAGAGAGATAGAAAGAGATAGAGAGAGAGAGGGGGGGGGAGACCGATTCTCGTAAAAACGCGTAGCAGAGCACTTAAAAGTACCAGAGGTCGAAAAGGGGGCTGGGGGCGAGGGACAAAATTGCGCCTACGTATGGAGGTGCTCGTTAGCCGGGCGGCATAACCGACCGAATCATGTAAAGAAGATGGGGTAAGGAAGGTGAGGGAACGCATTGGCTCGCCGGAGATGGCGATAAGCCGGTCGGAGAGCGACGTTTCCTCTTTTCAAGCGGTGAGAGGACTGCTCGAGGAGGACGAGCCCCGAAGGAGGCGGTCTTCCTCCCGTTATCCTCGACTTCCTCGACTTCCTCGACTTCCGCAGGGATCCGCGCCATTTTGCCCCGCGAATCCCCTATTACAGGGATACGAGAGAGAGAGAGAGAGAGGGGAAGCGCGAGCCAGTGATTCCTCTAAAAGGTCGATGGAGGGAGAGGGAGAGGGTGGGTGGAGAGAAGGGCGAAGAAATATTCCAAGGAAATTCATACTTTGCGAGGTCGATCGCGAGATCACTCGCGAGAGCCGACTGGTACCGCCTCGCCGGCGAATCCCTTCTTCCGCCTTCTGCCCGGAAACGAGCGCGACCGCGATAAAGGATCGTTCAGCTGGACTGAAATTTACGTTTGCGACTGGTATGCTCACCCCGGGGGCTCGAGGCTACCGAATGCCCAGCGCGGGCCTCACATAACCAACAATTCCGGATCCTTACCTCCTTGATCCCTTCGCCTGCAATCGATTCCGGACAATCAAGTTAAAACGTTCATTCGCAGCGATTGCCGACTCGATCACTTTTCACTCGCCATTTATTCGCATGCGCAGAGTGTCGAATACGACGTCCCCCGTTGCTCTGTATCCCAATAAGATCCGCGCATTCCTCGCAATGTCCCGTGGGCATTAAAAACCATGACAATCCTATGTAATAATGGCCTTCGAATTGGGGAAGCCCGGCGACTCTTTCTCATGTAAACGTCTACCGACTGACCATTGGAATAAGCGAGCCCGACTGGGGGAGGGGGGGGGGAGAGAGACTTTATTTAAACAGTGTACATTATTCGTCGGAGCCGCGATGTAGCCGGGAGCGCGCGGTGCGGAGGGACTTCATTAAAATAATACCCACGGAAGCGAGTACGCCGTGAAACTGCCGCATTTTTATGGCGGCCATAAATCATTTAAGGGAATACGGCGCTTCGTAGGCTAATTGTAAAATTCGCATCGGATTCGCTCGGCCCTTTCTTCTTTCCTTTCGATAATTTTTCTCGTAGCTAAGAGTCTCATTGCTCCCCCCCCCGCCCCATTCACTTGTCAGGCCCCGCCCCTCGCCTTAAGCCCACTTCCGGTCTCGTGCGATACTACTAACCGATACCAATGGATCCGCGACGTAAATACGCTCACATAGGTTCTTACCTACCTACCCCTCCTCCGCGCCGCCGCCGTCGCGACGAACTCGACATTTTTACACGGATTACGGATTACGGATTACGGAAGCGGCAGTCCTCGGGGTTATCGCAGCTTCTCTTATCCCTCCTGCGAAATTTAACCGAATTTGTACTTTGCATCGGCGACGTTACGGCCAACGTTGTTCTTATTGTTATTATTACTCCTGCCACAGCAGCTACGGCCACTAATTTCTAATTATTATTGTTATGGTCGGGTGAGGGTGGGGGTGCAGCCGAGGTATGGTAAAAAGGCTGAAGGGACGAAGGGACGGGCGAATAAAATAAGCGGTCGGATTTTTCAGTCGAGGGCAATTATGCGAGGGGGCGGCGAGAGGGGAAGTATGTATGGCGCATGGCGGCCTGATCCAATAGGACATTAAGGCGAATTCAGGTGGACGCGGGCGGATGCAGGCGGATGCAGGCGGATACTCGAGAGCCATGGCAACGTAGAAGGATCCACTCCCGTGTCGGGCTCGCGTTTGCCAAATGAAATTAGCCCCCCCCCCAACCCACCCCGGGTCCGCTTAATTCTCGAGAGCCGGAGCCGCGTCGGTGGACTTGGTGCCCGGGGCGAGCGGCTCCCTCGTCCTATCCGCGGCCCCGCGATATCGCCGCGTAATTTAATACCCGGAGGCTAATTCGCTCGCGCGGCCAAAACAGCGGCGGCCAGAGATAAGAGAGTCGTTTGCGCGGCCGCGTCGGTGCGTGGTGGTTGGTGGTTGGCGGTGGTGGTCGTAGTTCTAGGGAGGTAGGGACGAGGCTCGAGCGCAAGCCCCGAACCGAATTAGAGCCCCGCAGAGGCCGATTTACGGGCAAGTTCCGGCGTTCTACGGCCCGGATCATTAATTGTCAGCGGACGGAGCGGCCTCGCTCCCGGATCGCCAGGATTATCGGCCGGGTTAACGACGAGCTTCTACTCCTCCACCCTACCCCATCGCCTACCACCCCCCGCCCCATCGCCAACGCGCTCCAGCCTGGATTTAGTAACAATTTTCCCCGACCGGGACCTCCGCTTCCCGGATCGCGTGACACGAGTCAGTCCACCAAGCGCGACTACTTAACTTACTCGGCTCTTCCTCGAGCGGCTTTTCAATTTCACTCCCCATCCCCCCGTGGCGACCCGCCTAAGAGACACTGGGGCTGACTTTCTCTCCTCGCTCTGACCTCGCTCTTTCGCTCTCGACGCGGCTCCTTAAGTAGAGAAGGACCGGTCTCGTTACGGCCGATTATTTTCTTAATTATCGGCTTCCGGCCTGTTCGAGGACACGAGGTGGGCCGCGTTCCCACTAAGGGCCAAGAGACGTTGTCTCTCCTATCCGGCGATAGCAAAACAAGATGCGTAGCAAAAGGTTCGGTTTGCCGCTGACAACCTTACGAACGTCCACTAGTCGCGCCTTATTAGCCTTATTAGTGGCCTCGACGAGGCACGGTGGAGCTCGTGGATCCTGGAGCGCAGAGTCCTAGAGCGTGACGGTGGCCGGTCTCTGAAAGGGAGCCAGCTAGAGGAAAGGCAGAAGAAGAATTAGAGCTGCTCTCGACCTCTTCCTATTTCGTTGGGGTTGGGGTTTGGGGTTTGGTGTTGGGAGAGGGGGGGTTAGCGACGAGATGTACATTCATCACGAGTTATTAAACGAGGTGAGAAAGGAGGGGAGGCTAGGCGGTTTAGCGGTGCTTGAGCTGGACTTGGCCGTTCGTAGTGGCGGCTACGGAGGTGAGCGGACAGAGAGGCGACGGGGACTTTGACTCGCCGGGGTGCGTAAAGAAGGCGGGGAGATAGAATCGCCTAACTAGTATACTCCGCGATGATAGATGGCGGTCCGGATTATAAACGCGTCTCGGGACTGCCTCTTTTTCTTCTTCTCCTTCTTCTTCTTCTTCCTCTTCTTCTTCTTCTTCTTCTTCTTCTTCTTCCTCCGCTTCTTCCTCCGCTTCTTCTCCGACGCCTCGACGACGCTTCATTCCCGCCCCTCGAACCAGGCCATCCCTCTTATCAGATACCGCGCTCTTCCGGCTCCGAGGTCTCCCCGTGATTTTCCCTGACTCGGCTTTTCCTAACCACCCCGCCTCGCCTCCCCGTTTCAACCACTCCAACACGCCTTTATAAATTACAATATGGCTCGTACGGTGTCCTCGTTCGTCCCCATCCTCGCTCGTCTGCATTTCGCCTCATCGACTTCAATCGCTCTACTTATCATAGAATTTTCGCGAACCCGCCTGGACTTCCGCTATTCGGATTCTATTCCAGGCAAATATCCATCAGTCCGCATAGATTATACATTTTTAACAGTCTCGGCTTTGTTAAGTTGGCTGCTTTGTGGCATATAATAATACGGTGGTCGAAGGCAACGAAGCCACTCGAGGTTGTAAAATTGATACGGCGAGATATTAAAGGAAAGTCAAAAAAAGTACACTTATATACTCTGTATATACGTCCGTACAATTAGCCTATTGTGGCGATCGTGGTAGAGGGGCTGGAGGAGGGGTATTCCGATGACGTCAATAAAGTCGTCAAAGCATTCGCAGATATTTTTAGCCCGGCTTATCCGGGCGAGCATCATCGAGGCGTATCTGCCTCACTACAATAGATGATAATCTCGAGTATTTCGATCCCGGGAATAACTCCTGCTCCTCTGTAATAATAACAACAACAACAATAGCAGCAGCAGCTGCTGCAGCAACAACGACAACAACAACAACAACAACAACAACAACAACAACATCAATAATAATAATAGTCGACCCCTTTGTCAATTTAACCAGAGAATTTTTACTCCCGTCGTCATGCATCATCTACATCTACATCTACATCGTCATCATCATCATCATTATCACCACAATCGTTATCATCATTATCATCGTTATTAAATCCGTCTAATCTCCCTGACTGTAGCTATTTTGTATACGTAGACGTGAGCGTGCACGTAGACATGCGGCTGGAGATTTTTACACGGCACTCTGACAATTTGTTATCTGTGCAGTAATACTTTCTTGAGGTATTGGCTATTAAAGCCGGGAATCCTAATTGGCTCTTATTGCCATCGAAGAGTAATGAGGAGTAAAATTTTTATGTCTTCCATGTAAGTAATGAAAATATAGCGGAGGGGGAAGGGAGATTCCGCGGAGGAGAGGCCGATGTCGCTTAAATACACATGGAAATGCACCGCTGGAGGACGGAGGGAATGAAGCCGGGGCCGAAGAGTAAGGTCGTCCTGACGAGGATGGCTCAATTTAAAAACGCGAGTCAGCCCACCAGGTCCTTACGATAATCGACGAGATAATTTTCAAATAAAATACGTTCACGTAGTCCGGGTGCAATGTCGACAGTGCTCAAAGGTCCTAGGAATCCAATCCACCTCGAGGAATAAGCACCTCCTCGCGAGGCTACCTCCAGCGAGGTCGCCGAAAATTATACAGCAATTTATATGAGCCGAGATTGGCAGCTTCGGAACCCCAAATTACATTAAATAATATTAATCAATTGGCTCACTTGCCAGCCCCGGACTGTTATTTTTCGACAGAAAGATCATTACGAATAGATGATGATGCATTAATTATCATTCCCTCCCCCCCATTCTGTATGCTTACGCGGACGATCGAGAGGGAGACTGAGAGAGGACGCGAACACGTTTGGGGTTATTGGGAAGGAGTATAGTCTTGGTCGTCAGGTCCTGGTGTTGGGATATGTCGCGTCCGGGGTCGCAGGGATGGGAGCAGTCCGTGGTTGCCAGGTCAGTCCAGGTCGGCGAAAGTTGGATAATTTTCGTGCCGTCAGTCAAGCCGAGGACTCGCACCGACGATTATTTGGCGGCTCTGCCAAGCCCTCCCCAAACACACACACATCCTCCCT
This sequence comes from Ceratosolen fusciceps, assembly GCA_018883505.1. Lineage (NCBI taxonomy): Eukaryota > Metazoa > Arthropoda > Insecta > Hymenoptera > Agaonidae > Ceratosolen > Ceratosolen fusciceps. The sequence goes on from RCIC01000008.1 coordinate 7,339,808, forward strand.
TGCCCCGACCGTTCGTAGACGACGAGCCGGTGCCTCTTCTGTCGTCCTGGAAGCCGGGAGCAGGACCTCCTTCGAGTCTTTTGCCAAAAGCTTCTCGACTTTTGTCGAACACCCTCTTTCTCCTTCAGCTAATAACCATTTCCACCAATGAAGAATAAATATCTCTTATTAGAATGTCGAATAATAATCGAATTAGAACGATAATGCAGTTTTAATTTCCCAACGCGTATCTTACCCTTAAGAAATATAATAAATATGGAACCGACTGTCCGCAGTCGTAGAAAATTCCATAAGTTGCGAAAGCTGTACTCGGGTATTGGGTTCGGTAGCGCCATCCGTCGCATGGATCGTGAACGAAGCAGCGTCCGTCGATATAGATGAGCGCTCCCTTCCCTACTTCGGCAACTTTATCAAGATCGACTCCTTCTCGATAATTTTATGATAACAATAATTTATCGGCTCGGCTTGGAGCTTCTTCAACATTTTACGATTATTCATTATTCTGAAGTAAGAAAATCCGTTTATTGTACAGGCTTTGTAATTAATTGACCGATTTCCGTATGTATATGTATTCCGATTTATGTATATATATATATATATGTGTGTGTGTATATATCGATTCAACGATTTCAAGGAATATTCTTATTTAGAACTATAAGTAGAGTCCGTGAGCTTTGCATTTTCAATTAGTACGTTATTCATTATGCATTCAATCATATTCAACGGTATTGAAATGAATTCAAATTGCAGATTAATATTGAGCGGTAATCGCTAACCATCCGAGCAATTATGCGGCATTGATTAAACATTAGCCTTTCTCACGTATCCGACGGGTTATCATAAATTCCAATTAACGGCGGATTACTTACTCCTTTAAACTTATAATGCATTGTTATCGACCCTCTCCAATCTCCACAACCAAGTAAAGCGACATTCCATTATATTCTCCATCGTGAAAATAAAATAATTCCATGCATTTGGATAACGATGAAAACTTGTGGAGGAAAATTCACGTGAAAAATCCATGATATTAATGATTTTTCTCCGTGTTTTCGTAAAGGAAAAATTCTGCTTTAACAACAGCCAATACGCTTTGGAGGAATATTAAGAATAGTTCTTTTCTTTTTTTCTTCTTTTTTTTTTTTCAATTTTGCTATAAAAGAAACACTTTATTACGTCTAACTAGAAGAGTTACATATAACAAATGTTTGTCCCACTTGTTTACTTCCACATTAATATTAGGTTCATCTCTCTCTCTCTCTCTCTCTCTCTCTCTCTCTCTCTCTCTGTATTTATATACTTTTCTTCTTTGGTATGAAAACAGTTTGTCGTATTTGGTAATAAAAATTAGCGTTCGGTGTGACCAGTGAAACCATATACCGTTAATCGACATTGAGCCACAAGTTTCTGCTATTGAAATTTCTTTATCCTCGTTTGTGTTATTCGGTTTGATATGTTCAGGAATCATTCGCAACGACGACATAAATAACGTTTCATATTATTATTGTAGACACGGTCAATCGTTTGAAACTCACTTGAAACTTTACACTGTTGATTATTCTTTATTACATCGACCACCTAAATTCTTAATTTGTATAAACTACTTTTTAAATTTCGGTTCGGTTTACACTTTCCTTGATTAGCTATACATTGTCAACATTTTTGAGTTCGTTCGTTTATTATTTTTTTTTTTTTTTCATTTTATTTATTTATTTATTTTTTTGTTTACTTTATTCTTTTTATAATTGATTTGATTTGATAGTTAAAGGTTTTTTTAACGGCGATACAAGTTACCTCGGCGTTATTACATGCTTAGATTATTTTCCGTGCATATATATATATATATATATATATATCTTTTTTTTCAACGCAGAGGCTTTTGAAAGAAAAATACTTAGTTCTTGAATTGTATTTGAGCATTTACAACGATTAATATAATATACAAAAGTACACTCGTTCCCATGAAAACCAATGAGTTTACATTACGATTGATATTTAATTTTTATTAACGTAACGAATGCTTCTTTGCACAATTGTAATACACACTTATTAATAGTTTTATAATAACTTTAGGTAATCATGCATACGGAATACATTGTTTTTTTATTTACAAAGATCATAATATTTTCATAGTCTTAGTTTGATTATTCAAACTATATCATGCGACTATTTTCAATTCATCGTTTATTTAGTCAATTAAAAGGGATGGAAGTAATTTATGTCACTCTCTGTCTCGTAATTCTTGTACGGAAGCTTTATCAAAATTTATAAGAATTTAAAATTTCAAACGCATCATTGACATCATTGGAATTTCCAATTTTACAAAAATGACGAAAAGGATTGCAGAACTGCGTTTTATAAGATATTGAAAGAGTTAAGAAAGACAAAGTAAAGTATCTGAATTAAACATTAAAGTGCCTATTTACATAAATAATGATTTACATGTAAATTTTTATTTTTCCTATTTTGCAAAAGATAGGAATTTCGGATTACAGTAAACGATTATGTTACGTGATAATTTTTAAGGGAGTTGAAATATCATTGGACGAAGCTCAAAGTGAATTTGTCACCGATACACGGTTAACCTTCCGAATAACGTGACATAAATATATTTAAGATTCGAAATAACGTTGCGCAGCTGCTCAGCGCCCCATTACCCGATTATTACACCTACGCGCTCCTCTAACAGCCACTTTATTCAATTAGTATTTTAAGAATGATACGAACAATTGCGTAGACACATGTCATGCTTTTGGCTGACTAAGTACTCGACAATAATGATAATTGCAGGATAATGCAGATAATGAGAACGGGTATAGCCTAAGGCGGCGTTATGCATAGGATGCCACGGAACCGCTTTCTCGTAATCGACAGAGTCCTTTATTTGGTTACCCTTGGCCAATTTACAATCTAGTCTCATCGTTGCCGAGTTAGCTCGGTCCAGGAGGCTGCCTCGGTGGTCATACCGCGCTGCCCGCGCAAAAGCTCGGCTTCAGCGCGGAGAGGGGAGCCTCGCTTCCTATAGAGCCGCCCCCTCCGCCGCCACTGCCGCCGCCGACGCCGCCGCCGCCACCGCCACCGCGACGACGCCTCTCGCACTCGAGGGTGCTGAAGGTGTTTTGGGCAATGTGACCCGCCCCGGGCAAGGGCTTCCTTTTCGGATTCTGCAGGGTCATGCTCCGCTGGTTGGCGCAATTGGAGCCGGCGGTCCCGGGTTCCGCGACCCTCAGCATCCCCGAGTGAATGGTGCCGAAATTCTGATAGATGTACTGGCCGGAGGCGTTGGGCTGGTAGTGCTGGTGGTGGTGCTGGTGCTTCAGGGTAATGGGAACCGTCTGGCCGGCCAAGCTGTTGTATCGGGCGTCGTATCCGTAGGGGGCTTCCAGAAGGGCCTCGGTCTGTCCGTGAGCCTCCTTATCGGCAAAAGCTAAAGGCGGCTGCTGCTGTACCAACTGCTGATGCACGGCCTGGTGCTGCTGCTGCTCGGCGAGGGGCCCGAGAGTCGCCGGGGGCGGCGGGAAGTCGCTGAAGCGCGCCGGCGGCTCTTGACAGGTGGGATGCTCCTTCGCCTCGGCGAAGGCGATGACGTTCTGCCGGGACTCGGAGAGGAGCCGCGAGTCCATGATGAGAGCCTCCTTATCGACGAAGCCGCTCAGTCGGGAGTCGACGACGCTCTGGTCCGCCTTGTCTTGATGGCCGGCGCTCTGGTTAGCGAACCGCGGCTCGATTATTTTCGTCTCCGGGTACGACGGGAGCATTTGTGACAGGTCGGCCTTGTCCACGTAGCTTATAGCCGACTGTGGGTTCGAGGCGCAGATGTCGGGGGCGGACTTGCACAAAAGCGATGTCCCTTCGTCCGCTAATCGTGGGAGACCTGCCGACGAAAAGGACAATGAAATTGAGATATAGAGATATAGAGATATAGAGATAGAGATAGAGATAGAGAGATAGAGAGAAAGAGGCAGAGAGAGAGAGAGAGAGAGAGAGAGAGAGCATTAGTCGTACTAAATCACTTCATTTAATCGATACTCATTCCCCTCCCCACCTTTAATACCGATAACAAGGCCATTTTCATCATTACCATTACTAACAACTTTGCTCTTTAATGCCATCTTAAATTCGACATTAAAGGTCATTCGACCACAAGCGATAAAAGCTGGACAAGCTCGTAACTCGTTTCATGGAATGAAAGCACCGTTGACTTACACTTGCTCCGCCGTTCGAACTACCGCTTAAAAGATAATTTTTTTTCTAATAATCGTTCGTTGTTACACGTACTTTTACAAAGAGGCATCAACAGGAGCATCGACGCTTGTACGAGTCACGCAGGTAAAGTTTGATCGACGACTTTATTAAATATCCAGACAATAACTAACGAGTTTATTTCTCTTCAATGAGCGTTCGTTTTCAACAAATTGATGAATTGTCGGGGAAAACATGGGAAAGCCTTAATTTAATGTACTGCGTTTTCCGGAGCTTTGGGACGTTATTAAGATTGAAATTTATAGCTTCGGCTACTCGAATGCTTATCTGACGTAATTTCGCGTGTCCGGTCGCGTACCCCGATATTCAACGCCGTATATCCAATGATTTTTCATAATATTGGATTATGAAGGGGTCCGCTTTCGTTTCAAATGGCGCTTCCCATGTAAAATTAATGGATCGTTCAGTACTTGGTAAAGTGGCCATTAATTAGAGTCTCGTAGCGCTCGACTTAAAGGTCTGAAAGTGCACGGGAATCTGTACTTCGATGGGAAATTATTCGAAATCATTATTGGAAATCATCGTCGGTGAGTTAATGGTGAGTAATTTGACCAAGTCCGAAGAATTACCTGCGTCCTTCGAGGGTTGGCTGACCCCGGAGCAGGGGGTCGGTCCCGGTGACTTCTGGTGCGTTCTGACCAAGTACTCCGAGCTCAGTCCTCGCTGCTCCCTCAGTTTCCTCTCTGCCCCGGGCACCATCACGCGCACCTGACAACAATCACAAAAAGTTTTAGACCCAGGCCCCGCACGTCTATTCACAATACAATTATAAAAATATTCGCACAGGGATGGCATCCGTTTATTTATTTCTTCCAATTTACGGCCAATCGATTCAGCGGATTTATGGTAGTGCGTCGAGTGCACTCCGCTACTAGTCAATACAACAACAACAACAACAACAACAACAACAACAACAACAACAACAATCGTAGACGTCAGTAGTTTTTGTTAAGGGTAAGGGGAAGGGGGGGGGGAAGGGGTTGTGGAGACGGTCGTCGTAGAAACGGTCGACGTGTACGCGCTAATGGCGGAAAGGACGTGTGCAGTAAGAGGGCCGGCTCGGGCCGGGCTAAATACACAAATCAGACGGAGGCAATCAATTATGAGTGGGACGGAAAGTTAAGGAAACGAGGGAGAGAAGAAGGGGAGATTGGGCAGAAGAGCCGAGCCGTTATTACAGGTCCCAGGGTCGCGAAATCCTCATTTACATGCCCTTATGCATGAATAATCCAGATTTTGGTGAGTCTGGGGAGGTGATTAATGATGGGCCAGATAAGTAGGAGGTACGTACCATGTCCTCGACCGTGGGGAAGCGAGCCATGTAGCCGGATATGGTGAGGAGGGCCGCGAGCTCCGAGAGGATGAGGGCGAGCCCGGAGAGCTGGAGGCACCAGCCGTACTGGTACTGGGGCAGGGCAGTGTTCTCCGACTTGTTTGAGGAGCCGAAGCTCGACTTCTGCGGCAAGTCCCAGGAGACCTCGGAGAGGGCCGAGGCCAGGACTATGAGGCCCCCACCCAACGACAGACCTGAAACAACGTCCAGCATAACCATTCGTCCTCTGTCCATCGATTGCCACCATCACCACCACCACTACCATCATCATTATCATTGTTATTACTATTATGATCATACGATTCTCCAGATTCGTTAGAAAACTCGGACAATTGTAGCGAACCCTTTACGGAAATCCTACATACGCAAGCAAGTCGCGACGTGTAGGAGCACCGAGTCGCCCTATTTTTCCATTATCTACATAAAATAATCGGAAAGTTTGACGATGCTTTTCGTAACTTTACTATTACCCGAGCGAATCGATTCCGAGAGAGAGAGAGAGAGAGAGAGAGAGAGAGAGAGAGAGTTTCGATATGTCGCGACTTTCTTACATTTCGTTTTACTTAATTATTTCAGCGGTCACGTGACAGGCAAAGCGAAACAACGGTCACTCACTTAAAGCATTGCATTACATAAACAAAGACTGACGCGTCGCTGAAAGCTATGGGCAAGTTTTAATTTTAATTATTCTAACGCAATGGGGTAGATTTGCACTACCACTGTGATCATTATGAAGAATTTAATTTCCGGACAGAGGAACATTGGAGTTTTTTAAAAATTTAATTAATTTTCAAGGTCGGTTTCAATTAAATAGAACTTACTTTTCTACTTCTAGTCGGACTTAGTATGATAATAATAACAATACGAAATTGCGAGCATTCGCATGGAAACGATTGAACTTCCATCGGGGGGCTTCGCTCGTGAGAAAATAAGAATTATCTGCAAAAAATGTTCCTTACCCAGCAAGTTAATACGATCCTTTCCTAAGGATATATTTACCTTCCCGCGCAAATAGATAAAAATCTATCAAATACTCCTATCCGAATATGCTTTTCATTGGCGTATAGCGTATTTAACGAAGGCGCCGAGCCAAGTATTCTTAACAACGATTCTGCGCAATAATTTTAATAAGTTAAATTAAGTTTTATGAAAATACTTGGCCCCGAGGAGAGAAACAACGGACTGTTCCTTCGGATAAAACGATAAGAAGTTGGGAATGATTAATTCCGCTCAAAGTGGGTAAAAAATTGGTTGGCGCGGGGTTGGGGCGAAGGGGGGGGGAAGAATAATTAACAGGGGTACGTAAGTAAAGTTGGATATCTGGAGAATTAATATTTTCGTTAGAAGCTTGCTCGCGTCCGGTCCCAAGTTAGACTTATTGAAACGAGAATATCAATAGGAAAACATTTGAGGAAGTAAGTGATCGACGAAGAGAGCCTGATTAGTCTAGGAAGATCCTCGCAGGACACGGGATACGGGCGGTAATGTGACTAAGTAGAACGAAAGTAATTAAGAAGCGATTTTAAAATGACGTTGCTAAGGCGAGTCTAGCCATCGCTTCATGTAACGATAAGAAATCAATTACTCTTTAATGAAGAGCTTGGGAGGAGGGGGGTTAAGAGGAGTAAAGTGAAATTAATTCCACGGACACTGCGCAGGTCATACGTTGTTTCGTGCAAAAGGACAATCGAGTGGAAAAGGGATACGATGCCACGTTATGATCCTTCTTTAACGAGGTGAAAGCTTTACGGGTAGCGAGGAAACAATATCGGAGCGCGGAGGTTCGCGTCGCTTTCCCCATCCCCCCCACGAGCCCCATATTCTGTCGCAGAGCGCGGCGCGTCTTCTCCTCGTCCATGACTGCGGATCTGAAGAAACAATTCCCTTGTAATCTCTGATGCTCGCTTGGGAGAGACGCGGCGGCGGCGGCGGCGGTGGCGGCGGGTGTGGCCTAGATACCATCTACCATCCGCCATTTTTATGACGGATTCCTGTACTGAAAGGAAGTATAAAAGCAGGGAAAGCGCGGGGGAGAGGATGAGAGCGAAGATAAGCAGGAGCTTCGGGTCCTCGCTTTCCACCGCTGTCACCCCGTTCACCCGTAAAAATGCATTTTTTAAACTCCGCGATGGCCGTTTGTCATTGTGAGTGAATTTGTCGCATCCTCTCCGTGAGCCTGATCGTGTAATTATTGCTCCCCCCCCTCTCTCTCTCTCTCTCTCTCTTTAAAGAAAAATGTCTTTACGTATTTGTAACGCACGACAATGGCCAACGTTCCCTCAATCCTAGTAAACTTATACTACTAAAAGGCGACCGGTTGCTTTTTATTAAAAAGAAGTCGGAGGGGACGATCTATGGAACGCTCCGTCTTCCCTTTCGCTAATAATTAATATCGGACTACCGGGCCTATCGGAATCTCTAGAATTTATCTCTAGAAAAGCTCTCGGGCGCTTCGAGACGAGCTTAAAGTCGAGGACAATTACTCCTCTCGAGCCTTCCTTAACATTATCGAGTAAATAATTCGGAATATTTAATGTTCCCGGACGCATAAGCATGCCAGGAGCGTAAAATGCGGTTCAGATGATCGATTGCATCGCCTGCGATGGAATTATTGGCGTTCGATTTACGTAAGACGGAGGTCTCAAACGCATTATTCGAAAATAATCCTTTGGAGTCGGTGCAGTTGATTGTTGGGCGGCGGCGGCGGCAGCGGCGGCGGCGGCAGCTTCGATGGGCGGCGGGGGTGGAGAATGGGAGGTATTGGATTAATTCGATCGCGGCTGTGGCTGTATAAATTGCTACTGTCGGAGAGACGTGGGGGTAGAGGGAGAGGGAGGGGTGTGGAGGGGGGGTTGGCGAAAAACGCGAGCGGGATTCGTCTGGATAAATTTATGTCGGACCGACAAGCCGAACGAAAGCTTGGCATTTAAGTCGTTCGGGTGGGTGGGGCAGGGAGCGGAGAGCAGGAAGTCTCGAACGACTACGTTATTAAACGCAGGGCTGTTTATATTCGGCTGTCATGTGTCAAAGTCCTCGGAGTCGTAGCCGCTCCTCCGTGGCTCGAATGCAAAGTATGCCAGTTTAATGTAGCCGCGCGCTGTTGCCGTGCGGCGGCGAGACGACGGCGGGGTTCCGGAAGGGGCGAGAGGAGACGGGGACGGGGTACTGGATACAATGGAAAGGGATGAAGAGTCTGACTTCCGGGCCGTGGGCAAAGAGGAGCGCGAATCCAGAGCGACGAGCAGAAGAATTCTTCCGACGGGGAACTAGTATTTTTAATGCCTCACCCCTCGCCCCCTCGCCCCCTCCCACGTCCATCCGCTACCCCTCGCCAAGGCCTGCTCCGTCGCCGCCGCCGCCCGCCACCGCCGCCACCCGCCGCCCGCCACCGGCCCAGCCCCTGGACGCGCGGACCCTTACAGATGTCGATGCCAAATGCTCGTCTCGTAGAAATAAACAGAAATCGCTTTGATCGGGCGTAACGGCTCGTAAAGGAAAAGTATAAGCTGCGAATCCTCAATAGGGGCGCTTACCTTAATTTACCCAATCAATACCAATGATAGATAAAATCCTATTTTACATTTATATTGCACTTTCACATAATTCCGAGGCGTACGGTCTAGCATTTTGATCAGACGCGTATGCGCGCGCGCGCGCGCGCGTCCCCGATTTAGTCAAATGACATGCAAATGCTCGCGCAGAAGGAAAAGTTCACGCACGAGTTCCTTAGAAAGTCCTATTTAAGAATACAAAGAAGGCTACATGATTTACAAAATTAAATGCTCTTCAGTTGTAAATTCCCGTAATATCTCGTAATTCCGTTTTCGTGGTAAAAAACTGCTCGGCTCCCCTCCCCCGTTGCCGTGGCAATGTGCGGTCAAAGGATAACCGGAGAGAAGAGCCGAGTACGGTAAGGGCGAATAAAATTAATTATTTTCTTGGCTACCGGTGGTTCGGTGGCCCGGCCAAAATTATTTATTATAAATTTTCCCCCGTTTAAGCCTCCGTTTGTCCGAATTGACGGTATTTCGTCTTATTTCGTCTCGTTTCGTCTCGTTTCGTCTCATTTCGTCCCCGTTAAAGTCGATGGAGCCCCATCCGTCCCGCTCGACTCCGCTATATAATTATCGGAACAAAGTGATATCTGCATTTTAATTGTTTACCGGGATTTTCCGCATCGCCGGCCCTCGTTATCTATACAAGCGGGACTTAGATTAGCGATGATTATCCCATTCGGCTGATTACGGGGCGATGAATGATACAGAGAGCTCGGCGTCAGGCGAACTTAAGTCTCGTTACCGAGTGAGTTGGTTCCCGCGGCTCTTAAATTCTCTGAGCATTAAGTCAAATTCAGATTTATGATTTTCATTTTCTGTCCCGGTGAGCGCTTGCCGTCAAGCGAGCGCGCCGTTCTCTTTTATTTGACAATTCATTAGGTAAGCGAAGGGCCGCAGACGACGAAGACTTGGAAAAGTGCTGTTTCAACGTATTCGGCTGTCCGTCTAACGACATCGGCATGAGAAAGTGTGGGAGGGGGGGTGTGTGCGCTATCGGTAACGTAAGGCCCGTCCTGGCCATTTCCAAGCTTGCCGGGATATTAAAAATGGTAGGGCGGGGCGGGGCGGAGGGGGGGGGCGGACGAGGACGGAAAGGCCTGGCCCCGGCCGATGTGGTATATCCGATCTTAAGGGGATTTTCCGTGAAAATGAATTCACCCGGCAACGCTTTTTTTGCTCTCTCTCTCTCTCTCTCTCTCTCTCTCTCTCTCTTTATTTTAACGACACCTTCGCCTTGAATTAAGCTCCCGACGAACGTACGTCAGTTGCTCGGGGCTTCGCTCATCCCCGCTTTTCGCCCTCGCGAATTTCCAATTTTTATTTACAAACAGGACGGGAAATCCCCTTAAGAAGTAAAAGGAAGGAGATAAGGAGATAGGTAAGGCCAATTAATAAGACATCGTTCGAGAGACGTGAATATTTTTCCAAAAGTTTATTAAAAGCCGCGCAAAGATTTCGTTATGTATTCCTGTATTTCCATAAAAATTCAGATAACTTTTATAAAGTCTTGAAAGGATCTGATTAAACTCTCATAAAAATGTTAATTTACACTAAACAGTTCATATAAAGCGTTTAAAGCCTCCAAATTGGCGTATTACAAGGCCTCGCGAATTTATCTACTAATTAGGAATTATGGAAGAAAAAAATTTATTGATTTTATTTAAAAAAACAAAAACAAAAAACAAAAAAAAAATCCTTGTAAAGGAAAAAGGGACACGCACGCTATCGGCACTTTTTCTTTTACTTTCGAATGATACAAATAAAAATTACTACTACTGCTGGTGCTGCCTTTACGATTCTTCCTCTTTTAATTAAAATGTTTTTTAGTTATAATTTTGCTTACGTTTTACGATACCCTCGGAATGCAGAATACAGTGGCGGAAAATTATATTTCATGCTCTCTTCGGTTAATTACTCTTTCGGTTACGAGGCATGCAGTTTGTTCCTTCCTAAGATTTACTCGTCCCCTCATCGTACACGATTATATTTTTAAATAAATCATAGAATTCATTATGAAACGACTCTCTCCCTTTTAAACTCGACTCATCGTTATTGGGGTTATTGGGCATAAAAGACTATTCTTATATGGAATGCGAATATAATGGACGGGAAAGGAAGGAAGCTTATCGATTCGCGTATTGGGGGCGGACGGGGAATCCCTGTATCCGTGGAAGAAATTAAAAATTCATAAAATCCAAGAGGATGCGATAGGACAAGGGATTCTCAATTGGATTGACTCAATTAGCGGAATTGTAAAAATCAGCTTATTCTATCGATCATTATTGGCAAAGCTAATCTAAGCCTATCTCTCGGGCACTACCTTCGAGCTTAATAAATATTCCTCAATAAGCTTAATACGGAAATGTATTGCGAGTACTGTCCGTGAATTTGATTTGTACCTTCAATTAAAATGTAATGGGGCGCCTCGAGCTCGGGAACGTAAGGAAATTCTCTCTCTCTCTCTCTCTCTCTCTCTCTGACAATATAAGAATTCCAGTGATTTGTCGGATGCCCGGACGACGCGCGTCCGCGACGATTCAAATTTTAAATCAACAAACAAAGGAACTGCGGAAGGAGTAGTTTCGACGTCGGGGAAGGTTATCGGGGCAGGGGACGGGCGGGGCAGAAAAGCAGATTAAAAATAGATAGAATGGAGCGGAGCTCAAAGACAATAAGAGCCAGCCGTGAAAGAGAATTCCTTCCATCTCCGAAAGTGGAATCTATCTCGATTTTTCTCCTCGGCAATGCAGTGTCCCGGCCGGCGACTGTGGTCCGCTTTGGCGGTGGCTCGACGAGGGGGACGGGGAATTGGGGATGGGTTGGCGATGGTGTTGGTGGATTGGGGGGTTGGGGGTTTGTGGGGTTGGGGGGGGGGCGTGAGACTGGAAGAAGCCACACCTATTTTCTCTTTTATTCACACACAAGTGGGCCGCGTCGTGTGTCATCTCTCGCCCTCCATCCCGCCCCGCCTACCCTCTCCCCCTTCCTCACGCAATCCTACGGGGCCTCCGACGCTTCTTCTGCGCGAAGCAACGAAAAATTCCGTAATTTCGCTGACTCTTTCACCGGTGCGGGTAATCAAATAAAAGAACACGCCGCGGGGGTGCGCTCCGACCTATCCTCGTACCATCCTCCTTTAATGAAGCTGTAATTTAAGATGACTCGTCTCGAGTTATGTCGTAGGCGCGCTTCCTGAGCAGCGAGCCCGACTTACTAATACGTAAAATCTCTCGCATCACGTCGTCGCATACACGTCGTTAGTAATTAACCGGCTGGTATATTAATACATTTGGCTTTGGCTGCTCGGCAGATAAACCATAAATTTCATTAATATAAACAAAAGCAAAGTGAATTTGTAACGGGGAAGTTTGAGCTTAAATTTAGTGGATCGAAGCCGAGCTTAGCACGGCCTTCGCGGAAACTTTTAGCCAATAGATTTTAACTGTCTGGCGCGGAAAGGGCAGGGGAAATTAGTTGGGCAGAAAGCACTTTTCCTGCTACATGTAAATTGTTGGGGAGAAACTTTTTCCGCCACGAGTATTACTATTTTACGCATCTCCTGCCAGTTGCGTGTGGCGGTGGTGATGGTGGTGGTGGTGGTGGTGGTGGTGGCGGGCGGGGGTGTGTGTGGGGGTGGTGATGGTGGTGACGGTGGTGGATAGAGGCCTTGCTTACGTGAGAAACTTGTGTGTGAGCGATTGGCGTCTCGGGATGCCTCGAGGACGCTGGGCGACACCGAGCGTCTTTCTGGAGCACTAATTCAGACATCGAGGCGCGAATTTACGCGATGTGCGAAATTCTTCTCTGATGATGGGGAGCGGAGCCGGGGTCATAAACGTGACCGAGCTACTCGAGCGACACCATCGTTACAACGAAGAATACGGAATGCACTTTTTAAACGGCGCATGCACCGCCGCCGCCCTCGCCACCTTTACTCTCGGGTATTTTTACACGCGGCTATCTTCTTCGTTTTAATTCGAGGCTCCGTGTACCCCTACCCGTACCCCGCCCGCACCCACGCTTACTGCTCGAACCTTAGGGGTTTCGCCTTTAACGAGTTGCCGGAAAGTCGAGCTCTCGCGTAAATATTTACCGTTCCGGGCTTTGAAAACGCATATCCTTCCTCACCCCCCCCCAGCTCCACCCCCCTACCACCCTTACCCGCCGTTCTTCAGGCAATTTTATTTACAGAGAGTGGTACGGTATACTGCTCCTCGCCGGTAAATAATTCCGCTTTTATTCAGGAAATACGATCGGTCTATCGACGGCCGGCTTCGTCATTCCGAAATAGCGAACAGGGAGCGATCCTTACCTCTGCACCCTCCTATCCTACCTCGCTCCGCTTATCTTCCGGACGCGTTGCGCAACGTTCTTCGGTATTTTCAAAGCTGCATTAACAGGCCCCGCGCTAATCCTATGATATTACCATTATTTTAAAGTTTAGCACTTGCACGGCCAGTTATTATGTAAAGTGATAATTTAAATAAATTGCCGAGTTCACCAACTAACTACGCGCACCTACTACATACACACGTAGTGTAACCTATAAATTAGTAAAAGCCAGACGGCCCTGGGTCCTTACACGCGTTCTCGGCCATGCAGCTGGAGAATTTTAATGGAAATTTCGCGGGACAAGGTCGTATCGATTTGACCGGAAGCTTCATTGGCGACGAGATTTCCAACGTCAGTCGCGTCGTTCCTTTATTCTTTCAGTTGCTTTTGGTTGCTTTAGTTATCCTCTTTAACGTTATTGAATAGTAGGTAATTGAAGAAAGCTACCTCCCTCCCCGCCCCGCCCAAATAATCCAAGCCAACCTTGTCGCTCCGCCAATAGCGCGTACCTCAACCCGAGCGCTGTCTAACGAATTATTTATGCGAGTTGCTCATCCGCATTGTAGCCGAGATGTAAGCCCGTGCATGTTCCTACGCAAATTGCATAAGAGACCGAATAAGAATAAGTTATGCTAACCGAATTGTGAGCATTTACAAAATGACGTATGCCGGGGCTTTGAAAATTTGAAAACGAGGCTCTTTCGCTGCTGATCGAAGGATGGCTTGAAAATTGTTCGAGTCGCGCTTATATTCGTAAATATAGTTGAAATCATCAATATCGAGTCCTCGTGTGTTCTTTCTCTTACGACATTTTCAACGTAATCATTCGATCGCCTTTCAAAGTCTCGACGATTATTATTCATACAAAATATTCAATAAAATCGTTCGATTAATCGGTACGCGTAGACGGAGATGTACATATGCGACGAGAGAGGATTGAGGGAGGAGTGCGAAGTGTGGGGGGTGGGGGGTAGGAGAAGGATAGATAGCGACTTACTTTATCTTTCGGCTTAAAAAGTTTATTTTATTTCAAGTCTTCCAATAAAACATCCAGGATACAACACTCTGAACTCACTATAATAGAATCTCGCAAGTGAAAATCAGTAAAGCGATCCGCTATATCCCCGGTGGTGTTAAAAAAACTTTTTAGCTCCGTTGTTTTGCAGATCGGTTGAAAACTTATACGTTCTTTTTCTACCCCGATCTTGCTAAAATCCATGTAATCGTTCTTACGGTAAGGAAATATCTGTATTATCGGCAAATTCCCGTCCAAAACAAGTCAATGGCCAAAGTTTGCTTTTATATCTTTTAATCGAAAAATCAAATTTAGCTTATGCTTATTTCACAGCTGCGCGTCCCACTTACCTCTACATACCACCCCTCCCCTCCACCACCACCCCCAAATCACGCCGTGTACGCGTACGTACACGTGCAGACCTACGTGCACGCACATGTTTCATAAAATATATGGCCTTTTAATTGAAAGCTCGGTTGCATTTGTTTATTTATTTCCTCCTCCATCGAATTGGTTTTCCATTATTTTCCTTTGTACATAATATGCAATTGAAATTATTTCGTAATAACTTTTGTACATTATTTTTGTACAAGAAGCATTCGTTTGAAATTTATTTTCAAATTATATTCGTGGCCCCGCTTTGTTTTAAATGCGATTTACGCAGAACTAAAGCGCCAAAATAATTTGATATGCCATAATTTACGAAGAGAAATACGATGTGTTTATTTGCTTTGCTGTTTTTTTTTTTTTTTTTGTTTTTTTTTGTTTTTGTTTTTAGAAGGCAAATTGTCATTCCGCGTCAACGTAAAAATTTCGAAGAATTAGCGAGCGTAGACGAGAGCAAGGCATTTTAAAGGTCAATGCGATGACCTATGCCTTAAAGAAGTCAAAATGGTCGTTAAAGATTAATAAGCTAAATAAATTACCGATGCATGTTCGACAAATAGATTTGATGCTTCGGGAATGAAAATCTTGATGGAATGTTGTAGGACGGTCTCGATGAAACGGACGTGGTTCAGTCGATCGAGGGAATTTGTCGAAAATGCAAAAAGACGATAAACTCTCTTCGCCATTGACTCGCCGTTAAGCTCGTTTACCTAACCCGAGTTGGCAAAATAAAATGTCCCCCGAAAAGTTTCGAGGAATCCACGAGCTTTTACGAGGCGCTTGTTTTTCCTTCGCTTCTGTCGATAACTTTCAAAACACATTTAGAGTCGTCGCGACGTAAAACATTGGTACCCATAGATACCCGTTGATACCCATTGACACCCATTGATACCCATTGATACCCATTGATACCCATCGATACCCATTGATACCAATTGGTAGTCATTGGTACCCGCCGACCCACCGGTACCCACCGATCGCAACTCAGACTGAGATCCATAAAAAAAAAAAATAGTCCAGAAGCTTCTTTGGCATTCGGTCGTGGACGTGTTGTGCGAACGTTTCCAGGATTTCAACTTCCATGTCGATCTTTTAGAAAAATTACGCGTCAAAAGGGCTCAGAGCTTTCATCGCCTAACCCATCTCCGAAGTGATTTTTCAATCCCCAATAAGCTCTCGGTGTCGCCGGACCCGAATACCAAAATACTCAAATTCTAACGACAGAATAAAGATTTATTTTAGGATTTTCTTCCTGCTCATGGAAAATGCCATTCCTCCTTATGATTAATAATAAGACATACACATTTCTGCGCCTCCTCTATGTTATTCTGTTATTTGTGACACTGTTTATTCGTTTCAGCCTTTTGATAAACCAATAAAAATTATTTGAACCCTTTTTCACTTTCAAACCCCGTAAGATGTACAATAAATTTATTATACGGACTCGCTGTCCGAACTCCTGTGGAAGTATTTCCGTAACGACGCGTAAACGAACGAACATTCCTTTTATAATTTATAAACCAACGTTGGTTGTTCGAGCTTCAATTGAACTCCGCAGAGAGAAATTTTAATTTGCATTAGTTCATTTTTTTATGATAAATATTCCTTCGGAATTCCTCAGCTTACGGGTATAAGCTAAAGCTCAAAATAGAAATATCACTTGTACGAAACAGTAGCGGGAAAACAGTCTCTCGCACTCTGCGAAATAATTTATGGCGCACGAACTGCGTCATAAAAATTGATAACTCCACTATTATTTATAAAAATGACAAAGACAAACGCGCATTTGTGAACATGAAGTAAAAAAGAATTTAAATTATATATTTATTATTATCCGAGCTTTTGACATTACGCTTTTACACATTCGATATTTATAATACTCAATGCTCTTTTTTTTTTTATATTCTACAAAAGTAGAATATCGCACCTGCAATTTAGGGAAAATTTGGCATTTACGGAAGAAACTAATAAAGATGCGAGGAATCATATCGGCTTTTTTGTGAAATTTTGACAGACTACTACTACTCACAGGTTTTATTCTTATTTGAGAAATGTTTCGTGTAAAGTCGGATCACAGAGGCATCGTTATTTTAAAAAACAAGCAGAAAACAAAAAAGTGGAAGAGGATTATATGTTTTAGCTTTGTATAAAGTGACAGGTGTGTCCGTAAATTCTGATACTTAAATGTCCAAGCTTTATGACGTTCGTTATTGCGCATAAACTTTAGATCGTAATTTTGGGGTGAGGGGGGGGGTGGCGAGTGGGGAGGAAGGGTTGGCAGATAGGTTGATAATTAAAAGGGTTCGACATGAAAATGTGCGAATTTGGTCCGAAGCGAAAGTTACGATTGCCTTAGACTGTACTCTCTGATGGAGAGCGCCGGGCAAATCCGATGTAAAGTGAGTGGATTGGCGGGGGGATGGGAGGCGCGTGTTATTAAAATCATCGTAATTACGCGATTAGTCTTAAGGTAAATGGGCACGGTCCTCGCACCAAGGAGGGAGCGGGGAGTCGGCTAAGAGTCGGCTTACGATCGAAATTGTATTGGATAAAGCTCGGTGGCGGGGGAGGGGAGCTACTCGGATATAATAAAAATAGGGGGGGCGGTTGGCGGTTCTTGGGGGGTAGGAGGGCTCGAGCGAGTTTCGCCTCGGAGGCTCTTGAGAGGAGGTAAGCGAGGCTCGGATACTCCTTGATGTTCGTTTTGGCAGTTGCTTGTCAACGTCTATGAGTAAACTCGAGCAGTCGAGGACCGTGTGAGGTCGGGTGGGTGCGGGGCAGGGCGGCGAGGGGGAGGAGCGGAGCGAGCAAGTTGAGACTTACGGACTTTGAAAGCGAAGTGTAAGGGACGGAGAAAGAGCAAGCGAGAGAGTGAGAGAGAGAGGGAGAGAGAGAGAGAGAGAGAGAGCGAGGCAGACGGATTCTATGACATTTATCGGACAGTAATTCGAGTAGGGAGAGCAGAAAATTTGCATAGACGCGCACCTTAAACAATTGAATTACATTAACCTTCCGATAAGTAATATTTATTTATCCGAATGGCTCGCTGGTATTCATAAATCAGATACTGGACAGCTTACTCGTAAATCTAATATCGTAATTAACCGATCAATAGTATCGTTACTTTAAGCAAATAATGAGCTTCCCGAGCTTCCTCTGGCCGGTAATAATTTTCTTTGAAGAGTTTAAGAAAATTCGCATAAAGGATAGTGCAGAGGAGCGAGAAACAAGGAAGCGTCGATCGGTCAAGAGTACGCGTTATTGGGACTAAACTCGTCAAGAAAGTCGCTGGAGACGTGCGACTTGGACTCGGTAAAGACGACGTGCAATAGAAAGTTGTGTGACGTCAGGCTCCGCCGATTGACGTCTCAAGCTGTCCCTCCTTCCCATCCTTCTCGAAACAGGACAATTCACAAAGACAGGGAAATCTCTTCGTGCGTCAGTATGCGAAAACGGATAGTGAGTGCGTCGGGTCGTTGAGGTGGCGAGGGCGGGGGGAGGGGTTGGTGGTTGCGGAGAGCTAAGTTTCCGTTGTCAGCCTGATATGATAAGACGCTTGAGCAGAGTCTCCTTTGAGAATGTTCAAGAGCTTGTTAACAATTTGATTGCAGCAGCGTCACTCGCACGGTAAAAGAATCGATTTATTATAATAAATTTTCTATTTATCCGCTTATTGTTGAGGTTACCGTGGGAGGGTTTGTTATTGAACCCGAAGTGCCAAAGAGCCTCGGCCGATCGCGTTATTTGTTACTTGGCGAACTTTCGGTATTAGAACAATAGGGCATTAAGCTCGAGAGTTTATACGAAATTTAGACCACAATATGTACAATTTAACAATGAATAAATTACTGGGATTCTGCGGCGGCGAAAATCCATTTACGTATAAAGTAAAAGGTTATTTATTTCGTCTGAGGGGGGAATGAAAGAAATAAACAAGTTCAGCAGCCGAGCTTTGAATATTCGTATGTCAGAGAGGAATTCTTTACGAAATGTTACTTCAATAGAAGATTCAATAACCTTTATTAAATTCGTGCACTTAAAAGACACGCTCGAGGGTAAGTTTGCACTTTCATGAAATTACTTTTAACTATTTTCATTGTTCTGTGAGGCAGGCCGCCTTTGTTCTACCTTATTTTTTTTTTTTTGCCTTATTGTTATTAACGTATTTTTTAAGTTCTGCCGTGAGTGCGGCTATTGATATGATTATGATATTGCGAAAGGGAGCTCGTGGAAGGTCGTGGAAGCTCGTCACCGAGGAGGACAATAAGGAACTAATGTAACGTCGATGTATTGCAGAGGCCAAAGGTAATAGGTATCGAATAATTAAGGATGGAGTGCGAGTAATAGGGGGCGACGTCCTAGTGCACGAGATCTCTAGAGTCCCCGATCGATCTCGAGTGAATTTTCAAAATTAATGGAACAAGAGGGAACGAGCATCCGCGTATTTTACCTTGCGAATGCTCTTCCTGGATCGAATAGTAGACGGGCAGGAGGAGGTGGCTTGAAAATGCTTTCAGAAGTGGGCTGATCGATAGGCCGAATCAATAGTGGAAGCGCAAAAATGCCTAAACGAGTAACGGCAGCGTAATAAAGAAGGCTCGTAATATATCATTAGATTAGTATGATTATTTATGAGCCTGTAGCTCGGGATCGCGTATTTTCCTGGCATGGGAAATTGAAGGGTAAATAAATAAAGACGGATAAGCCGGGGAAAATTGGGAAAATTGGTAAAATTGAGAAATACGCGCGGTGAGATGTTGGGCGGCGGGGATTGAGGGGCGGGCGGGGGAGGGTGGGGGAGAGAGGTGAAAGAAAATCCTTGGCTTGACAAAGTTCATTGGTTTTGGGCCGCGAGCTTGAGACGGAAGCCGATAGGGAGCGCAACAAGGAATGTCGCCTTCGCCGCCGTCGCCTTCGCCGTCGCCGCAGGATCTTACGTGCCTACCTACGTCAGACGGCTATCAGTCCGCGAAATCCGATAGGAAATTTGCCCGCATTTCGGCTCTACACGCGCGCCTGTACACGGGAAATTCCGGTTCACGTGTACCGACGCTCGGATGCCCCGGATTCATTAAACGCACGGGAATGGAGGGGGCGTGGAGGAGGTGTCTGCCCGACTCGAATACCTCCGCCTTATCTCTTACCTGTACAAGAGCAATTATAATAATTGAAGGATAAGTAAAGGCGGATCGAGGGTCACGTAGAAAATACATAAACCAAGCCCGCTCATATCCTCGCTCGGAGCTGGCATTCTCATTTACAAGATGGCCAATCACAGTTAATCAAAGTGCTTGTATACTCGTGGAACGCGTAAACTCGGGCATTCCTCTCGCGTAGCCAAGCAGTACTAGCGAGAGAGGAAGTCCTCGCTCCCTGTCTCTCTATCTGCGCAGGGTGGGGGGGGGAGTCGCCGCATCCGGGGCCCGGCGTGTACACAAATATATCGGAGCCGATTGAAATTCACTACTAATGCACATGCCGGGGCCGCCTTCCTTCTATTTAATCAAGCTTTGTGTTCCGGGGGGGTGCGGATGGGGGGAGGGGATACTCGGCAGCCTCCAGAACGCGGCTTCGGAGCCTTAAAATTATCGGTCTCCCGCATATTTATCCATAAGATTATATTAATTGTCAGTCGGAGTTAAATTAAATCCCCTGGAAAGGGGAATTAAAGGCGCGGGGAAACGCGGGTGTGCGCGTACACGTACATCGACGGCTCCGTGCCATATTATTACTGCTCGCCTGTGTGAGTTTACGTACAATAGGTGTTGCGCATTACGTATTGAAGTCGAGCGATAAGATTGTTTAGACCCGCGCAGATATACGAGTTTGGGAGGAATAATACAAAGGGCTGACTAGAGAGATAAGTTGGCTCATTGGTCAATGGTCCAGAATGGTCTGGCCACCGGATCAAGTGGCTCAAAGTGCTGACCTGTTACTCAACCCAGATACCAGATTGATTAAACTTTTCTTAACCTACGAACCTTCCCTTTCCCTCTCTCTCTCTCTCTCTCTCTCTCTTTGTCCAACGGACCGCGTAATGCTCACAGCACCCGTAAATTCCTATTCATCCGACTCGTGTTTTTTAACCCCAATAACCCCTCACGAGAACAACCGGCTTGCAACAATAATATTAAAGCCTGGATTCGCCAATAAAGCTATAGGAAGACTTTCAATTACAATAATCCGTCAAATGGCCTGAGACGTAGCAGAAAATGTATTGATATAGGGAGAGCCAGGTTCACCCGATTTCTTCGCTGAGAGGGGATTTCGAACGTTCAATTACGCATGCGATCACCTTAAACAACTAAAGCTTAAAACTTAACGAATTTACCCAATTACCGTATTAGGTGTGAATTATAGATCGGCTTGCGTAGGCGACAAGTGACCGACTGGCCTCGTCCGGCTAAGCTTCTATCCACCAAATAAAGAATAATGGAACATTATGAGTGGGGGGGGGGCAAATGACATTCGTACGGGGATTTTAAAGGAGATTAAATGCTTTAAACGCCTGATTCAATTGAAAAGCTCCTTCGTAAGACTGGACTCCGATGCAACCTTCCTTCCTAACAGCCGTCGTGATAAAACCAAAAATAGATAGATAGATAAATATATATATATATATATATATATATAGAGAGAGAGAGAGAGAGAGAGAGACAGAGAGAGATCCGGTTCTCGCGCTCACGTGCAAAAAAAAAAAAAAAAATACGTAAAAAAGACACTAACGCGTGCTTGACTCAGAGTGCCGTCCCCCTTAGCCCCTCCGCTGCCCCTTCGCACCACTCGCAAGTGAGGAAGGTAATATTTCGGGATAAAAAGCGCTCGAGCACATTTTTCAAGAGCAATTGGGGGTAGGGGAGAAAGGATGGCTCGATCTCGAGAGTAAGAGGATCGCCGAGGGCAGGTGGAGCGAGAGGAGCCGAGAGCCCTCCTCACGTAACGAGGAGGATGATGATGATGGAAGGGGGGAGGGGGCGGTGGTAAGAGAGAGGCCCGGGTGGGGCCGTTACCCGAAGCTGCCGAACTTCGGTTGCCGTAGAAAGGAGCTTGTTCGCGACACATCCTTATGGAGGGGTATGCCGAGGGGCGCACGGAGCCCCAGCCAGCGGGTGCCAAGTTATTTAATCTCGGGGGTGCATAAAGCAAAGGGATCGCGCGGTATGAATTTACGGGTAGTCCCGGATAGTCCCTAGGCTAATCAGGTCGAGTAACCGGGCAGACCGCGTCGTCATTAAGCGCGACGACGGAGTCCTCCCGGTAGCGGCCGGTCGAGCAGCGCACACCTGCCGATGAGAGCCACGCCCTGATTTATCGCTAACCCCCCTCCCCTCCCGCCCTCCCCTCACTCTCTCACCTCTCCGCCCCGACCTAGTCGTCGTCCCGTAGCGGCCGACTTGGTCCCTTTGTTTGCTCGCTCCCACGCGGCAAATAAATATTATATTGGCGAGCGGCCTGTTGCCCGCACTCGCTGCGAGCCTCGTCGGGACGATTGTAAAGCCACGCCGCCGCCTCCCTGCCGCCAGTCCACCGACCCCCGCCCGCAACGCAACCCCCCACCAACGACGCTCTCGGACGGTTTTTATCATGCGAATAAAAGGAAACTTTCTACGGCCACTGACTTTATCACTAGTTTCCTTTAACGCAGATTTATGGATTACCTGGACCTGACAAGCGCTCTTTTATTCCCTGGATAAAAATAAATGGACTCAACAGCTGTCTTGGATAAAAACTTTTTCGTATTTGTACAATCAAGAGTTTCGTTGGACATCCTCCCTCTCCCTCTAGCGCGACCGTCGATCGACCCTTTTTCCATCACGCGATTGGCAATTGCGCCCGAGAGTACCTTGGGAGAGCCCAAGGTCACCCGAACCTCCCACGTCCCTACAATCCTTTGATTACCTATTAGAAGCCGCGCGTATCGTCTCGGTACTCCGAAACTCCGACGAACCCGCCGGCATTTTTTATAATTCATGCTCACCGAGATACTCCGCGCGGAATGGCCGCAGCAACACGGCTTCCCTTATTCCCGACTCCCGAATAAATAATAACGTAATGGGGCCTTATAAAATCCGCAGACCCGAATTCCGTTCGAACTCGTATAAATAAATGGAAAAGTTTGGTAATTCCCATTACCAAAGAAAACAACATGCCTACGAACCTTTCCTTCAAAGACCATAGCACCTTCTCATAGTTCCCCCTCCCCCCGCCCCCGTCTTCTTCTTTTACTTCTTCTTCTTCTTCTTCTTCCTTTTTAAGAACATTGAATATATTCCGTATAAAATTCGATTTTTACCGATAAAGTAAAATGGGAATTGTATAACTCTTAGTTCCAGAAAGTAATGAGCCTTGAACGTTTTCAGAAAAGATTGATTGCCACATAAAACTATAACAGGAGTCGTAAAAACGAAGAAAATTTGTTATATCAGCCGGAAATAATATTATAAGCTTTTTCTTTATTTTATCGAATGCGCGAAATTTATTATAAACATAGAGAGAGAGAGAGAGAGAGAGAGAGAGAGAGAGAGAGAGAAATAAGTACAAGAATCAAGTCCCCTATAATGCAGCAGAGTAACTTTATTAACCGCAGAAAATGAGTTTTATTTGCGCTCCTTTAAGTAATTAATTCCATTTGCTGGAATTCCTTTCCGGAAATTTGCCTACTGCAGTTAACAAAACAGTTTTTAAAGTAACCGAGCTCTTCCGAGGTTAATTAAATCGTCATCTAACTGATATATGAACCCGGTTGGCTTAACAGAGGCATTTTTATTTCGGTAAAGTTAAGAAATGGGAGTAGGAATCGGTAGGGACATATTGCCGAAGAGCAATTATTAGTAATTACAACGACAGTCCTTGATCTCGTATGGAATTACAAAAACTTTTGTTCCTCTGAGCGAATGAAATCCTCCACCTCCCCCCCCGCCCCAAAACCGTGCCTTTATTTATTTTAGAATTAAATAGAATAGCAATTAGGATCTGAACTTTTGAAAATGTTATGCTCTCGGTAGGGCAGTCCACGGAAAGGGTAAAACTTATGGAAACAATGGGCAAAGCGAAGCACTATAATCTACCCCCATAAGGTTAGGTATTAAAGGTCCGTTGATTAATTTCAGATGAGCTGTTTTATGGTCTACAACGAGTGGGACCGAGAAACGAGTGCATAATTTCAGAAAATTCCTCTCCCGTCAAAGTGGAAGCGTGCCTTTATGCTCTCTCTCTCTCTCTCTCTCTCTCGCTCTCTCTCACTCACTCGCTCACTCGCTTACTACGGCTCTCTCGGAGTCTCGGAAAAAGCTCCGGGCAAGCGACGTATAGACCGAGCTCGGGAGGGGACGGGGGCCGAGTACCCGGGCCACCGTTCTATCCTTGCACGCGCGACCGGGGAAATTGTATCGGCCAGCCTCCATGGGGTGGAAGCCTGCCACGAGTACGTCGGGAGCAGGTAGTTTGGACGAAGCTTGCAACTAGGTAGTTTAGGTACGTGGCTGGCTTGGCGGGGGTAGGGGGGGTTGGAGTTAGGTTAGAGACGCCGGGCTTCGCTCTAGTATCCCGAGGGTCTCTGGGACTCGAAACTCGAGAGCTTCGACCAAAATGTTAATGATAAATAATTGTTCCACTTGATCTACCGGCTTAGCCGCGCTTGATTAACTCCCCCCCCCCTTACGCGATTCCGTCATTCTTGCCCCTTCCGACTTCCAGGCCATATTGAATATTTACCCGTTTACCTTATTTATTGGATTTTTCGCCCGCTCATTGGCTGCAGCTATTGTCCTACTTTGTATTGCGAATTGTGCGCAAGCGCCCGCCACCCCTAATGAGAATTATTGCAATTCGGGTGTAATATAAACTGCAATTGGCATTGTCGTGGTGATAATCCGGGGGCGTAAATAAGATCGCGTGGATAAAGCAAGTCGGATATTACGCGCGTTCGATTGGTAAATTTACTGGATCGAAAAGTATTCGCGAGGACACGGTAGATGATCCTTTTTGTGATATTATTTAAAACCAATAGATTTCAAAGTTCCTCTCCTTTATGTGGAGAAAAAAAATTCCTACTCGTCTCCTCTCCGTTTTCTCAAACCTCGAAAACTTTCGTATTTTATGGAGACAAATAAGAGAAACAAACTACCACCAGCCATTTAACATAAAAACATAGTAATTCCCGACAAGTTTCTTGTACTTCCTCTTCTCTACGCGCACGGCGCGTTCGTTATTTAAGGAGGAATCAGATATTGATGTGTCGTTCTTTGCTTTATTGGCACTTGCCTGTCACTCTGATCTTTTTACTTGCGCATTACGGGAAGAAAATTTACACTTTTCCAATAACCCACTTGCTAAAACTCGTGTCTGCTTCCGTGCAATAACAAAGGCATCGGCAAAAGCGGTAGCAGCAGCAACAACAACAACGACGACAACGACGACGACAACGACAACAACGACAACGACAACGACAACAACGACAACGAAAGCAATGATAATATTAATCTAGAGCGCGGGATTGATTCGCGTCGGAAAGATAATAATAAATAAAGTCGGCAGATTTAATATTAGCAAATAAAATTGCTTATTCCGTATTTATTATTGGATGTACGTAACGACTCAATAAATTAACTTTGCTTTACGGATTAACGTTAATGCTCCTAAGTACTTTATGGCGATATCTTTATGACAATACGAGATTGTATACTTTATACGTGTTCGGTACTTTTTACGGCATGAACTTTCAGCGTCATGTTGTAGCCATTACGTACTCTCAAATTTTACGTTACGTAATTTACAGTTTCTACTTCTTCGTTCACTTTTGCTTTTTTTGCGAGCGCGCGAGTCTGGCGAGTATCCGGTAATAAGTAATACGTAACGGCTGATCAAAGGGAAACCAACTCGTGCTACTCGTCGTCGTCGTCGTCGTCGTTGTCGTTGTCGTTGTCGTTGTCCTTGTTGTCGCTGTCGTTGTCCTTGTCGTTGTCGTCGGCGTCGTCATTTGGCAAGCTATTTCGGGACGGGAGGAAGGGTTTATTGTACGTGAACGCGCGGATGCTGGAAAAAACGAAAATAATGGCTTTATTTACCATGCAGTTTTATCGAATTGTTAATATTTATTTTTATGACAAGCAGTACCGAATGGAGTTTATGGCTCTAAATTGCCTTTAAACCGATTGAAAACAAAGCCCCCATTTACGCGTTATTTACCGGCATTGAGTTTAACGGAAGTAAGGAATCCACGGCTGTTTATGATAAAGGGATAAATAAATACGCGTACTTCGGGGCACGGGGAGGGGGCTCGGATGAGCTACGCCGAGGAGCTATCACAACGATGAGCAAAAATTTCGGGTGGAGGGGAGGGGAAGGGAGCGGCCAACGGAATACTTATTGAAAATATAAATTCGATTTTTCGAAAGGTTAGATTTTCGGATAACGTTTGATAACGTTCGCTAATGGCGATTAGTAAAAGGATTTCCATGGCATTGTCGGTATTCCGAGCAAAAACAGTTTAAATTTCACGGGGTTCGCGTCAAGGTCCACGAGGTAAAGTGAGAGTCGGATTCCTGCAACGAGGTCCTCTCGAGGTAATTATGTATTATCCGAGCCCCGCTGCTCGCCTGTGTATAAAAAGCCGTCGGCTGGGCGTCGGCGGGCGGGGGAGGGAGTGTTGGATTGGCTCAAGAAACTCGAGAGTCAATGAATCGAGTTTAACGGGGTCGTTATTAAGTGCCGAGGGATGGACGCGTCGAGTCAAGCAGGTCGCCCCTCAATTGATGCGGCGCAAGTAGCGCTAATCGCGTACCGACTGACGGATGATGGGCAGGCGGGCGGGGGCTGAGGGCCGGGGACGCGTTGTTGTCGCTGTCTGACGAGGTCGTTCACGGAATGTCTTGTAATTTCACAAGGATCAACAATTCCTCGTTGCCGTCTCGCTACCCTCCCTCCCTCCCTCCCACCCTCCCTCCATGTCCCATCGCCTAGCCGACCCCTTTCCACCCAATCCGGTATTCTCTGGGCTGGCCCTATTGTCTTGGCGGTAATACCCGCTTACTTCAATTGCATCTACGAATTGGAAATGTCGATGACGTCGCTCGATACTGGAACTCGTTACGAATTCTGGTATAGGCGAGGCACCCTCGCGTCATTATATTGCTATTGAACCAATGCCGAAATTGTCAAGGCTCCGGGTAATTAGATTGTCCCGGAGATGGGAGCCCAGCCCGTACATGTATTATATTGCTCTCTACGGTCCCGGTGTCCGGTAAATTAGATTCTAAGGTTCACGTACGGGGCGGTACGGGGCGGTCCGGGGCAGAAAACTCCTAGTGCCCCGATAATCTATATATCGTTTTATATTGTGCGCTCGATCGGATGCGACGAAAAGAAGAAAGAAATTGCAGGAATTTATCCGCGGTCGTAAACTCCCCGTTTATTCCCCGGGCTTTTTCAACCGTTTCCACCGACATCACCACCACCACCACGACCACCACCACCACGACCACCACCACCACCACCACGACCACCGCCGCCACCGCCACCGCCACCACATCACCCTCAATCCCTCGCCATTTATTATAATATATTTTCGTCTGATTTATTTATTATGAAAAAAAAATTCGGCATGATTTATCCAATGCACTGTAATGGATTTATTATACTTATACCATTACATGTATAGCCGTATTAAATAATTAGGTGCTCTAACGTTTGATTACTTGCCGTCTCGTTAATCATAAATCCTTTATTTGTATCCCCGAAATTTAGGACTCGGCATTATTATTAATTCGGTCCTTTGAAAAAGATGATTAATTCCGGGATTTATTTGCGCGATCGGCTCATGTTTTTGATCAATTGACCCGCTACGGCTCTCTCGGAGTATAATATTTCATTCGGGACAATTACCCCCGGTACTTACAGCCATACTTGCACGCCTATGTACGCGTATATTGACGATCGCTTGTCGACGAGTTCAATTACTTCTTTCGATGGAACGCCAAAGAAGCGTAATTGATAATGGACGAGTCCGTCTGGCGGTGATACCGTGATAACAAAAGCCAATAAGTGTTGCATCGAAATGGTAATGATAACGAGTAAAAAAAAATAAAAGGAGCGGGGGTAGGGCGTGATAAAGGGCTTTGGAGTCTCGCGCAACGGGTACGAGGAGGGAAAAGAGAGTATACAAAAGCAATTGAGGAGATGAATCAAAGGTTTGTCAAAGCTATTCAATTTGCTAATCTTTTACCTTGTTAAGGGTTAATTGGCAATGGGCGCGGACGTCGGCTCACCGGTCCGCTTGCACAACGTCCGCTCTGACCTCGAGCGCAGCCAATGGGCAGCCAGTGGGGACCAGGCGCCGGCTCGCGTATTCCGATACGAGATGGACCGACTGACGTCCCCCGTCCCCCTCTATTACGTTTAATCAAATTTTCCGCTCCTCTCCTGCCGCGTCTGTTTTAATTTCTCCGATTCCCGCCACCGTCAATTTCTCCATTTCGTCAATCGGCTAATCCGCGCCTTGTTTTCGTCAATTATCTTTAGCGACACTCCCCAGGCTCAAAAATTATACTACATACCCGTCCGTCGCGACCCCGCTCTTTATCCTTTATCAGCGTTGCGCCGAGTCCATTATTCCCGATTCATCTGCCCGTCCGGCGGAGCTGCCATTGAATTGCGCGGATCCTGCTTATTACGTTTCGTTCCGTTGCGCCTAACTATTATGGAGGCGGCCCCCGGCAGGGATGAGGGCTCCCTCCCCCGTCCCCGCATTCCATCAACGAGGGCGTAAATACGTAATGTCCTGGGGGGGGGGCTTTTGGAAGGGAGTCGGAAGCGTGAAAAGGGATCGGCGAGAAGACGAGGCCTCGGCTTATCAAAGCCCGTAGTTTAGCGTTTCGCGTTTCGCGTGTCGCGTTTCACGTTCCACATTTCGCGTTTTATGCGCGTTCCTCGTACGACCGCACCGAGGCTGCGGTCTCCCGCAGGCCAATCAATGAGAGTCCAGTTCCAATTGCATCACAGACGCGACTCTGGCGCGACCATGGGCACGCTTATTTACACCCCCGGGCTTACTATTGTTGTTGTTGTTGTTGTTGTTGTTGTTGGTGTTGTTATTATTATTATTATTATTATTAGTCAAAGGACTCGGAGACAATCGCGAAACCGGCCGTGCGACGCTTCGAATATACAGTTTAAAACAATAACGGCCGCTCAGTCAGAATCGGGAGTTGATGGCCCTTTTTAACTGCTCGCCTACCCCCCCCCCCGCCTCCCGCCCCGACGCAACTCAACCCCTAATTTCGATATAGCCGAACGCTGATGAAAAGCTCCAAAGTTACTCGGCTGTGATTAACGATCATTCGAATTTACGACAATTTTACTATTAGTGTTTACTTAATAAATGGGAGTTTGGGAAAAATTTCCTCGAATACATTAGCCTCGCTCTCCCTCCTCCCTCTCGTTCGCTCTCGTTCGCTCTCGGTCCTTCGGGCCGATGAAGGAAATATGAAAAAAGGCAGAAAGTTTATCGAGTAAATAAATTTAAAGGGGGGAATAAATTCCTCGGATCTGGCAATTAAGCATTTTTGCGGGTGCTGAGGGCGGCTAGGGGCGAGGAGCGAGGGGCGAGGGGCGATGGGTTGGGGAGGGGGGGCGCATGGCCTCTCCCGATCCTTCTAATTCGCAGTGTGAATTTTACGCCTTCATTCTCTCGGTAATTAATTGAAACTTCAATCGCGCATAAAGATTTAAGAGGATCATTCGAGGAACATTGGAGGACTCGAGTCCTCCTGCACAGAGCGTAATTTAAGGGTCGGGAGCGTCGCCGGGGAGTCGGGAGGCCGGGGCTGGAAGGGCAGGCGCATAAAAGCCGAAATAGGGAATAACGGCAGCTCCCTCTTAACCCGTCACCACCCCCGTCACCCCCCACCACCTCCCTCACGGCCCACTGCCGCCACGTAGTTCCAGTAACTCATTCTTGCTAAATATTTATCATTTTCGCAGCAGTTCGTGCCGCTTCTAAATGGATCCGTCGTAGTCAACGGCACAATACCACACGTCCGCCAAATCCGTATGAACGCACGGGGCTCGTGAATCATACTCAGCCGTTTACGCTCTCGCGGACGAGGCCCGGCCCGGAATAACTCGCCTGGCCGCGTCGGGGCGTGCGTACGCGTAGCGGGGCGAGCGGGCACGGTTTGGCGGGAGCATCGCTGCTGTTGTCGGGGGTGCGGGCAACTAGAAAATTTACTATCTCCTCCCGCGGCTTTAAATCAATGTACGAGGCGTAGGAAGAAAGCCGCGCTATGAAAAAATTAAAGAGTCCCGACGATTATTTTTCCACGTCAACGCGCACCTCCCTAATAATTACCTCCTTAAATAAAAAACAATAGCAGCGCACGTACTACCGCTCCCCTAACCCCTTCTTTCCTTCCTTACTCGCCCGAGTGCGGGTTAATTCACTCCCCCGCGCAAAAGCTGAACATTTTCATTTCGGAAAGACTTTGAGCTCGAGTGTAGTTTTCCGGGATGCTTCTGTTTGCGCTTCCTCCAAGAGGATCGACCTCTTTTGCCCCCCACTCCTCTCTCTCTCTCTCTCTCTCTCTCGCTCAGGTTCTTTCTACTTAACATAGTTATGAATTCCGCGGCGGCGCTACAATTTCACCTGCGATATATACGTAGAGTTAGCTATGCCTATGCTATTCTTACCATTTAGTCATCTCGTAATGCCATTGCTCGACTTGATAACTTGATACCACTCCTTCAGCCAAGGAGTCATTGCAAATTAGACAATATAGTGCTTATTATTTTCACCGCGCCACTCCGTCCATTGCACCTCTTAAGACTTTTAAAGTAAGTGGGAAGGTAAGCTTGCGATTCGATAAAATGATTTCCTTGGAGCTTCAATAATACGGAGATTATTCCATTCGTCCTGTTACATTTAATAAACTAGAGACGCGTTCGAGTTTCTCATCTCCTCCCCGAGATTCTCTTATTTAAGGGGAAGAATATTTTCTCTCTTACGTCAGTCTTTGCTCTCCTTATACTAATGTACAAAAGGGGTTTGGCAATTTTCCATTCTCTTCAAGCCAATGATAAACGACAATAAAGGCCGGGGCGAGCCAGTATTGGCCAGATCAATCTTGTCAAGGATTAAGATTTTATTTACACATGGAGACAATCTAAAGGATTATTTGTCTTCGAGTCCCCTAATATTCCATCCAACAGAATATTCGGTCTTCCTAACTAAACACGAATTCCCTATGACGATTACGAAGCATCCAGCAGCTGTAGGGGCAGAGGGACGAATTGACGAAAAAGACGCTCTTAACGCTCTTAACTGACACGGTGAAATAATTTGACGTGACCCGCGCTTAAATACACACGGGATAATATATTTAAAATTTCGATGTAACTTTCGATGTGGAAGAGAAGATATGGGAAGGTTCGAGAAAGTAAAAAAAAAAAAAAAAAGCGATCGTGAGGCAAATATCCGGTTGAAAGGTCTTGGTTAAATAGCCTCCGAGGTACGGCGAGATTTAAAGGCCGCGCAGGATCGGTCGCGAATGGGGGATGAAGGGCGCGTGCGCGGGCCGACGGGCAATTCCTTCCGCTAGCGTAATTTTTAAAGGGAAGAAAGGGAGAATAGGTCGAGTGAAAAGGAGCGAGGCAACTCCTAGAAATTCAAACTAATGGTGAAATCTGCTCGCGAACCTTCCGGTATTCGCATAGCCTCTATCATCCGCTGCTTGTGTATGCGTACGCGGGTCAAAGTTAGACAAGCCGGGGCGGGGAGGGAGGTTATGGTTCCCATCTATTCTTGGCTTTTTGCTCGGCCTTGCTGTCATCGACTGCATTTCCTAACCAGAGCACTCACCGAGGCGGGTCAAAGCTCAGAGAAATGAAAGCCCCCCCCTCCCTCGCCCCTTCACCTTACAATTCAAAATGAATTTTTATTGTAAGTTATTTAACTACCTCTCTCTCTCTCTCTCTCTCTCTCTCTCTCTCATTTAGCTCCGATATCCTGAAAAATTAGCCGTATTTGTTATTTGTAAATTGTTTAGAGGAAAAAGTTCTTTCGATCGCGTAATGAAATTTAGCATCGGCGCAGCACGTAATTCGAATAGAGTGAAAAACGTAGCTCACCGAGCGGGTCGCGCTTACTAGTAACGAGCGGAGGCACGAATGCTACTGTGTCATCACTGCAAAATAGAAGGATCGGTTGGGACGGGTGGGGGGGGGCGAGAGAGAAATCGCTGTTAACTGAAATCAAGCGATGCGCGCTAGAGGGGAGGGTGGTTTTTCCAGCCGTGGAAAGCCGTCGCGGAAAGAACTTTCCCGATTGTACGGTGCAATAGCCCTGAAGAGGCATCTTCTTTGCGGATGGGAAGCGAGGTCGAGGAAAAGAGTCGGCGAGACATAACCGATGATGCGCTACGCGCTTACCGAACGACCAAACTCCGAAAAACCGGCAGGGGGGGGGCTGATTTTTTTCCTTTCTTTCTTTTTTTTTTCTTTATATATATACATACATAACTCGTAGAGCACTTTAAGAGAAGAAAAAAAGTTGGGGGCTGAGAGCCGAGCTGCAGCGAGACAATATGGCGGAGAGTGAGGAGTGGCGTGAGAGGGTAGCGGGGCGGGGGATGGGAGCTCCGAATAAAGTTTGAAAGAATGGAGCAATGATACGGCGGTCTTGAGCCAAGATATAAAAATATTTCAGGTCGCGAAGAGTGAAAAAGTAAAGGTGCATCGAAACGGAATGTGACAAGGAGGACGGAGAGGATGAGGAGGAGGAGGAGGAGGAGGAGGAGGAGGAGGAGGAGGTGGAGCCCTAAATATCCGCAGGCTCGCCAGACTCTGTCCTTTCTCTTTCGGGACTGAGCATCGATTCACGGCTGTTCGGAAGAGCTCTGCATTTAAGGCATTTCCCATCATCGGGCGCCTCCTGTATTTATGCGCGTGACTCGCGTAAATTAAGGAGAAGAGGCCGATATCGATCAGCCGCTACTTTATTCGAATATATTTCAGGCTCCGTGCGAAGCCATGAGCGTATGCGTAGCGACGAGAATATTATATTCCTATTGATTAGGAACGAGGAATTCATACTCCTCCGATCCATTGTGTTTTACGAACGGAGCGGCAACCGAACGGAACTACACCTTAACTAGATAACGTATTATCATAAATTTACGTTATTCGACTGAATTTATCCTTATTACTCGCGAATCCAATTGGCCTCGTAGAAAGTAACGTGGGCGTGAAAATTCGACTTGCCATTTCGACTATAAAATTCTTATACGCAATAATAGGGGTAATAACGATTGTGAGCAGCCAGCTTTTAAAGAGACACTTGTAATTACAAGTTAAAGTGTACTCGAGTAGTGGGGAGGGGCCAGATGGTGCGAGCCAGAGCTCAAGCTGAGATTGTGTTGTCACGGAGAGAGGAAGACGGCCGGAAAAATACCTTTGCCTCTTTTAGTTTTCTAATTAATGACTCGCTGGCTTTTCGAACTAATATAGACTCGAAAGTATTATTAGTACGTAAACGCGTATGTACTTTGATCGGTTTAAGGGTCAGGGGAATGAAGATTCTGACGAGATGCGTCGATTGTTTAATCATAAATTTTACTTGGTATTAAGGATCGCATTATCGATCGATCGCTAATTATTGAAATTTCCTGCTGATTTAAATGAATATAATAGTGCGAGTACGTAGCAAATATTAATTAATAATCGAAGATCTGGTCGAAATTTAAATTTAAGCTGCTCCGACATTATCGGGAAATTTAAGGCCGCCAATTCATCGCTAATCAAGGCACATATATATGAGATTATTATTTGATCTATTATTATTTGAATTTCGCGATATTTGGTGTAAAAATTATTTATGCGAGAGGGAGTGAGAGAGAGAGAGAGAGAGAGAGTAATGGTTCAATTTCATATTTAGTTACGCATTGGGACCGAGAGCTGAGTTCGTGGTTAATGAAAAGCGTGGGCAGTGATTGTATTTGTATTCGATAAAATTGCCCGACGAAAACAAATTATCACGTATATAAACGGAGGAGTTTATATCTCTGACTCGAAGCAAATAAAAAGTTCGTGGATACGGTGGGGCTGAGAAGAAGGCGGAGTGGTAAGTTTGTCGGCTTCTACGGGAAATGAGCTTTGATCAACGGCGTATTCGCAAAAGTTGGCCGAGAAAATCGTTCTCGCGTCCCTCCCACCCCGTCCCCCACCCCCCGACCCCTATTCCGAGCCGCTACTCGCAACTTTTCCAAGCCCGGATGAGTGGATAATGAAGCCGTTAAGGGGACAACGTACTTCCTGATATTACGCACCCCGTCCCCCGAGCTAAATGCAAGATCCTGGAAACTCGTGGGAACTCACCACATAACGGCTCGGTAATCATTACCAGGGATAAACTTTACGGCCTTCACCCTTTCTTCGCTCTTCTTATCTCCCCTTCGACTCCGAGCTAACATCCCCTCATCGGGACCAACCCCTCTTTTCGCCCTCTGTCATTGTCCACTCCAATCTTCTGTCCTCCGATAGCTTCTTTCTTTCCGAAGACAAAAACGAGCTAATATCTTCCTCCAGAAATTATTACCTTTTTCATTACCTTTTGACTCGCTTTGCCAAATTATCATTGAATTAATTATTCAAGACGCGGAACGACTTGGATCCAACTATATCTGACAGGATCGTTTTAATTTTAATACCGAAACTCAACTCAACTCAACTCAAATAATCCTTTTCGCCGACAGTTATCATGACTATCTGAGGATTTTCAATAATTTTCGGGGACCGACGAGCTGCATGGATCAATAAAAAAAAAATCACCTTAACAGCATTAAATTGTTATTCAATTACTCGCTCAATAGAGTTTTCAATTTCCGTTACTCTATTTTAATTATCTATGAAATATGAAATATTTCAATTTTTCGACTGCTTAGTTATTCTTTGCACAAGAATGTTATATACAAATGTGTTGTATTTCATTTTATGCCTTTTTAAACAGCTAAGCAATTAAATTATATAGAAAATTAAATAGATAGAAAAATTAGGAAGATATTTTGTTTCCTTTTTTTTTTTTTTTTTTTTTTTATTAATAATAAAGAAGTGATACAGGATTTTCACATATATGAAGATATAGATGAGATGATAATTTTATAAAGTGGGCTATGAACGCATACGTTGAATAGATTTAATGGAAAATAAGGAAGAGCGACGTCTCTCTGCGTATGACGTGATGAATATTTTCTACGTCCCGATGTTTAATAAAAATAATTCTACAATACGTAAAGAAGGATTTTATTTAATTATTTATGAATTATTACTTAACATACGCGCTTTCTCATACTATAATGAAATATTATAATTCATTCGGTTAGTCTTCCTCATTTTAATAAATGTTTATTCAAAGCATAAAACTGTTTACTAGAGTTTTTTGTTATTTTCTTAATAAATACAATTTTAAAATATTTTTCAATCTTTTACTCGGCACCTCGTGCAAAGTGTTTTACATAAAAGAAATGTGTTCTTTATATTATCGGTGTAGTTTTGTCAATATCCTGAGAATATTAAATAAGAACGAGGAGCTCCTCTCTCGTCTAATAAATGAAAAACATTATAATTCTTGCATAAACTATAAGCTTCAAGTATTTACCCGGAAGATATATTACATTATAAGATGAAATTTTCATAAAGAATGTCACCTGTGTATAATGGATTGCGTGACTATCTTGAAATTGACTTTCAACTCTGGCCATTATACGATAATATAACCGCTATATTTCTTTTCGAAACAGTAAATTCCGAGGTAATATTATAAATACGTTATACAAATGAATTTATTAAGGCATCTATTAGGATTAATAATAAAAGGCAGTTAATATGTCGAGAAGTTGCTAAGTAATTTGAAACTTACAGGTGTAATGTGCATCGATAATTGACAGGATCGAAATCCCAATGGTTAATAAATACTTATGGGAATGTTGTTCGCAGAGGTTTGCCTCGGCTCGGACATTAACAATTCGCCATAGAACGGTATAGAAACGCCGAAGGACCGCCTGGGTTATTGGGGTTATTAAAGCAACGAAGTGGCCCTGTGAAACAGTGGGAGGTGGGGGCAATTTTCTCGAGGCCAAGCTTATTATTATTATTAGTAGTGGGATGTGTATTAATTTAAAGTTCATATGTATCCGCCTCTTATGGATTGTCGAATTAACTTCTGGCGTTAAATTTAGCTATATGAGTTTCAGTGGTAGTAGTGGCTTGTTGAGCTCGAGCGGGCACAATATCGAAAATGTCTCGTCTAACGTAAGTGGAAGTTGAAGGGGGACGGGGTCGGGGGCGGTGGCGTGGGCGGGGGCGTAGAAACCGAGGTGAAATACATTCCGTAGAAGTTTATCTGATTCAAATAAATGTTAAAATCTCGTAGACTCGTGAAGATTAAATGTAAAAAGCAACACATGAATGCTGATAAGGTTATAAGCGTAATGTAATCTTCCCTATAGCTTTCCCATATAATAAGCTTTCGCAATCTACGCCTTTGCATTTTCATTTAATAATCACTTATCCGTGATTTAGAAAATTTCCTCAGATAAGGGCTTTCGAAAAATTCTTTATTCTGTTCGACCTGTAAGTAAATAAAGCTTCCTTCTTAGGCTTCTACTACGAAGACTAACCCTAATGGGATAAAATTAGCTGATTTCAATTATACGAGGAGAAAGTATAATTTTCAAATTACACAGAAATTACTTAAATGATAAGGAATTTTGTCAAACTTGCACGGTTGTGCCGGCATTATAGTTGCCATTTCATTTAAATATCCGCGCGATTACGCTTCTTCCTTCTTAAATTCTAACGTTTACAGTTTCAAATAAACGTTAAGACGATAATAACAATAATAACAATAACAACAACGATAATAATAATAATAATAATACTAACCGCTTGAGTAAGAATATGAAAGAGAAACAGGAATATGAATAATAAACGGGAGATGACGTATAATAATAACAGTTTTAAGTGCTTGCTTAATAAGAAATACATTCAGGGGATCTGGGGCTACTAATTTTTAAAGGTGAAAGTAATTACGGATACGAGGGAAAGGTTTTTCAAACGAAAAATCCAGTCACTGCAATAATCGTAAAAATAAATTCACGGTGGAGTTGTCCGTTATTCGCGTGCCTCCTGGACATAAATATCACTGTTATTAATAGGGAGTTTCTCAAGAGGGATGCGATTCCTATGACAACGGAGGCTTATTAGAGGCTTCGAATTCACCTCGATTACTCGGCATGAAATTAGAATAAGGGGAAAAGGGAAATGTAAAAGGACAGGGAGAAAAGTGACCGATAGATCACTGGTGAGTGCACTCGCTGGTGGATACCTGGATTTATAATGTTTTCGTCTCGAATATTGATTTAAAAGTTTACAGGATCGACGCAGTGGAGATTTCAAATGAAATCGAGCCACGAGCCCCAATGAGAGCTTAGCCTCGGAGAGGAAGAATCGCGCTTATGCATAATTAAGCATATCCCCATTTACGAGCATAATTATGGATACACGCGACTGTCGGGGCGGGGGGGGGGTAGGGGACTTACTCTAGAGACATTCTGTGATCCGTCGTGAGTTACTTTTACGATCATTAGATTAGAAATGGCGTTTAATTGCAATTACGATTGATGCAATTGATTGCTCGGTCGAGTTTTACCCCATAAGACCAAGCATTCCCATTAACTTCCTGTACTTTTTATTATGATCAGTTAACAAAAAAAGTCAAGGACAACTATTATCATCAACGTATTATACTTATTATATATTCTATTATCATTGCATGTACATATATATATATATAATCACAAAGAACTTTCGGCCCTTTCAATCCTTTCATCCCTTTCATCCCTTTAATCACAAATGAAATATAATTATTTACATATAGAAAAGACCGTTGGAAGAGGGAAAATAATTACGTGAGTAACGATTAAAAAATTTAATACTTACTTCACTCATTACTTATTGCGTTAAAGATATATTCTTCTGCGCTTTAAAAGGTACTGCAATGAAATATTGCATTTTACTAGAGGCCAATGAAAATTCATGGGATAGATTTAAGGGAGGAAGTTTTCAATTACAGATATACGTTATAAAATGCCTTAGGATTGACATTCGCTCTGACGCCAATACTAATGGATAAATGTATAAATAGGAACTATAATAGGAAGTAATTAGAATTATTAGAATTTGTAGACTTTTGGCGGTAAATCGTCGTAGCTGGTAAAATGATGAAATGTTCGATAGAAGGGAACGGGATACTGCACGCTCTACTCCCAAAAGTTACAATCTCCCTCCTTATATTTACCCAGTCGCGTTTCATATTGCGCTTTTTAAGTGCAGCCAGAGCGAGTCGGGATATCAGGCAGGGATCGTTACAAAGGTGGCCTCCACGGAACGAAAAGTTGTTGCTCGGGCAGAAAAGTTCGTACGGGGATTTTCTATTTTCGAAGAAAGGGGTGTTGAGGGGCGGGAAGAGTGGGAGGGGGGGGGGTAAGGTGGAGGAGAAGGCTTTGGAGAAAATTGATTTCTCCGCAATTTTCATTGTCGCTCGTCGGCTGAAATTTCTAAAGGAGAGGAGCCGACGCCGACCGGAGAGAAAAGGGTGAAAGAAAAGCGAGAAACAAGAAGGCCGGAAAAAAATTCCCTGGGCTTTTCCGGGTGCCTTACCTGGACTCCTCTTGCCCAGGCATACAAAGAATTTCTTTTGACGCGGCATTACAGGGACACATATAACTGCGCTCCTCCCCCCTACCCCCCTCTCCCACCCGCCTCGAAAACTCTGCCGACGAAAGAGATTCTTGCCCTCCTCGGCACGTATAATTCCGTCGCCCCCTTACTCATGGGGTCGGTAATCGGACGGACGCTGGGTGCTGGCTCTTATCGGAACGCGGGATTTGACCGGAAGTGAGAATGTAGTAGGGGAGTCGGGCGGAAGCGAAAAAGGAAAGAGAGCGAAGATCGAACGAGTCGCGGTCGAAGCTCTGGTGGCGCGGCCGTGGTAGGGGGAATGGGGGAGGATGGGCGGGCGGGCGGAGGAATCGCTAAAAGGAATGTGCGCCCGAGCGTGAGACTCCTGAACCGCCACCGTCCGATGCGCATACGTGGCCTCCGGTCTTTTCGACCTTTTCCCAGGACTTGACGCTACTGCAGATGCCGAAAGTCCACGTTCGTTGAAATAGTGCGAAAAATAGAATTCGACGAGGTGTGGGGGTGGAGGAGGGGCGGGTCAGAACAATATTTAGAAGCGAATGCGTACGCTGTTGGTAGAGCGGGAGGGTGGGAGGCTACAATTGGAATTCGCTCGTTCGGGGAGTTGATTTTTATTAACGCTTTCCAAGTATTTCTCCCCGTGAAAACCAATGTTTCGAATGCAAATGTTTGGCTTTGATTAAACCTCGCCTCGGCTCTCTCTCTCTCTCTCTCTCTCTCTCTACTCCGCTCTCCCCGTCCCTCGACCCCCGGCCCGCCTCCTACCCACGCGCACCTTATTGTCGTAATCGATTCGACTGTAAAAATTTAGCGCATGGTCTTTGATATTTTCCTCCGCTGTGGCTGGAAATGTCCTGGAAAAAGGAATTTAACATGACAAACAAGACGCGGAGCACGGCGGCGGCGGTGGAGGCGGCGCAGCGTTTTGGGGCGGAGGAGGGGGGGGGGTACTTGCTGGCCCGTGTTTACAATTCAAAAAATGACACAGACAGTTTATTCGCGATTTTCATGCATCCCTAGATCCAGGCTGAGTTTGCTCAGATACCGAATCCGGCCAAACTTTCTGCGCACACATAATTATATCCTATTTCATCTTACGACGCGGAGCCGCCTTAATTACCTTATTTACCTCTTCCTATGAACTATGACTTTTTATTTCTATGTTTCTGCTCTACCAACTCCAATAGTTTACTTATGGAAAGTATGTGTCCCGTGGATTGTTAAGAAGCTTGGATTTATCTGGCTTTAAGTAGGCCTTAACCGCTTGAAATTACTTATACAATTTCCTTAATATTACCCTGTAATCAAAACTCGTAATTTTTTAATTCAATATTTACATGAAATTACGAACCTTTTTACTGTGAAAGTATTCTGTCAGCAATGCAGTAAATCCTAACAAATATAATAAAGAAATTAAGAATTTGAAAAGGGAGGATTTCTCCAAGTCTTTTTGACGACAGAAAATCCAATTTTATTAAATATTAAATTTTGTTAAATGTTTTAAATTTGATTGAAACATTTATATCGTCTCGTCCGTATTTGGTTAATATTAAGCGTACGGGACCGGTTTAATGAAAAGACTATTTTACGGAGCTATTCTGATAAATTTAGTGAGCTATTGACAATAAAGGAGCTAAGGAAAGTGTGCGAATGTACAGATTCGAGCCAGTCGGCGAGGAATCGATTGTATCTCTGCCTTAATTGCTATCATTTCCAATGTATTAACAGAGAAAATCAGTGGCCAAGGAAAGGTTATTGTGAGCAATTATTAACCGACACCATAGAAAATCGAGAAAATCGATCCGGCCACTAATTTATACACATATATATATATGGAGAGAGAGAGAGAGAGAGAGAGAGCGTGAACAATTAATAGCAACAACGATAGTGAGAATACAAAACAAAATAATAATTATAATATGAAGAAGGAGGATAAAAATGATAGTATTAATAAGTTTACGGTGCGATTATAAAGCAATTATGATTGGAGAGGAGCTTTCACCGCAAAGGAGGATAGATAATAAAATTATTATCAACATTAAAAATTAATCGACGGGGGTTAAATGCGTTTTTTCGGGTCGGAAGTTCTACATCAAGGTTGACAGGCTTAATGTTCGAGCGTGGGTAATACAGGCTCGATAAAGAGGTAATGCATCCATTAAAAATTTGGAAAAACCATTAGGCATTGAACACGTGATCGGTGTAGCGGGGGGGGCGGAAGGGGGGTAGAGTGGGTGGAGTATGGGAGGGAGAGGGGGTGCAGGGAGTGGAAATTGTCGAGACTTCTCTTCGGGGTTGTGCAGGCTCGTTGGACTGGAAGCGGAAGGTTGAGGCATTAGCCCGCGAGCTAGAGAACGAGCGAGCGAAGGAGTTGCGGCCGGGGAGGGGCGCAGAAGGGGTGGTTGGGGGTAGTCGCGAACCGAAGTAAATCATAATGGCGCAGGGCTCGGAGCATCAAGAAAACGCATTCCGAGGAATTATAACGTTGTAATCTTCATGCATCCGAGATTTACGCCCGGAGGCACGTGTAAGTCTAAGAGGTTGATTTGTGCGGAGCCAAGGCTGAATTGCAAATCCATTGGATGAATGGAGCGAGGATGGAGCGAGGGTGACGGAGAGTGGAGGAGGAGCGGGAGGAGAAATAAGCGGCTGCTTCATCAGCATTCTTAATTCGCTGAGCGGGAGTCCGTCTTTCCGCGATGTCGGCAGTCGACGATGAGGCTCCGGGGTGAGAAAATTCACAATTACAAGGAGGAGGTCATTTTTCCTGTCACCGACGACGACGACGACGACAACGACGACGACTAAACGAGTAAAAGAAAAAAGAAACGAAGAAAAAAAGAAAAATAAGGAGAGAGCTTCGAAGAGCGTGACTTTGTCGGACTTTGCCGGGTTCGTGGTGTCCGTTGTTACCATGAGAGCTCAGCCGCTTATTATTTGCCATTAACCGACTGCGCGCGTGTTTAGCGCACAGGTACATATATAAGTCTCGAAGATGTTTTCATAATGTTGTTTAATTCACTAGAGAGTCGAAGCGGAAGATTATAATTGCTTTGTACAGGTTTGCTCGCAATGCAAGGAACAAGTATCGAACGTTGAGCGAGAATTGAGATGGGAAATGAATATAATTTTAGGACTGAGGAAGGAATTTCATTGGTATCCGGTACCGTATAACACACCTTAGCAAGACAATTAAAGCTGGACATTGTTTAAGATGTGTATCGGCATTGATAAGAGTAATGATTTGACATATAATGCCTCGTCTGGTCCCGAGATGGGAAAGGGAAACCATTTATCGAGCCGACTGACTGAACCCTCTTTCGGGTACAATTAATAAGAATTTATTATCGTTCGCTGGTGACTTTACAGCATCTTCCAATACTGCATTGGCATAATGTTCTTTTTATCGTTTTTCCCGTCGCGGAGCTAAAAGTGTCCCTGATAAATTTTATACGTACACGCGATTGGATTTATAAGGGCGGGGAGGGGGCGACTCCGGATGCAAGTACGGCCCTGACGTAGCCCAATAACGAGCCTCCGTCGGGCTTAAATCGAGTTTCCAAAAATTTTGCCTCGTGATTTACAAAGTCGAGTCGGGGCTTCCTTACGTCGTAGCGGAGAAGTAAGTGGCTTTTCCCCCGGATGAAGCTGTCCGATAAATAAGAGCTCCCGCGCAATGGCCAGGAGAGCTAGAGCCCGCGTGGGGATCTTAGCCGGGGACATCTCATGCGGAACATCTTTCTCTCGGGCGCGGTGGCTCGGGCGGCGGGGGGAGGGGGGTAGAGAAAAGGCGCCTCGTTAACGTTACCTTTTCAGACCCTCTCCAGTAGAGAAATCTCCTCGTGCGAAAATGAAACGCCCTGACTCTTCCTCCACCTCACCTCTCTCCCTCTCTCTCTCTCTCTCTCTCTCTCTCTTAGTCTGAGCGTAATATATATATATATATACACAGACACGTACGTGTGGATAACTGTACATATGCGTGGATGTGTAAGCACGTGAATCCCTACCCAAGGGATGTCGTTTTTATTATCTCTCTCTCTCTCTCTCTCTCTTCGCTGGTACTCATCTCCCCCGGTACATTCCTAGCAATCGAGAACAAAAAAAAAAAGCTTTTGAACCCTATCGTTTTCGAGCTCGAGGCACAAAGCTAGATTGGAACGTAGCTTACGATGGCTCAAACCTTATATTAACGCTTAATGGCCTTGAATTCAGTGTTTCCTAAACAAGATTATAAAAATTCGGCGAGATTTTTTTTCAACTTTACCTGCCACACTTTCTCATCGGCACTTCCTTTCCGGAGGAAGGATAACATTTCAGAATTCCGCCCTTCAACTTCATAACAGAAATTAAAAAATACCATTTTAGACTCCCGACTCTCTGTGTGTCCGTGCGCACTTAAATTAAAAATATGATGGATGCATTCGAGGCGTTTTAGTTCAATTTTTTT
The DNA here is from genome assembly GCA_018883505.1 of Ceratosolen fusciceps. NCBI lineage: Eukaryota > Metazoa > Arthropoda > Insecta > Hymenoptera > Agaonidae > Ceratosolen > Ceratosolen fusciceps. The sequence goes on from RCIC01000008.1 coordinate 7,382,893, forward strand.
AATGTTCCCTTTCAATCAAACATATAATATATATATATATATATATATATAATATGTGTGCACAAATGTCACGTTATATATCGAGTATCGATTCTTTTTGTACACCGCGTGCATTACATTTGCCGAGCTAACTAATTTTGTAAACGTATAAGTGGTTTCTATCACGTGCTACGTTAATATCGCTATTGAATTAATATCGGAGGGTGAGGGTGATGGGGAGGGGAGGGAGGGAGGGAGGGAGGCCTTTTATAATGAAAGAACCGAAAAAACTGAAGTGAGAAGAAGATCGATTTATCTGGGTACTAAATATTAAAAGGTCGGAGCGAAATATTAAAATACTTTTGGCAGGTAAGCAGATTCCGAATATATCTTTGAAAGTATAGCAGCGTAATCCAAAATTGTATTTCGCTTAGCTCCACTTAGAGTTTTGCTGAGCCTCGAATCATTCGAAATTATAGGAGCTATAGGAGTAAGACGGGCTCGAATAAAGAATTGAATTACCGTCTCTGCCCGAGGCCAATCTCGATATTATCTAATCCCTTCGGAATATCGAAGCGACGTTTGTATCTCACCCCTCCTCCTCTGCCCCGCAATAACATCCGCAATTAATCGTCCGCGGTACCTAACTCGCGACCTCCTCGCGCTTCACATCCCTCCCTTGCCCCGTGAGGGGGGAGGCGCCACAAAATCGCTACGAGCATTAGAGCGGCGTTCGGGTTGAATGCGGGTGTGGGTGGGGTGGGTGGAGTTGGAGTCGTTTAAAGCGGACCGGAAGTGTCAAGTAGTCGAGATATTAAAGGGATTCGTGGCTTAGAGAACTCGAGGTTTATCTTTGCAGCGAGAAAAATAAAGGAAAAAAAAATAAAGGTCGCACTTGACAGAGTACTTGATTATCTCTCATTGTATCGGATGGCTCACTTCCACCACCAGACTCATCTCTGCCACTCCCCCCCCACCCCCGCTCCCACCGCGTCGTGTCGCGGTAATGCGCGCCGAGGGTGCATTAACCCCGCGGGCACGGGCATTACAATCTCGCCGCGGCAAGTCTTGGGTTTTACAAATGCGCGGCCAACAGGGCGTAGCCATTAGGGTTGGAACCCTCCCTGGCGTGGAAAAGGCCGCGATGACTCGTGACTCGATTATTTTGCGAGCCTCCGGCTCGAGAGGATTTTGAGGGATTGAGCACCGCCGGCTGGGCCGGCTCGCTTTGAATTAACTTACGATTGCTCCGATGAATATTTTATAATAATATAGTCGACCGGGGTATCCGAAAGGTCTCGGGGCCCTTTGACAGCGCGCCCTCTGCTTGTACTCCTCCTCCGTCTCTCCTCCGTCTCTCCTCCGTCTCTCCTCCGACTCTCGACTCCGACTCGTCGACATCATCACGTACCGCGGCTCGTTTTACTTTAGCCGAGGTGGTATTACAAATTCACCCGTTCCTCGTTCTCCTTCCCCCCACACGTCCCGCGCCCCGCGTCTAGCCGTTCGCTAAGACAGGGAACACGCGGTCGTTAACTCGTACACTCCTCCCTCTTTGTTTAATACATTCTCGGCTTAATTGTAATTTCTAAATTTGCACCTGCTTTTAATTTGACAAATACTTTTAACGCTCCGTTCGATCCTTAATAACGAAAGGCGAGTTTTAAACAAACGGATAAACACAGATGCGCGTGGCTCCCTCTAGGCGCCCTTGCGATCTTGCGAATTTCTTCACTTACGGGGCCCTCCAATTAAATATTATTCCAATTACCCTCGTTACTGTCCCGATTATTCGTCCCAATACTTCTATCGCGCTCGCGAACACGTATCCGCAATATGTCCTTAGATCTATCTGTTAAAAAGTAAGCGCGACTCGACTCAAAGCTAATTGCAAAATTATATGACTTGCTCGAGTGTAAATTCGTCGGCGCACAATTAATTTCTCAAAACCTGTGTAATAATTCTACGTTACCTCATCCTCTGCACTATTTCCCGTATACACGTATACTTTCTGCATTTTCTTTCAAACTCTTTAATGTCGCTGCTGCAAGTTTACGGAAATTATTATTTTAATTAATCGAGACAATTCGTTGTGTGCGTTGTTGCCCAATACACGTCTACATAACATTTTTCATAAAGGTCTTCCAACGGTGACGAAATTTATTATTATCCAGGCTAGATGAAGTAATCGATTAAAAAAAAAAAAAAAAAAAAAAAAAAAAAAAAAAATCCGTATTAAATCGTTAGCCCTGTAAGAGAAATCAATACTTTCGTACAACGGAAAAGGATAAAGAGCCTCTAATATCTTTATAACGTGGGAAATAAAATTCCTCGGGATGATTTCTAAATAATTAAGAGGCGCAAGTTCTTTCGCCACTGAAACTTCAAAATAATAATATTAAATATTAAAAGTATTTGCTTTTAAAGTTCGCCAGGAGAACGTCCGGATTAATTTTAATGGATAATAGTGTCGGCTACGAAATTAATATAAAATATTTCTGAACAAAGGCGGAGATTTATAATTTTAAAGGCTCGGTAAATCGCGAGCTTGGCCTGTAGCGTAACACAAACACGGGATAACATAAGATGTCGAATGAAAATGCATTTGTAGAGATTTGGGGACAGGGGTGATCCATTTAGCTAAAACAAGTGCTCTGGTAATAGAAGCACGATGTCTGCGGAAATTACTTTCGTCATAAGCGTCATAAATGAGATTAATGACGCTGCCTGCGGATCCAGGTGACTGACGGAGTTGATAAATTTAATACGAGCGAGCCGTCTCGGTACTTGGTTACTACCAACTCGACGATAACTCACCCGTACAAAGCTATTGGCCATTTTATTTATCAACTTCTTGGGGGATCCTTTTTAATAATAATTGTCGCTTTCGTCCCGATGCCGGAGAGTGTCGATACGTAAAAGTCCATAAAAGGAGCCGATGCGGTTAAAGGCTAGTCGGCGCGCTCGAGATGAATGTTAACGCGGTAATTTAAGAACGCAGTGTCGCTGAAGTGAACGCCGAAGAAGCCGCCCACGACCTCGACTTCCAGGACGCGTAGGCTCGGCAACTCGGTAAGCGCGAGTCTGGCTTAACGAAAAGAGCCGCGAACCTCGAGGGCAGCCGCGCTTCGTCCACTCATCCTCCCCGCCCGGGCCCTTCCAACCATCCCTACTCTAACTCCGGGTAACCGAACGATCCCAACTATGCGGCAACAATTTATAATTTCGCATCGTGACTCTTGGCCGGGTGGCCTCCCCTCGAGCATTATTACTTCGGCCAACCTGGATAATTTTCCTCGTTTGTTCGGCGCGGTCCGTGCTGCCTCCTCGTGCACCCGCCTGCCCCCAACGGATTCCTTGTTCCCGGTCGGGACCGACTCGTACCGCGCCCCTCAAGACCCCTTTGTTTGTCGCGGCTCCGGTCCATCGGGCTCGCAGCGCCCCCTACCGCTGCCTCGGCACCTTCTCCGGCGCCCCCCATGAACTAACCGAGCCGCCCCTGATTATTACCCGCTCCTTGCTTACCGCTTACTTTCAGCCCTCGGACTCTACAGCTTTTTCATAAGATAACCCGCAATAACACGCAATAACCCCGAGTATCGGCAAATCCGGCCTCTTTGCCGAGGACACGAACATTAATGGAGCCGAAAGGATCGTCAATCCCGTAGTAATTAAGCTGGAAGGTCGTCAGCTCGCTCACCTCACTCAGCTTTATAAAGTTTTTAATGTATGTATGCGCGGCTCCGCAGCCAAGAGTGATTTATGACGTTCCGCCTATGCGTAACCATATAATAATACTATTATTCCGAGCCGAAACAGGATATATCGTCCATCCTTCAGCTTCCCTTCGTCATTCGTTTTCATCGGGAGTCGAAAGAACGGTCTTAAGGTCTCCGGAAGTGGGGGGGGGGGGCTCGACGATCGACTTCCCACCGAGAACAAGGAAAATTTCATTATCCCGGATCAGAAATTCTTGGAAAATTTATATAATTGAATCCTCCTAAGTGAATTAACGAGTTTCTTCTTCTTCTTATTATTATTCTTCTTCTTATTCTTCTTCTATATGCAAGATGCTGGATTGCCACGGTCATACCTATTGGCAGAGCGCTAATGAAGGACTTTTTTTCTTTATTTATATTATGAAATCAAACAGAAAGTCGGTGCGGGATTTATCTCTAAAGTGTGCTCTTAGAAATATCAAGACGAATTTTAATGTATGGAAACTAAATTACGATGTACGGATTAAAATATTATTCTGACACTTGATACGGATTTATGCTAATGGACTTGAAATGATTCTCGATCCCAAGAGATTATTACATTGATTTTTATGAAATTTCGATAAGCGACTGCTGCCCCTCCCCGCCCCACGCCACCCACTCGCCCACTTAATAATACTTACATTCACGAATGTAAAGCAACATTTTGTTAAAATCCTTTATTTTAAACCTGTGAGCGGATGATTAACTTTATAATTGATGTAGTTTAATTTGCATGAGTAGCAATAATTATTTAAAAATGAAATTTTAATTCAACTTTTGCTTAATACATTTAATCTATAATTTTATATACCAATAGTTAAGAAAAAGGCATACATGGCAAGTCAGTATATTATTCCGTATCTTGATATATTTGATTTATAATAATGCATTAACCAAGTTGTAAATCAATTACCTTGTTTAAATTACTCTATTAATTTTGAAATGCTTTTATAATGAAATTACTATTATGCGATCACTAACTATTAAAAATGAAATTTTACCATAGACCCTTACTAAAGTAAAGCTGAAGAAACTACATTAAGGGATGATTTTTAAAACATTTTTCACTAGTCACTTATTGTTATCCATTATTTTATGTAAAAGTATATTTGCACGCCCTTTTCAAGTTAAATAATTCTTTACATACTTTTATTCCACGATAAACCACACACGTTCGCACACGCGCGCGCGCACACACACGTACATGCATGAATGTAAATTAATATTGAATTAATAAAGGTTGAAATTTTTTTTAAATAAAATTTTTTATTAAAGTTCTTCTCTACGTAGCGAGTGATTCGTATAAATTCCGAATACTAATAAAGGGCATGTTTGTAAGCAATGAATAGCCAATTGTGATTGACCGTATGTGGAAAAGTGGTGTATCAGTGAGTCCAAAGTTCTTCAGATGAATATAATAATATATATCTAGCTTTCATTAAATTTAACCTTATGCAGGCAAAATATTTTTTCATACAAAACAATAGAATAATAATAAAAATCAACTTTTTTTTTTTTTATACGACTAATAAAATTAGAATTTCTTATAGTAATGGTAGGGTGTAATTCATAGGGAACCGGAATTATCTTTAATATTATTCTGGTTTCAATTATTACAAAATGGCATAATTCCAATTAATTTTTCAACTCAATTTATTACTAATTAATTCAATTTAATAAGGTATGAACGAATGACGGAATTCATATACTACCACCAACCGACTATGCTATTTATGGCTAAATTTACAAATGAATTTAAATGATTTAACCAAAAACGATTACAATATCTTAATTCATAGAAGTCTAATTCTCGAGAAAGTTATGAAAAATATAGAGATTGTGTAAATTCTACAAGGTATTTGAGACTCGAGGCACATAATTTATGCATTATAGCTTTGCGACTTTTTCAGTTTCGTAATAATATAAGAACGCAGTGAAGTTTGCGTATAAAAGAGCAATAATTTCATAATTCTTAGGGAAAACTCGCATATAGTAAATGTAATATTCTTAAGGGGAAGTGGCAAAATGGCGGTATTCGAGAAACAGGCTTTTTAGTATAAAAAAACTTTTTTTACATTATCAATATGAAATATAAATAAATTGGTGTCGTTGATTCATGCTGTTAACTGCTAAAAATGCATGTATTGGAAACGTCATTTTAATTTTAATTAAAAATGTTTGCATTGAATTTTATTCTGAATTGAAAACAAATAACGTAAAAGACGTATGTCAAATAACATCGGAATAAATATTTGAATTGTCGGACACGTATACGAATAGGATTAGGATATCTTTTTCGCACTTTTCTTATACGAAAGACAATTTATACGAAAGTATACGAAGCTAATTATTAAGCTTTAATATATTTTGAGAGAGAAAACAAGTCGGCGGGGATAATGATTATCAAAACAGTTTTATCTCGACAATTTTACTTTTTCTCATTTCTTTATACAAAAGCAAAAGTTTCTTCATACAAAAATTGTAAGATAATAATCAAGAATTATTTTCCATGATTTCTATAGATGATCTATAGATCTCATCTCCATTTAACCGTCTCGATTAATTGATCTAATCAGGTAAACCCATAGATTAATAAAAATGAATACATTATAATTATTGAGAAGGCTGCTCAAGTGATATATGACTTTATAATTACATTTGTATTTGAAATCTGTTTGGAAATTTGTATTTGAAAATAAGCAAACGAAGCAAACGAAATTTCTATTTTTACTATTTATATAGTCGTAGGTACGAGTCCTTGAAATATTTTTTACCGACACCTACAAAGTAAACTGAAATATAACGCTTTCCATTCCATTCTACCAGGAACATCGACATCTTTGCTATTATTTAGCTTAACTTGGCGAAGATAAGAACCTGGGAAGATAAGACTAACTAGGAACTTTGAGGAAAGTTCGTGCTCCTGAAGGTGTCTTCTGTGCATGTGATAAATAGACTTTTAGAAAACGAAATCATGTATATATTTAAAGTTGAAGTAACGCATTAGAGAAAATTCTGACTCTTTGAATGCTAAATAACAAAATAGCAGACTTAACGGAAGGTCACGTGAAGGTAGGAGAGGGTAAATATAAACCTATAATTCTTTTATAGGGAACTCGAATGATGTAATTAATTCAAGATCGCGTGTTATTTTGAATGAAGGAGACGAATTTATAGGGAATTTTAAATGTTTACGAGCAATAAATTGACGATCAAGTCGAAAAACGATCGAAATTCCTGCGACAGGTGCATTATAACAATAATTATACCCCAATAACCCCAAATGGTTTATTTGGATTATTTGATTGAAAAAGTGTGTGTGTGATTGGTATGGAACAAGAAGTCAGTGGCGATCGAGAATGGAGGATCGACGGGAGTAAAAGTACTCTTTAACGCGTACTCTTATCGGACATTAAATATTTAAAACGTTGGCAGTTTAGGTTAAAAAAAAAAAAAAAAAAAAAAAAAAACTAATGAAAATTATTTTTAATGATGTTCGGGATCTATTATTGCTCAAGCCCCCGAAATGTGACCGGGAAGATTCCCGGTTACGATTTCGAAGCGGAAATTCATAATCGGAGGCAGGCGGGGTGTATTTATTATACGTTGATCGGCGGGAGCTTTTTCAAAAAGTCGACTGAATTTTGCCGCACGAATCATCGCGCGCGTCTTTTATTTTCGCCTGCATTTGACAATGTCCGCTAAATTGCCGGGCTAAAGCAAAATTTCATTTAATCGCTCGTTATATTGCCGAACTACGTGACGAGGCCGCATTTTCAATTCGATGGCTCGTGAAATTGAAAACAGCAGTTCCATAGCATATTGTTAAATTTTAATCGAGAGTGCGAAAATTGAGCGACGTTACAAGCGACAAATTAAATAATACGTGTATCCATGGCAATTATTTTATTCTGCCCTGCTAAATAGAAAGTCGCCCGGCACACAACGACCTCGACTGATCATTTAGTCAGGAGCGGGATTATTTTTCAACCGTTTCAACCACATTTTTAAGCGTTATAATCCTTCGAAGGCTCGTTCAGAGTCCAAACAAACTCTTCCATTATCAAAAAAGCGTCTTAAGTATTAATGCATGATGCGCGACAATCCCGCGTCACGCGACAAGTAATTTAAATAAATAAATAAATAAATAAATAAAAGTCCTTAAACGTGAATTATAGAAGAAATTGTCTCAGGAAATGCGAAGCAACAAGTTGTGAGCGTCGACACGACATTGCTCAGAATAAGTAAGCTTGAGCTGCAAATTAATGCACGTGCCTACAAGTTGTTTTCCCACTCCCCGACCCGCGGACCGTTCTTTTAAGTGGCTCATACTCTCAGCTGCGGAATGGCGGGAAGCCAATCGACTTTCGCTTATTTGGCTTATTTGGCTTATTAATCCATGTTCCGAGGCATTTAAAACGAACGTGTCACGCGTCACGGGGACGATGAATCGTTGCTGCTGTCGAAACGCTTGAAGCCGAGTCCCGTGCGAGGGAGAGACAGGGAGAGAGAGAGAGAGAGAGAGAGACTGAGTCCGAAGATCGACGTGGCTCCGCTGCGTGACTAGACTGCGGCATGTCCCTGACTTTTTCTTTTCCGCGTGACTCGACGTGCCGCATTTTTCTCGCGATCGTGTCGTTGCGCCGGCTGCCCTCGAACGGAAACATATATCCGCGCCCCCTCCCGTGCAGCCCGGATAATTTTTCACCCAACCGGGCCCGACGTCACTCACCCCCGGCATAACCCACGCACCATCTACGCGTACGTGCGCGCGAGGCGCTGCCTGCCTGCCGGAGTCGGTCGACCGGACCGCCACGTACCGCCTCGGACCAACTCGGACCGCCTCGGACCGCCTCGGACCTCCTCGACTCGGATCTAAAACGAGCTTTTAGATGAAAAACGATCGCGGCCAAGATCAGCCGCTCCGTCATATCCGGGCATCTCTGTCCGCTTCACCGGCTCAACTGCGCAAATTAATTGCTCGGGGTCGGGCGGGCGGGCGGGCGGGGGGGGGGAGGCAAAAGTTGCCGAAACTACGATTAAACTTGGCGAAATAACCCGAGCGCTGCTTAGATCCGTATAATTAATGCCGGCTTTTCCAACCCCTCCCCTTTCATTTTCCACCTAGTTATGCCATTTTACTCTACTTAGCTTGAACGAGCAGCCTTTTCTACGATTTTAATCCCGATTATACGCCTCCACTTCTTCTTGAGCCCTTCAATTTTTCTTTACGATGGTACAACCAATCGCTTTGAAAGCATTGCTCGCCTGTACTTGCTCGTGTTACCCCCTTTTATAACGCGATTAATTATTAATAATATTCGACCCTCTTAACTGTATACGACCACAAGCTCCCAGAGCCATTTTTTCCTCCCGATTACGTGTTTGCAATTGAACGCATGCGATCTTCCGTTTATTGCATGATTTATGATCTGACAGTTTAAGTGCGGCTTGCGATGCCAAAGCGATTTGCCTAACGTACCCTCCGAGCTTCCGGTGCATAACGATAAATATCAATAGAGATAATCATAATACCGTTACCGCATATTATATTTAATTTGTTAAATTAAAAAAAGCGAACGTTCTCAACAACAGGAATCGCGCAATGAATCCAAATTGTCATTTTAATGTAGGATCTTAAAAGTCAGTTAAACACCCACCTATCTAAGCTTGTAATAAAACATGAAGAACCTAAACGCTACGAAAATCAAGGAATTTAATTGAATTAAAAATACAAGTTCGTCCCAGTCGATTTATAGTTAATTATCACTAACTATATAATAGTTATGAGATTGTAGATTTCAAATCTTGACTTGTTATACATGAACATGCAGTAAAACTGAAAATAGACACAAGGTATAATATTTCAAACTGCAACGAAACTGATGTAATTAAGTATATTAATTAATGTATTAAAAGAAATAGATTTTACCATTAGATGTACATTAATTGTCGACATTACAGATAAATTATCGAATTAATACGTTTGATTGAGCGAGATACATTTAACAATTAAAACATTATGCTCCAACTATAATTAATATTATTATTTGATTGTTATATTTGGATTTCATTATTTAGTACTTTCGTTGATTGTCAATTAAATGGTTTCATTGGTTTTGAATATATTTACCAGCGCGTATTAAATATTAAAACGTATTTTCTTCCATTTCATAGTAATTTGAAAAATTTTCTTTAAAAAACTTTGTAGGATGTGAAGAATTTTGCACAAATCGAACTCATTTAATTTTTCATCTATAAATATCCAATATTTGACAACCAAAAATAATCAACATTGATTCAGAAAATGTTAAACGCTTATTTATTATTTAATGCCAAAAGTTACGTAACGAAAAGGTTAAACAAATTTTATTTTATTACTTACACATTTATGGACATGAACCAAAACATGAAAAGCTTAAATACTACACTCACATCATCAGGCTTCGTAACAATCGAGATTTGTTAGTTGTAACTGATTACGACTTTTTAAATACTTGTAATATTGATGGCCACATTATTACGTAAGGAAATAAAATACGTGTATTTTTTAAATTGATTAACGAAATATAACTATTGAAATCGAAGGTAAATTAGTAGGGGATATATTGTTTATAAACTATGTTGATTCAATTATTAAAGAAATAATGATTAAAAAGTTCTTAAGAATTTTTATTTATCATGGAGGTTTTCCATTAACTTATAGCAGTAATATATATATATGTATGTATTTTTTATAATAAAAAAAAAATTCTCACCATTTATATTAGCATAAAGAAAATTTATGTTCTTATATAATTTTCTGCTTTTATTTTATTTTAATTAAGCGGCTTTGCAGAAGCTATAAATTAAACAATTGTCCTCATATTATAATGAGAAGCTTATTATCAGCTTCGTTTGCGCAAACTTTCAGTTGAGATAAAACGATTATAAATCTACTTACTCGGGATATTGCCCATTGTATTGATAGTGATAATGTTTTTGTTTTTTTTAATAAATATATTTAGTACGAAGATAAACGTAAAAAACGAGAGAAACTCTTATTACAATTGCAGGTTAAATAAAACGGCTAATGAATATTTGCAAAGTTTTTTTAAATTTCTTTGAATTCCTCCTATCCGGCGTTCTATTCTTTTAAAAATGTGAAAAAGGGCTTTTAGAAGAATGCATGAAGCACAGATAAATTAATAGTACTTCGTATGGATGCTTCGCCGGGAGAGAATAACGTCTATTTGATTAAATTTTAATAAAAAAAAAGAAAAAGAAACAAAAAATTTTAATTCCTGTAAAATTCAGGTTTGTAAATTATTGAGCGTAAAATGTCCGTAAATCATTAAAACAAAAATCGCTTATACCTCCAGTTGTACTAGAGTTGATGTAATGTTATATAAAAATATAATATTATCGCTCGCGTTTCGTTAGGGGAGGAGCTTTCAATTTATAAAGCTTGAGATTAATAAAGATTTGCCCTTTGATAATAAAAAAAAAATAAATAAAAAAAAAAGGTTTCCGTCAATAGCGAATGTTTCGACGAATTCGGAATGCTTTCGAGGACCGAAGGACAAATAACGAGAGTTCGAGTTGAGATTCCGCGCATATCGAATAGAACGAATTGTCAAACGTATCGCTAGAAATGTTGAAGAGCGCGCGTATGACGAGAAACTGTTAAAGCGAAGCGATAAAAATGCTGGGGGGGAGGGGGGGAGAGAATAATGAACTAATATAGGATGGACGAGGGGAAAAGGTAACTGATATAATACTTGGATCGTAGGAAGTCCCGGTAATTCCTGGGCCGTCGTTACTCCAACTGGGCTTGGCACTTCCGGGGACTTTAGAAGGAGAGCACAAGGCACGCGTACGTAAGTATATGTTGTGGAAAGCGAGGAGACTCACCACCAAGGAGAAATAGACCGCAAGCGACGAGTGTCCTGTGATCCGAGCAGCAGTGCCCGATCAAAGCCGATATTGTCCCGGCGAGGATGAGCACCGCGGCCACCACTTGAAACGGTGTGGATACCCTGGAACATAAGAACGAGGATAAAGCAATTACGTATGTTCGCATGCTCCTGCTGCGCCACCCCCCCCCACTTCTCCCTCCTTGCATATTACACTTTATGAAAATGGATCGATTGCTCAAGGAGTATTCATTTTCATTTTACAACTCCTACAGCTTCCGCCGAGCCTTCCTCGAAGGAGCTCAACCTTTTATTTGTTTATTTATTTTTTTTTATTTTTTTCATTTTTAAAAATACCTCTACCGAATATCCGAGTGAAAGAGCTTCAAAGCTCTGTTGCCCCCAGCTCTGGGGGCTCATGCGCGATGCTTAATTGAACAATTAGATTTCTCTTACCTTTATTTCTTCAATATTTCCACAGCTCCCTTATCAAAACTATTCGACGTATTAGTTCTCGTAATGTTATAAGTTTCTTTACCTTTTTCTTATATTTTTCAGTCTAATCAGGCCGATCGGCGATCGACCGAGAATAAAGAATGTCAACGTTTTCATAATAAATTCCAATAAACTGCTTTTCGCGAAATCTGTCAAACCGATCGAGGATTCGTTTACGTATACAATATAAGCGTCAGGACTTCACGTAACAACACGTTGACAACAAAATTCTTACGTCAATTATTCATTGGTTACTGCCGTCCAACTATTTAGCCCGGACAAATTTCATTTCGTTTTCTCTCTACGAACGAATACTCTTGTACAGTAAATAATCAATGCCTTGTGAACAAAAAAAAAAGAACAAAAAAAAAAGACTAATTAAACCGTGCTTTATACAATTTTCGGATTAGTTATACAATTATACAATTATAGTTATACAATAATCAAATAATTGTAGGTACAAAATGACATTAGCATCGTTCGAGGAACTGCTGGATTTCTATTTGGTGCACAAAGTATCCGGAATGTACTTTAAATACAATCGATTGTAACACTTTAAGTATTTTTTCAATTGCGTAGAATCTAGCATAGAATTTATTTGGTTTGGCTAAAATTTTACGATTTTTATGTTTTATGGATCTTTAATTCCAATAATTATTCTTTATGAACTAATGAATTTAGTCTTACGTCGGGGAAAACTTTTTACCGATGCGAACGAAATGAATTTTTTTTTTTTTTCACAAATGCACATCTGCTTTTAAATATTCATTGTCGACCAATGATCAAATATACGTATTTACACTCTCTTTCAAAAATGCTGATACGTTTTTTATTTTTCATTAGCGGCTATAGCGGCACTTCCTGTAAACTTTGTAGCTCATACAGCGAGATCCTGCAAAGCTGCATCTAAAATTTCGTAATTTTGAAATTATTAATAAAAAATGTTGATAAAAAAGTTTTTTCGTTCCTTTATTGAATTCGCACACAAAGCATATGAAAAATGTACAAATTTTCGTTATTATTATTTTTTTATTTATTTATATATTATTTATTTACTGTTTTCTTTTTTTTTTTTTTTTTAATGAAAACATTGCAAAAAGTGGTTTTTCGTACGATAAATCAAGAGACATCGCGATGTAATGAATACAAAGTGCGCATTTTAATAAATATTATAATTTATAATGAAGTAATTGAGATAAACAGGATGTGCTGTTTGTAACAAATTTGAATCATTATTAAAAACTGTAGAAATGAATATCTTCGCTCAAAATTTGAATGATTAATTACTTTAATGCTATTCTGCTTCCTTAGCTTGACGGCATTTTTACTAAATGGAGCTTGTTACTCAGCCATAATGTAACTGAAAGCTACGGGGGACATAATAATTCTAATAATAATAATAATAATAATAATAATAATAATAATAGTAATAGTAATAATAATACAGAGCACTTAATTTAGTGCTTCCATGAAAAATTATGACCATTAACGAGAAAAAATTTGCTAATCTTGAGTCGCAATGCCACGACGATGAAAATCCCGTGTTTGTGTAATAGAAAAATATTATCTGGCAAAATAGTTTGCTACGTAACAGGATTTCCATTCTTATATTTATATTTTTATTTTTATTTCTGCTCTTGCGAAAGACAGAAGATATCTTTTGAGAAAAAAGCAACACAAACAACACGTTAATACACGCTTCTCTTTGAATCCAAAAGTTTAATGCTTGGGGATGAATGTGTGTGTGTAGCTTTTAGGGAATGCCTGTGCTTCTGGTATACACAGTGAGACTCGTTCTAAAAAGAAGACAAACGGACCGGAATAGACAAGGTATTTATTTCAATGAGCTAATGAAAACCAATGATGAAGGAAATTAATCAGGATATCTGATATACGAGACCCAATACGACGCGCCCAAGTGTCCAACAGTTTATATACTAATTTCAACGCGAGGCTCGACCCGGCAGAAAAAAAATAAACAAATTCGTAAATCCTATTTAATAGCGGCATTAATTTAACGTTATGAATATGCTTATAATGTTATTGGGGGGTTATTAGCACATTATGATATCAATTGATTATTTTCTTTTAGCGTATTAAGTCAGTCGCTGGCTTATTATAAAAGTATTAATTATTATATATCGTTCATTAGTTGGATGGTTGACCGGCAGAATCGGCTTTTATCCGAAAAGTTCAAAACCCACGCGATCTATGAGACGATTTTGAAATTTCAATACATAGAGCCCCGAAATGTTTTTATTTCACACGTGCACGTGTAAGTCATTCGAATTATTTCCTTCATTAAGCGGCGGGAATTTAAATTCATGAAATAACGTCATTTAACGTCATTCCAATTCTCATTCTCTACTAGACGTTTCCTTACTAATTTATTGTAATTCGTATACTATTTTTGAATGTTAATAATTATGAAAAAAACCTTTCTTTCCCGTGTATTTAAAATACTTTTTAATCGATTACTGACTCTGAATATTTATAAATACAAAATTTCAGATTCCATGCTCCTTCCTTCTTATGCGTCTTGTATCCATTTTAAATTAATGTCCATTCGGCTTTCCATTCTTTCTTATGAAAAATTTAAATATTGATCCCAATAAATCCCGAGACTTGCCGTCTACGCTTTAAAATACAATTTTAACATGAAACCGAAAAGGATGGAAGTACGAATTGGAAAAGCTTAAAACATGCTTATTGTCTTGATCCTTTTTTACTGACTTAGCAGCAGCCTCTTTCGCTCGCTCGCTCGCTCGCTCTTTTATAAAGGCCACAAGGGAAAATTATTATGAAAACAAAAGAAATTTACAAATCAGAGTGAAATTCTCTTCTTTGATTTTTTGCGATTTTTATTACTTTAGAGACAGGCCGTCAAGTAAAAAAAAAAATAATAATAATAAAGCAAATACTTAACTAGGAATCTCTCCTTGAAAAATAATAAAGGAAACGGAAGAAAGGCGAAGAACAATCAGAGGCAAAATAAAATGTAAAGGTTTTTGTTTTTTTTTTTTTTGATGAAGAAGAAGAAACCTTAAGAATATTTATTGAGAATTTCGATGTAACATTAATGATTTATTTTAAAACGAAAAAAATTATTAGTTTTTTTTTTATTTTATTATGTTTATTGTTGACTTTATTAGACATTTAACACGAATAGACAACATCGAGTATTCATATTTCAAAACAATTCTGTCGTTGCTCATTATTTTTACATTATTTTACTCGCAGCTCAAGTTCGAGGAAGTTGACTCGTTCATACCTTTTGACTTATTTTTATTTATCTATATTGTTAATGCGTATGGATTTTTATAATCTGACAAATAAGAATGACTACGACTTTCCATTACTTTTAAACACATTCGATGAATTTCACTAAGTAAAAAATGTACCATATACTTATGTTCAAATATTAATTGCCTGTCCATAGTAACATTATCGTAGCTGGGATTTACAATAAATATGTATAATGTTTTGTTAATGTATGGCTTGGGCTTCGTCCTAAAATAGAATTACCGTATAAAGAGAATTCTATTAAATACCATTACAGTAGCGGTGAACGTATTCATTGTATTCATGTTTTATACAAAGATACGGATAAATGATTTGGGAATCTGAATAAGAGCCGAAACGAACAATAATAATTGGCCGATAATTTCAGTGAGTATTGAAATAATAGTATTAAGACGGGATCATTCTATATGGTAGTTTAAAATATTTACATAAAGATATTCTCGAAAATCTGGATTTAATATCCATTATAGGCAATATGGGCTTCCATCTGTTGAAATTTAACGTTTGGCCATTTTAAAAATTTATTGTGTAACGGATATGTGAGTTTAAACGTTAATTAATACGAAGTGAAGAAAATTTATAGTTGTTGTAAATTTATTGTAGCCGAATTGGCCAAGAATTATTAATAATTAACAATTTCTGAATAATGAACCGTACATTCTCAAAGCAATTATTAGCAATTTTTACACGGCTATAATGCTCTGACATTATTGTTATTGTTAATATTCGGACAGAGCGTAGCATGTATCGTTTCATTTAATTGGAAATATTTTTGCAAATATAGTTTACAAATTAATTAATTGAAAAATTTCTCTTCCTCGCTTTCGTTTCGACACAAAGTAAGTAATTATTATTGGGGGTAATGCGCCGTAACTCGTTATTCTATTGCAGAAATTGCCGAAATTCTGTGATACTTATAATATCTTTTGGCAAATGTATTCTGCAATATAAATTTTAATTATGATAGCAATGAAGATCTTTCGCCGATAGAGGCTTGAATGAATTGAATCTCACGATCTGTTTACTTTAATATTATCATCAGATTTTTCATTTATTATTTGTCTCAAGGTTGCGTAACAAACAAGTTGTTGGGGCAGTAAATTTAAATTTATCTACAGGTTCAGCAAAGGGGTGGGGGATAAAATTTCAGCTAATAAATAACACCTTGGATTAATTACAGCAAATATTATTTATTTATTTTACACGTACACAGAGCATAAGAAAAAACCTCCTTCTCTAAAGAAGCAGGAAAAGGCAGATATCGAACTAATTTGCGCTACTGGTCAAGCGCTTGCTTACGCTTACTGAACTAATACTCATTCTACCGCTCGCTTACTATTATACTCATGAGTTTCGCAAAGAGGAAGAGGGGTGACGCAAGTAGGAATGCCCCAGTTAGATTTGGTCGTCAGACCCAGTACGTCCAAGGCGGGGGTTGGCCAGGTGACACAGTCCCATACAGACCCAGTCGGTTCCTCTCGGGCGCAGTCCTATACGTGATCAGATAGAGGCGTTCCCGATTAATATTTGCTCGATCACTCCAACGAAGTACCACGCTCGCTCTTCTAAAGCTAGAGAAAAACTACTAACTGCTCTCCTTACATTATCTAATTATCGCTTGACCCGCCCCCCCCTCTCATGAGGCTTAAAGAAAGACTTCATTGTATATAGTGGACTCTCGGGTTACTCGCCGCTAAGAATTTTATTATTACTCTAAACTAAAACTAATATTATTTACAACGCAGACAAAGGGCGATGACGATGGTCTCGAACACAAGTCTTTTTTTTAAATAACCGTTATACATGTATATATATATATATATATATATCCTTACTTAAATGGAATTATTCATATTTTATGTACATCGTTTAGATTCATTGAAATAGAATGTTACTTATTGATATAAATTTTTTGATCATTTACATAATAATGAATGTGATTTTATATAATGTGCATTGCAACGGTTTGCGCTGGAATAAATCGAAAACGACCACCATCAGCTTTACGTCTCATCGATATTATTAACAACATTGAAAGTTACTGAAAACATTATAAAATTTGTATATATCTTTTTCGCTTGTACTAAAATGCAGATTCCTACAGATTCAATTGACCTGTGCAGTATTATGTAAATGTTAAGTAGACGAATAACTGGCCGCTTAAGAAATAATTAATATAATGCTTCGAGATGAGTCTGTCGATTTTCCGGTTAACGAAGGCTTTATTCGTTATTCGAAAATAAGCGTAAATGACGACAACAAATGCAATATAAACGTAACTTTATAAAATTAAAAAAAAAAACGAGCAGCATCAATATAATGGGGTTAGCAAAGTTCCCATAAAGCAATTAATTGCTCGACCATTTAGAAAGATATATTCAGTTTAATTAAAATGGTTAATGGATTTTACTAAGAATTATACGTTAAAAAGAATAGAAAATAGTTTGGAATTGCAGATATTTGCGACTGCCTTAAAATGTGAATTTAAAAAATAACAATAGAAATGTAAGTACGTGAATATTTTAATTTTTTATCTCTTTTATGGGTAAATGTAAACTGATACATTATGGGATTGCGATAATAGTTGCTGGTTGGGGGGGGGGTGGCGGCTCTTAACGATTATCCGAAAAACTCGAGAGATATTACATCGGATATAATAACAATAACAACAACAACAACAACGACGACGACGACGACGAATCTGTTTGTGGAATAATAATAAAGGATGCTCGAATGAGTTTTGCTTTGTAAAAATTATTTCAATGTCATGCCTATGCGATATTTAACTTTGAACAGGTTTACAAACAAACGCCGTAATACGTGTATACCATTATAACTGAATTATATTTGCTTTTAGCCACTGCAGCGCGAATGAACAAAAAAATCCTGATATCAGGCTGTTACAAATACATGACAGTTTCCAGTTGAGCATTCGAGTAAGCTGCTTTTTAGACTATTTATTTATTGAAATCCAAGGGGGGGGGGAGCTCTGAATTAATGAAATGGCCATGGTATATATAGTACACGATATTCTTCTCGTCCGAAAGACCGAGGCCCGATACCGATGCAGCTTGTCGAAGTAACGGTAACGAGGACGACGATGCACGCGCGGAATGGGATGGGATGGGGGGGGGGAGTATATCGTGGCTGCGTATACGCATTGCCGTGCAATAGAATCGATTGCGATTGCGTGCATTAACTTCCGTGTGCGCGCAATTGATATAAGGGCTTGACGTTAATAGTCGTGATATCTCAGGATGAGTCTAACGTCACGGTCAACCATTGATTGGGGCCGGGGTTGCCAAGCTCCCATATCTGGAAGCGACAGGCCGAATAAAAGTGATTGGCAGATACGTAGGGAAAATTATGAAGTTTTTTTCCGTGGCCGGGGCAGCGATCCGAACAATATGTCCCTAGTTGACCATTCACTCGGTTCCCGCAGCTAATGGGATTAGCTGCGGGAACCGAGCGACCGATCAATAAACTCGGCCCCGGCCCGCCCGTTCGTTCGTTTGAAAATATTTTTTTATCTCACCTACTACGCCACCCCACCCCACCCCCCACACACACGCGTCGTCACCGTCACCGTCACCGTCATCGTCAGCGTCAACATTTACGATGTTTTGGCTAGCGTTAGAGTCGATCGAGCGGGAAATTCGTGTAAACGACCAAGGTGGGCCCCCCTCCCCCTCCTGCCACACCTTTTTCCTTAATTTTCCACGCGTGCCGAAGCACTCGGTAATTCCAATTGAGGAGGACTCTTGCACAGAGGCTGCTGATACGTTTTTTCTCTTCGGCCTCTACGATCCTCGATCGAAATGCAATTATTTTCCCGCCACTCCTTCCACGAGCAGCGACGTCTTACGCTCGCTATACGAGTGCGTAATGAAAGAGCCCGTTTGCGTCTTCGAGGTCGGGCAATCGAATCACTTTTCAGCATTATGAGGATTCGTCTAAGAAACGACAGGGAACGACTCGTTCCTGACGCGGGCTTCTTATTATCGCTTCTGGATTTATCAACGCGGCCGCTCGCGATGATTTATACAAGTCGGGCCGCGACTGGCCGATCGATCTCGTCCTTCGCTTTAATAATTAATTGCTCAATTATTATTTCGAATCATCCGAACATTCGGATTTGTACATCTCCAGGGAGAGGTATCACTGATTATCTAATTAATGTTACCTCGTGTCCGCGAGAGATTAATTATTGCATGAAATTTAGAAAGTCGAGCGGATTTATAAATCAAATTGATTTATGAAAAATCAGCTGGCTGGCAATTTAAGAATCTACACTCGATCCACTATCGCTGCTCTGCTGCTCTTACACTTTTTACCCCCCCCCATCCCTCCTAACTCTCGCGCTTATTTAACAAAGATTGATTTATCTCGGAACGCAGCCCTATTTTAAAATATTTTAATATTTTTTTTTTTTTTTAAATAAATTCCATCCTCTAATGCCACAACGTACTCTCTCTCTCTCTCTCTCTCTCTCTCTCTCTCTCTCTCTCTCTCTCTCTCTCCCCGTACCACGGTCCCCGTTCTTCTATACGCGTTTCACAAACACATACGTGTGCCGGACGCATACACTCATTCTACGAATTAATAATAGTCATAATCCAGTATTTTTAGCGTCCGCGTCAGCTGAAGGTTATTAATTGAATCAGCTGCATACTGTATATGTCTGTTTTTGGCTTTAATGTTAATACCATTAATTAGTTGCTTGTCCTAAATTATTAATAATGAACTAGGAGCGCCAAGTAAATAGATGCGATGCGCCAAGTGATTAATGCGTCGTTTATTATTATGGTTTTTATTTAACTCTGACGCAGGTTTACCAAAAAAAAAAAAAAAATCGAATTACACGTTATTATGCCGACCAAATTTTCCACCTCTATTCCTGGAGGAAAATTTTTTTAAGCAATACATTGATTTTTTTTTTATTTTTATTATTATTATTATTATTACATATATTTATTAGTCACGCTACGTTTTCCGAACGATATAATTTACAATTTTTTTGTTTTATATTTGAATAAATACTCCCGAGTGAGCGTTCATCTATCCCCGTGCATGAATAGTGTCGATCATTCAAATATTTGATCAAGCCTCTCAATATTTACATTTTAACATAGACTGCACACCCCCGGGTGGGCGCACGCACGTTTACAAATGCACGATACAGTCGGACGTAGAGACGATAGATAATACTAGTTCGCAATCAATATGAAAATAGCTTGATGAATTAATTATCCTTTACTGGTTGGGAGCTGCTCGGCTCTTCGTACGCGATTAATGAAACGAAAAATCTCTCTTTCGTCCCTATTAATTCGAGGCTCGGATCGATCGAGTCTCCGTTTTCAATCTCGATCCTCGCCCCCTCCAACAGCCTTCGTCCCCCTCCGCCCCTCCACCCCGCCACCCCGACCAACCCCTCGTCTAGGTAATGCACGCATGCGTCGATGAGCCAGAGCTAACGGGCTTGTCCCTGTTACGGGAAGGACGAAGGCCTCGACGCTTACCGGGACTCCAGCCTGAGTCCGAAGGAGAGCACCGAGTTACTTCCACGTGGCCAAGACTCCCTCCTGTGGTGCGATACCCGCGTATCCCCTTTTTGGGACCTTTCCTTGCTTTTATTAGCCCTCGGTTGTATTCAATTTAATTAGTAGTTATCGTCCGCCGGGACACGTCTTAACTACATCAAAATTCACCGGCGATGAACTAACCTCGCCCGCTCTTCTAATGCCCCGCTTCATTCTCCTGCTAGGATTTCACCAGGATTTAATGGCTTTATTGCCCCGATATGTATAACCTTCAATTAGTCAAGGCTCAGTTTGTTTATGCTCGATCTCCTTAATTACTTTCATCCCCACGAAGCTTGTAGCCTTTGCTTTAGTCTTTGTCTTTGTGGTCCAGACCCAGTTTGCAAACTGGCTTTTTTAAATTTCATCAGTCAACCCTGAATCGTAATACTTATTTCTCATTTCGTTTAAAAGAATTGAAAAAAGAATAAAAAAAAACCGCTTTCTTCCGACTTTATTTATTATAAAAATCTGCTCTGGCTTGCTGCACCAGCTTCTCAATTGTCTTTATATCGTGTTTGTATTTACTATCCGATCACGTGACAGATTAAGACAGCTCTGACGAATAAATTAAGTGAAATTCTAGCAGTACGTATTGGGATTAAATTATTATTATTGTTTTTTTTTTTTAGTCCATTGACTGTTTCTGTTGGCTGCATGGATGTTTTCGCAATAATCTGATGACCGATGAATGCCCACATCGTTATTATTAAATACAAGGATCAAGTGAGGGTTATTGGGTCTATTTTTACCCCATAATAGGATATATTGATAATAAATGGTAAACGCGGAAGGAGTACGGGGTGGGATACTCCCCACTCGGTATTCCGTATAGAATATAGCCAATGTCAGAGGCCAATGGAATTAATATAAAATCCTTTATTCCGCAGATAAATCTTGAAAAAGATGCTACTTTATCGAATTTAGAAATAATAACTTTTATATCCCGAAAGAACTGCAAGCTGTCGTAAAGAATAGTCGGTAAAAAGCATTCTTTGCCCTCTTATACTATTAATATGATTTGTGCTTAAGCAAGTGCAGGATAAAAATCGTATGGCGATTACTCATAGCTTGCTGGCTTTCGAGTGAAGTCATTAATAAGCTGGCAATATATCGAAGGAAAAAGTATGAAAGGGCAGGCCAGATGATGTAGTTGTCGCACAACTTGTCGTCAGAGCTCTCTCTCTCTCTCTCTCTCTCTCTCTCTCTATCTCTCTACGCTCTTAGCAAAGGAATTATAATGCAATGCGGATGTCTTGCAGCTCTTGGCCCGATTAATCAATGAGAGTCGAAATTATACATGTACAGTGTAGTCTTTTCGAGTTTAAGCATAGAATATGGATCATATAAATAGAGAGGGGATGCTTGCTTAGTCGACAAAGGCCTCCAACTATCAAAACTTCTCTATCCAGCTTCTACATATATATATATTCTCGCAGTTTATCTCGTTAATTCTATTCTATTCCTTGTGAAATAGCTCGTATAATGATATTAGCTGATACAGCAGAGCAGAAGCAAATTTTGTAGTTGTTAGTATCTCTCCAAACAAAATACAGGCGACTTTACACCCATTTAGACATTTTATATATCCATATCGCTTGTTTACGATTACTTATCCTTTTACATATATATATATATATATATATACGTACGAATGTATATGTATAAATGCACATATATACGTAGACATGGATATAATATAAAGGATAAACGCGTATAAAAGAGCGCGGGTATAAATTGCTCGAGTTATTGTGAGATCGGCATATTGTTGAACGGTTACGCGTCGCCGCACATTATGAAAATGTCACTATGATTCGGGATATTAAGTAACGGCAGCGATTTACCGCGAAGTCTAAATCTGCTAATTGTAAATTAATCGCTCGGCTCTACGTAGCAGATGGCGCAGCAGGAGCTTGAAAATAATTTGAAAAAAGAAACGGGTCGCCGGGAGAAATTTATTATATCGAGCGTTTGTTATTGGCTGAGGGATCGGTGAAAAAAGCGTAGGGAGGGGGGGATGCGGGGACATCTATATCGGGCGTGAGTCAAGGTGGCTCGAGGTTAGCTAGAGAAAATGATGGATTTTTTTTTTTTTTTTTTTTTTTTTCGAGGAACGAGGAGCCTAGCGGCGATCTCGACAATATATCTCCGCCGGTATATTCTTTGAGAGTTCACGTCAGGGGATTAACCGGATATCAAACGCGTAAAAAAGTCGGCTACGTTGTCCGTTACTTCGAAAATACATTTCCTCATACCTTCGCCCCGTTTTTGCATATCTAATCGAGCTTCAAAACGAATTCCGAGCTGTTTTCTGTGTTAAAATAAAAAAAAAGAAAAAAAAAAGAAAGAAAAGAAAAAGAAAAAATAAAAGAAGAAAAAAGCAGGGCGATATTTACGTAGGGCAGATTACGAGATAGTCGACTTAATTGTTAAATTGACAGGCAATTGTCCGATAGTGCGAGTGGGAATGGGGATAAACGAAAATTGTCGTGTAACTTATTCCAATTTCGCCAACAGTGAATCACCATCGTTTCTTTGAAGATATATTTACCGATTTAAGGGCCAATTAGCAAGTCGGCTATGGGCGGATAGTATCGATTTATGGTACAGTTAGGTACCACCGTCCCAATCATGTCTTTGACATCTGAGCTTCTTTTGGCTTAAGACTCCCGTTGACCATTTGTCCCATTGTCGAATATCGAAGACCATCATCTCTCCTTCGGCACCACTCGTTCAAAGGAGACCCGGGATCCCTTTCAACGTCCTCGTCGTTCCCTTTATCATCGACTGCACTTTAATTAATGAAATGCGAATTACAAACGCATTAAACTTGTATGGTCTTTCACTTCAAGCTAAAAGCAAAATCTGCCTTCTGGCATTCGCTCATTCGCTGTTAAGTGTATTTTCAATACCATGGCCATGGAATAACTTGAAAGGTATTAATTTAAGTTTATCAATTATTTAGAATAGACATACACAGGACAAGTGGGAGTAAATATTTTCTCCCTTGGAGTCTTGAGCGAAAACGTGAAACGGAAAATAAAATAAAAAGGCCGAGCAAATAGATATATAAACGTTATTTTATATCCGCGTGCGAGGAAGCTCGCGCGAATGTAAAATTCATTTGAACTGATTTCCCAGCCTCCGAAGCCGAATCTATCTGCTGTACAAGACGCCATTGTCAATAAAGGAATATTTACAAACAAACATGTCAGCAGTTAGATTAATATTTATAAAATATCCTCCTAGCGCTTCTTACGAACTCTAAATAGTCGTGTTTACAGCCACCCAATTATTATAATTACTTTTCAATCGTTAATATGCGATTTATTTATAAAATCACATTATCTGTTAAGCTTGGCCGAGAACGAATGAATTAAAATGCAGCTCGCGCTTATAGAGCAATGACTCGAGGAAACAAATTATGCTGAAGTAGATGAGTAGGAGAGTTTAAATAGAAATTAATAAAAGGATGACAGTTTTTTTTCTCTTCCTTTAATCCATCAAATCCTAGTTTTATCTAACGGGAGTCGAACGCCAGACAAACCGGGCCGGTATTCTTCATTTCTCTGTGCGAGTAAACATAACCTTCGCGAAGCAATATACACTGACGAGGAGTCGCGAAAGTCTCTTTCACGGTTAATGTAGTATAGAGGAGAGTATGTTTTAAACGTGGAAATACAACAAGTCTCTGATGTATACTGAGCGTAAAGATATAGCGCGTATTCACAAGAGGAATCTCGAAGTGAGGCATTGTACGGGCGGAGCTTTTCCACGCGGAGGGTTGAATTCTTTCAGTTGCCCCTGTCAGCGAGCTTTTAATAAATCAAAAAATAAGAAAAATTTATCATTCGACTTATTCTTATCGTTTATACATGTCCAGGTGCATCCAGATGAATATTTCATCGCGCGGGAGGACATCCGAGCTCCCGAGGACATACAGTTTTCCGTAATTCAAGTAATCTCGATCGATTACGTTCTTTATTACGTTCATTTCATACGAATTAGCGTTTTGAAAATACGCAACGTCCAACGCAAGTCTAACTTTAACGCCGTATAAAATAAGTATACGCGATACCTTAAAGTACTTTCTTTCCGGTTACATTGAAGAGATTGACCTGGTGAGGGATGCGACATTAATGAGACGAGGTTGAGAGGAAGCCGTTGATATTTTCATCGCGTAGAGCGGTACAGATGTTGAAGCGATTAAGATCTTTCGATCGAGGAAAGACATATACAATTCGCAGTTATTAATGTTAATTCGTAGGGTAATGCAGGATGATATTTTTGACTCCCTACTCGATTTCACGGTGCAAAGATACGGCAGCATGGCTAGTTACGCCTCCGCACATTGGATTATTTTAACAAAACTTGCCCCTTCAATGAGTTTTTTTTTTTTTTTTTGTTTATAATTACGCATGAACTAGGTTAACGGAGGGTCGAAGCGGTAAGTGGGAAAAGTGGCTTAGATTCCATTAAAGCAGGGGAGTCGGTATAATTGCGGCATAAAATGAAAAGAGGTTATATATGGGCTCGGAATTTCGATCGGCAATTCGTTACATCAAAGCAGCGGAGGCATACACGCACGCAGAGAGAGAGAGAGAGAGAGAGAGAGAGAGAGAGAGAGAGAGAAAGAGAGAGTCGGTGCATTTGGGCAATTATCTCATAAACGGGAGTGCATGTACGGCCGAGTCTAAAATATTCAACGTAATTCCGTGTCTTCGGTGCGACGCGTCACGCGTCCATTACACGAACGGACGCACGAACGGACACGAGACTCTGACGAGGTTGCGGCGAGCCACGTATACGGGAGTTACGTTGCCGATCCGGGTACGCGCTTGGCCCGACCTTCTCAGCACTGAGGCGATTCCTATACTTCGGCATTATGGAAATTTCGGGCCCGGATGTCGGCGTCGTGCCTCGGCACCGCCACCTTTAGCGCGCAGCTTTAACGTCTCGGCGACGAGGCGTTAGGACAGGGAGGGAAATAGCTGGTGAAAGGGGCGTCAGGATTACATGGATGACGCGTCATCGAAATTTTATCGGCCCTGGAATCCCGTCTCGCGAGTCCCCCGGCCAAGGGTACAGAACAAAGTGCCCGCGTAAAAACGGGAACAACGGACGCAGGACACGGTCATAACGTTTCTATCGGTGGCTTTGCTGCATATTTATTCGCTTCCGAATAAAGTCACGCGAATCACTCGAAATCACAAAGGGTTAAGCTTGAAAATAAAGTCTCGCCTATCGATGCTCGTTTTCCGATAAATATCTCAACCGAAATAACTGGCTACTTTGCACAAAAGAAGAATAAAGGATCGAGGTTAACGGGACAATGAAGGGAGTTTAACGAACAGTGCGAAATTTTAACTCGAATTATCTTTCCCCATTGTCTTTTATAGTTTTCGCAAACTGGATAAAGAACATACCTTTTACCTTACGCGTTATTATCAGACTAAATGCACTGGCGCAACGAATATCTTTCCATCGAGGCGCTCCTACTAATAACTATCCCTTATTTTCAAACTGATCATTGGACACGTGACAAAGATATACAAGCGGTACAGATTTTATTATACATGATACGTGAATATTCATAAAGTGTCGCATTGCTTTAAAAGAACTTTAGAATTTTCAATGGAATCCCCGTTAAAACCGACCTACGAATACTTAAATATCGTAAATAAATAATTCGTAAAGTAATTTCGGTTACCAACTGGTGGTACGTGGCTAGAAAAAGAGAAAAGTACCAGTTATTTTCTTTCTGTAAAAATTGTCTGTATCATTTAACATAGACTATTTATAAAAAAAAAAAAAAAAAACATAAAGAAACTGTGTATCATATAATATCTATATCGAATTCTAAGACTAATTTTAATTGTCTTACTTTTGTAAAAATTATTTCTGTATAAAACTGTGGATTTTACTCAATACGAAGGCAAAGAATTTACTTAAGAAATTAAAGAAAAACTTTATTAACACTGTTTGCGAAAAAAAGTGCTTATCTTATTTAATAAAAGGGAAAGAATTGTTAATAAAGGCCAACATTTTCCTGAACTTCCTTCGTAATTGCAATAACTCGTTGTATCCTAATTATAAATGCAAATTAAAGCTTTTTATCGACTTGGTAAAACATTATACGTATACGTAAGCAAGCTCACAAATCAATTCGCAATAGTTTCTTACTACGCGTCTCGGATGGATTTTTACTTATTCCCTACGTACCGGTATCAACTTATAACATCTCCTCCGCCTAATTTCCGGCCCCGTGTTGTTAATCCAAAACAAAGTTGACCCATTGTTGAGCACGTGCCCGTAGCCGGAAAACCGGGATATTTCACTGTGTGATGAGATATAAGTGCGCGTTGAGGAGAGCGAATTTCTGGCTCCTCGCGTTACTGAGATTGACGATGACTCGGGTTCAAACTTTGGCTAATTATGTTCACCCTCCCCCATCCCCCCTTCCCACCTCCCCACTTCAAAGTATCCAAACTCCAAGGAATATGCAACAAATACAGAAGCTTCTCGCGTTGCATCGTCAACGGATATTAAAGCGAGCTTTTTCACTTTAACGGCCGGAGCTTCGTTCTAACGTTCAAAGGGTCTTTTTTTCTTCTCCCCAAAGTCGTTTAATAAATGTTTACGTCGATGTTCGCCACGTTAATAACGTCTACGTGTGAAACGAAACTTTATAGAAATAAAAGCGAGGCTGTAAAAAATTCCGCAGAACCGTGCCGCACGTCTTAGTTTACGAGCCTGTCGACGCAAATCCTCCTCAACTTACTCCCTCGGCATTTTCTGCCATTAAACAATTACACAAAAAGTACTACATAGTGAAAAGTAGTCGAAAACCTCGACACTTGGCAGCGGGATGGCCCAATAACCCCCACCACCACCACCACCACCACGAGCTCTACGAATCTTCGTGTCTGTTGGCTGTTTTCAGCGCGTACACGTAGTGGGGAGTGACAAACGACTTTGCATTCGCACCGCTACTCTCTCTCTCTCTCTCTCTCTTTATTTTATTCTTATTTTTACAAGATAAAGAAAAAGGGACAAAGTGTAGGAGAAAAGGCTTTGTTTACGACATAAGACCGGGATTTTACTACTTTTAGACAATGTATAAATAGCGTTGAGAGAAAATGGGAAAAAGAGATGGAGCGGTAGAGAAGGGAGGGGGAGAGAAAATAGACGGAAATGTAGGAAGAACGTAATAGTTTTACCGATGAATAAAAAAAAAAAAAATTATTTTTTCAGAACCGTATCGAGCAGACAAGGAAATAAATAATAAAATAAAGTAAATAGAAGAAGATGTCCGTTCGTAATTCACTTATTAGGGTTGATATCTCCGACAATAAAAAGCGAGACAGAGGGCGGTAGGGGAGGAAAAGAGGAACGAAAGAATTTTTTATAAGTAGAAAGTCCGGAGTAAATAAAACTAAAAGTCTATTAATGCGGTAGTACTTTTAATTACTGACGTTGGCATAATACCAAAGTAAGAGAAAAATGAGGTGTACGAGACAGACGGAAAGAGATAAGGGCCAGGGGAAAGGGGGGCGGGGTCGGAGGAGAGAGAGAGAGAGAGAGAGATGGAGAATGTCTCGCACGTGGCACTGCATATATGCGTAGGGTCGGAGAGAGAGAGAGAGAGAGAGAGCAGGAGACAATGGCGGTCAGTATTTAGTTATTAAATAGCTCGTGGGTGTCGGAGGAGCGTAGCGGCCGCTCGCACACGCGCCCACTCGGATTGTTCTTTCGTGCGGGAATGCGGGGGCGTATACGTAACATCTGGATTGCAAGGACCGGCTTCCGAAACTGCACTGCTGGCATTGACGTGTGTGGGTGTGGGCGCGGGTGTTGCGCGGCTCTAGCAGACGATAAAGCCGATGCTACGGTAAACAGACATTTTCCTGGGTTACTACCATTACCATTGTTCGAATAACTGGAGATTTTGCGTTTAGACCTCGTTAAGCTTGAGATTTTTTTTTTTAAGCTCCCGAATTGTTCGAGCGTGCTCCACCTCTTCCGTTCATTATTTTATTAATAATGGGCCTTCTATCTCTGATTTTCAGTATGCCCGAGCATCCGAGCCGCCAATCTCCTTCCCCGACCACCCCCAACCTCCCCCAACCTCCCCCAACCTCCCCCGACCTCCCCCGTACTCCCCTTACCGCGACTTACCTCGGTCCTTGCCCAGCCCTCGGCACGTACAAGTGATTTTTAGCCGATTTTCAGCTACGACGAAGAGCAAAACTCAAAACTCCGGGAACCGCTCCCCTGAATACTAATACACCGAAGCAAAGAAATTTGTATTTTCATACGCATGTCGATTTCCTCTGGTTTGTCCCATCAATTTTACCTACGTTACTATATTCCGTAAAACTCTTCCGGCTCTTCAGCTCCCTTCTTTTCTTCCCCTCTACATAACAACCGTCTCTTTGTCTAATCGCTTCTCCGACTCCATCCCCCCACCCCAATTCCTCTTTATAACGTTCGGCGCTCCATACTCCGCGGTACTCCCATCCTCGGCTCAATAAAACGTTTATAACGTTTTCGCAATTACTCCTCGCGTTATCCACTTTTGGCGGTTCTCCTACGCTACGCTCCCCCTCCCCATAAACTACTACACGGCCATACGTCTCTCTCTCTCTCTCTCTCTCTCTTTCCGCTCCCTCTCTCCGTCTCTCCGTCTCTTTGCGTAGACATGCGCGCGCGCCTTTAAAGGTTCGCAAGGGGATTAAGACCAGGTAATTTTTTCGTCCTGATCCCCACTTATTTATAGATTGCTTTGGACAAGCGGCGATAAGAAACGATTAAGCGTGCAGTATATTTACGCTTTTTTGCCGGGACTTTTACCGAGACTCTGCCATTTCTCTTAATGTGACCGGGAAGGAAAATATAGCGGAGAAATAGAGAGAGGAGCAAAGTAGCGAGAATTCCGTCAAATGTCAAAATTCTTAGTGCCAGCGGTGGTAAGGCGCGAATCCTCTTAGCCAGACTCTCTCTCTCTCTCTCTCTCTCTCTCTCTATCTCTCTCTCTCCCCTTTCCCGCCTCTGGATAAAAGGCTTCGGCTTTAACGGATTTTACTCGTAATCCAAACTACTGCTCGCCGAGCCTTTTTTCCTATTCGCTTAACTACCGGGAGACAAGAGCTGACCAAAGTGCTGCCGCACTCGAGGCCGCCGCGGATCTTTAGCCGTAGAGCCGACCGAGTTTCGTTAAATCGCTCTTTGTTTTAAAAATGATCGGCGCTCTAGGGCGCAAAGAATATTCCTGATTTATCATATTCTCGTTAAAGTTCTTTTGAACTTTCGTTTTCTCCAGAACCGATATTTTCTAACGGCTCTACGAAAACGGCTTTATTCGTAATAATTCCCGGAGAATGTTCATCGTTGTATGTTGTTGTTGTTGTTGTTGTTGTTGTTGTTATTTAGCAGGAGATGAGATCTGCCCGGAGAATGGAGCTTCGACGATAGGTGGAACGTCCCAGATAAGCAGGTCTCTGCTGACAAAAAGTGAAGAATGCCGCCTTTTTACAAGGTCCCCTCGGTCATACATAATACAAGTGCAGGAGTGGAAGAACGGTCGTTTAATATATCCAACGAGCTCGGAATAATTCCCGCGGGTCTAGATGCAGGGATCGCGGCATCTCTAGCATGAAATCGAGAAAACTAAGCGGATCGACACGCGTGCAAAATTAATGTCGCTTGGTGCATCTGCCGGCATCAGGTAAAATCGCGCGGACGACTACTCCGTTAGCGAACATATCTCTCTCTCTCTCTCGCTCTCTCTCCCTCTCTCTCTCTCTCTCTCTCTCATTCTGGATCGAAAAATCCCGTAGCTCGGGGAAAAATAAAGTGGCCGAATCCTGAGATGTATATCTCTCGCGCTCCGTTGCAGCTACAAATCATCGTCAGAGGCGCGCGCCCGAGAGCGGGAGAGGGTAGAGGGGGTAGGGGAGGGGGGATACGGAGAGCGGCCTCGCAACCCCACTCTCGTTCAAATGTATTTTCTAAGATATATGTGTATAAATCCTCCCTCGAGGACTCTGCGATATGCCGTTCCACCCTCGTTTTAATGAGAATTTACGCTTTGGTCGAGCCCCGTCAGTCCGGGTCGCGTAATTTTGATTACTCTCGCCCTCGCAGTGTCACATAATTCGCATTATGGAAGTGCAAACGCCGAGACTCAGGGAGCTAAGGACGATGATGACGCGAGCGGCTTGAGGGTGGCGTCGGGGTGGGGCGATATTGTTAGAAAGCGCAGTTTTATTAAATTTTATGTGATGCTGATGAAGAGTTGCGCTCTCCAAAAGCTTAATCGGCACTTTCTTCCTCGAGCGGCCTCTGCCTTATACAAATGTGCGTGTAAATGGATTTATGAGATTTTACTGTACAAGATTGCTCAATTGTGTTACTGCTCTTAGCCGGTTTTAATTATTTTTCGGCCTCAAAGGAAAATACCGCACGTTTGTAAATAAAAAGGTTAAACTATAATGGAATAATTTTTAGAATTTTCATCAAATGGACATGAGATTTAAACGAAATTTATAACAATCCTAAGATAAATATTAATTTCGTAGAGAATAACGTAATACGTTAATTTCGCCTTCCTGCTATCCCCCCCCCACTCAACTCTCCCCGCACACAAACATATATATATATATATATATATATGTACACACACATAATTAAACTGTCTGCATAATTTCAGAATAGAAATTCAGAATATTTTTACTAAAATACTTCTAGTCTTCTCTCTCGCTCTCTCGCTCTCTCTCTCTCTCTCTCTCTATTGGGACTAATATTTCAAGCGATTCGTACATGATATTCATACGTATATCTATATTTTATTTAAGCAAGGTATTCATTATTTCACGATGAATAATTATTATTACACTGCTCTTATATCTGCTGTCCTTATATCTGCTTATAATTTATATCGTTATCAAGAGTAAATAATCATTTATTCACTTATTATACAAAGTATCTTGTACTACATATTAACAAAATAATATTAAAAATCTTATATGCGTAAACAGTTTTGCACTTTACGTGTATTGTAGAATTTAATGCATTTCTATAATATACATCCATACATACAAACACGCGCGTGCATACACACACACACACACATGCACACTTCATATAAGATTTTATCGAGGGATTTTAAGATAATTTTTTCAAGAAATACCGAAATGGATGCTTTTACTTTAAAAGAAAAATTCGATAAAGTGAAGATAGAGTTATGGGAGTAGTTATTGGGGTAGAAAAATAATAACATAAATAAAAATTATGAAATTTTATGGTAACGTAGCGAGCGAATCGTGGAAATTTGAAATATAATATTCGTAAGCGATTAAGTATTTAATACTGATTAAAAGCAGGATTTACATTGGCAACGCTCTTACCACTAAATCTTTTTATATTCGTATAAGAGAATAGAAAAGTGGATTTTTCAAAGACGTAATTCAAGTGCTGTAGCATGCAGATGATCTGGATTTAGTAGAAAATATCAAAGAAATCTTGATTAAAAATGCAAGAATTTTGTGAAGAATAGAAACGTAGCCGGTATTCAAGTACGTAAAGGGAATAAAGTGCATATATGTTGTCTGGTAATGCAATGCCAAGTTTACAAGCACTTTAACCCCTCCCCCACCCCTGCAAAAAAAAAAGAAGCGAATAGTTTCGTTCGAATCGGAAACTTTTACTGTAATTCTGAATAATGAATGAAAAAAATTCATTCGGGATAGGGGGGTCCATCGGCATCCAACGGGGACCGGGAGGCTAAAATTTCGTGACAGGCAATAATTATAAGGAATAAAGGCTATTTAGGAAAGTTCGTTTGTCATGTCATTTCGGACATTCGAGAGTATTTAAGCTCTTGGTAAACAATTTCATTTCAAGATGTTTTTGATATAACAGGGTAAGCCAAGCCCGAGTTATATGATGAATATAAAATATACCGGTCATATACCGGTCTATATACCGGTAATATATTATAAAAGAGAGAATTTCGTCTTAATGTTCCAGTAAAATTCAAATGCTAAAGACGTTTGAGTACATTAAAGCGGATCCGAGAAAATATTAAAACGAAATTATGGTATGTACGTTGAGATCAAGTAATTTTATGCGTGTACGTTGGAGAGGGGCAGAGGGTTTGATTTGTCCTAGAATCATCAACGTCATTGACTACAGCATTTTTATATTGCCGCGGCAGCTATAAGTGCACGAGTGCACGTAGACAGGGCAATCTCATCATTGCTATTGCCGCCATTGTTCTTACATCGCTTGATAATACGCCATTGCAAAATTACGTCACGTCACGTGACAGTCACGGCAAGAGTACCGGCAGTCGGGTAGCGCAAATTAAGGGGCTAATAACTAGCCAATAACCAGAAGCGTAAAGAAAACTGCTCGGTTGTATTGAGTGAAAAGCGTAAGTAAGAGTACCGTTCGGCACAGACTACTGAATAATAATTAATAATAATAATAATAATAAAGAAGAATAAACAATAATGATAAGTCATCGAGTTCGGTAATGTTGGAGGTGAATTGAGCGCAGAATGGAAGACGGTGAAGGGCGAGAGACTCTAATTTAGTAGCTTTTTCGAGATAGACAGTTTCGTGTGATATTCAACGTATTTGCAGGAGGATCTACGATTTTACCGACCAACAAAACTGTAATAATTTCGATATGCGTGACACCTGTTGCGCGGCTTCGATCTCTAAGATTTCTCGTTGCAATTGTATTATTAAAATGCATTGGCTTCGGGTCGCGCGATTGTTTGTCTAGGAGTTGCGGGCCACTCGGTAAGAAGATCCTCGAAATTTGCACATAACAAGGAGGACTCCCTCCCATCCAATGAATAATCGCTTATAATGAATGTTATGTGTAGCTACCTGTATTTCATAAGTGCCCAACAAGTAGAGTCTCGCTCAGCCTAAAAAGTTTATTTACTTTTTTTCTTTGTAACACGATTGTCAAAAAGTGAGCTAAATTTTCTATTAATTTACGGAATATATGAATATATAAAAATATCGGAGGGCTGAGGACACTCTGGGCTTACCAAACATTGACTTTTCTACTGAATGATGCTCCGGGGTATTATACTACATATAGTATAATAGTATATAGATAGCCAAACATTAATTATAGGTAGTAGGATAATTTTGAAATCGTTTCCTACTCGTACTACCAAACAAATAACTTTTTTAAATATAGTACCGCTCGTGGTTTAATAAATTTTTTCGAATTATTTGAAAAGAAAGCTTATTTCAATTACCCTTCGTTGTCTCAATAGAACATTCTAACATTTTTCATCCTGATAATGTCAATTCTACTTATTACTAAAATTATTACCAAATTACCAGATTTTTAATTGAAAATAAAACTATTCGAATGCACACACACACACGCATATACATACATACATATATATATATATATATATGAGTGCCGACTTAATGAATCATTCAAACGGCAGAAAACCCTATAGTAAGTGTATAAATTATTTTAAAATTAAGTATTCACATGTTCAAAATGCAATAACATCTCTCGAGATGTTAATAAAAACACTATTTTTATATGCTAATGCAATAGTTATTAGTTTTTTCTTTCACTTTTCTTATTTACCGGCGCACTAACTTATTTACACGAAGCTGAAAATGATGTGGAAAATTCTAATGGCGCAGTTCGAAATTTTAGAAATTTTAATATGCAACATGTATAACAACGTTAAGAGGAGCAAACGAATTTTGCAAATACTTCTAAATGCATTATTTACACATCCAAATAAAATTTACGGTATTTTGAACTCTAAGATGTCAATAATCATCAGTTTAAAAGATTAATTTTTATCAACGACAATATATTCCAAATACATTCGGTATACACCGTAGCCGATTAATATCGAAATCCTTTGAAACTTTATATTATTATAATTTATGGAATACGTACGAATTACGTGTAAGAAAGGCTGAGCTGATTTTTTTTTTACGAAATTCAGTCCGTTATGTTAAAATTAAATACATTTTTACGAAATTTCTAACAGTTTTTAATAAATTAAAAATGTAGCCATACATCTTATAATGTATACGTTATTTAAAAAAATCCTTTTCTTGCATTCGCTTCTAACGAAAAAACACTTATATATTTTCTTATACGTCCGACGTTGCTTTGTGTGAATTTTTCAATTGAAAATTATTATTTTTACCGTAATTTAGGTTAGCCTTTGTATTTATAATAACGTGTAGTTTAAATATTCACGTACAAAGACAGAAGAAAATCATTTGGCTAACTTAATTTAACGTAGGTGTTGCAGAGTTTGTCTTTATTATAAATATATAATTTTGGAATGGATGAGGTCGCGGCTAAATAATTTGTACATCACGTAAATTAAAAACAATTATTTATTACAACTGGTTCCCTATAGGAATAAAAATCCTCCTTGCGTATGGAAGAAGGAAAAAGCCGTCCTAGGCGTAAAAAACCTCGTTTCGTACGAAAATAGGATAAAGCCGATTACAATTAATTCGGAATGTTTAACACTTAATACGTGTATATAATATTGGCCAGTATTGCGCTCGGCAATGTAAAATCATCGTAAATATAATGAGAGTAATTAATACCTACGTTATTTCGCTTTACCTTTTTATAAATACGAAGAAGGCTTTAATTACACGTGAGGATCCACATATACGATCGCGAGCCGCCTGCACGGGTTGGCCTGCTTCTGTATTTGACACACTGTCAGGTGTGTAGCTGCTCACTCATAGGACAAGCAAGACTTCTACTACTTTGAAGCCGCACTCAGTTAAACAAATCAATTATTACGCGATGATAACTTACAATTACACTAACTATGACGAATTCTCTTCTAATTAACTGAACTACTTATTGCTAATATTGGTAGTTGAAATAATATTGCAACGGGAGAATCTTGGGACGTTCTCTTTAAGCCGGTCAAAAAGGTGCTTACAACTCCTACGTTCTTCAGACTAAATATTTTTACTTGCACTTTCCCATTATTTTAATAAAACATCCTATTTTAATAAAACAGTGCAATAAGAGGAATGAATGGTCTCTAATAGTATAAATCTTAAATACCTTCGAGCCGTATCACCCCTAATTGCCCGGTTCGCATATTCGTTTCCATTGTTTTAAAATAATTTGTTTGTATTTTTATTGCGTATTGTATTGTTATAGCGTAGGCGACGAAGCTTTTTGTTGAATATTAGAATATCGGAGTTATAGGATAAGCCATTTTTAAGAATATTTTTAGGTATTTAAATATCGCGTAATATTTCTTAGGAAAATGTTATTTCTAAAATAATAGGTGGCTTAGAAGTAAAAGAAGTAGATGAAAACAGAATAATATGAAAAATTATTGAATATATATATATATATATAGTAATCAAGGCGGAATGAAGAAATCTGATAAGAAGAGTTACGCTGGATATCGTTATCGCGAGAAAAGTTAATGCACGTTATTGTTTGACTATCTAGATAACACAGTCAGAGAGGGGGGGGGGAGCGATTTAAAAATAAAATTATTATATTGACGAAATAAGCTTTATCGCGAAGCCCTCGTCCCATTTCCGTTCGATTTTACCGTCTCCGAAAATGTAAATTTTCAGTCTTAACACTATCGCGCATTCCTCCCGAGTCCTATAGAATCGATCCTCGAATGCGTCTAATGGCGCCTCCTTGTCTCCTTTTGACTCCTTTCTTTCTTTCTGGCACTTACTTCTCCAAACGCGAAGCTCCCCCTCATTTTTCTTCGGCCTCTTTGTCTTATTTTTCTTTCTTAAGGTAGCCGCGGCCGACGTTACGGGCGCTCGCTCCTCCTTTCCTGCCCCCCCCTTCCTTCCTTCCTTCCTTCCTTCTCTTTCTCGTTTTCGTTTCACGTCATATGACAGCCAATTTTTATCCCGGTGATTGCATTTGCAATTCCGATGCGAAACGCGTAGCTCCCTCTAACTTTCCTCCTCATTTTTTTCTCCATTCTCTCCCCTTTCTCCATCCCGGCCGGCTCTTTCACTCGCACTCGCAATTTATGCCCATACGCGCTTGTCCGTCACCCCGCGCCACCTCCGCCACCGCCACCGCCACTCTTCCGTTTTCTATTTTCAACTTTCCGACTCTGACTCCCGCTCGTCATCGATGATGCGAGAAGCGAAGGGAGAAGTCTTTAAGATCCGACTGACATTCCTGTCGTACGAAAGGATGGATTTCTCCGCAAAAATGACGGGAGGAGCCCATCATTCCCCCAGATTCTTTCCATTCACGTTTTTATTCAACCATTTCGAAAGCCCCGACTATATAAACTATGTCAATACAGTCGTAGATTAATATTATAAATGTCAGGTATTGATTTCTTGAAAGCTGTTTGCCGTAATGGAATTTTCTAAACGTTTAATTTTTATATACGTTAGCTTACTACTACTTGCTCATTAACTTAATAAAGGAATTAACATAGCGGGAGGGGGGAGCGCTACCAAGCATGGAGGTGAAAATGAAAAAAAACGAGTCTACGAGAAGCGAGATAGTGTCAACGGGGGTTTTGGACCCACGCGAGTTCCTATTATAATAATAAGACCGAAAGTAGTACGAACAAATTGACATCCGCCGAGCCGAGAGCGACGAGTGTCTTGCCGTTAGTCGGGCCGTTCGCCAATAATACCCGAAGGATTTTCCACCTTCGAGCTACCTTATTTTAAAAACGTAATCTTACCAACATTCTTGGATGAAATTAAAATTAGCTTTCGGTCCGAAAAATTGGAAGCGACGAACTCAACTCGTATAAAGGAGCGCAAGACGTAGATTTAAACGTAGACGTTATTGCTTCATATTTGGGCTCGAAGCACTTTGTAAAATTATCCGCTCTCGCTTTCTCTTTCAAACTAGATCAAGCATGAAAAAGGAGTAAGCAGGCGAGGGGAAGAGAGCCAGAGAGAGAGAGAGAGCGTGAGAGAGAGAGAGAGAGAGAGAGCGTGAGAGAGAAGGCTAGAAAAATTTCTTGTATCTGGAGCGCAGGTTCATAGATTTTAATTAAATGAGGTTCTTTCACTCTTGCCTTCAAATTAGAAAATACGCGAGGAGACGGCCGGATGAAACAAGAGGGCGACGTAGAGGGGGAAGGGCCGGGGATATAATAATAAAAAGAAGAAGGGAAAGAGAAACAAGTCCTTCAGTGCTTTACGGCATCATAACTAGTACTTCGCATACTTTCTCATAGCAGTACGGCTTTCATCTATTTACTACTTCATATCTTTGGCTTTTAGTTGGGAAATGCTTCAGAAATTAAGCTTCTTTATGGTACGAATTATGAATTTACCGACTGATCGTTGTTATTATTCCAGTGTAAAAATTCGTTAATTTTATTTTAGTTTTCAATTGATTTTTTTTTTTTTTTTTTTTTTTTTTTTTTTTTGAAAAATTACCGCTAATAAAAAAAGGGCAAGTTTTTTTTTTTTTTTTTTTTTTTTTTTTTTTTTTTTTTTTTTTTTTTTTTTTTCATTCCCTCATTCATTCATTCATTCGTTCGTTCATTTATTCATTCATCGATATGAAGGATAGCTCTTGATGTCTGAGCTCTCTACTTTTTCCGAGCTCTTTGATTTAAATACGAATGCGATACTACGGAGAAAAATTGCAATAAAAAGAATTATGTATATTATATTTAACAAGGTAGAGAGCAGAATAAATGGCCGTTATTCAAGTATTATTTGGTGAAAAACAATTTTCGTTACCTAATATTACGGATATTGCTAATTGGCGTATGAAAATTGTTTTTTTCTTTTCAACCTGTGCATAAAATTACGGCCCCCCTCCCCCGCTCTTTATAATTTTTCTTGCCGTTTGCAATAATTTGGAACAATCAAATGGCGAATTTCCACCCGAATGATAATAGGTTATTGGGAAACGTGAACGTAGCGGCTCGTAGCCGTTAATAAGTATGTGAGAGACGCTGCGGCTCCAAGGGACTGCCCAGTAGATAATAGATCCGCGACTGAGATCTAAAAAAAAAAAGCCTTTACGTAATTAATAAAAAGGTGTTAGGAGGGAGGGTTGCTTGGCGATTGTCAAAGTCGCAGTGCAGCTATTTGTAAAATTTTAGCAGCCAATTACTTGTAATAGTAGGGTAGACGCGGGTCGGCCTTAACTTGTAATGCGAGTCTTGTCGGTTGACGGGGCGCCAGAATACGAACGTGTGTAGGCGGTCTACGAGCCCGCCCTAGTCGTGTATCGACTACTGCCGCCATGGTAATAATTCACTTATGGGAGAGAGCCCGGCTAGTTCTAAGGCGAGTCCCGGCGAATAATCGTATCTCGCGGCTCTAGAAAGCCGGAAAATTGTTTTCCTCTTAATGCGTCGCCACTCGGAATTGCCTCATACACCCCTCCCACCACTGGCGGCACGGTACGGTCTCCCATACCCATTCCCTCTGTCCCCCGTCGTCCATCGTCTCTCGACTCCGTCACCTCGAGGCTACCCCCGCTCCCGCCCCACATTACCGCTCGAGCATCCCAATATTTCTCGATATTGTTACCGTAAGGGGACTCGGGCCCCGGCTAGGCCTTCAACGGGAATTTTCAAATAATTTGCCACCGACTTTGACTCCTCTACCGGCCGACTCGCGATAGCACAGAGGATTAAACGTAAAAGCAACGGACAAAAGGTCCGTAAGGTAAAAGAGCTGAACTCCGGTTAATACAATAGAGAAACTGATGCGCCGGGGCAATGCCGCGTCGAATGGACGCTCCGGAGAAGCGCATCGCCAACCTATACTCGCTAAAGCGAAAAAGCCAAGGTAATCAAGCTAGGGGTGGAGGGGTAGGAGATGGGGAGGGGCGGGGAAGTAGCAGGAAGGAGGCGTAAGTAAGTGACCTGTAGAAATGAGATGGCGAACGGGGAGATGCTAAGAACGACCTCGTCGGCGGCATCGTTCTAATCAAAATCGAGGGCCCCCGTACGCGCAGCCGCCCACGCACCGAACCAGATAGTCGATAACAACGAATGGAGTTTGGCCGTAGGCGCGCCCAGCTAGTTACTCGCTCGAGCGTCAATGGGCTTTATGCGCGGCGCCGGGGAGCACGGTGACACGGTGACACCCGGAGCCACGGGGCGCAACGGCGCTGAGTTAGGGTGGCAGGGTGGCGGGGGAGACAACGGCAAAGGCCGCCTGCAGGGCTTTCAATTACCGCGAGTCTGTCGTCATCGCCGACCTTAATTAGATCAGGTGCGAGCAAGACCTCTCGGGGGGGGGGGACATTCGGTGCCACTCGGGGCCGCTATTCATTCGTCGGTGATAATGGGGAGGCGGCCACCTGTCCGAGTCCACGGGACATGGACGCCGAGGCCTGATTAGCTGGGCCTCGAATAAACAAAAGCCCCGGGCACCTTCCTCCACTATTCGATCAACCTGTCCGAGTTTTCTTCCATTGTTGACCCTCACGTTACCTTATCGTTACGGACTTCCCCGCTGCCACGCTGAATACTCAATGCAACACTCCGCCCCTCCACCCCCTCCCAATCACAAGCGCCCCTCACTTGGATCCCAATTGTTTTTTTGTTTTGTTTTTTTTTTTATCCGAATTTCATAATCGCAACGGCTGCCCTCCCCCCAAGCCTCCCTCCCCCCGCCACCCCCATCGCCCATGTGGAAAGCGGATACTCGTTTATTGGGTAATTGGAATGTAAATACCTGGCCGGCGGCTCATTGAAACTTTAATTAAAATGGCTGGGGCGCGAGGCGAGCACGGGGCTATTAAGACGAAATGCGGCAATGCGGCTATAAAGATTTAAGTCCGCGGCTTTTCAAAATGCATTACTAAATAATATGACGGGAGCCATTTACATAACCTACCGAACCCAAGCTTATTACCTTTATTTCATAAAGGACTTTACGCCCTCCACATTGCGCTCCACCTTGCGCTCGACGTTGCGCTCGACGTTGCGCTCCATTCCAGTCACCGCTTTCGGCAACGCGTTCCCATTCTGACCAAGACAATGAAAGCTTATTGGGCCTGCTACTCTCACGTCTGGATAACGGCCCGATACTTTATGCGCCATTAAATTAAGACGGGGGAATAAAAATGCAGCGGTAGCCGCAAACACCTTTTACGGATAATGACTGTTATTTCGACTATTGAGATTTAAAGCCCCGGAATCAATGGGGCCCCGTACGTGCTCGGTTGCCCCTGTCGTATTCGCACCCAGACTCTACTTTTACGTCTTACATAGAAAAGCCAACCGATGATTGGATGATGAATAATAATAGGTAGCGGGCGCGAGCTCTCGCCGCCCATACGCCTTGTCCAGAATCTTATGCAAAATACAATTTTACGTCCACTTTGACGTCTGTTTATATCCTCCGTGTGACAACAATGACAATAATGACAATAATGGTATAAACAGTACTAATAGGAATTATTATAGTTATTATTTCTGGGCATTTGTCCGGAATTGGCCTTCGTCTTACGGCCGCATTGTTCGCGCATGCAAAATAATCATTCTAATGCGCTGCCCTCCTCTTTTCCATTAAAAAAGAGATCGAGATTTAGTAGAGACGAATGAGGAATATAGACAAGTTGAGCTTAGCGCCGGGCCAGTGAGTCGAGGGGGAGAAAAAACAGACTCTGTGAATGGGGTAGTAGTAGTCGGGTTGCAAGAGGGAAAAGACAGGAGACAATCCCGGCCTTTGAACAATGGGACGCCAGAACGAGGTGGCAAGATGAAGTAGAAAAAGAAGATAGGAGCACGTGTAAAGCGTGGGAGTGAGAGAGAGAGATAGATAGATGGATAGATAGATAGATAGGTAGATATAGATAGATAGATAGAGAGAGAGAGAGAGAGAGAGAGAGAGAGAGAGAGACGACGACGACGACGACGACGACGAAGATGAGGGGGAAGAAGTTGCTCGGCGAATGATGAGTCTCGGACGACGAGGTACCAGACCGGGTGGGTAGTCTCGGTACCATTTAACATGTGGCTGAATAGCCATCTGCAAGAATGGCTAAAAAGATGCCTCGGCACCCGCTCCAGCCCCCGTCAGCCTTGAATCTCACGAGATTGTTGGCTTTCAACGCTGTAGGTACAAAGGGTAAGCGGGGAAAGAAGGAAAGAAAGAAAGAAAGGATGTAGTAATGAAAGAAAGACGGATGGCTAGATAAGAGATAGACGGTTATTGGGGAAGAGAGCGAGTTGGTGTACGGGGTCGAGGAGAGGGAGGCAATATGTAAGTGAGGCCAACTTGTCTTTGTGGGCTTTGCACACTAGGCGGGACATAAGCGCTATACACGGAAATTGTACAGGTGATTTCTTATGCTCCCACGCCGTGCTTTCTCCTGCTTCTGCAGCCGAGATTCGGATGAAATCTCTTCTCCGATCCTAATTCATAAAGCTAATGAGTACAAAAAGCTAGACCACTGTACGGAGATTCCAGAGCGTAAGATAATTGCTACTAAAACTTGTAGCACGGATTCGTACAGAAACGATTAATCTTAGTTTCATTATTTTTCTCCCATTATTCTCTGCATTTATATATACGCATTTCTAAGTGTTTATATATATATATATATATATATATATATATATATATATATATATATATATACGTACATATGTATGCTGATTCTCGTGCTTCCCCCTTAAAATTCAATCTATCACTGATAAATTATACATATATATATATATATATAACTCTGTCGATATCATTCGTTAAAATTATTAGAATTTTTAATCGAATTTGTCAATCAACGCGTCATTGGAGCTTAATTATTCTATAAAATTATCCACTGAAGTGAGAGATTATCAATTACTGTACATTCAATTCATTCATTATTTAAACCGAGAGCAGGGTAGGGATGATGATAAAACTATCGTATTAAATATGTAAATTAAAAAATATCATTTACGATACTCAAGCGGACAAGGATAAGTGCTTAAAACCATCGACCAAATGTAGACGGTAAATATTATCATAAGTAAATGTTTTTACCTTTTTCTCTTTGCTTTTCTACTGCTTTTCTATATACTTTATGCTAACAGTATAAACATTTATTAATGATTACGTTGGTAAGAAGACATTCGGTTTTTTTTTTCCGGTTATTAAATCCTTGATAACAAGTACATTTTTAAATCTGGATTTCAAGAAAGGCAAGCAAATTCTATTTTATTATAAATTCTCTATACCAAATAATTGATAAAAAAAAAATAATAATAATAATAAAAAGAGTCAAAGGAAAAAAAAATTACAACTTTAATAACGTGAAATTTCATACTACGATATCGATATTTTCTTGACTACTTAGCAATTGACGAAATTATTATAATAGAATTTCCCGACTTGATATATACGTCATTGTTTTCGGAAGCATCAAGATTTTTTTTCTCTCTTTTTTAAAAAATAAAATTCATACTTTGAGTGTTAAATCATATCAGGATAAAAAAAAAATGAAAGACTAATTATTTTTTTCATTCCCTTCTGAATTCAAAACGAACAATTTGATGTACATAAAATATTTTAGCACTAATTATTCGTTTTAAAATAATAATTATAATGTAAATATGTATTGATTATCTCAATATATATTATATTATTGAAATGATTGATAATTGATAATTTCAATATTAATTTTCTTATAAAGTATTTATGCATATTAGAATGCTTATAAAGAGATCAAGATATTAAAACATATTAGGATCTATTGCATTTTAATTTATGCAGTATAAATTTTTCCATAATGTAAAGACTTTCCCCCAACGAGTTTTGAAGTTGGCGAGTCCATACATTGACTAGAGTATTTGTTAATTGCGCATACC
This sequence comes from Ceratosolen fusciceps, assembly GCA_018883505.1. Classification (NCBI taxonomy): domain Eukaryota; kingdom Metazoa; phylum Arthropoda; class Insecta; order Hymenoptera; family Agaonidae; genus Ceratosolen; species Ceratosolen fusciceps. Next base: position 7,426,731 of record RCIC01000008.1, read on the forward strand.
TACACGTTTCGAGAAAAAAAAAAAAAAAAAAAAAACAAAAAAAAAACAAGTTTATCGGAATCACTAGGATTATTGAGTTTTTCTTTTTAATTGCAGAATTTAATAAAATAATCAATAGAATAGTAACGAAACATAACTACGTTATTTGTTTACAAGGAAGTTCGTGGCTGTCTAAGGAAATGCAAGGAGCAGGACGGAAACAATAATAAATGTCGTGGGCGATGTGAATTTCGTAAAAATTCACAAGTCAGGAGTTATAAAGATCGAGAAATCTTATGTAACAAGGGGCGGGGAGGGCAGAGAGGGAAACATCCTCGGAGACGCAACGCCAACGCGGTTGACATATTTCTCACCGTCCTTCGGTCATGCGCGTGTTTATTGCAAGACGGTCATGTTCCGTCTTCCATTCGCGAAAGTGCAGCGAAAATAACATTACGCTATCTCTCTCTCTCTCTCTCTCTCTCTTTCATTCGCGGGGACGGATACGAGGAATTGGCGCTGAAGTGAAATTCAACTGACACGGCTACTGTTGTTGAGAAATATTGCGAATGAAGTAAGGACGGTGATCGAGTAGCGAGGCGGGGGAGGGAGATCTTGCTTTCCGTGTACCTTGATAAGTCACTTCCTTCGAATTACACTTCGAAAGTATCGCAAGTCTTTTGACTAATTTCATTTGGAATTTTTCTAGCCCCGAGAACGCTTGTCATAACTAGGATTCCTGTTAGACAATAACAGTAATTAATTTCTCTCTGTATTAAATACTACGTAACTTCGCCCTCTCATTATCACTTAATTGGAAAATAAGTACAGCTTTTCTCGTTCAAGAGGAAAGCAAAATTACGTGCATTCGGGAGGAAATAAACACGGTTTATGTAGTGCTTGTACCTACAAACGCCAATGGTTTAACAGTAATTTATATTATTATCGCTCGAGTCCCGTTAGTTTATCGTATTTATCGATATAAAAATATAAATATTTAAGCCTCTCCGGACGCAAGTAGAAAACGCTTCGTTGAAACGTGAAATAACGTTTCTGAAGGTGTCACGTGACGTACATTTAGTAAAATCGTAGTGCGAATGAATTCATCATATCCCAGAAGGACCTCCCAGAGGTGTGTATACGTGGTCGTTTAAGGTCAAACAAATAGAAATGACACGTTCTGAATAAATAATAAGCATTGGACACAGTTTTGCCGGCTAAAGGTTGGATACGACACATCCTTCGAATTGGTATTTCGGCTGCTTTAGAAAAAGTCGGACTTTTTGCTCCTTCGTCTAAGGCGCGCAAGGCAAAGAATAAATAAAAAAAAGAAAATGAATAGGACGAAGGAAAGAGAAAGAAAAAGAGATACAAAAGGAAATAAGCATGCAATGAATAAAACGTATTATTTTCAATTTTTTTTATTTTTTTTCGCTTTCTATTTCTCTCTCTCTCTCTCTCTCTCTCTCTCTCTCTCTCTTTTCCTGCAGCGGCACGCTAGAGTCCCGTGAAAGTTAAAAGTAAACGGAACCAGGCCTTTTAACGAACGAATTCATGCTGCGAGCTTTGTAAGCTCGAATTGAAAAGCAAAACTGCGGAGCAACAGAAGGACGGTCAAAAAAAAAAAGAAGTACGTATTGTATACCAGACCTTTTTTCATAAACGGTGATAGAGGATAGAGGATAGATGATGGTGGTTAGGGGATAGAGGTAGGAGGGAAGGGGGATCGGGGATAGAAACACGGCGTAGTATCGAATCTAAAACTTGGCCCCTCCTCGAGGGATTTACTCCTTCGGAGTAGTCGCGAATTCATTTCAATTATCATTAGTGCAAGAGATACACGCATTCACCTCATTAGGATGATTTAAAAGCCAAGTTTTTTTTTTTTTTTTTTTTTATTTAAGGGAATTGTTACATTTTATATATCTACGTCGATTCCTCTTCGATTTCTCTTTAATAAGTATAACGATTGATTTTATAAATAACGAATTTTTTTTATTATTATCCGAGTAAAGAAAAATGCGAGCTCGAGTGTACGTGACAATTATTTTTCTCCAAGAGTCCTGCTCGCGATCATTTTCTCTACTCTAAATGCTCCTTCATTTCCTCAGCTTATTTTTATCAGTCAAAGTCTCGAGAGAGAGAGAGAAGGGACGACAACTTTTTCACTGTATTTTTCGATCTTTAACTTTGCTTGATTACACAGAGACGAGTTCTCTCTCTCTCTCTCCTTCTCTCTGCCGCAGCGATGAGTGCACACGTAATATAACACGTTGATTGGAGCGAAAATTTAACGAACGCGAGTTGCTCGAGTCTGTCTGGAGGGAACATCGATTCTAGGAAAAACATAAGAAATTGATTTAATCCCAGGGTATACAATAAGTCAAGCAATATGTGATGAGAATATTTACAATGCGTGCATCAGAGAGAGATAGAGAGAGAGAGAGAGAGAGAGAGAGAGAGATTCTCACTTATTTTTCGATTCCCCCCGCTCCCGCTCTCTTCATTGGGCACTCTTTTTCTTTTTCTTTTTCTTTTTTCTATCCACGGAGGCAGATCAACCAATAGTTCGCTCCTCATTTATTACGTCAATTCTATGTGCAAGTCGGGTCGGCCACTCGATATATATTATTAGGAATGTTCAAGTGACCAGCATACCCAGACAATCTCTCGATGCTTGATTGATTTCGTTCTACCCAAGGCATCCTCATGCTATTGCTATTACGTTCATTTACAGCCAAAGCTTTATTATGCAAGCATGCGAGTATCTAGTCCATAGTATACGTACGTACTCGTTCAAAACAAATAAAAAACAACTTTACATCTATTAATACAAAAAAAAAATGATTCACTCTTATTATGGTATTATGATATAGATAATTGAATTCAATCGACGTTCATTTAGTGAGCACGTTCAGGTAATTTAATCAATTATGAAATTAGAGTAACCGACAGCGACACGACCAATTCAATAAATTGTCGTTAAAAATCTTTTTAAAATATGTATAGACGTCCATTTTTTCATTCCGTAAATACGTATATTACTTTAATTAAATATTCCTATTAATAACGGGAGGTTTTTATTGTTCGAGTATTTCTCAAGTATTTCTCGAGGCTTACGTTGACGCTTAAGTTTTAGATTAAGTTTTAATAATTCCGCAGGAATTTAATTAGAATAATTCTTCAATTTACATTCATAGAGTATTTATAGAGAAATTATAGGAAAATATTAGGAATGTACAGGCGGATAATACGCACAGGGAAAAATTTAATTCATTTGGAGTACGCGTGCGAAGGAAGTTAATTATTGCTCCTACGGAGCCACAATACAGAGATATAGAGAGAGAGAGATAGAGAGATAGAGAGAGAGAGAGAGAGAGAGCCTTGATGACTTCATAATGACTTTAAAGAAATTGTAAGCTTTGGCTGTGTAAGCTTTAAAGGACTATCGAGTTACATGCACAAGCAGTTTGTCAGCGAGCTTATTATTCAAGTTGTTATAACGTGAGAGAACTGAGATAGTGGTTTGCTTCACTATGAGAAAAGATGAAAATTAGAAAACTAGAGGCGGTGAAGATGATCACTCGCTCGAACAAGTAAAAGGATTCGTGGAAGCAGGTGCGCGGAATGTTAGCGAGAAAACAGACACACATTGGTGTTGAGCGGCGGCATGGTGAGAGGTTGAGAGGGGCAGGAGGGGGGGAGGAGCTCCTTCCTATATTACTAGAGATAAATCAAAGTGGTCCGACGGAGATCCGTAAGATACGAATATTGATAATATTAATCTATAAAAATTTTAATTAAATCTCAATGACAAAAAAAAAAGAAAGAAAGAAAACAGGAAAGAAAAGAGAAACTATTGTTGAGAATGTAATAAATTTCTTTGGAGAAATACGTGGAAAAGGTTATAAATGCTTTTAAAAATCTAACCTTGAATTTTCATTGGGTAATTCTTACGAATACTCTGGATCTCGTTTATGTACATAAGAATTTATGAAAACCCCAAAATTCATTCTTTTGAAGCATGTATTATATTACCTTATGCACATGAAATTCAAACTGTACCGTTTATTACATTTCCAGATTATTCCAAGTACTCAATGGAGTAATTATGAATATTACATTTGTTACTATTATTATTATTATAAATATATATATATAAATAAACCGTACAATATTATCTAAAAATGCCATTACTTTAGATAATGAATGGTATTATAGCAGAATGGAAGCTCCGATGCTAAAAGAGTTATTCAAATATGATACTAAGAGTCTACGATGCGGAGCCGAACCGAGCCGAGCCGAGCCAAGCCGAGCCGAGTCGAGCCGAATCGAGGATTCTGTGAACTTAATCAAATTCCATAGAATATCCCTGGCAAGCCTACAAAAATCATAGAGTGAACGAATTGAGTTGGCGGGAGAGGTAGAGAAGAAGAGGAAGAAGCAGCTACGTTGTCGTCGTCGTCGTCGTCGTCGTCGTCGTCGTCGTCTTCGGGAGCCTGGAGTCTAGTGAAAGTAATGCCGTATCTGCCGTCGGACTACTTACTTACTCAACACCGGCGCCGTTAAGTAGTCGATAGAAATGCATAGCGGCGTAGCACTCCTCACCTTCCCCCCTCCCCCCGCGCTTTTCCCTCTCATCCCTCTTCATCCGTTCTTTCTCTCCGACTGCACTCTGCCCCACCTCTCTTTCACTTACTTTCAGCATTTTGCCTGAGTTCTCTCCGCACGGACTCGGTTCAGATAGTCGGGGAGTTCTCCTAGCCGATGAGCGAGAGAGAGAGAGGGGTGGTGGAGGGAGGGAGGGAGTCAAATTGGCGGCCCGTGGTACACCGGTCCGCAAATTACAGTCCCGACGTACTTACGTATTTATATTGGGGAAAGTTATAAAAAGACGCGAGGAGACGAGCGAGCGGATCGGTGTAATGAGCAGTGGCATGACTCGTTGGTGAATGTACCCGATAACATGTTTATGAAATTGAACGAATGATTCTCAAGGTTCGATGGAATCAAACTCCCTATTATAAAAGCAATTATTATTGTCTCAAAATTTTTAAGCCTAATAATAACGTGAATTATTTGAACCTTTCGATCATTAGGATAAGTAAATAAGTAAATAAGTAAATATTCTCTTAAGAGTCGATAAGAATAAGTTGTTTGAATTTTCCAACAAAAATAATTAAATTGGGAATGTTCTTTTTATCGGGCTCGATTGGTCGGAATTTTAAAACTTTAAATTGTCCATAGCTCGGATCTCTGTACAATTCATCCATATTTTGCAATTAAAAGTTCGTTTTTTTTTTACCCCTTGTTTAGACAGGTTTTAAAAATCAACTGTTTTTGTGTTTGCACACGTGACTTAATGTATTCCGGATAAACTTTCACATTTTTTTTTTATATCTCGTTGTTTTTTTTTATGTTTTTTATTTTATTATTACTGAAAACTGTATTAAATAAAATTTATTTACATGGCAATCAAGCTCGATTTCAATTTCTATTGTATCAACGTTTTTACTTTGCGCATCAATAATTCTCAACTTTAAAGAGAAATATAATTTTATTATTGTTCTATTCATGATTGTAACATCGTATTGATAAAAGTTTTACGGGACGATGGGGACGACGACGAAGAAAAGTATAAACAATAGTAATGAGAATCCTTTTATAATCGATCGGTCCGAGATCAAGATTCACCGTGACTTTATCGACTGAGTAATAACGTATGCGTGTACGCAGCGGACTCGTGTATTTCGTATATAATAATTAGGCCTAGACGAGCATGCAGATCGGGTGCAGTTTATAAGTGAGAGAGAGATAGAGAGAGAGAGAGAGAGAGAGAGAGACGCGTAAATATAAGGGAAGGTAAATAATATTACGGATAAAGTTAGGCTTCAACGATTGGCATTGTTTTGGATTGGAGCTCAGGGGGACAGAAGCTTCGTCAATGGACGGTATTGATAAAATAGAGCGCCTGGAAAGTGAATATTGAAAATTTATGTAACGCCTCGGTCGAGAAGCAGCGCATCAACCGGCCCTTTCGTTATACCGTTTATTTTGCACGCCGGGAATGCCAGGTTCCCGCATTCGTTTTGTCTCCGGGAATCCGACGCAACGACAGCAGTCGGTATTACGATCGGAACGCCGGGGCACATGTCACCCTCCCCATCCCCACTCCCCTCCCCAAATCCCAATAACCCCTAACCCCCAACCCCCCCCACACGCCAGAGATTACAAAGAATTCGTGGGCGTAGGGTTGTCGTCCGCTAATTTCTCGCGTCCCGTTTCCTTTGCAGCGATTTTTTCGCTGCAGCCGTCAGCCTGGGACCGTATGACCCGGCGTACGCGGAGCAGCGATCCGTAGCAAAATTAATAGTTTGGTCAAATCGGCGGAGGAGGAGGGTAGGCGGCCGCGCGTCTCTCGCCGGGCCGGGCTCATGGATACTGTCGTGTAAAGCCCGCGGGCCAATATATCAGCTCCTGTCCGTGCTCCGTAATATACCGTCCTCGTCCAGTCACTGCCGTTTAGTGACCGAGTAATTAATAAACGAGCCGTAGGGGCCGTCCGGTCCGTCATCGGCGTCCGATCCCTACTAGCGGCCTTGACCGATTCCACCTTCATGCCAATTCCAGAGAAAAATACTCCCTCCATCGCCGATATTTCTTTTGTTTCCAACGTCCATACGCTTCGATTCGCTCGATTCGCCCTTGTGATTGACTCGGTCGGCCGTTGCCGTCCTTCACCCGAGCCCTCCCTCCCCGCCCCGCCGACGACTCGCGAGCGTTCGCTAACCGAAAGGCGGCGCATGCGTTCTTGGCGTTGGAGCCCATTGCGAAATTATCGTAGGCTGCCAATGTAATTGTAAGAATCGCCGTGCTCGGTAACGTTAAACGGGGGATTGATTTGTTTAGAGCGACGGACCGTTCGGCAAATACGATATATTACAGAAGCTAGCCCTTGGGAGGTAAAATAATTTTGCTTCGCTAGTGCGTGACGAAGGTAATTGCTTACACAGTGCACTCTAATGTAGAAAATTAGTCGCCAGCCGAGTATATAATACATAGTGACCGCTCGCTCTCGTGGACGTTTCACGTCCGTGGCACGATCTATTGAAATACATCAGACGTTGTACATGACCACGTGAAAATAATAGGATACGAAGGGCTAAAACGGATCGATGACGATTTGAATTTGCCTGGCAAGGGTGTGACTATACCCTTAGTATCGTAAATCGATCGATTTAAATTCAATCGAGGGGAATCTGATCTAAATTACATCGATGCTTAAACAGTCATCTGCCTCGTCCAACTACTTGACTTAAATAGAAACAAGAGGATTCCCGAAAGAAACTACGCCCCCGCCTCCTCCACGTTCTCGAAGAGCAGCAGGAAATAAGCATCGGGACGGAGGGTTAAGTGGCCGCGGGGGGGGGGGTGTTTATAGTTGGATTAGCAATTCTATTGCAGATATTCTTATGAGAGCCGCGCGGGTTCGAGCTCCGGAATTCGCGTGAGGGGTGGAGGGGGGAGAGGGGGGAGGGGTAAATAAGCCCAGCTCTCGGGATCGGTGGCATATACGGGGGGGGGTCGAGACGGGGTTAATAGAAAAGATTGTTTTTGTCGTGAAGAGCGGGACCTGCGAGAGATTGAAAGTTCGATTTCTACTAGTAAAAGCCGACTTTCCCGCTCCTACACATTTCCTCTTTGTCTTTCCTTCTTTCTCACCTCCCCCCGCTGTTCCTTCCTCATTCTTCTCTTTTCTCAAGAAAGTTGAATGAGAGGGGGAGAAAGAGAGAGAGAGAGAGAGAGAGAGAGAGAGAGAGAGAGAGAGAGGGTGAGAGGGTGAGAAACATAGTCTCTGTGTGGCATGTACGTGTGTTAGGGCGTTGAAACGGGAAATTAATTTGAAAAACCTTTTACCTTCGCGTGGCATAGAATTCGACTCCCTTACACTCGATTTAATCCCATAACCAAAGTTGTATCAATTATCCCATACCATCGCGGTCGGTCCTGTTCCAACTCTGTACTATTCTTCGTTGTACTCTCCCTCGACCCCTTTGCCTTAATTTACCCCTTCTCCATCATTAACTATATACTTTTTTGTTTATATATTCTTTCACCTTCTTTTCTATGTACATTGGTTGAAATTTGTTGATAAAAGTAAAAAAAAAGTTCTGTGGGAAAGGGGGCCAAGATCATTCAATCAATAAGGATTAGCCAGTAAATATAAATAATTCCTAAGAGAAACGCCGGAATTATCGGTGCAATAGTAATAACAAGTTAACATTAATTAAATCTTCTTTAGCAATTACAACGGACATAAAAAGACAGTATATTAGGAATCCGGAAGAAATTCTTAAATACAAGTGAAGTAGTGTAAAGAAATATTTTCTTGCTGCTATATTTAATTTTATTGAATTCATGAATGAGCGAATGTATATGTAAGGAAAGGAAAAGTAAGCTCCCGGTTGACAAACTCTGCTCTCTTACGTCCCAGCTAATGGTTTATTAAGTAATCAGCTTTTCCAGCATTTAATCCTTCTATACATATACTGTTTAATACAATGGACTAATGGAATAATATACATATATATATATATATATAGAGAGAGAGAGAGAGAGAGAGAATGTTATGTTCATACTGAGCGGGCGGATCCGACGTACCGGTGATGTATGAAAATATCACTGCTATTAACAATATTAAAGTAAATAAAGCAGGGAAGAGTTTCGGATTTGGGGATCGAGCGACCACCTGATGTGTTTCGCATAATATAATCATCGGAGAGGGATATCCGGAGGCTCGGTCGCCGTCGTCACATAAGGACGCAACTCAATTCCCATAGAGCACATGGCCGAGTTAATTCAGCGTCGGCCCGTACAATCAAATGGTTATTTCAAATCATGGGGGAAAGGACCCATAGGGAGTGTATGGGGCTAACAACGGCCAAAAAGAAAGAAGCGTCCGAGGAGGGCTGCGACCGAGATAGTAGAGTGAATTTCGAGCTTCCCGAGCTTTTGGGGCCTCGGTGCCCTCGAGGAGGTGACCGAGCCGAAGGACTAGGACGATCCTATCAAATCGACGAATCCAATCTCCAGAGAAAGGACGCATGTTGGAGCGAGGACTCGCTTTTTCTTCCCCTCGGGGAGTTGGTTGGTTAGTTGGTTGGGGTTATTGGGGATATTGGGGGCTGGAGGGAGGGATGGAGGGAGGGGTGGAGGGGCGCCAGCGACTCCGCGTTTGTTTTCTCTCTATTGCTGCGGAATTGCCAGCAGAAGTGATATTTGTCGCTAGTCCGCGAAAAATTTCGCAGACTCGGCTCTCCCTTTCTTGTTTTGTCGATTGTATCGGTGAGTCGGCCCGCCGGGTCCCCAGCCTCCCCCCGCCCTGCGCCGTCCCATTCGTATGGATCGATTCCCGTACGGTCGCGTGGCCGTCGCTTCGCCGACCTCGAGCGCAAAATGACAGAAAAACGCGCCTCTATCTATCCCCGATCTCGCCCGCTCTTCTCTCCCGGCGCACGAATTTTTCGACAAATTTTCGGTGCGACTGCTCGGGTAATTTGCTTTCGGATCGTAAATCAGCCATCGGTTCGGCCAATCGTATCAAGCTCCGCTCTCGAGCCTTTGCTGCATCATAAGGAGGAAAAGGATAACGAGCCAAGCTCCGATCCCGCCCTTATCAACAACGCAGTCTTTAACTAATGCAATATTACTCCCTTACCCTCCTTCTCTTCGCCCCCGCCCAACCCTGCCAGTCCCTCCCCCCCTCCACCACACTCTATCTCCAATAATATTTTACCGAAGATAAGGATTGTTAGTGGGGGGGGGGAGTGTGCCAGCCAGCCGGGTGTCAAAGTGCCGAGAGCGATTCTTTCTCCTAAATGAAAGATAACGTCTATTCCATTGAACATAATATATTATATATATATATTCCCAGGGCAGATATAAAGCAGCAAATATTTTATTAAGAATTATAAATACATTTGCGCGATCTATTTATCATAGTGACGAGGATATGTGGATGCGCGCCTGTAAGTGCGAAATTAATTTTATATTCCCCTCGACAAGTTCGAAATATCGGAAAAGCATTCAATCGCCATTTTAGAACATTCCTAGTTCGGGAGTTGAAGAGGGGTGGGGGTGGGGGGAGAAAAACAGGAAAACAAGAAGAAAGTAGGTAAAGCAGAAGGAGTTAAATGCTCTGAGGAACGTTAAATTTTTTCTGTAAGATAAACGTCTAAGACCTGCCTGACTCTCGAACCGGCTAATAAAACTTTGCCAGATAACATACGAGTTCATGTATATATATATATATATATATATATATATACATATTTGCAGATGTCTATCGAATTTAGTAAGACCAATGCCTAAGCCAGCCATCTTATAAAACGTCTGGGTATATTTATGTCTATAGAAATCTCGATAATTTCCGGAATTTTTCCGAAAAATTTCTGAAATATGCGGCATCAAGTGTTTTTTTCAGTCTCTAGGATTCCCCTGCTCTCTATAAATATGCGACACTTATTATTCTGACTCTCTTGTATTGCGAGGGTGAGTATTATCGTTCCCTGCATCTTATCCTTTTTATTGTATTCATACGGCTTAAATATACAGGCGCGCGCGCCCGCACGCACACACACGTACACACACAGACATTCATTTGTACCCCCGGCGCATAGCTTAGAGGAGAATTTCCAGTTCATTGGTAAAGAGGACTACTACTATTGCAATCTATTTTCCACTTTAGTTGCTCTAGTCACTTTAAATGAGAATGGAGTTTCGAGGCATAAATTTAAAACTGTAATCTGTGCATAGCAAAACTATAAGGCACGCGACGATTTTATCTTAACAAGTGAAATTCTATTAAAAGTCAACACGAACACGAACGATTTACTTAAGCCATTATCGTGGATCCATCGATGACGGAATAACGGGCCGAGCTGGAGGAGGAGCAAGAGGAGGAGGAGGAGGAGGTGGAGGAGGAGGAGGGGGAGGAGGAGGAGGCCTGCCACAAATAATTAAAGAAAATGTTCGGATCTAATTGGGCGCAGGAGCCTGTGAAGGGTGGGCACGCGTATTAGCTATTAATTTGCTGTTAGTGCGCAAGCCGAAACGGTTTCAAGAAGCAATAATTGCGTGAACACTTGTACGTATTCCCGGGCTTAATTCAATTAGCCCGCTCATTATCCGAAAGCGGCTCTCCGTTCAAACGTTCGGTATTTCTTGCATATAATGCCGACGAGTAATTTCATAAAAGACATCCGATCGAGCGGAGTCGAGATTTCAATATTCCCGAGATCAAATGACCTCCTCCGATTCTCCTCCTTCGGCTTTAGTGTCATTCTCTCCAGGATACCTGGAGCTCCGCTTCGGCCTCGAGCTTCGACAATATAAACAATTTCTATTTACCGTCTCGAGTCGTTTGGCTAATGCTGACGAAACGCCTATGCCTAGCGACTACTCATCTGCCCTCGGCAATTAGGAACAAAGCCGAATAAAGAGGATCAATGATCAATGATCAATGATCAATGAGCAATGAGCAATGAGCAATGAGCAATGAGCAATGAGCAATGAGCAATGGCCCTCTCTCCTCAACAAGTCTCTCAAATAATTCAACTCGAAACTCAACTCCCAAGAATAATAATGAAATAATAACATAATTAATAACGATACTTTTTCACAAATGAATAACGCCGACAAGTTCTTGGAATTACGTCGAGTCAATAACAATAATAACAACAACAATAATCCCGTGTACTTGGTATTATAGTCAATGACCTTGGATTACACATTAATTAATATAAATAATTAATTACGTCGACTATAATTAAATTTGAACAGTTTATTACGCAATAATAATTTTAAAATTAAATTAAAGCATAATACCCGTAGTACCATAATACCATTTCGTATATGAAATTTATAATTAAATATGTATAGAAAGCAGGTACCGTTAATTCATAAATTTATGAGGATTTTTTCATACTCCAGGGACTATAATACAAACATATAATAGTAGCAATAATGATGATGATAACAATAATTATTATTATTAATTAATTAATTAAAGTTATAGATTAAAGTTAAGCGCGATAAGGAGACGTAGAAAAATAATGGAGGGTTACGAGATAGAAGCGCGTAAGAAGCCATGATCTATTTGCATTATTAATGTATCAGACTGTCGCGAGAATGTTCGCTATAATTCGAGGATATAATTACGAGCAAGCGAATGAGCGAATGAAATAAAGAAACCGGGATTGAATTAAACTATGATTAAATGAGTCGCGAGATCTGCGTTGTCTAAGCCGGCTCGGGCTGAGCAATAATACGAAATAATAATAATACGAAAGGGAATAAAGTTGCGCGAAAGAAGCGAATAAAGTTAGGGTTGAATTGCGATAATCTACGTAAGATGGAATCAGAGTAGCGCTAATTAGCGTGAACGCGACAGTTTCTAGGGGAAAGGCCATACTTTTACGTCCACGTGGAATTCGGCTTTATGTCGATAGCTACGCGGAGGGCGAGGAGTTGGACTGGGAAAAGGAAAAGCCGAAGAAACGAGGAATGCTATGGGGGTATGTATTCGTATAGGGCCTTCGGCCCGTACGAGCTGCACGGGATGAGGGCCAAGTACGATCCCTTTCGATAAGAAGCCCTCGAACGTCACTTTTTTCTCGTCCTCGTTTGTTTTCGACGTTCGACCGCGGCCAGCGATTTCGTTTATATTGAAAAATTATTTTCAGCTCAATCGCAAGCTCAATTTCTAATTCGACCTTCCCTCTTCCTTCTTCCCTGCAAAAACTTCCTAAACTGGCGTCAAAGCTTCCGAATCCACCCGATCATCTTCATACTTCCATTAAAGCTTTCGTATTTCGCGTTATCTGCTTCGTCCACCCCTCCACCCGCCACGCCGACGTCGTATTATAAATTCTCCCTGTATTTCCTATAAGGATTGTATAGCATCGGCAATCGCGGCCACGGGGCATCGAGTTTCTTCCGACGAAATGAATATTCTATCCGATAACAATGAGCTTCGTTTAAATAATTGCCCGGACGCACTGGGCATTCACGTGCCCGACAAGTTAAGAAAATACTTAATTAAAATGTTTTCGTTTGTCCATATTAACGGCCCTTATACGCGTAATATTAAATTCTCCGGGATTTATTATGGCTTCCGGGCGGACATGAAAACTCAGCATTTAAATTTCATTTATGTGCCCAAGTATATGGGTACAATAATAACGGGTTGTTATTATAAATCAAATTTTACATGATTTTCGATGTTTAAGCTCTGAAATCATATTTATTGGGCGCGTTTTCAAAAATAAAATTATTTACAAAACAAAAGGGATACTTTTATTAACTGTTTCACGTCCTTTGTTTTCCCGTATAATTTTGATTGCGATACACGTTATAGAGAATATTTATAAGTATCGTATAATTTATAATGATTAACTAGTTTGCTGTACGAATCGATGCAAATGTAAATAATTAAAAACAATATTGGGGGGGGCGGGGAGAGGGAGTGGCAACGTTGCTAAATAAATCTTTTGAATATCTCGGAGCTCGTGGTCGGGCAAATGCCGAAATAAATTCCTCCGAAAAAAAGTGTACAAATTAAAGGGGAAAAATTAGTAAATAAAACGTTAGATTTTTTTTGTTTTTTTTTTTAAACAATCAATGCTCGTCTCGTAGTGGAAGCTTTAGGTGGCTGCGCATCCGGATCTCGATCCCTTGCCACTACGTCACATTCGCCCGTGTCTATTACAGTTTATAATTTCGAGGCGAGAAAAAGAGGTGCGAGCGAAGGAGACGCGGCGGGCGGGGTGGTGGAAAGCCAAAGATTAAAGTCGTAGATCCCGAGAGGGGTTGTGGGTGTGGGGGAGGGTGGAGCAGCGGGGAATTCGCGAGTCAGTGAAAATTCCTGGGTAAGCCCAAGCGCTAACCGAAAGTGACTTTTAATAACGTAGGGATTTGCTGTTCTACTTTGAAATCCCTCGGTCTTCGTTCATCGTCTCCCTCCACCCCACCCCCGCCCCGCCTCTGCCACCGACCGTCACCATCAGCGCCCAGCGTGCTCCTTCGCACCCGCAACTCAGCCTACTCGCACTCCTTTTACTTCTTTACCCACTCCATCCACCCCCACCCCCCGCGCCAAATACGCCCCAATAACCCCATCCCAGTACCATATTTGCAGGTCTATCCCTCCCTGTCCTCCTCCTCCTCCTCCTCCTTCTTCTACCCCCGCTAACGCCGCGGGCAGCTTTCGTCGGCCCGTCGACTTTCGCATTTTTACCTCGGTTCCGATTTCGAATAGTTTGCCTGGCCAACTAATGAAATATTTTAGTTTATCATGCGTAAGTTATGCAAGCGCAATCCATCGCCGATCCTCCCCCCTCCCCTCCTCCTACGGAAATAAGGATATACAAAGAGTAGCTCGAGAGAGGTGAATTCGGACAAGCAGGGATGCCGCCTGCTTTAATAAGCCAACTTTTCTTTCGACGGTACTTCACGACAATGGAATTTAATTTGCCATTTATAGTATTCCTTTTTCCTTTTCGCCCCTTTGCCAGGCGGCCGAGAAGTATTTTCGGAATTCTCGCGCTCGTCCTTCGAAAATCATATTTAGCTAAATTTCCATCTCGGCAGTTGACTTGGCCACAACAACCCTTTCCCTCTATGGATTAGATTTACATGCCGACAAGCGACGTTACGCCGTCCGTCTTTTACCGCTTTTTCATAAGGAATTATTAACTTCGAGGGAGAGCGTAATCTTCCTTCGAAAATAAATTGACAATATAAATTATAACTGCAGCCAACTCTGCCATGAATATCTAAAGATCCTGTCGCTTTGTCTGCGGGGCTCATCGCTCCGATCCGCTCAGATCAGGATTTTCGAATATCGGCAAGAGATCCTTTTCTAATTACTCCTCAATTCACGTCGGCGACTTTTATTTATTTACTCTTTTTTTCCTTTTCTTTTTCTTTTTTTTCTTTTTCTTTTTTTTTTATTTATTTATTTCGACAGAATTTTTAATATTGCCAGTTGGTTCGGCTCGATCTTTGCCTTATTACGAACCATCCGAAATACTTTGAAAACTCTTGGCCCTGAATGTCAGCCTTTGTTCGTATATTGTATCCACAGGTGCATTGTATGCAGCACGTGCTTTATTACGCGGACTCGCTTCTTAGCCAGGTCTCGAAAATTCAAGAAATACTGACTTACTGCGCCTGCGCCATACATCTTCGTTCATCTAGCTCAGAGAGCTCAACTTTCTGAAGGATCCGGAGTCCCGTTCGCTCAGGGTCTAATGGAAAAATCGAGACCTCGAAGGAGTTTCTCGTATTAAGCCACTGGCATTAACGCTCAATGTGTACGTGTGGTTTCGTAACGCACAGCGAGCTGTTAAGACGGAGGGGGGAGGGACGGGGAGAAGCAAAGGAATCTCTCTTGACGACTCTGGGAAAGAAAAAGATTATCAAGGAAAGTTATCTTGATACATTTAAGAGCCAAGGCAAGAGAAAGAGAAAGAGAAAGAGAAAGAGTAGAAAGGAAGCTTCGAATGTTTAGCATTTAAATCGAATTTACAATTTACAGAAGTTTTTCGAATAATTTTCTAGATTATAAATACAGAAGACCAAGTGAATAGAATCACATACTAATACAATTACTTAGCAAGTTATTCTTCTAATTATAGTAACGAAGAGACATTTATCGATAGTAAAGATTAAAATAATACTTCAAGTGTCCCTATACCAACGTCTGCATAGGGTTTTTTTTTTTTTTTTCATCATGTTTGTAAAACAATATAAGACAAGTATTATCCGATACCCCATCCGTTTTGAAATCGTTAATTTTATAATTATAATATGCAACAAATGACCTGATGGAGTGAGCCATTCGATTCGATCAGTTCTTAGAATTAATCAGCAGCGTTTTGTTGCAGTAGAAAAAGCAGATTTACAATTTGTCAATATAAATTTCACCTGAACCCGTAAAAATTTTCATTAAATAAAGTCAATTTAAAATAAAGTCAATCAGTAAAATTACTGATCACCTAAATACGCACACTTTTACATCTTATTTTCTCTCTACGCAAAACTAAAACTTTAATTATCTGCGGATTCAATAGGTATGCAATCAATTTCTAATTTTTAACGCACTTTTATGTAATCTAAATATTATTTAAACAAGTATAACTTTATTTTCGTAAAAGATGATATAATTCTTGCAAAGCAGTTCGGTTTAACAATCTTTCAAATCGTACAGATTAATATAATATTGAATCTACTGTTTACTAGCACAATACCATTATAAATATTAGTAAAAAGTAAATAAATGAATTTGTATTAATACATATACGTACGCGTACGAAATATTATTTAATAAATATTTTCAAGAAGATTAGACTTATTTTATAGTATTTCTGCTGAATTGAATTAAACTCCTTACGTATTCTGTGTTATTGCTGTATAAAATTCCTCATCTCAATTTTTATTTTTACGATTAATATTATATTTTTTATACTGTATTTCTATTTATAGATATGAAAGCCATGCGGAAGTAGAATTTTTCTTATTATAAAAATCATGATTTTAGTCGTACAAGAAGAACTTTACGTGTAAATTATTAAATTTACTACATACATATATACAGCTTCTATAAAATATGAAATGTAATAATAATTATGTATTTACATCGTGTATCAGAAGTTGTGTAGAGAGACGTGTGGAGGCTTATTCCTGACGAAGTGAAAGTAAGTTTATAATGTAAATGTCGTCGATAATAAAAGTCAATAGACATTACGAACCTCATTTTTGTAACTACGATTGGTGTGAAGTCAAGTCGCTGAAATCCGAGTTCCGTCGCGTTGACGTCATTTAAACTTTTGTAGCGAATCGCACTGCAAGCCGGTGTCGATATATCTAAAAAGAAGAAAAAAAACGAAACAAAATGAAAAAAAAAAGAAAGAAGTAATTTGTAAAGAGTTTCGTTATGAAATTTGTTGGAGGATTTATGGGAAATTTTTTAATATCCCGTAGTCATTATTACGGACGAACTAAGAATGTGATAAATATTCATGTGGTAAGTTCATCCCAATCGCATAGCTACGGACAAAATTCAGGAAATAATGACATATCGGGGACAAGTCTGGTATGCACGTTTTTATCTCTATTGCATTTTCGAGCTTTAGCATATGCGAACGTTCTGTTTTTTGACTATTGTCAAAAACAAGCCGCGGAACTGAAGAGAAAGAGAAGCCCTCGACTCGACTCGAAACGAAATATCGTAAACAAATTTTTTTTAAATTCCTTGCGATACGGAATACTAATCAATGGCCAACGTGTATGATTCCGTATAAAAGTAATACGTATGGGCCGCGTACGTATAGGATATGAAAGGAGTAAATTTATAATGATCGTTAATTAACAAAGGTGGGTCATTCGAAAGGCAAACGTAGCTTTAATTTATTAGTGGTAATAAAGTAATTAATTCCTTGTGCCGTGATTTAATCTCGCGAGGGTGTACATTTTTCTTTAAAAAGAAATATATTCGCTGGTATGATGGGCACTGGATCAGGGCAGATTTGCGTACGAATTATTCCGCCATACAAAAAGGTCGGGTACGTAAATAATCCGTAGAGAAGGCAAAAATAAAAGAGGAAAGGAAAGGGGGGACTAAAAAACCGACAAACATCAAAAGCCCTAAATCATCAGTATGTGTTTCTGCATAAAATTCGCGCGCGGCGTTCGCGCAGCTGAAAAAAGTATCTGAGGGAGCATGGTTGGGGGGCTAATCGTGAGATACGGACAGCGAGAGAGTGAGGGCGTGGTAGGGGGAGGATTAATTCAAACGTGACTATGTATTTAGTGGGAGGAGGGGGTGCAGGTATGTAAGAGTGTCTCCGAGGCGGGAGTCGCCTGGAACCGTAGGGGTTTCGGCGGCAGGGGCGAGGAGGGGGAGGCGGCGCGGAGAGGCGACACGATGCCGGTGCAGCGGGGGAAGGGGAGCGTCAGGAAAACGCGCGTGGCCGCGT
Source organism: Ceratosolen fusciceps (assembly GCA_018883505.1). Taxonomy (NCBI): domain Eukaryota; kingdom Metazoa; phylum Arthropoda; class Insecta; order Hymenoptera; family Agaonidae; genus Ceratosolen; species Ceratosolen fusciceps. Next base: position 7,444,748 of record RCIC01000008.1, read on the forward strand.
AACGGATAGTAGTCGGTCGAAGGGCGCGTGCGGCTGACGGACCGAGGGAATAAAGTGCCGCGGCAGGCCGCTGGACCGGGCACCCACCCGGACAAGTGGCAGCGGCGCCTGGGCCACGTTAGCGCTCTCGCCCCGAAAAATCAATAGGGCTCGCGCGCGCGCGCGCGCGCGCCCCGCGCTTCCATATTCCTAAATAAACGGGCAAACGTTGCGCGTATCGTTGCCGCTGAAGGTCGGGACAGGGGGCATCGACTGTCACCCCCTCTCCGCCGACGAGGCCGTGCGGAAGGCGAGCGAAAGCCGAGGCCCCGATCGGGGGGCTCAGGAAGCGCTCGCGGACAATCGTTCGATGATAATGGAACTCCGGTTACATCCTTCGCGATATTACAAAACACGACTTCGTGCCGCTTCTTTCCTCCTCCTCCTCCTCCTTCCATCCCCCTCCCGTCGTTGTCAGCGGATACCTTCGAGGGATATCCGATACCCACCGAGCGCAGCCTTTAAATGCTTCGTAAATTGTAATATTTATTACATAGCCGGGATGCGCTTCTTTTCGCTAGAGAAAACAAAAGATTGCGCTTCCTTGATTATCTATGGAAATTTATTCTGCCCGGTATTCTGTTTCCGAATATTCGATACAGCCAGGCGTCTGTATCTATCAGCCACAGGTCCTCTCTGCGCTATTTGCTTGGGCGAACGCGAATTCGCCCCCAATCAAATAATATTTTAAAACTATTTTATATATTTTCTCTCGACCGCGGTCCCCCGCCCCGCCCGTTACTTTATAAATTACAGGCTCTGCTTATCGGGGGATTCTAATTACGTCATTGCGTCAGAATTGAATTTTTACATCCGATCGTACGCTTCGTTGTTTTTTTTTTTTTTTTTTTTTTTTTTTTTAAAGTTAATTAATAACGATCGAGTCAACAAATTCCCTAGACATTTAATCAATTTTCCCATTGCCGCGTGTCACGACGATCCGGCCGACTCGTCTTCTTCCAATTACTACTCCACAGTGAAACCATTTTTCTGGCTTATCAAATATTTATTCAGAGCTGCATTCCGTAAGGTCGAGGTAACCTTTAAACAACGTCGCGGCTTTTGCGAAGCACTCAAAAATATTACAACTCCCGATAAATGTATGTTTATTTCACTACAACGTTAAACTTACGATATCGTGATTGTAACAATCTTCATGGAAATAATGAACCAACCTATTTTCGTGTAAATTCCTTAGGCATTCAACTTAACTGAATACATGCGTAAGCTTATTACCTTTTATTTTAAATCATTTACCTCGACAGTTTTTAAATGAAGCTATTACTGGGCCGAAAATATACCTACCCACTGCTCTAAGTATTATTAGAAAAGTATTATATACATATATATATATAACCTGACATAACTCGAACGTGCGAATAATTTATAAAATGAAGAGGTAGTCAAGGAAGCTATACTTTGAACAACTTGTTACATGAATTATTTAAAGACAATATTGATTATTCATATTGTTTCAAATGACAAAGTCGTCTTAAGATTATTATGGCGATTATTATAAAAATATTTCGGCGCAATCCGTATAGAGTGGATAAATCGACGCAAGATCTACAAAATCTTCTTGGCTCCTAATATTTCTTATGGAAGAAGTCTTAAACGAAGTCGGCAAAGTTCAGTTTAATTTACTCATCCTTCGTATTTTCCTATTCAGTCATCGGTCCTCGCACGATATTTACCACCCGGATAATTATCCTTAATGCATATTTAAATATTTCATTAACCATAAGATTCGAGAGGCGATTGGAGAAAGATTTTTCCATTAGATTTCTTCCTTCCTCCCGTTGATTTTACCAATGGGCAAATCTTGCCGATATTATTAGGTCGTAAGAAATCTTGTATTCGTATCGGCGATCGATCGACGCAAGGACCCGAACTTCCCATACCACGGGGTTGACTTTCCCGTGAAACAACGTAATTGCTTAACATAAAGCTGTAAAATGTCAGGTGGGGGCGAAATCCGACGGTGACACGCCTAATCCCTCGTAGAATCAGGGATAAAAGTCCGTGTCCGGTCCGACGTAAAACTTCGAATCCCGGCGCTTTCGACCCGCAGTCGGAGCACATGTGGTCAGAAAATAAATAAAAAAAAAAGAAGAAAAATAGAGCAGAGCGGACAGAGAAGCACCTGCGTATCGACTTCTGGCGATCATTTCTCGGCTTCTCTCGTGGTACCTAAACCACCGAGATAACCTAAACCACCGACAGAGAGAGGGATGACGATCTAATCAGTTTTAAAACTGAAATTCGTCAGTGCTAATTGTAAAAAAAAAAAAAAAAAAAACTGAGACAACATTGGCGAGATTCGCCCGAATTTTAGTTATTCTCGGGCTTTATAAATAATGCTGATTCAAAGAGCAATTTTGTTTATTTTGTACCGCTGTCGCCGCCGCCCCCCCCCCCCTCTACGATACCTTTCAAAGTTATCGAGGGTTAAAAGCTCGAGCTTATCATTTTCTCTTTTGAGCTTTATTATTGGGCGAATACTTTTTATTTACTTACTGAATCTCAACGAAGACGCCATAATCTTTAAAAGCTTCAATCGTGCCGATTTTTGCAACTCCATTTCCGGCTTTATTTACTTATACAACGCACTCGACGAGTAATGGCAACATTTTATTAAAATTAAATCCACCACGAAGGATCAATTATTCTTTTACCGATTTCACGCTACACTATTTATCATTGATCTCGCTACATAAATATTTCATTAAGGGAACTCACTCAAATCTATGCCTTTTTTATCCATCATTTTTCTTACTCGTATTTCATATATACTTCCTTACTTTCACAGTATTTCCTTTTTATTTCTGCTTGATAAATATCATGTCTATGAAATTCGTGCAATCTCACGATTTTCATAAGATTATGTATAATAAATAAATAAATAAATAAATAAATATTGGACATACCGGCAAAAAATATATTACTTCATACAAAGTCTAAAGGTAAAAAAAATATATATATTTAAAAGAAATTATGAGAATCGCTTCCGGTTTGAATGGAAACGTGTAATAGTCATGCCAGAAGAGATTATCAGTAATTTGAAATATAATAGAAATCAATATGGCTGTGCACTAAAAATTACGAATTTCATACCTGAAATTCTAATCTACGAAGCATTTTTACAGGTAAATTATTAAAAATCATGCATCAATTAAAATAAAAATTTTTAAAAAATTCTACTTATTCTTTTTATAAGATAAAATAATCCTTTTGACAAAAATATCACTTTGTAGAAACTTCAATTATATTTCATAAAAGTGCCGACATTCTGCTAAAATGAAAAATGAAACGTTCAATGCCCGCTCGCCCCCCCCCCCCAGCCCCGACATTTTCATAAATACTTTTATTATTATTGTAAATTGAAAGACTCGACAGAGTGGGAAAATGGAAAGACATTCTTTTAGCATAACTCATTGGATTCGCACGTTGGGCAGCGGCGAATTAAAACGCATAAGACTATTTATTCGTACTTAATGCTCAGGAACTTAATCGTCCGGGAAAAGAATTAGGCGCCGATTAGTGTTGCTCCTAAGGGCGAAGGCAAAGCCGTATATTGATTATGAATTACGCGCATTAAATATTTGTAATTTTAATAAAATTCATAATCTAGGTAATGCTCCCGGAGCTGAAAGGAAATTTTTTAGAAAAATTCAATTTAATAAAGTTAAATGAAAATGTAAATTAGTCAAGTAAGTCGCGTCGCGAGCTCGATAAGGATCGATGGGACGAGGAAATCACTAGAAGGCTTTGAATTAATGAAGGTAATATTATTGCAGTTAATGCAAGTGCATTCGTACTTTACATACACGCGCTGGATAATGGCTTGGACAAGTGCATGGGCTTTTTATACTTATTACGTTGCATATGTGGATGCGCAGGGCTCAGAGGAGGACAGAGCCAAGGATAGCGCTTGCGCGCGGCGCTGCGGTGCGGCTGAACCGGGTGAAACGGGGTGGGTCGGCGTCGGGAGGGGGGAGGGGGGAGAGGGTGTGGAAGAGAGGAGGAGGAGGATAAAATAAAAATGGCTGACGGTCCGCTTATACCGATGGCAAGCAATTTTTGAGAGTGCACCTTCAAATAAACGTAACGTCGCTTCTGAATAAGTGACGTGTGCCGATGAAGCTCATATTACAATACATTTACAGCTTCGATTGGCCTTGAGCTTTATTTTCTTAACGATACGAAAATTAAGGTCGCTTAGTTAATGAGGACCGTTTCATAAACACGCGTGTGATGATGAAAGAATAGATTGAGGAAGAAAAAGAAGAAGGCGAAGGATCGAGGATCTTTAGATAAAAAAAGATCGGAGCAAATGAGAGGATGAATATTAATGAAGTGCTAACTAGGAGTTTTACTGCTGGACATAATCAGGCTCATCGTCACCATAGCCGTTGCCTTCGCCGTCCCCGTCCCTGTCCCCGTCCCTGTCCCCATCAACGTCACCGTCACCGTCACCGTCACCGTCATCCGGAGGTCGTAAGAAAATGCGATGGCCATATACACGTGGGGAATGGAAGATAAGCTCGTGGGAGTAGAGAGAGAGAGAGAGAGAGAGAGAGAGAGAGAGAGAGTAGGGGTGTAAAGATCGGCGCGGAGGCTCGGAAAGTGTATATAATATTCATGGGGTGATATTGCATCTTGAGTGGTGCCATTAGGGGTGCCGTGGCTTGACTCGGCTGAGCGGAGCCTAAATCCGAGTGGCCTATAGCTGAGCCATAACGGCGAGTACGTGTCCCAGGATGCTCACCGTGAGCCCAGGTGACGTGTCAGCCGGGAAACCTCTTTGTCCTACCCTCATCTGCACTCTCTCTCTCTCTCTCTCTCTCTCTCTATCTCTCGCTCCACGGGAATCGGTGCGCTCGGTTGTTAAACCGACTGACATTTGACTCCCTGTCATTCCTACGTCCGCCCAGAGCCGCTTTTCCGCCTCCGCCTCTGTCTCCTCTCCCCCCCCCTCTTCGCCCTATCCGTTGTACCTACCCCTAAGTAGATTACGTCCGCGCGCGCTAAGGGCGACCGGCGCTCCCGCTCTTATTTGCAATCTCCTAACGATCCGAATAATAATCGAGCAGGGATAGAGCGGTTACCCGTCCGTAAGTAAGAATCTGCCTCGGTGGCTGTGTCCGCGTAGAGGGTCAGGGGCTAACGAGCGACACGAATTCGAATAAGACACAGTTCGCGATCTGCCAGATCTAGGCGGATGTAATATTGAGCCTCCCTGCCGTGACCAAGGGTGCAAGTGGTAGGAAGTGGGGGAAGCGCATATACAGGGGTTGGGGGGAGGGAGGCGAATTCCTCGGCGGCTCGAGCGCCGGTAAACGATAGGGATGATTAAATTCTGGGTAGCGGGGTAGGCGCAGTCGCGAGGTGTTGACGTCGGATGAGGGAGCAGGAGGACTCCGGGGACTCGGGGGCTAAAACAGGTCGAAGGCGCAGCTGTAAAAGAGCGTGGAAAAGACGCGAGGATTCTTGATGACTTGATGCGTTTCTGTTGATTGGTGGGACTGCGGGAGGCAGGGAGGGAGGGAGGGATGGGGGGAGGGGATTTTAAGGATGACCGGAGAAAAATGAAAATTACCCCTTCTACAGATGCTTGGCTTTATGAAGCTAAAATTATCGGTTAACCCGATGCCGGGCCGCTTTGCCTTTTACCGTCCTTATCCCCCAACCCCCCCCCTTCTCATTTACTGCGATATTTTCTTATTAAGTGACGGCTTATAATGGATTCACTATTAATTAATCCAGCTGATCCCTTTCATTCAATATGCCTGTCCGACTTGATTATGTTTTTCAAAAACCACCGCCGTTAATAATGCAGACTACTTTCGAGCAATTACAGCAGAATAGGGGAACTTATTGATAACGATTCGTCAATCTTATTTAACAGGCTGCAATAGCTCTAGACATTGAATGGAGCCGCGTAATTGCGGTAACTAATTATTTATGAAATATCCCGAGGAGCTCGTTTAACGTCGAGCCGGGCTTCTTTTTTTTTTTTTTTTTTTTCTTTGTTTCTTTTATTAATTCGAAAGTTATATAGAAAATTTAATTGAAAATTCAAAGGCAAAACAACGATCACGTACAGATTTCAATTGGTAATACTTTTTATTTGTCTTGTTTATTTTTTATTTAGTTATTCATTTATTTATTTTTTTTTTTTTTATTTTTTTTGCAACTTAAGCTAAAAAACCCTTTAGTGATTTTAAATTATTCCCTCCATACAATTTGAAAATACTTTTAATTTCTGGAAAAAAAGTTTTTTCTTAACTGGAAAGAAAGTTGAATGGAAGGAAGATCGATGCCGGGAGTTTGCGCCTTTTTAACCATATCGTACCAAGTTTCCAAGAGCTGAATATAGCCGGCGGTACTTTAAACCGACAACATTATTGAACGAGCCGCCGTTTCCTTAAATAACAAGCCCCTCAAATTCGGAATATCCCTGCCTCCTGTATACGTATATGCATTAATAAAAAAAAAAAACCCGTACTTTGGAGAATCATCTCATCTTCGCTTAATTGAAATAGGCTCGTAATTTTTTAATTTCAGCCTCTCGGCAGCACTTGGCCACTTGGCACGAGCACGCGCACACGATACCTAAAATCAAATGCGGATAGATAAAGCAGAATTTTCGGCAGAATCTCGAGGACGCGGGCAAGATAAATAAATGCAAAAGTAATAAAAGTTTTAAATTAAATTTCACCGCGTCGAAAAAATTGAAAGTACTAGAGCGCGTCGTAATATGTGCGGTGGGTGGCGTCGGGGTGGAGGGGGAGGGGGGGTCTGTCACAGTCCTCGAGAGACGTCGTTAAAAGTAGTTTGCCTCGGCGAAGCTCCGAATTTAATATTCAGCCGCCGGTGCGACCGCGACGATATCCTTCACCGGCGATCGCTATAAATCAATCGTTTAAACCAATGATACGCCATTAACACGGTGTGTGGAGCCCTTCGATTTCGTTCGATTAATCCGAATGCCAATCCATGTGCTATTGGAGCAATTATTGCCCCTGCGGCTCGTAATGAATTACCGCTAGATCATACAACGACGACTCGCCGCTCCTTGTTATTGCCGCAATTTCCAAACGCACGATCTCGCATCCCTCCTCCTCCTCCTCCTCCTCCTCCTCCTCCTCCTTCTCATCACCATCATCACGATCATCATCATCATCATCACCCACCCAGCTAACCATCGGCCGGGAACTCGGCAGACGTCAATGTATGGGAATGCCATTGAAATCGATAACGGCCAGCCATGCCCAAAATTTGTATCAGTAAATCCTAATGTATTCATAAGCTCCCGGACGCTTCTGCACGCCCGTGCTTCCCATTCTTTTCGCAGCATTGCCCCATATCTATATCACGTAATTTTATTAATCACAAAGACAGGATGATTTACCTGCAGCCAATGCGCATTATCCGCCATAATCGTCTCGCGTAATCCTTAAATCATGAATTTCTGCTAATTATCAATACTTATTGAACGTAGGAGAAGACCGTTTCATTATTAAAATAGGTAATACGTAAGCGAGGATTTTACGTTACTGTTAAAGCTATTGACATTGCAGCTACAATGGCATTAGAATATTAATTATTGTGCATGTAATTGCAAATGTAAGGGATTCGAGCTTACGTGACTAATTCGCTCATAAAGGGCTTTCGTTCGGATAATTACGATTTTCGCGCTTAGAAATTTTGTAACCGACGGCTAATATTTTCTTTACCGACATACTCAATTGAAATTCTTTCGTATAATTTCGCGAACGTTGGCATAATTTAAGTAGTTGGATGGGCTATGGGGATAAATGATAGCTCATCGATTATCATAGCATCGGTAATTAGAATCCAGGCATTTCTTAATAATAATAGTACCGCTGACGTCAGGAATGACCGTAATCGTTGACCAAGTTAAAAGGGACAAAAGTACGGCAATTGTGCGGATTCATCTTGAGAATGCCTCGGAGGCTAAGAGGAATTTTATTCAAACAATTCTTCCCTTTATGCTTTACTGCGTCTGGGATAAAAACAACCGGTAGTGGTAAAAAAAAAAAAAAAAAAAAAAAAAAAATTAAGAGAGGGAGACGACGGGGCGGGGTGTGGGGGTATGGGGTGTGGCGAGGAGGGACCGTGCTCTTATTGTCACTGGGTCAGGGAACGCTCCGAAGAGAATAGCTGAGCTTGACGACTCATTAGACGTTTTCGTGGCTCTTGGCCTTCGTCCCTATTCCCCTGTCCCACGACGTCATCGTCGTTTGGAAGTGCGGGATTCCTAAGCCAACGTCCCGTAGTACACCGAATGAGCCGTAGAGTACGAGTTCTCCACGGACAGGATAACCTCCGTTATTATCCTGAACCTCGAGTTGAAATGATCCTTTGCTCTAAGGGCGTGGGGAACTTTTTCTTCGTCCGCCTTCGGACTCGAGTGCATTTCTTCCCACCGAGATAACATTTACAGCCGTTCCTCCTATTTTTAATAACTCCAATAACTCCAATAACCCCAATAATCAGCTTTTCGGAGATTATAACGCTCATTGATAGGATCGTCGCCCACGTTCTCTATATCTTTACAAGGGGATAAATGACCGTCCGTCCTTAGCGCTTCCCTTAGCGCTTCCCTTAACGCTTGGTTTTCATACAAGATACAGATCGTTATCAGGTTTTCTCTCTGGCTTCGGACGCCTACTTTATTATGCCTTCCTCTTTCAATTTCCCGCTCGCCTCAGATCGAAACTTCAGCCAAATTCAATTTTCCCCCCAAAAAAAAAAAAAAAAACTCTAATGAAAGTATGATTATTTAAAAGAGGGAAAATACAAGAGTAAAAGAGAAAGAGGGAGGAAGAAAAAGGTAGTATTGTCTCAAGTTTTTATTCCTTTAAAGTCAGTCAATTTTTCAGGAAGAAAAATTCAGGAGCTATGAAGTGCGCAGACGACGTATCGAGGAAACTTTCTGAATAATATTCCGGCCCGAGGTACACGCGGACTTTTATTTTTATATCTAACCGAGACTTTGTGTTATTTACACGTTACATAGCAAGAAAGGATTTTACTTCTTATAAACTTTTACAAATTATTCCTATTTAATTTACGCGCCAGAGACGTTTGCTTGGTGGCAGCTTCTTAGATCAAAGCTAATACGGAGAGGTAAATGGGCCAGAGGACTTTCAATGCGTGCATTTGTCGGACGGACGTATGCCGATCGTATATCGACAAATATGCTCTTTAAATTTCAATTCTTTAAAACAGGGTTTTCATTCCAAGCGAAATGGAAGGTATATTCGTAAGGATTCATTGTCGATACAAAGGATTTCCAAGCTTCAAGGGAAATATACGTTATTCATAAAATCGAGGAAACATCAAGTAAGAATGGAAGGAGAGCTCTTCTTCTTCTTCTTCTTCTTCTTCTTCTTCGATCGAATATAGACAAACAAACCAAAGGGAAGGGGGGGGGGTTATTGGGGTGATTGGAGTTATCTTAGAAGCTTTTAGAAAAATCATCCGAGTCACTTGGACGACGTCTCTTACATCTCATATATTTTTCATCAATCGCCATAATAAAAACCAAGCCACCTCTCTGATAATTCGATATATTTCATTTTACATTAATCGGGCGTATTTCCAGGTGGAATAACGGAAAGCGGAGAATGGAAAAACCGTAGCCGGGACAAATAATTTCATTTTACCTGATTACCGGACCCTTTTAGCTTGTCGAGATCCATCGGCTTCGGCGTATCTCCCGACTCCTAAGGGATTTCGGCATACCAAAGAGAAAAAGCTCGAAAAAGCTCTCGATACCTACTTTCGTCCAACCCCACTCCTTCGTTCATTAAATTCGACGTTCCTTATTTACTCTCTACTTCCCTTCAACCCTCCCTCCCCACGTTTACACGATACTCTTTATTACATATATACATATATTTGCATAACATAACCCCTTACGTATTCTAACGTTATAATAATGCTAAGCGCTTTTAACCTTTCTCTAATGATCAAACAATCGATTACTTCTAAACCTGTCAAAGTTATTACTATAGATTGTTAATTAAACTTTCATTAATTGTGTATAAAATACGTATAAATGTACGTGCTGAAATTTCAATTTTGAATCATTGCCACATGTAGCGAATGAGCTTTGAAAAGCATAAAGTAACAACAGATTGTAAATAGAAAATCATCTGATCGACAAAAATTAAACATCTACTTCTTCTGGGTAAATCTAATTGTCAATATAATAACAATATACATGTAAATTGTCTCGCGACTCTTCGAAATAAATTCTTATGTCTATTTGTAAATGATATCGACGATCCGACGTTACGTTTTACATTAAATGCTTTATATAATTAAAATTAATTATATTCAAGGCCTTGCATTAAATTACGGTATAAAATATAAAAATTTTACTTTTATTGATATTGTCTTTAAAATTACTCTCGCAAACGAATATATATTTTATAAAATTTTGTTCATTATAAACTTTTACCAATAAATCTCTGCGTTATTCATTCGCGTTATTATTAAATAACGAACTGAAGCGCCGACATTCATAAATTATGATAAAACTTAAGAATAGCCGTGAAAAAAAAAAAAAAATTACGATTAACATATTTTTTTGTTTTCATTGTGTCATTCAATGAAAGGTCAGAAATAAATGCAGTTGATGAAATGTATAAACATATAAATTGCAGAAGACGAATTCTTCATTATCGCTCGGATTCAATCCGTTTAAGAATCTCCCGACCGTTTGATCCTTCGCTCCCTCTTACCTCCCTCGAAATTTCATCAAGAATGGAAAAATGTTAGTTAGGAATTTCGGAAAGCGTGTCAAATAAAATAAAATGCTCGTAGAAGAAAGCTGAGGCAAAAATTGGGAAATCTTCAAAATTCACGGAGCACGTCCTTTTTTTACTTTGCCGATCCCGCGCACTTATCCAATATTTTTCCTCTCCCCCGCCCCGTCCCGCGACTTTTCCCTTGCATTTTCTCAAGAGATACGCTTCCGTTCTAATCAGCTTTTTTCAAATTTTCACAAACTTATCGGGAAATCGTGCAACTGCGCCTCTCCTCCTCCTCATACTCACCCCCCCTCTCTCTCTCTCTCTCCGACTCTGCATTTACAAAGAGTCAACTGATCAACCAATAGATTAAAAAGTGCATTCGCGAAGCGAGACACGCGCGTTATTCAGACTCATAGGTATTTCGGATCGAAATTTTTGAAAATTAAACCAAATTAAGCTACGCTGTAGGAATACCCAAGTAAACGGCAGGACTTTTAAACAAATATACCAATAATAGCGACGGAGCGGCCAATAAAATTCATAGGGAAATTAGATGAAAATCGGTGCTCCTTCAGTCGATGATAGACAATAAGGATCTTTCTCGGGAAACGTCCCGATTTTTTACGTTATTGCTAATTAAGGAATTACTAACGATACGATGTACGGTTACAATATTAGCCCGAAATCTTGATAAAAATCTTTTGCTGGCCATGCATCTCCTCATACTTTTTCCTTTTTAATTCAGAGCATACATTGTGAAAAGCATGTACATTATTAAATAGGTTTTTCATTATTGAAATCTGCCACGCTGACAAAGTAATAAACTTTCCTTATAAAATTTTCAATGCTATTGAGAGTTTTATTGAGAATTTTGCTTAGTTAGGTTTAGCTAATATTTAAATGTTATACAAATATTTGTATACTTAATAGTACTATTTTTATGTTAATATAAAAGAAAGTAATATCGAAAGTACTAATTCTTATCCCATTATTCAGTCACTGCGTTACTTCAATTGAGTTATGTTTTTATAGGTATTCTAAAGTTTACGATACCGATCCTTTATTTAAAGTATTGTAAATTTAATATAAAGCTTAATTCACATCTATTTTTCCATTTTACGTCAAATAATAATTAAATTTTTTTATTTACGAGCTATTTCGAATACATTGTCGCTTGTCGAAATTATCATTCTTAAAACGGCTTAAGTATAAACGTGCAGATGTAAAGGAGAATATATATATATATTTTTATTTGCCTAGTTCAATAATATATAGTCAAGCGGAAATTGAATAGAAGCACATCGTTTTCGTGTAACGTTTTAATGTACATAAAGATTTACATTTGCTTTATCTTTTAACGGGTAAAGTTTATACGAAGACCAGGCAATGTGTTGCGATTGCGTTTTCAAGCTAAAGATGTATTATTCATAAGAAATAGGGAATCGCGCGAATCTTAATACATTAAGCTACAACTAATATTCTATAACGCTACACCATCACTAAAAAATATTAGAATATTTCCTACTTAATTAGTCATTAGTACATCTAATGGTCTGACTATTTTTACATAAAATAGAATGAAAGTTTAAAAAAATGGTCATTCAAAGGGTCCAGTACGCTCGAACGTTTTCGTTTATTTGGTACAGTCTTCTTTCCTTGTTTCCTTGGAGTTTCGGATTGAGTTCATCAAATATTACGTAAACGAAATAATTATAAATTTCCTGTACTTCGGGTCGTTAAAGTCGGAAAAATGTGCGCGGATTGTCGACGAGGGGGAATAATAAGGACATAACAATCGCTACTTCGTAGTCTGCGAAAATCTTTATTTCCCTGAATCTAAAAAAAAAAAAGCGAAGGAGGGAGAGAGAGAGAGAGTGAGTGAGAGATAAAAGGTATATAGATAAAAAAAAAGAGTAGACTAAACAAAGAGCTGGGAATGACGTTGTTTACGAGCTCCGATTGTTTTAAAAAGAAGCGAGAGCCGAGTGAAGAAGAAGTGCAACGAGGACGAGGTAGAGGGCGAGGACGAGGACGAGGACGAGGTAGAGGGTGAGGACGAGGTACAGGGCGAGGACGAGGACGAGGACGAGTATCCCGCGAGGCCGCAGCCGTCGTTTGCGGTCGGGAAACGACGAGTTGCTAGAAAACGAGCAAGATTCCGGTGAGAACTGCGGTCGGCGGTGGTGTTGCGCAGCTCGGTGATAGGGACACGGGCCACGGGGTAAGGGGCACAGGGCGGTAAAAGGGCTCAGCCGGAAAGGCACGTCGAGGGCGGCTCGACCGACTGGCTGGCACTCGTGCTTTTATTGCCGAGGAATAAGGAGTATTTTCAACGCACGATTGTTTTGTAAGCTTCGCTCGCAAAAGGGGAAATGCGCGGGAGGGGTTTTATTCGCTTTTTTTTTTTTATTGAAAGGGGGCCGTCGCGTGTCCAGTGGGTTATTGGGGAGGGGGCGGGAGGGGATGAAGAAAAGAGAAAGGCTCGCACTATAGAGTACATTTAAGCCAAATAAAATATGTCTCGATCGTCTCTTAACAAAATTCCATTTGCTTTACCTAACCTTTCGATCTCTTTAGTCCTTTTATCCCCTTTCCTCCCTATTAATTTCTTAAATTCTCATCCGCTTCTGCCTGCTTCGCCACTTTTAATAACTAATAACTTTCACTCCAGATTTAGCCGTAACCTCCCGTTATTAATTATTTAAAGAAGTTTAAACAACTCTCTTATTAAGGGAGAAATAATGCGATTTTCTAGTTCAAAGACTTCTTACGAAAAACTTCGTTTTTAAGCATTAGAAAATATTTTTTCTAATATATTTCTCAAGTGTAGATTATTAAGATTAATAATACAATAGTATGGTGGATAAACAGAATGATTTTCTTCGTTAAAAATAATAGTCTAAGGAAATAGACATTTTTAAATATTTTATTTATTTAGTTATACTCAAACAAATTACATGCTGCTAGAATTTCGTAATGCTAGGGTATAAACTAGGGCGTAATGATAAGGTAAGATGTTTGACAAAGCTGTGCTAAGTAATTTTTTCTTTCTATTTCATATAAATAATGTGAAATTTAAAAGGCGCGAAAGAGGGACAAATTCATCTGAATTTTAATAAGCTGGAAAAATTATATAACCACCGAAAGCTAGTAAGATTGTTCTAGTTTATTGTCCTTAGACTGACAATGTGTACGTAGTAAAACTAGGCAGAGGCTTGTAAGGGCAGTAGATTGTTGATATTTTCAAAAATAAGTCCTTTGCGCTTTTGAGAATCAGATGAATAATAAAACATTTGTAATCAGGCCGGAATAGGATCGATATTGCGAATCAAACTGACATCTGGTATTCAACGTGGCATCAAAATGAAACAAAACGTGATGCTCATACTAAATAAATGTACACAACTGTGCTTTAAGTGTATTATAATTACGTATGACTCTCATTATAGTAATACAAGTAAAAAGAAAAAAAAGAAGCAGACATTTCAAACATTTCATGAGATTGTATTTACACGTAATGTAACGCGCAGTACATGCCATTTGTATTGTAAATTTAATTAATCCTCCCGCTACTATTTAAATATCTCGGTAATTCGCTTATTAGCGGTCGATACAACCAATAAAACGACAATAGCTGAATATTGTCAAGTACGTTCGATTTCGTGGCATTCCGTCAACTCGATTAAAATTATTACCGTTAATGGTAAAAATGGTAAAAAAAAAAAAAAAAAAAAAAAAAGAAAAAGAAAGAAAGATATTTTTGAAACTTTCTCTTTGCGTGAGCCGTAATTTAGAAATCGTATAATATTCCGATATTTATTAATCCAAGGAGTCCGTGAGAGGCACGTCATAAAAAGCAACGATAAAATGTGCTTGTTGTTGAGACGTGTGAATATGTATCCATCACGATAGACTGGGTAGAACGAAATTTTAGATATAAAATTTATTATATCCAGAATATGAAGTTGTAATCAAGATTTTCACGAAATATTACTCGCCCAGAGTCTCGTGAACTAACTCCCCCATAAATTCCGAGTGCCCCACCCCCCTCGTCCACGTATTCTGCCTAATACATCTCTCTCCCTCTCCCTCTCCCTCTCACTCACACACACACACACTCTCTCTCTCTCTCTCTCTCTCTTTCCTTCTTTCTTGAATTTATCCTTATTATTCCTATCGCTTTTCTATATTTCCTTTATTCCTTTTGCCTTTTCCTTTTTATTATCAGCTCGTAATCCGTCTAATATTGTCGAGAGAAGCCCTAATAATCTGACAGGCCCCGCGTACTTCTAATGACCAACCTTTTGTCCCTATAGCTGGGCTCACCGCACCTTTTTAACTCGGAGAATCGAACTGGTTCGGTCACGGAACTCAAAAGGGTCAGACAGAGGCAGCGGCACCGTGCACTGCGTAACTCCTCCGAAATGCCATTAAATCCGAACGGTTTATATTGCCCAAGGCCCAAGTATCGAGTCCATTAGCTCCAACTTCCTCCATCCTCGATCCTTTACTTCGTCTGGCCTCGAGTATTTGTTAAACTTTTGTTAAAATTACGTTGTATCTATAGCCTACATCGCAACTCGGGCTCCGTGAATTTCCATCTTTTTCCCTTTCCATCTTTTTCCTCCCTTTCTTGTTTAATGCATATTGAAGTCGATAAACAAAATTGAGCCCGGGATCGACGCATCGCGTAAAACGTAATGGACTAGGGTCTAGGGCAGAGCAGCCACGCAGGCAAGCTCGATAATTATAATAATAAGGCGCGGGAGAAGCGACTCGGGTTGATTTCGGCTAATTGACAAATAAGCTTCGAGGCAAGCCGTGGAAAAATTGTATGGAAGAGAAGACAGGCTCGAAGGAAAAAGTACTCGGAGATTGGAGTGAAATATATGCTAAAGCGAGTTGAGAGTGGATCAAGAGCATTATTAGCTCGCGGGGATAAATGGCTAAGACTCCATTGCGGAGTCCACTTTCGTAGCTTAAGTCCAATCAGAGCAACGATCTAAGTGAGCGCCGAATAAGTCGAGATAACCTGTTTCGTCTACTTCGTTAGATCTACGACATTACGAGACGTGCTACCGAGTCTACCTCGAAGACTAATTAATACTCGTCCCAAAAAACATTTTTGACGCGATCGTTTACCCATCGTCGCGCCCCCTTTATTAATCAACTTCGAACGAATTTACATATTCCCTGGGGATTTAAAGCGTCCCTCTAGCCTCGAACGGTCCATAATGAAGAAACAGTAGTTAATTTATTTCGCTATTTGTAAACTCGATTACTTTCTTTCTTTTCTTTTCTTTTCTTTTCTTTTCATTTTACCCACCCCTTAAAAAAAAGAAAGCTTTCTTTGTTAAGATCGACGTCGTGCTGAGTACGAACTATCTGGAATACGGTGGGATAGCGTACGCGGTGGGACTGAAACAGAGAGAGAGTGAGGGAGGGGGGAGGGGGTCGGATAAAATAAGATAAGATGAAAGTCAAAGCTCCTTTCGATGTCTCGACGTAAACGTCGAGCGACAGGAATAATAATAACACTCGCTCGCTACTTGGCCCGGGAAAAGGAGAGGAAATTTATTGCAAGAGCAATTTTATTTTAATCGACTTTGTAATATCTGCGTCAGGATATTACCTACGGCTCATTATTAGTATATCAGTCGAATAAAAGTTTATTCGAGCAGTATTGAAGGCCTCGTTCGTCGTGGCTTTTTATTTAGTTTTAAAACTCGGTATACCGAAAGTGATCGGTACCTTCGGGAAATAGGAAAATATCCCGAGAAACTTGGACGCCTCCCCCCCGGGGGGGAGGGCCCTCTCGTCCCTCTGACGCCTCTGACTAATCCGTCCGTCGAGCCTCGCGGTCAGACCGAAGGAGTTTCGGAAAACCGTGGAGTAATTAGCCGGACAGTTTTTATCGTCGCAAGTAAATTCAACAGCTTGACCAGGGAGAATATTACCGCTTAAGCTGTCAGAATATTGCAAAATAATGCTCAATTAGTTTATAGACGAGAAGGACAATATTGAAGTTTAGTAGGAGAGTCTGTGAGCGACTAACTATTCGCGCGCTATAAACGTATTTAAAGAACCGCCCCCACCCCCTCTACCCACTCACCCCCTCCGCAACGCCGACCGTCTTAGACGATAATATGCTCATACAGTTACATGTATACGTGAAGGAGTTAATTGTCTCGAGTGATTCGGCCCGCTGAAAGTAATTAATGCGATATTTCCACTTGAACGTTCGATGATCCAAAGTTGGGCAAGAAATTTCTTACTGAATTATCCTTAGCCGCTAGGTTATAGTTGTATTATGAGGCAGGGTCCTAAGTAGGGAAAACTTCTTTCCGCACATAATGATGCGCATGCATATACGTGTGAAAGACGAAGGGAGGGGACGGGGCCCGGCTATAATGTATAATCGAGTTCGCGGTCGATCAGACTCGATTACGTTCGTTCACATCGCGAAACTTGGTCCATAAATCCCAGGTGTAACCCCGAGGCATCCGCCAGACGTGTCATCGGCGGATTGTTAGGGCTCCGATCCAATCAGAAGGACCGCATACTTCGTGTCACAACCTCCCCCCTTGAATGATTGGCTCCCTCGCGTTTCTTGCGGCCCCTTCCCCGCCCCTCTATTATCGGGAGCTCGTCTTAGCTTATGATCCGGTATCCGGAGCGGGAGCGCCGGACCCTTTTTTTTTCTTTTCTTTTTTTTTTTTTTTTCTTTTTTTTTATTCGACATTGCTTCGCTAACCTTATCATCCTTAGAATGTTACCGTTAGAAATTTTTTGCTACCCCCGCACTAGATCTCCCTCACGGATTTTCTTATTAATTTCATCATTTTCATCGGCCTTCGCGCCATGATTGATTAAACGTTTTTTCTGCCATTTTTTTTCTCTCTCTCTCTCTTCTAGGAATATATTTATATTCCATCAACAGTTCGAAATTGTTTTTTTTTCATTCTTCATTGCTCTTGGGCTGCGAAGTAACGGTCGGGCGATAGGATGGTGTGGGGTGTTGGGGGATTACGGGATCGAAGAAATTTTATTTAAAACTTTGTTATTAAAAATTAATTTACGCTTCATAGGGTAGTTCTGGCCGCTTAAGCTCGGAAATCATTTAGTAATCTGCAAAGTTAAAAAAAAAAAAAAAAAAAAAAAACATCCCTTGTAAGAGTAGATTTACGACTGGATTATTGCAGCTTTACGGAGTCAGCCCCGCCACTTTATTTCATACTCCAGTTGAACAAATGTAATTGCATTCTTCTATGCCGCGTCGTGTACTTTGATAAACTTTCGTACCATTTGATAATTTCATTTTGTAACTTAGCATCCTCGTATTAGCTCACTCGTTACTAACTACTGCAAATAGTTAGATTAATTATAATAATCGAACAATCCGTTTATTAGTCAATCTCAAGAACAAGTAGTAAATCATTATTGCCATCCATAACTCAACAAAATTTTAATAATCGTACTCGTAATTGTCTATTAGCAGTGCTTATATATTGCGATTTCATACGGTCCAACAAGCGCGAGAATACTTTGTTAGAAAAAAATCTAACAAGTGCTCCAGTTTTCTGAAAACGAGAAGTGAAGGGGAAAAAAGTAGAGGAGATAAGAGAGGTTAAGGGAAATAGAAAAAGGAAAGGAGAAAAAAAGTGTACAATAGTAAAAGGAGTCGAGGACTCGAATGAAACATAATAATTTATTGTAACGCGTTGTAGAAAACAGAGAGAAAAGTAGCGTCTGTTCGATCGCGATACCTACGTTCTACCCACACACACACCCTCTCTCACTCTCTTATCTATTACGAAGGTGGTTACAAAGTTGTAATTCGCCCGATGCCGTATCGAGTTAGAGAGTAACTCAATTAAAAGCGAAATCCCCAAGAAAACGCACACGAAAGTCGATACAACCGTCGTAGCCCCCGCCCCTCCCCGCCAAACCCACGCCCGCTTCCCGCCCGTAGTCGTATTTCTCGCGATTTATCGCGATCCGTTCGAGAAAATCACGGGGATCAAGTGAACTGTGTGGGTGTATGTCACCGGCACTACCTACGACAATTCAATTATGCCCGAACTCCTGAATTCCGACCTCCGAACGCTCGATCGATTATCCGGAGACCTGGTCCCACGATCGCGTGCACCTCAAGTGCATTTTACCCTTCGAGATGGCGAGCTTGCATTGGACTCCGGGGGGTTAGCGGGTGAATCGTTTTATAGTACTCGACAATACGGAAAACAGTTTTACTGCTTAAGATCAACGGATATGCCGACGCTCCGTTTTCCAACCTCCGTACTTCAAGTAATTAAAATGACGGGCCAAGCAGTTAAAACGGTCTACGGATCTCATAGATCACGTGCGATTCGCCGATTACTCGTGTTCTTTCGTTGCGTCGACAGCATCACGTACCATTCATTGTAAATATACTGATTTACATCGAGCCGATTTCTGTACAAGGTAATAAATACCGTTCACAAAAACATTACAATTTTTAAAGGAGTACCGTAACGTACGCTGTATCGTGGATTACGTATAAGCCCAGAAAAGGTACATTGGTAAATAACAACTGTACAGCTTTCATTGGACATGGCAATGTCACTCCGAACGGCCAATGCTTTTTACTTATAATCCGATCGATTGAAAGAATGAGAGAGAGAGAGAGAGAGAGAGAGAGAGAGAAGTGACAAACTATTATTTCTTACTCAGTTTCTGACCATATCGATGATGAATTGCCTTCTTGCTTTCCTTTATTTCTATCTTAATAAACGAAACTTTTTGTCCGATTTTGAACTCGGATCTCTTGTCGAGATCTTGTCGAATCGATTTTAACGTAATAGTCGTTGTGTGTGTTTGGAGATAAGCCTGCCGTTACCTAAAATCGGAAAAATTCGACTCTTTAGAATGAAACAGCA
This sequence comes from Ceratosolen fusciceps, assembly GCA_018883505.1. Lineage (NCBI taxonomy): Eukaryota > Metazoa > Arthropoda > Insecta > Hymenoptera > Agaonidae > Ceratosolen > Ceratosolen fusciceps. The sequence goes on from RCIC01000008.1 coordinate 7,464,495, forward strand.
CTCGATCCTTCAAGTGGATTTCAATCGCTTCCAGGGTTGTTTCATCCTCTCTCTCTCTCTCTCTCTCTCTCTCTCTTTGCGTACTCGCGCGCGCTTTGCGTGTTTACGCAATAAGAACGAAAGCAGAAACGAAAGGATGGTGGTACACAACTCCGAGTACGCTCAACCTTCGACGGCAATTTGTTTTTCCATTTATCATTATTATCATTATTATTATTATTATTATTATCAATCTGTTATAAATTTTAAATGTAGAGCTTAAATGTCTTTGAATAATTTACATTCGGACGATAGCGGCCGTTTACGTTTTATTTACTAAACTCAGTGGCACAAAGACACTATTTCAGGTTTGAATATTTTACTTCAACGTCGTTTTACAGTTTTAGAACATGTTTGCTTGTAAATACTCCTTGGACACAATACATGCATGTATAACGAAGTTACGAAACTAGAATGTTTGGTCTCTTTGAAATTTATATTAAATCTAAAATTCAGTTCATTAAGCACTCAGTACTTGGTAATTATATTATCGAAAATTTACGATCGACCGAATGAATCCATAAAGGATATCGAAGTATTTGACCTCTATTGAATAACGACGGGAAGGGGTGGGTGAGTGGGGGATTTAGATGGTAGGAACGGGAGGGTGGGAGGGAGGGAGGGAGGGAGTAAGAGAGATAAAAGAGTTTATCATTACTGTAAAAATGGGATATCGTTTCCACTTGGTTCGTTAATGACGCTCTCCGGAGTATCCCAGTTCCTGCCTATTCTGTTTTATACTTTTTTTCTTCCTATTAGTCTTTCCACGTTCTTTTCATCCTCACTTCTCGTCCAAAGAGGCAGGATCGTTGGGAATGAGTTCCACGTCATATTTTACACTCCTTTTTAAAAGTATCTCTTCTCTAGAGTGCGCGAGTCTCACTCGGAGAGAGAGAGAGAGAGAGAGAGAGAGAGAGAGAAAGATATTGCTTACATATAAGTTTCTCTTTTGTTGAATTCGGTTCGCTTTATAACATCAACCTATCTACTCGTTTGAAGTGTACTCCGCCAGCTTTATCAATTTTTATATATTTATTTGTATCAGCCTTTATCCACCAACACCACCTCCTCCCTCTCTCTCTCTATCTCTATCTATCTATCTATCTATCTATCTCTCTCGCATCGTCTTTGTCTCTAATTCCGTACTCAGTTTTTCTTCCTTTCATTACGTCTCCTCCTTTTAGATGATCAGCCTTTTACGATAAACTCAAGAGAATAGGCTAAGTTTCCCCATGAAAAATACTTATCTTAAATAAAGAAATAAAATAAGTTTTCTTTCTTTGTGGACAGTACATATTTCCCTGCGTTCGCTGAACTTGAAAATGGAATACGTGCCATTTTTTATAATAGATGTATATGAATAAAGATAGGAGCCAATAACTTTATTTTCTTTCTTTTTAGTGTCAGCTTTCGAGTATCGTCGGGTCTTTCATTTTGATTGACCAATTAGGAAAAAAACTTTTTAATGTAAAGCAAAAATAATACAATTACGGGCTCGAGAAGTCGAGATTTCATTATTTCATGTCTCTAATCAATATTCAATAGTATGTCTTTCCTACATTTACGTAACAAATGCTCTTTATATACCTTTTTCGTTACGTTATAATTGATTAATTATTGACTTTAAGCAATAAGGACGAATAATATTAAATTAGCTATTACATTTCAATGTAAATTCAAGCATGCCAAAATTAATTTAATTTCAACTCAATTTAATAACAAGTACGTTTTTATTTAAACATAAATTTCCCTCAAATAGGGACATGATAAGCCAATGGAGAGAGAGAGAGAGAGAGAGAGAGAGAGAGTTAAGGGTATAAATTTCGAGAAAAAACAAACGTTGTAATGATAATAAAAAGTAGCTTCTAAGGGTCCAGAGCACTAAGTGTTAAACTTAAAAAATGAAAAATCATGTCGATTTGAAAGTTTCTGCGAATTCGGTAAAGTCAAGAAGAAAATTTGAATGGAGCTACGTCAAACTTGGCCTTCATTTGCTTTGGAAATGATCTGTGTACTTTTTCCTGACCCCCTCAACCTCCGCCCGCCAAGCCCCCCGGCAACCTTCACCCGAGTCAGGGATCATCTTTATTTCTAGTCACGCCTCGCAACTTCGCAAATGGTCCGAAGTTTAAAGCACTTTGCCATTCAAAGAATTTGAAATAAAAAAAAAAAAAAAAAAAAAAAAAAAAAAAATAAAAAAAAAACATCTGCCATTGTTGTCCTTTATTGAATTAATCGGTATGAAAGTGTTCGGAGCCGTCAACTTATTAATTTAACGAGTCCTTCGCATCCCGATATCGCTATGACATCGGCAATACTTTAATTACAGAGCGACGCACTGCTCGGAGACTCTACAGCTGCAATTAGATCTAAGATTAATGATCACGATCTCGGTCACCTTAGCCGCTAAGCCATACACGTCCCGCTGAAGAACAATAACGACGTTCGCGATGCTTTGCGTAGTAAGAGGGACAAGATTTCAATTAGAAAAGCAAACGCAAAGTATATTAATAAAGCCGCGTTCTTCTACGTGGAATTTGAGCACCGGCGCCATTGTTCCGAAATCACAATCGACTGGATTATCTTATACGACGCGCGAGCAATGAAGTAACGCGATGAAACAAAAGGACAAAAATTCATGGCACCAGTGCATGTAGCCGGGCGTAAGTGGGCGTAAGCTCGCCTCAGCGACCTTGGGACCTTACTCGGCATAGGAAGTGCCAATAAATATACCTAAATATCCCTTAAACTTACATAGGCCGACGCTATGTAAAATGTAAAAGTCCATTCTCTCTGTCTCTCTCTCTCTCTCTCTCTCTCCCACCCTCCTTAGCGGAAGCACTCGATGAACGGCGATGAGAGGAAGTAAAGTGTATAAAGTACCCGGGAGTTTTTGCCAACTCGGCCGGCGGCTCCTCTCTATCATACATACCCCAATCTATCTATCTATCCATCTTGTTCTCGCGTGCGCGCGTACTCGAGGCGAAGGAGAGGACGAAAGTTGATTTACGGAAACACTTTTCCCTCCTCGAGGGCCTTCGTTTAGCCAAAAGTTTTTACGGGCTCGTGTGGCGGCGGGAGCGGCGGCGGGGGCGGAGGCGGAGACGGAGGCGGAGGCGGAGGCGTCGGAAGCGTCGGCCGAGGTGGTTTCGGCTTCGCTTAATGCAGTTTCCTTGTCGACGCTAAATGATGGATACACATACACTCCGGGCTTTCTTTCTCTCCTCTGTCGCCCCCTCGCCCGCGACGAGCCGCGGCCCGGCGACGCTCGTTACCGTATTCCCGAGCGTAAAAGTATTACCTCCGCTCGGCCGCGGCTCCGAGACGTCGACGGGGACGTTTTCGCCGACCTAAACTTTACCGGCCCTGCGTACGTCTCGATCACTTCGTCGCTTCGTTCACAGGACGTCCGGAAAACTTCAACTTACGGCACCACCCCCAGACCTTCGCGGCCCTAAGTACCTCCATTACCCTCTTTATACTTTTCCCCCATTATTTCCTTTACCTTCAGCGGTATTATTTCCCTCGGAAATTCAGCGCTCGCCAATATTCTTACCGGATTCTCATAAGATTTTCTCTTCTTCCCTGACCCCCAGCTTTTCAATCTCTATTAGTATCGTATCTCTATACGTGTGCCGAGATTAGACTACGGCCGCTCGTTCGTTCGTTCGTTCGTTCGTTCGTTCGTTCGTTCGTTAAAATAAATACCGCGACTTTAGTTCGTGCATTTTTTTTTTATTTTGTTCTTTTGTTTTGTTTCTTTACCGAAACGACGTCCCATCCAATGTTTTACAATAGAAATTAAATTGGTCGCTTTAAAAAACCTAATGAAATAAAATACCGTGTGCAGTCCGTGGATGGGTGTGTAATAGGAAAGGTAGGCTCCCCTTCAAATAAAATATATCCTTGAAAATAAGTCGGCTCATACGTATTGACAAGAAATGGCTCCAAGAGGCAGAAATGGAGAAGACGGAGCGAGCGATGGAATACGGTAAGAGCGAGATAGCGCGATACGGCGGCAGGCGGCAGGCGCACGGGGGGGGGTATAGACCGAGATAGGGGATACGTATACGTATACGTATATAAAGCAGCGGAGAAAAAGAAGAAATATCGAGGGGGTAGGAGCTGAAAGGGAGAAAAATTGAAAAGAAGAATGAGCGTTTCATTGAATGGACTATATATTTGCAAACTATTCAACGATGCTAACTAAATAGGAACGAAGTAGAATGGATTATTAGGGCAATTACCGATTCCCCAGCCAAATGAAATATTTTGAATCAATCGTTTCTTAATTAAGACCCAACTTCGCCTCCGCTCCATAAAGGAATCAATGAAATTTTATAATAATTAATCGAAGCTTGAAATTTTTAATTACGAGAACAATACTAAATAATGAAGTCCCATTCAATCTAGAATAATTCAAGCTCGATGCATTTTCCATGGGCGATTTTACAAGCACAGTTTCAGCATTATTCCATAATAAAAGTTCTATTTAATCCATAATCGGGAGCCTAATGATAATGTAAAGCTTTCATTATTCCCTTAGAGTTTAGATTTCGCGAAAAGCTTTTAGTAGCATTATTTTAAAAGGAAACACTCAACAACATAACATTTGATTGGTTGCTAATGTCTAGTAGTAACCACTTTCCCTAAGTACTCTAATAAAAATAACGATTATGTATTGAATACATTTCACTATAAACCATTGCGGCCTAATGAACAATATTGCTCCCATAAATGAAAATATTTATTAATAAAGGAGGAAAAAGCGTACAATTACTTTGTAGGTCTCGATTGCGAAAGTAACATGTTAATTAAAATTAATTATAGAAACGTACGTACGATTCGTTATTTCGATATAACTTTTTTAATTATTTGTTATTTAATAAAATTAGATAACGAAGAGCATTTGTAATTACAGAAACCTGTTGTATTCTCGACAATGATAAAATTATTAAAATTTAAATTTTGTTTAGGAAATTTCTTAAACAACCGAATTGTTAATAATATAACACGCAGAGAATGTACAAGTAAATTTATATTATTTCCGTTTTACGTTTCATATGTTTTTCACAATTGAATATTACTAACACATGTATTTCCAGTATAATTCCAGTAAGGATTGATACACGTCAAAGAATATGAAAAATTTCGGCCTAATTAACATGAAAAGTAGAAATACCTCCTCGTATAAGTACTAAAATACTTATTGAAATGTCTGAAGCTCAGAAAATGGACAATTATTGGCTTAGGATTGATATAATTACACAGATTAAATAGTTTAATCATGTGCAAATAAAAACTTTAGAAAACAAATTATCTTACGCTTAATCTTATTACGTATTACGCTTTACGGATTGAAATTGACCTGTACATTATTACACTTACGCGATCGATACAATAAAATCCCTTATTACGTAATCTTTGCTTATTTACGTAAGGGAATATAAGAATATTCTCCTTTTTTCTTTTGTTTGTTTTTTTTTTTTTTAAATAAAATCTTTGCCAGTTAGGAGGAATTTAGATTGGCGAACGATCGATAATAACGAAACGGATATTTATCGGTCATTAATCGATCAAATTTGGATTTGCGAATGTTGTATCGGGATGGATAATCGAGATTTCTTGCTTGAGTAAGAATGGCCAATGAAACTGACGGTCGTCCACTAAGCACGAAGTCGGTTACAAGTGGTAGGGAGCGAGAACGTGTCCAGTTGTTGACGAAGCGATTAATAATCGACGATCGCTAAGGCGTTCGAAGCAGTCGGAAGACGGAGCGGAGTCGCATCCCGAGCGGAAATTAACGGAATCTCAGGGACGGACGGCGAGATTCGAGCCCACGGCTCAAAAGCGACAGGGCCCTTGGGCATTTAGGAGGCCTTGAAACTTGACGAGTCGACGAGGACGGCTTCGAGATCGTCGGGACGTCCTTGCTGCTGGTGCTGCTGCTGCTGCTGCTGTTGCTGCTGCTGGTGCTACTGCTGGTGCAATCGGCGCGCGTCGCGTCGCTCGACGAACCGGAACGCTCGATAAGGACCAGAGGGGTACTGGGGGGTGCTGGGGGGTGCTGGAGGGTGCTGGAGGTTCTGGGGTGAGGGGGAGACAGTGCCCGGCAAGGAGGGGGCCGATGGTGGCGGCGCTAGAAAGTTTGGCGCGAAGCGGCGCAGGGGGGCCGCGGCCGATAAGGTCGACCGCAGGATCGAGGCTCCGGTGGGCGTGGCGTTGGACGGCCGCTCCGGTTATCGCGAGCGCGTCTCTGGTCAAACATCGGGGAAGACACGAGGGGTCCCCCTTCGGAGCCGCAATTTCATCGAGGGACGTGAACGGGAGCACCGCGAGGACCGGCCGAAGGAGAAGCTCCTCGCCGAGGATATACGAGGTGACGCGCCGATGAAGGGATCGAAAATTATTACGACTCTGTAAGCACGGCAATAACCCCAATAACCTGCACGCAGACCTACTGCTGCGAGCATACGTGACACGTCACGTGGCTGCGTGCGAACGGACCCTCTTGGTATACGCATATGGATATACGTATGTCCGGGCGTTTGAGTCAGTCAGAGTCCCGGTGGCCACGCACCAAGTACAAGGCGCACACGTACAAGGGCTCGAGGTACTCACGTATGGTTCCTTCGAGACTTTATTTCTCTCAGTTGAACTATCTTCTCTCCGGCTTGTGCTCCAGTTCGCTCCTTCTGCTGCTATTCAGCCCCTCCCTCCGATCCCCGTTTCCTTTTCCCTTTTTTCTCATTTCTTGGCAGAGCAGAGGCTTCTTCCCTTCCCTATCCGCGCTATACATTATTCGACGCGTACGAAATTTTACTGCCATGATAAAAAGTTTTACGGTACGTTGGTGGGGCGGGGCTAGGGGGTAGTGGAAGAGCAGGGCGGTGCGGGTATGACGGGGAGGAAGGGGAGGGGGTGTGTGCTTTGGATCTTTTACGAGGCATTCGATCCTCGATAAATGCCTTCGCGTGTATCATATCGGCAATATGTATACCTAACCACCCCGTAATCATATGGGTTTTCATCGCGATACCAGACTTATTTCTTGGAACGTAAAATTTCCCGCTGAACGTGTTGTCATTTGTCCAGGAAATTGCTCACCCATATGTGTACACAATGGAGAACTTTATAGGTCGAGGTGTCTTGCATGCTCTTTTCTCGGCTTCTCCATTTCTCCACCATTCGAACAATATTACCTCCGACATATTTCATCGGAGGGACCTTACTTTTTAAACATACCATTTAATAAAGTCGAATATACGAGGGATATTCTTTTCAATTCCGGATCCTCCCCGCCCCCTCCCAAACCCAACTTCTCTAACCACTCTTCTCATTCGTTTGACTATACTTTAAAAGCAACAACTTAAATTCTTCAAAAGTAATTGTTATCTTCTTCTTCTTCTTCTTCTTCTTCTTCTTCTTCTTCTTCTTCTTCTTCTTCTTCTTCTTCCTCTTCTTCTTCCTTTTCTTCTTGTTCTTCTTCTTCCTCTTCTTCTTCTGTTTTCTTATATGGGATTATAAACCTCATTATATTGTTTTTTCATAAACATAACTATACCGAGCATAACTACCCAAACAGGAATCCTTTATTGTTTATTTATTTATCATCTTGCCGCTGTACAAAGACTTTCAAACAACTTGATACTTTAATATTTCGAAAATTATTTAATTATCGAATATGCAGATACATTTACCCTATATCTGCAGTCTGAAGGTCAAGTCAGAGTTTCAGCCTTGGCAGCATTAAAGTCACATAATTAAATCGCTAATGAAAACTCTGCTTATATGATGATATGCCATTATTCGTATGCTAATCATCGGCAGATGCCCCCCCCCTTGCCCCTGTCAAATCAATTGAGCGAGTCTAAACGACGAATCGTTTATCAAATCTTTTCTAATTATACTTTTAATTTACACTAATAATATCTATTTATCGCCAATTATATCAATATTTTTCTTATTTTTGCTTACTGGTATTTAACGGACACCGATAACACCGATGACGGTAATAATAATACATTGTTTGAGCGTTGTTCTTTAATATTATTTTGATAATGCGATTATCTGCAAATGAAATTAATTTATTCTCAAGTATTCAATACAATTTCTGTACTTAAATTACTGAATGTCTATTCCATATTTCAATTAGCTTAAGTGCATCGCTCCTTAGCTATTTTTTCTTTCAAAGTTAATAATAAATGTAAGAAATTCATAAAATATCCTTATAATTAAGTTATATAAATTATGTAGTTAAAGAATTTATTAGAGTCGAGTAGTTTTTTCAGTTCTACGCTAAACAGCAGTAGAGCTCAGCAGTTTCTTTAAGAGAAATATAGGGAATCGTATAAGAATATCAACTGGATTCTTTGATTGGAATTTTTCGAAACTTTAAATATAAAACAACTGCAGTAGGTTAAACTGCCATGAACTTAATGTGTATTACAATATTTTAAGTTTAAAAATCAATGAAATGGTTTTATTTCAAAGAATTAAAATACTAGCGTATATTTTACGAATTTCACCAAACTCGAGACTACTCGATACATATACGTATATACATATGCATATACATATATATACATATATATATATATATGTGTGTGTGTGTATGGATGTGAGGAGAGCTACAGGAAATATATTTAAAATTTATTTATTCAATATAACAAAGTTAAAATGACGTGGGTGTTTTACTGTATGAAAAGTACGAGAATATCGATGATATAAATTTCGAGGCTTTCATAACTCTGAATTTGCGCGTGAGTGCAAAATATCTTTCTTATATTAAAATAAATTTCCTCGTATTTATTAAACTCTTAAATCTACGCTCTCATATATATATGTATATATATATATATATATATATATATTTGATAATGGTCAGATGGTAAATTGAACTTAAATATAAGAAAGAGATAAAGGAAAATTGATAATCTAATAAATCCGAGCTCATAAAACTGCGAGTTCTTAATTAACAAAGAGAAATATGCTTAAGATTCGAATAGCGCTGTATAATATCGCTCTAAAGCAGCATATGCTGCGTACTATGATAATCTGCCAATGAAGGAACGAGAATCTGATTAATGTAACATCTTATTTTAGAAATTCGTGTACCATGTACACTGGGTCAGTGGCGCGCACGTCGACTACGTGTAAAGCGTGTAATTGGTTATTGAGTAACCGAGGAACTGGCATTATATTACCCTTTCACGTGACCTTAATCTTTCCCGCGTTCAAACGCGTAAGCAGGTTCCATTGAATCAATGAGCTAGCAAACCCTGTAGAGTTGTCAGTCGTGGTGAGGGGTTTGGGGGGGGGGAGTCGGAGAGGAGAATAGAACATGCGCAGGGGCGTATCTGTACACGAAAATCATGATTCTCTACATGTGCGTGGAATACGATGAAAGGCACTGCTTCTTTGCCTCCACCCCCCCCACCCCCGGCCGTCAAGAGCTTTCTTTATTGCTTCGTCGATCGAATTGATTAAAATCAGGCGATTGTTAGTAAAAACTCAGCCGACGTCCCTCTCTTTTATCACCCCCTCTACCACTCTCGCCGTTTTTTTTTCTCACCGCGATCTTACGTTCCCCCCTCCCTACCCGCCCACCCAAGATACTTGATTCCCGGCTGTCCTTTTTTATCCTTAAATTTCTTCCTATACAGGAAGTAGGGAAAAAAAGAAAAAAAAGAAGAAAAAAAAAGAACAAAGGTTAATATCGAAATAAAAAAGGAAGGAAGTTTTTCGCGAGAATCTGAATTTCTCGTCGATCCTTTTTTTTCCTCTCCCCCGGAACCACTTTATTCGAGAGGTAAAAGAAACGGCGATGATTGGGGACCGGGAACGGGGGGAAACGAGGGGGAGGTGAGATGAAAGAAGATGAAGAAAATTGGGGAAAATGGATGAACAGAGATTGTAAGAATAGCGAAAGCGGTCCTGTAGTATAACGGTAAGATCGGATCACAAAATGGAAGGATCAATTGATGCAAATCGGGAGTGGGCGGGGGAGGAATGACTAATAAATAAAGAGATAACCCTCCGAGGAGATTTCGTCGAGATCGGAGTATATTCTTCGACGTTGGATCAGCCCGCTTCTATTAATCCCGTTCGATTAATTCTTTCGGCGCACTGGCATCGAGGAATAATTTAACGAGCAATCGCGGGCTCGCTCACCCGGGCCCCTGGACAGAAATACTCAAAATTTTATTAAGTAATGAAAAGGTAACGTTATTGCGTAGAGCTCGTGCTGAGGCAGCGGGACTTCGATAGAGGCGAAATGAAAAACGGACGGGACAGATACAAGCTCGGCATGTATTGGAAAATTCATATCGATCCGGACGATCCCAATAAACAAAACTTCAAATGGAACGAATGTTTTGTTCAAAACATGTGTTTGATTTTTATTTTTGCTCGACGGCCGCGTTCCTTCCTCCACGTTCGTAAATTCACATATAAAGAAGTATTGAATTCGTAAAGGGGTCCCTGTTCTATTTTACTATTCATATTCATCGAGGCTTCGGCAATTATTTATTTACCTCTGCTTCAACGGCTCGTTAGCCGACTAAGCCAATAATGAAGGATCTTCGGAGTCTTTTACTCGAGCTTTCACGATATGTCAATAGAATAGAGCTTTGAATTGTTTCAAGGTGTCGTATAGAAGAAATTGTTGAGCTTTAGAGTCATGGGAAAATTTTCGACAGCTCCGATGGTGTGAAAAATAAACACCGATTCGATTAACATAAATGTAAATAATACGCGCGACATTATACATTTAATGTATATGAGAGGGGCAAGAGAAATAGTCAATATTCTTGGGTATATCCATTGCTATCCGTATAAAGGGAAAATTATTTATAATACGATTTATTGGCGAGAGTAAATAACGAAAACTTCAAGGAGGAAAAATCTATTGTACCGAGGGCAAAGGAAATCGTAGTATTAAAATGCATGGACAAATGTAAATACACATTGCACGGTATTTATTATGTTTTTAAAGATTTAAATTTTGTTATTTCAAATGAAAAATTAATTGCCTTCGTTTTACATTTTTAATGTAAAATCCGTTACGGGGAAGAGTATTTTTCCAACGTTTTAAATGAACGCGGACACGGTAGGACATGTCAAGAGTTTATCCAAATAAAATATCAATTTAATTAGCAGATAATCTGAGAATAATCGTAGCCAAGCCATACGATAGAGAGAGAGAGAGAGAGAGATAGAAAAGAGGAAGGAACGGCGGTTATTGTTGTGCGGGTGGCTCGAGGCTGGAGGATGAAGGGGGAGGCTGGAGCGCGGGTAACGGATTCCATCGGTTCCGAAGCCAGAGCAATGATTACGAAAGTCATTAAGCGGCCGCTGCGCATCGATAATACGCGCGGAACTTTAGACTCCCCGCTCAGAATTTTAACGCTGATATCTAACTCTTCGTCCCCCACCCCTGCCGACCCTTGCGCGCTGACGCGCGCGCATTAAGGACTGAGCCCGAGGAAATGCGGCCCGAAAACATGCCATGAAAACACGAGCTGCGTCGCTCGAGCTAAGCTTTACGAGGGCATCAAAATAAAAGATGAGGAGCCGGCTTTTCTCGTGGCGCGCGCAGGCCCGCGCTCGTCCTAAATATGTCGGCGGGGCGGCAAAGTATTCGCGGGCAAAGAACCAACGTCTTCGCTTTAAAGCCGGTCGTATCCTTCGAACTGCCGCTCCTGGCCCATTATCCCATCCTTTCGGAAATGCAATTAGTATTATAATGTCCATTTGCCGGCATTACATTTATTAAACTCTTACCGGATATCCTATTATATTTACATTACAATGACTGCCGACTAATATTAAAGCTTATTGTAATTATAAAAGCCCCGTCGCTTTTACGATTCCCGTTACCTACGCGTTTTTATATGAAAAATTAAATATAACTCCGACGAGCACATTAATTTCCTTCAATTTATTCAGGCCCTTCCTTCCTTCCTTCCTTCCTTCCTTCCTCCTTCTCCACGCGCCTCTCTGTCTCCCTCCGCCCACCCCCAAAAGAACCCCTTCCCGTCACCCTTTCAAAAGTTTTATCCGGAGAGATGAAATAATTAATCGACATCTCGCGCTGGAAATGAAAATAAATATTTAAGAACGGACAAAGCCGCTACTCGTCCCTTCAGAACATGCGCGAATACTTTAATTCTCTTCAGACCTTGGAGCCCTCACATGTTTTCTTTATAAGCTCTTGGCCGTATTTAAGCATCGGTACCCCCCTTCAAACGTTTCATGCGTTAACTTATTGATTTTTTTTTTTTTTTTTTTATAAATTTTACAAATTCTAACCAATGCCAATAATAAAATGCCGAAGCTTTCTAAATCTTCCGCACCCTATCGGCCCAATAACATTGTCCCTATCATTTTCAATAATGGATTATTAATATTGGCTCTGTTTTCATTTAGACCTACCGTACGACATTTTAATCAAAGAATTTAATATTCCGTTATTAGTGCAGCTTTTTGAATTAAATAGAGAATGATAAATTGACATGCGTAAACATTGTAAAGTTACTTAAAACCTATTAAAGTGCCAACAACGTATCCTAATAAAAAATACATTAAATATACTCCGCGAGCAGCTGAGTACTATTTACGTTGAAGTTATTAAATTTTTTTTTTTTTTTTTTTTATTTTTACGTATCTGTTGCATATTAAACCATATTGAATAGTTCCTAGTGCATGTGCAGCCAGCGCTTCGCCTACGGTGGATAGTTAATATATCGAAATAAAATAAATATCATGATTTATTCATAATTACTGAAACTTGAAAGAGTTTCGATAAAATGTTAGAGGCATATCGCTTTGATAAGTATCGGTGGGAGATACGTTTAGGAGGCGACGTAGCCGAGCTCATTAGAATGTATAGAAATATCGAGTGACGGAGTGATCTGAAATAAATATTTTAAAAAGTATTCGAGAAACCATTCGATTCGTCGCCTTCCCGAGCGTTCCCGAGCCGATAGCAACAATAAATCCATTTGAAGGCCTTTGTAATATTAAGTGGCCATATTTTTCGTACCGAGTCCCTTTGTCGAATAATAAGTACATTAACTGCCGAGACCGGGATTTGAATCCTTGAATCCGAATATAATCTTCTGTTCGTGGTCGAATTCTTGATGTTGCACATAATAAAAATATAATAAAAAATTATACAACGCGCATGTCGTGCATAATGAAAAACGAGGTAAAATAGTCTCCACAAGATTACGGATTTTGAGCGGAAATGGAGAGATAAAAATACCAACTTTAACGGTTATCGAATGAAACAAACGCTACTGACTCTGTAAATTAGGGACGAATGAATTCAAACATAAATAGCCACTTGGGCGTTATTCTTTAAGCTATATTTTCGTAAAAATATTATATATATACCAGTACTTATTAAATAATACGTAGTCGGAATAATTAAGGGATATTTAGTGAAATAAATTTTTTTTATGATAGTTGGTGCACATTCTCAGACCTTTAAAGCTTTCAACGACATTGTTTAGAAAAATACTGTATTTTTTAATGCCTTCGTATAAAAGTAATGTTCGAGTAGATATAAATATTTTTTCCAAGGATTAGTACCGGCGAAGCGCATGGAGAAAAAAAAGTAAAGTAAATAAAAAAAATACCACGACATTAGCACAATTATAAAACATTTTTTAATAAAAAAAATGATTTTACGCGCCTAGGTACGTAAAGTTTATTAAAATGTAAAGTAAATGTATTATTTTTCATTGAATGCCAAATATTTCAGACTTCAAAGCAATTTATAAACACATTATGTGCATCTCTTACTCATTTGAATTGTATTCATGATTTAAAAAAAAAAATCTCATTAATCACATAAAAATATCGAATGCAAAAATTTACCCGTATTTTAAAGTATCAAATTAATGTCAAATAATAATAATAATAATAATAATAATGATAATAATCATTTCAATGAAAAATATTATTTGATTATCATTAAAATACATTTTTGTAACACAAGTTAAATATTTATTTCCAGAGTTGATTCCAACGTTTAATAAATTTATTCCCTTATATGTATTTTATACGAAAACAAAAAGTATAGGGCAGAGAAATTGCTGAGTTTTTACTATATATTTTATGCAATACTCTTTCGATTATGGTATAATGTTGTTTTTGTATTGTATTATTGATCATTGTTCGAGGCCGTTAACATTAGGTAGAAAAATATTTGCGAAAACTCTCCCGCCGACGACGCGTAACGTAACCAATAATAAAAAAAAATAAAAAATAAAAAAATAATAATAATAATAACTATACAAGTCGATTGTGATTTTGCGTTCGTAAAAGACTTTTTTCCTCCTTAACGGCGAAGGAGGTTTTTTTTTTTTTTTTAATACCTAGCGTCGATTAGTAATCAATAAATTTACTTTTAAATCCGATAGTCCTTTAAAACTGCTACAATTATAATGAATAATATATATATATATATATATATTTACTGAAATAGTTTACGTACGTAGATATATTAATTTTCAAATAATTACCATTTAATATCATTTAAATAAAATTATTAAATATAGCATATAGTAATATTTGTCATATATAACGATGTAGAGATATATCGATAGTTATAAAGTAAAAGAGCTTTGTTGATCCTACAGTTGGCAGATCAAATTATTATTGATCTCTGAAATTGATCTTCCACAATTGAATGCGCGGACTTTAAGATGTAATTTTATATTTAGTAACATTAAAATACTTATTTAATTAAAGGGACTTAAAAGAGAAAAAACTTTTTCCATTGGTTAATGACAGATAGTAATGTGTTACATGTAAAGTCAAATATGAATGAAAATACTCAATAGCCAATCCCCATATATTTTTCCTTACTTTTCAATGACATAATTTTCGATAAAATAATATAAATCGTCATATCATTTGAAAATTACATTAATTTTATGTAATACAAAATCTATAGAGAAGCAATTGATTATGTTCAACAGCAGATCTGATTTAAAGATATTTTTTATAAAAATCTCGCGGATTCATGTTTGAAGCCTATGATCTACAAGTAAGGTAAGGTTAATATTCAGTAAAAATGTAAGAGTGGCTAATTTATTGACTAAAGGTATTGAATCATTCCCAATATGAGGCTATAAATTTTTATACCAAAGCATTGCACAATAAAATTTTTATCGCTTCCTCAGATGAAAAGTATCAAGAAGCACATTACAAGTGTAATAATATACGTAAATAAGGTTGAAGAATACGACTAATCGATGTTTTACGTTGATTAGTGCCTTTCCTTTACAGAGAGCTTTTAGATACTAATTACTGATAATGCGAATCCTCAGTTACATTCTTTATGTGCTGAAGCTAAAGAAAGAATGGGCTCTAAAGTAGTTGGACACGAGAGCTTTGAATCTGCCTTGAGAATCTCAACGGCCAAAGAATTCAATAAATCTTACTGAATTTCTAACTGCAGGACTTAAGGACAATGTTAAACTTATATTGTCCTGCACCGTACGAGGATAAGGACGGATCATCGATAAAAACTCCTTAATCTCTTTCTAAACGTCACTACCAAAATTATATCTTTTTTTTTTTATATTCTCAGAGACTGACTGACTAATACGCGTTATTCACTACCTACCAATTAATTATTATAATTTTAATAACTTTAGACTCAAAAACTATACCGAAGCTCAATGATAATTTCATAGACTGTGTTTTATTACATATCACTGTATTCATAAGTATTCGTAATTTAAATTTATTAATGTTTACCAATAAAAGGGAAGAAAATGTTTTAAAAGTGCAACTCAAAACTGCATAATATTTCCTTGATATATATTTCACTTTTACTAGCACCAAGAACCCTAAAGGTTTTACAATTCGACAAATATATAAAGTGTATACGTAATTTTTATCCCTTTTCTTTATAAGTCTTCATTGAGTAATTCAGGTATATTGGCATTTACATGTAATACGAATAATAACTGTAATGTCTTTAAAAACGAATACATTTCTACTAGATTTCACAAGACTTACATTTTATTGCAGCATTAAGGAAGTTTGATTTGATCTTAACTATCATATCATATTCAAACCTGATAAGCGATTCGTCAACTCTGAAAGCATTACAAGTGCATGAGTATAATTATTAGTCATTGAAGCTTTGTTAATTGAATTATAATTAATTAATAAAAACAATTTTCTCTGAAAATATTCAGCGCTCTGTACAGTCATCATTTACCACATTTACCACCATATTTTTACGTGTCTTTTATTTTTCTCGAAAAAGTACCCTATAAGATCGAGAGATGCATATTGACGCCGAGGAACGTGCACGTCTACGAATGTATAGAGAACCGCGAGGGGTTATTCGACCCGACCCGACGGCATTCCCTTCGGTATTAACTGTATTCGCCCTTGTTCGCTTGACGGTTCGTATAAGTCTTGTATCGCAGCGTAGCATCGATTTGTACTGCTATTTATCAGATAGATAGACCGAAAGAGGAAAAATGAGAGAAGAAGAAGAAGAATTATAAGTAGAAGTAGAAATAGCGCAGGATGCAGTCAGCCATAGAAATTGAAAAAGCAGATGATTGTTCTCGGGAGATGTTCGATGCATCGAGAAATCAGTGCTCCAACATCGTTCCTCGAATCATACCTGACTACCTTTAATGCAATAGTAGCATTAAGGTATCGAGCTATACCTTTATAGGGCTATCTCAACTCTCGCCCTCCTCGACCAACGATAAACTATTTCACTGTCCGGAGCCAAAAGGTGTGAGTCAGGTATATAGACATATAATTTTATAAGCATCGAAGCATACTTAAGGTAAATTGTATTTTATATTATCCAGATCCTTGAATTTTCTGTAACAACAACGCAATATTAAATTCGCCAGGGAATCCGGCCTTGTTATGCAATACCGGCAATAGTTACTTTATTTTGTTAAGATGATCTCACGGAGCTTCTGACCTTTTTACGAGATCGGATTTAATGCTCGATTGCTTAAAAGTATCTGTACATTTCTTGTTAAAATTTATTTATACCCCATAGGATCATAAAATCCAAAATTGAAGGATTTACTAACGCGTCGGCATGATTTCGAGTAGTAATACGTGAATATAGGGAAACGTGAATTAAGACACAGTAAAAATATTGTTTTTCTTTTAGAAAGTCTGATATTCTCTAATGTAACGAAGTATTCTGTTTTTTGAAAATATTAACAATTATCTGTTTACGTGCAAATGCCCTTTCCCGTGCTTATGGAAAACAATAATGTATTTATAAAAGAAGTAATTGTATAATATGGATGGGTAATTATTATTTACAAAGTGCCGACGCCGAAAGAATATAATTAACTTAAGGCGTTAAATTATTCTTTGAACTCCCTTTAGATTTCGTGTAAAAGTTTCCGGCGTCGAGATAAAAAATTCACAGGGAGGAGACTTGGTTTTCTTGTTAAGAGTCGTTGTTGTAAGAAGCAGAAAAAATATTCTCGGTTACTTACTAAAATGCAGCGAGCTATTTATTTTGAGTGCGCGATGTAAAATATACGTATACATGCGTACGCAGGTAGATAGGCAGGAACGAATTTCCGACTCGGCTGGAAAACTTTTCTCACAGCATCGGAAAACTAGGATGTTTCGCAAATTGAGTGAGGCACTTTCAGAGCGTCTTCCCTCCCCCGCCCCCGCCCCCGCTCCCACCGTCACCCCACGCCACGCATCTCCCGCCCGATTTCATAGGAGACGTACGCGCTGTACGGTGAGTTGGGGCGTTGGTGGGAGGAAGGGGGATTAGTTAGGTACATTCTTAAGTTTCTTTCTACCCGCTGCCCCGTCCGTCTTAGCCGAAAGGGCTAAGAATGGCGTCGAGAATAGAAGAAATCTCCGAGACCGCGCGCGGATCTCTTAAAAGCTCAGTCGATTTGACAGGGAGTTAATTATCCATTTAAAAGTTTGCCCAAGCCCCAGCCGAGAAAGATGAAATCGATTTGAAAGCCAGAGAGCCGGTTAAACTTTCGACAACGTAGCCTTATTCAAATCTAATTTTTGTCTCGGTATTAGAGGTAAGGGTGGCGGCCAGAGCTTCCACATCTAATAATTCTAATAATTCCCGTAGTCGGGCTTATTATTTATTATGTCTTGTAAATTGCACACGACGGATCGCACGTAACGCGCATTAACGGCAGGAGCCGACCGCCGACATTCGAAAAACGGACTCCTTTACTTGCCAAGTCGGGCTTAAAGAATTCAAGAAGCTTAAGGTATCTTTTGCTATCGATACGCGCAAGGACTCGCAAAACTCTCGATGGCGATAGCTCTCGGGCTGCGATTTTACATCGCCCGGGCGCTCTTCATAAGGTTAGAGAGCGAGAGAGAGAGAGAGAGAGAGAGAGAGAGAGAGAGAGTGGGAGCGGTGGGGAGAAAATGGGGAAAAAGTACAAGGGCAGATAAACAAAGAGGCGAGTCAAGGAGGATAAAGAAATACTTGGCTCGGTTCCTCTTTTTCTCAGGTGCAAACCAAGTGGATGGATGCGGCAACTCGCTTTGACTCGCTTCCCAATTCGATTTGCATGCGGAACTCGTCGGCTCTAACTAGAAAAAAGGCAGATGCGCGCGCACGCGACCCCTCCCTCCCTCCCGCCCGCCTTTCCTACCAACCACCACCTCACCGAAGGGCTCCTCTGACTCTTTTGCAAGGGCTTTCTTCTTTTTGCCCGAATACCTAAGCGCACGTATACCGATAAGTGACAGCGTCGCCGCTCGAGATCAAGTCTCCCACGCACGTCCAATAACCCCAATAATAATTTTTACTCCCCTATTTCCCGGAAGTTCCTCTAATCGCTACCACATCCTCGTTCAGCTCTCTCTCTCTCTCTCTCTCTCTCTCTCTATAGCTTAATTTATTCGCGACACCGATGGCCCCTTACGATTAATTAACGCCCTACTGCGCCATTAGGCCGTACGTACGTCCGAGCATTCGAAAACTTTTGGATATCGATTGTCAAACGTCATTGTATATACTATGCACTTTTTAATAAGTTTTCTACAAATTTTTACGACCCTTTGCTAAAACCTAATGCTATGGAGAAAAAAAGAAAAAAAAAAAGAAGAAAATAATGAGACAGGAAACTCAATTTACTGGGGCTTACCATTCAACGATATTATTCTATAAGCGTATGCACATTGGACAAACGTAGGCCAGTGTTTATAATAATAAGGCTCAAAAAGGTAAAAAAAGTTGGTAGCGTGCGTAATCCCTTCGCCTCCCATTCCATTCCATCCCATCCCATCCCATCCCATCCCAATCCTATCCCAAGCCACAGGCAATTTAAATAATTTATTAAGGATCGATCGAGTTTATCAATAGATAGTTGGAAGGAGATAGGCAATAAATAAACTTAGAAGTTTTGCGCCGTAGGCTTAAAATAAAAAAAAAAGAGAGAGAGAGAGACAGAGAGGGAGAAAGCGAGCGAGCGGGATTCTTTATATAATATTTCGCGTAGATTATAGGGATGTATAAAGGGAACATTGTCCAATAAAGCTACCCGGACATAAGCTCGTGCATTGCATTTCGACTAAATGCGAGAGACTCGGAAACGCATACACTGGTATAAGCGGAGAGGGCGCGCATACACGGAGGGAAAATCTGTAGAGATGGCTGCGGCGGAGGAGGGGCCAAAGGCTTTTCATTAATACGGCTAAATATGGGCAGAGCCGGAAAATGTAGAGCGTTTGCTTTCCTATACGGGACCTCCTCCGCGCCTCTCTATATCATATTTCACAAAATATCCGCGCACATGCAGGTGAAACAACGGCAGGGAAGTCGATCAGAGCCGTAGGGGGGCGGGGCGGGGAGGGCTGGATCTATGACCGCGACCATTAGTAAGCTAAAGTGCTCGAGTAACGAAGGGAATAAGGTATTTATCGAGCATTGCCTATACCCGCGCAGATCTCCACGTATTCGTGTGCGGCTGCGTACGCGCCCGTGCGCGCGTGTCTGCGTCCAGTACAAAATGCAGTTGTATAGTATAGCAGTATATTCAACGGCTATTGTAGCCTCGCACAACCTCCCCGAGCCTCTCTGTGTACGTACGTACGTCCGCGTGCGTGCATTGCCCGGTGCGAATGCCTGCCCGAGTCATATTTTACCCCTCAAAGGAAATTACAGCCGCTCGCGACCGGATAAAACGGCCCGGCCTCTTCCTCCCACTCCCCCCTACCCCTTTAATAACGGCCGCGTTTGTTTTTTTTTCTTTCAAAATTCACCCATTATGTATGAAATCTGTAGGGGGCTGCGTGTGCACACAGGCGCATATGCTACCCCGCGACTCGACCAGGCTCCATAGTGTTAAACATGCCTTTAAAAACGAATAAATTCTATAGCCTTTTTTCTTCTTTTTTTTTTTTTTTTTTTTTTTTTTACGAAACCGATCGTAAAGTCGGCCTTCGATTTTGTTCTTTTTAAACATCTCAGGGACATCGATAATTTCATAAATTTATTCCCTTATAAATGCGAGGTAAAAATGTTAGTGCGATCGGCGCTGCGTCACAAAACGTCGAAAATATGTCGTTCTCTCTCTCTCTCTCTCTCTCTCTCTCTCTCTTCTTTCTTGGTTGGATGAGCAGCTCGGTTAGTAGTTCTTCTTCCTCCGGACAGGGACTTGACGTAAAAATAGAAAGAGAGAAAAAAAAAATATATATATATATGCCGCCGCGTAATTTTACTAATCAATTTTTTAGCTGCGAAAAGGATAAAGATGAAAGGAAAAGAAATTCTCGAGCCTATAAATTTATGCCATTCGAGTTTTAAGTTCGGCTGGAAAATCTCGGCCTCGAATGTGTCGACCTCGAGTCACGAGTTTACAGCCTTCCTTCCCTCGTAAGTAAAGTAAATGTTGAAATATTCCCGGATCGCGCGCACTAAAAGCATAATTTTGCCAAAATGCGGAAGTAAGGTCGTTGGCCGGCGGCGGTCGTCGATTTAAGGATTTCGTTAAATTAACGATGGGTCAAGGACGTCGTCGGCCTTGACTCGAATGAAAGAAGTAGGAGAAAAAGGAGAAGAAGAAGAAGAAGAAGAAGAAGAAGAAGTTGTGTCGACGGTCTGCTTTAAAAACGATTGGTCGCAATCGCCGGAAGCCGTAGTCTGAGGACGGAACAAGGAGCGAGCAGGTAGTAAGTAGTTGACGATGGCGGCGCGGGGTCGTGTGCGTGTCAGGGCACCCGGGCCGCAATGCCGACCTCGAGGCAGATTAATCGTCGCGAGTTTCACGCACGGGCTTTTATCTCCCGCGCGTCTGCGGCTGCGGCTTGGGCTGCGGTCGCCTCTGCATCACCCCCCCTCCCCCCACCGGTGAAACGACCTAACGAGCATAATGCGCCTCAAAGGCCCGTCTTCCTCCGCCTCGACTCCGTGTCTCGACTCCGCCTCAACGTGCGCAGAGTCTAATGAACGATAAGCAGAGCCGGTCCTGCACGATTACGAGACTCCCACGGCCTTTTTGCATACAAACCCGATCGCACCCGAGTGAGCTTCCGCGAAAATCGGCTGTCCTCCCGTTATCAGTTTCTTTTCCTTTCAAATGCCAAGGATCTTTCTATTGAGTCAATGCTTCTATTCCATATAAGCTCTTATCGCCTTTTAAGTCTCAAAGTATCGTCGCAGTACGCCTTAGTCTTTTTAACGGAATTACATCTCCTGGCGCCAAGAAAAGCCCCTTTTTTTCTTCATGGAAAAGCTTTTTGTATCCGAGCAGGGAGCCGACACAGGACTCCGACGGAGTGTTCATTAGGCCAATTTCATTCCAGTATTATATGACTCGAAATTCCCTAAGAAATTCCCACCACCACCACCACCACCACCACTTCCGCCGAAATAATTTCATTTAGAATTCTCTTACGTTACGCATTAAAATGCTAAATACCTACTTTTCTTAATGTCCCATGCTCTTCCTAATATTATATACAATATATTATAATGCAAATTCAATTTTACCAGAGTCTCGGCATTATCAACTTCTAGCCATTTGCATTTCCATATTTTTCTAATAAAACGCAGTTCTTTAACGTTAATTAATCGCCGATTGTAAAAATAAGCGCAATTTCGTTGTCTCCTAAGAAGGGAGTCATTTTTTTTTTTTTTTTTTTTAAATATAAATATCTCCCTCGTGCAGTTTTCGTAGATACGAAAATTACAACGGCAAAAATCAGTTCATTCGTCAACGTTTGATTAAAACCTTCGTACAAACTGTATTTGTTTTTTCTTTTCTTTATTTACAAGAAAATCGATCGATTTTATAATACTGAATAGCACGAGACGTCAGATCTTGTAATTGATAAAAAAAAAAAAAATAAAAATCCTCGTACTTGCATTAATTTTTCAATAATATAAATTAAAAGGTTGTAAATTATTAAATTTCCAAGGGAAGCTTAATATTTTTTAAATTAAAGCTCTTGTTATCCGACGTAGTAGATAATACATTGAGAAAGATCGGAATGTCCGGATGGCTTTTATTTATAAAGTAACGAAACCCGATCGACAAGTAGCCAACGTAATATCTCGGCTATTACTCAATGTCTCTTTTATCAACTTGCCTATCTCGACCTCGTCCTGCATCTTCTGTTTCTCTGGGCAAGATGCATCAATGGATATCACAAATAAGATTTATGCGATCCGCCGTGGTCTTAGTTAGTGTCCTACGCTTAGCTAAGATAATAAAAAAAAAATTGTCCAGTTTTCCTTATATTATTTGCTTGACTGAAAAA
This sequence comes from Ceratosolen fusciceps, assembly GCA_018883505.1. Classification (NCBI taxonomy): domain Eukaryota; kingdom Metazoa; phylum Arthropoda; class Insecta; order Hymenoptera; family Agaonidae; genus Ceratosolen; species Ceratosolen fusciceps. The sequence goes on from RCIC01000008.1 coordinate 7,487,307, forward strand.
AAATCAACATGTCAATGTAACCATCATCCACGTAAGCAAAGGAAACAAAATCTTTACCCCATGCTCTCCGCTTAGCCATTTTTAAAAAAACTTACTCCAGTTTTGTCAATTGGCCGAAAGTCTTCGTCTCGATCGTATACTTTTCGCTTCTTGTACTTTTGTACCAGACCGCTTAACTCGTAACACGGCAAGAAGCTTTTTCCTTTCTCATTTGAAAGTCGATCGTGTTGTACGCTGGTCCTGCTTGTAGTTTCGCACGTAGCCCCCCCTCTCCGCCCCACATCTATCACCGAGAGTCTCGAATACGAGGAAATATATATATATATATACAGGGAGGTATGGAACAAACTTTAGTAATATGCGTTCGTAACTCAAAATCAGAAAGTCGCTTTGCATCCTCATCCTCCCCGTCCTGCTCCTCGTCCACGTAGAAATATATATATATATAGTAGCTTTAGACTATCTGTTAGATGCGCGAATGAGTTTTAATATTAAATTTCACGGTATAAAATATAGTTAATACCGTAATTACTGCAAAATTATAAATTCATAAATTTTGTAAATTTAACAATTGGCATCGAGAGTCGAAATTGAAATTGCTTTTTATGTTTAAATAAAGATACGCAAGTCTTACATCTACTAACAGGATATGTAGGCAGTTTTACGAAGGAATTTCAAATTCATACGCGTATAAGTACGAGAAACTCTAACCCAATGACAATATGCAATATCCAAATATTATAAATATACGAAATAGAAATTATTGCAATTGCTTGAGCGCGAGTTGAATGTACGTTAATTACTTAAAGTTGAAGTAACGTAATAGTTACGTCAAAATTCCGATAAATTCGCAGGCGCGAAATCATTTTCGCATACCCTGATTTAACCGTGACCATACAAACGCAAAACCTGATGGTTTTTCTGTCCCCGTATGAGCTGTTGGACAGCTTTAGAAGACATTAGCCCTAAATCACCGAATAACAACGATTCCTTTATCTAAACAATAGCGGCTAAATAATAAAGTAATTTAATTATTTAATTTCTGTATTTTTATAATACAGGCCTCAAGGACAAATAAATGAACGGTTATTAATTATGAGATTTAAATTACTGGCTCAACGGATCGCGTGTTTTATTTGGGAGGGAACTGCACGTGCATCAACAAATGAGAAATGTGAGAAAATTTGGATGTTTTCCGTGAAATGTCGCATAAATAAAGCCATCGATCGAGCCAATTAATTCGAACGAATGAAAGAAAGTTCGGGACATTCGTGGTAAAATGAAACTTCTGAAACGACTGGCGATTAACAATATATTAAGGGGATTTGCCGTTATATTTAGCCGAGTAATAATAGAGGCTCCGTGGTTTAAATTTCCGTGGTTGATATTTATTTCGCATTAGCGTCGCTATTCTCCCCTTTCTTTTGATTTATCGGGCTAATAAATCGCTCCTAAATCAGCCATTTATCTTGTAAAAGCGTTTATATAACGCCGACGAGCGAGTCTCTCGGTCCGTCCCTGTGTTCGCGTCTCCAAGGTTCCTTCTCCACGGCCTACACACCCCACCCGTCCCACCCTCCCGCCGAAATGGGTCGGCGCTAACAGTAGCAGGTAAAGTGAGTCTCTGGGTCGGTCCCTGTCCGCAGCAATCCGTAGACGCACGAAGGAAGATGGCCGAGAAATTGAGATACCGAGGGTCCGCTGGTCTCCTCCGGTCATTGGGGGTGACCTCGCTGCGGGAAGCGAGGGCACGTGCCGCCGGAAACTCGCTCCTTCCGAGGCTGGCGCTGGAACTTCATCAGCCAGGCCAGGAGCATGGTCTGCCGGTGAGATAAAAATACACGGGCGCTGAGTGGGGGGGGCGTGGGAGAAGGGGTAGAGGGGGTGCCAGTCGTTCCTCTACCCTCGGCCAAGGCAAAACTTTTCCCCGGCAGAAAAGGAGGCAATTTTTCCTAATTGACGCCCGCCACGATCGGAATATTGCTTCCGGCTAGTCGAGGAGCTCGCGCGAGTAACTTTCGCGCACGTGTAGCCTCGATTAAGCTCACCGGATAACGGGCCCGAAGGACGGAGCTGCCGCCGGTGATTGGAGACTCGGCCGGTGACGCCCACCAGGAGCCCGCTGCTACAACTCCACCACCTACACGACCGCTTTATGTTTGCGGCGATGCGTCGGTGTGGAGCGACCAAACTGTCCTCGGGCGTAACTTCCATCGGTGTTCTCGGCGGAGCTTCAAAGCGAGCGCAAATATTTATCAGTCGAGGAGGCTCGTAGATTTTTGGCACGCAGTGCTCCGACAGCCCGCACTTGTTACTACGGGGCCTCCGCGTGTTTGCGTAAAGTTCGCGGGACGCGAGAGTTGTTAATGTCCCCGAGCTCTCGAGGACGGAGAAGAATGCGGGCGTGCCTACCCCTGCCCTGCCCCCTCGCGCAGACTGACGCGTTCGCCTCGTTACGCTTCGGACGTTAGACTCCGATAACGACGCTCCAATATACGAACGACGGAAGCTCCCAGCTTCCGTCCGCGTGACCCTGCCCCGCCTACCCTCGCGCCCGGCCGCGATGACTCTCTCGTGTAATAATAGTTTCAAATTGTATCAGTACTGCGGGATCGGTTATGATTTGCGTGTCGAACGAAGCCGTTCATCCCTTTCGGTCGGTCTTACTTCAACGGATTACTGGCATTCGTTACCTCTAACTCCCAGTGACTTTGACATTCAAGATTTTAATCGTCAAACTGGCCAAATCCTTCGTTCTTTTATTAAAAGCAAACGTTTTATTGCGAGGAATTACCGGAAAGTAAACTGATCGTGCATTTCAAATAGTTGGCGCGAGATTTACAAAAAGTATCGGAAACCAATTAAAGGGACATTGTATTAAAGGGAATTTTCAATCGGGGCGGATCGAATAGAAGAATGCGAATACATCGACTTCGTCCGATCGTCCCTCCTTGTCCACGTAAACTTAAAAGTATCCCCGGAATCTACGAGTAATCGCATTTACCTCAAAGATAAATATTTTATTTAAAAATACCAGAATCTGTTCTTGAGCGTTTAATAAAAAAAAAAAAAAAAAAAAAAACTTTAATGCAAATATTTAAACGGGAATGAAGTCGGTAATCTTGTAACGTAATACTGTTTAAAGAAAGAATTTAACAAATGAAATTTATTCAACTGCTTAGGGTATTATCATCATTAACGTGAATATTGCATACTTTGGCGAAGAAAACTTACGAAAGAGTAATTAAGTAAATGAGATTAAAATCTTATGCTGATTCCCAATCAATATATATATATATACAGTCTAAGTATGTGTAAAAGAATATACGTATAGTAAGATAAAGTATAAATGTAAGGCTAAGCGTTGGCGAGCAGTTGTGGAAGTAAAAATTCTCTCGAGTCTCTTAAAAATCAATGTTTTTGAATGAAGACGTTTTAGCAAACAGTTCGTTTCAAGAATGACAATCCATTTGTAAAATTCGATGGCTTCATTAAAACTTTCTCCTTGAAGGAAGAATGCCGAGGCAGAGCTATCGAAACTAGCTAACGTCTTTTCACGTCGCCAGTTCAAACAATACAGCGTTCCATCCCGTTCTCTCTCGCTCTCCCTCTCTCTCTCTCGTTATAGTCATCGCCGTTGTCATCTTAAGCCCCCGTCCCCCGACCTCTTCGTCTAAAAGAGAGGCTCTAGCTCGTTCTTAGAGCTAAACAAATGACTGTGTCGAATGCCATGACAATGCCGGCATACACGCGTTCATTATGAACTCGTGAAAACTTTTAGCCAAAGTTTTCTCCTCGCGTTGATGAAAGAATATAGGAGCGAAGATTTTCATTTTCTCAAGGACAGGCAGAATAAGTTTCCGAAGGCGTGCGAGCGACTTGCTCGCTCCTCCCGCCGCTTCAGCCTCTCTGTAAACATCAATTTGTCGGCGTGAAGCTGACGCGTCAAAAAAGAAATAGTAAATGAGCGTTAGGAGTCGCGGAGGGGGAGGAGATGCTGTGCACAAGATGGAAAAGTCGAAGGGAAAACGACGACAGGCCACTGCCTACGTAATAGCTCCAGGTGCGCGAGCAGTCTCTGCTATAAAAAGTATACACAGTCTATCTATGTAACCGAGGTGTGGTTAAGTCTGAAGAAAGCTCAATCTCCCCGCATACAGTGATTCCCTCGCCACACCCTCGCCCACACCCTCGCCCACACCACCGCTACTCGTACGTAAACGCTTAGGCGCGGAGTGGGCGGAGGGGATATTCGGCGAGCGATCCATCCAAGTCGAGGCTCCTACTCGAAAACTATGCTTTTCTCTCATTCTCTCGTTTTCGTTCACTTAATTGCGGTGAAACATAAATAAATCTTAGCGCGAACGACCATTAGAATCGTACATTAATTCCGCCGACAGGCAATCAAACGGCTTTAAAACTATTGCTTTCGATTTTGAATTCAATGGGTTTCAACGCTTTCGCCGAATTCGTTTATACCCCTCCTCCTCCTCCTCCTCCTCCTCCTCCTCACTTCGCCTCGTTTACATTCTATTCAATATACTTTTTGCTATTATTATTATTATTATTATTATTATAGGTTTACTTTGTGAACCTCCGGGATTATAGATAAAGGATTTTTGCAGGGATAGTCCGTTAATAAAATTTTTTAGATATTTATTGTAATAAAAAAAAAGTGACTGAACTTTAAAAGCCGCCGAGCGCATTATTAAATTGCAAGATTATGAGTTTTAAACAGTAATTATTAGTTTAGAAATTGTACGATCCACGTTGGTTTGTTTAATGGATGAATTTCGTTTAAAACTGCCGTTGAATAATCGACAATTTCATTATTCCGCAAAACGATTGGGCTTACGTTGTATAATAAATATTACATTTCGCTTCATGCAGGTTTAGATTTTTTATTTATTTTTTTATTTTTTTTCTCACTGAACCAACGCCCTCCAAGACATCTTAATGGTATCCCCGAAGCGGCCGGAGCCGAAGCGATTGCGAAATTTATCTGATAATCTCCTTGAGTATAGAGGGGGGGGCAGGTTTGGGGCAGGTTACCACATTCAAAGGGGGCACATCTTTGAAGATGATTGCATTATCAGCTCGTCGGGATTAATTGATTAAACCGGTCCAGCGTGAATTAAGCCGCCCGAGGGTCTCTTCCATGCACGAAATACCCCACCCCCTCCCCAGAGAGGAGAAAGAAGCGTGAAAATAAAAAAGAAAAGAAAAACATCACCGGTCGATTACCACCTGTTTGCCGGTAACGACCCGAGCCTCCCTGCGTGGACGCAGGACAAGGAGAGGCTGGGAATTTTGAGCGTTGGCTTTGATTCGCTTGATGAAATTACGCTCGTGTAGCTTACGCGCGCGCTTTATCGGGACACGGAGTCCGACGCGAGCTAAACGTGCTCGGGCCTGTTTACACGACGGAAAAAATATAACCGAACATAGAGAGCGGCCCTTTGCTGTCCAATTAACGACAAGCGACCCCTTTTCCTTTTTTAATTGCACCCCTTAATTACATTTGCTTTGCTCTGCCTTTCTTTTTCTTCTCCGTTCGTTTGAGTTTCTCCCTTTCTCGGCCTCGGATAATTTCCTCCCGGGTTCATTTATTCCATATTAAATATTAAATTCGAATAAACATTCGACGTCAGGTGTCGCACTTTCAATAACAACGGCTTCAATCCCCCCCCCCGCCTGTTAATCACGTCATTCGCCCATTCGAAGATCCATAGTTCGCAAAGAAGCATTCAGCCATTAATAATCCAAGACGCTTAACCGCAATAAAATTCCAATAGAAAATTTAACCTGTATTAATAATAATAACAACAACAATAACAACAACAACAACAACAACTATACGTAGCTCCCGTGGAACGTAGCATATAAAATAACCTTTCTCTTATAATTATGCTCATACAAAGGTAGCTTCGAAATAGTTGTAACGTCATTGCTATTCAGGGCTTCATAACTTCATTTTCACCGACTCGCTCACGCCCCCGTGTGTACTACTTGCACTTGTTGGTGGAAATACTTTTCAGGGGATAATGAAACGCGGCTGCCACGAATACGACAATAGCGATCGTCTCGAACGACATTTCACTAAGTAAATCCATTAGGATATGGAAATTCATTGGTAGGCGCCGGTAATGTCGCAACCGACTTTTTCCACATAAGAAATAATATCCTCGAGTCGGGGTGAATTCCATCAGATGCGAAGGGATTAGAGGAATTAGTTCTTACGGCACGTGGAGGTTAACGCGCAAAATAAGGCGATATTAGCAGACACTTAGCCGGTAGTGGCTAACTAGCCTTTCACGAATACATAATTAATCGCTGCTCTCTGATATTTACGGAAGTCGACGCGCTCGCGGACTGACCCTCGACTCCTCCTAACACTAAAATTACCATGCCCAGCCCTCCTCCCGCCTCTTCGCCCTTTCGACATTCGTAATTGTCTGTCCCATTGTTTCGTTCTCATTTATCCTGAAAATATTGCAAATTTATGAAAGCCGCCTTCCCCCATTCAATTCCTTTATTTACCTGCTGCTTTACATATGACTTTATTGCCTCGGCCGGCATAATAATCCAATAATTTTTTTCCCCCCCTTAATACAAATACACTAAGCCTCCTTAGCTGTTACCTTTAAAATCCCTTTCCCTGTATCGCAGATTTGCTTACAATGGAAATACTTTTGAATTACTAGCTCCGAAACAAGCTGGTCACATACTGCCTTTAAGGTCGCTCATTTGCAAATTCATTCTTAAAAGACTCCCCCACATTCCATAGGATGCAAAGCTTTTAAAATCTATACGAGGACCGACGGCTATTAAGTATCTTTCAAAAGGGGTGAGATTTTTTTTTCAAGCGGCAGATGAATAACCGTCGTACGAAGAAGTTATTATTTATAATGAGAGGTGTATTTGCTTTAATAATTCCCCAAGAAGGGAGTCTTTCTGCAATAAAATACGAGAAGACTTGTAAAATACTTGTATCGATGAAAAATCTCTAGAATATTATGGAGCATAAATCATGTGAGAGTTAATACGTTACAAGTACAAGAGGCTCGGGAGTGGAATATAGGCTTTCAGTAAAATGAATTTATAGACAGACGATTTTGGCTTTACGCAGAAAAGAATCGAGACCCTCTCGTTCCAAGCCTATTATTCACATATTAATGGTCGGCTCGTCCGAGTATCCGCTTGTCCGTGCCGGGGCGACTGAAGACCCCGGGAAAATGTAATACGTGTCGCGCAAGCTCGTTGCGTCCTTCCTTATGAGGGAATCCGAAATTCCGGAGAAAAGTTGCCGTCGCTTCACGGATAATAACGACGAGCGGTAACGGGGAGGGGATGGGGATGAGAAAGCTTGAAAACAAGTGACTGGCCACGCGTACGAGCGACGCCTACGCTTTCGCTTTTACCTCGATAAATGATAAAAGTCCCTCGTCCTCGTCGTCGTCCTCGTAGTCGTCGTCGTCGTCGTCGTCGTCGTCGTCGTTGCCGTTCGACCGGGAGCTTCCTCTTTAACCCTGCGGACAGTCGACAGGCCGATAACGTCGCCACGAGCTTTTATCCGGCAAAGCTCCGTAAAGTCCATAAATTCCTTTGAAATTTTAGCTAAGCAACTTTCGACCTCCGGCATTTTTATCCTCCCTTCTTTGAGTTTCAGGATTATTTTAATTATACATCGCGAGCATTGAAATCCATCCTCCTTCGCGGCACTCTTCTTTCATAATGAGACCCTCAGTTTTACAAAGCGCCACTTCGAACTGCGAAACAAAAGCTCAGCCAGAGAAAATCTCGAGCGTCCGGATGAGCCTTAATCCTACTTATTGCACTGGGTCACTGAACGAGTAAATTCGATAGCATTAATTACCACCGAATCCTTATTATCCGAGCCTGAACGATACAACATGCATCGGTGATTCTGTTTATCCGAAGCGGAATTCATGGAGAAAAATATATATATATAGAATATCACGTTGGCCGTGTAAGGAGCGCCTATGTTCTTGGGCGATTTACTATTTACTTTAGCATCGGTAACCTGTTACTCTGAAATAACAGAAATAACGAAAGGAGCGTAGGAGGCCGTAAATTGCCGTGAAACGGAGAAAACCGAAGAAGCGGAAGCGCGGAAAGCGAAGGCTGTCCTAAAAATATATTCAGGCGGATAACCATAAAAGCCCGCGGCGAGTCACCGGGAGATAATAAAAAAAAGAAAAAAAAAAAAAAGAAGAAAAAAGAGAATCATGGCGCTTCGCTCCCCCAAGCGATCAGAGACAATTTCGCGAGAATCGACGATAATCGGCCGCCGCTCTCCTCTCCGCCCCTTTTTTACTCTCCGGTCTCCGACATTCGGCTAGATCCCTCCCACCCCCTTACCTTACCATCCTAGCAACGCCATAGTCGCTAAAGGGAGCAAATATTGCTTCCGACTCCTCACACCGCCCCCCCTCCCACCTCCCACCTCGCAACCCCAACCCCAATAACCCTGAGCTTAGCAACAATGGCGGAATAAGAAATTGACGGGACGCGAGCTGTTAACTAAGTCAAAGTTAATAATCGCCCTCGTGTCCAATTCCGAATCTCGAATGGCTGCGAAAGCCCAGCTAACGTGGAGTACCAATTGCTCCTCATTTGTATCTCGAATCGCTTCGTGAATAAAGATCGCGAGCCATTCACGATCTGCTGTTATCGATGGACCTACGAGTCTATCTCGTATGAGATGCTCGTCTTTCCCCGTTGTATCTACATCTAACGCATTGTTAATCACCCAGAACCGTCGTGTCAAAAACAAAAATTCTAATTGAACGTGTAAAGGAAGCGAATGTATCGGTTAACGTCGGCAGTCGGTGCGCTTATTTTATATAAAATGAATAAAAGAAAAAAAAAGGCCTAACAATTTGCTGAATATACTTGACTGTTTTGATTATATTTAAAAACTATTTTCCGGCTGCTCCGCCACTACTACTACCAGTACTCCTACTGCCCGAATACATTTTACGATCATATAAAAACAATTTCACGAACCAGTTTCATAATTTCTTATGGACATTTTTTATTATTGCAGTTCCTACCAGTCGAGTAGATATTTTGGTAAGTAATTGATATTTTACTTTACTTCAATTTACAACCCTTTCTTCATCTTTATTTTTATACTCTTACGTAGAGTCCGCGTGGAAGTTATATATATATATGTATATATAACGACTTGAAGCAAAAAAATATGAGAATAAAATGATAATCAGAATTTAAAATGATAATTTTTAAAAATATTTATTTAAAAACTCGAAACGTCCGTATCTTTCGATATTATTCGATTATCCTCGGTAAAATTCCTAAAAATTATTGAATATTACTCCCTCCCGTATGTCAATTTTAATTCCAACAATAAGAAAAAGTCGAATCTTCTCTAGGAAAGTTCTGTGTTTTATGTAAAAAGAAAAAAATTAATTTCAATTTTCAAATTATTTCCACGCACGTATTAATCGCCGTTTATTATAAAATAATGTTTACACTAAATTCCTTTGTAGTATATTCACAATAAAAATAACGTGAGATTAATTGACGTTTCGATGCATTTTTAAGAAATTTTATCTATATTCAATTATCTCGTCGCAGCGTTTTTCGAAGCTTTTTAAAATATTTAATGAGATAAAATTTCTTGCACTTTTTGCAATACATTTGAGTCTACAATTAATGCCGATTCATAGAAAATGAATTCCCCCTCCCCCGTTCAATTTACTAGCCATTTTTATTTTTTCTTCATTTGTTAGAATTGATATTTCGAACGAGTGTGTGTGGGTAAAGGTGATGGCTAATCAATCTATTTGCTTTCGCGAATTTATTCTGATTAAATAAGATATTCGATGTGTATTATTTAGGTAAATTACAATTCGATAATTAAATAATATACTTTGCTTGCGCGGGTTTATTCTGAAGGTGCTTTCTATCAAGAAGTCCGTTAATCCGTTTCTTTGAAAGTTAATTTTCCCTTGGTGTAAACTGACGCTCGATAATTCGTTCGAAAGCAATTGCTTTACATTTCGTATGCATTGACTTATTACTGTTCATTTAGACATTTGACAAACATCATCAGGAACGGATGGCGGCGAGCAATCATCATCGCCTGCTCTCATCAGGTCATAAATCGATGCACCGTCCTTATTGTTTATTATTATTATTATTATTTATTTTTTACATACATCGAAAAGAACGCCTTCAAATAGCCTGTTTTCCGGAAAGAAAAACGTCGCGGATGAAGCTTTTTATGTTTTTAGACCATTACTTATTATTCTCAACAGTGCGCGGCCATCGTAGGCTTTGGCTGAGCAGGCATTGTCCCCGCTAACCTAACGCAATCATCAGGTAGAGTTCTTGTACTTCGCCCACCTCGTTCCGAGCTTTCACGAACATTGGCATTGGCATTTTTCCTCCTTTTTCCCTTTTCCTTTCGAACTTTCTTGTCGATTGCGTTAATTTACTTAAATCATCCTCTTAACAAATTACCGCCCCCCTGAATTTTTAATAAATTATAATCCTTTACATTTGTTTTAATATAATATTCAATAATTAAATATATTGAAAATACGAAAAATCAGGTTTCGTCACCTATATTAATCGATCCACCTTTTTTAATTCTGAAATAAAAACAATTAATTCGAATGCAGCATGAAATCGAATGAAAGAATTCGCTATCGTATTATCCATGCATATTCATTCAAGAGCCGATTTAATTCTTTCTTGAATTTTATAAATTTATAACATAATGCAAGCAATGGTAAATGTCAGAGATTCGAAAATAGTCAAAACTTTTCTATTATATATGTAGAATATAAAGGTATTACGTAGACTCTCAATTGACTATGGTTCAGATTTAATCATGGAAGAGGTTGTTCCTCTTTATAGGTAATAGAGTTATTAAAACTACCGAGACTGAAAAGCTATAACTCTCTTTATCATGGTCAATAACGGCTTAAAATCGATTTTTGATTTCCCCTATCCCATCAGCCAATTAAATTATGCTTCAGAGACTTTTTAATGCATCATACGTATACGTACAACTAGAGTTATTCAATTTAATAAGGCCTTTGTTGTTACAAGTTTTCTAAACTATGCGTATTTTTCGATTGTTTTTCTATCGAATAAATCGTTCGTTCAATAATGGTATTGTAATTTCGAATAAACTTTCCAGTCTTTTATTTCTATTTGAGATATTTGAAATCTAAACTCGTAAATATAATCAGCTCGTGTTGAAAGAATACAGTGTCAGTATTGTTATTGATATATAGTCATAATAAGCTGGTCGTATAATTCTTATAGTATATATATAATATTTCTTTCATTTAAACTCTGCTTTCTGCTCGCTTATCTTAAATAATTATTGAAGATTTTTCTTAAAGTTATTCTATTATTATTCTGAGCTGAACTCTAAGTGATAAAGAATCTCGTTTTAGTTATTTTAAACTTATATTATAAAAGTGAGGTCTCGGGAGGAATAAGTAACGAACGTGAAAGTGTATTATTATAACGGTTCAAAGAATAGGGCAATTATTCAAATAACATAAATTTTTATCAAACAAGTGAGATTCATTCTCTTGAATGAATTTTATTCCGACCGAATGAAAGATCCCAGAGACCGCGATACAATAATAACTTTTTTTTTCTTCTTTTTTTTTTTATGGACGTTATCGGGATTGTAATTGCGCTTAGAGGGTGAGAAGGACAGACGAGATGACGGGCGCCTTTGTTTTATTATTTTCTTTGAGTCGACGCACTGATCGACAGCGGTTAATTACGTCGACTGGCTAATAGGCCAACTTCAAACAATGCCGATAACGCGCTAAAAGAACTATCCTTCCACAGGCAAACGTAAGCATCGAGCCCCCTTCCCCTCGAGAGTCGTCATTCACTTCCGCCCGGTGGTCGAGGACAATCTACGTAGATCAATTTACAGGAAAAGCCGGTACCTTCGGAATACTTAAGCCTTGCGGCTGCTTTCAATCGACCTTCCCTCTTTTTCTAGACCTATGCCTATCTATTTATCTATCTATCTATCTATCTATCTATCTATCTATATATCTCGGCAGAAACACCGGCTTCCATTCGGAGCTTGTATTAATCCTTTAAAGCGATAACTTTTCTGCCCCTGTGAAAAGTTCCTCAAAGATCGTCTCTCTATTTTGGCATTCGGTAAATTGATTGAAATTAATCTAATTGAAATTGATGGAATAATATTTACCGTTCTTCCCTCGCTCAATAGTTTTAATCCAACTTATCTCCTGACACATCTCCTCGATCTTTATTATCCTTTAACTGTTTAAACATTTTTTAACTTGATATTTCAATGCGATATATCCTTAAGCGGATGTATTTGTAAAATTATACTGAAATTCAAAAACGTATGTATAGAAAACTTTTCTCCGGTAGAAAAATATAAAACATACGTAGAACGATGGAATTATAAATTTATCCCGTTTGAACAAATACATACTTAAAGGGATTGATTGTAGTAAAAATCTTATTAATTAAAAAAGATCTATATAGAATGTAAATATCTGATATTACAAATATAATACCGAAAAGTACGAATTTTTGTTGGCTTTCGGATTCAAATGAGATTCCAAACTAGTACAGATTATTATATATAATTTCTATTGCTAGAGACTATATTTTAAATAATAAGCAATAAACAATAATGATAATAATAATAACGTATAGAATCATATTATGTACAAAAATTTGTATAGTTTATATGATGTAGTTAACAAGAAAGGAAATTATACATGTAATTGATGTAAGAATTTGAAAGGAAAATATTTTAGACAAAAATTGATTATCGATGAGCGAGTTGAATCGGTTGTTTAGTCGCGAAATGACTAAAATGACGGCTATGCAGCCTGATACGAACGAAATGATCTCAACAACAACGAAACGTATCCGTGACGACGCTTTTCTCTCGGGAAAACGGGCCATTCGAAGGCCTTCTTTCCGATTAGGCAAAGAGGACGCAAAAGAACGATACATCGATTGCTCGACATTCGTTCGGAAGGTGAAAATAAAATAAACAAAAAAAGTGTCGAATAATTATATGATAAATAAATGGTTAGAAATGATAAAAGTGAAAGATATTTCCTTTAAAGGATGGACAAAAGTATTGAAATTATTAAAAGAATGATACGTTTTTCCTTTTGAATTGTTTTACCAAACACAAGTAAACAACTATGCTTCTAAATACGCATACGCGGAGAAGTATAGTTGAAAAATGCAAAGATGTGGTGCGTGCGAGTGAGTGAATTGTCCAGAAAATCAAAGTGAAATTTATATTTATGAGAAATAAAAGGTGGCGGGGGGAACCCCCCAAATGGAATGAAAAAGGAGAGGCGGAAACGAATTAATCTGGTCAGATTAATTATTTTGGTATTCGGGGAAACGTCGTTCGATTGCATTAATAATTGATACAAGAATAGGTACGATTATGACAATGATATTGTGGCGGACGAAGCGGGGAAACGTAACTTGCCCAGCTAAGCCAAAAATATGCGTACGCTTAACAGCGATAAATAGTTTTAGGATCTAATTACTCGCAGTGCACGCGCACTGTAACTGTAAACGCACTCGAAGGCCGCCTCTCCCCCACCTCCTCGGGTCATCGGAAGGAAAAGCGACCTTTGCCCTCCCGAAGTGGATGCTCGGCTAACAAAAAAAGGCCAGTAAGCCACGAGGCGCCCGCCTATGTACTTCGCCTAATAAACAGTAAACAAAATAGTAACCGCACTTATTTCTTTCGCCTTCCCGATCCCCCCCGTCTCCACCTCCTCATCTCCCTCGCACTCACTTCGGTCTACGAGATGACGAGCACGCTAAAATATCATTCGAACGTTGACTATTTTAAGGAACATGCTATATTAAATGTTGTCTAAGGTAATTTTTGTAAGGAATATACAAATATCCATAATAGCCGCATACTCGTATTCATAATAGACCTTGTATATCCGTAATACATAAATATTCCTTAGTATTATAAACTTGAAGTAACTCTTATAAAAAAAAAAAATTCACGGTAATAAAGTTTTACAATTTGCGTAGCGTTAAACAAATAAAACAAATAGACTTTCGGCACCAAACAACATTCAAACGAATTTTCATTCCCGCTTAAAGTTAAAAAGGCGACCCCGATTACTGGCCTCACTGCAATCGAGAAAAGCTAACGGGCTTTTTCGACTTTTACATACTCCTTCTGCCGGAGGAGGAGCCCGCGCTTGTGCCCCTGATCAGTTATAGACGAGACCTCGACTTCTTCTAACGTACAAACTAACGCGATTGGCTCCCCTGACGTGCCTCAACCTGCCTCTTATACATCGCCTGGCAAACAGACATAAGCTTTGATGCCTAGAAAACGCGTTTTTTCCCCATTACCTTCCATTCCGTTTTTTCATTCGTTCATTAAACATTAAGCGTGCGCGCGAAGGGTCCTTCTAGTTCTACCGACATTTTGATTTACACCTCTGCACCGCTCCGAACGAATTGGAAAAAGAAAAAATAATAACAAAAGAAGAAAAATCACGAACCATCGATCGGAATTCCGTCGCGCAAAGTTTCCTTTAAAACCGATTGAAATTAAGAATAGCGTTCTTCGACACTGGGGATCTTTAATTTTTTATGGAGGAGCTCCCGTGACATATTCCATGGATTAATCCGCGAATTCATTAAACGAAACTTTCGGCTTTATGGCTAACCATAAAATCAAAGATACTATTCTAACTACGAAATTATTGTCTCTTAGTTGTCATATATATTTTATTTAACGGTTCGCTTTGCTATTAACTCGAACTTTAAAAATTTTACGCGAAACTCAATTTGTTGTAGCGTAATTCAATTTGCATAAAATATTTTCAATCATTCCTTCCAATGAATACAATTTTTTCTTTTTTATTTATTATTCCTCCGAATGACAAAATTTTAACAGCCATCGAACAGAATCTTATTAAAAATAATGTTTCCGATTTCGCATACAACATCAGTCCCGACTTAACACTGTATTTTCTATTTTTAAGCAGTTGTTACTATTATTATTGCTGTTGTTATTATTATTATTATTATATTAAGTAAAAACATGTTTTCATTAGGTGCTGACCGAAGCATTTGTTTTATTATTTCTCTGAAATAGCACCATGCAAATAATGTAAATTAAAAACATATAAATGAAAATTACGAATGCCATTAGCACTTTATATTAAAAAATATAGTCGCGAATATATATGTTTTATAATTTTAATCATAAAACAAATATCCCTAATGGTAACAAAAAACAAACTTTTATTTACATAGAGAGAATGAATCATCGTATCGATATAATAAAGCAATATTTTTTATAAAAGATAGAAAAAGGCGTATTTTAAAAATTCATGGAGATACGATATTATATTAATCATAATAATGATAATGAAAATAATTCTAAAATATTGTTTTTTACACATTTTAATTAAAAATCCGTAAGTATAATGGATGAACTGATTTGATGGTTTGATCGATGTGATAAATACTGAGACTGCTAAATGAAATACATTTATTAAGTTAATGTAAAAATTTATATTATCACAACCTTTTGGAATAAAAATAAAAAAATAAAAAATTAAGAAACCCTAAATTTTTCCTTCCGCTTCTCCTAATCTCGTTTATGGATTTTTTATTTTGGCAAGTTATATAACAATGCCGTAGGCCACCATAATATTAGTGGATAATAAGTGAAAGATGATTTTATTAGAGTAGAGATATTTCAAGCAGAATTTTGTATAGCCGTAAGAAGCCAAGGGGATGCGAAAAAAAGACCGCAGGATGATGCTCTTTTTACGTCGTCTTTATAAGTAATAAAATTCACGTTATTCCGTGACTTTTTCTTGCCCGAGGCCGCGCATCTCACGGTGAAATATAAGCGCCTACCATTTCATTTTTATTTTATTATTTATGTTACCAACAACTTCGGATCTTAACCCACGATTTTAATATCCTCGAAATGGAAATTATTTTTAAACGCGTGTGGGTGCGCCCGTCCGTATATGCTCGTACATCGGTTATAATTTAAATGGGGGTGAGAGAGAGAGAGAGGGGGGGGAGGGAGGGGGCAGAATATATTTTTCAATTTAATATTCCGCGATATTATATTTTATGGAATATGAATATTTAAGAATTATTTGTAATAAAAGCAATTCGAATGCTCGGCATACAATCAGTATCGATAATTGCTTGTAATTTAATTATCCTGTACTCAGTATTATCCTTTTTGCCCTCGTTCCAATACATAATTTAGACGCGGAAATTCATTAAATACAGTTTTAGTATAATACTCTTCAATCAAAGAACGGTTGTTTATGTGTAAAAGAAGATGCACGGACGAATTGGTGCGTAAAATCTGGCGAAATTCGTTCAAGCATAGACATCTAAACGTTCTACGGATAAATTAAAATCTTGGTTTCTGAAAGTTATTTTTCTGGTGCTCGTTCTCTACGAAATATTGATTTATTTCATATGAGAAATGAAGAAACGAAAAGGCCCTTGTCGTAACGTGAAAGCTGGATAAAATTTAAATGGAATAATACAGATAATTATGGTTCGATAAATATAATCTCTATGTAAGCTCATGTAACGAGATAATGCATAAGATAGTTTGTTATCAATATAATCAATAGCGCGCTAAGTAAGAATTTGCACTTTCATTAAAAAATGTATACCGAAGAAGCAGCGCTTGCTTGGCTTAGAATTTTTATTATCACGTCCCTAATGAATTTATTATGGCTGTAAATCGAGCCCTAGAGCAGCGGCTTTCATTTTTAGATGCGAAAGCACGAGGGCAGATCTTAAATCATTCAGCTAAAGCCTCCTGGTTTTATAAAATCAATGCTCCGCATGCATTGGCAGGTAATTAAAAATTACCGACGTAAAAATAGCGTAAAGCTAGCGCGAGTAAAAAGCGTATATAGTACGTGGGCGTTGTGTTCATAAATAATGAAAATACTTTGGCTCGGTTGACAGTGGTAAATAGAAGAAGAGACAATGGCTCGACCGAAGCTCCCCGTTAAAATCGATCGGCCCCTTGTTTAAATTAATGAGATATGGCGAGCTCCTCTTTCCCCGTGTAGAGGGGGTGGGGGCAGGCGGGAGATGGACGAAATTAGATTTAGACGACACGTTGGATGAAATCGGTGGGGGGGGGTGCGTTGTAAGGCGCGAGGGAGGAGATTGCGTAGAATTTTGAGGAAGATCGGGCTGTCTGATGTCGCCTAAGCGTACTTAGCGAGAGGCGTTTTTCCAGAAGGAGGGCTCCGGATCAAATAGCGCGATGTATTGTGCTCGAAAGCTCGAGGCATCTAAGCGTATCGGAGCGCGCCTTTGCTCACTCGAGTTTTTCCCCCTCGGAGATGGAGTTAATAATGAAATTCCGGCTACGCTTTATTTTGCTCGTCCCTCTCTCTCTCTCTCTCCCTCTCCCTCTCCCTCTCCCTCTCCCTCTCTCGCGTCTCTCGTCTCTGGTTACGAAGGTCAAAGTACAGTCGTGTGTAGGTGAGCTGTTTCATACATTCACGGCGAGATTCTCTCGCTTCTCGCCCCTTCCAACCCCCTTATTTTTTTTTTTTTTTTTTTTTTTACCTTACCTTTCTTTTTCTCGCATCCATGAAAATTGCTTACTTTCCGCGTATATACGTTAATATGAGCTCCCATCTCAAGATTTACAAGTGAAAGTAAACGTTCCATTATTTTACTCAAACATATAAAACATATCGCTATCTTTTTGCTTTTATATAAATAGATGCTCCTTTGTTATATCGGCCAGCCCAAAGACAACTTTGGCCCTACGTAATTGGCATTACTGATTCTATTCGTTTTAAATTCAAAATGTGTTAATTTTTAAAACATATTTATATTTCTTTTCGTGTAAATTATGTTTGCATACATGAAAACAAACTGTCACGCATACTCTCTATATGCACATTACACTGTTAATTATTTTCAATTACACACGTCAAAAAGTAAAAGTTGCTTAACCCAGCATAAAATAATTCTATTAAATGGTATTATAACTGTACATTTTATTTACGCTCGTCAGAAATAATTTCATTATAATAAACCCTGTGGTGGTAATTTAATTAATCTGGTCTTCCTTGAAAAAACAATTATTTTAATTTGCAAACATGTATGTAAATATACATATGCATAACAAATTAATTTTTTATTCTCAAAGGTTATACAGAATTCATAAATGTAAAATTATAATTTACATAATAATCAATTACATCAATTCATGAACCTAAAATTTATTAAATTTTTCTTTAATCGATTTTAATCTGTACGCTCGTAATGCTGAATTTCATAAATTCAATAATAATGACTATTTTTTAATTATCTAAGTTAAATGAAATTTTTAATGGATATTATGAAATTAATTATTAAAGATATTCTGATTATCTGATATTAAAGAAAAACTTGTGTCAAAAATGATGAAATGAGACAAGAGTAATCTTTGCATTTTTATGATTATTTCATTGTCAATCAGAGATTTGTAATCTTCTTCGATATTATAAATGATATGGTTGATGTAGGTTTACAAAGACGCATAATATCGTTTTGACATTCGTGTAAAACGATACAACTGTGAAAGACATCGTTATATGTACCGATTTTGGTCTTCCCGTATTAGACGATTCCGGGACACGAGAAATGCTACAGAGTAGACAAGCCCAATAGTTTATGAATCTCCTGACGAATTGAGCGTCATATGGATTCATTACATTATTCAACTATTTCATAGAATATGATCCACTTGAGCCGATAGCCGTTTTCAGCGAGCCCAACCTGATGTGCTACTAAAACTTTTGTGAGCTTAAGTAAGTGCCTTTACGATCTTTGTAATTATTTATCTATACGAAATAAATTCACACGAGCTCAAGTTAAATAAAGGGTTATTGAGTTACGTTTATCGAGTAGGAGGTTCGATTTTAAAATTGTAATGTCGTTGAAAGAAGAAGAAGAAGAAGAAGAAGAAGAAGAAGAAGAACAAGAAAAACATTTTGTGCATTCACCGGATTTCATTAGTTATGCTACAAGAAAATTACACACAAATATACTTTTCGTTACCGGATAAAGGTTCTGCGTTTTCTTATAAATATTCAAAGGCTTATTATTTAACATTACCTGGTTAGTATGGATAAAAATGAAAAAAAAAACAGTTTGTCAAGGTCTAGTTAAATTATAATTGCCAATATATTCGTATTAAAGTAATACAAATACGTCGTAATATAAATAAGAGGAGCAAACGAATGCGTAAAAAACAAGAAAAAGTTGAGGGGCCGAAAAGATTGAAACAATGAGACAATCTATTATTTTTCATATTCAATTTTGTTTTAAAACTTATAAAACCCATGTAAAATAACGTCCTTGAAATAAATTTCGATATCGTAAGTCGAGTTGTAGTGAAATTGTAGTCGAGGCAAATAAATTTAAAAAAAAAAAAAAAAACAAAACATGCGCACAATGTCCATATAGGTATAAGTCTTATTTGAAATTGATGAACAATAAGAATGAAAATAGTATTCCGAGAATGTCTAACAATACTTTACGTTAAGACGGATAAATTAAAAAAAGCCGAAATCTTATTCTAACATTGTGCATTATAGTTAGTCAGTTATTAATAATAATTTAGTTAAAGAGAAGAGAAGAAAAGTAATAATAATAATAATAATAATAATAATAATAATAATAATAATAATGGTCTGCTAAATGCGACAAAACATTAGAAGTTGATTATTATTGAACACAGATTTAACACAATTGTATGTGATATAAAGAAAAAAAATTTTTTAATTATAAAGTAAGGACAGTGAAAAATCTATTAAGTACTTGAAGATTAACTAGAGTACATAGTTTGAAACTAGATGATATGTTGATAGAAGGGGAAATATAAGAGGAAAGAGTGCATGGAAAGTTAATTGAAAAGTCAAAGATAAAAGCCCTTTTATAATGACTAATAAGAGGAGGCCGAGGAAATAATATTAAATTAAATTTCGAAGAAAAAAAAAACGAAGCTTTTTTTTAATTGTGCAGAAGATTGAAGGCGTAATAGACAAAATGGAGTTTATTAAACAAAGTTGCCTGACTAAGTAAATTCAAAGGAAATAATAAAGTTATATTCGCTGCGTAAGAAGCGATTTGTAATTAATTTTCCGTTCCTTTGACTTAACGCTTATAAATTCTGCCGCTCCTATATGTATTGTTGTTATTATTATTATTATTATTATTTATCGTAGAAATTAGTAAAGCGCGAATGAATCGCCAAGGAACTCAAAATGGCCAAGATAAAGGGAAAAAAAAAAAAAAAAATACAAAAAATGCAGTAATTCAGCAGGTCTCATCG
Organism: Ceratosolen fusciceps; assembly: GCA_018883505.1. Taxonomy (NCBI): domain Eukaryota; kingdom Metazoa; phylum Arthropoda; class Insecta; order Hymenoptera; family Agaonidae; genus Ceratosolen; species Ceratosolen fusciceps. The sequence goes on from RCIC01000008.1 coordinate 7,507,714, forward strand.
GTCAATCTTGACAGGACAAACAGTTTCTTTCCCCTACACTCCTTGAATTCGCCGAGTAAAAACGAAGAAAAGTGGCGTGACGTAGAGAGGGGATGGGTGAGAGATAAGATCGAATTTCAAGAGGCCGATCGCGTATAGAATAGTTAATATTCGGGATATTTAATAAATGCATAAGAGTACCATTAACATTTTTTGTTAACAAAGCGTTGGGGCATAATAACGATAGTAATAATAATAACGTCAACAACAACAACAACAACAATAATAATAATAATAGCAACAGCACCGCTGCCGCCGCCGCCGCCGCTGCTGCTGCTGCTGCTGCTGCTGCTGGTGCATTATTTACGCAGGTATTCGTACCGCGAGCTTTCGAAAGCTTTGCATACGAGGATTTAGGCAAAAGTCCGTGACGTCAACTGTACCGCCACTGCCCCCTATTAAAACATTTTGAGTTAAATATTCCCGTTGCCGCTCGACAAAAGAATTACCCGGACATGGCGAGGAGTGGCGCCGGCATTAAAGAAGAGAGTGTCCGCGGCCCGGTCCCCCCCCCCTCTCCCTGGAACCGCAGTCTGACTAGCCGGTCCCGCGCACGGGGTGGTCCGGCACCCTCGCATAATTGTAGAGCGGCCTCCACGAGTTATTTGCGCGTCACGGGAGCTTCGGGGCTCGTCGCCAACCGCCACCTCCGCCTCAACCACCTCCCGCGCCACCCCGCCGCCCGTCACGCTCCGCGTTTAAATGTCGAATTTCGTCTGCAGCTGCGACGTTTGCCGCACTCCTCGACCGCCAACTGCGGCTCTATTCAAATTTTTATTGGACCGCGACAGGTGAGTGGCCTCGGCGGCTTGGGTGGGGGGGGGGGGTCGAAGGGAAGGCCACGAGCCAGCAGCGCACTAAGCTCGCCCTAAGTTTTCACGTCTAATTGAGTGGGGAATCTGCCAAATGGATTATCATTGTAGAGACTGACGGCACTGCGAGCTCACTCGCGGACTCTCTAATCGCGGGGAGATTCTCTCCTTTAACTCACCGCCCCCACCCCCCGCACACAATCTCTCTCTATCTCTCTCTCTCTCTCTCTCTCTCTCTCTCTCTCTATCTCTACCTAACACCCACCCACACAGCCTTTATCTCGGGCTTTATCCTTTACTGACGAGCCAAGGTTTTTAATTCAATTTTAATCCCATTCACTCTTTAACTCTCCGCTTTACTCAAATCTAATTTCCGCTACCCATTCTCTTCCGTAAAATCAACTGTCCCCGCTTCCCACCTTGCCCCCCCCCACTTTTTATACCATTCATTCTTCCTTCATTTGTTCATCCGTTCCTTTATTTATTTATTTACTTTATAAGTTTTTCTTTCGCTCTGCAATTGAAGTTCATAAATTCACTTGAGTATTTTAAATAGAACACGAAAACTGCCCACTAGTTCGTAGTACGTAGGCGTACTCGTCTCACATAAAATGCCGACCGACCTAATAATGATCTTAAGAAAGCTACATGGAATAGTTGAAAATAAGCAGTACGCATTAAAAGTTGTCAAGAAACCCTCATTTTCATGCACAGGTAGACTATTATTGTTAACTTTCTAACAACGGCATTCATGATCGTTGCAACTGTCTGGCGGATTTTTCCGGAAAATTTCTTTCAATATAGTAATGCCAAATGTAAAATTATACGCCTAATATTTACTTCTTCGAGCATACGTTACTTTTAATATACGATCCGACATTCGCAAAAGATTTTTCATTACCTTCTCATTTTAATTGTCGTATAGTGATTATATAGTGTAATTATGATGAGGTGCAATAATAAGAAATGAAAATAAAATGTATGTATATTACTTTAATATGCTTTTATCGAATAAAACATAGAGACGTTTTATTAATTATTCATTCAATGATTTGGGCCATATAAAATAACATTGGATCGGCATTTGTCATCAAATTGATATAGAATGGATATTTTTATAAAATTCTATAAGAGAAGATAAATATAATATATATAATTATTAATTTCTAATTACATTAATTTTTATAAAATATACGCATTATACATGATGTTTTATGTTTTATAATAGTTGTGGAATACACGCGTTTAAAAGAAATTCGAAGCTTTTCTTTATTTTCGTTTGCCCAACATGTATCATCCCTTAAATGACTATTAAGTTTTGGAATTAATATTAAAATAAGATTATCATACAAGTTATAATGCGATATTTACTAGGAAAAATTGATGGAATGTATGGTTAATTGAAAAATAAAGAAGAGAGAGAAAGAGAAGGAGAAGCAATAAAAATGAGATAGATGTAGGACAAGTTTCATAAAAGTTATTGGTAAAATTTATTTATAAATTGTATCGTGGAGCCGAATTGGATGATCGATAATTTAATATTCCTATACCGTCGTCGAAGAATAGTAGAGAGAAAATTGTAATGAAATAAAAAAAAATAAAAATCAAATAAAAAAAAAAAAAACGCTAGTCATAATTTAAGAGGCGATCCGAATTTACCGTCTCAATACTAAGTTTAACGACAATAGAGAAATAAAAAAAAGTAATAAAAAAATAAGAAGAAGGAGAAAGGAGACAGAAAACAGGATCCTACAGAATACAAATTAATTAGAAATGTCAATATCGCGCAATATTAAATTACATCGACAAGATGATTTACGTATTCGAGTAATATTAAAATAATCATTCTAATTAGAAATAAGCAAATGAATGAGGGTTGAAATAAAGAGGAAAAAGAAAACTGACGCGTAGAATTAGTGGTATACTAATGCTAAAGTTATTTATTATTCTTATAAAAGGATTGAAGTGCTAGAGAGTAGCCAATAACTAAACGAGATAATAAATGCGAATCGGAGAAATACAAGTTTACTCTATAAGAAGCCACGTTGAAAAATAATTTCTTTCCATGGAGCGCCCGAGGAAAGTATATAACGCCGCATAGAAAGACCGAGCGGAGTCTCTGTCTCGGTCTCTCTCTCTCTCTCTCTCTCTCACTACCTCTCTATCTCTATCTCTCTCTACCTATACCTCTCTCTCTCTCTCTCTCTCTCTCTCGTGTGTGTGTGGGTGTGTATCTTCTGTCTCTCTTTGCTCATTGCATGGCAAATATTAGGCAGACCGAAACCGCGCTCGCCGCACTCGGGTAAAACCAAGCCGCGAATTCGATTTGCATGTTCCCTAATTAAGGTCCGCAATTAATGAGTTCCAGCACGAAAGACGCTCGCTCCATCCCGTGATAGAGATTTGGCTAATTACGCCGAGCTCCTCTCTACGTCCTTCTCCGACCCAGACCCCTGTAATTGTCATTAACGGGCTTACGCGATCCAGTCGTCCCCTCATCACCGAAGCCCGCCTACTCCAATAACCCTATGCCAGCCCTATCCTAGCCCTATGCCAGCCAGCCCTATCCCAGTCCTATACCAGCCCTATCCCCGTTCCCCTCGCGATCGTCGAAAGCTCGAACAACCACTTAATCCACTCCTTCGACTCATTTTCAGCCGGAGGTGCATTCGAAATTAATACCTAGTGCGCCCCCACCCCTCCGCCCCAAAGAAATTCTCAAGCTATTCGTTACTCGATGGTGGCAAAAGCGCGACGGCGTAGCAGGGGTTACGGGTGGAGGGAGGAGGGGGGAGCAGCTGCGAGGCGACGAGCGACCAACGGAATTTTAAGCGATAGTACGATCCAGCCCGGAAATTACGAAGATCCGATACGTCACTGGCTGCGAATTATAACTAACCTCATTATTGGCTGAAACGAGTTTATGCCGGATACGTAAGCGCCAACGAGGGGGCGGGGGTGGGCCCTGACTGCGGGGGAGTGAGGAACTGACTCCGTAAACCGAGGCCAATGAAAAATGACGCGATGATCCCGACTACCCCAGGAATACATGCTCTTCTTCGTGGCGACGAGTTTCGAACTCGATCGTGTGCAACTTTTATTTCTTCCCCACCCCAACCCCCCTCACTCACTGTCGTCGATAGGAGCTTTGATCTGTAGCTTCAAGGGCTTTCAGCACTTTTGTACCTCGCCCTCTGAGCCCTCCCCTCCCGTCTCTCGAGGTATCGCGGGGGGAAAAAAAAAGAACATCACGAGGTGGCTCGGATCCAAGTTAAATAATAGCATTAAATATTATTAGACATTAATGAGAGGGAGCTCCTTTCTCCAACTTTGGACTTTAGGACTTTAGGAGCTTAATAAGGCATTTTATTCATAAAGGCCATGTACGAATGGTTTGTGTAACGTGGAATTAAAACTTGAAAGCATTTTATGCTTATTTGTGCGACTGGCCATGCGTAGGGTAATTATTGCGGAGTCGTAAAATACGCATTCATACGGAACCTATATCGGAAAATAAGAAATTTCAAGCATTACGACCCTTAATACCTCGCAATTATATCGCCGCTTTGTAATTTTATGTTTTCTTTTCGATCTCCAGCCCTACGAGCTTTAATTTTGTTTTAATTTTCATAAGATATTTTACCGGCGACTACAGATTAGCTCTAGTCCTAGCCTCTAGTCTCCCTCCCTCCCTCCCTCCATCCATCCATCTTCTTTATAGCCTCTATCTCTTCGGGCAGGCGAATTAGCCTGTTTCGTCATTGCCTTTGAATTCCGTCGGCCCGTATCGCAGGTTTAGAAAAAATATTTTTCATACGTGTCTGCACGCGTGTCGCTCTTATTGACCATAAGCACGTATGTACTTCCAAGCGTACACATACAAAGCCTACACACTTCCATGGAAATACAAATGAGCTTATATAAATAGGTTATGCAGAATCCATTCCCATTAAAATCCAGCCATATTTCTATCACTCCGTCGCTCCCCCCCCATCCCCCCGCTCCTTCGCACTCACCTCCTCTTTCCTTTTCTTTTTCAGCCCTTAATACTTTCGTTTACCTAGCACTGACACTCGATGTATTCTGGATTAATGCAAATGGCTAATGTTATGTTAATGTCCTCACGCGTTCGCTCGGTCTCAGAGAAACAAGCAAAAGGAGCGGGAGGATGACTACGAGGACCAAACGTAAATTCACCAGTTGGAATAATCCCCCAGCCGTTAAGAGGCGTTTCCTGTTTGAATCAGAAGTAGTCGCTCCGACATCAGCGGCAAATTACTATTTGTTTTTAGGAAAAATCGAGTTACAAAATTAAACCTTCTATTCCAAGCTTAACTTACACGCGCTCTTTCGATCCCCCTCACCCCCGCCACCGAGCAGCAACGCCATTACAGGGAACGGATCCCCTCCCTCGTCCCGTCATTGTATCAAAATGCAAATATTTCTATTTATATTTATTTAAGTATATGTGTAAATATATTTTGTATAGGATGGATCATTCTGTTGGTTAATTTGTTGTTTGCATATTTTGCATGAATGGATGCGAAATTTTTCCTTCGCTCGATTCATCGGTCAACGGTCGTCGGTCGAATAATGCGGATTCGTAAACCGTAATCCTCTTTACTGCCATTAGCCGACGTTCATAAAAATTAATTCAGAATTTTTCTGAAAATATATCTATACAAGTAAAATAATAAATATATTTTTAATGTAATAATGAGCAAATAAAAATATATAAATTTTATTCATGTACTTTATCCACGAAACGGCATTAACTATGAGACCGAGGTTTTTCAAATATTATTGTTTGTATGGATCGAAAGTATAAATAAGTTGAGGTGAATTTATAATAGCGATGTATTACTGAAATATTTACGTCGCTGTTACAATTACGTAGTTCGATTCATTCGGAAAACGGAATTTCTAATGAGACTACATTATTTTTAATATTAGATCAACATTTGCCCAGAACAATTAATTTGAGAGGCTGAATTAATTGTGACTTAATAAACAAGATTAAAGAGATTACGGGTAATATTTACGTTTTGTCTCCTAGCATTTTGTATTTATCCTAAAAATTAAGTGAAAAAGCTCGAGGGTTCGCTGAAATGGAAGAAACGCTAGCGATACAGATAATTTGGCCTCGAGCAATTAGCATACGTTGGATTGTGGGGGGTGGGGTGGGGTGGGAGAGAGATTAATAGATAAAGCATAAGGAAGGCCCGTCTCTGGGACTCTGTTAAAATATTTATACGAGATCGTATGAATGGAGGGGGGAGGGGAGAGGAGAGGAGTGGCGTCTCGCGAAGCCCGCGTCGCGCTTTTGGGTTCGGCTCGCGCTTTCCAGCCTCGGTTGGAAGCGGTTGGAAGCGGTTGGAAGCGGTTGGTAGCGAAGCCGACTTTATCGTCACTGGAGTTTGAAACTCCGCCGCGGCTCGAGGCTTAAATTACAAATCCCCCCCTCCCCCTCCCCCGAACAACTTTACGATTGAGTTGCAACGGGACGGGCTTTGGGATAGGGTGGGGGGGGCGGGGGAGGCACAGGCCGACGATTCCTTGCACAATCCAGATTCTAGCTTTGAGACGGCACGCGATGAAGTAATTAAGGCCGGTGCCAGCGGGGGCTCCACCAGGATCCCGATTCAGCATTACATTCGCGTTCCTCGGCTATTGCCAAGATGATTAATGCCAGAGAGCCGAGCCAGACGACTCCATGATCTTCTTCGGGGCTGCTCAAGCAAATAAGTGATTTCGGGCCCACGATAAAATCCCTTCCCCGCCCCTGTCACTCCCTTACTTACCGGGCTCAATAAAGTACTCTTTAATGGCTCCGATCCAGGCATCCGATAGCCCCGATGACACTGACAAATTACTAACCTCTTCCTAATACATCGATCTCTCGGTTCAACTTGCTACATGTTATCGCCGATATGACACCAAATTTCTTTATACGCCCATTGCACTTACATCCTCCAGCGAAATCAATCTATAAAAATTATCTCATCCACTTCTCACCCTCTACCATTTGTTGCATTTTTACAAAAATTAATCAATCGTGAATTGTAATTACTGCCTTTTACTCCATTCATAATGTTTTTGCATAAAAAGAGACAGAGAGAGAGAGAGAGAGAGAGAGGGAGAGAGTGAGAGAGAGATAGTATATAAATCGTTATAACTATATCATCCCACGTATTATAAAATAAACAATACGTAAGAGTAATATATAACTTTGAAGAAGGCATTGTGTAATTAATTAATCACGCCAGTCCATAGTTACGCTAAAGTAATAGAATAAGCTTCCATTACGTCTAGATATGAAGTAAAAAGTTGCAATTTCACTTCGTATTACAAGTGGTAGTGGTAACGAGTAGCAATAGTAGTAGTAGTGGTATCAGTAAAAGTAGTAGTGGTAGTAGTGGTAGTAGTAGTGGTAGTGGTAGTGGTAGTGGTAGTAGCAGTGGTAGTAGTAGCAGTAGTGGTAGTAGTAGTAGTAGTAGCAGTAGTAGTAGCAGTAGTAGTAGTAGTAGTAGCAGTAGTAGTAGTAGTAGCGGAGACCAATGTACCAAAGAGCCTCGTTTATACGGAAAAGAAAAAATGGACAACGAACTCGGCGTATCAAATGCCCTGAGTGCTAATTCTGACTGATAACACAAATATCAAGTGCATACGCGAGCTGAAACCTGCTATGAAAAAGCTGTGTACTTAAGAAACTCGAGGCTTCCGAAGGAGAATGGAATACACGTCTCGAGCATGTATATATGTTGCGGAGGGGGGGGGGACAATTAATTACCCTTTAGAACAACCGCAGTGGAACAAGAACGATTTGTCTTCATTGACGACACAACTTACTGCGATATCAGAATCGGTGAGAAAATTAGAAGCTGAAAGAAAATGGTAAGGGTACGAGGTACGAGGGAGGGGAGGTTCTCGCAAAAACGTCAACGGCTCTACAAGGAGGGGGGAGAGCGGAGTGGAGTGGAGGGAATGAGGAAAGATCGTGAAAATAGGAAAGAAATAAGCGGAATCGGAACTTTGGCCGCCAAAGAAAATAGGAAAAAAAGAGAAAACGCCGACCAGGAGATCATATATATATATATATATATGTGTGGAATACGAAAGTTGGATAGAGAAAATTGAAGAAGTGAAATTATAAGGAGTCTAATTCGTTCTTAATTCCCCCGCCCCCCTATTAGGATACTCGTTCAATTCGGATCATCAGCACTAAAATAAACATAATTTTTTCTTACTTGTTACGAGAATACGGGAATGAGTATTATAAACTAAGCTTTTATTCACTTCGTTTCGTAACGGAAATGTAAAACTGAAGTGACTATTTTATAAATCTGCCATACTTAATCCGATTATGCTCGGCTGGCACTTACGTAAATCATATTTATCCTATTAGTTGATAAATCTATTGGCATTATTCATCTTTCCCTTTCCCAAATTCACCGTCTATTTAAACAATTCCTTACGATTTTTCTTGAGAAAAAAGAAAAAAAAGAAAAAAAAGAAAAAGAAGAAAAAAAAAGGGAAAAAAAGAAATCGTTCTCACTTTTTCATACTCGATTATAAATAGTTGCAAAGTATCAGATAGTCATGTGAGGGGCGATTCGGACTGAAGATACGTATACTTCCGTTACGTATTTCATTTGGGTTTTCTGAAAATTTTGCATACGGCGCCGCTTTCCCGATTAATTGATCCGTTAAAATGAAGAATAACTATTGAATCTGTATAATCTGTAATTATCAGCCGGATTCTCCGGAAGGACAGTAAGAGTAAGGTAGCAAGGAATCAGGGAAAAAAGTGATTGGTAGCTTGGTGCTGCACACGTGCACAAGACATACCACACACGCACATCAAGCTATTTATCAATTGTTTCATAATACGGCGCGGTCATTGGCTTATTCGTCAATGTTTATTTATTTATTTATTTTTTATTGTTTTTATTTTCTTAGCACTGTCTCCGTAAATCTCGTAGCAGCGGTCGTATGTAGAAAGAAAAAGAGGCGAACCGAAGCTCTGCTGGTTAAAGAGGGGAGGAAGGGGCCGCGGGTGGGTGAGGGGTACACACGTACACGGACACGGAAGCCAAGCGTATTATAACGGCATCCAAGAGAAGTTAGCACCGGTGATCGTTTTATTTAATGCCGCAGACATTAGTCACCATCAGTTCCCCACAACGCACCATTGGACAAGAGCCCGACGTTACAGCGAGGAATTTCGTTCTCTTCTTCTTCTTCTCTTCTCCTCCTCCTCTTCTCCTTCTTCTACCGCGTCTTCTTGTTCTTGTTCGGTGGCTGCCGAATCCACCGCCTCCGTTAGCCACGACCCCGTCATCGATTTTCCCAACTACACCGTAGATTTCTCAATTGAGCAAGAGAACGTGGGACGTTGGGGCGCACGGTCGCGACTCTAATGCCAACGATAATAAGAGACTCGTTAACTTATCCTCCCACCCTCTTTCTGCCGTCAACCAACCCTTACACGCGCACCTGACCGTGCAGCACCGAGTCTGTGTTGGTAGAAACAGCTGGTACGGCATCGCTTTTTGCAGAACAAATTCTCGAGCAATTTATTTGTGATTTCGATTTACATTCTCAGAATTGGGTTAAGAAGAACTCTATGCGCTTCGTTATTGTCATGTTATTATTATTATTATTTTTCTTCTTTTTTTTCTTTATGGAAAATGGCCTGATAATATACAAAATGCCAAAAAGGAATATTACGGGAGCGTTGAGAGCTCGGATTAACTCACGATGACATAATTATAATATTAACTGCACGAGCCAGCCAATTTTGGGCAATTAAAATGCGCTTATCGGAATTTCTAAACTCTCCCGTTAAACTCCAGTAAACCCGGTTCGTCTGCTTTTCTTTAAAAATAATAAAACTCAAAGAATAATGGGGATTTCGCTCGGGCGACAAGAATGCCCATCGTTATGTATAAACATTAAATATCGGCGTATAAGAGTCGCATTTCCTATCGCCTTCGAGCAAAAGAAATATCAATACATGGGCTTTACCCGAAATTTATGGTCTATTGCTATGATTAATAAATATATAAGCGAACGGGGGTAACAGCAAGCGAAAGCAAGCGAATAAATTGATGGGAGAATTTAAATTTAGCTTAACGTTTCAAATTAAGCGAAATGCTTCTCTAAAAATGCTCTAAATTAATTATTCCCAATGCTCGGGAAATATTAATATCTAGAAATCATTCTAATGTTATGTATTCAATTGTTTTTTATACCCCTGTATATGTTATTAGAACTAATTGTAAAATAATACTAGGAAATCAATAGCTATTGCATAGCCGACTTCATTCGATTTACCTACGCAATGAAAAGCAAACGGTAAAATAATCCATAGAAAAATATTAATGGGTAAAGTGGAAGATCCCTCAACTCCTGAGTATATTGATTAATTATGAAATGTTACTTGAGAATCCCTGTACTTTAAATGCCCAATGTCATTTATAGTTTTGAAAATCCGTTGTAAAAACGAAAGAATTTCAAAATGATTTACAAATTATTTATAGTTGAAATATCTTCACGCGTAAAAGGATCCTTTATTACGGGATCATTCCTCCGGAGTGAAAATAAAAAATTATAAATACGTCAATAAAAATTCATAGTGTGGTTATTCGTTCGGTATTTGGAAGGGATGATCGCCGGTATTCGCATAAGGTTGGTAACAATGGCGATCAATGGTATAAAATACTATCGAGCTATAGCTTGAGATTTAAACTCCCTTGGAAGCAAATTTATGAACTGTATTCGTCGGCTCCGTGTGTTTCTACGATGGAAACACCTAGAGGATTTTTCTGGACGCATTCGCCGAATTCCGTATCTCAATATTCTTTAGCCAGTGCAGCCGCTCCTATTTTCACTGTCTCCGCTTCTATCCCTCCTCCACCAACGCCCCCGCCCCCCCGCCCCTCGTCTACTTTGGTTTTTATTCGATGTAGTGGGACTCGCGGAGTCTCGAGAGGAAGAATAAGGAGCGGCAGCCCCGCGAATTCCAACTGGCCATCGGTGAAGAGAGTGAGAGAGAGCGGGTGAGTGAGCGAGTGAGAGAGAGAGAGAGAGAGAGAGAGAGAGAGAGAGAGATAGTAAATAGGTCGAAAAGACGGCGAGAGCGGGCACTGGAGGAATCCGGAGATCCAGTTTCTTCGTTGTTTTCCCTGACCGGACTCCAGAGAACCCCCAAGGAATCCAGAAAATGGTCGAGACGCGTAATTTTGCGGCTTCGACTCCCCTCGTGCCCCTCACTTCTTTTTCCCATCCACTCTTTTGCCCGTCAGCGATTCCGAAATCCGTCCTTACTCAGTCCAGCCATTCATTCAGCCTTCCTCTTTACTACTGTTTCCGTTACTTCCTATCTTTCCCCTTTCCCCTTTTAACGAGGGACTGGATTACTTCCGTATACGTACACTCCCCCCCCCCAAGCTTTTCTTTCTCTTTCCTGGACGTATCAAGTAAGCATTACCTGAACGAGTAACGTTTCTTTCATCGCTTTACGTTCACTTATGTATTATTATAATCCGAATTATAAGATTGTTCTCGAATAAAAAAAAAATAAAAAAAAAAAACGCACAGCACATCGAGTTCTTGTCGAATAAAATTCACGGTCCGATGGTTAAAAAATAGCCCAAAGCATACGTAACACGGTTACTTTTTCTTTTATTTATTTGCCTTCGCCATGGGTTTCGGGTATTTCGTCAAAAATCAAGATTTCGGACGACCAGAGTCAAAATTTTCCAAAACCCTCAATCGTTCCAAAACTCGTTTTAAAGTTCCTAACGAGGTCGTTGCAAGAGGGTCAGTGAGATTCTTGGCTCCACTTTGCACACCCTCGCCCTCGCGCGCGCGCACACACACACACACACACACAAACACGCGCGCGCGTACATAAAGGGTAAGGAAAGTTAAAGAATAAAGGAAAGAATGGCAAAAGTTGGAGAAAACTAGCAAGAAGTCTCACCCCGTCGGAACAAAAATTTGCTTACCAATAGAAGCAAGCTCGAGTAAATAATAATAATAATAATAATAATAATAATAATAATAATAATAATAATAATAATAATAATAATAATAATAATAATAATAATAATAATAATAATAATAATAATAATAATAATAATAATAATAATAATAATAATAATAATAATAATAATAATAAGAAGAAGAAGAAGAAGAAGAAGAAGAAGAAAAAAAACCAAGAGCTAGATAGGGACAGAGCGATAGGGTTGAGCCGAGGGGGGGGGACTGGAAGAGTATCGCGTAGATACCTGAGGGAGAGCTCATAGAGGAAATAGGGAAAAAAGTAAGGGCAGAAATAAAAGGAAGATACGGGTGGGAGGGAAGTGAAAAAAAGAAAAGGAAACCGCCGCTATCCTTCCTCCTTCATGACTAGGACGATCTGGCAGGGGTGGCTGCAAGGAGGGAGAGGATCGGTAGCGGGATGGGCGGAGGGGACGGAAGAAGACGACGCTCAAGGAAATAAAAAGAAATTGTCATCGGCTAGATGGATACCGGGACACGGGAATGTGTGCGAGCGAGTTGGCGAGAGGGGAGGGGGGATCGAGGGCTGCCGGCAAGCTGGGTAACTCCTCTTCTTCGGCTCTCGTCTACTCTTCCCTTCAGCGACTGTCGTTGACTTTTGTTTTTATATCCACCCTTTGTTTTTACGTTAACTTTCGTTAACGTTGAACGCTTCCGCGAGCTTGTCGCTGTCGGGACTCGGGGACCAGAACGACAAGGGCGTTCTTAGGACGCGGGCTCGACGCATAATACACCGGGACACAGTACACCGACGGGAAGCCGGAAGCGTTAGTTTACTACTCGGGGCTCCATCGTTCCCATCGCCGCCACCCCCCACCCCAACTCCTCCGCCACGACCACTTGTTTTTTTTTTGTTTCGTTTTTTTTGTTTTTGTTTTACTTCGCTGTTATTGTGTTCGTTGCTAGAGTAGTAGTGGCCAGTCGGTCGGTACGGAGGCCAATGTACAGAATAGAATGGGATTTCGAGAAAGTGATGGTTGGAAAGGGGACTTAATAAAAAAAAAAATCAAGCTAATTAATTAGGCGTAAGACTCCCCGAAGAGCTTTCATTATTATCGGCATCCGGTGCTGATGACCTTGCTATAGCTAGCCCCACTACTCTCTGTAATTTATAGGTCTCGAGCTTCCCATTGGGCCGTTAGGGCTAAAAAGGGCAGAGAACGGGCAAGACAAGAACGGCAACTCTCATTAGACTATTTATTATTCCTCCGGCTATTCCCTTCGATTAATTAATTAATCGGGCATATTTTCCGATTGTTCGGCAGCGAACAGAATACAGTGTACAACTGTGCCATTAGATAAATTAATTGCGCCGATCCAAGGAGATGGAGGTTTTTGCTGACGCACGCCTTTTCCAAGGCTCCCCCCAACCCTCCACCCACTCACCCACTCACCCTCACCCCTTCCCTTGTAAGAGCGTTTTCACGTTTTGGACGTTAGACGTCAGAGGGGACGCAATTTAAGTAATTACGCGAATTACTCAGACTAATACGAATTCATAATTTTAATAAGCCATTAATTCATAAGAACGCATTTTACAACGTAAAAACCCAATCCCTAACTCGCTCATTTAATTATATTATTGTAATTAATTTAATTCCCAACTAAAAGGCGCTGATTTATTTTTTCGACATTTTACGCATATAATCTCCCGCGACTCCGATTAACTATAATTTCATTTAAGCGGTCCATCTCCTCGTGAACGCAAATTCATTCGTAAATATTTCATTCCTTAACGTAACTTACTTTTTCTTCACTAGTCGCAAAGAGTAGTAACTCTCTCTCTCTCTCTCTCTCTCTCTCTTGAAAATCCATGAATTAAAGGCTAAGATTTCGTACAAAATATATATATATATATATTAAAATTAAATCTTCTAGCAATTTAATCAATAACCTTTTGAAACTTTTTAATTGACGGACATGTAAGTAGATTTTTTTTTTTTTTTTTTTGTAAATTGAAATCAATAATAACTCATTTGCGTTTCATTCGTGCATAATAAGCACTGAAAAATATTATAATGTAAATTATTTCAATTTTATTATTATTATTATTAATTTGTAATAAATATGAATTTTTGTGAAAGACGCAAATCACATTCTGTTAACATTACTTTAATGGGTTATGATACACATGCATATACAATAATGTTTACGTATATTACTGAATATGAAATATAAGTATTGGGATGAAGCATATCGACACATGCTGTGATTATTTATAATTATTCACAATATGTTTTTTGATATTTATTTATTGTGGGCGTAGTATAAATACGAAATAAACATTAATTGATAAAGTGCGCCTCGTTTTTTTTTTTTTAACTCTTTCATTATCGGAATGTATTAATTATTTACAATGGAGAAGGAGTGGCAGGAGGGGGAGGGGGGGAGGGGGAGGGGAGCGAGAGGGTGAAGAAAGAAAAAAAGAAAGAAAAAAACAGAAATTTAATCGAATATGCAAAAGTTGTAAATTGAAAAGAAATGAAATTTATCGGTAGATTAAGCAATAATAAATATAAACCCATGAAATATGATTTCCCATTAAAGAGATCTTTGTTATTACAACACGCTGGCTGAACATGTTAACTTTAAGCTTGGATTTTTCTCATTCCGCCCGGGAAATGTAGTGCAATAAAGTAATATTCGAAATTCTCGTAAATAATTTAAGTGCAGAGGCAACACATTGACGGAAGGTATGATAATACATGATTCATATGGAGGCAATCACATTTTCGAATGTTATACAACTCAACGCAGCTACGTAGCACGTAAGCGCGTGTGCACCCATACAAATGCAGCAGGCCAACCAATGATTTTCCAGAATTTACTCCGAAATGTATGTATATATATATATATATATGTATGTATATATATGATATAATGACCAATAAAGTACAAGCAGTGCTTAATTAATAAAGAGTAAAGAAACTGAAGTTGCGCAATAACTCAGTATCGTGATTTCGCGCATTGACATAAAACAGGATGATGCATGATTCATATGTTGGCAATCGTATTTCCCGTGGCACGGTCGGCGGGTCGTACAGCATTACGGCTTCCGGATCATTTTAAGCGAATTTATTGAAAAACATAAATCGAAAGTAGCCTAGAAATGCAGAGCGGCAGCTGCCCGGATAAAGTATGCCGAATAATAATAAACTAATGCATTATTGATCTGGTAATCAGAGCGGGCTTCCAAGGTTTTCGTGGTCTATTAACATTGGCCTATGAATATTTATAATATCTAATGCCGCGGGCTTCTAAGGTCAGTAATTCAAAGGTTGGGAGGAGGATAATCTATTCGAGAGCTCGAGATCAGCTGCCGATCTATCCATCGTGAGTAAAGTTAATTGGGTTGTATACTCACGGGCGGTGAGGTTGGCCGGCTTGACGATCTTGGGGCAGACGCGAAAGAGTCCGAGCTTGAACCTGACGGTGACGAGGCTGGCGAGCTGCCTGGGCAGATAGGGAAGCCGCTCCTCGGTGTGGAGCCAGGCAGGTCCGAGTACGGCGGCGGTGAGGGCGGCCAGAGCGGCCATGCCGCAGAAGAAACCGCACCTCGTCATCCTTGTGCCACCCCCGCTGCCGCCGGAGCAGCACATGCCTCGGGGAGGGGGACTCGAGGCGGGACTCAGGACCCGGACGACCTCGGCATCCTTCCGCTCGCTCGGCTCGTCCTGCTGAGCCTCGCTGGCTCTCCTCCTCGCCCCTCACTCCTCCGCCACGGGGGAGTCGCGTCACGTGCAGCCGCAGCGACGGCCGGAGGCTGAGCGCGACGGGGTAGCCCTCGACGTCATTGTCCTCGTTGTCCGCGTCCTCGTCGTCCGCATCGGTCTCGGCGCTTGACTTTTAGCCCCGCCTGAGCACCTGAAAGGAAGCTCGCCCCCTCTTTTAGGAACTCGTCGACTGGCGCTCCACCCCCCCCCCCATTAATTCTGCTCTGCTGTTACGGGTGCCATAAGGCGACCCTGGCGCCACTGGCCAAAGTGCCGGACGGACGGGGGAGGAGCGGAAAGGCTAAGACGTGAAATGAGTCGTAGGATGGGACGATACACGTGCCGTAACTACACCTCGAGCTACCCACGGGCTCGGCCACGTCGTCGCGCCCACATGCAGCCAGGCCCGATAACTCGAGTCGGCGGTTAACCCGCTTATCGGCCCGACGTTTAGCCCTGGATTATACGCGACGAGTCCTTTACGTAATGGCCGCCTGACTCCCGAATATTATACGATACGAACGTGGAATCTTGGACTCTTATCTCCTAAGGTCCCATCCACTCTCCCCCCTCTCTCCCTCTCTCTCCCTCTCTCCCTGTCTCTCTCACTCACTCTCTCTCTCTCTCTCGTTCCGATACTGTTGCGATTACATTTCTTGCGAAAGTTTTCTTGCGATGATATAATATTAGCAACTTTCCTCATTTTATTATTTGCCTATTCTTCCTTACTATGGATAATTTTTTCCATTCAATTTTACAATTCCATTCGACCAATCAGACCTTTTTTTTTAACTATAACCATGTACGGGCATTTTTAATGAGAGTCGGACGTACGGATCACGTAGATCTCTTTATAAGGACAGGAAATGAAAAAGCAAACAAATTCGCATGCAAATATACGGAATATAATTGATCCTCCTTTTTTGTTTGTCTAGTCTGCTCGCGCGTACACCTTTCCGTGGTAATTTAATTTTTTTTGTTGTTTTATTTTTTTTATTGTTTTTACGATGTTGTTCTTTATTTATCATTTTCGTAAGGAATTTTTCAGAAAAATCCTATTGAACAATTATTGCAGCCCGTAGCATAGAACAAATAAAATACTCTTTTATAGAAGTGTAAAGGTATTTTTTGTAGTAATAAACTCGAATGAAAGTATGGATTACTCTTTTGTTTCGTCGAATTGAGACATTGATTTATTGGCTTTTCTTTATTTGAACCGACAGCGTGATTGCGGATTAGATCCTTGCCTTTTAAATACGTTTCTTTCATAATAAAATGAAACAGAGCGTCCCTGTTTTCGATTTAAATAAAATCTCCCTAAACAAAACAAAAAAAAAAACGAAGAAAAAAAAAGAAATGAGTGACGCTTAAGAAACGCCATGTGAGTAGTATAAGACCGACAATTAATCGAGTAAATTGTATTTCGTCACGTCGTTTCATCCAAGTCGAGAAAAATACTCGAGTGAATATTGACTAGGACATCATAACGCTGTTGCGTAAAACAATCGAATAAAAAAATGAGAAAAATAACGGACAAATAGAGAAATTTGAGATGGAGATGGAGTCGCGTGGGCGATGGGTGGGGGTGGGGGTGGGGAGTGGACTCGGTCAGGCATCATGGAATAGGCTGACAATGTCTAGGAAAGCGCATAAATTCGCTTGTAGGAAAGAAAGGGCCGAGTGAGAAAAGGTTTGAAAGGGGGAGGGGGGAGGGGGCAGACACGTGAGACGTGGTGGCGCGGTTACTCTTTATTCATCCGTTGCGATCGAAAAACTTTCTTCCGCGTCGGTTTCGCGCCGCAAAAACTACCGGCCCTCGTGGCGGGGGCGCGGGAATGAAAAAAAAAAAGAAAGGAAAGGAGAGAGAGGAAAAACAAGGAAAAACAAACGCGTCGAAAACCGTCTGCGGTGGCAGCTCTAAAAAAAAAAAAAAAAAAGAGAAAAAAAACTAGAAAAGGGAAAAAAAAACAGCAGGGGCGGAGGCGAATATTAAGGACCACTGACGGTAAAGGTCAGTAAAACTTTCGGTGTAGACGCGCGCCAGAATGGCTTTATCCTTTGTCCTTTAACAATTTGTGTCCTGCAAACACGGGGACGGTGAGGCTTTTCTACTTCAGGCATTTTTTGTTCGGACCAGGAGGGCAGCAGGACCGAGCTCGACGCGGATATGAAGGACATTCTCCGTCAAATGCTTTGTTTCTCCTCCTCCTCCTCCTCCTCCTCCTCCTCCACCTGCTTCTCCTCCTACTCTTCTACCGCGTATAGTCAACAACGTCGCGCGTATTTTTTGCCGGCTTTATTGCACGGCTAAACGGATAATGTGACGCGTAATGTGATGACGGTTGCATTCGAAATGATGGCGAAAATCCGAACTTTATTTGGCAATTTACAAGCGTTGAGAATTATAAAGCGTTTATACCTTTCGTCATTTACAGCCTCTCTTTATCCCCCTCGTAAAATACATAAATTTCAAATTACACAATTGAGAATTAACTTTTTCATAAAATTGACAGTCGCAGTCACCGTCACTTTTATTCTTTCAATTTATTGGTAATACGCGGTTGTGTATTTGCTTTTCCTTTGAATTATCGAACATTTAGAGTCAGCTAAGTCTGTAAAAATTGAACGCGCGTATGGAGAATAAATAGTTTTTAACGTTCAAGTATTATTAGCTAATTTTATAATAAAGATTACGTGGACTGTTGACTCAATGACCTTTCAATACGAATTCAAGCACCGACCAAACGAAATTCGAATTATTTACCAAAGACGTTTGAGAAACTCTTCATGTTTTACAGATTATAAGTGTAAGGTAACGCGAGGAGGCTCCACTGTTTAAAAATATATAAAACCGCTATTGTCTAAAAAGGATAAATGTTTTGGAAAACATAGGTGGGAGTTGACGGTCAAAGAGAAGAATAGAAGCATTTCGAACGAAGTTGGCACGTAACGTAGCTTGTGTACGAAACAACCGATCGAACTGCAAAATGAAAGAAAAGGCCAAAGAAAAAGGAAGCTGGCTTTGAAATTTTCCCTGTAATTTCTACTTTTACTGCTGCCACGAGTTTCGCCTTACCCGTACCATCGTACTACCACTTACTCGCACGATACCGGCAATTCGAATTAATCCCATCGAGTGACTTTTACCTCAAAGGTCATTAAGAAATCTATTATATAATCGCTTAGTTCGATAATCGCTCTTCTCTAACGATAAATTAATTAGCCCCCCACCCCCCCAATCATTCAAATCCATTACCGCTTTATTCAAATTCATAATAAAACATTTATACTGCTTACGGTATTAAAGTAATGCAAATACCCTTCTTTATTTCATTTACAAGTCTTTATAAATAAAAATTTAATCCTATACATATATCAAGTTTCAACTCATTTGCTTGATCACATACTATACAATAGGGATACGCGGATTAACGCATATACGATTTGCTCTATTATTCTTATTAGACAATATCTCTTTTTTAAAAATTTATTCTTTAACAAAATATTGGCATAAAGACGACTCTTCTAATTTAATTAATTTTATTAATAAATATAAATATAAATATAAATATAAATATAAATATAAATATAAATAAAAATATAAATATAAATATAATTCTTATTATTATTATTATTATGTTATTTAGAAGTTAAGAGATAATGTTTGGTTTTATAGAGGATCAAAGAAATGTTAACCTTAGAAAATTGAAACTTTTAATTTAATTTAAAATTACCTAATAATTCTGATATTTTAATAATAAATTGCACAATAAACTGAAATATAATTTTTTTGCACAAGAGAGGCCAGTGTAGCAAAGTGAGTTTGCAGCATATATATTACAAAGTCTATTAATATTTATTTAAGAGTGCGCTGATTATATGAAAATATAATAAAATTAGCATACAACTAATACAATAAATACATTGTTTATAAAATACAATGGTGGTAAGTGAAACTTAAAATAAGTGGCTGCGGTAAAAGCAACAAAAACGGGGTAAGGCGTGAATTGTGGTCGATTGGAACTTTTAATTACCTAAAACTGCGAAAGAAAGAAGTAAAGAAGAATTAAGAGAAGTAGACAATGAGACGCACTCATACTCTACAATTATAGCAATGAAATATCGAACTTTACTTCGTAAGTACTAAATGCAAACGGCATTTTTATTGCAAATCTGTGCAGAATGTTAAATAAGCTTATGACTAGGCTAATGGAAAAAAAAAAAAATTAAGTAAAAATGGTTTATGAAGCTTATAGTTTGCCCGAATGAGCTTTAGATGAAATTCCTATTAAATTCTTATTCGTTGCATTGATTGAGGAAATTTTTTTTTTTTTTTTTTTTTTTTTTTTTGAAACGATCTACAAAATCTCAACTGGATTCGGATTAACAATAATTAAACGAGCTTCTAAATACAAATTTAAAAATGTCACGAACGTAATTTTTATTTTTATTTGTTTTTATAATTTATATTTCGTAATTGGATACCATTATTGATGTACTAATGCATAACCTAATTTATTATGACTAAGAAATTATTTTTGATTAATTATTGTTATTAGTACATTATTAAGATAATATAATTATATGCGTTAATTTATTAATATATTAATGTACGTGGAAACTACCTATTAGCGCAGATTCATTAAACAATGATTTTCAATGTATTAATTAAAAATATTATATAAAAATTTGCGTAAAAATTAATTTCATATATTTTTTATATATAATAATTATTCTTATTTTAATGTTGTGTACATGATTTTAACTTTTATTTAGCACGAATACGTAATAATTTTGTAAAAAAACTTGTATATATATATACGATATAAGAAAACATTTAAATTTATGAATGCTAATCTTAAATTACTGCTTGAACTAAATGTATATAAAGGAAATAAAAAAAAAAAATATAATAAATAAAATTTACGTAAACTTCCTGAAATTAAATAAAAAAAACTTTATACTAGTTTTGAATATAATGCTCCAATAAAGTCTTATATTTATTATCGTTATTTCAAATATATTATTTTCAAATTCATTTATTATCCACATAATTTATTACAATGTCATAATAAAAACGTTAATATCTTAGTTTAATGTGTAAATAAAACACGGAAATGTTGATGATTTTATGTAAAACGAACGTGTAAATTCTGATTTCTGTTTGTTTGTTCATTTGTATCATAATTATATTTATATTATAATAAAAGGGCTGGATATAAGCATCTCGAGCGATAGTTTTATCATTAACTGGATTCTCAGATTAAAACTGTAAAATTGCGAGATTCGTAAAAAATAATTATTCACTGAACTTTCCGGGCCAGTTATTATTTTATTTCTTAGTCAAGATTGATTTGCTTCCACAACTTGGCCTGCATAGTAAGCCTTATTAATGGAATATACTTAATGTATAATAATTTTTTAAATACATTCGCATTATGCATAATTTTTATTTTTTTAAATTAAACTGCTTATCCGGACTTAGCAGAAATTCACATTCCAATACGAATACTTTATATAAAAGGAATTAAATTTTCTGCAAGAATTAAATTTCACATTTTATAATCTCACATTTATCTGCATTTTTATTATAATTTTTCCCAACTACTCATATTAATTATATAATTGAAATTAATTTATAATTTAATTTATATTAATCGTTAGTTTACTATATTAAATCGTCGGATTCTGGTCATAACTAAAAGATCTCTATTTCTTATAAGTATTTTTATTCCCTTTCAACTATGAAAATAACGTTTAACCGAATAGAAAGTACAAGATTGGTATTTTTTTTTTCTGAAATTCTATAAGAATCTTAGAAAATCTTGAGGGCAAAGCGTCATTGGTTATGAAAATTAGCTTCTTGCACTTTTACTTCCATTGAAAATTTTTTAAACGTATACAAAATTCGAAAAAAAAAACTTTTAATTATTTTCTACATATAATATGACATATAATATGTGTATATATATTATTTGAAGCACACAAAAATATTCGATAAATGAGAAGGAGGCTCACTTTTTTTTATTCGTTATCAAGAGGATAAAACGATTGCTTTATCCCCTTTCACAAAATCGACGTAAACCGGCTGCAATTAAACTTTCACTCCGCGACTTATTCCTACCCTTACATTTTAATCCAAATTTTTAATATAATTTTGTATATCAATCATATACAGTATCTATCAATCTACATATATGGAGGCTCTTCATTTCCATTTTATCGACAAATACCCTGAAATTTATCGCTACATCAGCGATACTTTTATTTTCTCCTCCCAAGAAGGCTGCATACACCTATATATATATATATATATGTATGTATTAATTTCCATTAGAGGGGCAGCTAAATAAATTGAAATTTGTTTAAAATTTACCTTTCGAATTATGTAAAACGCGATTTCATTCGGAATGCAACACTTTTGCAAATGAATCAAGTTAAATTACGGTAGAGGCGGTCGCGGAACGTTTCAACTTTTTTAACATTTAAATACACAAAATAGCAATTAATTCGAAATATTACACTTTATTTTAATATTGCTCTATCTTTATTTCTCTTTATATTGTTCTATCTTTATTTCTCTATGCAAATTATGGTTTTAACGAAAAGAACATAGTGCACTGCATCGGAGTCATTCTACGTGCGTGTACATTAAAAGACTTTATGTAATTATTATACAAAAATTGAATAAATTTCATGGTTGAGATATAAAACAATTAACGATCGTCGCAGTAAAAAATGTGGAATAAGCGTGTTTTCTAATAATTGAAAGCTCTTGCTTTCCCATAATATTGCATATAAAAAGCGTTTGGGGTGAGGCTTCGATGAGTCGAGATAAATATTAGCCGATTAAGTAGAGTTAGAAAAAAAAAAAATAATAATAACAACAACAATAATAGTGTCGCCCCAATTTAGGATTTAAGAAAACTAAGGCAGAAATTCCTTATACGTTTTACGTAAACATATTCCCTTGTAAACGTAATCGTGCGTAATCGTGGTAGTCGCCCAAGATGGCTTAGATTATTTGAATTACGATCGAGATAACTACGTCAGACGGCCAGTAAACATTCCCTTATCCGTCGAGGATAATATTTATTGATCCGAGTCGTATGAATCGGGAGGCCCGAATCGCACAAAGGAAGGAAGGATTGAAGGAAGGATGGAAGGAAGGAGGGGAGGAAGGAAGGATGAGAAGGAAGGAAGGAAGAGGCTGGGAGCCGCTTTCGAAGGACAGGTCGTAAGTGGACCGACTTACCGATCCCTTAAGTCATGCCCGTCCAAGGCCCGAGCGAGTCCTCGTCCCGACGTAGCCGCCGACACTTTGTCTCCTATCACAATAATACTCGATCTCCCGGGACGCGCACTCTCCCCCAGCAGAACGATAACGGGAGGACGGCGCGCACGTGCTCCTCGTCCTTAGCCCACGAGAGTATCTGTCTCCGCTAGAACGGGGAAACGTCACCGTACGAGAGCCGGAGGCTTACTGATGCCCGGCGCTGGCTCCGCAGTCTCCTACCATCCGTTTCCGACCCCCTCCCGGCCAAGATCGCAAAGTCATTCCGCCGCTCCGAGACCGGTGCTCCCCACCCCGAGTCCGATCCACCCTGACTCCGCGAGTATGTGTATTCGCCCGGCGTCGGGGGGTTGGCAGCCGGTTGGTGATGGGGGGAGGGGGAGGGGGGTCTGTGAGAGTATTACGCGCGCGTTTCGAGTGTCGCCGGGGATGCCTCGCTCGCTAAAGGACGAGGAGCTCCCTCCCTCTTGGACCTTGCCGCTTCCTTTCCTCCTACTTTTGTGGGGATTTAGTTTGAAGGCGCGACTCCACTGCTCATTATTCCTCAAAGAATGCGGGGGGTCCGCGGCCAGCTGGACCTAGACGGGACTCTATTCCGCGCTTCGTACGACCTACGACCTTTTTCGCGGCCTGCTGGCTCAATACCCCTCCCCCCCGGCGACGCCACCCTCCTTCGCTCAACTACCCGGCATTCCTAATTAATTTATTAGGCTAAGCCTCGACTATTCCTAGAATTTTATCTAGACTTATCCGACAGTTGCCTTCGTTATCTCAATTATCTTAAGCATCGCAAATACCCTGGCTTCAAAATATCAAAATATCCGGAGTATTTTAACATCACGCAGCAAATAATGCCGCCTATATAGCTTGCTAATTATCCACTCGCTAAAATTATCGGTTCCTCGCCTTTTCTTAAAGATAACTCTTAAGACGCATAGAACTGCGGATGAAAGCTTTAATTTTGTCCAACGTTAGATAAAAAAAATTATGAAACCGGATGTTAGGAGAGGAGAGTTGGATATATTTCATTATATATTTGTTACGTTGGGCGGGACAAAAATTTACAATTACTTCATTCTTAATTTATTCCCAGAGGCAGGGCTCTTCTATGTACAGTTTATGCCAAGGTAATAAACAAGAGGGAGGGACTTTGAGAAACCATAAAAGCATCAGCTTGCTTCGAAATAAATTAAGAATTTTCGTTCATCCTCGTCGTCGTCGTCGTCGTCGTCGTCGTCGTCGGCTCCTTCTGCACCGTCGCCATCACCGTCGCCATCACCGTCGCCTTCTTCTGCGCTTTAAATTTTATATGCCGCTTCTTTTTCGTTGCCTCGCCCTATACCGACCCCATCTTCCATACCTTTGTTAGTAGAAGCGGTTAAGCTTTAGGGCCCGCGTTTGCCGTCGCCTCGCTTAATCCACCTCCAGCCCCTCGCCCCTCGCCCCGCCCGTCCCGCTAATAAACGCGAATTGAACTAAACTTCCACCCCTTACTCTTCGCCCTGCCTTTACCGTTTCAAGCAGCAACGCCGCACTTACGAAAAACCCTTTTCTTTATGCCTTCATTCCGTGAAGCCTCGACCTCGACCCCCACCCCCCACCCCCTTCGCCGCCCTCTCCCTCCGCCAACCCTCCTCGTCCGCCAATCCTCTCACCGCCGCGCCGCTAAAATACCACCTCGCGCATCTCCCACGCAGCTGCCGCACCTAATTAATCCAACTTCTGCGTTTTATTTATTCATTAATTTACTCCTCGTGGACATTATAATAATACCTTGAGGCTCAACTAGCGTGACTTTGGCTTACGCGACGCATAGAAGGCGAGCGCCCGAGACTTTCTTATTCGCCGTCTTCGGAAAGCTTAGGTGCTGCCCTCTGCAATGCTCCTTTATCTCATTAGACGCTATCTCGGCATTATCAATGCATTACTTTGGCTTCAGCAAACAAGCTTTAATACCTTTACACAAATGGAAGTCCGATCGGATTTTTTCCTTTCTTCTTTATCTTTTTTTTTTCTTTACGAGACTGCTTTACGCGAGACCAGTTTTTTTTTCGCCTCCCATCCCACTGATAAATTCAATTTAACAATTAATTGTGTGCCAGCATTTCTCAGAGTTATTGGTGCAATAACCTACGAGATTCTCTGCTCTGCTCGCGATCGCGCTCCCGATCACAACTTTTACGCGATATTTTATCATATTACTTAATTAAAGCTGTAGAAAAAAAATCAACGGAATTTCATGAAAAACAATCAATAACGAGTCGGCTTTATTAATGTACTAAGCACGTAGCTACTAAGCACGACTGTGACGCATCGATTCATCCTTATGTCCGAAGACATAAGGGCTGGTATTGAAAATATTGATCCGATTCAATAAATAATACGTAGAAAGGAGAAGAAACAATATGAATATTCGGCTTTAAAATTTGCTTATAAAAATTGGAATAAGATTAAAGTCTAATGGTTTTCGGCTTCTGTGAATATTGATAGTCTGTATGACTTGACATTGCGCGTGGCAAGTAGACAAATCGAATCTTTTAATGCTCCGGGTATTTCTCTTAGACGATACTCTCTTAGGTAAATTACGCGCTACCGTTATAAGGATTGCGGAAGGTGTTATTATAATCTATTTATGCTTTTCCTTCCTTCCTTCCTTCCTTCCTTCCCCCCCCCAACCCCATTTCTTTCTTTCTTCCACTTTGACTTACTGGTTTCACTCTCGTTCTTCCATTCGTATGTTTTAGTAATTTTTATCAGCCGCTAGGCCGGGTTACGTTAAAGAGTGAATTATTATTGTCTACCTATACTTAATACAACTCGTCGCGAGACCCTCTGAGGTCGGTAATCCTTATTGGTTGCCCCTAAGTTGTCCTCCGTTAGATCTATTTCCGTGCTCTCCGTACCTTCTCCCCGAGACCCCGTCTCGCTATTTTCATCCCCCGTCTTCTCTTGTGGCTTTATAACGTTACCTCCACTACCCCTCTCCCCGCTGCGGCTTTCCGCGTCTATTACCACTCCCGAATGAGCGGGAATTGTTATTTCGCCCGACACTCTTATCGAATTCCCCTTACGACACGCCCCCATCATTCCCATTACCATTAATAATTTTCGTTCTATCGAGGTTGACAAATCAGCTTACTTATTAGATGCAATGTTCGTATTATTGTTCAAGGCGTCGAAGTAAATAGAGTCGGTTAGAGGAGGGGTTCGGGGGTATCATTGCACCGTGAGCTCTCGTTCGCTATCCGTAAGTGTTCGGTATTATTTTCGGCTCCGTCCGGGGACTTAAATTATTTATCTTTGCTTACTCGCTCGATTTACGCATCCGTGGGTATTACTTACACTTCTTTACAAGTTCAGATACTTTGCATCCCTTAATTACACCGTGTCTCTAGCTATTTTCTCTTATGCTTCAAGTTTCAAGTAGATTCCGCGGAGTTCTGCTTTTGGTCCATGCTTTCGCCTACATTACGGCTTATGAATTTTCATCTCCGCTACTACATTTATAAGTCCCGCTCGATTAAATAACAAATGATTTAGTTGCTTTCGCTTCTCGTCTCATGTCGCATGCATCTCTTATTTAATTTGCGTCTTTTCATTCAATTTGCCTCGACGCGAGCGAACTTCCTCGAAGAACGAAACACTTTGACAACAAAACAAAAAAAAAAAAGAAAAAGAACAAAAAAAAAAAAAAAGACGGATTATTGTAATCGCAAGAGTTTCAATGCCCGAAAGTAAAGTCGGAATTTCGTTTATCGTAAATTCAAATCGAGCAACGTCTATCAATACGCTTCGTTGATAATTATATCTGCGGGGGCAGGCGAAGAGCTCTTTGTTGCTGGGAAAATCCGTAAATTAGCGGAAGCTAGTGGTCTGCTAAAATGTCGATCCTCCTTCGAGACACAATTCGGCTCTCTTATATTAATGAACGAACGATAAAGAAGATATAACATAAGTTGTGGAATCTGCTATCAGTTAGGCTATGTTCTCGTTGAGTATTGTGCGCTTTTAACAGCATCGATCCGTTATGGGGGGTGAGGGGGGGTTAGCTCAAGCCAAGGTTGACGGATAGACAGGATTATATCGTTAAATCTAGCGGAGCTGAGAGGAAGGTGCGATAATAACTTACCTTTATAACAATTCTTGCGAGAGAGTCTATCTCGTGCCAACCAATTCAGGATACGGTTGGACCTCGGCTCTGGGCTCTGGGATATACCAACTCCGACTGACCCTCTGACAACGCCTTTCCAACTCGCTAGTTCCCTCCTTCCGGAGATATGTGCTGAAATTATGCCAACTCATCAGAATTAAATGGCAAATATTTTGCTCTTCCTATTATTCTCCTTATTGTTATTACGTTATTATGTTATTATTCCAAAATTCACTAATGCTCAGTATAATAATTAAAAATTTACCTCTAACGCAAATAACGAGATTCACCTGCCTAAGGAATCTTAATTAAACTTACAACTATGTGAGTCCAAGTGGATTGCATGCGAAAAATCATAATCCCAAGGCAACAATTAAAATATTTAGTCTAATTACGTTAGACCATATTTTATTTCCAAAATTATTAACTCAACTCACCTACTACTGTCATTAGCAGTATTTCATCTTCTTTAATATCTCTGTATACTATAGCGAAGGAGTCAATTTGAGGTGCAATACGTATAAGAGCGTACTAATATAATTTCTATTCAATATTTCTGTTACTTCAAAACTCTGCAATAAAGCCTCCTGAGTTTCTTACTTCAACCGAGAACAGTTATAAATTTTTTGTTATTTAGTAAAATAAAGCTTAAATGTACAATGTTTAAATTAATTATATTGCATTTAATTTTGGTTGAACGTATAGAGCAAAATAGTACAATTTTAATTAAATTCTCTAAAACTTTATTCTTCCAAACAATTAATTAACAAATTATTTGGCGTTAATAACAACTATTCAATAAAATATTAAATAAATTATACATAAAAATAATGGAATTTCGCAATTTAACAGAATTATTTTTAAAATAATTTTGTGTCTTGTAGTCTTTTTTAAATTTCGTAATAAAAGTATTAATATCACGTACTTGTAAGTATTTTATTTCAAATGATTTATTACATTCCTCTATATTCCAGTGTTTGTTAAAAAACATATCTGAATGCAAAATTTCATCAATAATCAGCAAATTTATATGAACGTATCGATTATTCGAATATGATAATTATCATAATTAAAATAAATTGCTTTTGGAGGATGAAGAAAGTAAATAACATTCCCAAAGTCAGTGGCTAATTATCTTCTGTTAAACAGTAGTTAAAATTAAAGGATATTCAGCCGACGATTCACGATAAATATAGATTTACGTGAAGGGAATTAGGGGAGCGTAGGCGTAATACGGCACAGAATATATTTTTGTTAAAAATTTACATAACATTTTGTACATGTCAATGAGAAGAAAAAAAAGCGGATGGATATTGATATTGGGTAAATGGATTACTTGTACGAATATCTCGAATTTTTGTTATTCTTTCTTATGTGCGATATGGACGAGGAGGTAGGATAAGCTAATTATCGAACGAAGCAGTCGGTAAAGGTGGCGAATAAAATAATGCGATTCCCTGGGACGAATGACAAAGGGTGTGAGCTTTGATGTTGATCAAACGATCGACGGAATCTCGAACCCGTACAAGGAGGCGCGGATTGTAAGGGCGAGGGGTTAACCGACGATTGGCGGACGCGTCAAGTGAATTTCTCTAGTGAAATGACGTAGGGGTGGGGCTGGGGCTGGTGCTGGGGCTGGGGCTGGAGTGGGTAGGGGGGAGGGTATGTAGCAGGTCGTAAATTTGGCGTTATAGTATTGTTCGGGCAATATAAACCAGGAGGAGTTCGCGAAGAGTCGCGCGCGGCGCTCTTACATAGACACGTCATGCTCACTCGTATGCTAAGGCTCGTGTTGTTATGGTTTGGAGTCGAGTTTGCCGGGCTGGGGCGGACTCGGGCGGGCTGGGGGTGACTAAATTCGCAGAATCTAGGAGGCGGAGCGCGGCATTGTCGACAGGAAATGCACGGTGTCGATTCCAAGGTTAAATGTTTAAAAAAAAAAAAAAGAAAAGCCGAGCTCGATTTCCATCTACGAATGAACTGCGATTGTCGCTCCGGTCCCCCCCCCCAATAACCTTTAATAAACGGACTTTACAGGACTTGGCTTCCGGTCGAGATCACAACACTATTTATTCGAGCACCACGAGTCACAATCGCAAGGAATTTCTTTTCTCCCCTTAACTGCCAAACTTCTCGATTTTCAATTTTCGTACCCGTGCTAACCTTACGAATTAACAAACTTCTTCCCTTAGGCACATGTTTATCTCCACCCTCACCCCCCACTGCCCCTCTCACTTATTGCGAAAATCAACGGAAATTATAAAGGACTGCGTCATTTCGGTTGCAGCCAGTTGGCAAAGATTTATCGGCCCAACCGTATTATCAATAACACTTTTTCAGCTCCACTCTCATAATTTTATTACTCTCGCACCTAATTTTTTTACCATTTTCATTAAATGCACAATGTACACTCTACGGTGTCTATTCGAGTGGATGCACTCGATAGTCCGGATAAAATCTGCTTTCTTCTAAGTATATATAATACCGCTGTTATACATTTGATAGGATAAGAATCGTTGAAAACCATAACTATTATACAATCCTAAAGATATGTATTATTTTCAAGACGGTTCAATGCATGTACATTGATCCTAAAGTATTGGAAATCACTTTTATTAGAATTTTGTTTCTTGAAAAAATACATTAAGACGCCAAGTCATCCATAGCACAATTATTATGCCGCAGGATTATAAAACGATCGTTATAAGTACAGACTACCTGAAACGTACTCTATTTAAGCATTTAAAATTACACAATTCTCTCTCCTCTGAGTAAAAAAGTATTACTCGCATAACTTTATTCACTTTACATATGCATTTTGCGGTGCTACGGGCATGTCGAAAAAGCCATTTATATCCATATAAAGATCCAGAAGCTGAATCGTATCTCGAGTACAGAGTGAGAGTAAATTTTTAAATTTAAAATTCTTTCTCGAAAAATCTACAATTAACTGGAGATTTGTCTAGTTTCAGAGGAGGATATATTCAAAACCTTGCTGCTTGACACCCTTTTTATACTACTCATCCCGACCCCCGAGCCACTTGATCTCTATAAACTCAAGGACACGAGGTCGGCCAATGGTCGTCGTAATTGGATGAAGACTCGGAACAAGAATCAGAGTGGTATGCATGCACGCGTGCATGTATGTATGTATGTACGTATATATATTCATGCATGCACGAGTGTGTGTGTGTATGCACGCGGCAACAACGGTAATGTAGCGTTTTACCGTAGCCTTTCCGCACACGAGACGCACACGAGACGCACACGAGACGCACACGAGACGCGCTCCCGTACTCGGTGGGTAGTATGAGGTAACGATATTTTTGTGGTACCAGCTGGGGCTCAAGGAATTTTACGTGCCAACTTTGGCAGACTGTACGCAAGTTGGAATACCTTTTTTCCAGTCCGACCCCCTTTCCTATTTATAGGCTGAAATTCTCGAAAAATTTATAACACCGTCTGGTATTTCACGGCAATACGTTTTGCTAAAGAAATATAAGCACTGCCGAAACCACGTTGCAATGCAGCTTTTCCCAGTAAAAATATTAGCTTTCTCAGATTTTTCAAATTTCAGATCTCACCTTTTGTTTTACTTTTGTTTTTTAATAAATTTATATACTTTACTAAAATACACTGCCGTGAAGATTGATATCGAAATAGAGCGAAAGAATTTTATTAGAAATTCATCTCCCGCCCCCCGCCCTCCTTACTCAGTTAAAACGTTACCTGCCATTAATTACATTCTTCTATACATCTGCATCTATACATTTTTTAAAGAAATACACGTATTGTAATGTCGCGGGCTGGTAAATTATTAGAATTGCTTAAGCCGCAGATTAAACTCATAAAAATAATACAATACAAATCTCTCTCATTCTTATTATTAATGGGCTTGATGTGAACCATGAACCCAAGTGACCTAATCTTACTTGACATGATATAATTCGTTCCTTCATTTCAGTCACATTATTCAAACGATTTGAAACTACAGGGTAATAGGAATTACGTTTCACTTTTTCTCCAATTTTCCGTAGATTCCGATCAAGGATTTCGTAATTAATTTTAATTACCATCAATTTTTCCTCACTTTCTCTTAGCTTAGACGTAGAATTGTAGTTAATATCTAAAATATTTAAAATATGAAAATGTACATTAAATATTATCGACATAAATGACATAGTATTGTCAAAATATATAGAGAATAATATTATTTTTCCGACTAATTACATTTAAGGGGCATAAACATTAATTTAAAAACTAATCTTCGTAATTAAAATTTGAAAAATTTTTTTTTTCAAAGAGATCAGATTTAAAATCCTTCTTTCCATTCCCATATCGTGGTCAACGTTTATCATATACTTTCTGCATTACGATATGGGCTCTGCTTATTCCCTTCGGCAGACAATAACACATAATGATTTAAAATATTAAAAAATTATTGATAATAGATAATTAGCTACAATCTTTAAATACGTAGTGAAAAGTCTGATGGTTTTAAGTTATTTTATAATATTTCAAATCGTACCACCGTAATTTTTATTTTTAGATTTAAAAAGTTTTTACTTTTTGAAATAAGTGTAATATTATTTTATTTTATTATATTTTATTTTATTCTTTTCTAGAATAAAGACTAAAAGAGTATGATAACTATAATGTGATCACGAATTATTTTGTGAAATAAAATAAAACGGCTTCGAGCTGACATTTGAAATTGAATAAGTTTTTGGAAATTATTTTACTTTTAATGAATGCTGTAAAAATATTTAATGACTTAGAATTACTCTGAAGACATTTTTTTTTGTCAAAAAATAAAAAAAAAAAAGTGTACTGCATCAGTTCGGGGAAAGGAAGATAGAATTTCATAACTTTCTCCTCATTGGTGATATCTTTAGGTGAGCGAGTGAGTGGGGATTGGGGGGAGGGGGGCACTATAATGCCGTCAGTTTATACATTGTATGATAATGGTATGTTAAGCAATATGAGATTATATTGAGGCAGCGCAAGTAATTACGGATTAAGTTTTTATTTATTTATTTATTTATTTATTTTTATATGAAAGTAAAAAGTATAATCCAAGCAGTTTCGGCGGCAGTTATTTTAAATGTTAATATCAAAAGAGAGAGAAAAAAATGTATATTGAACGTAAATGTTGAAGTAAAGTATTATCCCAGAAATAACAAATGCGTATTGCAGGCGCATAAAGTGTTTATCTTATGAATTTTAGCGCTCGGATTTTCATTTCCGGATGAAAAGAATGCAATCGTCCGAATTGTTGAGATAAGAAGCATTTAGTGAAACAAAAGAATGGACGGCTCGTGGAGGCGGGGGGGGGGAGATACTTTTATTTGGTCCATAAAGTAAGAGGAACAATTCAATTTTCCATCCGCGGCACGTAACGGACCACGTAAAGGAGGTAGAACGGCCCTAAACTATAAGCGCGTCGGTTTATTTTCATGCCGAGCGGGCCTCTTGCTTTAATAAATGAACTGCCAATAGATACTTAAGTATTCGGACTGAAGCTCATCGGTACTGAAAATAACCATCAGCATTAACATACATTACCACTTTCGATACGGGGCCGGCTCCGTCTACTCGTAAACATGGGCACACACCTATGGGCTTGGAATACTGCATTATATTCAGGTGTTGGTAGGGGCTGTAGGGGCATCGTATGCTCCTCCTCCACTATTATAGAGCCATTGGCAGGAGGGTGGATCCGGAGGGGTAACGAGGTGCCTGTAAAATTCCCTGTAGGTAATGGGATCGTTAGTCTAGTCCTCTCGTTGATGGGGAAACTCGTGTGCAGGTAGGCGATGCGAGCCACTGGCGACCAATTTGATTTAGCTTGATTTCGGCTTCCCGTAATTTGATTCACGGAACTCGATACGTAATCTGCATAACGATTGCCCGTCGAACCCGAATCCTCGCAACAATTTCCACCTCCACTCTGTTGGCCATTTTTTTTCCCCCCTTCTTTTTTATATCAATTACAAGCGCGCCCGCCGGCCGAGAACGTTAATCATCTGTGCTCGATCACACCGATCCTTTTTTTTCTTTTTTCTTTTTTTTTTTTTTTTCCAAAGCTCGCGAGGGCTAATTTAACGCGCCCCTCCGCCCTTCCTCCCCTTGATTATATCGGCTTGAGAGAAGCTATAAAAACTCGAGCGCGTATAACGGAATAGCTTATTTATTATGGTCCTGGCCAGCCTTTTAACTATATGTGTATAATCTTGGTCTGGGCACGAGGACCGGCGAATATGTACGGATATAACATTTATCGCTTGCATAATAACCATCTCGTGATTTCTCTTAATGGTCATCTTAACTTATTTCTGCCCTGGCAGCGGCTATTGCCAGCTTTACTATTCATTGTTTCCCTCTGCTATTAAGGCGTGCCGATAAACTTTCTTAAATATATGTATATATATATGTATATATACTCACGGCTAGCTTAAATAAATTCTTTGTTTATTAAGAATTTAGGAATATATGCGCAAAAGTTATATATATCTCATAGAAATCTCAACAGTATTTAACAGCCCATGTATTCGTTAGACATTGACCTCCGTCTTCGTATCAAAGAATATCAATGACCGAATATTTATATATATATATATATATATAAACGTACGCTTTTTCTTCGATTTGTAATGTATGGCTAAGGTGGAGGATTTTTCCATGACTTGGAGGACTTGAAGGGGCGTTTTGTTTTGAAATATGCATCCGAATGGACTGTTTTGATATTTATTTTAATCATTGGCTACGAGCTTTTCATTAATAATGATGAAATAAAACTCACCCTCTACGGTATAAAATTAACATTATTTTAATTTTAATTTCCAAGCAAATTTTCAATTCGTCCTCTGCTATCGTTAAAATCAATAGTGCAATTTAAAAATGTTAAAAATATTAAATACCCATTACTCTTAGGCTTATACTGTTTTGACATGGGTTAAAGCTGTCCTCTGTCATTCTAGGATAATCGCTTTAAATTCTCTGTCTACCGTGTAGTACCCCCGACCCCCGGCCAACCTGTTTCCCCTACTCCTGCTCCACCATCTGCCTCGACTTCACGTTTCCCGACTGCTTTGAGATTCCGTTTATCGTTTTCGACTCTTGTCATTCCCTCATTCCGTCGTTAATTAACACTCGCGTGCTTAACCTACGGACTCCCGAGTACTTTTAAGAGAAGGACGGATAAAGAGGTGGTGTTGTGAGAGAGGCAAATGCCGAGAGAGCAAGCCATCGTAAGCAGGTGACAAAGTTAAACGTTATTATAGAAAGGGTGCTACCCTTTATCTAGGCTCTAGCTTTGTAATCTGAATTGACAACAATTATACCACGTCCTGAAGTTGTGCTCGCTTTAACAATCTATAATCATGAATTTTAATTGAATTTAATTTATTCCCTACTTACACTTAGTCCCTTTACTCCTTTTAATTTCTCTACAATTCAACGCGGCGAGTTAATTACACAACATACATAGAGAAAATCACTTAATTGACAGAATACACTTCTTATACGTATTTTAAATTGTTATGCAGAACTTCATTTATTTAAGAAAAAAAGAGACGTTCTTTCAATGAGCAAAGGAGGTTTCTTATTATTTATTATCTATTGTTAATTCGCGGATAGTAATTCGTCGATTTCAAAGATTCCTCAAAGAAATGAGAGAGAAAAGTCCATTGTCTTGGATAGCTCTGAAGTCTTAAGCTAGTAAATTTCTTATAAATTTCTGGTAACGTTAACAATAAGGTGAAAAGTTTGTTATTAAAGGATCTGTGGTGCCGGAGTTTAATTATTTTCACTCGATTTCGGTTTTTTCTTCTTCTTTTTTTTTTTCCAAATTTCTCTCTAATAGAACCAATGCGATTTGCCAAAGTTTTTCTATCCGAACCTCGAGCCCAAATACTTCCTTCTCTTAACTTACAGATTCCAGTTCAAACCGAGTGGACCATGGAAAAACTCACGGAAATACCTATTAGAAAAACTTTCACTGGCATCCGCTCTCCGTCCTTTAAAACTAAAATAGATATAACAAACAACGGAATAACAGATTCGGGCAAAAAATCTGATCGCGTCAATGATGAATCGAGGAAGAAGGATGATAGGATTTTACGATGCTGCCACTGCAAGAGACTTTTGTAAATACAATAGGCGTTTTTCAAGATTCAAGAACATTCGTTGGCGGAGGGGCAGGGGAAAGGGGGGAAGGGGAGGACGGAAGGTGAGATGGGATACGGTTAAAGAGAAGGCTTCGGAACGAAGGCTCAAAGTAGCCTTAAGTGCTTGAGGGGAGCTTATATGGAAAATCGGGACTAGAGAAAACGCGCGCACCAGTTCACACGCGTACGTCAGTAAGTAAGAAAGAAAAGAAAGGGTTAAAGAGTGAATGGGGGGGGGGAAGGCTTAGAGGAGTAACCAAAACGAACACGAGCACTTTTTATATTTCAGTTTAAGTTGGTAAGTCTTCGATAACGACTGCACTGCAACGTTGCGATGTATCCGGAGGAAAGGAAAAGCATCGATACGAGCATATTATTACGTAGAACAAAAAGTAACGAAAATAACCTCAATTTATGTGAATTTAATATGAATGCGTAAAGTTACGTAAAAAAAAAAGAAAAGAAAAGAAGCTTCTT
Source organism: Ceratosolen fusciceps (assembly GCA_018883505.1). Taxonomy (NCBI): domain Eukaryota; kingdom Metazoa; phylum Arthropoda; class Insecta; order Hymenoptera; family Agaonidae; genus Ceratosolen; species Ceratosolen fusciceps. The sequence continues at coordinate 7,543,434 of RCIC01000008.1, forward strand.
TTAAAGTAATTTATAGCAAAAAAAGAATAAAGGAATTATTCGATTTCTATTTCTTTGAAGATAAAGATTAAACGCGATAATCCAATAATAATCACACAAGGCTGGAGTAATTTAAATTTTATTATTGAAATCAATAATAATTAATGGTTAAATCAATTCAAGGAAATAAAAGCTTTGAAGGAGCAAAGAAATAAATTAATCGCTAATCCGTATTTTAATCATAAATCAGAGAAATTAAATATGTCTTTAAATAGATTTAATGGAAAATTGATTTAAAAATCTTGCGTTAACTGATAAAATTGTCGGCGATTTGTCATTTTTCTCTTTTATAAATATGTCTTTTAAATATCACGATTTACGTATAAATAAATATTTGTTCTACAAATTATATTGCGACATAGACGTTTGCACAATAAGGCGGATCAAGGATCAAAATAGTCAATTCACAATGATCAAAGTAAATATTTTGAAGCACAAATTCAGATTCCCATCTAAAAATAGTATTATAAATCGCTCAGATATATTTTATATATATATATATATATATGCACATAAAGTATACAGTAAATTTTCATTACGTATAAAAATAACTGAAGTTTAGGAAACTTTAAAGCGCGAACTTTGGTTATTTGAATACTTTCTTATGTACTTTCTTCCCCCAGAACGAAAGAGGTCTTAAAAGGTTTCATTCGTATTTATTTTTATATATAGATAAAAAATGAAAAAATCAGACTCGGTAACGAAATAATAAAAAATTATACATTTTATTTCAAAAATAAACCGAGTGCGTTCGTTCGGTTTAGTTAGTTCGGAAAACTGTAAAAAGTTGTAGGAAAACCGTTATCGGAAAATTTTTCAAATCAAATACCCGTTTTACAAAAAGAACAAATACACTCTTTCTCAGATTATACATCCGGGCATTATTACATTCGAAATTTTTACTAATAAAATGACGGAATTATGCGCGGGCAAACAAATCCGATGCTGATTCTACTTTTACTTTTACTTCTACTTCTACTTCTACTTATACTTCTACTGCTACTTCTACTGCTACTTCTACTGCTACTTCTATTTCTACGAAATGGGAGCTATCAAAATTTGTTTAATCGCCTGCCTTTCTTTCGCTCTTAGCTCTCTTTAAGCTAATTAGCTTAATTAGCTCTTTTTTTTCTTCAAATTTTTCAATAACCTTTTTTTTTTGCAAAAACAATGCAACACTCAACTCATACATCATTTTCGTCTCATAAATAACCCCAATAACATGTACTTTGCTTCCGGTAAATGCTAATTTCCATGAAACGGATCATTTTTTACAATTATTCGTAGCATTGGAGGGTATAATATATTATTCTTAAAAGGAAATACGTGCAATTAAAATTTAAATAGTAGTCACAACTCGTAGTTTTAGATCGTATTACCTATTGAAGTCGGCGCATTCATTGCTTTTTAAGCTTTTTCTGTAACAAAAATAAAATTGTAGATCTCGATTGCGATAAGTACAATGACATTTAATTTTCGAACTATATATTAAGAGTCGTATTTTATTCTTTAATATAAAAAATGACAGCGTGATAATCAGCATCAGCATCAGCATTAGCATTAGCATCAGCATCAGCATCAACATAAACTTCGAGTTTCGAGTTTTGATTTTAGATTTTTGAGTTACGAGTTCAAGTTCGAGTTCGAGTTCGAGTTCGAGTTCGATTTTGACTTCGACTTCGACTTCGATGACGACAACTACAATAGGCTAACATACCCTATAAAATTTTGTTCATATTTTCATTTAACTTTTTTGATTTACATATTTGTTTAAACTTTGGACTAACAAGAAATACAATTTTACGACCGATTGCTCACATCTATTAATGTACATTTACACTACAAACGAAATTCAGAATTGAAATTCAAACTATTGAATCGTTCGTTGTACATAATATGGATAAACAGCATGAAAATTACTACGTCATTTATGTAAATATGCTGAAATAGGCCTAAGACGGACAAAAATTTTGTTTATTTAAAACTGCATACTCCGAGTGGATTCATTAGTTTAAATGAATTTATTAATATTTCATGTAAAGATTTTTTATAAAATGTATAAAAATAAAAATGGTACTACTTTATTACGTATAATTACAGTGAATTTGTTTAATTTAAAAAAAAAAAAAAAAATAAGGATGAACTTTAAATTTTATTTTTTAATACAAGCCCTTTATGATCATTAGGGATTTAAATGTAAACAATATTTTTGAAATTGAAATAGAAAATTGAAATAAATTGAAATACACGGTTTAGCTCTTAATAAAGGCTTCTATCTCCCAAAATATTTAACGTCATTACTTTTCCAATGAACAATGAACTATTTACCTAAAAGCTAATCTAACAATATTAGTTTCACGTGCTCAAAATTTTATATCATTTGTATATCCGTTTTGTACTTTACAGTTTTTAATTACTCTATACAGCTGGAAAATAAACAAACAAATAAAAAACACGCGACAGTTATGAAATAAAAATAAGCACATATTATTTTTCATAATGTTTTATTCTACATCCTATTCTTTTCATATATACGCATATTTTCATCTGTACGCGATTATTCCAGCGTAAGACCAGCAATGAAATATTGTACACGGACTATTGTATTTATTACATGATCAAAACAACTCATTGCATAAGAATAACTGTGCCATGAATTAATACTGATTAAGTAAATCTCTTGAATTATGTATGGCCCTCAAACAAAAATATCACTATATTAAATATAACTATTGCAGTAATATGATATTTATTTATGCGAACCAGGGATACTGGTTGCGAATTTCGAAATGATTTAATGCTAGAAAGCTGCAAGAGCTTAAGGTTTTTTGGGCTTATAGTATTTCATTTCAATTTCAATGACATTAAATTTTTTACACTTCATGCCGATAATTTTAATCAACTGTTTTCTGCGTGCATGTGTTTATTCATACGCGTGGGAAAATTATTATTTGCGCATTTATCGCGCAGTACGACTACGATGTTTGGATATATAAACAATTAAAATTTAAGTAATTCGGGGACGTGGAAAGTAGAAGAGGTTCAGTATTTCTTATTTTAGTATTTAGAGTCTTGAACAGTAACGAATCGCGATAAACGTGCAGTGCGTGTAAAGAGAAGTCGTGTTTCCTGTAGAAGAGAAGTGTGAGGAGTTCTAATGTTGAGAAGCAAAAAGGGCAGATAACATGGAGCGTGAAGTTGTGCCAAGGTCTGGAGTCGGGTAGATGACATTAGGACATGTACGAGCGGGTTATGGGATCCAGTCGACGGTGGAAGAGCTCTCGGAGGAAAGGTGAGCTAGCTAAACCATACGAATAGCAAGGCCCGCGATGTGTGGGACTCTCCGGCATTAAAGATGCCGGTTTACCCACTAAATCCTCACCCCCTCAGCGCACTCCCGCCGTCCGCGTCCTCCAGTGAAAATCACAGGTCGGGGACGACACGAGTTCGCCGAGGGAACCTCCTTTCCTGGTTCTTATATATCCTCCCCGGCACCGCCGTTAAGCATTACTTCGGGGAGGGAACCAGTACCTATGCCTTCGAGGCACTCTCCGAGCTTTCCCCCCTTACCCTAAACGAGCGACCCTTCCCCAGTTCTCCTGATTGGCATGCATCAGAGGAACGATGCCTTCAGGAGTTCACGATGTTCTTCCGACATCGCCTCCAACGGTTCCATGTGAGGTAATGTCCGGTGAGGTAATAGTTCACCGCGCCATGCTGCCGACCGGTCCACGGGGCCGTCTGATACAGGGACGTGGCCCACTTACGTTGGCCATGATCCTGCACAGGGAAGTCACTACCCGTGACGCCTTATCCGCTACCCTCCGAATATGATGGCCGAAGGTGAGCCTCGCATCTAGCGTCACCCCCAGGTACTTCACGGCTGCTTTGACCCGAACCGACTCCTCTCCGATAACAAGCGGCTGCACTCTGGATGCGCGCTTCTTCGTTAGGAGCACAATCCCGGTTCTGGCCTCCACCTGTTCCAGACCGTGCTTGTCCATCCAGTGGCGAATTCTCCGTATGGTCTGGTCGAGTCGCGTCTGTACCAGGACCGTATTACGAGTATACTGCGCTCTCTAGCTCTGCCATTGTGAACGGCGAAGCCTCAACACCAGATGGCACCGGGGGCTCATCCCTTCGAACAGTGCGGGCTGGGGATCCAGATCGCAGCGGTACCGGTGATGTCGCGATACCACCCTCCCGCAGGCCCCTCCCGATGCTGCTCACTGATAAGAACAATATCAGCGTGCAGCTCGAGACGGACCTGGGCGATTAGATACTGCGCCATCCGGCTTCTATGCAAGTTGGCCTGCAGGACATTAGCCACTTCGACGGCACTTGGCTAGAGCCTCGCGGAAAACCGCACAGGCTCCTGACCCCGCGACATACTGTACTGCCGCGGGGGAGGTCCTCGGGCACAGGAAGCACTTGGGCTCGGCCTTACATCCGTCCCCCTTGTGACCCTTGTGTGTCCACACCGGAAACAGGTCGTACTCCTGTCTGGGTCCCTGCAGCTCGTACCCCGGTGTCCATAGCCGAGACACTTAAAGCAGCGCTCGACTTGGGCCCGTGGTCTTATGCCGCAGTAGACCTGCCCCACTGGGACCCTGCCCACCTCCAATAGGTTTTTACTGGCCTCTTCGGTAACGGTCACGATCGCCAGCCGTTGTCGGATTCCTCGCAAGATATGCACGTAGGTCTTGCCATCCGCTAGCCTAAGGACGATGGCTTCGGACCTCACCTTCCCTCTTTTACTGGGGGCGCTCTTTTTGTGGGAGGCCCCTTTTCCCTGGCTCTTACCGACTTTTGGTGGTCCTCTCGCTTCTCTTCTCGCATGGAGACTTTCCCCTATTCCGTCCCTGGCGTACTTTTCTCCACGGTGGTAACTGGAGGAGACGTCTGCGTCGCCACCGTTGACACTTTCTTTCTCTTCTTCTTTATTTTGCCCCCTCGGGCCTCCTGAGGTATTACCGGCAGTAGCCTTTTACCGGACGTTGTCAGTGAAGAAGCAGTACCTTCCACCTGATCCCGCGCAACTCCCTTCTCTCTGGCTCTTCGAAGACCTCTATTTTTTCCTGTAGAATTAGGAAGCCCTCCTTAATTACCTTGGAGCACTTTCGGGTGTCGATCCGGTCACTGGTGGGATCACCGTTTCCCCCTCCATCACCATAATATGTTGGGGGGCTGCCGTGTTTCCTTTCCCATCCTTCTTTCCCTTCCCTCCCCCCTATTGTTTGGTAAGTTCCATATATTTTGTTTATCATTCGTACCCGCGTGTAACCGACCTCCATGGAACCTTTAACAGCGAGCTCACCAGTATAACCCTCCAGCACACGCCTGAAGGGGTTATCCGGGATCGAGCCATCACGTATGGATATAGTACACCCTGGTACGCTATTTCTCTTCGTCTCTCTCGAACGCACCAGAACGCACTCGCTCCCAAGCCGATTGACCGGACCAGGCTATGGTCCAGCCTTCCGTCTTACCTCCAGCGGGAGCCGAAGATGGTTCGGGTCACCTTGGCACGCAGCCTCGGATGCTCTTCCCCGCCCAACATCTCCTCTTGTCTCCTCCTTTTTTTTTAGTTTATAGGGTTCCCTCAATCATCTATACTCAAACGGCCATGACTATACCCCTTTATTGGTTCCCCATGGGGTTTCCGTAGCCACAGCTTCGCGGATGTTCTCCATTCTTGCGAAATACCCGTTTATAGGACCCACGGGAAGCTCGTCCACCTACATCTCTTTATTACCGACGGAGACTCGTTTATAGGATGCGCGCAGCTTCGAAATCCGCTCCGGGCGCGTACTCATTCGTCGAGAAGACCCTCTTTCGATTCATTCATACAGTAGCCTCACTCACACACATCTCGCCCACTCACTCTGCCACTCATTCTAGGGTTCCACACCCTTATGTCCAAAACCCGATCAACTGCAAGCCGTTGATCTTCGTCGAGGTGCAGACAACGAATGGGAATAATAATAATAATAATAATAATAATAATAATAATTTTTATATATAAAGGAGGGAGGAAATCTTTTAAAGTCCATCAGAGACCCGGGTCCATGGTGTGTGGGATAATAATAATAATAATAATCTATTTAAGTTTTTAACACAAGAGTTGTACCAATTTTAATGATTTATATGGAGGGATTTGTATATTAGTAGAAAAATTGTAATAAAAAATTATGTACGTTTATGGATATATGAATCTGTGAAAGAAGAAAATAACACGTTTCTACTTTAAATTAGAAAATATTAAGGAGAAAAAGTTTGAGGTATGATTATATAGAGTAAACTTGCTTTTGCTTAAAAGTTTATATCATGAAATGTACGTCTGCAAGTATATAGTAGCGCACAATGGTCGAAAGAATACAATAGAACATTTGAATCATTTAACGAGTCTCGTTGCACAAGAAAAAGTTTAATATTAATAACTTTTAAATGCAAAATAGTAAATAAGGAAGTATCGTAGAAGCTGCAGATACGAATAAAAATGGCAGTTATCGAGAATATTTGAATGGATTGTAAGTGTTAAGGGAAGCTTCAGCCTACGATGTTATCCATCCAAGCGAGTCAATTAATTTTAAAATTAACTTACCTCTTTAAATTAATCGTCAAATTAAAATTCAACCTATTAGAGATACTTCATGAATGCTTCGACAGCATAAATATAATTTAATATTTTCAAACGAAGAAATTTACGTAAAAGCATGAGCAGTAATAAATCCATTCCGCACTCGCATGCCATTACTCCATTAATAATAATTATGATATTTATTAATATAGCATTTGGTTAAAACGAGTATAGGCCTAGAATTGTCAATGGTACGTGGAAACAATTAACGCAGGCAATGGACTATTATTAAGTAATTATCTACTAATGATCTTGATTGGATGTAGAAACAAGACCTATCGAATCGAGGTAAATATTGGATATATTTGTGAAAATAGTCTTAAGCGTAGGTAACGGGAGAGCCGTTTGATATTTTTCATCATTCGCTCCATTAATTGCATTCGATGCGTTATCTACAATAGAGAGGTATAACGCAATTACGAACTACTGTATCTATTAGGCATGGATATATACACATATATATAGTATTCGACACATGCTTGTTGTCAATCTAATTGCGCGAGTTTCTATAGCAGTTTACATACCTATTTCATACCTCTTGCTTCAACACTATGCAATAATAAATAGATTATTCGACTGTATATTAAAGCCTGCGTATTCGCACATTACAGCATTACTGTCTCTGTTTGAAAAATTATATAATCTGCATTGTAAACAGTACAATGGCGACTCTTAAGGTAAAGAAATTCTTAGAAAAGTATAAAAACTCTTAGATGTAATTAGAGATTTGTTCGAGGGAACTTAATCAGAAACTCAACGATCCCTGAGGCCTTATAAGTTCACGCAGAGTTTCTTTATTTCCAATGAACTGACAATTTTAATCAACTTCATCATTGTCAAATCTAAACCCGAAGAACATTTGCGGATGTAAAATAAAGCGAGCCATACGAGATTGATCTGGCCTTTATAACCGAATTCCCCGATCTACATTGCAGGGCGAGAGCCAAGCAGAACAATTTGAAGTGACCGTCGTAGAAAAAACGAGAGGCGAACTTCTTGCTCGATCCAAGCTTATGTTTATTCAGAACCTCTGATTACCTGCTTTGGTCATTACGACGTCGACTGAATTTCCAAACAAGACCGACAAAACAGGGGACAAAATAATTTTCACGAGCTTAACGAAGAGAAAAATAATCCCGAATCTCTGCATTTCTTTACCCACGGGTATTGAAAATTATCTATTGTATTTTAATCAACGTCTCCTTTAACCAAATTAACATTATCGTTGTTTATTTTTGTTTTTTTCTGACGTTCAGAACTGACGTCTGGTACATTGGTGATCGGGTGGGAAAGCTCCCGGAAACGAGGAACGAGTGATCCGATCCGAAATCCAATAATCTTTCGAAAAGACGCCCGGACGTCGACGGATCGTTTTATATTCGAGTTATTTATATACGACTCGGTGACAATTTAAATTCCCTAAACTCAGACGTAATAGGCGATCTACGTTGTCGTCCTCGATCGCGTTCTTCGCCGCTTTCTCGCGATCATTTATTCATACTTTCATATATTTTTTGTTCGCTAAAACATTCGAAAGCGAACCCATTACATTTCATAGCTTAGAATCTATTAATCGTAAATATTATAAATCATTATCCGTCCTTTTATCACTCTTTGTTTACGGGACGGATGGCGAGGAGCAATCGTCTCCTCGTCAGATTACAAATCAATACTCCGTCCTTATTTATTTTTTTTTTTTTTGCCCCGAAAGTAAAGCGTCGCCAGGCATACGTTTCACTATTGTTAAAATAATTTCATTCGTATAAGGATGCACAGCCGTCAAAAGCTCCTGCGAAGCGGACGTCGTCTCCGCAAAGCAAAAAACGTAGTCCTTTTTTTTTTGTGATAACCTTTACTCACATATTTCTGTCCCTTTTTCTTTTTTTTTCTTCTTTTTTGTTTTGTTTCCTTTCACATTTTTGTATCAATCACACAGGCGTATAAAATAATTTCTTATTGAATTACAATCCGTTACAACTAGTAATTTTTATACAATAAATGAAAAAAAAAAAAAAAACCAAAATCCCTTTAAATTATTGACACGGCGTACGCGTGGTTTAAGGTAAGTTTTTATTAAAAAGAAAAAAAAAATGCCACTACTTATTTAAGGAGCCGTAAAAAATAACAATATCTACTATTGGACACGAATAAAGTATTCGTTATTATTTGCAATTGATATGCTCAATAGATATTGATTTAGTAATAATGTGCAGAATTTCATGTTTCATGTCTTGCTGGCCTATTGAAGTTGTCGGCAAGTAAGTTACAGAGCGCGATGCTGCTTTACATGCTGCCGAGGAGGGTAGAGTCGAGGTATTTTTATATTTATCAGCTTCCGTCTTGTATTGAGCAAAGGAATCTCAAGCCGAGTCCTTTCTTCCCTCTTTTTCCGAATTAGATAAATTGCCGAGTCGCGTCCTCGCAACTCCTACCACAATCATGATTTATTTCAGTCAGTGAGAATGTTCGGGGAGCCCAACGACGATACTAAATTTACCAATTTACTATTATTTTTCACAAGTTGAAATTCATTGAGCTCGAGAGTGATACAAATAATCCTCGGACGAGTCATATATCTATTCAAGAATCTACAGGCCTTCATTACATTATGACAATTAGATTCCATTGGCGTTCTTACTGGTCTATAAATTCGTGAAGGTGACGATCGAATTGTCCCATAAAATCAATGTAAACGACGGGCCGCAGCCGTAACCGGGATTGGGGGGCGGGGAGGGGGTCAGCAGCGGCCTTGATATGCGGAAGCATGAGCCAAGGCCGTGATCACGGATTAGCAAAGGCTTCGTTTGATATGCGACATTATCGATATACACGGTACGTACGCTCGACCTTTCATGGGATCGAGATAAATCGAATTAATAAGCCTCCTCAAATTATAATTATAGATAGAACAATAACATAATAAAAACACATCCCTTATCACTTTTTACTGTTTAAAGATCTTTATGTACATATATTAATATTATTATTAAAGGCTCGACAAATATATCAAACCTAATGGGATCATTTAATTTTAAACAAATAATAAATCATAATAAACGCGTTAGGTGTCGTGACCCGGAAAGGAAATGCCGTGACCTTTCAATTTTTAAATATAAATGAAATGACTGACAGTATACGTAACCTAACGAAATCTAGATAAAATATTTCATATTGCAAAATTATACTACATTATTATTTATGTAACATTTACTTGTTTTCCCTACAACAATAATATTATCTTTGTCTAAAATACTATTTTAATTATAAAAGCGAAACTTATGCGCTCTTATTAATTTAAACGATAAATAGAAAATTTAATTAGAGCTCGATGTTTCAAGAAATAAATATCTACGTACGTTTGATAAGAAGTAATAATTCTTACATTATTCTTTATGCTATTCAAGTGTGTGAGAGAAAAATGACGGAAAAGAATTACGAATTTGTTCGACATAGTGAAATATGCTTTATAAATCATTTTTATAGTCGGAAATAATTTAGATATTCATAATCTCGCCATTACAATGTTAATATATTGTACTGTGTATTTACAAAAATAAATCCTCCTGTACATAATGCCTTTGTAAAGTCAAACTTATCAATATTCAAGCGAAACCACATAATATCTCGGCAAGATAACGTCTTATATTTATCGATTAAAATATCGATTAAAAAATTTAGAGTCCTTTCGTAATAGTATAGTAAATACAAAAGAGGGATTATAGTCAGACAATTAGTAATATACAAGATTTTCATACGGATGAGTCGCGGAAAAAAGAATAAGCTTTGAAATAATTTAGAGGACACGTGCTTCTCTAAGTGAAAATACGAAGAATGTATTTATGCAAGTAAATACTAAAGACATTATTCCTATTTTAATGATTTTAAGCAGATTTTTATAATGCATCTCTGACAAAAGAAGAAATAGAGTAATGGATAGATGGATAAGAAATAGAGACAACAATGGATAAACGTATTTTGAATGTCAAAGCACAATTAATATTATAATTCAAGACTTCTAAAATTCTAGATTCCTATGACCGTCATTTCCATAGATTCGTTACTTGGCCAAGTTTATTAAAATGACTTTATTTCTCTTCTACGAACAACAACGATATCATTTTTTAAGAAAATCTCTTAAGTACTTTAAAAACTGTTATACACTATTATAAAGTATTTTTACAAAAATTTTCCTAAAATAAAGTAAGAAAATAAAGTCAAAATAATTTATAACTAAATATAAGCAAAAATTCTAGACATTCTCGTGCATAGTATATAAAAAACTAGATATTTATAAAAGGCTGACATTATAAATACTCTATATACATCATGTATGATAATTTTACGACTTACATAATGAATCAACAACGCAAACTAACACCTGAGTTATTATTTTCTTGAATTCATGAAGAAAGTTAATTTACATAAATAATGCTGTATAATTTATTATATTGACTTTAAACTTAAATTTGTCTCATTTTTTTTTCTTTCTTCTAATAATAATTTTCTCTAATTCACTATAAAGCAAAATGTATAAAAATATATTTTACGATAATTTTAGAAGAAAAATTATTTTCTTTCCTTAGCTAAGCTTTAGCCGAAAGAAATATTTTATATAAATATAAAATTATAGGAAAAATTACTAAAATCTTTACGTTAATTAATCATAATTAATATTATGAATCAGAAGTTATCTTGACCATTCTAATAAAAATAAAAATAATAATAATAATATTTTTTTTTGTAAAGGAGGGAGGAAATCTTTTAAAGACCATCAGGGACCCGGGCCCCCGGGGTATGGGACTCTCCGGCATTAAAGATGCCGGTTTACCTACTAAAACCTCAGCCCCTCAGTGCACTCCCGCCGCCCGCGTCCTCCAGTGAAAGTCACAGGTCGCGGATGACTCGAACCAGTACCTATGTCTTCGAGGCATCCTCTGAGCTTTCTCTCCGTACCCTAAAGAAGCGACCCTTCCCCAGTTCTCCTGATTGGCGCGCATCAGAGGAACGATGCCTTCAGGAGTTCACGATGTTCTTCCGACATCGCCCTCCAACGGTTCCATGTGAGGTAATGTCCGGTGAGGTAATAGTTCACCTCGCCATGCTGCCGACCGGTCCACGGGGCCGTCTGATACAGGGACGTGGCCCACTTACGTTGGCCATGATCCTGCACAGGGAAGTCACTACCCGTGACGCCTTATCCGCTACCCTCCGAATATGATGGCCGAAGGTGAGCCTCGCATCTAGCGTCACCCCCAGGTACTTCACGGCTGCTTTGACCCGAACCGACTCCTCTCCGATAACAAGCGGCTGCACTCTGGATGCGCGCTTCTTCGTTAGGAGCACAATCCCGGTTCTGGCCCCCGCCTGTTCCAGACCATGTTTGTCGATCCAGTGGTGAATTCTCGGCATAGTCTTGACGTAGAGCACAGGCGTTGTCACTCTCCTCGCGATGTTATCGGGATAGAAAAATAATTACACTTTTTCTGTTGCCTCCCCTTTTATTTATTATCACTTGTTCACACTCAAATTCGGTGATTTTAATATTACAATATTAAGCTTATTGGGCCGACGGTTCCTTTTCCCGGCCGGGGTTGTTGCGGCGGCTGTCCGAGTAGTGCTTCCCGTGTAGGAGGTTCGGGACCGGGCACCCTTTCCTGGGCACCTTCTTTCCCCGCGGCGGTGAAGCCGGGTGAATATTCGGGCCGGATTGCTGTAGCGGGGACCGCGCGGGACGAATGGGTACGGGGACGCGTCTCTGGCTTGCCCCTGGGTCCGTCGTGTGTGGTGATTTCCTCTTCACTGCCGCCCACGCTGTCCTCAGGCGGCACGATGCTTCGGGACGCCGAGTCCCGGGGAAAACCCAGGGCCGGCCAATACGGCCCTTGGGCAGCGGCGTCGCATCGGATGGATGGAAGGAAGGGAAGGGGTGTTTTTGGGACGCGCGTGGCGTCGGAGTGGAAGCGCGCGCCCCGCCGAGTGGCGGCGCGCGTCAGGAAGGCGGAAATCCATTTTCGATTATTCTACGTCATCGGTGCGCTCCGGACGGCTGCGTAAATGGTACCTCGCCGGTTCGGCTTCCTCCGGCCTGGTACCCTCCGGCTCGGCAAGCAACGGTCTCTGAGGGCGGCTCCTTCTAGGCCGACCCCGCCGCCGCAGGGTCTGTCCATCCGCACTCCTCGTGGAAGCCTCCTCCGGGGGTTTTTCGTCGGACGGTTGATCGGCTGGGGCCGATTCCCCGCCGCGGCTGTCGTCCTCGGCCTCCTTGGAATCCGCCTTCTCGCTGTATGCTCGTCTCAGCTGGCTGGCGTGGTATTTGACCGGGCCCTCTCCCGGTCGGGTAACGTTGTAAACGTTCGAGCCAAGATGGTGCGTTACCTCGGACGGTCCGACCCACCGGGGCGGTAGGACGGCATTCCATTTGTCGGCCGCGAACGAGACGGGGTGGTTCCTCACGTACACCCGCTCGCCGACCTGGAAGGCGGCCGCGCACGGGCTCGAGCGAGGGGCGTACTGGGCGAGCCTGCTCCTGGTGGCGGTGATTCTTTCTTGAAGGTCCCCTGGGACATCCGATGGTCGCTCGCCCGGACGAGCCAAATTGCGTCCCAAGAGCAACTCGGCCGGGGTCAGTCCGGTCGCGGCGTTCCTCCGCCGTCGCATGTTGAAAAGAATCTCGGACAGGTGCCTGTCCCAATGGTGCTGCGCACCCCCCTTCAAACGGAGCCGCAACCCCTTCTTTATTTCCTGGTTGCGGCGCTCGGTCGGATTGGCCCGCGGGTGGTATACGGGCGTCGTCCTCGGCTGCGCACCCCAATCCTTGCATCGCTTCCTCCAATTCGGTCCTCGGAACTGGGGAGCGTTATCCGTCAGGATAGATCGTGGGAATCCCCAGCGTAGGAACACCTCTCTCTGTAGGAGTGGAGCGATGATCCCTAAGGTCGAGTTGGGGACGGCAAAGGCCTCCGTCCACCTGGAGAAATTGTCCGTGACCACCAGGATGAATCGCTTCCCCTGCGCCGTGCGCGGGTAGGGGCCCATTAAATCGAGCGCGATGTCTTCCCAGGGGCCTCGGGATCTTCGGGCAATAGGTTTCCCCGGCATCGTCGGTCGCTCGGCCTTGGCTGTAGCACAGTCAGCGCAGCCCCGCACATAGCGACGGACGTCGCCGCGTAGTCCAGGCCAATGATAGACTTCGCGCACGGCCCTCGTCGTCTCCGCCGCGCCGGAGTGTCCTGACAGTGTGTCCCCGTGGTAATATTCTAGAACGGGCTTCCGCATCTGGGGTGGGACGTAGAGGCGCTTCGTGGCTCGTTCTCCTCCCTCTTGGTCGTCCTCGGGCTCGTCATCTTCGACTGGAACCGATTGCTCGGCCGCTAGGGTTCCCTTTACCCGGAGGCGGAGTTCTCTCGCGTCTGCGGATGCGATTAGGGGCGTTTTTACTACTGGTCCTTCGCTCGGTGGAAAGAGGTCCTCGGCTTCCGCTGGGTCTTCCGCGAACTCCTCGCCACTCGGTAACCGCGACAGGGCGTCGGGTAAGTTGTTTTCCTTCCCGGGGACGTGCTCGACCTTGAATTCGAAGCGGCTGAGGAGCATCGCCCACCTAGAGATCTTATTTCTCTCGTCGCGTACCCGGTCAAGCCAGGTGAGGGCGGAGTTGTCGGTCCGTAAGGTGAACGGTTGGTCCTCCAGGAGAGCGCGATATCTTTTTATCGCCCACACGACAGCGAGGCATTCTTGCTCGTTCGAGTGGTATCTCGCTTCGGCGGGCGAGAACTTGGCCGAGGCGTAAGAAACGATGTTCCGCGCGCCGTTGTCGTCCAGTTGATAAAGAACAGCGCCCATTCCGGCCTTTGACGCGTCCGTTTGGAGGACGAAGCGGCGCCCTGCTTCCGGACGGCACAGTTTCAGCGGGCGCTGGAACAATTCCTTCAATCTTTGGAAGGCGCCCTGTTCCTCGGAAGTCCATCTCCATTCCTTTTTCTGCGCGAGTAGGGCCGTGAGAGGAAGGGCGGTGGCCGCGAAGTCGGGCACGTACTCGCGGAGCCAACCGCAAATCCCGAAGAAGGCCCGTAAGTCCTTCTTGTTACGTGGCGTCGAAGCCTCCAATACAGCGCGGACGTGCTCTTGCTTCGGCTCATTGTGGGTGGCGGTAATCCGGTGGCCGAGATACTCCAAATCGCTTCGACCGAAGACGCACTTGTCCAGTGCGCAGGTGAGCCCGTAAGTAGCCAGGCGTTCCAATACCAACGCCAGATGGTGTAGGTGTTCCGGCCACGTGCGTGAATACACGCAGATGTCGTCGAGGTAGTGCATACAGCACTCCCTTATCAATCCGGCCAGGACTTCCTGTCCGACCAGCTGGGTACAGGTCCGACCCGCTCCCTGGAGCCCGAACGGTGTCACCTTGAAGGCGTATTGGCCTCCGTCCGGCTTGACGAAGGCTGTGTATTTCCGGGCGCGTTCGGCTAAGGAGATCTGCCAGTAGCCACTGCGCAGATCGAGGGTGGAGAAAATCCTTGCGTCCCCCAGGTCCTTCAACACCTCGTGTATGACGGGCAAGGGTTGCGCCGAATCCTCCGTGGCTGCGTTGAGGCGCCGGAAGTCGACGCAAAAACGGTATCCACCGTTTTTCTTTGGCGCCATCACTATCGGCGACGAGAAGGGGGAGGATGATGCCTCGATTATCCCCGCGGCCAGCATCTCCCTTACCTGCTCCTGTATCGCCTTTTTCTTGGCGGCGGAGTATTTATAGGGCCGCATCTTGAAGGGAGTCGGGTCCTTTAGCACGATGTCGTGTTCGATGAAACTAGTTTGGCGCAAGGGCCTAGATTCATCGAACACCTCTGCGTGCCTTTGGAGCAGCTCGATTAGCTGCGGGCGTAGCTCCTCTGGGAATCCCTGCCGTAGTCTCTGCAGGGGAACGGCCGGTGGAGTTGGCCTCCCAGTCTTCGTTTCGCACAGGAAGATCCTCTTTCGCCGGCCTTTCCCGACGTAGACGCAGTCCAGGTCGTGGTCGTGGAGGACCTTGTTCTCCTTCAGCCAACGTTGCCCCAGGATTGCGTCGAAACGTAATTGGGGGGTTACCAGGAACGAGGACTTTCCTGATATCCCCGCAACCGTCCAGCTGGCTTCGCGTCTTCCTGTCGTACTCATCCTTCGTCCTCTTCCCGCTAGTAGCACGTCGTCCCTGCTCTCCTCCTGGTTGGCTTTGATTTCGGCGTCGAGTAGGCGTGGGTGGATAAAATTTTCCGTGGCACCGGAGTCTACCAGTGCCGCTGCTTCTCGTCCGTTTATCCGAATTGGCAGGGAGGCGCAGGTCGTGTCGTTCCCTACGTTGCTTACGCCGTTTGTTTCGACGGCGTTTGCTCCGCGGCGAGGGAGGCCGCCGTCTCCTCCCTCTTTGTTGCGTTTCCCGAGTTCTTTCGGGCGGTGGGGCAATCCCTGTGCCAGTGCCGCCCCGGGCAGTAACGGCACCGCGGTAGAAGGGACGATTCCCTCGCTTCCCGTCGGCGGTGGACGTCCCCGAATCCTGGTGGTCTTCCCGATTCAGACCTCGCGGATGTCCGGATCGGGCCGCTGCTCGCGTGTTTCCGCGATGGAGCCGTTGGATGATCGAAGGCGTTCGATCCTTCGCCTCGTTCATCATTGTACGTGGCTTGGATGGCGCCGGCGGCTTCGATCAACTCCTCCAAGTTTTTAAATGGCACGCTGAGCACGTACCTTCGAATCGTCGGGTGAATGGTTGCTCGGACGATGGCCATCACCGTCTCGGGGTCGGCGTCGGGTATTACTCGGGCGGCCAGTCGTTGTCTTTCCTCAAGGAAAGACCTCACGTCCTCGTCTTCCTTTTGGATTTTGCTATATAGCTGGGTCGCTAACGAGGCCATGGTCAGTGGACCGGCGAAACGCCTTAAGAATCGCTGCTTGAACTCCGTCCAGTTCAGCGATAGCTTCGAGGCTCCGGCCCACCAGTCGGCGGCGGCTCCCCAAAGGTGTTGGGAAACGACGCGCACCTTTCGTTTTTCGTTGAAGTGAGGTGGGAAATTTTCTTCGCACTCCGCGATAAACTCTTCTGGATTTTCCGCGGGATAGCCGGAAAATTCGGGCGGCGCGGCTCCCCATTCGTCCTCTCGTTTCTTAGCGGCTCTCGCCCTCGGTGTTGAGGGTGGTGACGGCGACCGTCTTGATCGGGCCTCATCGGTTATAGGTGGACGGCTGGGGTTTGATTTTGCGGGAGGACTTGGCCTTGCGCGGGATGACCGCGTGCGCATTTTTTTTTTTTTTACTCACTCAGTTGTTGTTCTTGTTGTTATGCGGGTCGTGCGTCTTTTGTGCACAACTGTGCACTGTGCCGCACGTTTTGGGCGCCACTTGACGTAGAGCACAGGCGTTGTCACTCTCCTCGCGATGTTATCGGGATAGAAAAATAATTACACTTTTTCTGTTGCCTCCCCTTTTATTTATTATCACTTGTTCACACTCAAATTCGGTGATTTTAATATTACAATATTAAGCTTATTGGGCCGACGGTTCCTTTTCCCGGCCGGGGTTGTTGCGGCGGCTGTCCGAGTAGTGCTTCCCGTGTAGGAGGTTCGGGACCGGGCACCCTTTCCTGGGCACCTTCTTTCCCCGCGGCGGTGAAGCCGGGTGAATATTCGGGCCGGA
Organism: Ceratosolen fusciceps; assembly: GCA_018883505.1. Taxonomy (NCBI): domain Eukaryota; kingdom Metazoa; phylum Arthropoda; class Insecta; order Hymenoptera; family Agaonidae; genus Ceratosolen; species Ceratosolen fusciceps. The sequence continues at coordinate 7,560,775 of RCIC01000008.1, forward strand.
TTGCTGTAGCGGGGACCGCGCGGGACGAATGGGTACGGGGACGCGTCTCTGGCTTGCCCCTGGGTCCGTCGTGTGTGGTGATTTCCTCTTCACTGCCGCCCACGCTGTCCTCAGGCGGCACGATGCTTCGGGACGCCGAGTCCCGGGGAAAACCCAGGGCCGGCCAATACGGCCCTTGGGCAGCGGCGTCGCATCGGATGGATGGAAGGAAGGGAAGGGGTGTTTTTGGGACGCGCGTGGCGTCGGAGTGGAAGCGCGCGCCCCGCCGAGTGGCGGCGCGAGTCAGTCTGATCGAGTCGCGTCTGTGCCGGAACCATATTACGCGCTGTAATAATGGCTGCCACGTCATCCGCGTACCCGATCAGAGAGCAGCCTTCAGGCATTTCCAATCTCAGGATCCCGTCGTAGGAAATATTCCATAGATTGGGTCTTAAGATGAAGCCTTGGGCCGTACCACACGTCAATGCCCTACGTTTTGAGCCCTCCACCGTCTTGTATACAATGAATCGGTTCCTAAGGTAATCCCCAATAATCTGCAAGAGATACTGGGGTACCCCGAAGTCACGATCTATTGCCCCAAGCATGTCTGTCCACATTATCGAGTTGAAGACGTTTCGGACATCCAGTGTCAGCATGAGATATATCGATCGGGAGAAATGATTTCCCTTTTCCCCGCTCCTGGCCGCCTCCACTGCTTTCTGGATAGCGTCGATGGTTGACCTACCTCTCCGGAAGCTGTATTGACTCTCGGAGAGGCCGCCAGATGTTAAAAGCGCCACCTGAAGACGGGGTCTCACCAGCTTTTCCAGGAGCTTCCCGGCGGTGTCCAGCATGCACAGGGGTCTATACGACGACGGAGCGTCCGACGATCCCTTGCCCTTGCTCACCAGCACGAGTTGTACATGGTCAGCAAGAGCTGTGGGTGAATCTTGACTACCGCTTTCATCACCTCTGCCGGAAGGCCATCGGGACCTGGTACCTTACGGCTCCTCATAGAGCTTACCGCGCTCTCTAGCTCCGCCGTTTACAATGGCGGAGCCTCAGGACCAGATGGCAGCAGGGGCTCATCCCTTGGAACGGGATGTGTGGGGAAAAGGGCATGGACGATCCCGTCCATCACCACCTCGCTCATGGTTGCGCCCTTGGTGAACGCCCCCAATTTGCGGGTGATCACCTTGTAGCCCAATCCCCACGGATCTCTGTTGAGATCTTCCCCCAGCTTCTTCCAGCATCGGCTCTTACTCGCCTTGATGGTTCTCTTGAGGGCTCTTCTCGCCACCAAATGCTCGACGATCATCGGAGAGTTGTCGCGGTCGAGGCGTCAGGCTCTTTGGGCTACTCGTCGTAGCCGAAGGCACTTCCGCCTCATTTCCGTGATCTCGCTGGTCCACCAATAAACCGGACGGCGTGTTTTTCGCGCCGACATTCTCGGTATCGCCTCCTTACAAGCTTGGCGGATCAAGCGCATAATTGCGCCTGACACCGCTTCCGCCTGCTTGGAGGACGTTCCGCTCCTTGAAGCCCCGTCCAGGGTTCGCTGTCCGCGTTCTAGGGCACGGGAAAACAAGGCGTCGTCCATCCTCGCAACGAGCCATCTGGAAGGACGACATACGATCACCGTCCCGACAAGCCGGACATCACGAACGCGGAACGTGATGTACTGGTGATCGCTGGCTGTATAGTCCTCGATCACCCGCCAGTCCCGCACCTTTGCGGCCAGACGTTCCATCGCAAAGGAGACGTCGGGGATGGTCTGCCTGTAACCGGGCCTCCGGAAGGTCGCCGTTGAACCAGTATTTAAAATTACCAGTCTTGTCCTGGATACCATCTTCAGGACTCGCCTTCCCCTGGAGTCGGTCACAGGTTCCCCCCAATCCACAGTCTTGCTGTTGAAGTCCCCAGCCACTACCAGCTCACCCTCCATGTCCCCGATAGCATCCTCGAGGGCGTCCAATTTAACTTTGACCCCGTCGATGGCCTCATTTGGAGTGGGGTAACTACTGACGTAGTGTACCCGCTGCTCCTCACCCAAACGAAGCCGCTACCAGTTCCATGGCACTCTGCTTGGAAGCAGTGCGGGCTGGGGATCCAGATCGCAGCGGTACCGGTGATGTCGCGATACCAACCCCCCGCAGGCCTCTCCCGATGCTGCTCACTAATAAGAACAATATCAGCGTGCAGCTCGAGACGGACCTGGGCGATTAGATCCTGCGCCGTCCGGCTTCTATGCAAGTTGGCCTGCAGGACATTAGCCACTTCCGTCCTCGGGCACAGGAAGCACTTGGGCTCGGCCTTACATCCGTCCCCCTTGTGACCCTTGTGTGTCCACACCGGAAACAGATCGTGCTCCTGTCTGGGCCCCTGCAGCTCGTACCCCGGTGTCCATAGCCGAGACATTTAAAGCAGCGCTCGACTTGGGCCCGTGGTCTTATGCCGCAGTAGACCCACCCTATTGGGACCCTGCCCACCTCCAGTAGCTTTTTACTGGCCTCCCCGCTAAAGTTTACGATCGCCAGCCGTTTGAGGGCTTTGTTAGCTCCCGTGTGTCGCACCTCTAGAGGACCAGTGTAGTCCTGCAGGATCGCAAGGAGAGCGCCTCTGACCTCCTCGGTCGTTGCGCACTCGTCCACATAACTGATCTCCAGTGTACTCCTGGGGATCAGAGTATGGAGCGTTGCGCTGGCTCCGACGGCCTTTTTCAAGGCAACGGCAAAGCCCTCCTTGCACTCGACCGATGATGATTTTTGAATCTCGATCAGGACATCCCCCTTTTGGGTTTTGCGGATGCCCTTGATCGAGAGCCCGTGCTCGTAGGGACTGATCTGATATCGGATTCCTCGCAAGATATCCATGTACGTCTTGCCCTCCGCTGGCCTAAGGACGATAGCTTCGGACCTCGCCTTACCTCATTTACTGGGGGCGCTCTTTTTTGTGGGGGGCCCCTTTTCCCTGGCTCTTACCGACTTTTGGTGGTCCTTTCGCTTCTCTTCTCGGGTGGGAACTCTCCACTACGCACCTGTCGGACTTTTCCCCACGGTGGTAGTTGGAGGAGGCGTTTGCGATGCTACCGCTGCCTCCTTCTTCCTTTTCTTCTTCGTTTTGCCCGCTTGGGCCTCTATTGGTGTTGCCGGTGGTGGCCTTCTACCGGCTGTAGTATGTGGTTTCAGGAGAGGAGGCGCCACCTTCCTCCGGATCGCTCGCCGTTCCCTTCTCTCCTGTTCCTTGAGGGCCTCTATCTTCCCCTGCAGTACAGGAAGACTCTCTTTCACCAGAATAACCCTCCAACACATGCCTGAAGGGGTTATCCTGGATCGGGCTATCACGTAGGGATATAGCACACCCTGGTACGTTATTCCCCCTTCGTCTCTCTCGAGTTTTGTGTCCCAACAAAGACACTCCACTCTCTGGAGAGGTTCCGGGGAACGTCACGCACCAGACCGCAATCGCCCCGAAGCCGATTGACCGGACCAGGCTACGGTCTAGCCTCCCGTCTTGCCTCCAGCGGGAGCCAAAGATGGTTCGGGTCACCTTGGCACGTAGCCTCGGATGTGCCTTCCCACCCTGGATCTCCTTTTGGCAGTTCACGGATCGCACCGCACGGCCAACACGGCGGTCTGCCATTAGTTCGGGAGTGGTTCCCCCTCATTCATTCAGCGCATTCGGAATGTCCTCATTCGCTCGGGAATAACCCGTTTATAGGGTTCCCTCATTTACCTACACTCACTCTAGGGTTCCACTCCCTTATGTCCATCACCCGATCAACTGCAAGCAGTCGATCTTCGACAAGATGCAGACAACGGATGGGGATATTGATAATGATAATGATAATAATTATAATAATAACAATGTTAATAATTCCCATCTGTAATATACTGCATAAGGGTCTTTATTCTTAAGAGTATCCCCTTTCTCATTTTTTTTCGTTCAGTTTCTTCTAAAAATAGCAGCTTATCCAAGTGATTGAGTCAGCCGTGAGCGAAAGAGAGAATTAGAGACGAGGATAACGATGGTTTTCGTTAATGAACAAGACGCTGAGATTCTCTCATTTCACCAGGGATTCTATCCGCGCCTATTATTTATCTTTTCCATAACCAATAGGCTTCTTGCGCTTCCGATCGTTAGAATAAAAAAAATAGCGAGGCTAATCGTGGCAAAAGCACTAATCTCGAGACTACCCGCTACGGTCAAAGTACGTCACATCAAGTAAAATTTAATTAAGGCTTCCCTTCTTCTTGCTATTTTTATTTTTCCTTTATTCCGCAAATCGATAAATCCCCAATAACGTATCCGCCTACATCTACCCATTTATCAATCTGTCAATATATTTTTTATCCTCCTGTGTTGTATCTACTATTTATTTACGAACCCGAGCATCCACTTTATGAACTCTTACCTACACGAGCACGTGGGCTTAATTTCCATGGCTTCTGCGTACGTGTGCACGTTATTTTACGCGTGTCTGTTAATGTCAGGAATAAGAGAGCCTTGCGAGGATGTAAATTTATATTCATCTGTTTAATAGTATTCTTCAGGTAATTTATATTTAGGATTTCTTTTAAGGCTTAATTACGTGACGATTAGGCAATGAAAGCGAATTAGGGGTTGGAAAAAATTAAAATTTCCTTCAAAACCTGTTAAAATATTTAATACGAAACATTTCTGTCGGAACCTCAAAAGGGGGAGTCAAATCTTTAAATACGATTGTTTTCCGAAGTTTCCTCTGCGTCTTCGGCACTCGATGCAGCTTCGTTATTTTCAATCGATTTACTTGAATTTTCTCTTCTTCTTTTTATGATGTACAATACATTTAGAGTCTCCGTTACATAAATTACAAAAGTTTGCGAATGTTTCGTGAAAATGTAGGGGGCGGGTGAGAGAAGGTTAAAAAAAAAAACTACTGGACTAAAATACCAAGGGATTTTATGGAATAACCGAAGCGCGATATATGTTTATCTTTAAAAGATTTTCAAGTTGAAAATCGAGTAAGAATTTAAAAATGTCGAGGAGCCTCGAAGAGTTTGTCTTGGGTACGGAGGTTAAGAAATGATCAATGGGCGTTGCAGAAAAAAAAGTTCACGTCGGAAAATAATTTTGAAAACGTTCTTCATTAAAGAATTACTAAAATGTTATTGTTCTGGAATCCAAAAGTGCTGCACGAAGCTGTAAAAATCACCCGTTGGAATTCTTATACGAAGCCTGTAGTTGTAAATAGGCTCCGAAGGGGCGGTACGTGAAAGTATTAATAACCCGCATAACATATCGTCGGCTAGACTTACGGCGAATGGAATGGTAAATAAATGATCTAAATATCGATATTAAAAATCGATTAAGTTATTAAGCGAGTGCAATAATGGAGTAATAGGTATATTAAAAGGCAATGAATCTCCGTGAATTGAGGAGGGCGGGGCTAAGTGAAGCAGAATAGCATCTTAATTGCACATTTATTAGCTCTATATACGAAGAATAAAGAACTTTTGCTCGTGAAACGCCCAAAGTCAATTATAATTCTTGTCTTTGAAGTAAGAGATAAAGTGGATATGGCAACTGTTATAAAGGAAATTATCTTGCCCGCATGAAACCACAAAGTTCTAAATGTTTCATTAAGAAGTCACAGCTTCCGTGTACAAGATATTATTAAAGATTATCTCTATCGGAATTCTAACGCTTAGCGGTTCTAACTAGCGGGGAAGGAAATATTTGCAGTAAGCGAAATGCAGTATGCCACTGAGCTCCTATTACTCATGTATTACGAAGATAACGCATACGAAGATAAGATAATATTCTTAAAGGTAGGCGAAACGAGGTAAAGGAAAGCACGAGGAAGCGAATTGTATTCCGTATTGTATGGTCTATCGGGCTATTCGGATCATTCGGGCCACTCGACACTTTCGACTCGATTGTATTAAAAATCGGCCATCTAGGGGGAAATGATACTCGGTGGCGCATACACGGCGCAGCGCCGGCACTTTCTAGCAGCCCGACGTATCCATCTTTAATATCTGTCTGCTTTAACCGATCCCCGTGTAAATGTAGGCAGGCGCCCGGTTTTTCGCTTACATATCAGTTATCAGGGAAATCCTCTTTTGAAAGTCAAAGCTCCCCATAGCCACGGCTAGGAAGTAAAAATCCCAGGGATTATTCAATGATCGCCAGGGTGAGGGTAAGGTCGTGGGAGCCTCGGCATCGACGAGCGACATTAGGATTGGCAGGAACGCATAGCCTTCCTTCTACGTCTTTATTTCCCATTTAGGCCTCCTTTCATCCAAACGGTATTGCTCGCTCAGAAATATCACGACTCGCAATGCTCAGCCAACCCGAAATAATAACTGCATAAAGATCGGAGCCGCGCGATCCTCTGCCCTCTAAGACCCTTGACAAAGGTCAAAGCTATCATTCGAGAACACGTATCACGTTTCTCATTTCGATTTATCCGTATAAACTCCATTCGCGGCTCAAGCCTTTTACTTATTCGGCAGCTTCAATTACCGAATTACGTTTCGATAAATTAATCTTAAAATAACTTTAGACGTTTCACGGCATACTTGCGTGCATACTTCGACATTTCAAGGCTACGATTTCACACGCACAACGGCATGTAACGATTAGATAAAAGATCAATTGTTGTTCGGCGTAGCCAACAGTTCTTTCTAATTCTAATCCTAATGAAATAAGCTCTTTGTGTTGACTCTCAAAATCAACAATTGAACTTATTGGCACCTTTAATCGATAAAACGGCATTATTTCTTGTAAATTAAAACGAAAACAATAATCTGAAGAAATAAGTATTTCAATAGAACCATAATTTTCAATAAAACAAAGGAATCAAATTTATTATTTAAAAGTGCATTGTTACTTGTCGGTGAATTTGGCATTTTTCAAAACTTTAAGAAAATATAATTATTCTGCTTAATTATAAAATTATTGAAAACAATGGACAATTCAATGCTTAAAAATTGGATTTTTATTTTGAGTCTTAAAGCTTCTTATACAATTTAAAACTTAATTTAGTCAAGTAGTATGATGAAAAAGTCTTTAGACTCTTTCCGAAGCCTTTTATAATCTTCTATTTTCCTCTTCTATCCTCTTAAATATTTTATTTTTGACAAATTTCCTGCCATTCCTTAGTACAAAACTTTCATTGATTTAAACTCCAATTGATCAACCCTGATTCGTTATAACGTGACAATTGACTATATTCTTCTATATGAAACAAACAATTGTCGGCTACATTAATGAATTTTTATTATTATCAGTCTCGGAGCTAAGAATTCTCGCTTCGGAAAACTTTAAATTTTAATAATACATTTGAATTAATAGAGCGTGAAATTAATTCGTTATTAATTTACGCCCAACATTACACTAATCTTTATAACTTTATTAATATCGCACTTAGGTATTCTTAATTTTTTTGTTTTTTGTTTTATTAAGTACCAATACAGTTTTAATAAAAACTTAGTTAGCACATTCGCATCTGTAATTAACGATCGGCAGGCAGTTTGGCAGGACTTTGATAATTAAGTATTCAGTGAACTAAAATTTATTTCATTTAACAGAAATCGTAACAAGTCATAAATCAATAATCTTGGAGAGGGCAATAATTTAAGGCGTCTATATGTGAACCCTTGAAATAATAAGTATCTCTATCTCTCTATCTAAAAAATAAATGATCCCCGTCAAAGTTTACGTAAATTTAAAACTAAAAGCCAATGCAATGAAGTAGCAGCATAAGCTCAAGCTCAGCGAAATATAGAGTACATTCGCCATATCTAAATTGCGAAGTATACTGGGGTGGGGGGCGAGAGGATGGAGAGGAGAAGTAGGGTGGAAGGGGGGGGAATTTCGAATTCAAAACATGAGAATAATTTGAGGGAGGAAAAGTAGCCCACAAATAGTTAATAAGACCAATAAAGTATATTCAAAGTAATAAGCTGATTTAAGTTGACGGAGCGGTACGAGGGTTATTGGGGTTAGTGGGGGTGATGGGGGACGGGGGGGGGGCGTATAAATAAAAGCGATAATTCAGTAAAGTCGTGACGTCTACATCGGAGAGCCGACAAAGAAAAGCAGGTGGAATGCGTGACGCGGCAAATCTAAGTTTAATTTGTATAAGTCAGAAGAGGTATAATAATTTTGTTAACTCATTAGCAAGAGCCGTAAAGGATAAAACTGGTAGAATAGAGACTAAGTTTCCTTTTAATATCAGTGAGACTCTTCAGACTCATAGACTCGTGGAAACTTGGCTTGATGCGCGCTATTTAACAAGCGTCTTCTCTTCAACCTTTGGCCCCTGCATCAACCAGACTTCACACATAATACCCGAGTCCCACCCCCTCCCTGCCTTATTACCTTTTCTAATTTGTATTCCTTGAGCGCGAGGCAAACGGAGAAAACATAAGCGCGGGCAAAAATAATTACACTCGGACGTGCTTGTTGAACTCGAGCTTTTTTAGTTTCTAAGCTCTATAAAAATCCTCACTCGACTTTAATCATATTATACATTATTTCCGAGCTATTTGTTTGGTTTTTTTTTTTTTTTATATAAATATTTATACGCAATGTCCATAAAATTATTGACTATTCTTGAGATTATGTATCATCAAGAGCGTAAACGAAGGAATGAAATTTTTGATTTTATACGTAGCCAATAACGTAAAATGACGCTAAGAAGAAGAAAAAAAGAAGAAAAGGATTATTTAAAATTTTATTCACAGTCATCGACGTTTTTGCACTTTTTCACTTAAGTACTTGGCAATATTACTGAAAAATTCATATTATATTTTATTATTTATAAAAACCCTTACAATAGAACATTCGTATAAAAAAAAAAAAACTAACTTTAATGCGCGAAAATCATAAAATTTTATTTAATATGACGATGTATTTTGTTAAAAATTTGAATGTAAAACTGTAAAAAAATTAGAAGCCATGTATGCAGTTCGTGAAATTAATATTTTTAAAATCAAAATTTTATACCATCGAGTAAAAAAGTAAAGAGCTAGAGAGTATAAAAGAAAAATAAAATGAATATAAAGTGGAGAAATTGTTTAAAATTGCGTAAAATTATAACCATTGGATTAGAATATATTTGTATACCTTTAAGAGACTCGATAAGCAGGATTTAATGGGTTTGCAAAAATTTTAATAAAAGTACAAAAAAAACGTCTTTTAAGAAAAGTTAAATACCAATTATTTGAGTATGTGCCTGTAATTCAGGGTGCTATGTATAGGTAGGTGGTACGTACTAATTTCGATAGATCATTCGAATGACTGAAGTAAATGGCATTTCGGGGGGGGGGCGCTCGCATGCGTTTTATTTACGCGAGCAAAGAATTTCGTTCCGCGATAAAATAAAGTATACGGAAGTGAAGAAGAAGAAGAAGAAGAAGAAGAAGAAGAAGAAAAAAAAAAGATAGAAAAAAGAAAAGGAAAAGGCTTGTCAAAATCTTCAATGAAGTAAAAGACAAATCCTTTCTGAACTGCCAAAGTTTTGCGAAAAGGCGCTTTTGGGTCGCGGAGGGGAAAAACTCGGGGGCGAGAAAAGCAAAACGACTTTGCGAAAGGGAAGGATGAATGGGCGCTCCAGGGTTGGCGTACGCGGTCGTCGGCAGGTCGGGGCGGGGGAGGGGGGAGGTCGTGTGGGGTGGAGGAAGGTGACGAGAAGACGAGAGATAGATGGAGAGAGAGAGAGAGAGACCGACGAGGGCGACGAGGGCGACGAGGACGACGAGGGTAGCGACTGCCTGAGCGGAGGGAGGCGGCTTTGGAGAAGGTGCCAGGTCAGGCAGATTGAGCAAAGGTGGTTGTAAAAACTAGTAATTCGCATGGGGCCTATAAAAATGTTTATCGTCATCAATAAAAAAAAGCTCTCGGCTGTCGAGCGCCGTTCTCATCGTTACGTACCATCACCACCACCACCACCACCACCTTAGCTCCGGCTGCTCCGTTCTCTTCCACCTCGAGCGGGAGCCGGCCACCAGGATCCCACCCGTCCCCTCCTCCCCATCCCATTCGTTCGACTCCCTTCGTTCCATCTCCCGCAGCCACCCCTACATTTCTATCAAAGGTAAAGGAGTGCTCTAATCTTAACGACACGACGACGTTCCGACCGATAAACTCCCGGAGCCTCTGCCAATGCTGCTGGTCTTTGCTAGTTTTAGTTTTTGAGGGAAGCGAGGCTACGCGGTGGAATCCGAATAAACGAACGGGAGGCAACGTACGGACATCCGAAGGAAATGGATGGACTAAGATCTCTCGTCCTTTTCGTTCACGTACGTTCGTAGCTCGTAGATCATACACGCCTGCCTTCGATCCCTTCCCACGGATCCCTTTTAATTGATCGAGCTCTTCGCCGTATAAACAAAGCCAGCCGTATCCTCGTCGCGCGGAGAAAATCCAAGATTTTTATAATCCTCCCTAAATCCCAGACGGCCATTATCCAGCCTTACATCCCCATTTCATAAGAATTGCTATTATTATAAGGCACCGAAGGCTCCAGGAATTGTTAAACAAAAAAAAAAAAAAAAAAAAAAGCCAGCGACGGCTGGTCGACAAAAAGTTAAATTCAAAGTGCTTTTGCAAGTAACGGGACTCTAACTCGGCTTTATGGATATAAGTAAAAATTCAGTTTCGCTTTCGCAATTCTAATGAATCGCAGGAATGGCGGCAATTAATCTTTAATGGATTCTAAAATGAGGTACATGTACATGACCAATACTGATGCGGCATCGCATTAACCCCGGGATCAGGCTTAAATAAAACAAGGCTCAGGTTTAAGGTTTATACGATCTGGCATTTAATTGGGGGGGAGCATTGGTATAGATAAGAAAGAGCGAATCCGACAGAACATCGAATCAGACGATCCTCGATCTCGACGATTCGAAACTTGGATAAAAAAAAAATTCGAGAATGACGACGACTGGCGAATAACGTGGAATAATATCGGCTAATTAACGAGCTCGGCCGAACCAAACGAATTATTAGCTTTACGATCACGCGCACAGATGAATGATCTTACGATGGTATCGTTAACACTTTATCCGCGTCGCCCTGTCAAGAACACGATCCCGACAGTCAATCTAAACAGTCGCGTTAAAACGCGAACGGATCCATCCGTACGAGTACTCCCTACTGAGGGTCTTCGTTCGAGTACCGTTAAAGGAATAATTGGACTCTTTGAAACTAACATAAAGACCTTTCGTGTAATTAATAACTGTTAGCGATGGGGGGAAGGGTGGTGGTAGGGCGGAGAGGAACGAATTCGAAACACATTTTCCTCCCACTTTATTATTTCACGCGGTTTTTTATTTTTTTTATTTTTGTGTACTCTCGCCCAAAAAATCCCACCTCGAATGTCTCCCGCTCAAGGAAATACTTACTCTTCTGCATGAACCTACGCGAGAAACATTTGCGGGGAATAATTCACTCAAAGGCTCTCGAACTAACTTTTGAGGACGCGCACCTGTTGAATCGTCAAATTTAAGCGATGACCTTATTCGTTATTATTCGTTATTATTCGTTATTATTCGTTATTATTATTAAAGGGTAAAAATGCTGCAACGAAGAAGAAGAAGAAGAAGAAGAAGAAGAAGAAGATATTGAGGAGGAATCTTCTGTCGTTTGACAAGAGAGCTTTAATTAAAAATTGCATTGAACCATCGGCTTCGGTTGATTATCGACTCGCGGGAGGCCTTTCGAGTAGTACGTAATAATGAAAGACTCTTACGTTTACGCAATGATATGTGCATACACGTATACACAATGGCAGAGTTAATGTTACTTATGCTGACAAGGGAAGATCAATGATTGTGAAGTGCGAGATGCCCTCGAATCTTGAGAGCCGAGCGTACAAGTTAATTAACATATGATAACCTCAAGTTCTTACTCGATTGTTCTACGTGTGCGCATTAAGCGATTCGAGATTCGAACTTGCGCTGATGAAAATTTGATGAAAATTTGATGAAAATTAGACGAAAATCGATTCGCTCGCACGGTATTATTATTCCAAATACATGCTTACGGTACACAATGCAGTCCGCGAGATAAAAGTATTTTGAAAAGAAAGCCATTTAATATTATATTATTGTTCGATAATTAAAAATCATTCAACGACTGATTTAATAAAAATATGTCTCGTTTAAAGTAATCCTCCTACGGGTCATTTTATAAACTCTTTTTATAAAAGCATAAATTTGAACGGCGCGAACATTAAATTCTTGAACATTTATAATAGTTAACAATCAATCACTCCCTCTCAATCCTCCCAGACCTGCCGTCCAATAAAAATATTTAATATACTTTAAAATATTTGATAAATTTCATACCGATTATAAGTAAGTAAGCCTTTTTATATTTTAATCCCAATTATCTGCAGTAATACTTATTATCATAAATATCCATTTGAATGAATATACGTACGTGTATACCTATTGCTATAAATGAAGATAAATTTCCTGATATACATGCAAGACCATATATATTCATGATCACCACATGAATTTATTTCGTATTCATCATATTTAATTTATAAATGACCGCCTACGAGTCTTATAGGAGCATAAATTCACCTATAAATAATATCTTGTACAATTTTAATTTCTCAAATAGAAATTAGAAGAAACAGGTATACATAGCAATAAATCTTTTTCTCTAAATTAGCTTTTATAATTCAATCTATTATTAAGGAATCCTTTTAATTTTACAAAATGATCTATGTAAGTATATAGGAATTTTTAAAAAGATATATATTATCTTATATCACGTGCACGAGGACGAAATTTTCCCTCTTCGTACGAGTATCGAGAGAGACACAGAGAACCAGACACAAACACTTATTTATGTATATTTTATTGCTAATATTTATACGTTTATTTTTCTATTAGGGAAATGAAATCTTACAAGAATAATCATTCGTAAAGAAGAAAATGAAATAAATTTATAAACGCTTACGTCTTTCTCGAAACATATTTTTAAACATCTCTGAAAATTTATAAAATAATACTTCTCAATGCGTTAATATCATTATCTCATTTTAATAAACTTACATTATCAGTTAAAAAAGTAGAAATTTTAAAATTGATATTTAAAAAATATACATTTAAAAAATTAATTGCTCACTTTAGTTGGTTAACGACTAAACTAACCAATCTCGGTATATCAACCTTTATTTCAGATTTAGTAACTATCTCATAAGAATTTAATTAGTTCGTTGTTACATATTTATTACTGTCATTAAAATTAGTTACGAGTATAAATTCCAGTTAATTAGGAAATTATGATACCATTTAAAACAAGGATAACGAATGAAACTTTTTGTCCCTCACACACATTTCGTATAACTAACTAGACTTTTTATAAATTGAACTAATCATAATATTAATAGAACGTATTTATTGCATTTCGAATGTTATTGGCTCTTGTGTAGCATGTGGTGTGCATGCGATATAAACTGATACCAATTTATAAATGAATTAAAAGAATAATTAATTGCTTCGCTGCTTCATAATCAGCCGATTATGAGTTAATCAAATTCAAAATCAAAGTTTTATGAATTGTCAAATGAATTGTAAAAATTCGGTTACTTCGGGATGAAATTCAAAACATCCTGTGGTAAATAATGTGATTGTAGCATAAAAATTTATCAAAATGTAATCAAGACTGTGAATTTTGCAAATAAGTATTTTTATTACTCAGGTGCCATTTTTTTCCCACAAATTTCTCTCTCAAAGGAGCGTTGAAATCCGCAAACTGAAAAAAAAGATAATCTAAAAACAAAGGAGAGAGAGGGAGGGGGGCGGATAGAGAGATAGAGAGAGGGAGAGAGAGGGAGAGGGAGGGAGAGGGAGAGGGAGGGTAAAAAAAAAACGAAGAATATATCGAAAAAAAGAAAGGAAACAACGATTTTTATCGCACTCGATTCAAGTCGCGTCGCATCTCTTGGTCCTGTCCTCGCTATTTGCGACCCCCCCTCCTCCCTCTCTCTCTCGCTCTATCTCTCTTTGATTTGGTACTCAGTCACGCTGTCACCGACTGTTTCACTATTTTGCTTTCTCGCTCGGCTACGTACGTACATTCGACTTTTGGAGCTGAATTATTACCTGCAAACTCGGTGAAAATTCAAGCAGCTGCTACTCTCTTCTTTTTATATTTTTTTATTTTTCCCTCCTTTTTTTCCTTCCCCATTTTTTATTATTTTTTTTTTCTTCTTTTTTTTTTTTTTTTTTTTTTATTTTTATACGTAGGAGGAGACACTTGGTGGACCTCGATTTTTGTCGCGGTGGGGTACGACTAGTTACTTCAAATAACCGAGAAACTTTTACTCCCCGGCTAAGACGTATATTTTTCTTTCACACTTTCCACTATTTCAACCCTCGCATATGTCTCTTTTTCACTTTCTTTCCTCCGTGGCTCCGCACGCACACAAATCATTTTTTTCAAATATGAGAGTATTCGGTTTTTGAATTTCGCTGACCTGGAATATAAATTTCCACCCATTCTTCAAAGAGATTTTAAGGGCTCACTACCACTTAATTATTACCACGATATTTCGCTCTCCAATTATTCGTACGCGATAGTATCTGATAGATAGATCACACACCTGCCAATATACACGCATTTTAAATTCTTTGCTTCGAGGCATAAACTATAAAGATTATAACAATATTATATACTATACTCTGAGTATGTACAATGTTCTTTTTTTTTATTTATTTATTTATTTTTTTTTTTTTATATTTACGGTTCTAATTTATAATGAAATAATTTTCGCTGCTCTGGGAGATATACATGCTGAAGTTATAGTAGTAGTTGTAGCAGCAGCACCAGCGGCAGCAGCAACAGCAGCAGCGTCAGTAGATAAGTAATTTCTTTAATAGAAACTTTTATCATTTATTTCTTCATCGCTCGTTTTCGTTATATCAACAATACATTAACCGTAATTTATATTCATTAGATATGAATATTTTAACACTAAATTAATCTTCCGATCTTGTTTTTTATTTATTTTATTTATAATTATTTCAGTAATGCTTATAGATTTTTTACTTTCAAACGATGTAAATCATAGGAAGCCCGTTTTATATAAGAATACAAGAACTAGGATATAATATAAGAATATAAGAACATAAGAACGCGATATTAATTACAAGATTAGAATATTTACATTGAAACGTAAGATATGTAATTTTGTACTTGACTGGTAAATCTGTAAAAATGGCCGAGCCTAATAAAATAAGAATTTCGCCAATAACATACGTTGTCGAGCCCTTTTTATTTGATTTGCCGGTTGCAATAGTTTATAAAAATCTCAAAGGTAATCTTTATCCAGCGACCTGCTGAGCCATCTATTTTTTAATTATCAGTAAATTTTTCATTGATTCGCACAATAGTCATAGATGCGTGATTTTTTTACTACTTTTACAGCTTCGTTTAACAAAGCGATGTAATAAAAGGATTTTAATTACATAAAATCCGCTTTATGTATTGTATCGAATTTTTCAATCAACCTAATTATATAATTGTTTGAATAGCTTAAACGATTATTTCCCTTAATAACGTACATCAATCAGCTATGATTCGCAACACTTCAGCTAGCATTAACTTATCTGAAAGCGTTCTATATAAGCTTTAATGTAAGCTTTAATAAACCCGCTTTCAATATTGTGCCCTAAACAATGTTTATTGCAACAGTTACTAATATCATTCATATCATTTAAGTTTATTTCTAATGCCATTCTTAGCATTTGAAATTCAAATCTACATTGGAGAAACCAATTAAAATTAAACTTCCGATCATTAGCGCATAATCTTATTACTTAATAATCTATGTTGAATATAATGATTGTGGTAATTTCGGAATAATGAATAAAGTTAGGTTGTAGGTTTTTTCGTTATTCTTTTTCTCTTCTATTTTATAAATTATAATGCAGCGCGGTTGTAAGGTTATTCGATAGAGATGACTATCGACCAAAGATTCTAAAACCTCAAAGGGTTTCACCTTCCATTAGTTTACGCATTCTCACGTGTTCACGAGTGCGAACCATATTTTCATTTTCACTTATTGTCTCTATACTAAGATAATTTTCACTTATTGCTTCGAAATCGGATATTTTCATTTTATGTGCATCCTGGCCTGTTTGCCCAGGCGCACAAGGTCACGAATACGCGTGGCTACGACCTCCCCCCCCAACCCCCACCCCCACCCCTGCCCTTTTTTTTGGGCCTCAACCTCATTGGCTCTTGCCGGGCGGAGGATGTCCCCGCAAAACGGACCCAACATACTACTATTAGTGCGGCTATTATTGCTACGTTACGCGTAATACATATACTGCGGCGGCGAATGAAAACACTTATCTGACACAAGTATAATTTTTAATAAGGCAAATACAAGACAGTTAATATAGATACCTCCTAATCATAATGTCCTTAATTAAATGAGCTGCTTAGTCATAATATCTTCAAACCCCGATTCAAAATCCTTTTTACTATTTAAAACATTGCTCACTGTTATTTAATTAAAGTATTTTCCAAAAAAATTTTTCGAGTATATTACTGTTTTGATTAAAATTTCTTCTTTTATTTTTATCCTCTATATTACTTTATACGTGATTTTTAACATGAACAATAAAAGGCTTTACAAAGTTTATATTCTGCTTTATGGAATTTTCGAACAATATGACGAAAAATAAAAATTTACAAGGAGCGAAAATACATTTGTCGGAGAACAATTGAGTTTTTATGTAAAATAAAATTACATATAAATTAAGAGAGATACAGATATACAGAGATACAGAGAGACAGAGAGACAGAGAGAGAGAGAGAGAGAGAGAGAGAGAGAGAGAGAGAGAGAGCTGGAGTGTCAAATAAAAAGGACGAGACTTATTGATTCGGTAAGAAGTAGTAAGCCGTTGTGTATTCGCGGGCATAATACGTACCGTTTGCACAAATATAATAAATTTGTGGAAATTAATTTAGAATACGAATTAGAGATGAAGGGTACTTTCCCACAATAGCGGATTTATTAAATTTATTATGAAATTTTATTATTAAAATTGTATATATGGTAATAAAATGTATGCATAAGCACAATAGGTTCAGGGGAAGGAAAGAGCTTTTTTCTGGATAAATAAAACGTCCGGGGCAATTTAAGTATAATATTTTTATTTACATACGTTAGATGAATAACTGAGAAAAATCGCTTGTTATTAAAAAGTCGGCTGAAGATATTTAGAATACGTGGGAAGCGTAGGCCTAGCAAGGCAGGTGTATGGACGGGCGCGAATGTTGGTGAAAGATAGACGGGGATAGGGGTGGGGGGTGGGGGGGGGAGCGTAGTACGGATACGGAGCCGAGGGCCGGGAAACTGCGGGAACATTGGAAATATATGAAAAGCGGGAAATAGAGGGTAAAATGCGGCGAGTCAAAGGGAACGATAAAGTTCGTAGATGAGAAGGAGCCGCTATCACCTTATTTAAGCGGCTTCCTCGGCAAAGCGCGGATCACATGACAAGGCCGCCGGCTCCCTATCGTTATTATATTCCAAGGGAGAGTTTGACCTCCGAGGTAAGCCTCCTCATGAGCTTCTTGGCACGTTTTAACCCCACAAACAAGCTGAACGCAAGCCGATCCTCGACTCATAATGCGTCCCTTCTCTCCTCCTCTATTATTTTCCCTTTTTAACCCCAATAACCCTCGATAACCCCCCCACTGCCCCGCCCCGCCATCTCGCTCGGCCATCCCTCCACTCTCTCTCTCTCTCTCTCTCTCTCTCTCACACACTCTCTTCGTACACAAAGATGTCTTTCTTACTATCTACGAATACAAACATTAATCGTCGCTTACTATTTTTTCGATCCTACTTTATTTTCAATAGAAAAGAGGCGTGGGCAGTCAGAAAATAAAATTTTCAAATTACCTCTTCACCCTACGTAAATTAATGGGCTCATAGATTCTGGGATATTTATTTATAATTAACCACTGAATAAATAATGAAATATCGTTCGTCTATTATAATATCGATTACCTAGCTGTCTTTCTAATTCTAACCTTGATAATAATTTTTCAAGCTATTAATTAAACAGCACTTTCCATTCACAATGAATGGAACGCGCATACTTTATTATTACAGTAAAAGAGAAATCTTCACAACTTTATTGAGATCATGGCCTGTAATAAAAGTAATTTTGAATTAAAACAAACTTGTACAACAGATATTTAATGATAATATTATTATCCGACGCAAATTATTTATATAATATTAATAGGTGAAAATTATTTTATGATTGTCATTGATTTCGATTCCTTAAAATTACCATATGTAATAATTAGGAATAATATTAATAATGTTTGAAACTCTTGCAGCTAAACAGTAATTATGATGAATTACAAAGGACTTTTTGTATCGAGTGTAAATATAAAATGCCAGTATTATCGAACTTTATTTGTTTATCGGTATGTATGTGTGATTTAATTTCAATGATATTGAGGACTTTATCTGTTCAAATAATGTACGCGTCACGAAGGAACATAAGGGAAGAAAATAAAAACAATACTCGTACGTAACTCGATTGGCCAACTGGATGGAATGTAAATCTCATAAGCAAAATAACCTGAGCCAACGCAAGAGTCGATAGATATAAGTAGAGACAATGAGAGACAATGAGAGAGAGAGAGAGAGAGAGAGAGAGAGAGAGAGTGCGAAAATCAGTCTTTCCTTTGGCCACTTGTCCGTATCCTAAACCACGATTCGAGTCTATACTTTATACAGTTTCCGGTTCTGCCATCAGTGGTGCAGCTACTGCATTCCCGTTTCCCCCGAAAACTCGATGAAACTTTGACAAATGCCTGAAATTCCGTGAAGTTATCAGTATGCATGGGCCAAGGAAAGAGAGTGGTCGATGGTGAGGGGGAGAAAGAAGTATGTTTGCGTTTGCATATGCACCTGTGTACGTATCTCCATTCGTGTGAATATTTGAAAAGGCGTGGGTAGTTGACGCGTGCGGTTCGTCGTTCTCCGGCTGTTCCCCGGCTGCTCTACGTATAACCCCATAGCTTTTTGGGGATCGGAAATCGAAGGTACCCGAAGGATGCCGAGCACCTGACCGCTTCAATGAATTTGAAAATCCAGCCAGGCGTCAACCGACTCTAACTCCTTAAATCATCGTCCGGGAAGACATCGGCCAGTCGACCGCGACGAATTGATTCCCGTTCCGCATTCCAATTCCCAAGATGAAAGCACGCCCGCGAATATAACCTCCTGATCGATTTTATACCAGAACCCAAGACACTCAATTAAGAGAAACTCCCATACAAATCCTCGCAACTTTCTTGCCTTTATCATTATTCAATTGTTTCCATTGCGTTATATGCAAATACAAAGTTATTACATTGGACGTATTACGTTATATGGAAGCCTTATGTAAGCCACTGCTTTTATCACTTTAAATATATAATAATAGTACACCGTTTAAAAGTTTTGTTTTTATAGAATTGAACTAACGTTTCTACGTTACTTCTGTGATCTTACACTGTACGTATCACCGATGCAAAAGGAACCGATATTTTGTATGGTATCCCTGATCGGTTCCTCATGGATTTCAAATAATTTTAATAATAAAAAAAGTAAGCTCAATGATTCAATAATAAACGTTATGGAATTGTAAATATTGGAATTGAATAAAATATATTATAATACAAAGTCTCAGCCACCTCCTATACACGCATAACTTATACAGTTATGCGTCCTGCAGTTACATTTCTCCTGCAGTTACATTTCCAATAAAAGATTTAGCTTCGTGCAGAGAATACATATTTATTTATTTATTTATTAATGTTAAAGTAGCTGAAAGCATTAGCGTACGCATTGCACGTATGACTGAGTAACTTTAACTTGAATTATACATATTTATTTAGACTAGAGCGACTGCCGTAGACGCGGTAAGATTTCGCCTTCGTATCACGTTCATTAATTTTTTTTCTCTTGCTTCGTCTTCTTCTTCTTCTTCTTCTTCTTCGTCTTCTGCTTCTTCGTTTGGTACTTCGGGCAGAGCGAGATCAAAATTAATAATGACAATAATGTCGCAAGGACACGTAAGATAATGTAAAAGAGGTAAACAAGCTCTTGAGCCGAGGGCCGCTTCAAGCTATGCATATCATGATTTCATACTACGTGACGAGTAATCCAGCTTCAAAATTAATTTTATTAATTATCAACGGGGTTTCGCGACAGTTTTTTTTTCTTCTTTTTCTTTTCCATCGATTCCTCAATTATATGCGTTTTTCGTTTTCTTTTTCTTTTCTTTCTTTTTTTTTTTAGTAATAAAAGTAATTATCATCCTCGATTGGTGCCTTCAATTGATCTAATTTTTGCATCTGTTTTTATGCATAAGCTCTGTATAAGTATAGAGAGCTTAAAATATACTCGCATTCAGCATACTTTATGAATAATATGATATATAGTAGGCAGGAAAAAAGAGAAGAAGAAGAAGAAGAAGAAGAAGAAGAAGAAGAGAAAGAAAAAAAGAATAGCAACCAAATCTATTACCTAAAGCTGTAAATAATTTCTTCATTTTATCAATTAAGTATTACGTTTTAGCGCCTCGCTCTTTTATTCGCTAATACTGTACCGAGTATTGCCCAAATAATGTCCGGTAAAGCTAACCTAAGAATGTACGCATCTATTAAAAGATTCAAATTTCCTCGGGTGAAAATACATAAGCCGAAATTCCATTCTACGGAATAAAGAGACAGGAGATCGTATTCTTTACGATCAACCTCTGCATGGCAGAAAAGGTTATTGTCGTCTGAGCTCTTGCGCACCTTCTGCATCCCGTTTCACGCAGCTACAATCTGAGCGCAATTGGTTCATAACTTTTTGGGCGAAATGAAAGTAGAAGAATTTTAAGAAAGGTGTAAGTCATGCCCGGGGAACGACAATTCCTTCACAACGCTTTTGCCTAGCTCGATTGTAAGATTATTCCACTCGTGGATGAGTCTTTTTCCGACGACTTTAGCTCTGGCCAACATAACGTGACTGTACAAAACATGTCTAATGTAAATTGTAAGTAAAAAATTACAAGCTATAAGGTGCTTTTTTAACAATACCTGCGCAAATATTACGAGACGAGAGCTCGAGAATAAATTTAGGCATTACTCGCTACTTTGAACATTCCTAAACAACGTTAGAGCGGATTGTTGTTTAATATACTTGTATTGAATTATTTAGAGCGAAAATATTAATTCGAACGTGAAAAAAAAAAAAAAAAAAATAGTTGCTCTAATCAAATGGAGTCATTGGCTTGAGAACAAGTGCAATATTTCCTTCTTGACTCGTTGGCACGTGGATAGCCGAGCTTAGATTTAGCAATAACCAGCTAGAGGATCCACGCGCACGTTTAGTTTTGTCGAATGGCGGTGCGATATGATGGGACGCGATAGCATTATTTTTGACCCTGACCCGTGAAGTCCGGAAATTAGCAGAATCCACGGGGATTCGGTTGCACCTTTGCAGCGCGTGGAATCACTGGTCCCAAATTTACTCAAATTAACTAATGCAAATGAAAGAGCCAGCGTCACCCAAGCAATGCAAAATGCCTCGAATTTGAATAAGAACCTCTCAGGGACGCTCCACCTAAATTCGCTTATATTGTGACACTTACAGGATTTGAGCTTCACCCCCAGGATTGATCGACATGAATATAGAGTAAAATATATAAATAAATAACCCGAGTGTAAGATTTAAGCGAATAACTTGACTCGTTAAATTTTATCATTAATCGGCTTTCATCGGCATTTATTTATTTATTTATTTATTTATAATAATAATAATAATAATAATAAAACCTTTGTGATATTATTAAATATTATATCTTAATAATTCAAATATAAGATTTATTAATTATTGTAATATTAATTAAATTAATATAAAATATTGATTAAATAAAATATTGCTTGAAGGTTATCATATTAGCCAAAGGAATATTACTCATCAGTTAATTATTTATTTAGAGCTGCCCTTCAATGTCATATTCGTGTATTGGTATTATTATTGTAATAAGCATCGAGGAATAATCTATTGGTATAAATGTAATAAATTTTATTTTATTTCATCGTTTATGCGTAGGGAATTAATATGAAGGGAAAATAATTGACGAGGCATTAATAACAAAATGATAAATCCTTTTCAAATTGAAATTTATACACGAACTGATTATATGAAAAATAGTGTCCCGAGTAATAGTAATGATCTCGTAATTAATCGAGAGCTGGCCGCTGGGAAAACAGCATACTAAGTACTTAGCGCAAGATCAGACTCATCTATAATGGCGCGAAAGACTCTTTTAACGCTCTCTTTATCGCATTTTCACATTGCTAATAGACCTTTTAAAAGAACTATTTTAATACTTAGTGACAAGCATGTAAACTTATAGACTTTTCTCTTTCATCGGATTAATTCAAGAAGTTTACGCTGAAAACTTGGTCGTAAACTAACTAGATAATGAAGCTTAAAAATAAATGGTTGCAGCTTTATTTTCAGAACGCGCGCTTGAAGGATAGAGAGAGAGAGAGAGAGAGAGAGAGAGAGACTAAAATTAGTGATAAAATAGTAAAAATAATAATTATATATGGTGAATGGTAATTAGCCGTTGAGGAGGGAAAGTAAAATTATTGAAAAACCACTGATCTATCTAGCAGTTGAATGATCGATGATCGATGATTGCTTATACTAAAAAGCGCTGTTCGCTGACACGTAACTATGACGCAAAACCTTTAGTTCCGTGAGAAGATGCCTTTAAGTGAAACACTTTAATCGACAAGTTAGAGCGAGAGGTACTATTGTTGTAAAGTTAATGAACCGAGGAAATCAATATATCCATGTTAGATCACTGCAAACTAACCGAGATATAAATAAAAAACACGCATGCATTAAGGAACGTTAGAGCTGAACTAGTGCTGGATTTGGATAGATTATTTGAATAAGCCCTTTTACAATTAAAATTTGCATAAATCAAAGATTCAACATAAAGTAATATGATAAATTACTTTTTCATTCGTTTTCATACATTTAGGTTTCCGAGTTTCCGAATGATCATCTCTATGATACAGGAGAACCAGACATGCGAGAAAGAGCATCGACATTCGATGAGAATGAAGTTGAATTGAGCCCTACGGAGCGTAAACTTGTAAATCGAGACCGCGGACTTGTAATAACTGAACTTGCGCTTTACGTTGACAAAAGCTTCCATGATCGAAATTGTCCGACTCCATTACGAACAGCTATTAATTGTCAATATTGTATTATTTTATAATACATCTTTGTATTTACAGCCTGGGAGAATAATTTTGTAAAAGATGACGTTGGGTCTGCGAATTAATACAACACGTCTTAACATTAAATTATAATGAATGAAACAATGATATGATCAGCCGTTAATCTTACAGATCGAATAGCTTTATCAAAACGAAACCTGTTCGCAAGTTAATTTACAATCCAATTGTCGTTTAAATAACGGCCCTCAAAAGAAATAAATAATTCGTAGATAATCCTTGGCATTATTTAATTATTATTATTATTATTGTCAGTATATTTGTATGAATAATTTTGGCATAACTTAGATCGCCAATAGATGGTGCTAACGCACGGAAATCAAATAGACTGTAAAGTCGGATAATTTATTAGTATTACAGGTCACTTAAAGCTACAACTAGTCGTCAAAAATTAAAGCTCAAATGGGAATAATGAGATAAACTTTGAACGGTTAATAATTTCAAAAGGGTCAATAATTTGAGGAACTCCGGACCTGGCAACCGTGGATGCGCGAGTGCGTCGGGCTCATAAGTCATGTCACATTACAGGGGCGAGTGGCCGAGTGGCCGAGAAAGCTCCCGTGTATTCTAGAGGGCGCCACTGCTATATCCATCCTTCGAATAATCACTTAAGCAACAAGGGGGAGTAGATACACTTCGCCACGAGTTAGGACGAGTGCCGCCAAATTGTCTGTACCGCTCGATAAGTCCCGATCGATCCTTCGATCCTTTGATCCTTCGATCCTTCCGGAGGCCGAAGCTCCAACGGTAATTACAAAATTATATCATAGTCGTATTTGAAAGAATGTAGAGTCGGGCCGAAATGCCCTCGTCATTATATCAACGAATGTTTCTCTCCCTTCTATTTTTCTTATCCTTTATGTTTCCTGTAAGAGAAAAGACAAGGAAAGCTTAACGAGGCACGTGGAAAACTTCCAGTTTCGGAGTGCGTGGCCGAGGGGAAGTTACGAAAGGATTCGAGGACCGAGCGAAGTCGTATATAACGAAGCAGTGACGTAAGAGTTGACGATCAAACGGGAAGGTTCGATTGGGATTTTCGGGCAATACGTTTCTAGCAATATATTGGCTTTTATGTATTATTGCCAACCTTCGACAATAAATAATTCCTTGTTCTTTTAATTTAGAATTTAAATAACACTATTTTATATTTACGTCGAAGATTCGTATAATTATCTTTGTTTCATGTACGAACTTCTTTCCGATCCAAATAAAATTTCGAACTCGACTTATTGCTTTATTCGGGTGGTAAGAATAAGCTTGCAAATTGATGGTATAATAACGCGACGAGCATGAGAGAAGGGGAGAGAGAGAGAGAGAGAGAGAGAGTGAAAGAGAGAGAGAGAGCGCGGGCGGGAGGAGGCAGCGTCAGAGATGAAAGTCGCTAGATCGTTTATGAGTATTTATACCCGAACGTGTACTTTCTTTTGCCTAATGAGAGCAACAAGGAAGGACGAGCGGGCAGCCGTTCAATTTTAATTCATTAGAATTTTTATTCCAACTATATTATTCGAGATGTACTTGTACCACTAGTCATAAGCAGAAGCGATGGTAGTTATAAAAAAAAAAAAAAAAAAAAAACGAGGTAGAGTTCCGCATTCGCGGCTCAGGAGCGTTGCATTTAAATGATTTAAGGGGCTGAAATTACCGTCCGTCGGTATAATAACGACGAGTCAGTAGTTTATTAAATAGGTTGTTCATTCCAATGAGATACACAGTACACTTGCTGACGCAGTCCTGGGTAAGCGTCCAAGCGATTAAATTACCTTTTTTTTCTTTTTTTTTTTTTTTTCTTTTGGGTATAAATAACGACACGCGTCTTGGCCAAGTGTCCCTAATACTTTTGTAATACCTACGTCTCCCCGCTCCGCTCGCGACATTTCCCCTCTCGATCGTTGCACTCTCCGCTTATTTGCGTAAATGTTGCACTTTCGCCGGGGTAACGTTTAATGAATAAGCGCGAGAAGGAGGGGTAAGGAAATTCAGTGCATTGGGGGCCGGGGGGAGGGAGCAAGCCGTTAGGTAATGGAGGTTGTATCGCCGGCCACGGGATCCCTTATCGATCCTTATTTCCAATTCCCGCTCATTGGCTCGCTCGATTTTTTTTCATTATCCGGCGATTGGCCGTCGCGGCCAGTGAACCCGGAGACTTTAGACCTCCCCGGAGGCAGACTACTCTGGCTCCCTCTCTGCGGAGCCAAGGACCTCCGGCATGTAGATGCGGGGTGGCTCCGGACCGACAGGGCCCGTCTGATTTCCCCGAGGCTCTTCGGGGCAGCTCCCGACAGCCAGGGCGGCGCACACCTCCGGCCTTTTTTTAACATTGATGTTATTCAATCGCTTCTTTTTTTTTTTCCCCCCCACCCATCAGCCTTTGCAATGAACGTTCCCAAGGAAGTCAATGTTGGGATGTTATTAACGGGCGACTCGGTTGGCCAGGACCAACCCGGTGAGCACCGTGAAACAGAACTTGCTGGCTGCTGGGAAGTTTCTAGAAGGCAATAATTTCACGCGCAAAGCCAGAGAGAAAGAATCTGAGGATCGGCGAGGTGGAGGACGAAGGGAACGAGTTACGTCGAGAAGACCGAGGAGCGAGTAACTTTAATTGGCTATGGGAGGGAGGATTAAGGTCAGCGGGGGGCAATTACAATTTGTCACGAGGGCGAAATCAATTGGGCTGCCGCGGAAATGCGCGGCTGGTATCGTAAGCGCGTAAGCCCGTTCGAGCCAGCACGTGCTTGTTTAGAAAGCCGCCGGACAGGGCTCAGGTAGAATAGAAGAAACCCTCTCCGGGTCTGTAGCCTTGCCTCCGGAAGAAAATTAAAGCAGCCGGAAGACGAAGGACAAGAACGTGTAGAAAAGGTAGCCCGCGGTCGGCGCTCGGACGCTCGTTACGGGTTTTATGAGGCGCGGGCCGAGCTTTTTTTTTTCACTTTTATTTTTCTCTTCCCCCAAGTTTCCGACCCTTCCTTTCCATTGCGCTTTTCCTTTTCTTTTACCTTTCCATCCCCGGCCTTTTTTATTTTCCTCCTCCGCTGTTTTTTCCTCCCCTCGACCCCTACCACCTTTTTTCTTTCTTTTTTTTCTTTTTTTTTTTCTTCTACCCTCCTTTCCTTGCCCCTTTCCCTTTTTTTTTCCCTCGGCGCTCTCGCGACTTGTCCCTTTTTCTTAATTAATAATGTTTTTCCAGGAGAAGTTAGTGAGAAGTCAGCATTTTCTGAACCGCCGTTTAAAATACTTTCAACTTATTTGAGTTTCCAAGTCCTGAATTTTACTTAAACTGTCAGCACTCCCATTTATAGGAAACATTTTCTATAGGGATTTATTAAGCCGCGGCATTTATATTTTATTACTCTACTCCCGGCGCTTTATTCTTCCTCCCACCCTCCTCCTCCCCCTTGTTTATTTGTAATTCTGCTCGCTATAAAGCAATAGTAATCATCATTACTTGGATAATAATGCGTATAATAATTATCTGTCGAGCGGGGCTAAAAACAATATTGGACTAATTAATGTAATTGAACTTTTGATAAAAACTTTACGAATAAGCGCATTATAGATAAAGATGTAAATATTAATTAAATTTAATATACCTTTGAAAGGGGCTATCGAAACATTAATTAAGAAAGGTTAAATAATGGGCCGGAATAGCGGAAGGTTTTTAACGTGACGAAATAAAACTTCGCGCTCGATTCCGTCGGACGAAGACTCGGGGAAGATAATTAGAAGGGAGAGGGAGAGGGAAGAGAAGAGAGGGTATAGGGTATAGATTTCAGTCAGATAACGAAATCATCGACCCCCGTATATAGAGCGCTTTTTCTTTTTCCCCCATTTTCCCAGCCGATGCTTAAGCCCGTAAAGCTCTAGCCTCCTCCCTCCCCCACTCATCCCCAATAACCCCACCCCCTCCGCCCGCCACGAACCCCGGATACCTCTGTAACTAGGAGCTGCGGTCGGTATTGTTTTTCCGTTCGACTCGAATTTCCGATAGGCTGTTTTCGCAAGCTCGGTGCGAACCTCGTAATTACCAGGCTACGAGCCAGAGCTTTCATTAAAGAGGGAGTAGAGCAGAGTCCAGGAGGAGGTATTTCCGCGCTTTTATGCTACTCGGCGCAGAGGCCGAGGTAATGCAGGGGCACGGTGGGGGGGAGAGGCGACAGGGTGGAATGAGGCTCGGCCACGCGGACCTCGGTAAGTATCATGCTAATTGCCTCTCTCTCTCTCTCCCCCTCCAGTGAGAAACAATGGTCTGCCGTGGAGCTCGAACGTCGGCGGGGGGGAGGGAAGTGGGGGGGAGGGGGGTGGAAGGAAGCGCAGGCGGAGGCAAAGGCGGATGAGAAATAAAGAGAACGAAAGCTTCCGGGGGTCGAGTCGAGGGGACGTCCCGAGGGTAGTCGCTTGTAATGACGAGACGCCAGAGGACGAGACGAGCGCCAAGTGGGCTCTCAAGAGGGCAGAGGACGGTGTGGCGCAGGGGGTGGGGGCAGGGGGTGGGGTGTGGGGGGGGGGTGTACCTCAGAGCTTAGTGGATCCAAGGGGTTCTAATGGAAGTGCAAAGCTGCAAGGCTGTAAGAGGATAACAATTTTGCGGTGATCACTTAGCTATGCGTATCTTTGCTCAATGGAACGACAATCGCGGCTGGAGACGCCTCCGATCCCGCATTGTCTTGGAAATGCCGAGCACTCACCGCCCAGACGTAATTGAAATATTGCATCGAAGTCGATCTGGATTCGACCCGCTCGCCCCCACCCCCTTCCACCCCTTCCACGAGCCCCAATAACCACCGTCGTTTCTTTAATTAACCATTACTCGGAAATTAACAAAGTCTTGGGCTTGGGGTTATCCTCGTTACCGTGGATGGAACCAGTCGATTACCAATGGCACCCTTCGCTATAATCTCGTAGACGTTCGGTGCCCCTCGGCTGATCTCTTAAACGATGAGAATTACAGGTCGTAAGGCCTTTAAATTACCCCTTAAGGAATCTGTAATTATTTGCGCGCGGCCTCTCTTCACTTTTCCCGCTACCGTGGCCGAGCCAAAGTATTCTCAAAATGTCATTCATTAATAGAGCGAAGGGAAACTTTATCCCTTCGGGGAGATACCTGACGTGTTTCGGACGACGGCGGGGTGCGGTGCGGTGCGGTGCGGTGCGGTGCGGAGCGGGGCGCGGGGTTAAGCTCGATATCTAAACGAGTCTCGTGAAATTCTGCCCCAATTTGTCCGCTATTTTTCTAAAGTGCTGGCCGGGGGGCGGAAGGGGTACGAGGACTATGGCTAAAAGAGGCGAGATCCACGGTAGTCGGGGGAGGGGGGAGGGAACGCGAGGATCGATACGGCCGGGGCCATTTTCCTTACCTTGTTATGCATGTAAAGCGTATCCGCGACCCTCCCGCAGAAGAAAAAGGCGCGAATGATGGACGACGACCTTTCCTCTTGACACTCGAGCTACCGCTGCCGCTGCCGCTGCCGCTGCTGCGAGCTTAAGGTATATAATCATGCTCGAGAAACAAAGTTCCCTGTAACAATGAAAAGCCGCTTGGCTCGGTATTTGGCTTTGGTCTGCGGATAATGGCCATCTATTACCAATAGAGATACATTAGCAAACGAATATATTGAATGCGACGAAGGGCGGCGAAGAGCGAGGGAGGGCGAGGGAGGGCGAGGGAGGGTAAAACTTATTTCCGATATTTCACGAACGCCGAATGCTAATTTAAATAAAATAGTCTCTTTGACGTTCGGGGGAACATTTTAGAGATGCATTAGACTGCTTTAGCGTGTCCGACTGATGTTCTTATGCTTTCGAAATAATGTCCTTTCTAATTGATGAAAAGTCAGACGTAACCGCTTTTCTTCCTATTCCATGCCAACAATGTATTCCTATCGATTATTATTAATATTATTATTATTAATATTATTATTACTGATATTATTATTCTATATATATATGTATGTATGTATGTATGTATATAGTATAGAGTGTATGTATGTAGATGTATCCATAAAGCCATTTATATGCATTAATATTGGAAATCTGCAAAGCACGTCTTTAAGAATCTCAATACTTATATTTCCTATATATTTTATTTTCTGAAAGAATTTTCACGCCACATGCAATGTAAACTTCCGGATATAAATGTTCACGTATATCCCTGACTCTTTACGTTTCTCTCATGCATTGCTTTTTGAAAAAAGGAGCACAAGTGCTTCTGCATAATACATCAATAGAATAATATACAATATACACTTCTTTCTTCGAATATCGAAGCCTTTTGATCCCTGTGAACTAACGTCTTATACAAAATTTACGATTCGAAATCATTTCAACTTTTGGAAATAAAAAAAGACTTTATTTATATGCATGTAAAAAGATACAATTAATTGAAAGTATTTTCTGGCATTTTTTTTTTCTTCCAAGATTCCTAGAATATTTAAAGATGAGTATTAGTCAATGAATAAATCACTTTTATCTGTATTTGGAAAAGTTATGGCTGAATATTCACGTTTACTTGATCAGATCTCAAGTTCACTGGTCAATCAAATAGATAATTTGAATTAAAAATGTAAAAAAATAAAAAAATACGAAACCAATGTAAGGAAGGGAAGAAAAAGAACTTTGACATTTGAAGAATTATTAATGTAAAGTGCAGGTAATGTAATTCTGTGCTCTTTCAGCCGCATTGTTATAATAATTCGTAGGAACTTGATCTCCATAATGAAATCGAATGGAATATCGATTTGTCGAATGATATATCGACTCGAAGCTTTTTACGTAAACGATATTATGTAATTAAAATAGTCCGACACATTTAAAGAAATAATGAAATAACGAAATAATGGTTGTCGCGATAATAAACACACAAATACTTCGATATCTATATATATATATATATATATATTTATGTAAGCGTGCCCGTCTCTGTATTTGAACGGGAAAGCGCTAACTAAATGACAAGCGCATGAAAAAACTCATTTTCCTTGAACTCATTATTTTTTTTATTGGATTTCTTCACCAATCTTCGTCTACGCTTATTTTATACGATGATCAATCTCGCGGACGCGAGTAATTTTCCTTTCGAAGTTTATGTTTCATATTTTACGCAATATGGCATCTCATAAATAAAAGTAATTTTCTTTTAATAACTGATCTGCCTTATCAACGGTACTTTATAACCCGGTAGTGTCCATCGGTGGCGACGATGTTTTGTCTTGCGACCTTCGAATCAGCACGAAGGGAAGATGTAACCAATTAACGTGTGCAGCATAATTACGCGATAACGATACTTTTTTCCCGAATTCCCGTCCAGATTCGCGGCTTTTCCTCGACGACGTTATTACAAAGCTCCGAGAGAAAAAGATCAAGTAATTAATATTCTTCCTAATTAGCTGATATCTTTTCCTCCGCTTTACTCAATGATCGAACTTATATCAAAGCTGCCGGCCCACCCCCGCCCCTCGCCCCGGACGATCCAATCACAATTTCATGTCTCGGAATTCATTTTGAGCCGTACTATCGTGGGATACTTGACTACTTGCTTGGCATTTAGATAAAGAATAATTACATTTTAATATATTAATAATCTGCGTTCGAGTATTCGCTCGAATTAATCGGCTGATCGAAAGCAGAGGAGATTTTACGGGGGATATTTCAGAATTAATTTTTTTTTCTTTTTTCTCTTTTTTTTTTTTTCACTCTCGATACAATGCCTCTCTCAGGTAATTGAAGGAATATGCAAAATCATTTACAA
Organism: Ceratosolen fusciceps; assembly: GCA_018883505.1. Classification (NCBI taxonomy): domain Eukaryota; kingdom Metazoa; phylum Arthropoda; class Insecta; order Hymenoptera; family Agaonidae; genus Ceratosolen; species Ceratosolen fusciceps. The sequence goes on from RCIC01000008.1 coordinate 7,591,838, forward strand.
ATGTACGACCCGTTCGTTTTACTCCCCTTCGAAATAAACCCGGGCAAAACGCGATATTTCTTTTAAAAATAAAATAGAGAGGGGGAGAGAGAGAGAGAGATAGATAAAAAACGACCGACCGATTCAATTAAAAATAGTATCAGAACATAATTCAAGAAATTATTTATTTTCCAAAGGATGTAAATATAAAAGGGAAAAGGTATGGTTTACCGGAGCCGTTATCGCCGTACGTTGTTAACTCTGTTGTTATAAAATAAAATGGATATTTGTTACCCTGTCTCGGGAGATAAGTACATGAGATGAAATTGGAGAAACTGTAAAATGTTAAACTCGACGTACTGCGTTACAACGCAGAAGGAGCACATCGCACGAGTTGGCAAGAATTATTATACACGTCAACGGTAACTGTTTTGCCCAATATGATAAGCGTTTTGCTCAAAGAAACAATACATCGACTCGGATAAATGTATATATTGCAGTGAAAAATGTATAAATGAGAAAGTTTAATTTCACTAAAACGACAACCGTATTGTGTTATTATATACGTAACGAGCGTTTATAATTAAAGCAAAGATACTTTTCGCTTCCTGGTCGATGAAATATTCATCGACTCAAATTTAATCTTTGATTCCGTAACAAATAAATGACTAATAATCGAAACCGAGGGAAAAAAACTCTTCTGTACATGTATGCCTACGTGCTGCTGCTGCGTGTGTGCGCGCGCGCGTGCATAATGATGTTGCCTAGATCGACTTCTGTAAGGAGACATCTAGTTAACGAGCACATGGTTCTCTCTTTATTTTGAAAGGATCGTAAGCAGCTTACGTAAACGAACATCAACATATTTAAGCAAATTCGTGTAGACGAAAAATATTTCATACGTTGCATTTAGTGCCGTTAAGCGTGTATACATTCCTTACAATTTAATTAAGCCCCGCGATTTTTAACTTTAATCATTACAATTTTGTGCAAAAGATTGAAAATTACGATTATTTAAAGCCCGCCTCCTATAAATCATGTCTCATTCGTCTCGGCTTAATGGTTTTCATGCTCTTCTGCTTTCTCAACCTGATTAATAAAATTATATTACTCATATAATATTGTAACGTCGAACCATAATCTTTATACATCGTCCGGAATATTTATACAATTTGTCATACAACCTAAAGACCGTTTGTGCTTAATATTAATGAAGAAGAATCTCAGCCCTTAAATTAAAGCAGAGGTCGTAAGGGCTTAAAAAAAAGTTTTTCTACTCTGGATAGAGATTTTGTAATGGATATTTTGGAGAATTTTTCACGCCTGATATCTGCCGCTAATTCTCATACACGAGACACTTACTTTTCCACGTTGTTCTCCTATTTAAAAAATTCTCCCTTTCCAAAAGTCCAAAATTAACGACTTTCGGAACATATTTATAAATGACTGCGCTCTGCTTGTATATTCAAAGGACTTTAATTATCTCAAGTCGTGCTAATTTTGTTAGCCAAAGTTCATGAATAATCATTAATATTACGAGTTGTTTAGATGCGCGGGTAAGTGGCACGTATTTATATAATAAAAATAAGAATGATGTTCTTCGTTTGAAATATCAAAATAAACAGCTTTAAATTTACAAACGTACGTGAAATTATATAATTTTTCTCTCCCAGTACTATTCGCGATGGATCATTTGCTTATTTAGCAGAATAAACGTTAGTTCTTTTTTTTTATTCGTTTGACAGCTGAGCTGAATTATATTCTACTCTTTGATTTTGACCTGCCAGTCGGAAAAAACAAACTAAAATTGCAATATAGCGAACGTAATATCGTCACCAGATTTTTATATTTCATCCAATAGTTCGTTTTTCAGTTCATTTGCAAAAATCAATATAAGAGCATTATCCGAATGAGAAATAAATAAATAAATAAACAAACAAATAAATAAATAAATAAGCAAACGAAAAAGGAGAAGAAGCACGTTCTTAATTAAAATGAATCTATTGAATGTACTTTACCCGACAATCAAAACTAATACTTATGTTATAAATTTCAAATATTCATCTATTTTTATCTGAGACTGAATCTTGCTTATTATGCCACAGTTAATTCGTGAAATTTAATTAAAAATTAATTTTTCACCGAAATCAATAAAACTCTGCTGTAACTCAAGCTATTTATTTTCTAGCCCATCCGGTATTATAAAATCCAAAAAGAATATTCTAAAACTTGTCCGTATATATATTTAGTCTATAATTGATCTTTTAATAAAAGCTGCTGTTCGGGTCCTGCGCGTTCAGACAGGCGAACATGTGTTGGGACCAATCCACCCCCACAGCTCGGGAACCTCAACGAGTGCACGTAAGTTCGATATTTCGGAATAAGTATTTAAGGTTTAAAGGGCCGCGATATAAAGGACCTCGTGATTCATCGGGCTCGTTTAAAAGCCCAGGTGATACTAAACCGCGCGTTCGGAGTATTGGCCAAGGAGAGGTGGTGCAGGGGTAAGAATAGGAACTTCCCTGGGAGAGGTCTAGCATCTCCCGGTGATCGATCAAGGGGACGAGAGATAAACAAAGAGTGTAAGTGAAGTCGGGTCCTCGCCCACACACGTGTCAGTCATCCAGGTCGTCCGGACCAATGCCATGGCAAAAGGTGCAGAAGTCCGGCTAGAAGTGAATAAGATCAAATTTTATCCGCGAGAGTTCTTCTGCGTGCGATTCTCGCGATACTTGCGATTTTATTATAAATTTACGCTATTGTTATTGCGTGCGTAACTGGCTTTTTTCCTCCTTCTCAGAGAAGGAGGTTTTTTTTTACGCCTCGCCGCTATTCGCAATTACTGAATAAGTAGAATAAATTTTAAGTAGTAACTAACATCAACGACTTTTATGTTTCCTTCGCTCGGTCCCAACAGGTCCCAACAGGTCCCAGCATCCCAACATCCCTTACGAACTCACGCATTTAGCAAATAGCGTAAAAAGTGCTACATTTATTTTAAGTAAAAAAAATAGCAAAGAAAAAAAGAACAAAGAAGAAGGGAATACGAAGAGCTTATACTTATTCCCTAGAGAAGAGTCACATCTTTCTTCTTTAAACGTAAATCGTCATTTCTGTATAAAGAAAATTTGACAAGCGTAAATAATAAAGCCGTTTTGCCGTCTGAAGATCAATCGATGGATATTACATTTTATTTCTTTGTCATTAGATACGCGTTTTTATTGGCGCGGCTGCCTTTTCAGAGCTTCGCTTTACGCTTATGACGTCCCTTAACCTTTTTCCCTTTGCTCAAACGCGTCAATACAAACGCGATCCTCGAGCAATAGAAAAGTAACTATTAAAATTTTAGCTTTAGCGGAATCTCTTACAAAATCCTTTGCTTAAGGAAACTTATCAAAATAAATCCATTCCATTTCTGAACGCTTTTTACTTTATATAAGTTCTTACTCTTCTTATATTATTATTATTATTATTATTATTATTATTATTATTATTATTCCCATTCGTTGTCTGCACCTCGACGAAGATCAACGGCTTGCAGTTGATCGGGTGATGGAAATAAGGGTGTGGAAGCCTAGAATGAGTGGCAGAGTGAGTGGGCGAGATGTGTGTGAGTGAGGCTACTGTATGAATGAATCGAAAGAGGGTCTTCTCGACGAATGAGTACGCGCCCGGAGCGGATTTCGAAGCTGCGCGCATCCTATAAACGAGTCTCCGTCGGTAATAAAGAGATGTAGGTGGACGAGCTTCCCGTGGGTCCTATAAACGGGTATTTCGCAAGAATGGAGAACATCCGCGAAGCTGTGGCTACGGAAACCCCATGGGGAACCAATAAAGGGGTATAGTCATGGCCGTTTGAGTATAGATGATTGAGGGAACCCTATAAACTAAAAAAAAAGGAGGAGACAAGAGGAGATGTTGGGCGGGGAAGAGCATCCGAGGCTGCGTGCCAAGGTGACCCGAACCATCTTCGGCTCCCGCTGGAGGTAAGACGGGAGGCTGGACCGTAGCCTGGTCCGGTCAATCGGCTTCGGGGCGAGTGCGGTCTGGTGCGTAACGTCCCCCGGAACCTCTCCAGAGAGTGGAGTGTCTTTGTTGGGGCAACGGTGGCGACGCAGACGCCTCCTACAGTTACCACCGTGGGAAAAATTCCGCCAGGGACGAAATGCAGAAAAGTCCAATGGAGGGCAAGACCTACGCGGATATTCTAGAAGGAATCCGACATCAGGTCAGCCCCTACGAGCACGGGCTCTCGATCAAGGGCATACGGAAAATCCAAAAGGGAGTTGTTCTGATCGAGATTAAAAAATCATCATCGGTCGAGTGCAAGGAGGGCTTTGCCGATGCCTTGAAAAAGTCTTTGTAAGAAGGATCACTCCTGAAGGCATCGTTCCTCTGATGCTCGCCAATCAGGAGAACTGGGAAAGGGTCGCTTGTTTAGGGTAAGGGGGGAAAGCTCAGAGGGTGCCTCGAAGTCATAGGTACTGGTTCCCTCCCCGAAGTAATGCTTAACGGCGGTGCCGGGGAGGATATATAAGAACGAGGAAAGAAGGTTCCCTCGGCGAACTCGTGTCGTCCCCGACCTGTGATTTTCACTGGAGGACGCGGACGGCGGGAGTGCGCTGAGGGGGTGAGGATTTAGTGGGTAAACCGGCATCTTTAATCCCGGAGAGTCCCACACATCGGGGGCCCGGGTCTCTGATGGTCTTTACAATATTTCCTCCCTCCTTTACAAAAAAAAATAGATATAAAAAATTATTATTATGATATTGTTTTTCGTATAATGCGTAGGCGAAGCTTATCTAGTTGCTTTAAGAGGGAGTCGAGTCACGGTTCAGCATACCGGGTAAAGGGAAAATATACTAATTTACAATTGTCACGTACATTTAATGTCCATGTGATGAAAATAATATAAATTATCGGCCCGTGTCCTAAGGCAGATTGACATATTGTTACAATTAATATTTATCAGTAAACCCGGAGATTGTAAAAATCATTAATTGTTGTTTGTCCCTCGAGCCAAGAAGTCCCATAAACTAATTATTGAAATATTTAATAGTTTCGTTAGCAGAAGCAGTAGTAGTTCATAATTCACGTTATATTGTACATGTATAGGTGTGCGTGCATACAGTATAGTCGTCTGTCGGAAGTTGGTGCTGGAGGGGCATACGCGATACTAAAAGGCCCGTTTCTAATTGACCGAGGCACGCGCCATTGTATTTAGTTGGAAGCCAGGGTAGAGCACGGGTATAGGAGCAAAAGTCGCAAAGCGCATCGCGATAGATCGTAATTGCAAATTTCGCCAGGCTTCGAATAGTTACGTCTTAATGTACTCTCTCTGCCCGGTAAGGTTACGGGTACGCCGGGATACGGCGATGGGGGTAAGATAGAATCTTTGATACGGCGTGTAGGACAAGGGGGTCGGGTTGGGGGGTGGGTGTGGGATGGAGGTTACCGGTAAAATGAACGGCGATAGGGATCGCGGATGCCGGATGCTGGATGCTGGATGCTGGATGCTGCGAGTTCTGAAGGAGCTTCGCCACGAGCGAGACCGAGCAATTGCGCGTGGAAACATTCCCGAAGGGCTACTACATCTCCTATATTCACGGCGACACGCGCGAACGGAGATGAAGGATAATGCGCCAAAAGTGGAATGAATGCCCACGATTCCCGAGTTTTCACTTTAATGCGAATCTACTGGCTCGCTACATTATTATTTCACTAAAGCGAAAGAAAAGCGCAGAGGCCCGGATTACCTGACCTTACACTGTAACTCTGTAATAATAACAATAATTCCGGTGCAATCGATTACGTTTACGTATTATTACATCGACCTTAAGGAATTTAACATTGTCGAGTAAGCCCTCGGGACTATTACATCTACATCCCCTTTGTATTTTAGACTAATTGTCGTATTAGCGTGCTAAGACGTTAGTCGAAGTTGTTAAAATGTCGATTGTTCGGCCGAAGGTTATTGATATTTTTTTTATTTTTTTTTTTACATTACATCTTGTAAATAAAATAAGTTTGTGGGTACAGATGGAGCGTGAATTCATTTCCTTTCTTTATCGTGTATCCGGGCAAAAGGGGTCGCCGATACTATTAGCTTTAACCCCGTTTTCGTATCGAGGTCGATGATCGAGATCCTGGTCATATGGCCGAGAGGCCGCGAGCCCCGGAATGCCCTACGTAGACGATACGTCAATAACGACCTCGACCTTCTACAAGAGCTTAGTACAAATCATCGACGATGATCGGATCTCCTGGAGATTTGGAGATTTGGAGACTTTTACCCCGTCCAGTGAGCCCTTGGACTGCTCTACGTAGACGGACATCCTCGTGGTCAGTTAGACATGGGGAATCCGGCGGGAATTATCTCGCGGCCGGGCAACAGTCCGTGGAGTTTCACGCGTAACGGTGTCGCTACCTGGTCACTAACCAGTACCGAGGGCGACGCCAGACCTCTATCCTGCCTGACTCTATCCGGTTTTTTTGTTTTTGTTTTGTTTTTTATATTCGCAAAGAAACATGTCCAGTTGGAACACCTAATCAGAGCCATTTGTATTTTTTAAATTATTGTTCGAATATACGGTAAAATGTAATTCCACGTCATGAAAATCATTGGAAACTGATTTTAAAAACATTTCACTTCTAAATAATGTTGCTTGCGTCACTTATATTATAAATATAAATTGAATAATATTGCATCGGCTGTGAAAAGTGCATCGATCTTTCATTAATTAACTAACCAGTAATTTAACAACAAAGAAACGACATTCGTTACATACTTTTAACAATTGGTCAAAACTTCAAATTAATGTTATTATAGAATTTTTTTTTTAATTGAAAAATTCAATTTGATAAGAAAGTATCTAATTGTGTACGGTCGTCGTCGTGGATTACGAGAGAAAATTTTTTTGTATACATTAAGCAATTTAGATCCTTGTACGTTAGTTTATTTAATTTTGTTATAAAAGTTAATTTTAAAAATCATATAAATTATATTGTATAATTGAATTATTGTAACTCGCATTAGAAATTAAAAAGAAAATTATCGACAGCTTTTAAATGTATTTATTCATACAAATCCTTTATTGTAAAATTTTTTTTTTTTTTATTACCCTTTTCCTTATTTCGTAATGAAATTGTAGAAAGTATGTATAATTTGCAGTTTCTAGGGTTAAGAATGAATCTTAAGAATGAATCTAACAGTCGGACGTATAATAAATTTCAATAATCTTCGTAATGATTTGCGTAAATAATATTACAGTATAATGAAAAGGAACGATAAATATTTTGTAATCTCGGTGCGAGTGTTCGAATATTCGATTCAGCAGAGTCGCTCGTTTTATGAAACACCGTTTGTTTACGGCGTGTGCATGTATGTATGACGGTATCCGAAATACCCTGCGCAAAAACGAGTCGAACTTTAGCGCTTAATCGTGCTCTAATTGGGAATCATCGGTTCTCGGGGCGGGAGGGTAAGTAAGTAAACCAGGACCGAGGCAGACGCAGACTCTATCCCGCTTGGGTATGCCTATGGCGTACGTATAACTGCCGGGGATATCGTGGATTTCATAAACAAGGAAAGTGCACAACTCCGTCGGCTGCCACTGTGAACGCAACATACGTTGCGTGATCTTACTTGAGTTGCCACCATGGCCGACCACCCACCTTGCATGCTTAGATGTACAGTTTACTGTATGGCTGCCTATATGTGTCGGGGAATCGTTAGGGGTCGCGGCAACGGGCAAGGAGATGATGAACAAGACTGTGCGAGTGCGTTGCCGTAGATCGTTGTACGCATTCGCCGGGAGCCTCTTAGGTAAGTCAGGCCGCGGTTACGATGTAACAAGCGACTCCTGCACCACGAGCGAATGTGATCCAAGTGTTCTTAAAGCAGCCTTCCTCTTCCTCGATCTCTAAACTGCATGCCGACGTCGCTGCTCGTCGGTCTCTAAATCAACGGATAATTCGATCCTTTACGTGAATTCTAAATAAACATTTAAATTCAGCCTGAAAATTGATAAACAAGAAAAAAAAAACGAGTATCCCTTCGGACAGATTAGTTTCTGTTACATCGTTAAATCTGCATGAAAAATATTCTAGAGAAAATTGCAATAAAATGGAAATTCGCTTTTTATTTAAGATTCGATCGCAACAATCTTTCGCAGAAAGTGTAAGAATAGGAAATACTTTTCTTCCAAGCCATATATACATACATACATACATACGTACATACATACATATATATATATATTAAGAATGCTGCCGATAAAATGAATAGAATGAAGGCAAGAAGGACTGGGAGGTATAGGACAACAGGTATATAAGGCCAAAAATCTCATATCCAGCTATATCCGCTTCGAAACGGTATATCAGAACGCGAACAGAAGCTCGTGTGAATGCATAAATACAAGAAGCATTTCCGAAATAGAGAAAATGGAGATAAATTCGCGTGCGATATCACGGAGTTATAATATTTTTTTTCGACCGAATTTGTAAGCGTAAGAATTTAATTAATACTTAATTCGACTGATCATTCGACCGATTAATCAGTACGAATGAATCATATGAAAAATCCTAAAATACTTAAAAAATATTGAAGCCTACGGATTCTGAAATTTTAATAATTACCTATTGGATGATAATAATGTAGTTGCTGTAAGTAATAAATTATTTGTAAACATAACGCTTTAGAAAACTTTACTAATTTTCTATAAGTTTTTGAAACCTTTTAATTACAATGCATATATATATATATATGTATGTACGTATGTATTATTGATTTATATATATTTATAATCTCGAATGATGAAATTTTGTATTCGTCATAAAAGGACGAATATATAAGGCGAATGCTTATTAGCCTTTTTTTTTCTTAGAAATCTCGAATATATAAGCAGTGCGTCGAAGGGAAATATGAAGGAAGTATGAAAATAAGAAATGGAAAGAAGAGAGAAAGGGACGAGGTCGTAGGAAGTGTAAGCGAACCGCTTGGGAGGAAGTCTGAAAAGCAGAGAAGCATAAATGGAAGAGAAGGAAAGGCATTTAAATAAAAAGAAAGTCGCGTGGAGGATAAGACCCCCGCCCCCCGCCCCACGCCCTCGGCCCCGCCCAGTAATGTGAATCCTTAAACCATTGTCGAGTAAGGAATAGGATAAGAAGAGTCCGAACGCGAAATAGATGCCCGCTCCTACCCACCCCAGCCATCGCAGCATCCATTCTTTGTCTTGTTATTTTCTCTCCTCTGTCTCCGTTACTTCTTCTTCTACTTCTTCTTCTTCTTCTACTTCTGATTTTTTTTCCGTCCAGCCGAGTCCGCAGAATTTCATTTCTCAGACCATATTGACGAGAGACGGCCTCCTGACCGTACAAAATCACATTTCAATTTTTCAGCTTTACCTCGGAGATTTACTATTTTTCCTTTCGCTACGTCCCCCGGACCCCTTTTAGCATCCATGAATCGTAGATGTCATGTCGTTTACCTCTTTTTCATTTATATTTACCGGGGCAAATGCAGGCTCCGACGCACATATGAATGCATCGGGAGACAGAAAAAGAAATGGACATAAAAGAAATGCACCGAAATAAAACTAAGAAATCGTATAATAGATTTTATTTACTATATTATTCTTTCTACGCTTGTCATCCGACAATGATTCAAACTTTTTTAATTTTCGTTGCCCAACAATTTTCTCATACAACGACATGACGCCGAGTTACTTTATATTCCGTATGGGGGTTGGGGATGGGGAGGGGAGGGGGATTTGGCAGGAAGAGAATTTTGAACATAATACTTTAATCATCATTATTAGCGCGTTTACTAAAAAAAAAATAACGACGATCAATCTAGATCAATCTAAATTTATAACTAAAAATAATTACAAATTACTCAAAGACGTTCCCTGTATTCGGCAATTAAGAATTGCCTTAAACCTAATTAAAATTAAGTGCCAAATCCTTATTCAGCATGTATAACGAAAGCAATAATTATTATGGGGGAGCTCGGGATGTTAAATATTGCAGGAGCGACAGCATAAAAGATTGCATTAGTTGTTAGTGAAAAAATCTTAGAGCGGGCAATATCTCACTTGCGTTGACTATTATCCAATGTTCAGCTACGCTGTGTGGATTCTTTTTATCCTTATATTCGCTCAGACTCGCAAGGGAACAATACTATTATTATATCCAGTATCCTCGAGTCTAGTCAGTAATAAATAATTTAGTTTGCGGTAAATGAGAGTTATTACGACTATACACCTTCGCCCTGATAAAACTTGTGACTTTGCGAAAGCGTAATAAAACTTTTGAAATATATATGAATACGCCTCGTGCAAATGATTTTATATTACAGACTAATTTATTAATTACCGATAAACAATATAATTTTATTAAATTACATTTCAGGTTAACAACGTTCGCCGGGAAATTCAGTGGAAATCACTGATCCAATATCCAATGTCTTGGAGATTTTTAAGTGTTATTTATTGCAAAGCGTATCGTAACCGCGTTATTATTAATTAAGCTTTGCTTCTTAGCCCCTTTATACGGGCAGCATAAAATTATTCCCGCTCTGACAATATAAAGAGAGGAAAAATATACCCTATTATTGGCATTTAGTATTTAATTTTGGAGTACTTAAAAGCACGGAATACAAGGTGAATACAAGTCCTTGAACGTTTAAAGGGAAGAATATGTTGCATTGAGTTTCAAAAACGGAATGGGCGAACAGCATAAGTAAAGTGTTTTTTTTTTTTTTTTTGAGGTTCCTCCGCCCCCCTTTCCGTCACGGAAGGATATTTTGCAATAAGAAACACTTTTTTTGACAATTAGTATTGGGCAGGAGAAAATAGTTGTATGCGCTGTTGGACGTTAAATAAACGAAGCGCCTGCGAAAATCCGTCTTAGGCATTGAGATACGTATTTAAGGATATAGATTAAAGGGTTTGAGAGGCTTTAAGAAGCTCCGTCGGTGCACAAATACTTAATATTCAATTGCTTCGATTAAACATTGGCCGAATAATGGGATTTGAAGAATTGGTAAGAAAACAATTGAAGAGCAAGGAAATGAGAGAAAGTTGTAATGTCGCGTGGGATGGATGGATCGATTCAATCGATGACAATAATTTGTTAACTTGACCAGAATCTTTTTATTATTGGCTCAAAGAAAGACTTGTAGTAGAATATTGTAATAAATTAATCGCTAGGCTGAGGAATTATAAAGGAATTATAAAATTAATTATACTGATACTTAACAAATGGAGTAGAGTTTTTTTTTTTTTTTTTTTGTTGCGTAGACACTGGAGTATTCGCCTGATCTCAATACTTTTAAAGGCGATACAGAATAAATAATCAAAGAAATAATAGTTTGCCGTAATCGATCCGGCAAATAGTATGCGGCAAAATGCCGCGTAACTGTCGCTGTTTAGAGGGATATTTGTAATTTTAAAAAGAGATAATACGTGACGTTACACGTTACCCTTTGATGAATACATTTTGTTCGCTTGTAATTTAGCATTCCTCGAAAAAAAAAAAAAAAAACAACAACAACAAACGGATTATAATGTGTTAGTGGAGGAATAAAATGTAGGTAAAAATATATTCTATAAAGGGGGGATAGAAATTTAAAATTTTACTCGTTCGGCTTATACGATAACGGCTGCGTTAATTGGCTATGAAAACGTTTTATAAATATATTATGACATAATTAATAAAAAAAAAAAAAAAAAAAAACGTCAATTACGCGCAGCTATAAATGTCCATTATTTAATAAAAAATTTTTTAACTGAAATTTTCTTACAACTTGTAAATATTTATTTTATTCCCCAAGTTTTACAAAATTATTTTACGAAACATTAATGCCTGCGCCGTATTCTTTATACGTAGCAGCTAAGCACTTGAATGTTGTTGGAATTTCAATATCCTATTCAAAATGCTCGTGAAAATATAATCTTTGAAATAGTAAACACTTTTCGAAGAATGCAAAAGGCTTTAAGCTCTCTCTTGGCCCGAGCTGTTTGTAATACGTATAACGTATAACCCCAATAACCTAAATTATTGTAAGCCAACTAATTTGTCAGCGCGTTTATTCGTTTTAACATTTTTATATTATATCCTTGCACGATGTTTTACTTGTGCATGTAATTAAAATTTTTATATGAATTAAAATAACGGTAATCTGTAATACATTTGCATTCGAAAGAAAATAAAACGATTCTAAAAAAAATAATTGGACTCAAAATAGATATTTGTTTTTTTTTTTTAATTTATTTATTAATGTAAAGACTATTTCAGCTGTATCCAATATTATTATTATTATATCTTTCTTTATGTAAAATTATGAATTCTTAAATAATTCATCAGAGTATATGCAATAGATTTTGTCAATAAGTGTATCTGTTTTATAATTATTATACTGAAGTAAGAATTGATTGTATTCTTTCTACAGTATTCGAATGAAGTGTAGACGTGTTGATATTTCTACGACATTTATACTCATTACAATAGAAATCGACTATATATGATATAAATTCTCGTTACGAAAATATGACCTAAATATTTAAATAATACTTTAATATATATGTGCAAGCAGCGCTTAAGCATAAATATATAATATTCTTTCATATTGTTTATACAGAACGGGAATAAAATTTTTTTAATTTAGCATTATATAATATGATAAATCCATGCCCGTTGGGTTTTCTTGTTTAAGGAAAGCAATTCCAAATGATATAAACTTTATATTAAAAACGACAATATGCCTAACAATATTAAACGAGAAAAGCTTTAATTATGACAAATACTTACGTATTATTATTGTCAATAACAAATACTGACGTGAGCTTTAAAAGTAATTGAAAAAGTGTTTTATTAGTAGCGGCGAAGGGGCTAATTTATATTGTTAGTTAGTGGAAGTTCGGGAAACGTCCATTCTCCACATTTCTAACTGAACCTGAAATGGCTAAATAACGAAATCAAGTAAAATACACGGTACACCGATAATGGAAGATGGAGGTAGGCGGGTGACTGTACGCGAAGAAAGCCAGAGAGAGAGAGAGAGAGAGAGAGAGAGAGAGAGAGTGAACACATGCGACGAAAGCAATTGTGAAAGTTATTTCTCGGGCTGTAAATTCTTCCTTATGTGACTTATTAGCGGGAGCTTGTCCCTCGGGATTATCGCTAATTCCGGTCATTTGAGCATTACCTCATTGATATATTCAATTTATTTACGGCCCCCGAACATTTATACACACACACACACACACACACAGATATATATATATATAACCTAAAAACTTTGTAAAAGCGATTGTTTTTGTATCATCTATAAAAATAAGGCAAGAGAGTGAATTTAACAAGAGCTCGTAAATTAGATTAAAATAAATTCTACGAAAGTAAGAAATAATAAAAACAAGAATAATAAAACTTATGCAGATACTATTATTGCTAATAATCAAATTAAACTCAAATGCAGATATACATTGTATATTTAGCGAATACTATACGAAATTTTAAATAAAAGAGCATTTTGACAATTTTGATCATTCGTAAGCTAATATTACTTTATACATGTATTATTTTTAATAATAATAGCCAAAAGTGCCAAAAGCCTTTTTAAAAAAATTAATTTTTTATTATTCCTTTGTCTTGCAAATTTAAACACTCTCATTGAACTTACTGTGTAGTGTAACCTATACATGTAATCTTAATAAGTGCATTCGATTATCATTACCTGAGCTTTTATCTTAAATTTCACTAGCGAATTTTTCCGGAAAATATGGGATCGTTACCGGATGTTCCTCAGAGAGTGAGAGAGAGTGAGGGGGGGGGCGGTCCGGCAACCGTACACAGGAAAGTAGGGAACCTCAGGAGATCCCCTAGAAGATCTTGGTGATTTTCGATTTATTATTGACCTGGTGCATCCAGGTTCCACCCGCGACTACGACGGCTCGACATGAATTCTGCAACATCACTAAATTATACTGTAAAGGCTACATTTCAAATTAGATCAACTAATTTTATATTCGATTCTAATTATAATTCAACATTTCGACTCTGAGGGTCCTTCCTTTTATAAAAATTCAAAGCATTTTCCCGCCAAGTGAACCATTGATTGCGCCAAGAACGAAACCAGCCGTTATAAAAATATTTTACTATCTATTACCTTTTGCCTTTTTATTAATTGTTGATTTTTAACGGCTCGACGGACTTGTATAGATGAGCTTTAATACAACGAATAGAAATAATGTTTGAAAAATTAATAACTTTGATTTCATTTACTATGAATTGTTTGTTCGAAATAGTTATTAATTTTTTTTTGAGGCTTAATAAATTTCAGCATAAAATAATAAAAGGAGATTTCGTTATTTTACTCTTAATAATAATAATAATAATTATTATTATTATTATTATTATTATTATTATTATTATTATTATTATTATTATTATTATTATATTATTATTATTATTATTATTATTATATTATTATATTATTATATTATTATTATTATAATAATATGATATAGTTCAGAACGAGGCTTTTTTCAATATTTCTTAAGTATTGGATTACAGATAAGAAAAAGAATACTTCTACTACTATAATTTGAAAAGAGTTTTTGTAAATATCCTTCAATATAAAAAATTTTTTTTAACTGTAAAAGCTCCTAAGTCATAAAAGAAAGATTTTGAGACTATATTTATTTAAATAAGGCTACTATTACGGAGGTGGATTTAAATACTTCTTATGGTTCTTATATTTTGTACATAGAATTTATAGATGTGCTCGAGACCATGTAGACATCAGACGTTGTAGTATTACGCATAAAACAAAGCGTTGTTGCTTCAGGTTGAAGTCCGAGAGTTTGATATGGAGCAGGGAGCGTTACATCTGCTAATAGGCTATGAGAAAATTTCAAATTATTATAGAATACGTCTTTGCGTATTGTATTCATGTTGTTAGTTCTAAGGGAAAAGGTTTTATATGGTTGATATGATTATGATTTAATAAGAATTACTATGAATTCGCCTCTGTAAGTTTACCATTACGGATGAATTCTTAATTCTAGTCTTTTTTTGTATTTGTAAACTCTCTAACTAATCATTTTATCATGGAAACGAATGTATATTAATTATTTTAAGTATGTATAAGGCAGGTATGGTGTCGATCGTTAAAAAAATTGCATTATTTTCATGAGAACGGGAAATTGTAATGTAGTATTTCGTTTATTAGAAATATAGATCTGCAGAAACACGTATGCCTTTAGAAGAGTGAGAGAGAGAGAGAGAGAGACACAGCTTCTACATCGTCCGGTGAAATTTTCATCAAACTCAACCCTCCGACTTTTTGCGGACGAGGTAACATTATGGCACATGTTTTGACACTTCTTTTAAAGTACTCGTGATAGTTCATTCTAACATTAGCCTCTCTCTCTCTCTCTCTCTCTCTCTCTCTCTCTTTCTCCTTTTCCTCTATATCATTCCTCTCTTGCGCCGTCCTATTCTGTCCCCTGTTATCCCAGCATCCTCACTTACCCTCGACCAGCCTCAGTCACTTACCATTCATACCCAAGATACTGAAACTCCAGATGATTTACATTTACGATCGCTCATCTCCACTAGTCTATGACGCTGGCCTGCTCGAGCTTATTAACTCATTCGTCTCAGCGAGCTGAATAATTTCATCGTTAAACCTCGCCACGAAAACCTGCTGCTCTTCACATTCGCTAAGTATAATGTGCCTTTGAGAGAGCAAAAAAAAATAAGTCTACGTTTTATGTACTCTTGAGTTTAGTTATAACCCTTTACGGTGCTACAAAGCAAAAGCTCTTTACAGCCTACGTAAGTCCTCCTCATATCCGCAAGTTGAAAGCTACAGCGATTTCGTTTTTTCACACGTATCGGTATATCGGTATGACTTTGTAATGGAATAACGTTCGTGCACGATAAGCACTTCCATTACGAAATTACTTATATCAATCAAATTTATCGTCTTTTTTCTTCCTTTTTTTTCTTTTTTTACCGAGTATGAAAAATGTAGGAATCTTCATTATCGATGACCAATGTGCATTGATCCATAAATTCCAGATAATAGCACGAGCTAGATAGCGCTAAACGTACCATTCATTCAAAAAAAGATTTCTTTAATTAATTACAAATAACTTAAAATACAATCAACATTTACGGCTCTCGATAATGTATTTGTTTAAAGAAATCTCGAGATGTGATCCATCCATAAATGTCCGTATATTTGC
The DNA here is from genome assembly GCA_018883505.1 of Ceratosolen fusciceps. Lineage (NCBI taxonomy): Eukaryota > Metazoa > Arthropoda > Insecta > Hymenoptera > Agaonidae > Ceratosolen > Ceratosolen fusciceps. Next base: position 7,608,070 of record RCIC01000008.1, read on the forward strand.
GGGCATTAATATATTCATTAATCCATACGAACACAATAGTAAATAATATTGAAAACTGTATCGAGTATTATATATAAGCATGTATATAGAATCACGCATGCAACGACAATCACGATAAAGTATATGTATTTTTCTTTATTATCTTGAGAAATAAAATATTATTTTATACATGCGACTGAAAACGAGCAAACATGTATTTTGGAATAATAAGTTTACGTTAAGAAATAGATTTACAACGAATTAATATTACGATAATACTTATCTTGAAAGTGATTAAAAGGTATTTTAAACTACAATGAAATTAGTATACGGATGACCAATACATAGTAAAGTAATACGGAGTAAATTTTTTTATTTATACAAATCTCCGATATTTAATACTACTATTACCTGAAAAATTAAATGCAAATCTTGTAAGACTAAATATCCAGCTGCATTTACACATAATAAGTAAATATATAACAGTAAAATAATCAAATAAATAAATAATAATCTGTATACGTTTAATAATTTTACGCACTTTTATCTAACAGTGAATTTACGCGGAATTCGATAAAATTTAGTAGAACGGGTTATATACAATTCGAGAATATTCAAATCTTTATGAATGACTCTTACTTCCATTGCGAAATTAATTTCTATTATCAAACTTCGATAAGCTTTGCAATAATTCCAATTAATAAATAATTTAACAATACACGCACCTTCCATAAGTGGGTAAGAATTATTTCTTACTTCTTTATACGCAAGAAGAAGCAAGAAGAAGAAAGAAGAAGAAGAAGAAGAAGAAGAAGATGTATGGAACATCGTAAAATATACCTTTGAATTAAAATCTTCATAGGATTCGACTATTTAAGAACGTATTTATTGTACATTGTAAAAAGAAAAAAAAAAAGAAAAAAAGTGTATGATCGCAGTCTGTAGGAAGTAGAAACACGAGCCTCGGACTGAACTTGCATTTAACTTACGATTAACGCCAAATACCTGGAAAATATAAAATTTATAAATTTTTTACATATAGAGGATATTATGGTTATTGGGTGATGTTCATAAAAATATATTCCATCAAAGTCAATTAATTCAAATACAATATTCATATGTATATTGCACTCCAATTGATTGTCTCTTCGTCACTTTTTAAACGAGCTATAAAAAAAAAATAACACGTCTAGAAGTGAGAGCGATAATGATCTATAACTTTCTACGTGAGCTTAAGTTGGAATTATAACTTGAACGGCATTATTATTACATAATGCATATTTATTACCGTAATAAAATAATGGAGTAATTAAAAGCCTTGGGCGATTAAAGCGTGTGCTCTAATTAAATGTCCAGATACGTATAAATATAAATAAACTTTAGACCGATACATGCTTAAGGCTAAAAAGTAATGGTGAAAATCAATAAATCAAATGTAGGAATTTATCAAAACCAGGCGATGAAATAAGTAAATTCAAGTTGACAGCCATAGATTAAATGCCCCATTGAATTACATAGTTTGAGAGGCATACTTAATTAAAACAATTAAACATGCGAATAATTTATTAATGTCATTAAAAACAGATGGGATAAAAAAAAAAAAAAAAAGAAAAAAAACAACTTGATCCCTTTTTAATGAATTTGTTATTTAATTGTTTTCGTTATAAAAATTCTTTTCAAAGAAAAAACGACGAAATACGGCTTCATTAACAAAAATTCCGGTGGTTTACGTCATAAGCTCTGGAACATCACAAGAACATCACACGAACATGAAATAGTACTTACTACGCCCTGTTTAGTAGAGATTTACCTTTGTAAACTTACTGGCCATTATTTCATATTAAGCATCAAGTTGACTTCATTCTCGGACTTAGAAATTTATTTATTCTTCGTCCTCGTACAGAATTTGTAATTTCCAGTGGAGCGAGCCTGAAGGAATTTTTTTTTTAATCAATGTATCTCATTACTGAAAGTCATTGATACCAATGTCAGTGAATCCGATCAAATTTGATCAAAAATCGAAATAAAAAATGTAAAGCATACTTTCTTCTTCTTTTTTTTTCTTTATTTATTTTTTTTTTTTTTAATACAACTCGTTCGTTTCATTCTAAAGAGTAAAGTTGATTTTTACTGCAAAATATAGCTTATATTAGAACATATATGTATATATTAGAATGCAAAATAGAAATTATCATGTAATGCACGAGATAATGTCTGGGTATATAGAACATTATTACCACCATACTCGCCGAATAATATAAATAATTACTATTATAATTGGTATTTAATTATTTGTGTAATACACCGAGGCTCTCGTGATTATTTCAAATATCTATAATGTAAATCCTTAACGCAATTAATCCGAATTATTAATTACCGACATTATAACATTGTTAAATAATATTTATAAATCTATAAGAATTAATTCTATATTTGATATTAAATTTTAAGAAAAGTCCCGTTACGTGCACACGGGGAACATTTGAAAATTTACCCTGTTTGCGAATTCATATCGATTGATCGATTGATTGATTGATTGATAATGATCCAGTTTTGTATTTCTTTTGTATTGTATTGCAACGTGTGTAAATAATTAATAAAAGTATACTCTCAATAACGTACAAACGTTTGAAAAAATCCAAAAATCAGGTAATAGTTTTTCTTTATAAATCAGTTAGTTCTCCACGAATATCTAGCCGATGGTTAACAATCAAGTAATTATTAAAGTCTTATCTTAACGATGCCTATTTATGAAGTTGGAAGGGACGAGTAGAAAGTCAGGACAATCGATAGAATTTTACAGATACGCTTACGTTTCAATAATAATTTCATCGTTTCGGATTATGTGGCAAGAATTTTTATTTCCATTACGACGTTCGCGATTTCAACGAGATTGGAAATATATTTTTCAAAAATCTTTAATAGGGAAAAGAAGCTCTTGAGAGCTGTTGAGACGAGTAAGCATTTGCTTATGAAAATATTCGCTCAAAGTTCATTATTAACGTACGACGATATTGTGTGTCACATTAATCCCAGTGAAATATACTATTCTATCTGGACTGATGGCTTTTAAAAACTGAATCATCCGCTTTATAATTTAGCGTTGCATTCAATTTAATAATTAAATTAAAATATAATCTTTTGCAAGATTCAATAAAGCTTGTTGCCCGCAATTAACATTATTTATAATGTGGGGATATAAATTTTAATTGGTGATTACATAAATATTTTAGCCTCTGATTTATGAAGGACTGATTTAAATTATTTCACTTTTCAATACAATTCATCCATTTAGAAATATTTACTTTATTAAGTAGCACTGATAATCCGACACTTTAATGGCTGGAAAAGCTTATGTTTAATAAGCGACCAAGTCTTCTTAATGAGAATCAAAGAATTTTTCCCTCGGCAAAAGTATTTCTTCCTATTGCATACACATTACGAGACATAACTCAGGCATAATTATTATTCTATAAATATGTGACACTCAAGCATACTGCCAAGAATGAACTTTGCTAGCAATTAAGCATGTCTGCCGATAATAATCTAAACTTTCATACACTTACTTTTGATATTACGTACGTAATATCTTACTACTAACAATACAGCTTTTCTATGCGGGCGTAAAAAATCCTTTAAAGACTATACTTATTCGGTGAAGAAGAGTTAATAGAAAAGTTGCGGTCGCCGTTCAGATTAATCGAAAAAAGAATAATTTGACTTTTGACGGTGCGACGGCGAGATTAAAAGCTCTCGCGGACTTTGGAACGCTGAATTGTAAGCCGTCGCTACGAATATTCGTGATTCGTGACTCGTGATTCGTGACTCGTGATTCGTGACTCGTGATTCGTGATCCCGACGCTGACATAATACGTTATTATTATAAATAGCGAAAATGTAAATTATTTTCTTGGCTCGAAGTAATCTCGCTGGACTTTCTTCGGTCCCCCTCGACACCGAACCGAGATAATAAAGCGAATTCAGCTTCGTTAAACGCTCATGCATACACGTATTCCGGGCGTGTGTATTAATACAGATAAAAAATAAAAATAAAAAATGAAGAAGAAAATAATTGTATTTACTGGAGTACGCGGTGTGTGGAATAAGAAAGAAGAAAAAAAAGGGGGGCGAGAGCATAGGGGTTAGAAGGAGTTAGGCTGGATAAGGAGGGGAGCCGTTGCTCGGGGGGATACGCGAGGATCCCCGGATGAATGGAGTAGCGGGGCGAGCCTCGTGTCCTTAGGGCGTCCGCCCGATCCCCGTGAGTAGTCTATAAATAAAGCCGCGGCCGATCTCCGGGATCTAATCGGCTCTAGAGAAAAAGAGCCGATAGCCGAGATTGATAAAAACGAGCCGCGGGCAGGACGAGGGGCAGTGCGTTCCTTCACCTACGAAGCCGAGGTCCGCTTATCGGCTGGAGCGCGCGCGGGTCTACACCTGGAGCACACGTAGCCGGCCCCTCGGCCGCGTTCCGTTTAATCATAGACGGGAAACATAAGAGGGAAGAGAAAAAGTACTCGCGCGAGAGTCGGAGCGCGGCAGTCGTCGAAGAGGAAGAGGGAGGCGGGGTAGTCGGACTCCTTCCCGGTCGACGGTCACTTGGTGCCGAGACGAAAAAAAAGGTGGTATAGAGACGCGACGATAATGCGAAAAAGATAGATCGACGGGGGCAAGGAGAGAGAGAGAGAGAGAGAGAGAGATGTAGCGTAAGATCGAAAAGAGCAGAAGGCAACATAATCGATATGTCATAGGTCACGCAGATGAGATATTCCGTAGGCGACGGTCGCGCGCAGCTCGCAGTCGACAACGTGTTTTCCAGGCAATCGCCAAAGACGAAGAGGAACGGGCGAGAAGTACGGGCCATTGCGTAATACGGAGTGCCGTTGCCGAGGGGCGTTTTCACCGAGATCCTGCCCCAATAACCTCAGCCTCCCAACCTCGTCTCAAAGGTAACGAGTCCTTTATTACCACGAACCCGAGCGCGATTATTACCTTCCCCCGTACCGATCAACCCCAATAACCTTCCCGTACACCTCGCCATCCTCGCGATCTTAATTACACTCTCACCTTTGGGGTTATTACGGCCGCACGAACAACGAATTATCATCGGTATTTTCCCCCCGCCCCGGGTTCCCGCGACCTCCTTGGCCAACATTTTCAGCAAAGGTTCCCCAGCGATCGTCGAAAGTACCTTACCGGAGCGCTTATTTCGCGAGACTCCACCCTCCCACCCATTCAAGCGTTGCCGACATATAGAATGTTCGAATCAGATAATCAGTGGCGCACCGTTATTTATCAGTTTTACACGTCTTCGATCGATTCAACGTCATACCTGTACTTTCAACCTCATCTCCCTTTCTTTTCTTACGTTACACGTCATCAAGTTAAATACCACTCGAGTGCAAACATCAATTCTTACAAATACGTATATCAATGCTATTACGCAATTCTCTCTCTCTCTCTCTCTCTCTCTCTCTCTCTCTCTCTCTCTCTCTGTCTCTGTCTCTCTGTCTCTGTCTCTGTCTTTGTCACTACTAAATTATCAGTTTGCTAACATTTCAAATTATTTCATGTTTCAACACAAATACTTTGATATTCGTTAGTAATTATCAGCCAATAAAAACTACACTGAGAATAAAGCCCCCATCTGGGTCACATATATATTATTTATTTTAAAATAATAATAATAACAACAGCAATAACAAATACAAGTATAAGTCGAATCGAGAATTGAAGCACTACGAATCGAACAGATGTTCGGATAAATTTGTTACCGGTTCTACGGGTTTTCCCCTATTGTTTTAAAGGGGAAAAAAAAAACGTTGACTCTATAAGATACGGTTCAAAAGGTTTCGTGGAAAGGTAAACTTTGAAAGAGAATCAACGAGATCATAGGGAGTATTAGCCTGGACCGGTAGAGACTGCGTAAGGGGCTTAAAATGATTCCATTCTAACGGGATTGCATGATGTGCTCCCAAATGTATTGAGAGCCAGGAAATTTATATCCGGAAGATACGACTGGCGTTGTATTATTATATATAACGGAAACGATGGCAAATTGACTTAAAGCCCTGATATTGCATGGTTATAAGAAACCTAAGTCGGAAGACCGTTTCAAGGATTTTATTGCTAAAAATTATTCAGCAGATGCCTTACTCTCGTGTTTTATAAATTGTTATTCCTTATAAATATCGAAAGAGCAGACAATGCAGGAATCTCTATTATCGATCGCCCCCCGAGCTATTTATTATAAGGATTAATTTATGTTTTTAAAATATCGCCGCCGCTTCTGTTGGCGATAAAAAAAATTCTCTTATTCGTACAAGACTATTTAATCAATTCCCCGAGTTTTATATTCACATTTATTAATTTTTTTTTTCCCCCTCAGAATTGGACTTTTACATCGTTGCATCCCATTTCTTCACAGTTTTAAGAATCAGTACGCGAACGCCTCTTACGTTTCAGAAAATTATTTCGAAATCTCAACTCAATATGAATTCAAATTTAAGAAATTCTTGTAAAAAAAAAAACGCCTTTAATACAAGTACTAATACCAAGCCAATAAAATATTGTTTTACAAAAAAATTAAAGAACTTTAACTTATCAATTACACGACATACATACGAACGCATACATACGAAATTTCTCTTAACATACAGAGAATGACCGGAGTTATTATTATTACTATTATAACTAAGGTTATAAAATGTTTATAGATTTTTATATGGACGTAATTTCAGATGGATGTGTCTTGGTATTGAAAATCTTATAAATTTCGACATGTAGTGAAACGCGCTGATATTTATACTTTATTTAGTTATTGTTTATCCGTGTGTGTAGAAATATTTTACACGATTCTTGTCAAGCTTTCTATTGATCCTCTTACTTTTTGTCTCCATAGATTATCATCAAATATCGAAGTTTTAATTTATTCAATGTATCGGCAAAATTCATTCTTAAGCAGAAACATTCTTAATATTTGTACTAATGTGTTTATCCTTTCGTATCTCTTCCTCAGAAAACAAAATTTTTTTTATCAATTTGAAATCTTCCAATAACAGTGTATTTTCTTTGTATTATTTACTTTTTAAACCAATACGATTACTCTTATTTTTACTTTTATTTCACACTATATGGTATAGAGATACAATATTTATTACGTTTATATGATAAAGAATGGATATTAATTTTTTAAATAAATAGTAATACGTATTAGAGGATCAATTGCAGCCCTGTTAAGCTCCGATATTATTGTTTTCATCATCACCATTATCACCATCTTCATCATCATCAACATCAACATCAACATTGTCGTCATAATCATTGTCATCGTCATCAACATCATCATCATCAACATCATCATAAACAACAACAACAACAACAACATTATCATCATCATCGTCGTCATCATCATCAACACGGTCGTCGTCGTCATCGCCCTCATCATCATCATAATCATCAACATCATCATCATCAACATTATTTTATTATTATTTTTGTTTTTGTTGTTATAATTATTATAATTATCATCGTTATCATTATTATTATCATTATTATTATTATTATAATTACTAATATTATTATTATTATTATTTCATTAGGGAAGAAAATTTTAAAAGCCTTTAAATTATTTCGTATTAAAAATCGATCGACTCGATCTTTATCGTCGTTTTCTCGTATTACCGCTAAATTCTTATTACATCAGTATCACATTTATTTTCTCTATCTGCAGTTATTATTTTTTTGTCTACATATTCTAGAAATATTACAAACGTTGTACGTACCTATTGCTTATCTCCAGCATTTATTTATGCAAGATTTCTGATGACTTGTTCTCTTTTACTTATGTAAATTACAAATGATTTTTCTTCGAGTCGAATCATCTTTACGAAGTTTACGAAATCTTCATTTTTCCTTATAAATACATTCATTTCGTTACTCGATTACATACACTATGAATCATCATCGGCACACTTTAGAAAATTTTTTCTATCGGACATACTTACTACCCTTGATATTTGAAGGTCGCACAACTGAATCCGTAATCGAGAATTAAGGCTGCAATAAAATAATTTCAACTGAGTATTATAAATTCTTAATACTTAGTAGGGTGGATGGCAATAAATAGGTGTAAATATTTTTATCCTGAATTTTCGGATAAATAATAAATATTTCTATGCCGTATTTTCTTTATTAACGAGTCATTTACTTTCTTAATAACCACCTACGTGCATCGATTTTTCGTGCAATTTATGTAAGAAAACAAAGCTTACTTTAGTAAACACCTTAGATGCGTTAGATTCTGTGCAATATGAACATAAGAAAAGTAATATTTATTTCGTAATACCGTAGTATGCGTGCTGTACATATGGATGTGCAATATGGATAGACGTAGCATAATTTCCCGAATGATCACGAATAGCAGTATTATTGAAATGTTTATCGTTTGAAAATCTTATAAAGAGCGAAGGCGTGTTAAATAAAGTATAATTTTATCTCCATTCGTTAATAATGAATAATAAGTAATAATGAATTTGAATAACTGAATCATTACTTTGTTTGTCACAGATGATATTAAAGTTCGAATTAAAAAATTTATAAGTGAAAGATTAATCAATTAAGAAATTCTTATGAATAATGTTCTGGAATATTTACAGCCAATAAGATACTGAATTATTTAATTAATAATCCCACGACGACTTCTCTCCAATGCGGTACATTATTATTATTATTATTATTATTATTATAATTTTTTATTTCTGTACAATAGTCGTTAAGAATTCTTCTCTTCCAACATCTTCATCGAAAAATTTCATTAGCTCCTTTCGTTTATCGGACTATAAATGACTCTATTGTAGTAACGTTGCACGAATCGGAGAGTAAAATTTGCCTAAAACGGATACACGATTAAATAATTAAATATACGTCCTAATAAGCTAAGGAATCGTATCGCATTAGAAGATAATGCTTTTAACAACTATATATTTAACACAGAATTATTTAACAGATTACAGTTATCGACGCTATCGACCCACGATAATTTTATAATTTTTTAACACATAATCGAATCGATTGCTATCGTTCAAAGTCTTTCGCAACAAATCTCTGTGAAGTTACTTGCAAAACTACATTTTAACATATTTGCATAATTTTCTTTTTCAAAAATCTGTCTCTGTAAAATAAATATAGGAGTTCTCGTATACATAGACGTAATTGTATATGTTCAGAAATAAATTAGTAAGAAAGATTATTAATACATTAAAAGCTTTATAATTTATTACCAACCGTACAACATTTTTGATAGAAGAAATTGATTGTAACAAAACATCATGGATATATATATATATATTATTAATTTAATATAAATTTTTGTATCTTGATCTCTTTCTGTTTTCTCAATGGCAAATAATAGAAAAGCGTTATTCTAAATAAATTATAAGAAATATATTTACATTGTTCTCATAAAATATTTTTATAAATTATTATGTTACACACACGATGTGGATGTTTATACGTAAACTGACGATATATTTTTCTGGCAATAATTTTATATTTATTAGAACGATGACAGCGAGTGTTTAAATTAATCATCTCTGTATAAATTATTACGAATACGATGGAAGTATATTTTTTATCTTATAACCGGTACTAAAAATAACGTGTACTAAATTATCTGATAAATATACTTTATTTTTTCATTTAGTCCACCGAGAGCCATCATTTAATGATATTCGTTTTAGATTTATCGCACTTGTCGTTGCTTCAAAGCGAACTCAAAGGCTTGAAGTCTAATTTAGCGAAACTTTGCTGCTCAGTATCCGTTTAATTGTTTCTAATTACATTGAATAGTTCGAATTCAGAATGTTTTTGGCAACATGAAAAAGCGGCCTCTGCGCAACGCTAATTTATTGTGCGTAATGTAATTATTACCTAATACTCCGTTTCGGTTTATCTTCCAATGAAAAAGACTCGCTCGCTATCTAAATTTCGTTTAATTTTAAGCGCGAATAAAGATTTTTATCCGTCCGGGGCCAAAAATAGAAAAATCTATAAAGCTTAGCCTGTAACGTATAACGAAAGTCATTATTGTGTCCAGTCAGAAATCGCTGGTTAAAAATCTCAAGTGGCTTTTTACGTGGGCACGTAAGCTCTCTCTCTCACTCTCTCTCTCTCTCTCTGTCTCTTTCTCTCGCTCCCTCTCTTTCCCTCTGTCCCAATGCTCATCAGCCTCGACATTAACAAGCAATCGTCGAGTAATATTCTGCAGTATGACATTATGACCTTTCTTATCGTCAGTCTCCCCAACACAGTAGCAAGCGCAAGCATATGAACTCTGCGTGTCACTCGTATACATGAAAGGCAAAAGCATGATTTCGCACGTACGCAAAGTCGACGATGGCGACTTGTAAAAGTATATATTGTAAAACACGTGTTGCCTCGTAGCTTTTGCCCTTACTCTAATTCTCTCTCTCTCTCTCTCTCTCTCTCTGTCTCTCCCCCCTCCCCATCCACCTCTTGGTTATCAAGTAAATTTACTCCGAGAGAGTACGATAGAGCAATCTGTAGGATAAAGGAATTAAACTTCATTTTTAGGAACGATAAAGCTTTGAATGAAGAAAACGTGTCTTCCATGAGACTTATTACTTACAGATCGATAATAATGTCACTATTAGCAAAAAATGAAGCCCAAATTATAGCATTACGCCTATTCTAGATTAAATAAATAGGTATACGGGCTTTTCTTATTTTACGATAAATTAAAGTGACAAATTAAGAAAAAGACGTTATTATATTTAAATATTTAGTAAATGCGCCGAGATTTGAAACGCGGTTTCGATATAAAGAAAATTTTAATTCTTCTCTTTAAAAGAAATGAATACGTAAAATTTAAATAATAATTCTACTTCCGAGATTTTCCAATGACAAAAGCTTATTAATTGATATAAATAGTAGTTTCTGCATTTAATGCTAACGAATAGTCACGAAAAAAAGCAAATAAATACTCTATGGCCTGTCATTACAATGTAATATTTTTCTTCCGTTTCGTAAATCGTTAAAATTGAAAAATTTCGATAAACGGAATTATTTTGAAAATATTTATAATTACTCCGAGAATTATATGTACTAATGAATCTTCCAGCAAGTTCAAAATAATAATCACTTTTCTTATCATAATAAAAACAGGAAATGAAGGCTTCTTTAAGCCAGAAATTTGCTTTACAGTTTCTGATTTATTGAACATGTATATTTAAGATCTCCGTATTTTCAGTATAAAACTCAGAACGAGTACTACACAATTTTCTGATCTTATTGTTACAAAGAATTACGAAATGCAAAATATTGAAAATATGAGGAGCAATTATAATGTAAACTGATTGCCCTAAAAAATTCATTGCTCGAATTGGAATAAGAATAAATATTGTCTGTGGGTATTAGTTAGATTAAACCTAAATGAGATGCATCTAAATAAATTACGCGTATACCTATGCTCAGGCCTTTAAATAATTATAATATTTTCTTTTCGAATCCAGTTCGTTGTGGTTGTTTTTATTCATTTATTTATTTATTTATTTATTTTTTTTTTTTTTTTGAATTCTGCAAACGATCCATAAACTAATGTCAGTCTAACACTACTCACAACTATACATAATTAATTCGAGCTTTAATGTAAAGACGCTTAAATATTCAGAATGACGAGTTAGGTATATGCGAAATCCTATCACGCTCGTATGAAATTTGCATCTGTATCGATATTACTACAAGATGACTTACGAGTATGTGTCTACGCGTGGGCTTGTGATGTATAGTTGCGATTGAGTTTTGGTGAAAATGTGGAGATAAGTTGGAAATCCGAGGGATTCTAAAAGTAATTTAGACTGAGCGGCTCAGGCGGTAAAAGGATAAAACGACTGCGAACCAATGAATAACGTTAATTATCGAAAAAACGAGAGTTAAGAAACTGTGGATTTTGAAAAGGGAGTGAAATTGCTATCGGGCTTTCGTAATGGCTCCCGCGCATCTCCAGCCTATCTCTCGCGATATCGACAAACTTCCGTTTGTTTTAACGTTTTCGTGAACCGGGACTCTCTCTCTCTCTCACACACACACACACACGCACTCACACGATAGCGAGATATCGAGTTTCGTACGAGGGAGCCGCTCGTACAGCCCCTATTACTCAACTCCCCCTACCCCCGCTTCCCCCGCGACCGATAATATACAACGCGGAAGCTTACAAATTGCACCTCGAGGAATCGAGGCCTCGAGCGGGCGTCCCGAGCAACCTCGTCTCCTTCCTCTTCCACCGGGGAGCGAAGCGCTCGGCGGCTTCGGCGACATCGGCCTCACCCAGACGAGGACGGCACCGCGCGCCGGAAAAACTCGCGCGCATTCTATTCTCCTTGTCTTCGCAGGCCCGGAGAGAGACTCGGGCGCTTGCGAGATACCGGCGAGTCGAGAGGACAAGTCCTAAGGTCACCGAGCACCAGGCGAACGGACAATGGCGCGCCCGGGATCACAGTTCAAGAGGCGACACACGGAGCTCCAGCTCGAGTCCGTCACCAGGATTTCCAACCTGCCGATCGTCGAGAGCGGCATCGGCATCGCCGGCACTGTCTACGAGAGAATAAAGGTGAGCTTCGCCACATGCCCTCGTACTTATCCCCCCCTTCCATCCCTCTCTATCTTCACTGCTTTGCTCTGCTCTTCTCTGCTCTGCTCTGCTCTGCTCTGCTCTGCTCTGCTCTGCTCTGCTCTGCTCTGCTCTTCCCCTCGTAACTCTGATTTTCGAGTTTGCAGAGCGACTATCGACTCGCTTATCAATAATCTAGCACGAGTGAAGAAGAATTATCTCTCCGCATGCCTTTGCCTTTTCCATCGCATTATTCAATTATATTTATTGAAGTCTCGGAATGCTTTGCCGTAATTATAAGAAATGCCGGAGCTGCTTTCATTGATAAATAAAGAGCCTTTGATTATTAGCCGGACTCGATAAAACCGGGAACGTGAATTTCCAATTGTCGCTCAATGAAAGCCGCTCAATGCATGTCCATATCGTCAGAAAAAAAATAAAAATAAAAAATAAATAAATAAATATATAAATAAATAAAAAAAAAAGAAATTACACCCCCGGTGTTGTTGGGGACCTGATAAGGGTCTCCTCCTCCGACTCCTCGCCGCGAATTGTAATGACAAATGTATATCGTTACGAATCGCTAACGAGTTCGCTAAGTAATTTGCGGATAATTATCTAAGTATTCATTGAGACGATTCGGATGATTATTTAAGCTAATGACGAGGGTGTTTACGTCACGAGTCGAGTGAAGAAAAATAAGCGATCACTTATGTGTAGGTAGATGATGTAGACGATCGACAGGTGAGTGACGTGAACATCGTTATTAAAGTATTTTAATGATTGGTTGGCTTTGGATTGCCTAGCGCTCGAATTCGCTGATGGGCTGGGGCCTGGAAACAGCGGAGCAGTCCCTGGCGATGGCGAAGGCATCGGCGGTCCCGGCAATAATGTCCCTCAACCTGCCGATCTCCACGATCGATCAGCTCCTCTGCAAAGGCATCGACATTGTCGAGCAGCGCGTCCCTGCCGTGCATCTTCCTCCACATCTCGTGAGTACGGGCTCTGACGTTCGCCCGGGGGAATCAGCCCCGGGGAATCGGGGGCGTCTGCCCGGGCCGACGAACACAGGCTCATTACCTCATTACAAAAAAACTTAATGACTCAGCTTACCTTTAACCAATTTATGTTCTATTTCGGTGCACAAATACACGGCGAGGAATTTATCAGCTCACAAGTATTAAATCATCAAACGAATGTCATAAAAGTCGATGAGACGACAATAATTTAGCACCGACTGATGCATTGCCCGTGATATCGGAGACTAGTTTTTACTTACTTTAATACAAATCTATGGCATTCAGCCTAAACGAATGGGGGGAAAGTGTTTTTAATGGAAGCGGTCGTTTTAAATGAAATTGGTTCTATTCAAAAAAAAAAATTTCTACCAAACTCCCACTGGAGTCACTGTACGATAAACGGTTTTCCTGCTCCTCTTACAAAAATATACAAAAATATAAATACTTATTTGCTGCTACGAAAATCTCCTGCTCTTAGTCCAATTATTATTATTATTACTATCTTACGTAACTTATTTTCATTTCGTTTTTATACTCCAAGCTGATTCTTAATCTATAAAAAAAAAAAAAAAAAAAAAAAAAAAAAAAATACGGTAAATTTTATATATAATAATCGTAAGGTTTTATTATTTTAATAGATTTGCGTAAAAATTTAAAAACAGAGAGAGAAACTCTACGTATATCTACACATACATATTAATTTATAGCTTACAAGAGAAATAATGATCTCGCACGGATGATCGCGATACTGGCAAATTATTAAGATTTACTGCATTGAAATCAGATTGCATAAGATTAAACTAGGTGTGGCATAAATTTAAAAAAAAAAAAAAATTCATAATCAATGAAGAATTTGATTAACTAAAGTGAAAAAATTTCGTGCATTTCATTCATCCGTCTTTACAACAGGCAAAAACTTGGCAAGTATTGATGAAGAACGAAGTAGCGTGCTTTATTTTTTTTTTTTTTTTTTATGTATATCTAGTAAAAGTATATCGCTGCTTGGATTTAGTCGGCAAATGGAAATATAAAGTCGAGGTGCGGTTTATTGAAGAGAGAAAAAATAAATGAAAAAAAAAAATAAATAAATAAATAAATGAATGAATGAATAAAAATAATAATAAAGAAAATGTAGTTTATAAAAATAAAAAAATTCGAGGTGCGGTTTATTGAGGAGAGAAAAAACAAATGAATAAATAAATAAATAAATAAATGAATGATTGAATAGAAATAATAATAAAGAAAATGTAGCTTATAAAAATACGATAAATGTCTGTAAATTATAGTCTGTCTGCAAAAATCCGTAATAACATTCATTAAAGTATAATTTTGTCGACTTGTGTTTAGTCTGAGCCGATAAATTGAGTTAATTATTGTAACATTGAATAAGGTTTACTAATACTATGAGAATTGAGAATTGTGCAACCGTCTGTCTCTACAAGTTTATACACAATCTTGTATAATGCCCCGTCCTCAATTACATGTAACTATGTTTAACTGACTGTTATTTACTAGTTTATTTACATTTATTTGCGATAAGGAAATTTTTCCTCGACACTGATTCAAGCACTGCAGTATCAAAAAATGAATTATAATTCCGACTAGCGGATTTTCTCTATAATATCTCTAATATTATGACTCTATTATCGTTGTCACCGTTGTTATTATTATGAAATGAGCAATTGAGGGGGAGGAGCCGTAGGAGAAAAAAGCCCTTATTAAACGGAGCCCGATGATAAAAAGTACCGGGAATCGGTGAAATTCTTACAGGAGGGAACGACAGTAATTGCAACAAGAGACAATCAGGGGTTAATTAGGGGTGATTCCCCTAATGAATATCGTATTCAGTAATACGTTAAGAGGTTATTGGGGTTACAGTCGCGCGATTGTTTGAAAGTCCCAAGACTTTGGCCAAAGTAAGTTTGCGCTCGTAGTTTGTGAGGTTATTTGGGGGTGGGGGGGGAGGTGTCTCAATAAGTATGGTGAGATTATAAATAAATACATAAGGCACTTGTCCACTGCAGATATACAGGAACACGCGGGAATTTGTAAATAACAAGTTCGTGAAGCCCGTGCTGATAAGGGCGGACAGCGTCAAACTAATCGGCAGCCAGGCTGCGAACGCGGCCGTCGAGAGGTTGGTTGGTGTCATCAACGTCGCCGACCAATACGTCGATCGCTATCTACCCGCCGATCCAGCTGATAAAATTGCTGAAAGTAAGAAGTGCACGGTACCAAGTTAGTTGTAAACAATTTTTCGCTATCTTTAGCTTTATATTAATTGGAGTCACTGGCTCGCATTCTATCGCAGTCTATCGCAGTCTATCGCAGTCTATCGCATTCTAACGCATTCTAACGCATTCGATCGATGGCCGATTATGCTCGCGGCATTGTTCCCGCCTCGTTGTCCCTTAGTTGGACAATCGGCCGAACCATCACTTCTGTCTTTTACTAAATAAAATCAATCAATTGACTCAGTGCCTTATTCTGCCATAAAGGCACAAGGGCGCGCGTCGCCTGAGCTCCTTGTACGCGCGTGCCCGCGTCTGCATGTATACATTCACGAGCCAGGGGGTTCCAGGGTGGGCTGGGGGGGTATAGGTTGAAAAAAAAATATTAAGAATTATTCAAACAGGCATTATATGCATATGTGTGCTTGTGTCTGTTCGCCGTTACGGCAGCTGTCACGGACTCGGCCAGCACGGATGAGTCGGGCAGCAAGGCCGTCCGGACGATCGAGAAAGGCGCGAGATTCTCACGCAAGCTCCAGCGAAGGTTGACGCGTCGCACCTTGGCGGAGGCCCGGGCACTCAAGGAACAGGGGACGGAGTGCATCCACGTGTTGCTCTACGTCGCCGAACTGGTAATGCTCCTTCCTCCTCATATACCAAATATCGCCCTCCCGGGCTTTTTACCCCGATAACCCCGATAACCCCGATAACCCCAATAACCCCAATAACCTTCCACCACCTCCTCCACCGTCCTCCTCCTCCCTCCCCCTCGCAATTCGAACGTGCAAAGTGACGCTTTGTACCTGTGAGGGATGTTGAAATTGAAGCACCGCCTCGGCTGTGTCGATACAAGGCAAAGGGATGGAACAAAATCAATGAATTTTCAGATAGTCACGGATCCAAAGTTGGCGTACCAGAAGGCCAAGGAGCTGTGGGCCTCGCTGAGCCTCCCCGAGCCGGAGAACCAGGCGAGACCGACGAACCTGGAGCAGCTGCTGGTCCTCTTCACTCGTGAAACGACCCGTCGGATCGTTCACCTGGTGAACGGCACCGCGAGCCTCGCCGCCCGAGCCCCGAAACGCACGGCTCGCGCCCTCATCAGCGCCTCCCATCGACTGATTACGATCTTCGAGCAGGTTCTCCAGGTTACGAATCAATCGATACACCGCCCCACGTCGGCGCACGTCCTAAATGGCAGCGGGCCCCCCTATCAAGGGGCGCGGGCACCCTAGGACGGCCCGCTGCGGCCTCGACCCTGCCCCTAATAATAACCTAACAACGCCCCCCCCCCCCCGAGAGCGTAAACTTCGCTTTCTCGAGCCCGTGCTCCCAACTCTGTCCCGTCACCCTAAGGCTCTCCTGCTCGTCGTGGCCGTAACCGTCGGACCCCTGCCCCCGCCAATTATCGATGCAGCGCCCCGTCCAGCCCTTCGTCCAGGGCTCGCGTCGCGACTTTCCACCGAGTCGCAAGAGGCTCGGGGTCTGGGGCCTCGGCTACGATGAGCTTACTACGATGTCCCCGGATAGCGCCACCCTCGACTCTAATAATAGCGGGAGAAGGGTACGCGCGCTCCTCTGCCCGATCGTATCGTGTCCGTCGACGGGACGACGATTATCGTAAATCCGAAAGCATCTTAGCGGCCTCCTCCTTTAGCCACGAAATCTTATTACCGTTTCAATGCCGCGCTCGTTTACCCGAGCCCCTCAATTATTATTATTATTATTATTAATTATCATTATTGCTTATAACTAATCATCATTTATGGACTTGAGCTCGATAATAACGGAGAAATAATAAAGAAAGTTTATTCGATACTGATACAATGATAAACCATTTTTACAATAATAAACCGGTCTTACAAAAGGTTAAACTGCTTATTTTATAAGCATATTATCCTGCTCCTTTATTGTTGTTGTTATTATTATCATTATTATTATCGTCATTATTATCATTATTGTTATTGAAACTCTAACGTTCTCGTGAAATCCATTTGTTTTTATCTTATTGGATCGTACTTTTAACAAGCATCTCTGTACGTACATGACTACACTGTATATTTAATGCAGATGTGTAATCGAGTGAATATTTAAAGCTTTAATGCAATAAGAAAAGAAAAGTAACTCGAGTGGGATAAAGAAAATGCTGATTTGGCTAATTTTACAAAGGATATTAGAAACTTTATAGTTTCTAATATAAAGTATACGAATGAGCCGAAAGGTAGAAACAAAAGAGTTATATTTTGATAGTTATCTAATGAAAATATTTATTCAGAGTCGCAGGATCACGGGAACAATTAATGAATAATTTTTGATACAGAATTTCAATTTATTAATTCTAAGCTAAGCCATTCTAATAAAAAGACTGACAATAATTCACGTACGTCATTACGAGTAAAGTATGATAAATGTGCAGTAATGGTAATATCAAATTGAAAATGTGCCAACAAAATACGCAGAGCAGAAGAAGTTAGTTTTTTCTTTAGTCATTTAAGCTCGTTTGATTTAATTTAATATGAAATGAGGAACGCTGAGTCTTGGAATGAAAAATAACTTATGGATTTTGCGTAATAACCACCGATCCAGTGAACGCTTAATGAACAATTATAATTAAAATTTTAATACATCATTGCGAAAACCAATGTGCGAGGAGGAGAATTTTTTAAAAATAGATTATATTATAAAATGAAGAATCCATTATAGAGATAAAGAAGTCGATGGAATGTTGAAATTGTCGATAATTTTTATTTACTCGTTAGCTTTTGAAAGTCCTGGGCAAGGCCTAGCATACAATAAGATCAATAAATAAATAAGTGGCGGAGTAATATGAGAAAATTTAATTGAACGTAAATCATTAATTACTCTGAATTAATATGAGATTTATAATGCCCTAAATAATAATTTATAATGCGATTCGTCATATTGTCCTCAAAGAAAACAAAAAAGAGAACAAAAAAGAAAAGAAAACCCCCTCATAAACTTTATTGCTTTAAAGAAAACTTGTGCGATTCCGTGATCGTACGTTTAACTTAGAAGTTGAATTTTGCGCGAGAAGCGGAGCGAGCACGAAATGTAAAATAAGCACCGTTTCTTTGCACTTGATAATAAATGAGGCGAGGGAAGTGAAACGGTGGTAGTAATGGGTGGCGCTATTAGCTTGGTAAATTCTCTGGGCATTAATCAGAATGTCGAATATGATATCGACCTAAGGACAGATGACAAGATAATGGCTTGAAGGACACCTGTTTTATGTCTTGCAGATGGTACTTGTTGTGGGCAACCGCGACGTTTCCGCGACGCAAATCAATGCTCTGAGCACGGGGATCTACAGGCTCAATTCATTTACGAACCAAGTCTTGGTACGAGCTCCATTATCCTTAACTTAAACCGATATTGATCTAAAATTATTTTCATGCCTTTCGCTATGATTTTCTATTAATTCTATGTTGTCTCAACAGGAAGAGTTGGCGGTTTACTTGGCAGGACGTCCCCAGGCCGTTAAGGGAGTCCCCCACGTACCGGCTCGTCAAACCAACCACAACAATTACGTTTCGAACGCCACGAATCAGCCGGGAATCGTCGAATCGAATGGCATCGAATAATCCATTGCCTTAATAATGCATTACTAGCCTTAAGCGGTGTGTTTCGGTTAATTGGAACTGATTAAAAGGAAAGTTTCTTTCTCGATATCAATTATATTGACTTGTTGAAACGTTTAAAGGCCGATGATATTCATGAAATCGTACACTAGTTAGTACTGTTTTTTTTTTTTTTTTTTTTTTTTATCCAATTCTACATTTACATAACGATTAAGCGGTTATTACATACAAAAAAAATGTACAATAATTATGATAACAACGACGACGACGACGACGACGAAGGACAATAATTCCGTTGCTCTGGTAATATGATTGAATAAAAAAAATAAAATAAAATAAAATAAAATGAAATAAAATAAAATATTTAGCAATAAGTGAGCTTGAGTTGAGGGAAAAACTAGTTTATTGATTTATAAGTAGGTTATAAATAATAATATAGATTAACATTTGCATCACTGATTAGGCTAAACTAACGAAGCCTTTATTAAATTTGACAAAATAATCCTTATCGAAATCATCGAGTGGTAAAAACAAAAACAAAAACAAAAACAAAAACAAAAACAAAAACAAAACAAAAAATAAAAAAAATATGCGCCATTAGACTTGCGTCTGCTGTCTAATAATATTACTAACATACGTTCCTCCTAAGACAATTATAATGAATGAATTTTTTTTAATAATTAAGCGGTACATAAGGTAAACTGAGCACTCGGCTTTGAGAAAAGCTCGAGCTGAATTTGCCGTCGGGACAACTGCAGATTATTATTAAAGGAAAGCAAAAGAGCTAAAGCAAGTTTAATATTATTATTAATATTATTGATCCGCAGCTTCGTTATATATATATATATTTTTTTTTTTTGCTTTAATTTAAGAGTCACACTTTATACGTAACGCAATGCCATGTAAAATAAATGATTTTGAAAATGATATTCTTCGCTTTTTGTTAATAATTGCATCGTGGACGCGTCCCTCTTCGTCCAAAGTCAAATACTAACAGCATTCCGAGAACAGGAGTAATTGGGAAGTGTACACAGCGTAACTAGTACAGGCCGCTATGTGCAGGTAGACGAGGACGCTGGTTGCGTTTGAACGCGACCTTCTCTTTCGATCGACCGAAACAAAAGCTGTCAAGTAAATAATAAAGCCGAATTCCCTCCCCGACATTCGTTTACGCAAAGAAAGCAGGAAGAGCGCGAGCTAGAGGGAATAAAATGTAAGAACGTATAGTGGGGACGGACAGTGTACGGAGTAGTGGACAATGGAAAGTAAAAATTTATTTCAGAGAAGCAGACCCGCCCGACAAGATTGTTTTTATTAAATTAAATACTAAAAGCATTAAGGGATAAGGGATAAGGGGCTCGGAGGTAGGAGGTCGTCGAAGCTAATTAGTCTAGACAATCGATAGACAAGAAATAGTAATGGGCGTAAGTACGTGGTATGTCCTCGCGACTTATAATTGTCAGGACATGGCGCACCGGACGCCTTTTACAATCGCTTGTAAGCTTATCTCCGCTCCGAGAGGCGTAATTTTATATTTTATATTTTATATGTACAGATAGGAGCGTCGC
Source organism: Ceratosolen fusciceps (assembly GCA_018883505.1). NCBI lineage: Eukaryota > Metazoa > Arthropoda > Insecta > Hymenoptera > Agaonidae > Ceratosolen > Ceratosolen fusciceps. Next base: position 7,629,094 of record RCIC01000008.1, read on the forward strand.
GTATAAACGATGATTCAGGCCTGAGTTTCAACTTTTCCGCGCGTTCATACACGTCCGACCGGACAGAGACAGGCGAGACAGACCTGAGCCTCTCCCCCCCCCCTCTCTCTCCCCCTCTCTCCCTCTCTCTCTCTCTCTCGCGCGCGCGCGCGCGCGTGTGTGTGTGGAGGGGGAGGGGGGGGCTAGGAATTTTCGCAGTCTCGCAGCAAAACTGACATAAAGAATGGGGAGAAAAAAAAGGCACGCGTCCGGCATTTACGCCGCACACAGACTTACGGCCTAAGGTCTACGAGAGACGAAATTACACGAACGTCCACCCACCCACGCGAAAGAGTACGCGGAGGCGCGCAGGTCCGTAGGGCCTTGGTAATACGTGTTCCGCGATATGCGTCGTTCACGCTCGCCGTGCGTGTCCACGTCCATCCATGGCGCAAAACGAAGAAGAAGAAAAAGAAGAGGAAATGAAAATAATATTTGCATTTACATTAATTTGCTCATTGAGTCATCGCAAAGGTTTGTTAAGTCAAACCCTTAGGGACGTTAATCGTGGAAATTCGTCGTTGCTGGCGATCGTAATAATGACTAATCGACTCAAAGGTAAAGGATAATCGTAATGTTTTATATTGGGGTTATTGTAAACGACGGTGATAAAGGGTAGAGGGGGGGGGGATACGGGAGCTGGGGACCCATTTCTAAATTGGGCAGGCGCGAACTGGAAACCGAGATAATGAAATAAAATCGTTCTGGGTAGAATAAGGACTCGTTGGGCGGGACAGCCGATGAGTCGAGTGAGTGACTTAACGGCCCGTCAAGGCTAGTGGAGCAACTTTTTCTCAGGTAAAGCGCAATACGGTCGATCGAGGCGAAACCCAAGCCGATCGTTTTTCCGATAGCTGGAGCGGAGCAGCAGCATCAGCATCAGCATCAGCAGCAGTAGTAGCAGCAGCAGCAGCAGCAGCAGCAGCAACGCCTCGATCCTTCGTTCCATCTATCGTAGCTTACGAGTACGAGTGCGATTCATCCCTCGGGCCGGCTGAGGCAAAAGCTCCCCGAGCTCGAGGAATTCGCTCCTGTCCTCTACCGCTCCTCCTCCCCCACCCAGTCACGGACTCGGTCCGAGCCGCTCTCACTCCCTCCCCTTCGCGCCAGGAGCCCCTTTCGGCTGCCTGTCTAGCGCCGGCACTCGCGCTCGTAAGTCTTTACCCGGTGCGATGAGTTAGTGTACTCCGCGCCGGCGGCACGTCGCTCCGCTAAGGAGACGCGCCGACGAAGCTGCGGGAGAGGGAGAGAGGGAGACCAGTAGCACCGACAGCGGCAGCAGCAGCAGCGTTAGCAGCGTTAGCAGCGGGAGCGGCGGCAGCAGCAGCAGCAGCAGCAGCAGCAGCACAACAGCAGCGGTAGACGCGTCAACGAACCGAGCGAGGATTTTAGACCGTTTGCCCGGTTATCCCCATCAATGTGAGTATAATTTCAACGAGCGGCATTGACATTTATTGTTTGCTTATCAACGACGGACGATAGATAGATGATGCATCGATTGTATCTGTCGAGGCTCGCGTGCGCTTGCTCAATCCTGGATCGCTTATAGAGCCAGGCCGGGGCGCTCGTCCGCGGTTATTCTCGTCCTCTCGGCCTCCCTTCCTCTTCCCTCCTCCTCCCTCCTCCTCTCTCCTATCAATAATCAATCAATTACCCACTCTGCACAACAAGTGTACAAAGTGCCGTGGCTTTTATTCTTCGTCTTCTGCTCCTCTACACCGAGCGACCCGACTTTCTTTGTTCGGCCTCTTCTTTTGAATCGTTACTAATACTATCTGCTCCCTGGAGAAGGTGCCGTCTAAGCTAATACGAGTCCGTCACCGACTGACGATGAAGAATTTTACTTGCAAAGCATACCTTCTCTGCGATTACGTCTCTCTACATATCGACAAACGGACGATCGGGAGAGCGAGAGCGAGAGCGAGAGCGAGAGAGAGAGAGGCGAATATCATCTTGGGGGAAAAAGACTTGAAATTCAAATGCTTGTGATTGTGTGAAATGTCGTAATGGTAGGCAACGTATTCAATGTTACAAGCTACCATTTTGTCAATTTCAAGTAGAGTTGGGGAACGCATCGATTGATCCTTGACGGGGGAAAAAAAAACAAAAAAAAAACAAGAGACTTTCTATAACGAAGTACTGTAAAAGAAATAATAAGTAAATGGCCGATAACAATGCATGTTTATACGTTATACGCGGGAGCTACTTACACGCGCGCACGCCTACGCGGCATGTGCTTATCGCGCGAAAGGCTTTTATTTACTCGATGCTGGGAATAACCGCGATCGGGGAAACAACTACTTATACGAAATATTGGTAAAAATAGAGCCGGTGAATCGTGAGGGTGAATTAAGAGGCTATTTAAATGAAAAAATGATATTGGGCTTGGGGGGCGGAGCGGGGGTAGGTTGTCGACGTTATCGATTTTTTTCGATCGCCGTAGATCCAATGAGATAAAATCCATTCCTATTTTATCGGCCGGCTATTGTCGGCTCCACCCCTCCCGCCCCCTCCCCTGACCGCAAACCGAGTAACAGATATCGGCGCGGCTTGAAAATTCTCGGGCGACGAGAGAGCGAGCGTGAAAAATAAAACCTAAAATCGATTAAAGCAATTTCAATTCGAGAAAGGAGACCGCCCGAAGGCGACTTTTTTCTTTTTCTGCCTCCCCCCTCCGACCTCCTCCGCCCGACCACAAAAGCGGTAGAGACGAATTCTTAGTCGGCGGTCGGCATGGGATCGTTAATGATTGGCCACAACCCCGTAGCTTCGGTTCCATGGGAACTCGCCTCCTCTATTATGGAACACTCGAGGCGAGTAATCTCCAATATTTTCAAAGCCATGTATTTTCAAAATTCCATTCTAATTATTTTCAAAGCTATTACGGACCTGCAGTCGGCCTCACTCGATAATATGCATGCGCTCGGGTGATCTAACCATCGTTCTATCGTCATCTCAATTAATCCTTTATACCCTGTCGGTGACGTTGCACAAAAATAGTAAAAATTATTCTCTCACCGAGGATATATTTTTTTTACGAGATTAAAATATTACGTTTTCTTCCGTACCTTTTTTTCTTTCTGCTTTATTTTTATGAAAATAATAATAAAATCCGTTGACTTGCACAGAAAGTTTCATGATTAATTGCAAACAATTAAAACTACGTGTGTCGTTTGAGTGGCCGGTTGAGGGGCGACGGAGTGACGAAGGAGGAGCGGGAGGGGCAGGTTGATAACATATTTGAATTTGAAAAGAATAATAGGTGCGAGAGCTGCGTAAATGCCTGGTTCGCTTACAGTGGAAGGCTAAGAACGAGCGTACGCGAGAGAGGGAGAGAGAGCGAGAGAGAGAGAGGGACATGTCGACGGAACCGCCTCAGCTGCCGCAGCTCGAGCTGCTCCACCGGATGCAGGAGCTTCCCCTGGTTGAGCTCGCCCTCAACAAGTCCGCCTCGACGTATACCCGCTTCAAGGACTCCCACCCGCTGGTCAAGTGGGCCCTCTCGACAGCCGAGTCATCGTTTACCACGGCGACGAGGCAGGCCGCGCCCTACGCCAAGAAACTCGAGACGCCGATTCACTTTGTCGACCACACGCTCTGCCGCGGCCTGGACCACATCGAGAAGAAGGTGCCGATCGTCAAGCAGAGGCTCGAGAAATTTGTGGGTATTCGTTCAAATGGGTCCGAGAGTCCTCTCTCCAGGCTCTCGGATGCCGCTTTCTTTTCTATTTTCTCTACACACGCCCCCCTCCCTCCCCCATGCTCCACCGTCGACCGGCCTCTGCGTTTCTTTCGTTTAAAGCGACGGCGCATTCCCTGCTCCTGACGCCCTCCCCGCCCCCCCCCCCCCCCACCCCGACACGCATACAGCAGGTCTCGGCACGCACGAAGAAGCGCATTCTTTTCTTTCGTCGCGCGGCTTCTAGAGAAAAAAAAAAAGAAAAAAAGGAAAAAAAAATTCTATCCACATTCACGGAACAATAATATCCGAGGAACTCGGACTCGGACGGTGTCGCTCGCGTTAGCCCGGATGCACTGCCGAGGCTGCCGGTGTCGGGCAATCCAGGAAATGCCCGGACAAAAAAAAGAGCCGACTGATAATGTAGGGACGCTTGGGCTGCGCAGATTTTTGAAGACACGTACGTCCTGGCCGTGGGTGCAGTCGGCTTCGGAGTCCTGCCCGTCGTATACGCCAACGACCTCGTCGCCAGCCAAGCGACCATGATCAAGGACATAAGCTGGAACAAGGTCAACCAAATACTGGGCACGGAGTACGGCATCGCGGCGGTTCAGGGCCTCGACAGCACCGCCTTCATCATCGAGATGATGATCGACAAGTACTTCCCACCCATCGGCGTCGAGAGTTCCCCAGGTTCGCTATTATATATCCATCCGCCTTCTTCTCGCATTGAGAGCTCAGTCGGCCAACTCGGAACCCAACTTGGAACTCGGCTCGCTTATCCTATCCTTATTATAACAACAACAACAACAATAACAACAATAATAATAATTATTATTATTATAACTAAATAATAAAAAAAGAAAAGAAAGAAAAGAAAAAATTCGCGACTCGCCTCCCCGAATCAACCAAGCGAAATACGTATAGAAGATTACTCGAAATCGGCTTTCCGGTCAGTTTACGCTTACTTTGAACTTTAACGACCTTGCGAGCGAAGAAACGTCTTCTAAAATGTCATCGTAAATATTCGAGTGGAGAAGCATTTATTCGGTCGAGCTCGAAGCGCAAGAAGTTGAGGCTCGTTTAATTAAATTCGTAAAGAAATCGCTGGAGGAGTAAAAATTTTTTAGTAAATTACCGGGAGGAGTTGGCCGATCGGGCTTTTAATGAGGACGGCCGTACTGGATCGATGCTGCTCCTCTACTTTATGAATAATCCCTCTTGTGAAGTTTCAGAATTGGTTTCGGTGGAGGAGGACAAGTTCCTCCATACCCTCCAGACCGTCGGCCGCCTCTCCAACAAAGCGGCCCATCGCGTTTACGGACACGTCGTACACCAGTTGCGCACTCTCAATAGAGAGAGCTTGAAAGCGTACTTGACCGACCTGGTGGGCTTCCTCCAGATTACGCGGTACATATCGCTCGTCGGCAGGAAGGCCGACGACGACTCGTCCCCGACGCCCACGGACAGCAGCACCTCCCTCCCGCCCTCACGTCGCTTTACTCGGTTTTTCCCCCCTGGTTCCTTCACTGGTCAACACGAGCAAAAAGAAGACTCTCACTACGTGCCCCCCTCTCCCCCTAACTTCTCTTCTCGTACAATTACCTCCTCTCTCTCGCTCTCGCTCTACCCCCTACCGCCCCCACCCTATCCTCTCTCGCGCTACTAGAAATCTGCTCCCGTCGTCTGGTCCATTCGTAAATTGAATAATAATCACGCCCGTAGTGTGTAAACCGTCGTTATTATCAGTATTCTCTTTCTTGTTTGATAAGATTTCTCCATTTTTTAAGATACCAACAATCCTTCTATTATGCATACGACATTAACAAACATTAGATAGAACAATGTGCGTAAAAATTATATTTACTTTTGTTATTTTCGTCCCGGGGAAATTGAAATAAGATTAATTAAAATTAATGGTCGATGTAATGTATCGTATTATTTAAAATTAATAAATCAAAGTACGTCCAAATGTGTATGCGTCAACGACTGTTTATTATTCAACTGTTGCATTTACGTGCATATACGTACTATGGAAATCAAGGGAATCAGACGATCGTATTTAAGGTTTGTTTTCCCCATTTTATCTCTCGGTTTGGTCCACGAGCTACGCATAAGATATTTATTAAAAAGTTTATAACGGACTCGAGCTCTGATCTATGTAATTCCAATGTGATCAAACAAAAAATGGGCATTTCAAAGTATTCGCACAAGCACGAGCCCGACACGAGCGCACGAGACGAGTCTACATTTTTCATTATATTAGCCAATGAATATATTTAGTTGGCAATGCTCGATCAACCCTCCTGCCATTATCTTATTTATGAACTCGGTTACTCGGCTCTTCAAGAAGACGACGAAGATCGACGGAGATTACAAAATAATAAACTCATTTTATGAATTTGAATTTATTTATTTAGAGAGCACAGTTTTCCATTCGATCCTATATGCATATATATATATATATATATTTATATTCTCATAAATGTAATACCCATAATGTGATGCCCCTGTGATGCTGCCGTCTTTGACTGTGGCTTTGGCTGCGATCGCTGATCAACGATTTCAAAATGTATTTGAACTTTTTAAAGATTTGAGGCATTTGTTAATTAAGTCCTTTATACCAGAAATATCTTACGTCATGATCCGTCATCATCGAATCCGTTAAGTTTCTTTAAGAGCCGCAACATATCACGAACTGATAATCTTATCAAACTGATGAAATTGTTTAAGTAATGTCGCTAACCACTGATTCACGATATTAGATATTTTCGGAAAGAAAAAAAAAGAGGAAAAATTGTCAAATGTATTTACTAATAATATTTAATAAAATTATTTTAAAATAGATAAGTTTAATTATTTGTCATTGACCAATATAAATTATTAACGAATCGATAATATCCGACACTTTGTTTGTTAATTAAATTATTTATTCTTTCTTTTATAAAGCGTTTATTAAATTTAATGACTCTGTGCATGACTAACACCGAATATCATTGTTCTACATGTGCTCTAAACATTTCTTATTGACTACTCAGGCGTTTGTAAAATAGGCAACGCAGACTAAATATTTCCAATTAATTATCGATCATCTGAATGTACATATATTTCGGAAGAAAGACCGAAAATGTATAATATTACATTATTTAATACGATATTTCAATACGTATAATTGAAATGTATAGATAAAATAAAATAGTCCTAGATTTTATTTTACATTCTACGTAGTAAAAATTAATTAATACTTAACTATTTTATATGAAAATTAATATAAGAATTTTTAACATTTTAACTATGGCCATTAAAATCTTATTAAAGTAATATACATCTGTATGTATACGTGTGAAAAATCGTGAAATTAAAAATGTATTCGTAATTCATTATTGAAGAAATATTATAAAATCTTATTAGAGAAAGAACTGTTGGACTAAGGAGGATTTAAGGAGTATGTTTAAGTATTAAGATTTAGGTATTAAGCCAAACTTATGGATATTATTTAAAAAACGTTTTTACGAAAGATTAAATTTAATTTTTACACTAAATGGACTACGAAGCCTTTCTCCTGCTTCCCGTTTTGCTTAATATATTTTAATATTGTTTTTATTTAACTTCAATTGTATTTTTCAATATATTTATTAATGTTATTTTTCAAATACTTTTAACCGAGTATTATTATTATTATTATTTAAGTATTAGTCGAGGTGATTCCAGCGTGTAATTATTTAGACTAATTATTTGATAAATTAAGATTGTTTTGAAAGTGCGGAAGTGGAGGAATCGACGATGAAATGAAATGGAATAAATTATAGCGCAGCTAAAAGTATTAACGAATTCAGATGAAGAGAAAAAGAACTTGGAAAATCAATAAAATTTACGGAAGTATTTATTCTTTGTCTAATTAATTGCCTTGAAAAAGCATAATATTAATGTCTTTTTAATAACGGATAATTTTTTTTTAATCTTATCGTTATTGCTAACATTGTTGGCTCGATCTAAATATCAATAAAAATAGGTCATTATAAATTAAAAACGAATTAAGAATGAACGTCTCTGAATTTTTTAATATTAAAGCGAATGAGCGCGAGAGAGGTGGGGGGAGGGGGAGGGGGTAGTGCGAGAGAGAAAGATATATATATATATATATGTACATATAACGTATAATAAATGCGCTGTGAAGGTAGGGTCTCTTAAATGACATCTACGTTACTGAGCGCATAGAGTGAGGGAAATTGTCTTGAGCTACATATACACGAATAGGAATCACGAGATTACTTAGTCGCACTCCAAAGTCTAAAGTCCGGAGTTCATTTCGTAGGCACGGTTATCTCGATATATCGAGTGACAATCGAATACAAGTGACGCTAGAGGTGTTAGAATATAAGGCAGAGGCGGAACACAATATCCGGCGAATCAACGTAAATTAGCTGTCAAAGACAAATTTTACAAGGTGAGCCCTGATGTATTAATCACGATTTAATCCTTCGTCGATCGATCGCTCGATCCCTTTCCGTACCTTCGCCAGGCTATTATTCATTAAGCGCCAGAAATTATTGATATTTATCAATGCTCACGAAAGCTTGCACAATTGACATATACGTCCCGTCACTTACCCTATTAACGGTAACCAAAGGCTCCAATTTTTCAATTCCCATCATTAATAACAATTAACTGTCATTACTTGCGCATACCTGCGCTCCTTTACCTAACAGACACGTGCGCCTATACGATGCCTCAAGCAGTATTTAGTTCTCGTGTTTTTAAATGAAACGTATAAAAATATTGCCACGTCTAGTGGTGTCGGTGGAAAATGTATTTTAATTAACGGACGATTCTTAAATATCTGCAATTGAAATAGAAAATTTATTGTATCTCCGAATGGAATTTCGACCGACGCAATCATTGATAAGGCTCGGAACATAACCTAAAAATCTAATGATCTTAAATGTCACTTCTTTCTCGTGGGATCATCAGTACGTAGCGACGTCACGAGAGCATAAATAAATATACGAAATACATTTGAATTACAAATTCATCCCTCGTTTGCATTGCAATTTTTTTGTTTCCTCGTTATTTAGAAGGTTTGTCAAACGTAACGTTAAAACGGGCAAATAAAATAATATTTATACCTTAATGAAGATTCACGTTACTTTCGTATTAAATTAAATAACGATTTTCTAAAAGCTAAGGTAAGAGGACCGAGGAGGAAACGAATTTAAAAGCTTATTTTCGAAATTACGATTTATGATGATCTTTACTTTACTTTCCGGCGTATTATAAATATCTTAACTTTCACCGTACTTTCACCACTGGATACCTCAAAAAGCGTCTTAATCCAATGTTACTGAAAATGTGTCAATTTTACTTTCCACGTAAGTTGTAACGTTATTATTTTATCTAAGAACCATTTTGATAAAAATAATCAAAATAAATAGATTTTAATTTCTTATATAATTTTCCTTGATAGGTCGTTCGAGTGACGTAGCGATTTAGTTTTTTTTTTCTCTTATTCTTTTATATCACATTTTATTATATTTTGTTTACCAATCACCGCATCAAATTCTTCATTTGTAATTCGAAAATGTTGTTACGGTTGTATAATAAAATTAATTATTAATTAATATTTGTAGTCATTGTTTGTAAAATACAAGCTCTATTTATTTTATTTATTTTTTTTTTTTTTCGAAAGCGATTGTGTAGTGAAAGTCACAAAAATTTAGAACATAATTTGAAGTATTTGAAAGTTAACGTACCAATAACTTTTTACGTAATTTTATACACGATTTTTTATTTTTTTATTAAATAGCTACCACGCGTATTTCCAAATGGATTATCAACTTTAATAACAACTATTTTTGTAATCCAATAGCATAGGTCGAACATTATTTTGCTTATAAGCATAGACGTTACACAGGAAACACAGTGCGAATGGTATTTTAAAATTAATGTAAACGATATCGTTAATTTATAATTGCACAATAGAATGTTTATGATTTGAAAATGATCGGAGTGGCAACAAGTTATTATTATTATTCCCTCTGTTTGCAAAAATTGTTTTTACTCGAGTCTGGTTTAATAATACAAGAAGCAAAAACTAAAAGAACTAAAAAAAGAAAAAAAAAAAAAAAATTGTGCCGAGTCATCGCGAATACGATTCACAAGAGATAGATCACTCACTCGCTGCTTGCTTATCCTCACTAACGAGTATTAGTGATTCGCCTCGTGGAGGCCTCGCACGCGTTATTAATCCGAGAAAAGTGACGGGATGACGAGGCAGGGGATGCGTTAAATATACGTATAATTTTCAGGATAATGGCGGACAATGTGAAGAATTCAACGAATAACGATGAGGCGAAAGTGCCGCACTTGGAGGTGCTCGATCGCGTTAAGAGCATACCGATCGTCCAGTCGGCGATCGAAAAGACCGGGTCGACTTACTCGCTGGTAAAGGACTCGCACCAGCTGATCAACTGGGCCCTGAATTACGCGGAGGCCGGGCTTCATTACGCGACGGCGACGGCCGTACCGATCGCCGCGCCCTTGGCCAAGAAATTCGAGGGCCAAATAAACAGCGTCGACCAGAAGCTCTGCCACGGACTGGACATCGTCGAGAAGAGAGTGCCGATTTTCAAGCAGCCGACAGAGAAGGTATTATTATTACAATAACATCTAATGCTACTTGCACTAGATCTCCTCTCCATCCCCCCTCCCCCTCCCCGCCCCATGGAGCGCATTCGAGGCGCGACCAACGGTCTGTATGAAGTCGAGGACTGTCGAGTTGTCCAACGCTTCGAGATCGTTTCACAAGCGTCGTTCTCTGGGAGCCTGAATTATCATTTCTATGAAACAATTAAATCGGATGATTTTCCTCAAAGTCATTCGCTCAACGATTCGCTTGATCCTCTCTTGAGTGGCTGCGTTTGTTGCGATTTCTCGAGCCGCCGAGCCCCGAGCGGCGGTTACATGCTAAACTGGCACTTCCGATGCAGTAAATCGTACGGCGGAGCCCTCGATTCGCATTAATTGCTATAGGGATCCAAGGCAGCAGCAGTAATAGTATTAGGACTATTAGCGAGTAGTAGTGAGTAGTAGCGAGTAGCAGTAGTAGCAGCGAGTAGCAGTAGCAGTAGCAGTAGCAGCAGCAGTAGTAGTAGCAGTAGTAGTAGCAGTAGCAGTAGTAGTAGTAGCAGTAGTAGTAGCAGCTGCAGTAGTAGTAGTAGCAGTAGCTACTACTAGTAGTCTATTCCTCGGGAGCATCGAGATCATAAAGAAAGAAATTCGGAAAGCTTTGCATTAAAGTTACGAAAAGCTGCGGATAAAATACGATCGGATTGCCTTAAATTATCGACCGGCCGTTACGTTGGAGTGTGTATACATATATATTTCGAGGCTTGCCAGCCTATTTGTATAATATAGACGAAAACATTAGTTAACGGATAAGAGGACGGGCGTATGTCATCGACAATCATCGCGTTGTTATTAAACAATCTCAATCTCGCCTGTCGGTCTTTCTACTAAATAATCGACTTTTAACCGGTACGTGGCTTAAAACTACAATCCCGAGACCATCGATCAATTTCTCAGTTTTTTCGCTCCCTCTTCTCTAGGGTCTGCCATTTTTACCCAGTGCTCTGTCTCTCTCTCAATCTCTCTCTCTCTCTCTCTCCCTCGCGAGGCAAAAAACCCCATTGCTCACGCGTGCTCGTAATAGAAATCTATTTACGCACGAGCGCATTGAAATTATTAGTCTCGTGGATGGCCGATCCGTAATTACGAGAATAGATAATAATAATAATTAAAGGCTCGTTGTTATTAAGGATTGTGGGAATTAAGAAAAGCCTTAATTGGGATTCTTTAGCGTAATTAGTGGCAATATTACGAGGCGGCAATCGTATTTGGCTTGTCCAGGTAAAAGCTAAGGATTCCATGGGTTCGTACGGTTTTCTTGATTTGCCAGTTTCGCAAATAACAACGCCGTTATTAAATGACGGCAGATATGTAAGATTGATTGCATTGGCCACCAGATCTACGAGGCGGCGAAGCACGTGATGAACAGCTCGCTTCAGCCGACGATCGAGAAGTTGATGGCCGCCAAGGATTCCGCCACCACCCAAGCGACGACCCTAAAGGACATTAGCGTCCACAAGGCCAATGAAATTCTCAGTACACATTACGGGTCCATGGCCGTCCAAGGCGTCGACAATACCAGCGTGCTGGTCAACCGTCTCCTGGACCACTATTTCCCTCCGGCAGAGGGCGAGGAGGAAAAGCCAGGTAGTTGAATTTTATTGATAACGATTACTTGATGAGCGAGCGCGCTCCCGGGATCGATATTATTCGAGAGGATGGCGCGTTTAAGGTAGCGGTAATGAGGATTATATACCGAGCCTGTATATCTGTATATGTATTTATGTGTAAATATGTTCACAGCCCCGGTATCGGCCGACGAGAACAAGGTCCTCCACGCCGTCCAGACGATCGGCCAGCTCTCGAGCAAGACCGCCAACAGGGTCTACCACTCGGTATCCGCCCAACTCAAGACCGTAAAGAAAGAGGATGTCGCGAATTACATGGCAAGTGTTGTATCGATTCTCCATCTAGCGAATTTTTTGAATCTGAGTCAGAAGGAGGGGGCCGCCACTGCCACTGCCACTGCCACTGCCACTACCACCGCCACTGCCAATGCCAATGCGCCAGCCAATTTGGTTAATTAAGTGCCCGCGACATTGTAAAGAGACGACCCTATCAACGAAACTTTATCTATTCTAAATCAATAAAAATCCGTCGATAAGAAAATGATAAATGATAAATGATAAACTCCAATAAAAGGCAGAAAGAAAGCCTTTCTCTCTTATATATAAAATACATCGCGACATCGTAAATTTAGATATATTTATTGCGCATTATTGCTATCGCTCTTACTACTACTACTACTACTACTACTACTACTACTACTACTACTACTACTACGATTATTATATTGCAATGTGCAATTGTTAATACGAACCGAGTCACGCAGAATTTCATTGGCTCCCCATATGGAATTCACGGTCGTGATAGATCATACAGTACAAGTTTTTACGAAATTTTTTTATACATGTTGTTGTTACTATTATCATTGTTACCATTATTAATTATTATTATAATTCCTGAAGAGTATACTTTAAAGTAATATTTTTTTAATGTTTTAATAAACTGTTTGAAGATCATGTGACACGAATGCTGTTTTAATCTTTAGCTCCTTTAGAATCCTCTAACCAACCTCCGAATTTAAAATTTAAAAACTCTTTCAAAGACAATTAAATATAATAGACAATTAATAGGATCGAACGAATCCTTCCGGCTCTTCTTACTACTCGTGGATATAAAAATGAAGGATGCCGTCGTTACTCCTCTACGTTCTAAATGTTCGTTGATTGATTATATCGTGATAGTAAAAGCCGATACGAACTACTGGCATCGAAGCGATTAAAAAATTCATAAACGCTTGCTCGTTTCGCTATTGGTAATAAAAGACGCGTTCTCGCATCGGAGCTTAGAAATCCGCCGATTGATTAATACAAGTGATATTATTATTATTATTTTAATCTCCGATAATAATACGTGAATGATAAATGAAAAAGTTCTGAAATTACGTTTTCGCGCAATTCCAGCACTTATGTTTTCAGATGTACGCGTTAAGTATATACGTGTGTGCTTTGGTAGTGCAATTGAATGGAATGGTAAGTACCGAATTGAAAATGACGCAAGTACGATAACAGCTCTACATATTACAATATTGTAGTACGCCGCCGTACCGCGTTATATATAGTACATGTAGGATTTTATTTTGTTTACAAGCTACAATGTCGGTGGAGAAAGTTGAGAGGTAATAAAAATTTAACGTTTTAATTATCTTCATCGTTAAAAATTACGCCAACATCTATCGATTTAGTAAGAATAATGCAAAAGTTAATACATCAAATGCATTTTTACGATGAAAATTGCATTTTTTGAGGTTATGAATTGGCTATTTTAATTGGCAATTTTAACTTAATTTAATATGATGAATTCAATTTTTTAGCACAACTGCGGAGAATGTGGAGAATTCGAAAGCCAACGTTATGGATGATAAAATGAATAATAAATTTGAAGAGAAGCCTAAGAATGACACTAAGTCTGAAGAGCTGAGTGAGAAAACCAACGGACGTAATGTTATCAGTGAAATTGGAAATTGTTATTGGTAAATGCACAATTAGACATGAATCTAACATCCTATTTAAATGATATCAATTGAACCATTCCATTTGTTCCAGTGGAAAGGATAGAAATTTAAATATTGCGGAACTGTTGTGTGCCAGTTGTACAAGGTGGTTTCACGAGTCTTGTATTGGCTATCAATTGGGGAAATTGGTTCCTTTCATGACAAATTACGTCTTTATGTGTAAGAACTGTTCACAAACAGGTTTAGAGAGTTTCAAAAAGAATCAGGCCCGTAAGTTCGTGCACCAATTGTAGAATACTCATTTCACTTACTGCTGACGACTTAATGTTTTTCAGAGTTTCCACAAATGTGCGTCACCGCAATAGCAAATTTAATGCAAAGCTGTCAAAAGGAGAGTAATTCCAGAACGTTTTTTCATAAGGATCGAGATGTCATTCCATTTATAGAATGCCATTGGGAAAGCATGACAACAATGCCACGGAGAGTAACGCAATCATGGCATTCGAGAGTCAGTATTTTCTCAATTAAGCGAATTTCACCCTTAAAGAAATAAAATAGATAGCTTTCATTGAAACACATGTATTTCAACTCCTTCCTCGTACTGAGGTAGAACAATTGACATGATAGCCATGCATATTTATAGACGTACTTTTTTTTTAAAGATTCACAAAGCCCTGACAAAGGATCTCGGAACACTTTTTATAATGGACGAGAGCAGCTCCGAAGGTCAGCTGTACGGGCTCGCGAGCTCGGATTTAACAACAATTAAGCCAAATTACGAAGGAATGGTTAAAGGAGGTAGGTTACGTGGCCAATGAAAGCAAAGTGGAAATTTAAGGCTTCGTTAGTCTAAAGATAACTTGGCTCGCTCAGCAACTTGTGTACGCGATAATTAATCTTATCAGAATTACGTTTATCTGTTAACCGAGATTATATAATAAAGATCTAAATGACAATGTCGAGGCTCTGAGCAAGCGATGGAGATGCTTGGCTCATAAATAAAGAGTATATTTACAATAAGGGATTGCTTTAGCGCCAATTCCTGGTGGGATCCGAGGGCGCAATGCGAAACGGAAATTTCCTGGCGAGGGTGCAGGGACTGGGCCGGGCAAGAAGGGCAGAGGCTCGGACATGACTGCCCCGAAGCTACCAGCTCACGGGTATCCACTGGAGCACCCCTTCAACAAGGATGGTTACAGATACATTCTAGCCGAACCCGATCCCCACGCGCCCTTCCGACAAGTAAGTAAGCCCAAGCCTTCGGATCCTATTTATCTGCCAACGAACGATCGCGGTTGGATGAATCCTTTGAATTATGTCCTTCAGGAGTTTGACGAGAGCAGCGACTGGGCCGGGAAGCCCATTCCAGGGTGGCTCTACAGGCCATTGAGCGCGAGCGTCGTACTCCTTGCACTGCACGACCGAGCGCCGCAGATGAAGGTGTCCGAGGACAGGCTGGCCGTTACCGGTGAAAAGGGATACTGCATGATCAGGGCGACTCACTGTTAGTCAGTACTGCTCGACCGAAGGAGGGGGGAGGATCCTATGTTTGTATGTTGCTCGTGTGTTTCAGCGATATGCAAAGGAGCCTGGTACTGGGAAGCGACTGTCGAGGAAATGCCAGAGGGCTCGGCGACGAGGCTCGGCTGGGGTCAGGAGTACGCCAACTTACAGGCTCCCTTGGGATACGACAAATTCGGCTACTCTTGGCGCTCCAGGTAAAATGTCCACTCCCCCGTTCCCCAGTCCCCAGTCATTGTCTTAATCCGTTGTCTCGTATGTCGTTCCATGTAGAAAGGGTACGCGTTTTCACGAAAGCCGAGGTAAGCATTACAGTAAAGGCTACGGCGAAGGCGATACATTAGGATTTCTAATTATTCTACCAGATGTATATAGTCCAAACCATATTCCTAATACGTATAAGGATCGTGTAAGTCTCATGATGGCACATGATAAAGCATAACGCATAAAGCATACATAAACCGAGTGCTATAATAATTCAAGAAATTCATTTTAGCCGCTAGTTAAATTCAAAAGTCATTTGTATTACGAAGAAAAGGATCAAGTTCCTGAAGCCGTCCGAGCTTTGAAACCTCTTGTAGGAAGTAAAATTGTTTACTATAAGAATGGAGTTGCGCAAGGAGATGCATTTGTAGATATTTATAACGGTGCTTACTATCCCAGCATTTCCATTCACAAAACTGCCACTGTATCTGTAAATTTTGGACCACATTTTAAATATGCCCCCAAAGATCTTAGCTTTAGAGGAGTGAGTAACAAACACATTATCATTTTAATTAATAATAACATGAGGGTTATTGGGGAACTTAATATCAATGGAAATAACTTTCACACAATGGTTTTGATTCCTTACTAATGCTTTTTAATTAACAATTAAGAATTAATTAACAATTATATTAATGTGCAAGCGCGCTCCTTCTCACCAATTGCACTAATGCGACTGAAACTTTTTATTTTTTAGATGTTTGAGAAAGCAGAGGAAGCTATAGCGGAACAGTCGATGGCAGACATGCTTTATTTTACAGAGAACGAGGGCAAATTAAGATTGGACACCTTTACATTATGACATTAGTAAACGTTTTTTGTTTCGCTTCTCCCACTTTTTTTTTTGTTCTTTCTTTTTTCTCCTTATACTATGATTGTTATTTTAATTGAATTCATAAGACAAATCAATTTTATCGCTGATTTAATTTAAATATAATTTTTGATAAGGAGAGTTTAAATATTTATACATGCATACATGTATATGTATTTGTATCTTTCAATTTTTACATAGAAGAACTATTACCGTGTATAAAGATGTATGTACCATATAAAATTGACTATAATATTTACATAATTATAGTAAATTGATATTATCTATGTTTTTAGAAAAATATGAAGTGAATTGTTCATTTGCATCATAGTCAATTACATCCGCAATATAATTTTATTGTTAATAAAACAATAAGATTGTTAGGATTTTGTATACTTAGGCTCGAAGCATAATTTAAAAACTTATGTACAATTATTTACCAAATCCGCCCCTACAACTAGGACTTGGTTTGATATCCTTGTCACTTTCTTCCCATTGATTTGGCGTCTTTGTCTTGAAAAGTAATATGAAATTATTTAATAATGAAAATAATGAAAGCCAGCCCGAATGAAAGCTATATACTCACTACGATGGAAAGTGCATGAACACCATTTTGTAATTCATCGCTAAGTAAATCCATAACCATTCTATGTCGCTGTATCAAAATAAAATAAATATTTTTCTCAAATATCATAACGACTGTCTGCCTCCTTCGATTTACGTGCCATTAATAATTAAGTAAATTTATAATTAGTTCACCTTAATCAACGGGACGTTTTCAAATTTTTTTGATACGACGACAACCTTAAAGTGCGTTTCCGAACCCCTCGGGACATTGTGCATGTAGGATTCGTTGGTCACATCAATATGCACCGGCAGGAAGGTTTCCTCTAACTTTTTTCTAATCAACGACTCTACAGGCTTCGGGTATAACATTTGAGTCATATTGCGAATGAAAAGGTTGCAACTACAATTATAACCTACAAATAAGGCGTATAAGATCATAGTAAAATAAATGCCCTCGCAAGGGAGGTAAGCATCCGAGCGCAGACCGGACGAAAGCTCAAGGAGCTTCCTCCCTCCCTCCCTCTCTACCGCCCTCCTTGCCCCGCCTAACTACCCGCGAACATCTTTATTTGCATAAGTGCGTTGTTGTTTGTTTACACGTAAGACTTACCTGGTATTATTTGGGCCAAAAACCTTAACATTTACAAAGGATTTGCTTTTTGTCCGTCAAAGTCGAAGAATGGTTTTGGTTTTGGTTGATTGTAGCGGCGGCGATGGCGGGGGTAGGAGAGAGAGAGAGAGAGAGAGAGGAGGGATACTTAAAGGAAGACGCGAAAGTATCGCTGTTTATTAAGAAAGCGATCGATAGGCAAGAGTGCCGTAAAGTGCCGTAAAGTGCCGTTTTCGACGAACAGCTGTTTTCCACTCCCGTCGCCGATCATGTCACGTGACGATCGTATCGTTCGCGGATTTTCTTGGGGATTATTCCACTGGCGGCACTGGCGCGAAGCGCAACGAGCCTCCCGTTCTCTGCTCTCGTCATACGACCGAACGGAGCGATTTATTTGACTTACGATCCAGGATCGACCTTGGCGCGCGCGCTCGCTCGCTCGCTCGCTCGGTTGCGTTCGCGTAATAAAACAGAGCCGAAGATCTATTTTGTGGCGAGTCGAGGCGCGCGCCTTTCTTAATAATTAGATAGAGAGAAAGAGAGAGAGAGAGGGGGGGAGAGAGAGTGTGTGTGTGGAAAACGGGATTCGGGATGTGAAATGACAAAGTAAGCCGACGATCGTACGCTTGAAATACTTTATTTGACATTGTTGTATTCGAACACTGAGAAAGAAAAAAATAAAATAATAATAATAATCGTAAAGCTGCGCAGAGGCTTTTCTAACGATACAACATTATTCGAAAAATTCGCGTTATTATCAAGTGACTAGGAAATAAATGAGCACAGCAGCTTCGATCTATTGTAATTGCTTTTACTTGAGAAAAAGTAAAGAAAGAAAGAAAGAAAGAAAGAAAGAAAAAATGGTACGGCTCGGGTTTGTCTTCTTGTCGTCGTCGTCGTCGTCGTCGTCATCGTCGTCATCGTTGTCATCGTCATCATTAGAATGATAATAATAACCTTATTGTAACATAGATTCGATAGATATGTGTTTAGGCACGTTATACATGCCTTTGTTCCCGAGGGTGCGCAACGCTTTCCCTTCCTTACTTGCATTCCTTTCATTTTCGCTCGATCGTCTTGTTAAATGTTAAAGCCGTCGTCAGAGCTTGAACGGGAGCTTTAATATTAAACGGTCCTTATTACTCCTTGTTATCTCGACCATGTCACCACCCTCCCCCCAGCTCGACGTTGTCTTCGGCTAAGTGAAAGCGATATTATATTTTAAGGTAAATAATAAGCGGCTCTCGGTCCGTTATTTTACAAAGCAATAATAATGTACATTCACAGCGGCGTCGAGTCGACGATCGATACCATCCGGGATTTCGTGACAAGAGCGGCTCGGCATAAGATGCCGATATGGGAAGGTGATCATTAATCGAGATACTTTTACTTCTTCGTCTACACAAAATCGCGCTCTCTTCGGAACTCAAATCGGCCAACAAGAGGGCCACGCGCGCACCCACACATCATCATCATCATCATCATCATCATCATATTATTATCTACTTGTTTTTTTATTTTTCTCCATTTCTACTTTTTCCTTTTCGCGTTTACTATTATGATTATTATCGTTATTACGCGTAAGACCGAACGAGCGACCTACATATAATACAACAATTCAACTAAAATACCTTGGGTGTTAGTATGTAGTGTGAGCTCAATATGAGCCGTCGTACGAGTTAGAGTCTCAGGTCGACCCTCGAACGTTTTGTCGGCGGTATCGCCACGGGAATAAGCGAACGGCGAGTTTCTTTAACATTGTCAATATGAGAAAGACGTTCCCGTGGGGATAGCCAAGAAGAATCGAGAGCGCGGGGTCAACCTCTTAGAGCTCGCTTATATATACACATACAGGTATGTATATAGTACACAAGACTTTTACAAAAGAAAGAGAAATAATACGCGCACGTTATTGCTTCTTTTTACATCTATTTACAATGATAGTGTGATACGGAGCTGCCAAGGTCACAATGAGTTACATAAACCATTTTATAATTAACATGAAAACGAGACGGTACACGAGTCCTGATTACTCCTGCTGATACAAGTGCTTTTAAGGGTCGCCCCAACGGGTTCTCATACATTCATCTTCGTCTTCGTCTTCGTACCTTTCTTATCCGCTCTCGTTTAATCCATGCAATTGATGCTCCTCCATGTGTTTCTGTCTGCTTTACAAAGATAATACTAGTGAGGCTCTCGAGTTAAAAGATTGCGAGAACAAAACAAAAAAATAGAAAAAAAAATAACAAAAAAACAAAAAGAACGATAGAACGTTTTTACAAAAATTAATAATGGCTGTATACTTTGACCAGTATTTTTTTTTTTTTTTTTATCGCTAGGCGATCCACTCGAGCTACATATAAATACTTCCAGCCTCCCCGGATCAATGTCTTTCATCGAATCTCGGTCGCTTTTCGCTGAGATATTTTACAGTTTTACAGAATCTTACTTACATATGCACAATGAGAACGGAATAAGAACGGATCTTGGGTTAATATTGGGTACACGAGTCTGTCGAGGTGCGCGCGAGGGTATTAACAATAAACCTGCGGGGATGCGGATTTTTAGTAGGTACGAACACGCAGACACAGGAGGAAGTTTGAAAGTTTCATGTAAGCTTTCTACGTAGTATTATTATTACTATCATTATTATCATCATCATCATCATCATCATCATCATCATCATATTATTATTATTATTATTATTATTTTGTTTGTTTGTTTAACACTTTCAGTCTCATTAAGGCTTCTGTACAAAATTTTGCGCTGCGTCGTCCCCGAACTTGCATCTCCGTAGCCGACATTAGATGTCTCTGTTCGCCGATGTCCGAGCAACTGCGAGATATGACGAGTCGGGGAATGTGCGAAGGTAAGGTAAGGTCCCGGAGAGAAAAAGCGCGGCTCTTTCGCGAATCGCTCGGCTGTCTCATTCAAATTGTCAAATTCAAAATCGTCAATAGAAGAAAAATGAGCGTGGCCCCAGGTGCTCGGGCTTCCTGCCAGCCTCGATCCGATAATCCCTTTAAAAGTCCTTGGCTCAACGTTAGTTGTTTCGTTTGTCGTGGTTATCGTCGTCGACTGAGATCGAATGACGCGAGCGACCCGCGGACGACTTGTTTCCCTCCTCGGATCGTCGGCGTCTCCAGGAGGCGGCGACGGCCGTTGGGTCTCGGCTCCCCGGCGGCACGGAGACGACGGATAAAACGGAGAAAAAGGCACTTTGACGCACCGATGCGGGTGACGGGGAATGTGGTAAGAGAGCGAGCGGCTTTCATAACGGCGCTCGCGGATTGCATCCGAGGCTCGTGACCTTCGCACGCGCCGCTCGAACGGGGCCGCGCAGATGTGGTGAAAAACCTTTTCCCCAGAACAGATACTCGGTACTCGGTACTCGGTGCTCGGTACTCGGTACTCGGTGTACGCCTCTCTGCGGTCGTTAGTGGCGCCCGAGCCAATCACACTTAATCGGCTAACGCGCGAGTACTATCATCAGAGCCGTTGACACTGCCCTGTCTGTCACGCTGCTCAAAGGAACGGAGCTACACACATGCGCGTCGAAGATTCGTGTCCGTGTAGAGGATCGAGGTATCGCTTACAATCTTTGCTCGTACGTATCAGCGATCGTTATCCTACTATTCCGTACTACTGGACATTTCTTCAGTATCATGAGCAAAGAAAAGAGAAACTTACATTGTTCTTTCTTTCTTTTTTTTTTTTTTTTCCTTTTAATTCGATTCCCGCTCATCTCAATCTGTCGCTATACAAATATAACGCGCGAGCGGTCAGATTTTTCCCCTCATTCGCACACGCGCAGGCATCCAAATTTAAAAAAATATCGTCGTACCGAAAAACAGTAATAATAATAGTGGTAGTAGTGATGGTGGTAGTAGTAGTAGTAGTAGTAGTAGTAGTAGTACTAGTAGTAGTACTAGTAGTAACAAAAATAATAGAAATAGTAATAGTAGTAGGGGTGGTGGTGGTGGTAGTGGTAGTGGTGGTGGTAGTAGTAGTAGTAGTAGTAGTAGTAGTAGTAGTAGTAGTAGTGGAAGTAGTAGTAGTGGAAGTAGTAGTAGTGGTAGTAGTAGTAGTAGTAGTGGTAGTAATAGTAGTAGTAGTAGTAGTAGTAGTAGTAGTAATAGTAGTAGTAGTAGTATGTAATGATAATACAAAAGACGTTGAAAAGATTCGCTCTCGCATTCGTTCGCTTCTCAGACATTCGATCACCGAGCTCTACTAGAAAAAATCTCATCGCACGGTACATAAAGGTCGTCCTTTGACTAATTGGTATTCCATCCTTATCTAAAATACAATTTAATACGGGAAAGCATATTGTTTGAACAGTTTCAAGGTCTGGTTTTCAACGCAGATGCGGCAGCCTCGTTGTATCCAAATCGCCATCGTCGTCGTCGTCATCGTCCTCGTCCTCGTCGTTATCGTCGTCATCGTCATTGCAAGTTCTTCCTGCCGAGACTGGATTCACTGGACGGCATCCCCGTCAATAGACGTAGATCGTCTTCAGTTGATCCTTGAGCTCTGGAGGTATGGCGCACGTCTCGGTCTCCGGCTTCCTCTTCACCAAGCGACGCCAGCGTCCGCCCAAATTCTTTCGGAAGCCCTTGGCGAAACCCTGCCTATCTGACTGGAGCCCATGTACGAGTGTGTCCTAGAAAAAAAAATTACACGTATCCGTTAGTTATGATCCATCGCTTACTCCCCCCCCCTCTCTCTCTTAATTTATCAAGCTCAAGGCTCGGGCAATCATTCGAAAGGATAATGAATAAGCTTTTGGTTCGTGATTCCTCATCACTTGTTATGTGCTCTTCCTGCAAAAAGGAAGCGTATAACTGACACAAGACACCCTTTCCCTGTATACGTATATATATATATACATGTCTTCCGGTAAACAACCCCGAGGTCTCGTAGCAGTTATTGCTAGTCTATAACTGCTTACATTGACGCTCGCAGGGTTTCCTGCTCAGCCTTTGAAGATCGTTACCCTTAGGAAATTAGACGTCACCGCTGCAAAGCCTATATACATATGCATATATACATATA
The DNA here is from genome assembly GCA_018883505.1 of Ceratosolen fusciceps. NCBI lineage: Eukaryota > Metazoa > Arthropoda > Insecta > Hymenoptera > Agaonidae > Ceratosolen > Ceratosolen fusciceps. The sequence goes on from RCIC01000008.1 coordinate 7,651,841, forward strand.
AACACGCGTACGTATGTACGCGTTTAGAGAAATAGCTATCTATGCGAGAGGGAAAAAGTGTGGAAGGGAGAATGAAAGAGGGTCACTGTAAGAGGAGACTCTCGCTTGCCTTATACTCTGCTTTAAAGACGTAAGTGGGTTCGCAGCAGATATTGAAAATCCGCGTGTACAGGGAAATCATTGACCGTCGGGAGTAGCGATTGACAGTTGCGCAACTGCTCTTCGGTGGCTCACTAAACTAAATACCCGCATTACGCTCGAAAAAGTAAATACGAAGCTGTATTAAGTCGGGGGACGGGGTTGGGGGAGGGAGGATCGCACCGGGGGGAAGGAGTGACGATAGGAGTGGAAGGGGCGATATTCTTGGCAAGAAAGCAATTACGTGTACAAAAAAAAAAAAAAAAAAAAAAACAAGAAAATAGTGCAGATGGGGCCTTTGGGGAGAGGATCATCATAAACAGATACCAGATAAGCGCGCGTGTCTATTTACGGTCCCCCACCCCAGCCCCTCACCTACCCACCCACCCTCGCTCTCTCTCTCTCTCTCTCTCTCTCTCTCTCTATCTCTAAAGAATAAGACCGAGAAGCGCGGAGATGAATAGATCGATATTACATTCTTTACGAGCATTACGAGCGGAGGAAAGAAAGGCGTTACGTATAAATATAAATACGACATGTGCCGCTTTCATTTTCATGAAACACTCGATTTTAATTATGAATCGAAGCTTCGCTGGCTCCCGGGTATTGATTCATCAGCGCGGAAGGAAGAAATAACGGACAAAGAGAGTGCATTGAATAAAGTTAAACCGAATAATATCGGCTGGTCGGACTCGGGGTGTACTGAGCCGACTCGACCGAGGGGTGAATTCAACTGGATTTAACCAGACTGCATTGCTTATTCAGCGGGAGTCGCTTGTATTCCCTCGAGCCGTCTCTCTGCATCTCTCTCCCTCTCTCTCTTGCTCTCTCTTTCTTTACATCTCTACTGTCGATAATCTCAATAAATAAAATTGCAGTTACGCAAGATAGAAAAAATAGGTACGAGAAAAAAAGAGGAGCGTGGGTCTGCCGGTTGACGGTACCGTTCCGACCCTCGACATTCGAGCGAACGATAGAGAGAGAGAGAGAGAGAGAGAGAGAGAGAGAGTTTGACGCTCGAGTGGAGATTGCAGGGCGCGAGGGAGACAGATAAAGCGAGAGAAAGCACGCAAATGGATGGGGTATAAAGAAGAAAGAGTGTCGGTGTGCACACACGCACGACTCGTCGGTATGGGAGAACGTGACAATACGCCAAAAGAGGCAGAACGAGACGGAAAGTTGGTTTTAGATCGATAGAGAAATAGAGAGAATAGAGCACAAACATACGCCCCCACCCCTCCCCAGCAGTCTCATTTTGGTCATTGAACCACGCGCCTGCAACTAACACCAACGTAACCTTGTTGCACCTTCTTCCGCCCACTACTCTCTCTCTCTCTCTCTCTGTCCCCCTATCTGCCTGTCATATTTCGATCACCCCTCCTCCTCCTCCTCCTCCTCTACCGCCATATTACTAGCTTGCTCGCTCGCACCTTTTCTCTCTCTCTCTCTCTCTCTCTCCTCTCTCTCCTACTGATTCACTCGCTGCCTACACGCGACTGTGCGTTATGTCCGCTATGGGATTTTGCTTTTTTTTTTTATCGATCGTTCCCATAGCTTTTGCCAGTCTTTCCCTCGGTACTATAAGAGCGTAAGAGAGAGAGAGAGAGAGAGAGAGAGAGAGAGAGAGAGAGAGAGAGAGAGAGAGAGAGAGAGAGAGAGAGAGAGAGAGAGAGAGAGAGAGAGAGAGAGAGAGAAAGTGTGAGAAAAAGGGAAGAGGGAGGGAGTAGAAAAGCGCACTCGTCGGAATGGAACGAATTTTGAAGACATTCGTAGTTGGCCGAGACAGACAGACACATTTTTGTTAGGCCATGCACTTTCATGTATATCATTAGAACACTATTAGGAGGCGCCTGCATGGCATATTGAAGCAATAAGTAAATGGAGACGAGTGGCCTAATGAGAAGTGGCATTAAGGTGGCCGATAATCGACCAATTATCCTAGCCTTTCTTCTCGGCGTAGCTCGAGAACCCCCGACGCCGACAACGCGACCGCGTAATTGCTCGAGGCTTATATCGCGCGGCGATTCTCTCTCTCTCTCTCTCTCTCTCTCTCTCTCTCTCTCTCTCTCTGGAGCGGATACATCCCCGGCTCCGGGAGTTTTCATCGCCGGGATGAGCGCTGGTAGACTTTCGACAGGAGCAAAATCAGTCCGGTCGGCCACGTTTTTACCCCGTCTACTCAAGGACGTACGACAACGTTTTTTAAGACTCCCCTCACCCGTCCCCTGACGCTATTCCTGACGCGGAGAGCCCGTACGAGCCCGGAAATCCTGTGCGCGATTTATGCATTATCCGTTGCTTTATGATGATCTCGGGGGCTCCGAGGAACCACCTCCTTTCTCAAGGAGAGCGGCAACCCCACGCCCCGCCCCCTGCCCCTCTCACCAGACGCCGAGGAATAATACGGTTCAGTTATTACCGCAAATCTTTTACCCCTCCCCCCCAATAACTTCGCCTAATACGAGTATGTACCTGAAAATGGCTCCGAGGATGCCACGTCGAGCGAAGTCATTGGCTTTTAATGAGGCAGCCGTCGTCGTCGGATCTTAAGCTTTCGTCGATAATGAGAAGACTCGTGTGGGATGGGTGGGGTAGGGGGTGGGGTGGGGGGAGATAGGACGTCTGCTGTAAAGCTGATGCCGGGAAGCTCTGGCCGAGGAAGCGAACTTGAGCCCGGTAACAAAGAGCATGGCGCGGGGCGGGGAGAAAGGAACGTTCGATCGGCAAGCAAACCCTATAAATGTAGTCGTTCCGCGTTTCCCCGCCCCCTCGCTCGCCATACTAAATTTAGTCGAGGGCTTCCGCAACCCATCGCGCGCCACCCTCTTAAAGACAATGCTTGTCGCACAGAGAGGTCAGAAGCGCGGCAGAACGTAAGGTTCTTTGCGACTCCGTCAGCAGTTTGTTTCCCTAGCCGAGGGCACCAATTAAATAGTACACGAGCCGTAGCTGAATCGTAGGAGATCTTAGGAGATCATAACGCGGAGCGCTACGATCGAGCCTCGACCTTGGCCTTGGCCTCGTCCTCGTCCTCGTCCTCGTCCTCGTCCTACCCGATCATCGTCCCCCGGCCTCCCTTCTCCACCAGTCTCACCACCACGCTGTTTATTTTATCCTCGTTTACTTTAACCGGGCTAATAAGAATCTGCGTTCCCGGCCTCCCCGTCCCCAGCTTAGCATTGAATTACAGGGACTTATTGTAGGACGGGCAGAGGAGGGCGCCCCGGATAATCCTGCAACCGTCGAAACGTGGCACTTGAAGAATCCGCTCGAGACGTCAAGAAGAGTTGCTTGCCGCCTCTCGAACTCCGCGTAGACAAAACAAATTTCGGCCTCCGTGTAGCAATTAATCGTACTAATCGTCGTATTTGTGCGCGTGAATGTAGTAGCAGAAGTAGTATTACGTAGGCAACGATAGCGGTACGAGGGATCGATGAATGGGGGAGGCCGTTATTGGGGAAGGCAGGGTCGCCCGAACAAAACGCAATTGCCCTGATAATCGATAGGGTTGAAAGGTATCCGCGGGCGCCGACAGCAACGCCGTCCCCTCGAACTAACAATAGAATTCGTCTTTTGCACGAGGTCCGAGTGCAGGGCAAGAGGAACAGGACGCGAGGCTATTGGGGTTTTCCCGTGGGTGGGTAAGCTCCTCTCTGCTCGGTATCTATCGTCTCGTAGGCGTGGGGTCGGTCTCGCATAAACACGTCGGTATCAGATCGGAGAGAGAGAGAGAGAGAGAGAGAGAGAAGAGGGACCAAGAGCCCTCCTATACAAGAATATCGCGGCCCGGCTATAAATACCGACGAGTTTCGCACGCGCGCAACAGCCGCCAGCTTACCCTCGGTCTCGTAGCTCGACCGCGTCGCCGACGCTCGAGGCGCTCGCGCGGCTTCCTTTAAGGATACGGCGAGGGCGCCGCGCGATTTTCGCCCATCCACTGGGTCACGGGCGCCCCGGCGCGGGAAGAAGTTTCCCATCCATCCCCGCTTTTGTACAATTAACGTTCGCGCTCTCTCTCTCTCTCTCTCTCTCTCTCTCTCTCTCTCTCTCATCTCGATTATCCTAGAGTCCGCCGGGCAAGTCATGGCATGGGGACGGCTACGGAGGTGTACGGGAGTCCTCGTAACGCGCTGCTACACTTTCTCGGAAAGGACGGAGACGATTCTCCTCTCCTCTCCCGCGGCATTTTCGTAGAAGAAAGCCGCGCAGAGCTCACGCTTCCGCAGGGGCTTTCCTCTTCTAATTCACCAATCTCCTCACTTAAACATACGCACACATTCGCGCGCGCGCGCACGTACACTCACACACACACACACACATATATATATATATATTTTTTTTTTGTTTATTAGAAAGATCCTAAGCTTTGACCGCGAGGCGCGTTAGGAAATCGGACTCGACTTAATGAAAATTTTGAGCTGTTGTTCGTGACTGCTTTATTTAGGTCGGACGTATAGAGCGTATAGAGTCGGGCGTGTGCGTGCGCCTGCGGTTGGCGGGGCTGTGGCGGCGGGCGACAAGGAGGCGGAAAGGAGAGTAGGCAGAAAAGAAAAAGAGAAAGGAATGAGAGAAACGCGTATCTTCTGCCGATCGAGCGGTGCTTCGTCGGGTCCCCCTTTCCCCCCCTCGCCCTCCCTCGTTCCTTAAAAACTCTCCTTGCGCTTAAAGCAGAGACACACACACACGCGCGCGCGCGCCTGCGGCCGTAATAATCCTCTACTCTTTTTTTTCTTGTCTTTTTTTTTGTTTTTTTTTGTTTTACGAAAGAGTGCCGCCAGTCTCGACGGGACTCCTCCTTGCCGTAGTAAACACATTGCTCAGGTTTTACACCTCGTTAAATTTAACACGAACCTTCGTATTTCATGGCTTTTTTCGAGGAACGAATACTCGAGCCCGTAATTATAAATAATAAAACGACGCTGAGCTTAGCCGGAATCGGCAGCCGAGGCGATTCTGTCTCGTGACGTTTATTCGCATGTTTGCTCTTTCTGCATAATAAGGAAGGTCAGGTAGGGATGACTGTCAGGGAGAGTGCGCAGAGCCACCCGAACCCGAGCGGAAATCGCGGACGGAACCTTTTTAAGGGATGAGCAAGAACTTGCACGCCATCCACGGCGTTAGATTCGATCTTCCTCGCGCGGCACCGCTTTATTTTGATCTTGAAGGAGATCATAGGGAGTAGAAGGCTGTCGAAATCTATAGTGAACGGCCCGTTGCATACGATGAATCATTACATTAACTGTAGACAATGTTCTCTTCATCTCGTTGTTGACATTATATTATTGCCGTCGCATTGAATTCTAATATCCGCGAGCGAGACCAATTGGCGGACGTAACTTTTAACTTGAGGAAAATCTTTCAAAACTCCAGTCCGCCGCCTCGACCCCCGCCACCCTCCAATCACGTCCCACTCCTCCCTTTAGGCCGTCCACCGACCCCCACCACCGCCGTCGCCGACCCCACGCGTCCATTATCCTCGAGCCTCGAGCTCGCAACAATAATCTCTCTCTCTCTCTCTCTCTCTCTCTCTCTCTCTCTCTCTCTCTCTCTCTCTCTCTCTCTCTCAGTCTGCGTATGTAGCAACGCCGCCGACTTTGGTAGGCTCACCTCGTGTCAAAAGTCCACGGACGTTTTTTTACACAAAGCCCAACAATGTAACCTTATTGAATTTCAGTGGCTGACGTTTTTCGTGAAAATAGTGTCCACCCTCCCCCCCTGCCCTTCTTTAACATTTAGGATAACTTTCTAATTACTCGCGCGCGGACAGTATTACTGGGTAATTAATTTTATTTTATATGAGACTGTGTCGGCTAATGGCTTAGAGCACGAGCTACGCTAAAAATATTTCGTTAAAACTTTGTGAAATTGACGTTTACGTAATGTTGAGCAATGGTATTTTGTAAATAATGAAGCTAACGCGGGGAAAGCTCACGGGGATTTTAAATCGAAAACGCCGATTCTCTCTCTCTCTCTCTCTCTCTCTCTCTCTCTTTGTCTCTGTTTCGGCTTCGATTGTCGAGCCAGAGAATGAGGTGCTAAGGCACGACGGCGATACAATCGAATTGTAAAATCATCCGTCAATTCGGGTACTCGTCTCTGACGTGGGTTGATCGGTCGGGGGGAGGGGCGAGTGGAGTCCAAGATACGCGAAAGTGATTAATGGAAAAGTCAACGCTTCGAGGACGAATCGTGGGTGCGAGAAAGTAATCTGCCGGTTTATTAGTTAAAAAGAAAAAAAAAAAAAAAAAAAAAAAAGCGAAGTAGAGCGCGAAACGGTGAAACGATGTCAGAGCGTAGCGAGCGTCGTTGCGGGGGCGGGGACGGTAGGAGCCATCGAGTGAGAGTGAGAGACCGATTATTCGTACGTGTTAAGCCACGTACATGCAGGACGGAGGCGCGAAGATGTGACGTCGCAGCGTTGCCGATTGTTTAGGATTTTTCTAGTTCTGCGACCTTACGTGCATACGCGCAGTCACATAACCGCAGATGCAATTATGCAGACGGCGCGTGCGGTCGTCCGTGTGCTCGTGAGCTCGATAGCACGTCGAGAGCGGGGCGCGGGGAGGGGACAGCCACGGGAGATAGACAGCTCAGTATTAATAAAGTTTTGCGAATGGTAAAATTCAATTATCATATTACATAGTCCTCTCGTCTCTCCTTTACCCTTATTATTATCGTTGAGCCTCACGTGCGCCTTGCAACGCCATTTTCATGATCTTTATTACTTGTTTACAGAATAATATAAAAATAACGTTACCCTCGAGTACCACCACTCGGCGCTTCGAAATTTCCCGAAGGTTACAACGCGTATATATCAAGTAAATGTCTTGAAGATAAGGCTACGATTAAACAAACGAGTTTATGAAGTTTCAATCTCTCTCTCTCTCTCTCTCTCTCTCTCTACCCTCCTTCCCTTTCCACCTTGGTCGAACCTTTTTTCCGCACACAGGCCGACACGTTCTCGAGCTAACGTAATTTAATTTCCAAAGTAACTGTAATTCCGAACGTGAAATTTATAATAGCTTTGGAACCGGTATTAAGCGAATGTCTTACGTTATTCGGGACTTTTATCAAAATAATTCAGGATTCGGATTTACCATTTACGTAACGTCTTATTTATTTTGAACTTGGATAATCGCCGATGACCCTAATAGCCTCGTTGGAAAGAAAAATTTTGTAAATAAATAAGCGTCGGCTTTAAACAAAAGCGGAGTAGTAGCAGGAGGAGGAGGAGGAAGAGAAAAAACGAGATGAGACTACTGCACGCGTAATTTCAGTAATAGTAATAGTAATAGTAATAGTAATAGTAATAGCAATAGCAATAGCAATAGCAATAGCAATAGCAATAGCAATAGAAATAGAAATTAATAATGGCAATGAAAATTCATCAAAGGTTATTGGGGTTATCGATGAAATCTTTGTCTCTGTCTAGAGGAGGATATAGAGGAGCCGCGCGTGGGTGGGGAGGCACGGGGACGGGCTGATCTTTCGTAACGTTCCGACAGAGTTGCAACGGGCAACCGCGCACGCGTACGTATAAATCCGTTTGAATAATAAGGAGGCTCGTGATTACCGAAGTGAGTGCCGGGAAATGAGTAAAATTGTAAACAGACGGCGAATAATCCACGTGTCGGGGCGTCCTCGCAAGGTGGGGATCGATAGCTGCATCGGAGCGAGCCTTGGCTTTTATCAAAACATTGTTATTTTCGTGGAGGCCGCACGCACACCTTTGCAAATAAAGCGTTATATGCCCGGGGAGCTCGGAACGGTAAGGTGAACCCTCGACAGGTCCCTTCCCCTCAACGTTTTAAAAGCCATTTTGCGTGTTCGAATGCCCTCTGCGGCCCCTTACCCTTTACCGGACGAGACATTCGGCACTAATATCGGCAATCGATCCCAAGCCGCGGCTAAGTATTCAAAGTCGTTCGATCCAAAGCCAATCCAAAGCCAATCCAAAGCCAATCCAAAGCCAATGCAAAGCCAATGCAAAGCCAATGCAAAGCCAATGCAAAGCCAATGCAAAGCCGAGCCGAATGAAAGAGACGTGTACGTGTGTGCGCGCCGATGTGAAAATAGAATCACTGGTAGCGAGGTATCGCGTATATTTTTACGACTCGGGTGGTGTGCACTTGTGCAGAGTGACTTTTCAGCAAGCAGCGGGACGCCGGGTTTTTTCTCTCTCGGCTTTTCATAGAAATTCAAAAGCGGCTAAAGGAATTATTGCCAAAGCCGAGGGATTGCGCAAGCCGACCATTTTCGAAACTGCGCTCGTGACGTACGGCCCTCGGTGGACCGCCCGATGGGGGGAGTGTGGGGGGAGTGTGTGTGTGTGAGGGGGGTAGGGGAGCGTTAGCCACCACCTGAGTCGACGTAGGTAGCGCGGGAAATTCGAAATTTTCCCGAGAGAGGGTTATTCGGCTTCCCGAGACGAAGTGAGTAGCGGAGGGGACGGACGAACGGAGGGAGTCACGCGAGTCTGCGTCACGACCTTTCCTCCGTTGCTGGCACCAAGACCGCTGACATAGACTCACGTCGGCTCGGCTCCTCGTTCCTCGCGATCGACGCCGATACTGCGTTGGTGCACCACCGACTCCCCGCAGAGCGGAGCTTGCGAAACTCGTCGGATCAACTAGCCTGACCTACTATATTATGTCGTCCTTTGTTATTGCTCTCTCTCTCTCTCTCTCTCTCTCTCTCACTCTCTCCTTCTCTCCTCGGCGCTCTTATCAGTCGAGGGCAAAAGTTCTCGTCGCCGGAGGAGACCTCGTTACACCGCTGATCGATATGTTTACGCGTGCCCACCTGTACGTGTACGTACGTTTTTCTTTCATACCAACGGCAAAGTAAGAGCTTGGAGCGATTTAAAATAATATCCCTTACAATTCCACGCTTCGTTTAGCAATCGAATCGTTGAACCTTAATTAACGAACGCGCGTATTTACCTGGCGCTCTCTCTCTCTCTCTCTCTCTCTCTCTCACTCTCTCACTCTAGCTATCCAACGCATTCGTCATGGCTCGTCGTTACGAATAATCCAGGCTGAAAAGTTCATCGGCTGCTGGCCGTTTAATCGCCAGGCTACGACAGAGTCCCGATCGCCTAATCGTGAAATTGCGCAGTTGCGGAAGTCGGAAAGGTCTTCCTCGTTGTCCGGACTGGTCCCCCGATCGGCCAGTTTTAAGGAAAGCCCGCGCGCTGCATAAGGCCATAATAGCCTGCGTGCGCATACCCACGCGAGGTAATAAGTATCCGTGATTAATCGCGCCGCGTAACATCGATCGATACCTTGGCAGGCGATTAATTAAGGTGCGAGTGGCCGAAAAAAAAAAAGCTTGGATCGCATATCGGTCTAAGGGTACCTTTCGGCTTGGAAAGCGACCTTAGCTCACGATACCCGTGTGATCGCAACTCGTTGGAAGTCTTATTGTTTGAAGAATTCGCCGACGACGCTTTTCTCATTCGTCATTCGAACAGTCCTCCCTGCCATGAAAACTACGTAAACCCAAAGTTAAGAAGAAGAAGAAGAAGAAGATGAAGAAGAAGATGAAGAAGAAGATGAAGAAGTTGATGAAGAAAAGAGATTCTAACAAAGAGAGGGGTCACCGACGACCTTACAAAAGCCCTTTTCCTTACGGAGGTTGATAAAAAGTGACGGAGCCATTAATAATAATAATAATAATAATAATAGAAAAATCTACTCGAAGAGCAGGAATGTTTATCGAATCGACTCGAGCGACATGTTATTTTATTCCTTTGCCGAGGAGCCGGAGCGCGCGTTGGAATGCAGGTAAGCTACAAGTTCTCGGCACTCGGAGATGATTATTGACGTTAGGTGGGCGCGGATAAAGAGGATCGAGAGCTGTACCGGGGAGCATCGATGGGAGCTCTTGGTGTGCCGGGCAGGAAGAGCCGTCGGCGATGGTGTCTCACGTGTCCAGTCATGAGCACACCGAGTACGTGCTAGTAGATAATGGTACTTGCGGGTGTGGGCGTGTCTGTGACCTGAAAGAAGCTGGGGCATCGGGAGGCGGGAGGGGCTCTGAGGAAGCAGCTGGCCGAGAGGGTCTGGAAGAAAGCCGCACCAACCTGATCGTTGTACAACGTGTACTGCGGCGGGGGCGTGTGGGGCGGCGGGTAGGGCGGTGGGAACTGCCATATGAACTGCTCAGCGCTCACGGTCGTGGTCGTGGTGCCGGCATAGCCACTCTCCGGCGTCGTCCTCTCGGCGCAGCCGTTATCGAGGGCGGCGACGATGGTGCTGGTGGCTGACTGGGCGGCCACCGCGCAACACGAGTCGATGCTCGTCGTGCTGCCCGTCATGGCCGGGTTGACTATGCCGCCACCCCCACCGGCGGCCTCCTCCAGCTGCCGCTGGTGCGAGGAATCGCCGCCACTGCAGCACTGTTGCACCTGCTCCGGGTGTACCGCGTTCCCGTGATGGGGATGCTGCTGCTGCTGCTGCTGATTGTGCTGTTGCTGGTGGTGATGGTGATGGTGGTGGTGATGGTGGTGGTGGTGGTCGTGCTGACTGTGTTCCTCCCGCTTACGAAGCTTACTGCGGACAAGCCGGATGGCTATCATGGTACCGTTGCTCCCGACCATTCTCTTGTATTTCAGGTACAGCCTCGTGAGCTTCTTGGCGACGTTGGTGGGAATTTTCGGGCCGGTATGTGGCCAGAGGTTCTCCCGAGGCTCGTCGGCCCCGAGGGAACTCTCGCCGCGACGTGAAAGACACGAATTTAAAACTCAGCGGCTCTCCTCCGCTCGCCTGTCTCTGGCTGCGTGGGTGCGTGCATGCGCGCCTCTCCTTCCCTCTGCGTGCGGAGAGACTGGAGGAACGGCGAGGCGAGGGGCCCCTACGTGCGCCCCGCGCCCGTGCGCGCGTCCACGGGAGCACGCAATCTCACCCCCCTCCCTTCCTACTCTTGGCTTCGCTCGAACTCGCTCTCTCTCTTTCTTTCTTTCCTTCTCTCTCTCTCTCTCTCTCTGGCCGTCTCACCCTCCTCACATGTATTTGTATACGCGCGGGTGCGTGCAGTCTTTCTCTCTCCCTCTTTGTCTCTCACGGAGCGCGTCCGTATACCAGCCTCTCCGCGCCCATATATATATATATATATATATATATATGTGTATATATCAATAACAACACATATGCGTATGCATGTATAGAGAGAGAGAAAAAGAAAAGGTAGTGCTGAGTTAGTTATATACGGGTAGCTCTATAAGTTTATCTCTGTTTCTCCGGCTCTCACGCACACAAGCGGCCGCCGTGACGACTAATAACACTACTGCTCTAGGGTTAACCGATTTCCATGCTACGTCCGCGCCTCGAGCACTGAATGCCCCCCTCGTCTGTTTGTTCCGGAGGGGCGCCTATAGCTCCGGGTGGATGGATCGCGCACTCTCGTCTCCTCCTCGGCAATTCCGCGCACCGCTGGCACAACAATAAAAACAAGCCACAGTTAATCGCTGGCGTGCGAGTCGCCGCGGACTAGGCCGGATTAGGAGTCCCCGCCAGCTACTGACTCTGCCGGGAAGGCGAATCGAGTCCGGGCTCGGGGATGGTAGATGAGCCGGGTGTTGTTGTGTTCGATACGGGTACGACCCTGCGAAGACGACCTGGAGCGAGGGAGGGCTCGCCCCCTTTCGTCACATCGAAACGACCGTGAGGTAGGAGAACACGTCTCGTCTCCTCTGCTGAGCTCGGCTCGAGACCGCTGCCGTTCGCCCGCCAGAGGACACGCGAGGCCCGACGAGGATTATCTGAGCCAGTGGCGCTCGCGCTGACGCCTCTTATAAACGGAGAGCGGACCGGTGTATGGCCTGGCGGGGACAGGGGCGCCTCGCACGGCCGTCCCATTGGCCGGGAGGCGCGGGCCAATCGAAGCCGCGGCGTCGGCCTCGCGCGCCCGCTTTCGAATCGACGCGACGCCGACGGCGGCGGCGGCGGTGACGTCGGCGGCGATGACGACGGTCGTGACGACGACGACCACGACAACCACGACGACGACGACGACGACGACGACGACGACGACGACTCTTCCTGTCCCGGGAGATTGGAGTCGGGCGCGCGCACACCCGTCTGCCCGCCCGCAAGCCCCGACGGCGGTCCTACGCCGCCACCGTCAGCGCCACTGTATTATTGGACATCGTACCAGCTAATTGGATAGATTTGCGCGCTCCCGAGGAAGAGGAGAGTTACCGGCTGCTGCTGCTGCTACTGCTACTGCTACTGCTACTGCTACTGCTACTGCTACTGCTACTGCTGCTGCTGATGTTGCTGCTGCTACTCAACGGCTCATCGGCCTTCTCGGCTCGTTTACAACTCCCAACGAGAGGAAAAGTTGCCTTCCCCCCGCCGCACCGCCGCCGCCGCCACCGCCGCCACCACCACATCAACCCCGGACGATACTCAGACCCACCCATCCACCTACTCTACCCACTCGCAACTTTCGAATCACGCCGTTTCCCCCTCACGTCCTTAATAACAATACAGCGTCCTGCGTCTACGGTTTTTATATTTACAACTTCGGGGCTGCTGTTGGAGCATTATTATATAAGCAGGAGCTATTAGACTCGCAGCGACCAATTCCAGTTTATTTAATAAATAGCCGCACATGTGCGCTGCTTTCAATTTTGTGTGTCGATCGAGACCGATTACGCCTCCGTTACTCCTAATTAACATTACGATTTTAGTAAAAACTACAATTTCCATACTTAATGTCAGACGCGACATTTCCTCCCTTACCCTCCGTCTCACAGCCCGCCCCGGCCCGCGGCACAGTCGCGACCTAACCAATTGTGTCGTTAATTCGTTGTTTATCATATTACACTTGCGCGCCTTATGTAAAGGATAAATTACTAACAACGTGTTATTATTGTTATTATCATTATTAGTGTTAGTATTTGTATTATTTTTTTTATTAGCCTGTCCATTTAAATTGAAAATTCGACTCGATAGTTCGTCTACTGATATTCGTATCGTGTTCGGTCTCTTTATCGTTTGAATTTTTCTCGAATGAGGCAGAAGAATGTTTACAATAGTTTTTCCTTTAGGTTAACGTGGCAAAAAAGGTTCTCTTTTAGATTTTCGAAATCAGCGCTTCTAATGGATCGTTTCAAGCGGTATTTTTAAGAATTTTATACGACTTGGTAATACGTATCCGTCCGATCAAAAAACAAGAAAGATCGAATTGAATATTTCGTATAATATTGTGCATGCAGGTACTTTGAATAAATCATGCACGTACGTGTGATGCGCGTATGTATGGATGTGTGTGTATATGTATGGTTCGATTGCATAAAAAGATGTTTCATTCGAGAGAGAGAGAGAGAGAGAGAGAGAAAGAGAGAGAGGAGGTGAATTATCGGGCCGTTTTTAGAAATTATCTATAAATATCTCGTTTATAGACCGCAAATGTTTATAAAATATTTATCGCCAGAATTTATTTTTCCTAACACCTCTGCCGACGTAAAATTTATTTAAATTTTATTTAAAATTTATTCATATTCCCAAGCTGTACTTTATACGTTCCAAAGATCTCCGCTCCGTTTCATATACTCGTTCTTTTACGAGCGCCTTTCCCCCTTTCTTTTTTACCTTTCGACGGTATTGTTCGAGGCCCTGCGCCTCGAGCCCAAGGGTTTCCGATCCCGAGGAGAGGAGCCTTCGAGTCAAGCCACGGGGCCTTTGGCCTATGCCGTTGAGATTTATGTTACATACAGTCTTACGTGTTCCCGCGACTCGGTTATGCTTTCATTGTTTGCTAGGTCACGGTATTAAGTGGCCGTTTAAGCCGACAGCTCGGCGCGATGGCCGTGCGACGAATGACGCTGGGACGAGGGACACTGGGACACTGGGACGCTGGGACGCTGGGACGCTGGGACGAGGATTATTTTGCCGAGGACTCCAATTACTAATCGTTGAACCGAATTGATCTGTCTGTCATTTTGTTTCGCGCCATTGAATGTTATTATCGGCAATTGCATGCCAGTTATTATCGACGGAAAGCTCGGTCAGCTCCGTCTCTCGTCTAATGTCTCGGCTGATAGAAAACTTTTTTGGCAATCACCGCGAATCGCTCGTCTCATGTGGCTCGAGGCCTTTATCACTTTGGCCAACCGTTTAATTCCGAGGCGTCTCAAGGGTTTCTAAATCCTACACATGCCACTGTCCTTTACGACCATGCGCGTCCCGTCCTCTCGCTTTTGCAAAATCGCTAATTATTATTTATGTCCTCCTCGTTGACCTGCAACTGATAATCAACAAGCGCTAAATATATTTCTTTACAACTACGAAACCTTTGGCTTTCTGCTAAGATTTCTTTCTCTTCATAAAATCCATGTAAATTTACAATTGCCCGCGTAAATAAGATACAATTTGCCGAAATTCGTTTATCTTCTTCGCGACGTTTTTCCAACTGTTCGCAAAAAAAAATTATTAACCATCACCGAGCCTCCATAAATAAATTTGCTTTTTATACTCGCCGGTTTCAAGTTCTACTCGTGCTTGCGCTACGGGAAGCCTACGTTTATCTATAGGAAATAAAAATCATCAAAATATTTCCTCTACTTCATAATGCTCTGTCACTTAACAATTCTGCTTTCTTCGTAATCTTCAAGAATTTTGCGAGCTTTACCAAATGCGCGCGTGGTACGAATGCTCGATCGCATGTCACGCTGAGTTAAATAATATATATATATATATATGTGATGCCGTACATACGCATTGAGAACAAAAATATTTATTGTGCAAAGCTCACGAGATTTTTTAAACTAAACTCCCGTTTTTACATATGCAGCTCGTTCCAGCTTTCGATAAGCTTACTTTTTCTTTTACGCGTGCGTTTAAAACCTATATAAATACATACACAGATATGCGCGCGCGTGTGTGTACATGCGCGTAAAATATAAATGAACTTTGAAATTATCACGAATACGAAAACAAAATCTATTTACAAACGAATGAGAAAATAAATCATTGGTGAAATATAATTGAAATTTTTAAACTATTTATACCATGAAAGTGATGAAATATCATATATTTTTGTCTGATAGAAATATTTTTCGCAGATTTTATTAATTTAATCTTTTCTTAAAGATCTAAATAATTATAAATAAAAGGAGTGCGCGATGTGCGTCGTTACACATGTATCTTCGGCTCATATAAAATCAAGATAATTCACTATATTTTACAAAAGAAAATGATCAAATGAAGTATGCTTTATTAAAATATAGTGACTAAAATATTTTTGTTTAAATCGTTCGGTAAATCATTATTATTGCTAATATAATGGAGCGAATGTTGAACAATTTCGAAAACAATAACGTCTAAATATTTTTATGATTATTATATAGAGTATTAATCGTTCAAACGGTCTAATACAAAATTCACGACAATCCGAGCTTTAAATAAAGTAAATGATAACTTTACTGAATAGTTTTAAATAAATAAATTATGTTTTTATTATTTCGTCCTGTACGTGCAAGATAATCACTTTAGCAGATAATTCAATTTACATTTTTATTAATTTTGTACAAAGAGGATTTCCAGAATGCCTTTATTGGTGAAAAAGCTCCTAGGGTTCAGGAAAATGAGTTCTGCACGTGTTTTGCACTTATTGTTAAATTCGATCTATACCGTTCGGATGTACAAGGTAATGTTGCATTCTGCGAAGCGTTGCGGTAACACGTTTACGCGATCGATATGTGCAAATTACCTTTTCTCGCGGACTTTTCCAACTGCGCCTTTATTTTAGAAGGTTGGCTCTGCTCTCACTACTACTATTTGTTAGTGTTTTTTATTTATTTTCTTTTTGTTTTAAAGAACGTGTCAATAAAGAGCTGAACAATGCCGATTATGATAATGACTGTCGTAAACGGTAATGTAGCCAATGACGCTTATTTTATAGTTTTTTTTAAAGTTTAAATTTGATGGACGTACAATATTGTTTTAACGAGTGTTTTAAATTTAACATATAGACGTTTTTGATATATAAATATAAATATAAATATATATATATATATATATGTATGTTTATGTATATACATACGTACGTACGTACATATTAAATTGGAATATTGAGCTCTAAGTTTTGAATTCTAAGACAAGATTTTTAAGTCGTTTAAATGCTCTGGACTTGTCAACGAATGAGGGCGGCTCGAGAGGGAGAGTAGAAGAGATAAAGAGAGAGAGAGAGAAATCGGTCTAATAACACGAAATATCTTGAAAGGGCAAAAAATCTGGAACAAATATGGCTAGATCGAAGCCGAGAAAGTATGCCGCTCATGTAAATTGAGAAAAATTTCAATAAAAGACCCATAAATTAAAATGGTAAGACAAGTATAGCCAGTTATTAGAAAACAAAAAAGATCTTGAAGCGGTCTTTTATGATTTAGCCTTGTTCTCAACCTCTAAGCGGCATGCGCACGCGAGGGGTCGACGAAGCTGGCCGCGGGACGGAATAAGGGAGGGAGCGGCGGTGGCGGCAGTAGTGTGGTCCAACAAATTTGCGGAGCGCGGTCTCGCCATGGCACTCGCCAGGGCACTCGCCAGAGCACTCGACAGCGATGTGAGAGAGAGAGAGAGAGAGAGAGAGAGAGAGAGAGCGCTTTTCGATCGGATAGATCGGCGAGCCAGAAAAGGCCGGGGCTCATTAAATGACGGATAAGCGCATGGGCGTAACGCGATGGAACGGTCGCATTAGCCACGTGCTCGGCCCCTCGAATCCGTTAACTCGGCTCTAGCAATTAAGCTCGCCTAATCCCCTAAAAGCTCCGGTAAATAAGCTCCGGACTTTTATGATTGCGCTAAAAGCCTCGTCGGGGAAGAGAGCTGGCTGGAGGTCGTGCCAGCGGTTCGCAAAAATAGGCAAAGTTGGAAGCGAGCGGAGAGCTGCTCGAAGAAAAAGTCATCGGGCGGTCGGGAGGGAGGGAGAGGGAGAGAGAGAGAGAGAGAGAGAGAGTAGAGGTAGACGAGAGACGAGCCAGAAACGGCCCAAGTTACGAGCTCGGCTCCGATGCAGCGGAGATTCACTCCGAGTCACTCGTCTCGTTCTTCCCCTTGGAATTCCTAGTCGTCTGCCACTCTTATCCAGATGTTTTTGTATTGTTTTTGGTAACTTTGTTCGCTCGCTGAGAATTCCTTACACCGTCATCCACATGAAATTCGCACGGCCGCGAGGATCGCTTTTCCGATCTTGTAATGCACGGGACGGGGATTCGCCCGGGGTGAAAATACAAGACAGACTTCTCCGAGCGGCCCGAGACGGAAATCAATTAAAAAATAAAGCTATTTTATTTTTGGGAGCAATTAGTCAAAGCTTATTTTATAACAGGAAGAGCGGTGGCTAACGAGCCGTAGGTGAGAGGCGAACGGGGAGGGACAAGTAAGTGAAAGACCGTTTGCGATACTTATTTTAGGAGCACATTCGTTCCTATAACTTGTCTATTATTATCTCAATTCATCCACTAGTATAAACAATAATATTGCAAAACATTTAAAAATCTGCATACTTTCTGTAAACTACGCTACAATGTCGTAATAGCCTTTTAAAGTTTTTTTTTTTTTTTTTTTTGTATTTCATTAGCTCGAAATATTTAATAAAAGACCAGTTCGCTGTTAAAGGTAGCCACTAAAAAATTCCACCATTATAACGTAATATATGTGTATCTATATGCATTTACGTATATAAAACGCGTATTTATATTGTATTTATATGCACGTATGTATGTAGGCATGCGTATTCGCGTAGGCGTGTAGTAGTAGTAGCTGCGCTTAAAAGCAGTCAGTGTGCTGTATGTTTCCTTTTCCTTTTCGCGGCTTTCACACGCCTCCTCTATAAAAAAAAAGAAGCAAAAACGAGGAAGAAGCTCAGTCTTTATAGCCGACGAAACCCTTCCGAGAATTACGCATGAGCCTATGTTTCCACGCTAAGGTCATTCATCCTTTCAAGGACTAACTCTCCTTCCATCTCATTTCCTCTCATTCAATTTTATATGTATATATGTATATATATATACATATATTGTCGCTCATTCTTTCTTATCTCTTTATTATTCTCTTCGTTATTTCATATATTTTTCTTTTTGCTTTTGACGCAATAATGACGCTATGACCCAATAATATTAATAAACAGTATTTCCCTGAAAAAAGTAAATTCACGTATACGAACATGTAATGAAAAGCGATTTATTCTAAGTTTTTTTTAAGTGTAAAAAATATAATACTAAATAATACTTCTTTTTATGAGATTACTTTATATGACTGTGATATAATACAACAATTATGTATATTCAAGTATATATATTCAATTATATATACAACAATTATATATATATATATTGATCAATATAAAGTAAATAAATAATAAATAAATAAAAGAAAGTAAATTTGTTACAATTGTATCAATCCCCTTAACGTTATTTTTTTATTTATCAGTTATATTTATATAATCGTGTATAATTTATATATAATCAGGATAGAATGAAAATGTTCAAATATTATCGAAGGATTGAAAAGTCAAGGACAACTGTAATTAAATACATTTCAGTCTCCTGGTTAATTTAAAATGTCTAGGCTTAAAATTTAATCGCGAAATGATGGGTCACGTTCTTCTTTCGTTAAGGGCGATTCACAATTTTCAAGTACAAAGCACAATACTTGCTTAGATTATTTTGGTAAAGCAATGCTGAAACAATTTCCTTATTTGAAATGATAAAGTAATAAATCGTATCGTCAATATCTTTTTTAACCCTTGAGATGTACCGACACTTAGGCAGTCAGAATATTATACTTATTGTACTGTAATGAGTGATGCGTGTACTAGAAACAAGTATGTCGCGCAGATTTACGCCTTCTCGACGTAAATTGGTCAATAATGGCATACTTATGTTATGCACATCTTGAATTTACATGTTGGTGGGAGAATTGAGATCACGAATTCATTGTTCAGTAATGAATTGAACATCCAATGCGGACGAGCGAATCGAAAGCTTCTAAAAGCACGGGAATTATTAGATTAAAAAATTCGATAAATCAATTCTAACGCAGAGAGAGAGAGAGAGAGAGAGAGAGAGAAAGTTATTCGAGACCTTCGATGAAATAAATATTGAATGAAAGGAACTGGACATAGAGAATGGGGTACCATTGATCAAGGTTCCTCGATAATCATAATGGAAATTATAATGATAATAGATGAATCGTCCAGGCATAACTCCAGGCACAATCCAATAATGAACGTAATAATAGATAATAATGGATAAAACTTCTTAATATAGGGAATAGGGAAGATTCGGGAAAGGAGGAGCGGAATTTTATTGATAAAGTCGGCATTCCATTGCGAGCCAATCTAGTATATTTGGGGAAAAATCCTGAGACATATGTGAAACAATGTGAGGCATTGCCTCTAAATGTGGCGAAGGCATTCGTTTCGTCGGTGATTGTCAATGCCATTATAGCTAATGACGTACGCTGTCAGATATCGAATTGTACGAAGGAGCTCGAGTGCGAGCAGCAAAGAAAGAAAAAAATTATTAATTTTGTAGCCAACTCGATATTAATAGACTAACATCAGTAATTGTTGGCTAATTACAGATATCAATAAATAAAAAAAGAAGCGAGGACAAGGTGGCCGCGGAATATCGTCATACGATCATTAAAATTTACCATCAATCAGTCAATCGCTGCTTAATGATTTTTATATGCAAGAAAGAATCGTTTCGGTGTCTCAGATAAAATTATATATATATATATGTATAAATATTAGTCGTTTGAAGGATTATTATTACGAAGAGAGCCGAATTCGCTTGTAAAAATACTCGTAGTCGGTTAATTATAAATTCTACGTGATATAGAATAGCGTACGATGAACTCGAGCATTATTAGTCTTGCCTTTAATGAAAACAAACTGTCCCCGGCAAATGCTTTACAATGCAAAATACTAGTGCAAACCGTTTGAGCGGTCTCGAGCATGGCGTTCAATCTCAATATATTATTTATCAATAAAGACACATAGGGAGTCGGACTAAATAACCCGATCGAAGAGGACGTTGGAATTTTCTAAATAGCATTCTAAGAACTCGATTACCCATCATTGCTTGTTATTCCGTATTCTTTCGAGCTGCTTCCGAGCAGATTCGGACGATTAATTCAGACGAGATGCTGAGAAGAAATCACACTCACGTTACACTCCATTATACAAAATAATATTGTACCAATTGAAATGCTTAGGAATGTCCGCTATTTCATCGTTAAGAGTCTTTTTTCCGTTTCTTTTCTTTTTTTTTTTTTTTCTTCTTCCTAGCCATTTGTACTCGCGGGCTCGGCTGCTCGGCTGCTCGGTAGCTCGTTCCATTCCGTGATACCACACGTACGAATACAGGGACGCCCGCGTGTTTGCGCTCACACGGATGCTCCGTTTAAGCGAATGGCATATTTTTCTATAGATTTTTCATATTCCGCTGTTGCCATGTCATCGAAAGTGGTGGCCCGCGCAAACGCTATTCGTGTTTCTCGTTAAGTTATTATTTTACGTTTTACGTGCAGAGCTTTGGAACGTTGTGTCGATATCATTGCATATTCAATGGGTTTCAAATACCATGGCAACCGGTCAACCAGATAATATATCCATTTCGACAACCTACCTCACCGCTCAACGAAACGGACTAATCTAATTCACAGGCCGCTTTAAAATTGATATACACAGGAACAAATATTATTTCATACCGATGTTAAATAAGTGATGACGTTCATTGCTTACCGATGGACCACCAATAGAAGTTTCATCGATAGCTAAAAAATCAACTTCCATTACACCTACTGCTGACGATGCCTCAATTACCGGTACCAATGCGAGGATTAATATTTCCTCGTGTATTAGCCAAACGATCAATTATCTTGAGCGAATAAATCTATTTCGACAGGATTAAATATACTGCAACTACTACGTTTTCACCGCTCGCTGACGTCATCCACGTTTTTCATGTAATATCTCGGCTTTGAGTATTTTAAAAACCGAGCATCATCTCTAATGGTTTTATAATCTACTTTGTTTATTATGAAATTTGTCGCTTTAATTAACAAGGGCAACATACATTATTCCTTGTTCTTTCAAATATTGTTTATTAAGACAATCCATGTGAAAAATCAATGTACTGCCGCGTACCTCATCCCTTTCTGCAAAGTACTCATAAACGTTCGAGCGTTTTTCAATCGTATGATCTATAGGCGTTGCTTCGACGAAATAGGGATATGTGAGTTGGTTTAGTGGCAAATAAAGAAATAAAGAGAGAGAGAGAGAGAGAGAGAGACAGGGGGGAGGGCATTAGAGAATAGCGGGG
This sequence comes from Ceratosolen fusciceps, assembly GCA_018883505.1. NCBI lineage: Eukaryota > Metazoa > Arthropoda > Insecta > Hymenoptera > Agaonidae > Ceratosolen > Ceratosolen fusciceps. The sequence goes on from RCIC01000008.1 coordinate 7,673,316, forward strand.
GTGAGAAAAACAGAGATAAAAGACAAATGGATCTCTCCCTTCTCGAACAAGTTATAAAAGCCTTTGTTATGCTAATAGAAGCCCTTCATCCATCGACGATCTCGTTCAGAGTATTGATTTTTTTTATTGCCACTTGCGGTTTAACACTTTTACACTTTTCATTATTATTATTTTTACATGGTATTAGAGGTGCGAATTTTTCAGGCCTTTTTAATCCCCGGATGTTCTGTAAAGCAAATGCGGCACAAGTTCTACGGTAAAACGGCAAGACAACAAACAATTAAGGTGAAACTGAATAAAGCACTGAATCTTTGATTCCTACAAGATAATCATTATTTTAAATTAATACCATTATTTCGTTATTGAAGAAGCAAAGAAGATTTAACAAAGCACTTTTTAAACGAAAGAACAAAAACAGATAGAAAAACAAGCCTAATAAAAGTATTTAATATTGTTCAATACGATTAAAAACAAAAGCAATGAAAGAAAATGTTTGAAACTTCATTATTTCGAACTGATTACCTTCTTTTTTCATTAACATTTTCTAATACTATTACATAAAGATTGCGTGGCAATATTTCGCTTATAAATTAGTAATACAAAATCAATAAGAACTAATAAGAATTTATGATAAAATACAGAAAGCAGATGAGCAAATGATTCTATAATATTTATTAATACAATGGCAAAGAATATTTATTAAGCTATGATGTTATTGTTTTTACGTCGTCGTTTTCTATGAGAGACACAAGTGCATAATTTCATGCGTGAAACCACGAATTTATTTATTTTAGAGGAGTAACGAATAGTAAATTGTAAGCCAATTTAGTTACCGTGTACCGGCATGCAATTATCGATAATACCAAAGGATACGAGAAATTTCATTAACGAGGAGTTTAAACTAAATATGCGAATTCATTATCAACATGTAAAACCTTCTAATTAGTTCATTGCAGTATATTGAAATAATAGGCTTATCGGCTTTCTAGATTTTTTTTTTTTTTTTTTTTTTTTTTTTTTTTATTATTTTAAATACAAGCGTGGGGAGATGAGTCAGGAATTTTATTAACGTTGCATCGTCATCAGAATACGTCATTCCAATCTGTAAGATAATAATTCTACCAATACTAATATCATTTCATTGTAAAAAAAAAAAAAACTAACAAGCGGCAATATATTGTGCCACATTATGTTGAATAAACTTTTTTATCCTTATTTTATCCTTATTTTACATGTGCCCGGATTCATAATTATTTTATATATGCCCCCGAATAAAAACGAATTCACGACATTAATCTTTGTTAGACGTTACACATACTACGTAGGCAAGATGTGTTTTCGTTTTCGTTTTCGTTTTTCTTCTTTCTTACATAATGTACAGACAATACAATATATTTGAGTGATTGTAATACTTAAACTAGTATGTAATGCCAGTATAAACATAATTGGGACGTGTCGTAGAGGTTTATTGTACGTTTTTGACGAAAATTAACGCTTTTTGTTATTGCCAGATTGTGAAAAATCTTGGTAGAATATTCAAAGTGACGCGACGCGTTGAATAAAATTGACGAAATAATACGAAATCGACTACGAAAGTCAGCAGAATTGATAAAATTGGCCAAAATCACATTAGAAATTGAATTGTTTACGCTATTCGCAAACGCTGTAGTTTATTAACATCTGTTAGTCTGCAAATTGTTAAGGAGAGCATTCGCGAGGGGCTCGGAAGGGTGTGAAGGGGGAGAAAGCCGCGAATTGTCCGTGCAGAATGCCCTTTCTCGTGCCATTTTCCAAGTGTTAAAGAGTCTCTCGCGTCGATTGGATACGGGGTTATTGGGGAGGGGAGGGGAGGGGAGGGGTGGTGGCTTTATCTGATAGTATCGCCAAACGCGCAGTTGGTAAAGGATAATTCTGTACATACGGAAATGGCATTTGGGCAGGTTACGATCAAGTCAGAAAGGGAAAAACTGCCAAGCCGAGCGCGTCTTTTTATTTTAAAAATAGCCGGATCCCGAGCACGCGCGCGCTCTGTTTTAAACTCAATTCCCGCTTACGTGGAAAATTATAGTTCGGGATTCCCTAAAATAGATCGGCGGAGGCTCCCGGGGGTATCTATTTAACTTTGGTGTAGAAACTTTCGCACGCGCCGGACGTAAAGATCCGCGGCTCTCGACGCGACATTGTCCGCTATGCCAAAAAGTCGAGAGAGTCCGGGTCCGGGTCCTGGTCCGGGTGCGGGTGCGGGTGCGGGTCCCTGTGATAGTACGCGAGTGTCAAGTATTTAGGAAAATGGTCGTTGAGTGGAGGGCTAATAAATAATATGGAGCGAAGCGTCTCGCTAATACCGAGGCTCCGTTTACTTCCCATCGGTTTAGCCTTTCTCGATCTTCGCCAACGTTACGACGGATTGCCATTGGTATCGATTGGCGCAAGTACTCGCAACACTAAGCCACATTATTATTCGAAGACTTAGAAAATCTATAAATACGGATTTAATGTTCCCAATTGTGATTTGGATGGAATAATAGACGCTTTCCCGGTTCATTTCCAATGGCTGTTATTTCTTTAGAAATTCAATAAACTAAGGCGTTCGGCTAATCTCTCGCTTTCTTTCTTAATATTATGCGTTCAAAGTTTGTTTTCGTTTCCGGCTGCTCATTTCGGGGGCGATTTCGTATCGAAGCCCTGGCTCGCTGGGCCTTAGCACTTAGCATTCCCATACTGTTTTACGCGACTTTCAAAATAAACAAACCGAGCAGCAACTTTAGAGGTTTCGAGCAAGAGACGCAAACGTTTTCACGATTATTTTCATGTTTTTATAGGCTCGGTCGATTTTAAGCCATTATTTACCCAAGCTCTCTCTCTCTCTCTCTCTCTCTCTCTCTCTCTCTCTCGCTGACGTCTCGTTGCGAGACGTGCTCGGGTAATATAGCCAAATCTTACTCTTATTTAAGAAACATTAAGTTTCGCGGGAACAATCCCTCCAGCCCTTAAGCGCACGCTTCGTTAGTATCATTTAGTAATTTTATTATCGGACGAGACATTTTGGAGGTTTATTTTCTGTCCTGTATCTTTTTATATTACGCGACGATAAACATGAATCGCCGATTTGTCGCGCTGCTACGCTCGGAGGTGCTCGATATAAAGAGGAAAAAAAAAAGAAAAAGAAAAAAAAAGAAGAAAAAAAAGAAATGAAAAAATAACAGAAATTGAAGAATCGAGTCGCTCGCTTCATTCAAGTGCACGTAATAGGATAAATTGTAAGTCCTCGCACCGAATGTACTCGATCGCGTAAAGTGATACGTCTCCCGCTAAAATATAAGCCTTGCATGACTGTCCTCTGTAGCTTCGAAAGCAAGAAAGAGCCGCATTTTCAGAACGATCGTCTCGTTTCTCTGGCTGAAATTGTCCTTTCCTTGAACGTACTCGCAGGTCATTTCATTTTATTTAACTGGCAAACAGATTCGAACTACTGGATTCTGTTAGTTAGCGCTGCTGCATTTTTCTGCGTTAACATTGACGAGTCTCGCGGTCTTCGTTACCCTCAATACGACCAACTGTTCCATATAATATGGAAACGCTCCGCACGCTCGCTCGCTAATAATCTTACATGGCGGATAACGATATAGCATATAACAAGGACCTTTAGCTTTAATTTACTCATTCGCGTCTCGCGTACAGTTGAAATTTCAAGTTCGCTGGATGGACTTGAGGAAAAATCAATAATCTCTCCGTTCGATCGATACGTGCCGCTGAAACTTAAGTCGAAAAGACCCTGGAAATTATTTAAAATTCTTTTTGTATATATGTTTGCGCCGGCGATTTGCGCGCGACGATAGAAACGATCGGGAAAAGCTCTCCCCCCGGCTCTTCGTACTGAAATCGTAACATCCATAACATCTGTTACGTCGTCATTTATTAAATTTCCTTTTCTATTTATAAATCGATCCGTTCTAATAATAACGTGTGTCAATCGTACATGATAATGGAGTTTGATGACCATTGATCCACGCGGACTGACACACTAGACATACAAATGAGTAATTAGAAAAGCCAGTAAAAACTGGAGGAAGTCTTTTCACTTAAAGCAAGTTCTACATCCCTTGTGCTGTCGGAATATTAATATTCAATGACTTTCTATCGACGTAAGCATGAATATTAACATTTACCATTCGACATAGAGCAATCAAGATAATCACATGCTTTTCTCAGATAAATAGTTAAATATTAAAAGAAAACCAAAATAACATTCAATGCTTATACAATATACAGAAAATTAATATAGCGCGTAGATTTTTATATAAATTAGTTGGCATTTTTGCCCAGTCGAATTCTATGGGAAATGATTTTTATTTTCAATCAATAAAACAACTTGTATACATTTGTAAATAGAGATTTATGGACGCAGCTTGCATACAGCTAAGATATCGTCAACGACTAATCCTCTTATGAACAATGTGTATTTATCGATTTTATCAGGTTCTTGACGAACTTATACTCTATAACTGATCTCCGATACTTATTATATTGATAAATATCTTAGAATTAGCTTATGCGTTTTTGCGCGCGCGCACACGCGCACACGCGCACACGCACACATCACGTTGAAATAGCATTCAGTATGAAAAAGTTAAGAAAATTTTTATTTCCCTTCGACAGGTCTCAATTACTGTAAATTATAATTAAGAAATGTTTCATGTTATGAATTCCGGAGAGAATTAATTTACTATAAGAGCTTAAATTAATAGCGAATGAATTCAAATCCCATTCAAGGGCTTATTTTTATTATATTATTTATTAAATTACTTGCTGCAAAGCTGGACATTTATTTATTACGTGTATAAAAATATTAATTGCATCAGCTCATCTCGTCAAACTTCTAATCGGTTATAATTTATCGATTAAAATTTATATTTTTATGCAGTAATAAAAGGAAAATATTAATGTTTATGATGAATTGTTGAAAGAGTTTGAATTAATTTTTATATAAGAATTTATGAGTGCATCGAATGCTGTGAAACACTTTGCTTATCTATTAAGTGAAAAAGAACTAATTTACAATAACAAAGATTTACTCAAATAAGTCACTAAATTATTACTATTATTATTATTATTATTATTATTATTAATATTATTACTATTGCAGTTGAACTTTATTCTTAAAGCGCAATTAGAGGATAAAATCATTGCATAATGGATGTACATGTGTATGTAAGTCGATAGGGACACTGTCACTACTATCTGATTTAATAAAAATCGATTATTAAGAAGATTTGCGCGCTGCATCGAGATTCACATCGCGTGTCACATAATTGTTTTTAAAATTTCACCAGTTATTGGTCATAATGTTTATGTTTCACGAGCTTTATTGACAATAACAATTGAACGTTTTGATCTTTCACTTCGGAACGAGAATTTTCACTTTTTAAATTACAATTATTATTTATTGTGCATTTAATTACACGTTTTGACATTATACATCCAAGAATGAAATATGTGTAGGAAATTTTTATTATATTTTGCTGTGTATTCTTTTTCATACTCTTATTTCATGAAAGAATGTTTCTTTTTAAATATATTTTATTAAGGAAACGTAAAGGATTTAATTGGCTTTTAAAATTAAGCGTGTTTAAAACGCCTGGATAACAAAATCTTAAACAAAGTTGCACTATTTTCGGAAAATATATACATACACAATATTTTTTTATGGCTCTTTGTGCTTTTTTCTCATTTCGATCAATTGTGTAATATACATTAAAAAAAGAGAATTTAAATCCGACCGACTATACACAAGGAAGAATGTATAAAATTTATTCAGTATTCTGAAAAATCCTTCAGAGATCCATAAAATAATAATATTATTACACATTGGTTGAAGAATTCGAGTATATCAATAAAAAATGTTATAATGTAAACACGCGCATACACAACAACATTTTCTTCTCATCTTTTTTTAGTAAACAAAACATGACTGTATATTGTAATTTCCTTTACTTCAACAAAAAACGAACTGTTCGAGGTAATAATTTAATAAATTAAAATATAATTTGTTTACATGTTTCTTTTTATATTTTTTTATCTTAATAAAATATAAAATTTGTCGTAAGAATAATATTTTATATTGACTATTCGACGATATTTTAAGTGGATCAATACGTAAAAAATTATATTAAATAAATAACTCAATACTTTTTCCGATAGAAGTTCACGTTTGTTTTCTGAAATACCGTAGACAATTTTTCATACAATTACATGTATTCTTAAAATTTTTTAAAGAATATGTCACATACAGCATTCGATTAAAAGAAATTTTTTATAATATGAATGAATAGTATAATAATTTTGTCATAGATGATATTAAAAAAATATGAAAGAGATCGTCTTGTCGATAATTTGAATGAAAATTCTTGAAAAATGTTTATTAACAAATAATCTGATTAATATATAATTAAAATATATTTCTTAAGAGCTGGTCATATAACGTCATTTTTTATATATAAATAATTGGCGTAGATTGCCAATAAATTTCATGATAAATAAATAATGAAAAATATAATTCTTTCGTTTGAAAATACAGTGGAAGTATATAATGACTTTTTATAGAGTATAAGCAAGAGTATATAAGCAAGTAAAAAATATAATAAAATGCTCGCAATGTATATAATCGAAAATTATTTATTATTGCACGTTTATTAATGATTAATAAACTTGCGTGCACTAAACTCAGCGTGAGATTATGCGTAAATCCGTATAAGATACACACATGTGGTTAGACTACCATCTACGAAAATAATATAACGTATTATAGCTTTTCTTCATAAAGAATTTTTACACATGACTTTAAGCATTGGCAATTATTTCCATGAGCTTTTCAATGGATTACGTGTACTAATATTTTGTACAATATAGATTTCTATATTTAAATGACTTACGAATTTCTTTCTAAAATTAGTATTGGCATAACTATTAATTACGGTTACAATTATTTTTGTATAACACTATCATAAATGTTTTACCATTACGTTTAATGTTATATTCCCAAATTCTATTGAAATTATTGAATTAGTTAAATTTATTATTACATTTAGAGTAATATGACTGTTCAAATTATAATATCGTATTGTTATGATAATTACGTAATAATTACGTAATAATTACGTAATAAGAATAATTGAGTTGGAAATTCTGTTATATTTTTTGAATGAAATTAATATTGATAAATAAGAAAATGTAAAGAATCATTTTCAATATTTTAAGAAGTACTTGAAACTATAATGGACATTCACATTAAATTGAATGGAACCAAGGCTTTATAATGTTTATTAAAGAGATATCATTAGAGTTTATTTTTTGTATCGAATTCAATAGTTTCTTTTTTCAGAAGGCATTCAAGTGTCTTTTGTATTTATAAAATTGTATGGAAACGAATGCTTATAAATAAAAATATTTGTATGTAGAATGTAAGAGTAATAATTTTACAATATTAGTACTTAATAGTACTTATTTATTGAATTTATCGATTCGTGCATTATTAAATAAGAAAATTTTAAAGATTCTTTTAGAGTTCTTTTAAACTTCAAATAATCGATTTATACTCTAAGATCTTTATTATAATAAAATCCGGTTTCGGTCTGCATGATTTTGTGTTTCAACCTCTTAGTCATTTATACATTTAAGTCTCATGTACTATACTAAGCAATGTTGTCGCATACAGTTAATGTATGCTGTATGTTCGCATACATGATTGTAGGTAATTATTAATTTTAATATCATATCCCATGAAATTTATTTTATGAAAGCTGTTATTACAAACTAAATTTAAAAATCTACTCGGATTCTGGATATACGATTTCGATACAATTTTTTTAATTAAAATATATTAATAAATATCAATAAATTATAATAATAAATATTGACTAAAGACATATGTTGTATATTTATAAATATTAGTGCTTACAACGTAAAATACACAAAAATTAAGTAATGTCAATATTATTATAAAGAAGTTTTATATTATAAATAAATGTGAAAAAACAATATTTATAAATTTCAATTAAGTTTTAGGTATTTATTTTTTTATTTTTACTGAAAATACTTAATTATTCCCTGTGAAATATGTATTTTGGCTTTAAATAAAACTAATATTTTTGACGCCTAAATTAATGAATACAATGAGAGTTTTTCTATTAAATATTTGCTTTTAATATTGATAAATGTGCGCGTACTGCATACAATAGACTGTTTGCATCGAGGCAGAAGAAAAAATTATTATGCTTTATGAAATAATGACTGCTTTGTGTCCGATAGGGGCTACATTTACGAATACCTCTTTAATTGTAAAAACGAGATTATAATAAATCTTGATATTAATGTTCGCGCATAATATTGCAAATGCAGAGTCAGAGAGAGAGAGAGAGAGAGAGAGAAAGAGAGAGAGAGAGAGAGAGAGAGAGAGACGCACACACACACACACACACATATAATAAAGAAGGACTCGGTGAATCCCAGGGAGTGCCGGCAAACTGTTTTCTCATAAGCAGGCGAATAATTTGAGCTTGTATTTAATCGGAATGACACGATGAAAAGAGCGTCTCAAATAAAAGTGAGTCACTGCGAGCGAAATCGCCGTAATCAGTAATTGCTATTTGATGCTCACTTGTGTAGACACATGCACAAAAGAATCGTCGCGATCGAGAGGCGGGGAGGCGTATCGAAAAAAGCCGAAGCCGAGCATGCCTTCGCGGGTAACCGGGTTGGGGGGGGGTGAGTCTCGATACTTCGGCACGAAGGAGTAAGGGACCGAATAAGTGTGCGCTGTCCTTGCGTAATCCGTTCCTTATCCTTTTTTGCTTTTTTTTAGAATCCGACGATGCCATCTCGTACAAAAGAAGAGCAGAATAGCTCGGACTCGTCCAGGCATCTAGCAACCTCGCGTTATTTTTATTTATTATTATACGCCAACTGTCGGACCGGGACGAGTTATATACGTTGTTCAGCATCGCTCGGAGACGGGTAAACGAACTCGGCCAAAGTATTTTCGTAGATAATACGGAAACTGAAGGAAAACTCTGGGCTCTCGATGAGCCCCCGTCACGTACTTTCGCGCCTCGACTCTTTCGATACGAATCCGCCGATACGAAGCTCAATGGCTCTTTCCTTCCCAATGGAATTACCATCGACGTTTTACTGTAAATCTGGATTACGCAAACTTATCCCGATACGAAGTCTTTGTTTAAGCCATTGATATTTGAAATCATTGATAGTTGCAATTATTGTAATTGCTCCGATGATTATTTATTAAATCTATTATCTATTATATATTATCTTATCTATTTATTATTTATTTTCACGTTTATTATTGTAAAAGGAAACCCATAACTATTAGTAGATACTATTAGCATCTATGTATAATTTTTTCCTCACTTCGTTTTTATTTCTAACTAGATTATATAAAATTACTCCTAAAGCAGTATCAGCAATTTCATTATATATAATTCTATCGATCTAAATCGTATCTTTTTTTATTGTCTTTTTTCTCTCTTTTTTGAGAAAAGATAAGAGAACAAAATATGACGTGCGTATGAATAGCTTCAACAAAATTATATTTTTAAATGCATTTTTTACCTAAGAATCAAAACTAAATGTATTATATCATCAAGCTATATAATTGATATATATATATATAATATCAACATTATATCAGTAATAAATATTCATTTATTACTGGTGTTCGTAAATATAAATATTACTATGACTGTAAATTCCTAATATTTAATAAGTACTCGATTTTCATAAATCCTCCGACTGAACAGTAAATAGAATATTGAAAATTTATTTTTTCTTAATTTTATTACTTAATATACTGTATATTTATTTACTGTTATATTTATCAATTATACCTAGACATCCGAACGGAAGTAAGAATAAAAACAAATTCAATTCAGTTTAATTGATAATTATGAAATAAAATATTCATACAAAAAATATTTATAATAATTTATGAATTGTACGTGGCTCAGTTGCTTTGCTTTAAACGAATTTGACTATGAATAATATTTGCTTATTTAAATTGTCTGTAAAAAACAAGGAATGCATAATTTAAATATATTATAGTGTACAAATAAGTCATCATAAAGGAATTATAAAAGTTCACAATTAAAGAATATGATAAAATTCATATGGCGAATGAATATGATTCAATTTACTAGAAAAACGTGTTACATTATACGGATACTAATATTGAAGTTAATAATTATTACTATTTATTATAATCATAGTATTGAGTAACTAATGAAATTACTATTTTAAAAGAACACCAGTTAGTAACAAAAATTGAAACGATATTTTTTTCCTTTACACTTTCGCATAAAAATGTATGAATATAAATAAATATCTTATATACTACCAATTATGATTATGTGCACTTAATAAAAATTGAGAATTTTTTTTCATAATCGAGTGCATAATTAATTCTATGTCTGTGTGAGTGTATTTACATTAGATTGCTTTTAAAATAAATATCGTAATAAAGAAAATGTTTTTTTTTTACGACCTGAGGCTAAACTAAAGTCAAACCTTGAAAAATAATTCAAGCTACACGAGAAAATTGAATCGATTTTCTGGGTATACATGATGACAAGTATTCATAATCTTGAAATACCATTAGAGGCTCGTCCGCATAATCCTTGGCGATGTATATGAATTAGCAGCCACTGTTTCACAAGTTCACACCTTCGCAACTAACCTTACAGTTTTCATTCATTTACTTAAAAAGTTACTTTGCGAAAAAGTTAATTCGCGAAATCAACCGTTAAATACTTTACATAACCAATATAGTTTTTTATCAATAATTCTTATTGACTCGCAAGAGAAGAAGGCAAGGATATGCACGTGTCTTGGATTACCGCTTTGACATTTAATGTATTAATCAAGTATATCTATATATAATAGTAAAAAACATTGTCATTTGTATAGACAATGTTTTTCTTGGCTGTGCAAATAAACAGCAGAAGTGCAAAAGTTAAAAGAAAATTACGCCTTATGACGTAAAACGTTTAGAAAAAAACAAAAAATATATTATTTCTTCGAAAATACATAATGTATTTTTAACGTCAATACGTTACTGAAAGAAATCTTGAGAAAACTTAATAAACTCATGAAAAGGCTAATTTATTATTTATATGTTTGGAATACCGAGTATATGATATGAATAATGAAATGTGAGCCTCAAAATAATTTAGAATCACTTATTTGATTTTTATTCAAAATGCATATCCAACCTTAAAATCATCTTAAATGTTAAAAAAAAAAAAATTTAAACGCCGCATCGTATTGATTCGTATTTATTATAATAAATTCTGTAACTTGAGGATTTGATAACCATTTACAATTATTAAAGAGTAATCAAAATATAATATATATTAATAAAAATTAATGAGCAATTAATATTTGATATTCTCTAAGCATATTGAGTTATAAAATTGTATTCTAAATGCTTCTTAAACGCAACGTAACCAATTTATCAATTGAGTTTTCGTCGTTTAAAATCGTTCGTATTCATTAAAGAATTTGTTGTAAATAAATCGTTACATGGTAAATAGCAAGAGGTTAATTAATTTATAAAAACATATCCATTAGAAGATATATCGTTAATTTATTAAACGAAACGACTCGGAGTAATTAGTGTTTTTCCTTTTCTTACATTATAATTGAAATGCTCGGTGTGCGATGAAAAAAAAAAGGCGAAAAAGAAACTATGAAAAACTAAGAAACTAAAAGAATGAATCGATTTCACTGTTTCCTATTGTCTTAGAATAATATGAGTGTACACATGTTTGTTGGGCCAAGTTTTAACAGTTGTAGATTCACGCGTGGAAGTTAGGCGAGCTCGGCGAGATAAAACGACAACGGGTTAAAAAAATTTTTCCATAAATCGGGAGTCGAGGACATTCGATGACACGATTGTAGTGGAATTCAAAAATTTTCCGCGTGACATGCGCGTTGTTTTGGCGTATAATACAATTAGGCAATTAATACCTTTATTAGGCGCTCCACCGCATTGACTTACACTAGTTTTTTCCTTTTCTTTTCTCTTTAGAGTTCTTTTTTTTTTTTTTTTTTTTTTTTTTTTTTGAAGTTTCCGTGTCTCTGAGGTGACACATACTACGTAAGATTATTCAGTCTAATAAGTATAAATTAGGCGAATACGGTATTTGAAAAAACGGAAATACGGCTTACAAAGCAGTTAAGTGTAAGTAGCGTTAGCTCAAGACTCGTTTGAATCATAAAAGCCAAAGCTATATTTCATATGAAACTGACGTAAAAATCATTGGACGTGGCCCGCTTTGAATCGAGTTAAGTAGAGTATTAAGTCATAGTGTAACACACTCGTATCTAATGAATTAAACGAAAATCGGATCGAATATACGAAACGTTGTTCTCTCGCATTAAACCAACGCCCGCAACGAATAAATATTAAATAATAATAAGAGTGGTAAAAATAAATTGAGAATAATTGTTTCGATTAACCTTACTTACGTATGAATACGTGTAATAATTTATTACATTGACGATGATGATGCTCGGCTGCAATTAAACGAGTGCACGAATACGCGAAGCACATTGATATAGAGAGGCCGATGAAGAAAGAGCGTTCGCGAATCTGATTCGTATCCTGTTAAGGGAATCGGCATGATAATAATTATTCGGTCTTTAAATTCATAATTCGTTCAAGTCAGGTATCAAGTAGCGCTCGGACGTAATCGGGACTCGCGGCTGCTTAATCGGACACATAGCCCCTACGAATGGGCCTCAGCGGATGGCCAAGGCAATAATAATAAAAGCCCAGCTCGTACGAGTTTTTCTCGTATCTGCCTACGTATCTGCTTATATTTTTCCTACGTATTTCCTACGTAAATACGGAAGTTCAGTGCTCGTAACGCTTATCGGGTTGGGCGATCGACGTTTTTGACGTTCGGTAATTACCTGACGCCCCGAGGGTCATGCCGTACTCAAGGCTCCTTAAGCTCACGAGGCTGCTTATCTTGAAGGACCACTTATTCTAATTAGGATTATTATACAAATTAATTGGTCGTAAAGTAACTCCAGTCCTTTCTTTCGTTATTCAATATACGAATTGTTTATGGAGCCGATGCGCTCTCGCCTTCATCTTCTTTTACTTTCATTCTATTCGGTTCAATGACAATTTTTACGAATGAACACCCGATGCCGCCCCATCGAAACTTTGACTTCCCGGCACAACAATAATAATATTAACAACAACAATAATAATAATAATAATAATAATAATGGCAAAAATAATACCAATAAAATGAGTAAAAATACAAAAATATATAATAAATCAGGATCGTATAAAGAGAAGAAAGGTCTCGAGTTACTTAATAACCAGCAATCGTAGATTATCGTATATTGTTCTGGACAATTAGCTAATTTATTTGAGAATTCCGTCCCTATTTACTCATTCGCTGTACGGAATTCATAAATAAATAGCAACTGCTCCGGCTGGCAATTCTCGTATGGAAAGTTATCGTTATATACATTTTAAAGTACAAATTTTACTTTATCTATCTACTATTGGATTTTTTTATTGCCAAGAGCAAGAGAAATAGCTTTCTTTAAGAAAAAAACAAAAAATTGGCTCAGTTGATGCAACGATTGAGCGCCACCGAGCAAAGAGTTTCAATAATTTACGTTTTCAGTATAGCTTTGAGACTGAAAACGTTCGCTAATTTCCTTCCGCAGACAAAAACTAGTTATTTGACTGTACATGAGGAAAACCATCCATATACCCAATGGCCAGACATAGCTATCTCAGTAGCGCGCGTCTACGTGTACTTATATATATATATATATATGTATGTATGTATGTATGTATGTATGTATGTATGTGTGTGTGTGTATGCGCATACGCGGACAAGTTTATCACGTTCTTCGACTTACCTAATCGTAACGGCGAGAAGGACGATGATGACACCGACAAGAACCATGGCGATCAGTACTCCGCATATCATGTAAACGCTGTCCACTGGCGGATCTGGAACGTACAAGACCAGGTTTGACTATGACATTCTACCGCTATTATGTTAATTAAACGCGTTGCGCTTCTATGTGCGCGCAAAAAAGGAAGTTGGGCTGTTGGAAAACAGGTTTTTCCGGAAAGTCGTCGTCGTCGTTGTAGTCGTCGTCGTCGTCGTCGTCGTAGTCGTCTACATTGTTATTATTGTTTATTATTATTGTTGTTGTTGTTGTTATTAATATCATGATTCCGTGTCTCTCTGCGCTTTATTACATATTTACCTTCATTTTTATCTGATTATATTATAATTGTCTGAGATTTTTCATGAAATTTTTTGCGAAGCTTAATTTCTGTTTAAGTTAATAACATTAATGGAATGGCATTTTCTTCTAGCATAAATAATATTACTTTGATATTAATTTTAATATTAAGCCAGTACAAAGTCAATCGTTATAATTTTCATATGTTTAATACATTATCTTCTTTACTATCATTTTTATTGGAAAATTATATAAAATATACTTCGATTCATAATAAAGTACGTATATACCAGCCATAAAATACAAAATTAACAGATTAGTGAAAACATAAATAAAAATAAAGAAGTTTTATCTCACGTTTTCAAGTTTTTTTAATTTCAAAAATCCATCACAGTACTGTACCCAAAATAAGTAGATAATTGCTTATCTCAGTTCGTTATATATATATATATATATTTAAAACTATCTAAATTTTAATTAAGTCGCATCAGTTTAATTTATTCTATACGTATTTCTATTATATATATATATATATGTAAAAATTAATTTATTAACGAATTAATTAATTTTTAACAAAATTAATAGGCTTGTTTTCATACTAATTTTCTATATTTATACGTCAATAGACAAATATATTTTAATTAGTGTTTACATTGCATTTTTATAATTAATTGAATTTTTTAATTTATTTTATGTTTATTGAAATATGATGAAGTCAATTGAATTTTTATTATGAATTTCCAAATAAATGACGTAAATAATAAAGAATATACGCGAAAATACACTTAAAACCAAATGATAAAGAATATCTAAACAATTAAGAGTATGTAAATGTAAGGCTTGTCAGGATTTTTATATTAAGTTTATTGAATGTTAAAATTTTATTTGCAATTCCCAGAATTCGAGCCGATCAACATGAAAATAATTAAAATAAAATTGCAATATTATGAGTTATTTTAAAGAGAATTTAAATTAAATTATCATTTCACTTGAATGCCCAATAGAAGAACAACGCGAACGTGTCTGATATTAATGTATGATTTTAAAATATAGATAAAAATAAAATGAATGAACGTTTAAGCAAATATACGTATAATTTATGTATTTATATATTCAAATTTATGTAATTACTTACATCTGTACGTGAAATTTAAACAAATTTTCACTAAAAAAACTTGTATAATAACTTGAAAATGCACGGAGTGTGTGAGTATTAAATTTTTTATCGACTACGAATTGAGAAAGTTATCCAGAGATTGAATTTTTCTTATATTGACATTTTACTTCATTCAATATAACAGAGAATAAAGAATAATCGTTCATTCGAAGTTTCTCCTGATAAGCTACGTACGTGTAGATACACAGATTTGCATAAGCGATTCGGGACTTAAAATTTGTAAAATTAAAATGGCTATTCTGAGTATTGGAATAAAAAACAAAAAAACAAAAAAAAAACAAAACAAAAAAATTAGGACGATCCTTAGAAGGAAACGACCTGAGCAAGAAAATACGTCTTAAATTGATTGCATATAAATCCGATAGCAAGTGCAGAATTTATTCGACAATACTGTAAAGATAAAAATATGTAATATCATAGCTCTCGGTTGTAGATCGTGGAATTTCGAATACCTTTTCTCGAATTGCATATTTGTTAACTCTAAGCACTTGAACAAATACGTGGCATTAAATTTAAAAATAATTTATTGCCTCTGATACGGTGGAGACTGCAATGTTCCACACTGAAGCGATTATATTTCTTTAGCCTTTATTACAAAATACACTGTAGAGATCGTTTTATTCGACAGTCTAGTGCATCGAGGACATAGATTGCGCTCGGCGAAGGCGCAAAGCTTTCAATTGGCTTTTCGATCCAACTGCTCGGCGGCCGGCTAACCAAAGAAATTATCTTTTGAAATGGTATGTGGTGGTCGGCCGGTGCCGTCGATCTATGCAGCTGCACACCGGCGCATTTCCATTTCGTGTACGTGTATGCGTACTGGTGACGTAGTTACCAGGTCTCGATAATGCGAATAGACCGATAGTTGATCATGCGAATGAAGCGTGTGGCCGAGCATTAAGGATCTGACGTCACCAATCGTCCATGTTATTTTATACACGGGCTGAATGCGTGCGCATGTATCCTTAGTATTATAATGATCGCAGTTACGAGGAAAGAAACACACTCGATCCGAGGCTCAATCCTTTTCTTTCTCCTCAATCCTACTTCCTTAAATTATTTGCTAAATTTTTTCATTCGTTCCCGGGATCCGGGCACAATATAGACGATGCAGATACTCGCACGTATTTTATCCAGACTGGTAAGCGAATGCTTTAGAACAGCAACGAAATTAAAATTTCAGAATAAACAGAAGTATGTATGGATTTATTTATTCATTCGCGTATTCTTTCAGAATATTCAAAAGTTTCCGTTTGCTGACCAACTGATAAAGGAGGATTTATTTATAATTCTTGGCGAATTATTGCTCAGTTCAGAAAAAAAGAAAAAACTTCATTATCCAAACAGTATGTAATACAACATAATTTATAACAAGTGAAAATGTAATATGTACATATATTTCAAGCAAATATGCATCATTTACGAGTAGGTCACACGTGTAATAAGTAGGCTATCGGAACTCAGAGATTTGCCGCCTACGTCATACGCGTCAGTATTTTATTCGTCTGTTTCCGTTCGCATTCAAAACTAAAATTCTTATTTCTTAAACACAAATGAAGTTTACGAGACAATTTTGGTCAATCATTGTCCAGCTTGAAGGTTATGTACATTCGGACTAATATTTTCAAATAAATATTTTATTAAATCCACAAAATAGCACTGCGTAACAGGCTTTATGGATTTTTTTAAATATAATAATAAGAATAATAAAAATTTAAGCATAAATATTCATAATGAGATTTTTTAATATCAGTAAGTCCTAGAAATTCTTCATGCCGTTCCTTTCTAATATTATAAAGTCAAGAGTAATTTAAGACAAAGCATTGGTTGCAGTAGTTCGCTTTTAAATACGGTTACCTAAAAGAGAATTTTAACATTTGCCAAAAATCATATAATCATTCGAAATACGAGGTTCGGTCATTACATAAAAAAGTATCTTAAATGTGTACATACATACATATGTATATATATATTACCTAATAATACAAGTCTAAAAATACAAGTAAAACAATCAAGTGAAAAGAGAATCTTATAATCAATTGAATCGAACAATGATATCGAATTTGCTATGGATCTCAAGTATTGGTTACTCGATTGACGTCACTGTATCCAAAGTTCTGTTTAGCACATAAAGCGATATTGAACGAGAAGTAAGAGGTTCCAAAAACTCCTCCATAACTCTTCCGGCCTTTCACTTTGTAGCTTTAATGCAAATTAGCCAAACTGTCATGTGACTGATTTATTAATTATTTGTGAAGAAAGTATGCCAATTTGATCTACGTATTCACTTTTCGTGTTCATAAATGTTTTCTTTTTTGTCGATAAAATTTAGATATTACACATTGTATTCATTTATGTTCATGCATTTAATAACAAGGATTTATTAATAACGTTTGAGAAGAAGAAAAAAAATATAGTTCAAGAGCTAAATACATTGTATTTAGCTTACAAGTATTACAAGGATGATTTACAATCATATCATGATAACATAAGATATAAAGAAAATTTATATTTTACCGAGAAGAAATCATTGGATAAAAGTTTTTAAACCGTAAAAAGAAATTATTGACGACCAACGTTATAAACAACTCGTTATTATGTCGAGGACCATGAAAACTTCTCACTGTATTATAATATTGTATCGTTGATATTAAAAACTATGGCCCGATTCTTAATAAAGGTATACATAACGCAGAGCAAGAAAAAGATATGCTTTGCTTAAAAGCGGTGATATCGAAAATTTTATTAGTGACGATACGCAGGTAAAGCCGTTAGGCTACATTATCCGAGGTATAAATAGATTGGCAAATAAATCTATAGCATAAATTTTGTATATTTAAATAGTGACGTATAAGCTAAATATAACGCAGCGATAGTTTGACATATTTTTTTGAAAAAAATGCATTACAGTATAAGAATAGTTTATAAATTATCTTTATTCATAATTCTTTATTCTTATTATTATTAATTATATTAATTTATTATTATTTATTATTTATTATTATTACTATAATTATTACTATTATTTATTACTATTATTTATCAATATTATTTATTATTATTATTATTATTATTATTATTATTATTATTATTATTGTTATTACGTCTAGAAAGGGAGCAGTATTTATGGCTTGCAGATAAAAACATTTTTAATTGCAAATACAATTTATTGTCGGCAAATATAAACAAGACGAGCACTGCAAATAATGCGTAAATGTTCGTATCCTTTATCAGGCTTTATGCTAGCTAGGCACTAGAGCAAAAATAAAATCAAACTATTATTAATTGCACAAATATTAACATGCGTGTAATTGCTTGTATATCCGAGAGTACTTTTATACTTTTTTTATGCTATATAAATAGCGTCTAGTAAAAACGAGAAAGACACTGTGACTCGTACGTTTGTTAGAGATTTTACAACAGCGTCGAAGGGAGTTTAATTGAGATTTTATAAAATTCAGGATTTACTTGGCTTGCTTGTGAATAAAAGTTATTTAACCATTGCAGCATAAGTCGGATATCGTAAAGTTCGCGTGGAAGAACGAAATACTCTTCGATCGATGCTCATGAAATAATACATTATAATTGGTCGATGAAAGGCAATGAAGAATCTATTAATGACCAAGAGAGCTAATCGTGAAAAATCGTCGGTCATTGTCGGCTTATTAATCATAGGCCTTCGATCTATCGGAGGCCCAAGCAGGTAAGCTTAGAAAATGTAAGTGAAATGCTGAAAGAGTTAATTATCAGTTTGCTATGGGTAAAGCGAAGAGGTGAGCACGTGGTCTATAAATTACGGATATAAAGCGATAGGAAGAGAATTTACTTTTGAGATTAATGAAGCTTGAAGCTATAAATATCCGTATATCATTGAGAGTAAATCATCGGAGAAATGGCGAGAGGAGCCGATTGACAAGAGCAAAAGAAGTATCCACGTAACAAAGAACTGAAAAATAATATACCGGATGAATTTAAAGTCCGGAGCCCGCGTGTCGTCGGTCCCGAGGAGATAGAGCAGCCGATAATATTCCTTTAGCTCTCGGGCATTTCGCCGTAACTGTTATTCGGCATGCCGAGATGATTTGATGAGAGCTTGGAAGGAGCCCCGAGGAAGCTAATGATCGAGTGACCAGTTCCACCGGGGGAGCCCTAATGAAGATTGCACCAGATGCCTGGCGCACAAGTACGTCTCCTTTTTTGAGACAGAATGCGGGCCGTCGTAGTTCCTGTCCGGGAGTTACTGCGCTCGCCTGGAAAAAGCCGTCGGCCTTTCGGGTTCGACGACACCGTCGTCCTCGCGGTTAAGGGGATGAAAGTCTCTCCGAGAGTTGAGCAGAATATAAAAAGAGGACCACCGACTCTCAGATAGCTAGAGCCGACTACTCCTTGGCTTCTTCCTCCCCCCCACCCCCTTGCTCCTCTTGCATTTGCAATCCCAACCAACACCTGTTTCCTCCTCCTCCTCCTCCTCCTCCTCCTCCTCCTCCACCTCTTCTTCTTCTCTCGCATCTTCGCCTTTTTATCTCATCTTACTTTCTTCTTCTCTTTTCCTTTTTTTTTTTTTTTTTTTAATTGTTTTATTCCATCCATGGCTCCAAAAATCTCATGGCCCGATTCCTTCTCCGTGATAACCGCTTTCAGTCACATACGATACTAATTCACAATGGCGAAGGCCCAAGACGGTTAATTTTGACGATCCAGGGATACTTTTATTTGCCTCGTTTTTTTTGTTTTCATTCTCAAATACTCGAACGTAACTGCAGTTTTCGTACTTGACGCTATGGAAAGTCCGATGATAAATTGCGGCATCAAATTTAATGATACGATAAATTTATCGCAGGAGCCTCTTACTCCAACATTTATACCCAACAATGTCTATTAAGAATTTTCTGCCTTCTCGCCTCTTCTCCAGTCCTTCGATTTCTTTCTCGCTTAATTGCCATTAGCGAGGATTGAGAGAAAAATAATAATTTACACATTGCATTAATTCCATTCTAATGCGCACGTTATATTTACTTCATTTTATAAATATAAAAAATATCCATGATTTACGTATACGGAGAAAGAGCATTGAAATTTTATCGCCGGTTGTTAAAACTCGAATCCATTTGTTCGCGGGTCCATAAAGACCTCAAATAATTCGGCTTTGAACGTTTTTAGATACGTTCTTGTTTACGTTTAAGTTTTAACCAATCGCAATGCTAAAACAAAAAATTCAACGAGTATCGAGGGATGCACAAAATGTTAATGTTCCGTTGAATGCCGCGCATGAGGCGTCAGACTCCCTCGTCTGCTCCCCCCCCACCACCCGACCGCAACCCACCAACGCCGCGCCGCGCCGCCGTCAATGCTCGCACGCAGCCACATGACAAATGCCTAAAACAATAGGCATCACAATAAAGTTCTTTTGTTATTACTCAATCTAGAACTTCGCACTGTAAAATTTCCTCGATTACATGTGCGCCCTATATTTTGAATTCTTTGTTAATTCTCTTCGAGCGGAGCCACTACATCTTCATTTACGTCCCAATTACTTGAAATGTTTCTTTGATCAAATCCTTAAAGCTTTCCGCTGTGCTCAATTTTTATTTAAATATTCATTCCCCTTGGACACACTATTGACATCTATTAAAGGCTTCCGAATCGCCTCACTTTCAAAACCCATCCAATTGATTTTCAATCAGTTATTAACTATTGTTACGTAATTATGCATACGAATACTATTGCTCGTTCGCTTGACAAAAATCGCTAGTTTGGAATATTCGCTAACAAATACATCGCTTTTCTATTTACCATTCTATTTGCAATTCATTTCTTTAATATAAGATTGCATTCCTTTGTCATTTATCCGTTTGTCATTTATCGTTTCGTAGAGATCGACATGTAGAGACCATTGTCGTCTTATCATCGCTCGTCTCTCCTAAAGGGGGTAGTATAATGCACCAAAGCGCACATAAACCAATACGAAGAACGAGGCCAAAATCCACTAAGCCCGTCAATTATTCATTAGGTGCCTTGGCTCTTTTCTCTAATTTCGAGTCCCACGTTTTACATCCACTACATCCGTTCCCTTTATTTTATTTGCCGGCCAAAGTGTCAAATTCGTAAGCCGAAAAAATATACTATGCAATAATGTCTAGAATTATGAATACGTTCATAAAGGTTTCCGTAACTAAACTTGACATTTTGCGTAGCAAAATCTATTTATGCGTAAGTAGCTGCGCATTTGCATTGGCATAATACGATGTAAAATTACGTAATTCTATAGTAATAATTATTTTTCGATCTTGATTATTGTAACGTTACGATAAATTTTTAAATTTTCAAAGAAATCCGTGAGCTCACTCTAATCTTCATTTGTTCACCTCAATTAAAGTGCAATAAGTCTTAATACGAAACCTGTAACTATGCATAAAAATGGTGATGTTTTTTTTTTTTTTTTTTTTTTTTTTTCTGTTAAGAGCGCTTAGAGCTATTAAGCCTTTGAAGCGTTAGTCATAGGTGCTGCTTCCGAATAATAACTTTGAATTTAATTTTCTAGAATTAAAGCCCTGAGAATTATAAGAGCGCGCCTCCGTTAAGAATTGCATTTTTAAATATACACGTAGGGAAGGGAAAAGCTGAGGGCGAAAAGCGACTCCGCCCGTGCGAATCTCTGGCTTCTATAAATGCAAGAGCCTCCAAGTCAACGTAATTCCCCTTGCGAGGAGGCGGATCCTGGGTTCCGACTTCCACTCGGTTATTTTAGTTTCCAGTGGCGTTCGCAGCCATCCCCGGGGCGGGGAGCCGCTTGTCAATGCTCGCGAGACTCTCCATCCTTGGATTTCTTAGCTGTCCATCTCGCTCCTTATCCGATGGACTCGGCCGACATCTATTTCCGTTTCGCCTTGCGTGATGCGCATTCGAACTCTACGGTGCATTAGACGGAGGGGCCATCCCGACGGCACTGACGCACTCGCACGAGCGGCTACGGGAAACACAGGCCGCGTAAACATTAAATCAGCCGTGCGCGATATCTAGCTCCGTTCCCCCGACGGGGTCCGACTTCACGGCAAATTTCCTCAAGCCCAGTCGGTATTTTTCCAGCTCTCGATCCCGATGCAAACTTTCCCCTATTAGTTCAACTCTATCTCTCCATATTCTTCTTTGTCTGTCTGTCTTTCTTTCAGCTCGACTCTTTGGAAAACGATACGGTGGATCGTCGATCGCTTCTTCCTCACAAGGGGGATGCTTCTATGGGGATCCCTCATAAAACTGTTAAAGACAATCGCTTGAGTAAATCGTTCCTTCATCACCATGAAAGCACCAAACACTAGTCATAAATTCACCAAGGAAATTATTGAACAGCATAACCTATTATTTATTGTTCATATTATCCGTTTTAGTTATAATTCCCGACCAAATTACTGACTATAAAAATCTCTCTCTCTCTCTCTCTCTCTCTCTCGTTGAAAAAATTAACTAGGACAAATAAGTGCATACGTGCAGATACTGATTCACAGTCATATTACTGAGAGATAAATAAGATGGCGAGGATCGAATCTTCGAAGAAAGAGTATAGAAAACACACGATACTTATTTTTCGAATGAATGCAAAAAAGAAAGATGAATTTAAAGAGTTGGTCGAGCCTCGGTAAAGATAAGAGAGATGAAAGGTATAATTTAACGGTATGGTGAACTGGTTAGGTCATTCGGTCAAGGGATCAATACACGTGCTCGAGATTGAATTTCTCTATGATATCGAGATAAGAGGAGCGCCGCGGTCCATCGCACCGGTAAAGTCGAGGCGAGGAAAGCGCGCGAGGCCGGATACGGCTTTTCCCGGACGTCGGATGAATCGTCGTCGGGTGGAGTCATCGCTTGTCCTGAGAATTGTCTGCCAAAGTCACCGTAAAGAAATGCCTCAGCTTTTATAGCTTTTATGAGCGTCGAAACAAGCCGAACTAAGCAATGGGCCGAGAAGGCGTGATCTAGCGTGAAATCGGACTACGGCTTGTTTATCTGCGCTATCCCGGGTAATGACACGGAGAAGCATGCACAGGTTGATTATTGACTGATCCTTGAATCCCCACCCTCATACGCATACACACACACACACACATACATATATATATACGCATTCACATCAACGTGTTTCTAGTAGTTTTCAAGTGCATAAAATTGGCTATATAAATTAATTATTCATTACGGTTACGATAAAAAATATGCCGTTAATTTTTAATAACTGTTTATTAATATCTACTTGGTTTGAAAATATTTTAAAAGCTTCAATTCTATTTTACTTTATTATTATTTTATGTAAGTTGAAAACGTTACAGCATTTTTATTCCTTGTGCGTAATAGTAAAGACTGTATAAATTCTATGCAAAATACCGTTAAAAATTGCATAATGCAGGAGCAAAATGTTATTAGAAGCCCATAAATCTTGTTTATTGAAAATATACGTATATTATTATTCGAAATAAATTCAAAATATATTTGTACGATACGTGCAATTACGATCTAAATTTAAAAACAAATTTATCAGGAACGTCATTGATATTAATTAATGTACCTGTGGTGCAAAGGTTAAATAATTTTAATTTATATCCCGAGAAATTTAGCATTCAATAAATTATTTTTTATATTTGCATGAAAAACAAAAATTTTTACTATGAGAAGGAAATTTAATTATTAAAAAGCTCCAGATTGTTTTAATAAACAATTGAGATAATATTAGTAAATAAATGTAAAGAAAAATTCAAACTCAAAGTTAAATCGTTCGTGAATTTTTAATAAGATGATCGATGTAAACAAATCGTGATTAATAAAACTCGAATGCTTTGATAATAAATTCCGATCATAATTGAACACGAGGAAACCGTTTTTTCGCGATATAAGCTTTATATTTGTAACGCACACTGTGTAACAGTAAGTGTGCAATAGTGCTGTAATGTAGTGAGATGAAGGTGACACAGATATACACTTGGCCGGTCATATCATATTTGAATAACTTCTGAGCTCCGCTCTTTGGTTTTCCTTTCTGAAGACTAGACATTATCTTTTATCTTTATCCGTATAAGATGATAACTACCAATGCAGATTGTATTTCACTTATCGCGATATGTTATGGTAAAAGTTAATTTGATACAATCGCGTATCGTTTAAAATGAAATTAACGTTGAGTATACAGATTATTAATAATTAATAGTTATTTAAAAAGCTCATGATCTTGAAAAAATTATTGGTATGCATTTTCGAGTAGATTTTCAAGAAAATTCTACACGTTGAATAACTGGAATTGCGAAAAAATGTGATTTCATTATAAAATTCAGAAGCTGATGCATTATCAAATCATTTGATTAATCACTATTTTGGTGATAAGAATAATGTACAGACATAGATTTGAAACTGCACACCGACATGTATTAGCGTTGTTTCTCTATATGTGTACATCGTCATACTTTTCATTATAAAGAGTATTTTCTAGATTTACTTTCTGTAGTAATGGCTGTAGTAATGTAGTATCGCCTATTTTCTTAACCTAATATTATTCCACTCAACATGATTGAAGCGTTATTCCATACTTATCCAGCAGTAGTCATCTCTCAATGGAAAGAATATTAAAGAAATTAATTACAAGTACCGACGGAGAAAGAGAAATATATATTACATTTAATTAACGGCTTCGATATACTATGATGCCCATGAAGTAATATACTCACTGCGATGATTGTTATTACATAAACATTATTATGAATTTAACAGTTTTTCTCTTTTTGAACATTACTTAAAGTGACATCTATAATTATAGTGTACGTACCAAAATAATCTTCACAAAGTTATATTTTCAGTTTGATTGTTTGGGTTACGATGGTCTAAAGGTCAAATTTTCTCAGTATTATTTCTTTACATATGACCAACTTTACTATTTTTAAATAAGATTAAATATACACTAAATACTTGGCTTTGAACTAAAAATTTTGAAGTAGCATTAATCCGGTTTCATGTTTTTTAACTTTTAACTAATAAGCCTAATTTAAATTAATTTATTTTATAAATGTCTTTTCAAAGTTATATAATCTATTTCTATTTGTATTTACTAATAATTACTTTTGTTGTAATAAATAATGTTTAAACTATTATTTACTTAATGAAAATCTAAATTTAATTAGTTACAAATATATTAAATAAAGTAAATAAAGTAAATACGATATTCTATTAAATATATGTATGTAGTTCGAAAAATATATTTTTATTGGTAAGTCATACTTTTAAACGATCTATATACTATAAATTCAGAGAGCAGCTCAATTCTACCATCCAACCTTATTGATAAAAATGCATTCGTCGAATTGTATAATAATAGCTTGATGTCCACTTTTATTTACCCGCCCCCCTGTCACTTGTAACGTATTTCGTTTTTAGATTTCGAATATCGGCGTATTTATTAGCGGTGCTCACACTCGATTTGTAAATACAATTTTGACTTTTCCCAATTATTATGCTCAAAATTAACGAAACTAAAATTAATAATTTATAATATTATAAATATGCATTGAAATTAGCTTATACAGTAATATACAATATGCCTATTTAATAGGTCAATTATCACTTTTATAGTTTCGAATTGTATTAAAAATTAAAAGTAGAATACAAAAACGCCATAATTTTTTAAAAACTTGGTCTATTTGAACATCATTACATTTAAATATTTAAGAAAAAAAATTTTGTTTATTTATTGTGTAAAATAATTAAGAATTAAATATATTGTTAATTAAAATATGGTGTATGAAACTTACGCGGCACATGTAGATGCACATAAACATGTTTAGAGGGTAAATTTAATAAAAACACTTTCACATATTTATCTATTTCCTTCTCCCGGTAATAAAATATATGTGAAGCCTCTTGATTAGAGTTTCGAAATAAAATAATAAAACGATGTAACAGCTGAATGTGATGTGCGAGTTAACCCCTCGTCCTTATACTTGACACTCAGCCAGTTCCATTCATTCATAGTTGAGCAAGTTCGACCCTACATTGTTACACTGACCTCTGCGGAATATAAGCATGTATAAAAATACAAAGAATGTAAGAGAAAAAGCAACCAATATATACGTTAACTAAGTACTCAAAAGAATAAATACGTCTCCGTGGGTTTATATATTCGATAAAATACGGAAAGATATTCTATTTAGATAATCTTATTTTATGTAATATAGAAAATAAGATAAATTTATTACACAGCAACTTGATTCAAATTTATTATTTATTAGCGATTATAATACTTTATTAGTCCCAGTAACAAAATCCTCCATTTTATTTTATTTTTCGTTAAGGACTAAAATTTCGTTGAGTGATAATTAATTTTTTTTGCGAGAAATAAAATTAAGTTCTTAATAATACATTCAATATTATTAACCAGCTGATAACGTATTTATAATACGTAACATTATTATTAATTGAAAATTAAATTGAAATTTTTATCGAAAACTAAATAACTTTATTATATATATATATATATGTATGTGAAGCATAAGAGGCAGAGATAAAGAAATTAAAAAGAAAAGTCGTCCAAACTTGTTTCATACTTTTAGAAGGTATTATTCTGTTACATATTTAGCTTTTGGTTTTGGAATCGGTTGCGCAGGATAATGGATATTTTTTGATCGTATATTATTTATATGCAGTGCAATATAATTCCATAGCGAATGTAAAATAACGTTAATAAATTTTGCCATAAGAGGTCTTGCGATAAATTCTAAGAATCCTTTAAACATAGAAATAGTGGTAATAATTTTTAGAGCTTCGAGGAGCACTAAGAAATGCTACATTGCTCTTGCGAATCTTGGTAAGATCGGTATCATACTATCCTTTTAAAATATATCGGGTAACACTCCTTTGTCCGTTTGCCCTCTCGGAGCCGCTCAGTAATACTGGTTCCACCTCTTTTCCAGATCCGTGCAATGAAGCTCCTGAAAGGTTCAGGAGCACATGTGCTCAGCTCCTATCTCGTAGACAGTAGACTGCTAAGGGACCCCGTACTACATCTTGCCTTACTAGTTTATATCTTATTTTTTTGCACATCCTCTTTGTGAAAGATTCATGTGTTGGTATATCCAGTATTTTTTGCCAGTAATCGGAGAGCAACGTGCACCCCCCCCCGCTCTTCCTTCTGAAGCATAGTTATTATGAAACTATCCATCATTCCTTGAGTTTCTCTCTCTCTCTCTCTCCCTCTCTCATTCTAATTTTCTGTTTATAATTACTTTTATAATATTATGGTAGTGGTAGGGAGTGCAGACAGCGCTGTTGTATTTATTAGTATAGTTAACGTGGTATCAGTGTACCATTTTATGATGATAAAAGTTTAAAAGATCAACTGAAAGAACAATATAATATTCAAAATATCTCTCATATAATGACTATTTTTAAGAGGAAGTGAGACGGTTAGTCTAAACAACTACAATTGATCCGTGCACTTTCGTAAATAAAACCTGTTTGTTTTAGAAAAATGTGTAAGCCGTTTTTTTCAATTTTGTAATATTTAATTTCGTAGATAGGAAAATGTGCTCAGACTAAGTTCTTTTGGTATTAATAATATTTCAAATCTTTATATTCTATTCAAATATTAATTTTTGAACAATATATAAGGGCAGATCTTTTTTATTCAAACATTACATGGTTTTTCATAGTTTATTATTGATAGAATTATTTCGAAGCTACTTATAAGCATTCCGATGTTCTTGGATATGTTAATATAAATAAGTAACGAATGATTAATAACATACAGTATAACTATGAAAAATTTGCATTAATGAAATGTTGTTCATCCTATGTAATACATTATAGTCATTTACCTTTATAAAGTTAAATAAGCTTAGCTTTAAATAATATCAGCCGTACGCGCACAGTAGATAAATGTTTGAAATTAACTTTGACAAGGATAAGTAAAATTTAACTGTGATAGTAATTCAGGAAACATATAATCAGTAAAGAGATAAATAGTTAATATTTATAAAAAAAAAAAAAACAAAAAATAAAGTCATATTATCATGGTAGAATAATAACGGAAATGAGGAATATTCTATTTTAAAAATATAAAATAATGATTAATAAACAAAGAGTTACAACTTTTCGATCTTTTTTAATATAAATTATATAAATAAAACTTATATCTAGTTATTATTTTAAGAAACCTTGATACTTATTCAATAGATTTCATGCAGTAACTTGTTCAATAGTAAATTATTTAAAAGCAAAGTTAAAAGATTCAATGATGTTTGAGTATTTTTTAGTAATAAGTAATACGACGAATAATGTCATAATTAATAATAGTAACATTATGAATAAACGAATATATAAAAATGAATATTATATACCGGTTATAAATAAAGTTAAAAAGAGAACAAGTAGGTTCTGATTATATATTTAAAAAAATACGGAGTAATAGCGCATCTGAAGTAACGTGCAAGATGTATAGAACATCTTTGTAGGAGATTGTAAATACGCATTTGTGTATGACTGAAATTTATTTAATTATTTTTATATTTAATTATAAATATATTGATTATATATATATTTATAATAATTTGATTAAAATATAATATTCCAAAGATAGCAAACGATTCCAGGACTTATACTGGGAGTGAGAAAAAAACTTCCATGGAAAGAGGAGAGACTGATAGAGAATACACAGAAGCCAACGAGTTGACAAGTTTTCCACCAATTTAAGCCATCAAACATCAAATTAAATCAGACAAATATTCTACTCATATCCTAGCATAATTACTCTTCCCTCATCCGCCTATTGTTTAATCCACGACGAAACCAATTACATTTTATTACTTTTTTAAAGCTTTTCTTTTAATTACTTTTTCAATACTTGCTATGAATAAATAATATTGCGAAGAATAAACAGAACCGTATCACGACTTTAGTTTACAAATATTTGTTTTCATGATTTAAAATTTGACTTTAAAACATTCTTGGTTCTCTCTCTCTCTCTCTCTCTCTCTCTCTCTCTCTCTCTCTATCTATCTCTTTGTTGTTGTTGTTGAGAATAAGGTATCCGCACGTGGAATTGCATCATCATGTACAAGTAACATTTATAAACGTAAGAACATATTTTTTTTTACATAATAACTTTTTCTCTCATCTTTGTCAACTAAGTCAAGTTGTTTATTAGTCAATTGTATAAAAAATATCCATCTCTACAATTAAATTATAATAATAATGAAAATATATTGTAACATGCGAGAATCAATTAAAGATTCTTTTGTTGCAATTATTATGAAATTATGCCACAACAAACATATTATCGTTGATAATTAATTACATAAGTGTTAGTGAAATGCTACATAAATTTTTACAATGTTTTTAATTATATAATTAATAATATATATTTCCTACAGTTTTTATGTGTGATTGAAATAATTAATATTGTTCTTTATAGTTATTCGCATCTTGGGACTTAGAGACAAGATAGCAGACTCAAAATGATTTTTGTCAGTATTATCTACTAATAATAAAATTACAGAAATTTTCATCATGATAAAATACTATCATGTTATCTTATTTAATAGCTCTAACGATTTTTTTTTGTAGAATAAACAATAAGTTTAATTATTTAATTATTTAATAAATTTAATTATTATTATTTGTTTCAGTAATATTTTTCCTTTTATTTAATAAAGTAGACATCAAATGAATTAAATATGGTGATAATATAATGAAATAACTTGAATTAATGAAGCGAAAATGAAGTAAAATGAAAAGTGAAAAACTAATTAAAAAATAATAAATCAAAGTTATTGAAACAAATCGAGTTAAAATTGATAATGCAAGCGCAAAAGTTTGTCATTACGTATTGGCCATATAAAATTTTCTGTAACAACAAACTTAGTTATTGATTTTTAAATAATTATTTAAAGCGATTATTTATATATATGTATATGAATCATTTATTTACTGATCATTTTCGCATAATTTCAATGTTTCTATATATACAAAGTAAATAATTGATACTAAACAATCACACTAACATTATTAACAATTATAATTCTGATAAAAATGCTGGATTACATTGTATTGTTCTACTTTAGCGTACTAAGTAAACAAACTTTCAATTTTAAATATTTATATATATATATATATGTATATAAATACAGAGGTATAAATAAATATAAAGAGGTTTTAGGAATGGATTTATGAAATATATAGAAAAAATTATTTGGTGACGACGGCTTTTCATGAGTTTTAATATCGTAGAGTTGAAGTTTTTTAATAAAAAGCGTTTGCATTTAAGGAAATCTGATATCTACGTAAGACTTATAATCTAAAATATTTTGCCGTTAGAATGTGACTATTTCTTAACGAAGCAGTATAAAATTAATAAAAATAATGTAAAAATAATGGTTAGTTATGTATTTGATTACGTACTAAAATTTTGAGAGAGTAAATGCAAAATATTGAGCTTGACTTGGTAAGTAGGAAAGTATCGATTACAAGTAGGACAGACTTGTTTTTACTAATGTAACACGTAAAGCTTGTTTTCTAATATTTGTCATTCTATGTCAAGCAAAACGAGTAATATCTGGTGATTTGTTGAAACTAGGATGTCAACGATTGTCAATATTTATTAATAAAATTACAGGATGCGAGGAGCGGCCGAATTGTCGGGGAAAATAATATTGAACTCGCAGACCGAGTAAACGTAATCGTTGGAAAAAGCCAGGATTCAACGTCTCGAGGAAGCTTTTTCGAAAAACTTTCCCATGGGTGATCAGTTTAATTAACGGCCAGTCCAGGAGCATCGAGTTAATCCAGACCCAACGATCATTGGTAGTCTCTAGCCAACGAATACCGGGGTAGGTAAAGTTTCCATCGATTATACACCCGGTTGGAAAAAGTGGAGGAACGGAGAATTTCCGTAACGACGGGGATGCGCTAGAAAGAGACGGGAAACTTTCCGCAGAGCGGCTATTCGGAATCAGAGCTCTCGAGGAGGCTGCGAAAGGGAAAAGGAAGCCGGAGTGCGGGCGAGCACGGGCGAGGAATCGTCAACTTCCTTTGGAAAATTGGCGGTGCGGCATATTCCATGGCACTGGTGAGCCACGTCCACGTCACGTGACCCCTGCCACACGATCACTGCTCCGTTACTCGCGGAACAAACGAGTCCTTGTACTAATTACGAAAGCCTCCGTCGTCGGTCTCTTTCTCTGGCCTGGCGCTCTGGGGGGAGAGATTCGTTTTTCTTTGTCTGCGCGAGAGTCTCTGGTCAATTTCAGCGCCGAGTACTCAATGCCTTTTTACTAGACTGATTTGCTAGTTTTAATAGCCGAGAGGCGTCGGTCCCATTTAATTGCCCTGAAATTCCAGCCACGAGTCTCTCAATTATTCCCCCGGACACATTTATTTACTACATCTAAGGCCTTTGATACGCGTACCCACCCACCCACCTACGTACATACATACACACACACACACACACATGCATAGACACGGTCTATATAGAAATTACAGGACTTTAATACATTTACATCAGCTTACGTGCCAAAAATAATTTCTTCCGGTCGAATTTACGTTTGAATTAATACTTTTATTGACTAATGAATGTCTCTTACTCTGTTGTTGTTGTTGTTATTGTTTTTGTTTTTGTTATTGTAATTATATATTATTGTAAAAGATGCCTCTTAGAATCTTGACCGGGCACATTAACTATAATCCTTGAAGCTTTATATAATTAAAGCATTTCATTGTTATTGAAATATTGACTCAATAAATTAGCCTTCGGTCAAGCGTTTCGTTTTATTATATTTAGAGCGAGACGAAACAAAAAGCAAAAGGAAAGGAAAGGAAAGAAAAACAAACAGAAAGGCATTAATGTGTCATAAAAAATGATGCATTTGTCATAGATGATATAGTGTCGGAGTAGTGATAGATCTGAAAACGAAATTGTGCTAACGTAAGCCCGCATGTCAGAATTTATCAGCAACGAGCAAGGCTATCTATGACGTCGGGCTTAAGTACTTGAACTCCAAAAATAAAGTCCATTTAATTTCAAATCAGTATATCTTACGTTATATAGATATTAAAATAAATGGCCCCCAGTGGTAGAGGAGGCTCCTCCTCCCTTCTCCACGGAAGCCGTGTATTCGTACGTTCGCCCGAAGCGAGGAAACGACAAGAGATTGAATTTATTTCCCCTTAGCTTTACGTCGACTGTCGATTTTGCGCATCTCAAAATCACTTTCTCAAGCCACCGAGTACAAAACAGTACGCATCGTTGGCCAAGGCTTAATTAAGTATCCGCGACTACGAAACTCTATCATCGAATCAATCGAGTAGCCAAAGCATCGACCGTACATACGTATAAAGGTGTCGATGTCGATAAATCCTATAAACAACACTTCTGAGCTTAATCGTTTCAAGCTCGTTATTAACGTAAATTATTCGCGAGAGCTCGATGTTAATTTCATAAGGATTTTCCCGAATCCCCGCACGAATGGAGCCCAACGAATATTTATCAGAGGCACGAAGGAGTTAAGGTAATAAAAAAAAAAAAAAAAACATCTACGACTAAGGTTATGAATGCTCGAGTCGAACTGTTAGCCTAAGCGGCGATGATTTATTTGGTGGATGTTGGCGTTGTTAACCTGCGCCGAGTACCGATGTAGTCACAGAAATACGAAGAAAAACGATGAGCGGCACGATTTTCCTCGGCGACCGTCTGCAGGAACGACGCAGTAGTAGGTAGCATCCGTATCGTGTGGCCAGGTCAGCGACACGCGAGCAACAAACACAAGAAAACAAACCTCGCCGCCAGAGCAGCCGATCGTTTACGCGCACATTATTAAAGCCATTGCTTTGCCGATCATTTTCAGCCGCGTTCGGCGACGTTTTCACGAGCATTTTTCTCTTGTAGGCTCCGAGCCACCACTACCACCACCACTACCAGCACCACCACCAGCACCACCACCAGCACCAACCACCACTCCTCCAAGAATTATTCTTTATCTAACGGATTAACATCGACTCGCGGGAGCCAAGTACATTAAACTCGTTTGCAATTCACCTTCTAATTCCTAATTTCTTTCTATTAACTCAATTAATAAATTACCCTCGCTCGGGTAATATATTAACTCAAAGTGCGGAGACTAGAGTCGCAGTTGAGAGAGGCACTTTTTCCCTTAAGTCTTTCGTCTCATTCTTTAATTTGGCAAAGCCACAGATGAGACGTTGCAACATATTAACGAACGTGCATTAGCTTTAGGTATTTAAATGCAATAAGAGCAGTATTTACTTTTAATCAAGTGCGCCTCGTTAAAAGCTTCCTTTAATCTTACATACAAAACAGTCGAGGCTAATGAAAGAAAACGCATCAAGACACGTTTTTAAGCGAATGAGCGTCCATCGGGTACTCTGAGTAGAAATAAAAGATAAAGAAGTGATGCAGCCGCATACCTGTTGGCAGTGTGGCATGATTAAAGGAAGGGAAACAAGCATCTAACTGTTCGAAACGCAGAGATAAAAGATGATGTATATAACGATTGGCTCGGATAAAATGATTACCTTAATTATTATTCAAATATAGATTATAAGGAATTTGAGAAACGCGATGGACTTAATAATACTAAGAAATTATCTCCTTTAATAAAGATTTTCTTCTTCTTGTGTGTGTGTTGTGTGTGTGTATGTTTTTTTTTCTTACTTCTTTTCAGTACATAAAATTTTAACAAAAACTCGTAAATAGTTGACGTGATGGAATTCGGTTAATTTCAGAAGCGGATACGGATGAGAAATTTTCTAAAATATATTACAAAATAATATTTAATGTGCTTCGTAGTGATTGATACGGTCGACCACCGTAAGTTTGTGATATTCAATATCGATGAAACCTGGCAGAATATATATATATATATCTATATCTATATATACATATATATATACACACACATACATATACTGTTTGCTTATAAAAAAAAAAAAAAAAAAAAAAAAAAAAGAAGAGAAGAAAAGAAAAGAAAAAGGAACATAAACCGTGATCGATCCTTGCATCGTATTTACACATAATAATATAATAATTGATGACTCAAGAACCGAATGTAGACATTCTTTTTATCCGCCATGGCTCGTATTAAAAAATAAGTTAAAAGCATTAAAGGTAATTGGCTATACTCTTCAAACCTTTACTTTTTCAACGTATTGTATGGCTGCGCGCAACCTGCTTCTAAAAATAGCTGACACTAGTCGGAGGATTGACCGAACAGCTAGATTATTCAAGCCAAAAATAGCTAACGCTTGTCGGCCACGTTGCCTTTAACTGGGTCTCCCGACGTCGTCCTCCACCCTCCCGGCAGCCCCTCGTTACCACCGTCACTGCCGCCACCGCCGCCACCGCTGCCACCGCCGCCGCCACCGCCCCCGGCGCCGCATTGCACGCAGGCACATACATACACGCGAGCCTCGAGCTCAGGTACGATCGAGAATATAAATATGAAAGAGCGGCAGGGCGGGAGGGGGAGCCCATGAACTCGGCCGAGAATCGTCTCCTCGGTTCACACGGCAAACTAAAACATGCGATTTCATGTAATAATATCACGCCGCGACTTCCACGTTGTATTTATAGAAAACCCGGAGCTTCGCCAGAGGAATTTTTAATAACTGAAATTAGTATTCTTCACCAATCTCCATTACCTATTTTTCTGATTAAATGTATTTTTAGCCCGTCGTTATTATTATATTAAATAATATTTCGTACTTGATTACGGACTCGGCTCATGGAGCGCCTGAGCGACTCGCTGCTTACTCGACTACATTCTTCTGATCGCAGATAAGATTTTAAAGTTAATTAGTGAAATTTATTATTCCTTTTTTTTACGTGTCATCGTACTTACGGCCTTTCAATTATAACTGCAATTCCATTACCTAGCTCGGACTCGAAGCAGACTTTTCTTTTCTTTTACCGCTTTATGAGCGACGTGAAACAAAACACTACAAATACATTATTTTAAAATATTCCCGACTGGCTTTTTAGATCGAACGAACCGACGATTATGAAATACGTATACATTATTATGATTGTTATTCTATGATTTGACGGGGGGGGGGGCAAATAAAGAACAAAAACTATTATCTACAAGAAATATGTAAGAATAATTAATTTTTGGGAAGTTGATCATAATTCATTTATCTACATGGATTTTCTTTTAATGACGTCTATGAACTTGTCATTTTTTATTGACTAATTCCACATAATAGTACTTGGCACTTTAAATCTAAACTTATTCTTCAAAGTCATCTCTTTATGTACACATAGAGAGAGAGAGAGAGAGAGAGAGAGAGAGAGAGAGAGAGAGAGAGAGAGAGAGAGAGAGAGAGAGAAGGCGCGCACACACGGGCACACAATTCATTTATCCGCTTTACAATCATGGCAAGCTAATGGCATATTAACTTCCACTCTCTTGCCTGCTTATCAACCTAAACTATCTCCCCCACCCCTTTTCTCTCGCACTATCTTTGAAACTCATTTTTCTTCCACTTACTCCCATTGAATTAGTCATCCTCCTAACTTTTCTATATTTACTATTTATTGATTTCCGATAAAGCAGATAATGTTATTTTTAAATTGTCTCTTATATGAGCTGAAAAGTTGACACTCGAAATTTTCCACATTTCATACCTCAATCGTACGCGTAAAATTCCCATTGTTTTTTTCTACGTTCGTGACTCTCGCGGTGCGTAGTTCTCAATTATGAATCATGTTTTGCAACCGCTGTCACCCTTTCGTGAAATTTAATACTAAACGTAATGCTCGAGCCTTTTAGCATGAATTAAATATGTGTGTGTGTGTGCCGTAAGAAATGTATTAACTCAGCTCTTTTACCGGGAGACCTAGATAAATACAATCAATTTCTAATCTGGTAAAATAAAATATATGGACGAATCTAACATGAACCTGGTTACGTGTATACAAGCACAAAAGGATTAGCCGTATAATCAGCCTGCCTCACTTATACATGACTTTTTATAAATGTTCCTGAAAAAAAATATTTGAATCTCCGAAAGAAAAAAATAACTCTTACCTTGTTGTAATCATTACGGAATATTTGCAAATGTCAATTAATTATTAAAATTTTTAAAACTGTTCAACTATCTAGCAAAGCCCTGTCATTGACAGACAAAAACATTTTCATATGATATTCAAGAACTTTTCTATAAATTGTAAATATTAAAGGAATTTTATATACAAGTAGGAGCCTACGTAATTTTGGAAAAATACATTATTAAATTACTGTTAAGCATTACTAATTATTAAACTAAATTAAACGTTAATTATGAATTAGTAAACGTTAATAAATATAAAAGAAATGGTTCTTGAATTTTAATTAGGTAATATTCCGCGCCGCTGATGAAATGCCAATTATACGTTTAATTGCTCGTTTGATTACTACCAGACAATAAATAATTAAGGTTACGCAACATTGCATAATTTAACTTCTAAGTATTTAAGCCAATCTGCCTAGATATCATATCATCATTCATGTAATTTCACTTGGTATAAAATATTCCTGCACTTGTTGCTGTTATCTAATGGCTTATGCTGTTTGCAAATATAAAATTTTTCCTAAAAATTGTTACGTGAAATTTATAATTGAAGAAAAATATTCATTATAAAATGGCCGAGTGCTTCATTGAAGAAGTTTAGAGTATTTTAAAGTCATTATTATATTCTCTATACTTATAAAATTCATGGTTTACGTT
Source organism: Ceratosolen fusciceps (assembly GCA_018883505.1). Classification (NCBI taxonomy): domain Eukaryota; kingdom Metazoa; phylum Arthropoda; class Insecta; order Hymenoptera; family Agaonidae; genus Ceratosolen; species Ceratosolen fusciceps. The sequence continues at coordinate 7,710,535 of RCIC01000008.1, forward strand.
GCACCGGTTCAAATAAATTGTTTAATCTGTTTCGAGTAAATGTTTACTTAATAAATAGATAAGTTAATTTCGATTGTTAACATTTTGCTTAAAAGGGGAAAAAGATTATTTTTTGCCAGCTATGTAGAGGCGTAAATTACGGACTGTTACGTTTAAATTCATACTAGAATTAACAAAAATAAGCTTAATGCTTCAATAGCTAAATGACTATATAGAAGAAATATTTTCTAAATTTAGCAAAGTTTATCGACCGCTCGTATCCCTGATGAAGATTTCAAACTCTAGCCGTAATCTTTTAGTTCTCCTCCGATTACTAAAGTTAAGAAGCGGCGTTGGGCGTGGGGGGTTATTGGGGCGAATGGGGTGACCGCTTGGAGGGAACCCCGCGTAGATGTGTTAACTCGACAAAAAACGCTACTTACTTACTTACTTACTTCCTTACTCACTTACCATATGCGTGAGGAGTTCTTAAAGTATAGTGGATTTGACATTATTAAAATGACAAATTTCCGTGTCGAGTAATACGGAATAGTGACATAGTAAAAATGTTGTTATAATTTTCCGTGTATTATTACTTGACTCGGAAAATTGTCATTTTAATAATGTCAATCGACTATCTAACGTTGAAGGATCTGAGACTCTGGGAGGTCTGTGCATATCTGTGCCGGGTAACCGTGTACAGGAAAAAGGGAGTACAGCAAGGAAGTCAGACAGACGATTACCGACGAAGGTTGCGAAAGTTCAGCTGTCTGTAAGTTGTTTAAGTTCAAATATATTTACGGAGAGATCTACCGCGCACGTTTCACGTAACCTTCGTATAAATTTTAATATAATTCTTTATTTAGATATTGTAAATTTGCGTGCGTTCACGGACTTTTTTCCTCCTTCCCGGCGAAGGAGATTAGAAATTTATAAATAAATAGAAATATTTTAAGTAGAAACAAACAACAACCTCCCCTCTGTCCCCTCTTTCATTAAGAGCTCACGTATATGGTAAGTAGCGTGCGTATAAGGTGCTACTACGGTATTAAAAGAACTGTTTCATTAAAATAATCTTCGATTTATTGATTATCGAAAAAAATAATAAATAATATGTTATGTTTTGTTTTTTTTTTCATTCGCTTAATTATATCAAATTCTAGTAATCTAGTAATCAAACCTGTAAAAAACAATTAAAAAAGGTGAAAATATGTAGTGCCAGATAGCTTATTACTGTTAGTTTTACGAGAAACCGTACAGTTTAATTGTGTTGAAATGCTGAAATATTAAGAATAATTTCAGGTGCTGTACTCGAATGACATTAGTTTGAGGGACAAATAATAATGACTTTAAATGGACGTAAAATTGTCTCGATTCAAAGGTGGAACTAGTATTACGACAAAAATATTAGCAGCTTGAGTAAATAGCGGAAATGATAGTTATTTCTAAATGAATATCTCCAAGAGTACGTGTGAATTTTTAAATAAAGGCCAACTAAGGACATATGTTATATTTTATAGTCATTACCTGATCAAGTTTTGCACGTACATAGAAGTGAGTAAATAGCACAACTCAACTAATAAATTTTTTCGGACCAAACTTAAATATTGGCTGTATTATTTAGCCAGAAAATCGTCTGCCCTTTTTTTCTTAAGGATCGCAAGCGGAACTCGGTTATTCGACCTGGTGATCAAAGGCTACAACAAGACACTCACAAAGTTACCGGCGTTCGCTCATCCATAATGAAATTGGAGAAGTATTTCTTCGAGCAGGCGACTCGCCCCTGCTCCCGGCAATGCCACAAGAACCGGATGATACACCCGACGCGCCGAGATTAGCATGTGAATTTGCGTGTGTTTGTGGGAGGAGGTGGGTGAGGAGACGGGCGAATGTCGTTCTTCTCGTGATCAAGTAGACGCTCTGGAACATCTCCATAATCAGAGCCGCGTAACGAAACGTTTCCGAAGAAAGCCGATGGCCTGACTCGGGGGTAAGGGTAGATAGAGCACCAGTTCCCCAGGCAGATGGCACGGCCCTTGGGAAGAAACGGCACCCTAATCGGGCTAACACTGCCAGCTGGCCACCCAACATTCCCTCTTCCCTATCCTGAGTGGCAAAACGCTCCGACATCCTCTTAGCCGGGGCTCCTTCACCCGGCTCTTAGCGCCTCGATCGACGCGACCTTGTCCAGCCTCCGACTAATCCGCACGGACGACAAGGTAAGAAGCTCGCGAGCAAGTTCAACTTCAAAGTTCATAATCACCTCCAGCCTTCCGCTCTCATCTGGCAAAAGCTACGTATTCGTACCCGGTGCCGCCAATGGCAATTAAAGCACGGGACGTCCGTCCCTCATTACGCCACCCAGCCTTCTCCACCAACAGTCCACCCTTTGCAATAACAATTACGTCTCGGCTACGTTCAAGCGGTAAATAATATTCCGCGCCTTATGGCTACGACCTTCCCTCCCTTGCTGCCCTTGCTCCCTCTGACATTTATTCCTATAATTTTCGGCACACGCGATAACGTCCGACTCGCGTGCTCGCCCCTCCCGCCCCCTACCATGCCGTACGTAGACCGTGACTACGGCTGCGTATCTGAATTCTGTGCTCACGCGACACCGCAAACACATCGCCGGCTCGGCTTTAACGAGACTATAATCTCTCTTTACAACATAATTAGTCGCTAAGTGACTTTATGAAAGAGCACCGTCGTAAATTATATTTTTATTTATCCTTAAGAAATTCCTTACCCAGAGTCATATATACGTTCATCCCTCATTGCTTCTCTGTAGTACTACAAATATCATATCCGACAAAAGACTGTAAATTTCGAGACTCTCCGGGGAGGTCGTACATTACTCCAAACTTTCGACGAGATTAATATCATTAGTCGCTCAGTCAACAATGACAGCCGGCCACGATCGGTCAAAGAAATTAAACAAATTTTACGTTGATAAAGCTTGGACGGATGACTGTGCGCTCTTTCGCCAGAAGCTCGAGGCCCCGAATTAGACACTTGACGTCATACAAGATTCTGATATAATTGAGGTAGGAGTGTCAGTCGATGCATCGAAGAAATCACAATCTGAGCTAAGCCTACACTATATCGAAATACTGTATTCCGAGACAAGAATTTCTATCTTGTAATACGAATAGCTGTATTATTCATATATTTCCTTGGAGCCGAGAATTCCTAATATATTGAGTATCGTATTTGTTGTAATAGCGCGCATTTAAAGCCATAATGTATCAAATTTGTTGCCAAACAACTGCTAAAGCCGTTTTATTAGAGGTATTATTTAAATAATCGCTTATTCATTCAAACGATATTTTATTAAATATAAAACTTAATTTCCTAGAGTATTGGAGAATTGAAAATTTGAAATGTGATTTATTAAAATCGTATTAATTATTGGTAAAATAAATCGATAAGAAATAACAATAATTACATTATATTCTTATATAAATTCCAGGTATCCATAATCTAAATTGTATAAAAAATACATTCAATACTTAAATATTAATATTTTTTGGGTACGTGGCATTAGTAAAAATAAAAAAATGCACTTTTATATTTCTATCATTTTCATATACCTATATTGCAGTAACACCGTTATGTATTCTCTTAATATAATCTTAATAATTCGTATTTGCATTTTGACTACTTGACTTTTATGGTTTTATAAGGCTATTTGCCGATTATGGTACTCGTACGTTATCTTGCTTACAAATACACGTACTGACGCTTCAAGCCCACCCATGTCACACAAAGATTTTCTGAGAACGTTATGAATCTTCAGCCTGTGAGAATAATATTTACCCTAATGAAATTGGCTGATTTCTTTTCTTAAACAAGAAAGTACCTATAACTTGTCATTTCTCTCACTCACTCATATAGTCACTCAGAGAAATAAAATAAATATATTATTGTTTAACATTAAAATCATTATATATAATATTCTTGAATAAGATAGTAAATAAAAATTAAAAATATTGATAATTTACAAAATAAACCGATTATTTCAGAAATTTATTTATTTATTTATTTATTATTTTAAAAATAAAGTAATATAAATAAATAATGTTATGTTGACTATTAATAATTTCCCTTTAAATAGCTAATGTACGCAAAAATAGATTACGTAAAAATTTTTGTTATCTACCTGGTAAATAAATAATTGTATAATTCTTACGTAGACAATTATTATTATAGTGAGAATAATAATACAGTGAATAAAAATAACACCCACGGTCACTTGATTATTATAAAATAAAAATACTGAAATGAAAATGAATCGAAATGAATAGATAATGTAGTTATTTGAATATAATAATAAGGATATAGGATAAACGCTTCGGTAGGCGTTTTTATTACACAATTATCAGCTAGAAATGTCAGGACTAAATGTGCATATCGTATAATAATTACAATTTCTTTCTAATACTTGTAACAGAAAGCATAATAAATTTATTTATTAAAGGCTGCTGTATTAAGTAATAAATCGATTCTTAAATAATCGTGAAAAAGAAAAATAACAAGACCGAAATAATTTTATGAGGTTCAGATTTAGTTCAATAGCGATCTATAGTATAACAACAAGTATTTTATATTAAAAATTAATAATGACTTCCTGGTCTGCTGTATTTATAAATTGCATAAGCTAAGTAAATAATTACTTGCGAATAAAATGGACAACCGTACGGAAATGAAGTAATGTATTTTAAAAATCCAAATAGGAGAAGAGGATTTTTACAAATGTCGTCCGTGTAAATGAAGAATCAAAGTTTGTATTCTCAAATTATTTCATGCTCAAAATACTCAGAGAATTGGTTTAAGTATTTTTATATCATGCGTCCAAAGTTGTTTGACATCACGAGATGCGATATATTTAGAACAGAAATAAGAAAATTAATAACAATCGTAGAAAAGTGACCGGCCGCCGTTGAGTTTGTCCGTTAACGTTAAAACGGTAATTGCAATTACCATGACTAAGACCTCGTTTCACATTCGGAAATAAGAGTTTTATTTAATCAGAGAGGCCTCTTTTCAGCATAAGACCAAAATACTAATAAAACTGTTGTGGTGATGGGGATAGCGACGATGGGGCCAGAGCGTTTCTCATTACATTGAAAATAAATCGGCGACGATGAAAGGGTCGACGACGACGATTCTCTTGGTGCTCGTCAACGATCGAACGCGGCCCTCGTCAAATAAAATTTCTCCGAACGCGAGAGAAAAAAGAGAGACAGACGATCCCAAGCCCACATACGTCGTTGGGCTACGCTCGCCGCCCCAACAGTCGCCGCTAACGTCACAGACGTATTAGACTAAGATGCAGCCGATAGCCGGCGATAAGCGGATTTCACGGGTATCGATTGGCTCACGACGATTACTACTCCGATTACTGCAGATTATTGTTATACCAGTTCGCTCTATCGGGTGGATGGAGCCGAGTCGGTTGGGCCCAGCGGAGTCTGTCTCCGCTTCGACAAATCGAACCGAATGCTCCTTGGGGTTTGACGGCTAGGGAGAAATGGGGGGAGGGGGAGGGAGGGATATAGAGGAAATGAGGAACAGTGGGGGGTGGGGGTGGGGGTGAAGAACTCAACGAGGAGATCGCTTTATCGAGGGAAAGGCTTACACGTCGAGCCGGTCCATATTGGTACTTACTTTTCCTTTCGCCTCGATGTAAATTTAGCGCTCCTTACCTATATGCACCAGAGCTTATAAAATTAATTGATAATCCGTGAGCCCACGAGCGCGCATAACATAACAACATTGGACATTTTTATGTTTTACTTTTATGCTTTCGACTCCTGTTTTCAAAGCTTAATTCCTTACGTTCAGTCGACCATCGATAGCAATGCCACATTAGTATTGGTATCTTTATCGGCATGAAATTCCTTTGAAATTTCTTAGCGGTCACTTTATGAATAAAATGTAATGTACAAAGAATCTGTAATCTATTGAATCAATGAACTGCACTCAATTTAAAACAAATAATTCTATTGAAGCAACGCAAACTTCTTCTTACATTTAAAGAGATTTCTAAGAATTTTCATACTTATCGTTATTCTCGTTAATACGTTATATATTCTACCACCGGTTAATAATTTCATAAATAATATTGAATACAGAATCTACATTTATATCGAGTGACCAAGGATAAGGTACGTGAGTGGTTAATTAATAAAAGAAAAGTAATAGGCGGCTATGTTAGTATAAATAAAAAAGTATTTAACTAGGTTAAATTGCTTTTTATTTATTGATTAATTTATATAGGATTGTTAGTTCGGTAGCGACTGGCGCTACATTTGTCTTAAAAAAAGACTCACCGAGATATGACAATGATTGCAAGGAATCTGAAACAATAAAATAAATATGGTTAAAGCTCATCTCTTTTTAAAGTCTTTATTTTTGTTTTTGTTATCGAGAAAAATCGCTCTGAATATTTCACCTTCATTGTAGAGTAAAGCCAACGGATAATGAACAATATCGATTTTCTTTAAACAGAATATCATCTTTATTAAATCATAGCAGCCAAATTTAATTTTCTTCTCATCATTGTCAATTCTAGCTTTTCTAGTTTTCGGGACTAGTTCAAACGAATCACAGTGCTATTTTTCTTTGAATAAACTTATGCTCATTATTTATTTCTTCGCGAGATCGTTTGTTAGCAACTTTATATGAAACGATTTAATTATTATTTGTTAATTATTTCAGAAATAAATTTTATGTAACCACGTAATACTGTTTTTCTAAGTTATAAAGGATAACGTTTTGATGACTAATTATCACACGATTATTTATTTTCTTCGTAAATATACTTTTCTGCGTAAGTTATAAAGATATAGCCACTATCAATCGGACATATCTCCGTTCTAAAGTACTTTCAATTTCAATTAATTAGTATTTCTTTTATTAATATTGAGAATCCGTAAATGAAAATACGACGGGCTAAGGAGAATTCGCATGGTAATCAATAATGGACAAATGCAAAATAGTAGTAACATATGGGTAGTGAGTAAACGGTGTATATTTTCTGCCAAGGTATGGTTAAAGCCTGTCATTTTAATGAAGACGAATTACAAGAAAAATAGAATTTATCTGAACTGGGCAAGTAAAAATATTGTAGAGTAATAATGCTTTATAAAATAATAATGTTTCATAAGACGAGGGAGCAATAAACAGCGGCTCGGGACGACTCGAATGCATTTCAATGCAGTAAATTAAAGATCTTAGTTAATCGGCATTGACTAATTCTGATAAGCTACATTCGTCTTTCCGTGCGTCATCCAATTTCTCCATTTATCATTGGGTGCCCGAATACAGGCGCGGTGACAGGCAGACAGGCACACAGGCACACAGGCAGACACCGACGTATAAAGTAAGCGCAAGTAAGTCATGGTTCCCTCGGAAATATACCTTCGGCCGGACGCGCGCATACACAGAGACTCGGGCCGAAAATTTTGGAGCGCGCGGCGCGAGCATAATCAGGCCAGAGCGAAAAGCGCATTAAAATAGTCGGCGTTTCTGTTACTGCGGCTACTTGTTTATTGGCCGGGTGGCGAGGGGCGACGGGGAGCTCTGCTCGAAATGCGCGCTGACGCACGAGAAATCGTCAGCGAACTTCTTTTCTCTTCTCAAAATCAACTGCGTCACTTGGGCAAACGGGGATGGCCGCTAAAATGTTCAAAAAACCCCCTCCCCCTCCCCCGCCCCCAATCACCCCTTCACGCTTATAGCATTAGTAAATACGCATTACCTTGCGAGCCTCCGAGCGCGATTTCATATTACTTATAAAATAACGTTGAATCTGATGGCAATAACGGCAGTTATTTACTCGGATGTTGCTATTAGTATTCCTCAGTACGTTATTGAATCGATAATTTTAATAATAAGCTATTAGAATACAGTTAAAATTTATTATTAAACGACAATTTTACGACGGAAATCTTTTAATTTTAAACTAATTTTATCAAGTTTCTTTCATCACATTTATTTATGTAACTTGAAATAGGAATTATGAGTTTTAATCCCTTATTCCATATGCATTACATATTTGTATAATTTACTTTGTTATGTTCATGAGATTATTAAATCATTGTTCGATGTATAAGAGAAAAACAGTTTTTAAACAATAAACTTGCTAATCGATGTACATTATTGTATAATCATTTTTTCTATTTATAAAACATGTTATTGCATGTTTTTAACAGCCCAACGCTCGTTGATGTAAAAAATATTTTATATACTAATTGTTTACTATCAATAGGCATAAATTTAGTTCCGAAATAGAAAAATAATCACATAAGCTGGCTTTTATTTATTATTCATATAACTAATTTTATCTATTAGTCGACGTACTATCGTTATGATATTATCTGTTAAGTAATGAAATTAAACATTAAATTGTCCGTTGTGTATGCACAGTAACTTCGGCTTAAAATCGAATACTTATTTATAAATGAATGAATAATCTAGTTTTCACTTACATTTCGAATTTTCATGATCCATAAATGACCAATTCTTTGAATATTGAAATAATAAAATAATAAAATAGAATTTTAAGATTAAAATTCAATCGATAAAGTAAAGAACGACTCGGTACTAATTCCGATTCTCTTATTTACTCTGTTTGATTTTCAAGCATAAGTTCCTTATGCTTGAAAAGACTATAAATACGACTCCGTTGTAACAATTATCAACAATTTGTTTTCCTATAAGCAGCATAAAATTAAATGGTCATAATAAAATGTAATGCAATTATTGAGACTTATATAGTATTTCTTATAAAATTTATAATAAAAAATTCTAATATTTAATATTGGATTACGAGATTTTTAATGAGGAAAAGCTTTTCCAATTTTACAGTACATTTAGGCCTTTATTACAATTTAGAAGTATACAATTGCACATAAGTTTTTATTATTTCCAATGTGACGATTTAAAAGAAATCCTTAATTGCTTGTTTATTATGCCTTAAGAAATAGAAATACTTCTTACAGATAACTTTTGTTGTTTACTTATGAATTCTCGCTACAATTTACAATAAATTGTTTTTTTTTTCAGACTAAAACTTAATTATTTATATAAGTTTTAATTCATGATTCATTTATTCTTTGGCTAATCAAAAGATATAAATCACCAACGTATTAGTGAATTTTTAATCTTATGATTTATAGAGAAAAAATGGAAATATTTTACGATAAATAATACATATTGAATTCGTTATGTAAATGAGGTATGTAGTAAATATTATGAAACATATACAATGAAGATATAGTAAATCAATATCTCGTTTACTGTAAAAATTCAATCCAGCCATAAATATCTATTATATATTCATTTATATATTCATATAAAAATATATTCGCATCTAACCCCGTGAGATCAAATCGATTTCATATACTTCAAAAGGACTGTAAATTTATGTCTTATGCTTAAGATAAGGAAAAAAAAGGGTTACATATACTCGAGCATATATGACTGCATGCTCGTGGCTTCTCCTCTGCCCCCTTTTCTTTCTTTTCCTTCTACGAGTCTATATATGCATTGCGGATATTAGGTAATAGCATTAGATGTTCAAAGTGGTCGTGTCAAGGTCCACTCGCGCACACGTGTATGTGATATATGGATTTGACGTGCATTTCATATCGGTAGATATGCAACATATAGTCCAGTGTTTTACAGTTCAAAAAGCTTTTCTCTTTTCAATGTATAAATAGAGCCATGGTAATACTAAAAGCATCAATTAGCGTGTATTTTTAGTGACGATTTTTCGCAACTTACGTCGCGAAACCATTAGATTATAATACTTTTATTATGAATAAAATAACGGCTATTTCTTCAAATGTACACTCTTTTTATATCAATGTTTAAAAAATAAAAAAAAAAGACCAATCCTCTGTTATAAATTATTTTATTGCATTAATGAGAATAACGGTAATATGTGAATTATTTTAAGCTACATCGGCATTAAACACATTAACTACGATCGAAAATATAGCTTCGTATAAGAGCCAAATAATAATTTCACATTATCAGTTAGTGCCAATCTCAAATAAAAATATATAGTATGATTGTTACTAAGTTGTAAAATTGATAATACATCAGCCAAGTAATCGTGTTTTCTGTATTTCCGATCCTAATGAATAACCGTCTTTTTGCATTATATCTCCTTACCTCTCCCACGTAATTAATAACATTATTATATAACCGTTAAAGGGTAATAAATTTAGTTAGAAATTTATGTCTTTCCAGTAATCTTATATTTATCGATATTACGTACATGCTTTCAAAGAGAAACCAAGTAGAAGCACTTGCTTTACCTTATCAAAGCTACGAAATTTTTTATCTATTTTAGCTACTTCTTCTAAAACTCATATTTAAATAACTGGTAGATAATTAGTAAATTAAAAGTAATTTAAATATATATATATATATATAAATGGATAGTAATAATAAATAAAAATATTTTATGAATTTAATTAATTATGTAATTTAATTAATAGAATTCAATAATTTATTACGGTTGTCATAATAAATAAATTATACAATCATTGAATTATGTAATAAATAATTGTTCATGATTATTAAGATAAAATTACTTGATAATTTAATTGCTTATTTTTCAGAGGATATAGAAACATTCATCCCATTCATAAAAATTTAATTGGTTGAAAGTACGTGTGTTTATCAGAAGAAGGTAATCTCTTAGATTAAAATTTAAAGTAACTGTTTTACGATACATTCTTAATAAATTCATACAAAGTGATATAAGACTGCTTTACTGTTACTAATTAAAATATTCCTATGTTATTGTTGTGCTCAATTTTAACTTATTATGATAAATATCGAAGATACGAGCTTTTATTTATGGCTTATATATACACCATATAAAATGTAAAGCTTCATTAATTTATTGATGAACTCGATAACGCATGTAAAAGTAATAGATCACTACATTTCTTGTTGTAATTTATTAATTTAATTTATTATCATCAATTCTTTCATATGTATTTGTATGTTCTAAATTAATGTTTCATATTATAAATTATAATTATAAAAGTTGAATATTTTTCTAGAATAAAATTTTTATCAATGTTATAATAAAATAGTTTTTACTATTCTAGAAAATTTTTGTATATATTTTTGTATTTTGTAGAATTAGTTATAAAATTATCGATAAATACACAACGAAGAAAACATATACGTATGTATATGTATTCTTTATTACTTTGATGATATAAAAGTATAAATACAGAATTTCTGGTCAATAGAAATAAAATTATTTTGAACTTGGGTTCGAAAATATAAGACTGTTTTGTCTTGACCTCAGAAAATGTATATAAGCTCCGAAAACAGAATTTCGAACAAATATTTTATATCTAATTAATGATAAATCATTAGTCAAGATGCAAACAGATAGGAAAAATGTTTGCTCAGAGATCGATTTTCATAATTAAATCAAGGAAATTTTCTCGAATACGTCGACAGTTGTAATACTTGGCCAGAAATATAACGTCGCAATAACAACGTACGGCAATCGAAATATCATTGTATTCGTGTCAGCTGTTTCCCTACATAAACGCATACGATCGATGCTTGAGATAGGAGTTTGAGGCTCCACGTTACATATTTGAATAATAATTCAGACAATTCGTTGGACACACGCCGATGCCTCGATCCCTCTCGAACCTCCTACAAGTAGTTTCATTTCGACGTCATAGGAAATAAATAAATATTTTATCGGTAAAGGATTTGTGGTTTGAAGTACTGCTGCTTTCATTTAAGCTATACGATATACTATAATTGTAAAAATCGTTTTTTTAAGTGACGTAAAAGAATCGAGACTTTAATTAAAGTTAATCGAGTTATTGTAAATTGACCTGACTTACGTACCTTGTAATTATAAATACATTTATTATTCTATAAGTAATTAAGTACCTAAAATTTCTTTGGATATAGGTGGGTAAGCGAGCGCGTAGAATACGTAAGAAGCAATTTTTTTTAAGTAATCGATACCCATGCCCGGGACGTACTTGTTCATATTAAGATTCGATCGTTCACCCGAAAATATTTCCCGAACGCAATAGAACCAATCTCAATTGGTTCTCAAATAAATAACGAGAAGACTCGGTAGCAGCCTCGTGCTCGAGCTTTGGCACTCTTGGACTTCCTCTTTGGTGGATTCAATTCAATCGCTATTAATTCGTAGCGCTCTGGCAACTGGTGTACGCCATTATCGTCATGTACAGCATTGCAATTTCTGTGCGTGTGTGGCTGGCGGCATAATTATGTAGGCAGAAGTATTAAATATTAAATTAGATGGACTGCTCGACATTATGTCTAACGAAATACTATTTCTAAGAAAATCGCTAATTGCTCGATTGCATAAATTTTACACTCGTTTAACAAAAAATATTGTCCTTTCGTAATTCCGATCCAATACTCGTGCGCTGCTCGCTGACGATAAGGATATATTGAGGAATGACGAGTAATAAGACTCATTGAAAATTATCAATTATTTTCAATGCTCTTTCCAAAAAAATATCCAAACTTTATGTGCTTACGTTATTAACGGAGAAAATCGATTATTCATTCAATAATCAAACCATTCGATTTTTGCTTCGATAATATCTAGTACTTATCTCATCTTTCAATCAATTCAAAGTAACCAATCATTATGTAAATTTTAGTATTACTCAATCTTTCCCTTTTCAATTACGGCTCTTCTTCCGTATTTCTAAATTTTCTAAATATGAAAGGTAAGTTCTTTGCTTTCTTTCTTTTTTCATTTTTTTATTTTTTATTTATTTTTTTTTTTTTAATTACAAATTTTGGTAAGTATAAGTAGTTTGTGTAAATGGATGTTAGATAAGGTCTAGGATGGCAAAGTAAATGAAGCTAATGGTCCGGAATGTTTTCGGAAGATCTTGTCAAAGCTGTTGCTAAGCTGTCATTGTCGAGCTTACGGAGGAAGGGAGCCGGATTTCGAGAATGTGAATTAGTGGTAAGAGGATCGAGTCGGTCGATAAATTAGCGATAAGTGACAGCACGTGCATTAACCTCATCGTAGTGCGACTTTTAGAGATTGAGAGAGATGGGCGAAAAGGTAGAGGTAGACGTATACGTAGCGGTAGAGGTAGATGTAGAGGTAAAGCTAGTGAGAGGGGGAGAGAGAGAGAGAGAGAGAGAGAGAGCGTAACTACGCCACAACATGTCCGGCTCGACGTCGGGGTGCGCAGTAATTGACAGCCGAGTCCTTGAACGGCTTAGGATGAAGTGCAATGTCGCAGGTTAGAAATCGCGTGCACCGTCCGCTCGATGCCGCATACGAATATTTATGCATTACGATCGTGAACATTCCTCGATGCCGGAGCTCGATACTCTCGTGACGTCGGCGCTTCAACAATGTCAATTGTATAACCCACCCGACGCTATAATGCTTCGCTCGTTTTCACGGGCCCGGACTTTTAACTATTGCGATGGATTTTTGCACGTTTTTGTCCCTACAAGTACATGAAATTCGCATAACTAATGCATTAGACCGCGGGCTTTACTTTACAGCTTTGGCTGCATTGGCATCGCTACCGCCGATTCAACAGTCCTTCTAGCTTGAGCTTTCGGCCACCGAAAGCTTCGGATACCGAGGTGGGGAGAGGGCAAGGGTCAAGTATATTGCGCAGTCAGATCGTTACGATAACATTGAGCTCCGGTCTAGAAGGAATTATTATTTCGACTAATGGCAACAGTTCAGAATTATGTTAAATATTAATAATAAACATTTAGTGTAAGGCGATTGTTTTTTCAATAAATCATTTATTTTCACTTACGCAAGCTTTCTACAGCTGTTACTGGTTGTTTTTTTTTTTTTTTTTTTTTTTTTTTGTAATTTTATTTTACTTTCATTCTGCAACTACGATATAAATTAAACTGTCAAATTTACTATTTTTACAATACAGTAGAATTCTAGTATTCCCTGTACTATACCAATATTCAAATGTTTATTACGTCAGTGATTCTTTAGTTAAAATTAAATTATTTAACGGCACAACTACATACGATGCTGAACATTATGTTTTAAAGCGACACAATTATGGGATGTATATTTACATTTATCTCGAAAGTGACATTTCTTATTACGCTTTAACAAATAAGACAGATCTTTTTTTAATTTTAACATGTTCATTTGAGATTTGATCCATCAATACAATATTTATTATGTAATAAAACGGTCTTTGAAAATGAATTGGTAATATTATAATAACTTCTATAACCATTTATTGATTTAATACATTTATATTCAGAAATAACTTGGTATAAAAATGATACATTCTTTATATTATCCATAAATTTAAACTACTCTTGAGACTAAAGATATTTATTTAACTGAATAAAATAATTTTAAATGCAATTAATATGAGCTGAATAATATAATATAATAAATTCTTTTTGAATATGAGTTTATTTCTATTTTATTATATATTTATTTGTTCTTTACAAATTTCTATTAATACTAAATATTATATTTAAATAATCTATTCGTACCGTACATTCATTGAAGCAAATTTATACAGACAAAAAATGTTTAAACAGTAAAATTGTTTTAAAAATAGTCATTTTAATTTTAAGTTTATTACTTGGGTATAAAGAAAAATGTGTACGAAATGAGGTGATCGAAGACGATAACCAAAGATTTATCTAATTTACTTATTAATACAAATTTAATGTAAATAAAAAAGGTTTGAAAGACTCTTAACTGTTTAAAATGTAATTTTTCGACGGAGTAGACTTCGAAAATGAATGGTTGATCTTTTTATTGACACATGCTTTGAAATAATGACAATGAGTTTACTATTTCTTACATTGTCTGATAATAGTGAACACAGTAACGAAAAAAGCAACTGATCTGCATACATGCCTCAATGATTAAATAAGAATGGCCATAATTACAGTAGAATAATATTTTGAAAAATTTGATTTTTAAAAAGATAAAAAAATTTTCTTGTTTATAAGTAATCAAACGTTTCTAAAATTATTTATAAATTAAAGTTAATTATCAAATCTAATATGGAAAAATAGATATATTTTCACAAACATTTATAAATTATCTTAGAATATATTTGTTACGAGCAGAATAATCATTTTTTTATATTTAATATTACAGGTTTTTACTAAAAGCAAATCGCGAAATGTAAATTCAATTAAACGAGTTATCTGTTACATGTGGTGATACGAAAGTCTTAATAAGAAGTTGTGAAATATATTTCTAAAAATATGTTTCAGAATCTACTAAAAATATTTATCGTCTTAAAATGCATTATCATTTTATTATTATTAATCTGTTACAATGAATGTATTAACATTTTCTTTCATCAAATTTATTAATATATTAGATTAATTTTAAATTTATTACAAAAATAGTATAAAGAGGAGTAATTCTAAAAAATTATACTAATGATTAATATTATATACTACGATTTAAATTATAATAAATATAATGTTCTATTGTGAATAAATTCTTATGTCAATAGATTCAATAATTTTTAAATATTTAAAAGTTATATAATTTTGACATTTTAAATTGAAAAAAATAATCTTATAAGATATATAATAATGATAAATTGAATATGGAAATCATTGAAGTCAATTGACTATAACGCGTGCAAATTTAATAATTAACAAACGACTACGTAAAAAATTTGAGTCAAGCCTGGTGTTTGCTCAATCACTAATGCGACGTAATATTATTCTATCTCCTATCGTAATTTTAATATCTAAAGCATGCATAATTTATATATTATGTATATACGAAATATTTTATAATTGATTAATTAGTTGAATTGCACATGTTTTCTATTATTCATGTAACTGTGTAAAAATAATTATAAATACATTTAAACTAAAATTCAATTTAAATAAATCAATTTTCCTTGAAATACAATTATTGTTAATAATAGTTTAAAAGAATTTATAGAATTGTACCTAAAAAAAAATCTTTTGTTTGAAATACTGTTTTTACATAAATTATTTTAAACTTCGGTCGAAAATTGATTTGTAAAGATATATTCTTATCGTACATAATAATAATAGCTTGATTTAATAAATTTAACTATAAGCAAAATCAATGAAGTTTTAATAATATTTTTCGTAACTTTTATTTTACGTAATTAATGAGAGGGTAATCAATTAAATGAGTGTTTTTTATACAAAACGACTGGCTACACGATTGCTATGTGATCTTAAATCTATATAGTACTATAAAAAAAACTATATTGTGTGCAAAATGTGAATTAATAACTCGACTGTTGTAACGGAATAATGAAAGCAATTAGACGAATAAGTCTGAGTCAAAGAGTATTAAATAATTAATTACGAGCAAGTTGAATTACAATCATATTGATTTGAGGGATTATTAAAAAGCTTTTGAAAAACTTGTTCAAAAATTAATTATTCAGGTAATCTGTATCGACAAAAATACATTTTATTCGAAAAAAAAAAAAATAAATAACAACTACCTTTGACTTTCGAATCGAAAGGCTAACTTTTCATTATTGCGATGATAAACGCTGCAGATAACATTTCACAGACCGTGAAGTGCCCACAAGTGATAAGTTGATTAATGTCAGGTGATATGGTTTCCTTTTTCGGAATTCTCATTTATAGAATCATTTAAATGACAAATCTGATAGAATATCCGTATGCTACGATTTTAATAAATAATTATTTCCGACAATTTCCAACAGAATTATTTCTAAGAGTTAAATTTAATTCACAGACTTTATGTTTTTAATTCGTTGATCATTCTCTAAAATAGAAAACCTGCGAATACTGTCACAAGTACTGAAAGGCAATTTTAATAATTTGCATTTAACATCTCTTTAACTGCAGATTCTTAAAAATGATTGTTTTGATAACGTTGTAACTAGTATGAGAATATTATAATCGGCTTCGCTGTGTATATGCGCGCATGGCTCTGTCTATCAAGATTCTTGTAAGTACGAGGGCTCACATCTACACCCATATACGCACACATTAACACATACAAATAAATACATCGTGAATACGAACAGTATAAAGCAGCTGGAATAAGAAACATAAAATGGAGTTTCGGCTCTTAAAACTTGATGCTACGCAATTTGTAGACTACTAACGGCTATGCACACAGGCTTCTTATAATCTGAAATCTCCATATATTGCTTCCGCTCTTATAAAATATACAAAAAAAATACTGAATTTTGATTTTTTAATTTTAATTTGAAGTTTCCTGTCCAGGTAGTAATAAAAAAAATGGAATTATCAAAGGCAATCATAGCCTTTGTTTTCTACTAATGTACAAACGTACAAGCAAATCTTCGAAAAACAATTAAATACCGAAGTTTTCTTATACTAAATTAAATTAAATTTAAACTAATTTAAATTATAACATTTTCCTGGAAAATTAAATTTTACATACTTTGAACAATTTTTTTCTAAAAGATTATTTATATAAAATGTCTATATTTATATGTTTCGCAATAACAAAATAATATTACGAAGATAAAAGATTTTCTTAAATATTATCAGTAAATTTCAATTATTATTTTGTTTATCAATATGTCATCATTTTTGTTTCCATATATTCATAATAACATACAAATACGTTTAACAAATCTGTAATACATGTACTGATCATCACTATATTGAATTGCATAAAAGTCTTTAACTTTTAAATAAAATATAACCATTTGTGACACAGCGAGTATTTTTATTTTGTTGTATGAATGATTGAAAATAAAAGACCTTTTACTGCAAGAAATAGGTAAAAAGAAAATTATTAAAAGATATATCCAAGAAATGCAGTAACAGTGCATTAAGAAGGACTACTCATATACGTAAAAAAATTAATTTAAAATATAAAATCATTAATAATAATTGGTAGGAGTTGATTGTATAAATAGTTAATTGTCATAATTGGCACTCAATTTATGAAAATATTTTGTATAGGTCAATTTGAAAAGAAATACTTGGATTTCGATTTGTACTAAGTTTTAATATTAAATATCTAAAGTATTTCATCGGCTTTTAGTAAATACTTTCATAAATCAAATATTATATAAGTTCTAAACATATTTATTTACAGGTTCCGTTTATACTATTAAATTTTACAGTGCAAAATTTTTGATAATTTTTATATTAAAATTTATTAATATAAAAATTACAATTATTGTTAGAGTTATAAAAGTTCTCACGTAGTTTAATATGTATTTATACATACAATAGATTTAGTCAATATCTATTGTGAGAAAGTATCACAATCAATTATTTTTAATTTTATACAATCTATATTCGATTCAACATACATTCGGATCCATTAATCAGCTGCTCTTATACACAAGTTTATCGTAACGTACATACACATATATTTTATATTAAAATATTTACATACATAAAATTATAAGACCCCAAAAAATAATATTAAAAAGAGAACCCATATCCGAAATGTTTAAATGTTTCTTAATATATTTAATTCAGAAGAATAAGAATTATAAAAATACTAGACAAATAAATAAAATAAAACTAATTTTTAAAAATGCAAAAATCTCTATTATTAGTAGTATACGAGGACATTTTCATTACGATTACTACTTATATTTTAAAGTCATACGGTTTGAAATTGATATACTTTCTAGTAGGAAGAAAAAAATATTTTTTCTTCTTCTTCTACTTCTACTTCTTCTTTTTCTTCTTCTCACTACTGCTTCTTCAATATGAAATGTAAAAACATATTAATTATACAGTGTTCCGAATAATATCTTTGACCCCTTTAAATGGTTTACCCAAAGTCACAATCATTTGCTATAATTTAAATTAAAATTCATTAATCGTTTCATATTAGATCTTTCTAATTGACAAGTTTATTTTTATGTATAACTCAGCATCATGATGATTCGCCAATGATATTGCATTCTACAATAATCTTTGTAATTAAAAAATTTGGAATAAAAGTACTTGTTAATAATGTATAAAGATTCTTATATTATAACTTATTTTGCTATATCTGTAGGTAATGAAATCCTCTTGCATTAATGAATTTATCAATACAAAATCCCTTAGACAGAAACTTTTAATTTTATTAACCAATTGAAATTAAAATTATAATAATTGTTCGAAAAGTGACAAAAATATCTATCCCTTTTCAAGATATTCAATTGTCGCGTTGCTTCCATAGAATTTTTTCGCTTAGAGGGGTAATAGTAGTGTTAATTTAGGAAGCAGATGGCGACTTAACTAGTGCTCATTGTCCGTTGTGCTAGTCCGTTGTAAAATGCACAAAGGGTTAATCATCAATTGAGCCTTTCTGTGTAATATTGACACGTTTTACGATCGCATTGCGGCTTCGTTTTTCCTCCTCATATTTCTTTATAAAAATGAGGAGAAAATTTATCCGATTGCATATTATATCCTCATACGAAAAAATAGAATTCAGGTTGGTTAACAAGAGAGATTCTTAAAAAGCTGATAAACGAATGTAAGCATTCTTTGTTCTACCTAATTAACAATGTTTGAAATGCCCGTGTATATATCAATTGTTATTATTATCTGAAGACGAAGAACGTGCTTTAAACATTTTAAGTTAGCAATAGTTTCAAATTAGAATTTCAAATTTGCATGATCAAGAAAATTAAAATATAATTAAATTTTAAAATAATGTATTTATATAAATATAAATTAATAATCTAACAAGGATACTTTTTATGCTATGTTTAAAAGTTATATAAATTTTAAAACCTATAATACAATAAATTTAACATTAACTTGATATTTAAAATTTTTTTATAAACAAAAATTTGACAGAATCCAGTTTGTCGTAATTTTTTGAACAAGTAACAAGTAACAACATTCCTTTATTGTACTATCCATTTAAAAGTAACAATTCCAGTTGATGTAACAATTCTTATCTTACTGCTAACCGAAACACAGGTAATCAACGTCAGGTAAAGTGCAGCTTTACCGCGGCAGGTAGCATATGCTTCGCTACCGCCATAGAAGTAATCTGCTTTATCTTCCTACAAACGACACTCCAACGATAATGTAAAATGCCTTTCCTTCTATAGTATAAGCTTGCTGTTGTAACACCCGTACCGCTGTACAAATTGTACCTGTTTTATCGGTTATAGATAAAAGAAACTCGTACCGACCAAACTTAATTATTGTTTTATTATTATTAATAATCTGTTATTAGATTTTATAAGCTCATTTATTTCTCTTACCTACTTTTTCTTTATTTCATTATTATTTATAATTACCACGAAATTTATAATATTCTATTGCTTTATGTATGAATTACGTCCATCAACATTAAAAACTAAAGGATTTTTAAAATATTTAATATATTTCTAAACTAAAATCTCCCATGCAATTTTATTTCTTTTAAATTTTTTTGCTTCAAAAATTTCATTCACTATGTAGTCGCTTCTATTTTGTATTAATTATCGAATCATTTCACTCATATCATTACAAAGTTAACAATCTCATGTATTATCAATAATGATTTAAAATGAAGACAAAATCTATTCAAATCTAAAATTGTATTTATTTACATAAAATGAAAATTAAATGAACCACTTACTCGTATCATTTTCTGGTGATTGAATCCCTTCCCCGACATCTTCAGGCGATGTGGACAGAGCTGAAAGAAAAATATTTATCTTTATTTTATATTATTCTTCACTATATAAATTATATACGATTTCACAATTATTAAAAAATAATTGCTATTAAAGAATATTATGTAAACAACTATTATGAAAAAGATATAATTAAATACGTATAGAAATCATTTGATTCTTTAATTTTGATTAACATCTGTTAGTGAAATGTTCCCAAAAGCAGGAATAAATGCATATATGTGAAAAATGTAACCATTATAAAAGTTATTTATTTACTTTATTGTTTATTCTTAAGAGATAAAATGATAAAAGGATAACATAAATCGAAATTAAAAAGGTATTAAAAAGAGATCAAGATATGAAATTTTTTAAAAAACATTTATTTTCAAATAAAGTAAAATACTATTAATTTGATATTATTATATACTTAGTACTAATGTGAGCATTAATACATAAAGTAAAAAAATGGAAATGTTATATGTATAATGTATTACAGAGAATGTTTTTGCATAGAAAATTACATTAAAAATTATAAAACATATATAAAACATATAACAAGACAATTATAGAAATGGTTTTTATTCATCCATTCATCGGGTTGCAAAAATAAAAAAATTATTTCCAACGAATCTTATACGTCAAATAAGTTGAAGTTGCAAGACAAACGGATTGGAGATATATGGATCATAACTGTCTTCCTTATGACGTATGTATTAACATTGGTAAAATAACTATTAAAATAAATGATTTTTTATGAAATTCTAATACTTATAGTACATCTAAACATATTAAATTATTTCAACTATTTTTATTTTTTATTAAAGTAAACAGTCATAGTCAAAATCTCGAGATAGAAAGAATAGTTACGAAAGGACATTTGTTAGTTACACTGTTTGTTAGTCAGCCATTAATAAAATGATAAGAAAAACTGCGATTCTGTTGACTTTTATTCTCTACCTACAAATTTTCCATCAATTGAAATTCATTACCCAAAGATAATACAGTTATTTTTAAAACTGTCTAATAGTATAAAGGAATTTCTTAAAAGTACTATTTTATTTTAATTGTTTATGATCTGCCCAGTACGTATTGTTTTAACAAAGTAAAAAGTCACTGATGGACATGTATATAAAAAAGCATATTATTTATAAATATGACACGAGGTATTTCCTTCCTGTTACATTTGACGAAAATTCTTTACGTTTCTTTCCTCTTGCAATTCACCGGAGTGAAAATTTATAGATGAACATTTCTGATGTTTCTCCATGTCCTCAATTGGCCGCTATTTCTTGTCAGGGGGGGAGGCGGTAATATTGTCATAGCCCCTGTTCTTAGGTATTGGACATCACTTGTCCGAGTATTGACACGTTCTTGCTTTCCATCGTAAGTCAGCAATGAGGAAGAGTTTCTCATTTTCTACCAGTTGTCCATCATCTTGGCCTTTATTGCACGAACTTCGTCGTCTCGAGCGTGAGACCAAATTTCTCGGTGAAACTTGTTGTTCGTCCCCGCATTTTTTTTTCTCCACGCAATTGACGCACCGCGTGTTCTCGGTACAGCACATGCTTGTTCATTTAAAAGAGAGGCTCCTCTTTACTCTCGAGCCGAAATCTCCAGGGAGCAAACTGCACGCCGCGCGGTTCCCCAGAACAATTCGATATCATCCGCTTTCGTACTGCATTTCAATACTGCAGCAGCAAGAACAGCGTCTTTGCGTTTTTGTCCCATTTTTTCCACATTTTTCTGAAAGAGGTCAATTTTTCTTCTCTCCTTCCAATCCCCGCTCGCCACTCTTTTTTGGATTGGACATCGTTGCACCGAGGTAAGCACGTGACGTTAAATCTTCTGACTGTATTCCTCATTTAGTACTTTTCATTCTCGCATCCTGATACGACAGCATGAATTGCAGCACCCATTATGTTGCGTAGTTTTACGCATTACTTTAAGCCATGTATGCACGTTCTTTATTAATTACCGCTTTTCCGTTTTATTTATCGTGTAAAGTCACCGAACCATAATTCGATACAGACTTCCGACTACTACAGCATTGAATTAAAGATTATCGAGAAAAAACCTTGAATATTTTTAAATCATTTATAATTATTTTATTGAATTTAACGATACATAATCACGTTCCTTTATATTTATAACAATAAATAAAATTACTATTTTGCATAGATAATTACAATAAGAATTAATTAGGCGGATGCGTATGCTTATGTAAATAATTTATATTTACACTGATCAGTATACGTATTCCCTAAATAAATTCATATAAATATTTTATAATTCCTTTGATTTATTTATTAAATAAATAATATACTGAAATGATTTACAGGCATGGCATGCATATATATATATATACATATATATATATACATATCCATGCCAATGGCGTGGATTGATAACTTCACTCATGGCATAGTAGTTCATTCATTATCCGCTTGATGGCGTACTCGTAGTGAAGCCTCGTATAAATCGTTTGTGGTGACAATAGAGAAAGTGATCTCGTATTTACTACTGTACGCACTCCAAGTGCATGCTTTGTTGTGCAAACACTCATCAATTTCACTTAGAAGTCATTCAGTCTTTAATATTTATTTTCTTTCATGAATAGTCTATAAGAGTTCATAATTGTCGAAATAGAGCACAATTTTGTAAATGCGATCGAATTCAATATGTGCACATGTAACAAATAATAGTATAATACTGTTTTGTCCTACACTTGTTCGTTTCATTCATAAGAGTTGCACATACACATATTGCATATTAATACTTATCGATGCAATACATTATAGTCATAATACATATGACCGATATACTGTAAAATCTCGGTTTAATAATTATAAACGGAACTTGGAATTCTTGTGAGCAATAATATATTACTAAAATATAAAATTTTAAAATTTTGTCTACACATTTCTCTTTCACATGCCTTCAATTTACACGCATTAGCAATTTATCATCTGCCTATAATTGGGTATTTACTGAATGGTAGTCGGCTTTGAAGAGCTGTAGCAGCTAATGAAAAAATTATAATCAAGAATACATAGGAAATTATTATCACACTAAATTTATAATAAATTTAGATTATAATATATATATATATTTATATATAATATATATATACTTTATAATAGACAGAATTTATAATAATGATCTTTCTATTGATTAATAACTTTTTATACATTAAGCTCATTGAAAGTAAAAACTTTTTCGAAATTTCGCAATAATTGATTTAGCAAATTTATAATCAGTAATCTTGAGCCAAAATTAAGAGCAGAGGCTTTGTTTTAAAAAGTACGAGGTATTTCCAAGGATGCAACTGAAATAAGTTAGTACACTGGCCGTAGCAATTTATTTTTTGTAAAAAAGTATTCTCCGATGACCTTTAGTTTCGTTACTAGGAGAGTGCTAATAACAATAAATTATGATTATGATTAAATCGGTGTAATAAATTAGAAATTATGAATTGTCATAAAAATGATGTATATGAATAAGTTAGCGAAAAGTGATCGACTTTGACGACTAAATAATATAATTATTAAAAAAATCTGCAGATGCCAGTGCGAGGAAAGATAAGGAGGCGATCATCATGTAATAAATCCTGTACAAGTGATCGCATCTTCAAATTTTGATAATATTTTTTAAGGCAAGCCGGAGCTATTGATTAATTCATAAAGTCCTCGTTTGACAAATGTTCTCGCGCACAGGCCATGAATTTCCTCGCGCCAATCACATTAAAGAAGTATGCATAATCAAGTCCGTTCAAGTTTAAAACGCCTCGCTCGTCTTGAATATCTAATACAGAGTGCCGCGGCTCAATAGCTTAACGCAATTTCTAGAGCGATTAGTCTCGATATACTGGCCTGCATCCACCTCGCGACTACTCATAACGCCCATTGACTATTGTCGCGTTTAACTTATCTTTACTCTGTTTGCGGATTTGCTTTAAAATTACCCAAAATAACACACTCTTGCCCCTTAAGCTCTAGAGTTCATTACGACAACAATTGGAATTAAAGAATCGCAATGACTTTAATGACTTAATGAAAACCATGCATTTTCAGTCTTACAATAAATACCTCAATTGTAATCTTAACATTACATTACACTCATAATTTTTTTAGTAGTCGATAAGACACGAAGCGTGTATTTCACGGTCTTTGTTGATAGACGATCTTAAACAAATACATTTTACCTAATAATTTTGACTTCATTTATCATCGAAAATGTTAAAACCTTAGGCACATTACTTATTCTATATCTTATCTACCTCGTTTCGCTCAAGATCGTAAACTCTGTTAAAGAGTTACTGGAGCGCGTAAGAATGCCTTGGACCGATCGACGAACGAAAACCATTCGCGTATGTAATTTTATTATATATTCGATCATTAAAATTTTTAAAGATATAAGGCATCGAAGCTTATTTAATGGTTAAAATTACCAGATCTTCATTTTACATAATCTATTATCACTAATATCGTAAGAATTATCACGTTAAACTTAAAAAACATATACTTTTCGTAATTAATTATTACTTTGAGTTGTGTGCGACTTACCAATTTAAAATAATCTATAAATTTTATATATTAAAATAACGAGTAAAAGAAATTTCTAAATAGTGTCAAACAAAAAGTTTTCGGATTATGCATTTAAAGAGAAAATGTTATCATACTAATAATATATTGACCCACCAGTCGATTCAATGTCAAGATTCATTTCTTCATCGATCATTTCGACTTTCTCTACACTAAACTTTACGCTCTTTGAAAAATTTTATAGTTTTTTAAGTTCTTTGAAAAATATTATTTTTATTTTATTGTATTAATATTATTTCACTTTTAATTATCTCTCGACATAGTGAATTTTTTTTATTAACTCTTTAATTATTTCATTATGCAGCATCGACTTTTTTAAAGATTAAAACTCCCATAATTTTTTAATAGCTAAATTATATCGAGCAGTGTAATATTTACATAAAAAATTAAATATAATATAGCGTAAATCTAAAGCCAATAAATGTATTTCACATTGGCAGAGAATTATGAAATACATAAATTTAATTTAATAATAATCCAGGCATTTTGCTCAGCTTTAGATTTTCTAACGATTCTTTTAATGTATTATTATTAAAAATTAGCTGTCGCTAATAATGTGCATTTACTTACGGAGTCAATAAACGTATAGAGTTTCGATTTTATTTGAAAGGGTAAATTACAAATTTAATAGAAATCTCTCATATTTCTCCAAGTTAATAATATTCTCATTTATAATATACGTCGGATTAATGTATCACGTTAAATTTAACCGTTAAATTCAGTTAATGAAATTGTTATAGATAGTATATATCTGAAATGAATTAATTATTAAAAATGGTAATAACCATGAATTTGCATATATATATATTAATTCATAGATTTTTCTGACTACAGCTTTTCTTTAAACTATGTATAATATAAAATTTTTGAGCGACAAGAGGGATCAACATCAAAGACATAAGTAAAATATGCAGAAATTAATAAGAATATTTATCTTAATATTGAAATATACATTGTTTCATTATGACGATGCAAAATATACATCAATCGTCGCTTCAAGAAATCACATAATCTACATATATTCAAATGCTTAAGCTTATTTATATAATTAAAACTACTATTAAAATTTTAATCACTTTCTGTTTCAATTTATATTATAAAAAAATGTACCTTTCGTTCGTGTAATACATTCTTAATTCACCAGAAAATTATTCAGGCAATATGAGTTAGACTTGTGAACGAAGTCCCGATTCTCAAGTAACTTTCCTAAAGATCTGTTTATCTCTTAAAATCATGCGTGCGTGTAACACAAATAAGACATTTATAGCTAACAGTATTCTTTTATGGATGAAATAAGATATTTACGACAGATTCAATTCGGCTTATAGATAATCGAATAAAGAAGGGGGGGGGGAAGAAGAAAAAAAACTTACAAACCCGTGACCCAGTCGTTTGACAAACTTTCTACAATACTCAAACATCTATGTCTAGGAAGCTAATTACCGAACATGTAAGAGATTTAAAAAAAAAAAATAAAAAAAAAAAAAATAAATAAATAATTATACGGTAAAGCATCGAGCTGACCAGTTATTCAACTTTCAAGAGCAATAGCAGCCCAGGAGCCGATTGTTCGCAATTAGCTGAGTCCTCTGCTGTGCAATAATGCGACAACCGGTTGTAAATTCTCGACCCGATTTCGTGAATGAGCAATGCCGCTGAAATTGACGAAACTACGAGCTCGCTCGCTCGCTCCTTCGCTTGCTCGACCCCTCCTCCCCATCTCCCTCCCCCTCCCCCCAACCACCAAGCATAACCAGCCCGCCCGCGACAGAGATTGGCCCGCATAATAATATTTCATGTGATCGACCGAACGAAATGACGAAAGCCCTCTCTTCTGATCTTTTATGTGTACACTGTGAACGCGAGCGCACCGCAGAGAGGGAAAAAAAAATCACGAACTACGTTGCCTCTAATTACGAATTTAATATCGATAATTTTCTTTACATCGACGTGCGCACACCTTCACTCGCCCGTCCGCAGCTTGAGCTTCGCCGCGTATTTACTGTTTTTCACATCGAAAGATCCAGCAGTCCTTTGTGAGTTAATGTACTTTACCAGACTATACCGATATAATTTTTTTTATCAATTATTTCAATTTATTAATATGGCTTTCCATTGTGAAAAAAAAAGCTTATTGGTAACACTTTTACACTTTTTAATTAACGTAATTGTGACACGAAAAGCTGACCCAATATTAGACAACAAATTATTTATTAAGACTCAACTGTCGTAGCGTATTTACTTTCTTCTGTTTTCATGTTAAATACCATAAGCAGAGAGTACTTTACTGAGAATAGCGAACCGATTGTTATTATTGAATTTAAAGCATATGAAAAATTTCCAAGTAATATTGTAATATGCATTAAATATTTATAAATTAAGCTAATAACAGACGATATATTATGCTGTTGAAATAAATAAGACTATATCGGGTCGAAAGTGAAAAAAAAAAAAATTTCAATATCTTTCAGCTTTATTTTATCAGATAAGCCTGAATAATCTTTTTTAAGTTTGTTATTAAATAAAATAAAGAATTTTAAGTCACATCATATTTGGCATTTAAATAAATCACTTGTTTCTTGAAGATTGATCTATAAGTCGAATAATATGCAATTAATGAGCGTAGTAAAGATAATCAAGTCGATTACGAGACGATGAATAACAAAAATACATTGAATTAATATTTGCTGTCTACCTATGAATCCAATATTATACAAACATCTAACAATGTACAATGTAGATTCTTTCACGTATAATTATCTCGCAAACTATTAAACACAGTGAATAAGTTGTTTATTTGTTAAATGTTCGATAGGAACGTTACAATAGTCGCCCTATTAAGTAGTGCTTCAAATAAAAACAGCTTCATTGTAATTTTTTTTTATTTATAATCAAATTAATGCCCCTTCGTTAATATGATTTCGCAAATCCCAGTCATTGTTTTATCAACAGTGTGCTCGCTCATTAATCTTCCATAATGCTACGCGAGAGCCGATGAACGTTAAAAATAAAGAGGATTCTTATAAAATTAAGGTAAAATAAAACAATAGGATCTCAACTATGAGACTGAGTCAATATCGGAATTTTCACTGTCCGAGTGTATAAATTTAATACTGATTAATTTAAAAAAATAAAATGAACCAGCAGAATTGGAAAAAGCTTGTATAGCACTTTTTGACAATCCATATGCAGAAATATAAGTATGTATATCACGCCTTCGTTATCACATTCCACATGTATGTAACATTATTTGAATTCCATGTTGTAGCGATTACTAAGAAATCGATCGACGAGATAATACTTAAGTGGGTATAAATGGAAAAAAGCGTGCCAAGAAAGAAAAATAATTAAAGGAGGCTATGAACTCTTTCTTTAATGGCCTGCATCTTTTGAGATTGTATAGAATTGCAGAGCTCTCGTACAAGTGCCGAAGAGTCAAAGCGATTATTAGTAACAATGAACAGCATCGAAATAATTCAGGTATAATTATAATAATACGTAAATGACAAAAAAATAAATAACGTGTATATATATATATATATATATATATATATACACACGTAGTCGAGTTAAAATTGTTATATCAAATTAATTTATCACCAGTGGTTGGCGATTTAAATTATTTTTCTCTTATGCATTTTGTGCGATAAATTGAGAAATTCGTACACCAATTTAGAATTATTTAAAAAACAATGTTTAAAAATAGCTCTGAAATACAGGCGTTAGATAATTTTTGTAATTACGTGTAACGTGCAATTTTCATGCGATAATGACAAGCTGTAAGGCAATATAATGGGCTTATTTGATGTAATTTTGTAAAAATATATAAATGAAATTCAATAGACTTTCTTAGCAAAGTATACGAATAATTTCTATTACATAATAAATTGTATCCTTTAAGTTTTGAAAGGATTATTTTGAAAGCGCTAGATTTTTTCATTATTCAATACCAGATGATACGAGAGCGAAAAAAAAGATAATCTAATCCGATTAAGTAAATAATTAAAGTTGGAAAAATTATGTCCAAGCGATAGTATTGTAATTGATATTTAGCTGGATCGAGCAAATAGAATACGATCGTATTTACAGAACTTGTTGCGCCAATGAAAGTGTATAATGCTCAAAGATAAATGACAAATGTGATTGAACATAAGTAATGGTCGTTCGACATAGGGTATCATTTATATTTTATACGAACCGATAGCGGAAGAATAAGGCGATTGCTCGAACATGTTGAGGTATGTCCTTGCAAAAAGCGCTGGAAAAAGGAATTATTCAAGCTATACTGAGCACATTAGCACGCACACACGGGCGCGCGCGAGCGCGCGCACTCTCGGTACACGCACCCTTCTACTCGCCCATGTGCCCGCGTGTTCCTTATATATATGGAATTATATAGAATCGGGTGCGCGGGCGCGCGCCCGTACGCGTGTTTATAAACGCAGTAAGTGGATTTATATATTATATCTTCCAGTAAAAATATGAACAAAAAGAAGCTAAAAGAACTGAAAGCACCACCGTGCTGCCGAGCCCAGGGAAAACAAGGCCAGGTCACATCTGAGCCTCGCGAAACAACGCTTGAGAACACGTAAGGCTGCTGAACTTTTCACGACAATCAAGGAGGACAACTTGGATGTCCTGCTCGGCAAAACTCGTATACTACTGTTGCACATATCACGCACCGGTGCACTTGCAACCGACGCGGGCCTCTCCGACGATCGACTGGCCTGTAACTCTCTGAACTCGCACGACGGCTCTCTCTCTCTCTCTCTCTCTCTCTCGCTCTCTCTCGCTCTCTCTCGCTCTCTCTCGCTCTATCGTCGCGGGATTATTTTGCTTCCGCTGGTCGAGTTTTCCCTTGTCGTGGAACACGTGCTCACTGAAGAGAGAATTTATGAACTGACGAGGGAGATCACAGTTTTCTCTCCTTGGTGCACGCTCCACTTTTGCATCTGTAATGACGTTTTTGTCTGGGTCGAAGGTCTCATAATGACGGCCGAGCGCATTATTCTGCACTCCTGTTTTCACTAGCGAAATTTTTCATTTACAGCCGTTATCAAACACTGCAATTAATCATTATAACTTTACAATTTCATTATGCACATTATTCCGCAGACACGAGCGCGCGGGCGCGTGCGCGTACCCACACATAGGCAGTTTATTGGCTTACACTGAAAACTTATGTATAAATCTCGTTATTTAACCCTTCTAATACTCGGATTATACTATTATCTCCCGTTTTCCTTGATTTTCTTATGTTTTTTCTGATTTTTATTACATAAGGGCAGATAATTGAATGCTATTAAAAAGTTTACACAAGCCACATTTAATTACAACTATTTAATATATTTCGCTCTACTTGAATTTCTTAAATTATAATAAATTTTCCATCAGTAACTCAATTTTATTTCCTTATTGTTTTAGCAAAGATTTCTTTTAACTACAGACAGACTATCTATCGATGTAATCTACGTACTTTCACATTGACAGAATAAAAAAGGTTTAAGCACCTTAAACTCCCTTATAATATTGATTTCCAATAGAATTCCATGTAATGTCAATTAACATACTTAATTCTTTATTTCCAAATATATTGAAATTAGAGAAATTTAATAAATTGATTTTAAAATAAATTGATAATTTGCAAACGTTTCACAATACGTCGACTACTAAAATTTTAAATACGCTTTAAAGCTCGAACTCTCGGTCTTTACAAAAATAGAAAACTTGATAAAATATCACAGCTCAGTTAATTACAACTTCAACGTAAATTTATTTCACTAGAGTATGCACTTTGCAATAGATGTACTCGTTTTTAATTACAACACGCTAATTAAGCCTTAAAGAAGAGAACACAAGTAGTGTCGAGTATTATAAGCAGTAAAGTTGACTTTTCAAATCTTCTTTTATATAGACTTATCGCTTCGGATTCGAGACGCTTCTCCCGTTATCATTAAGTAGCTAGCAAGTGACATCTGGAACGGGTAAGAGAGCGAGAGAGAAAAAGTGACACAGAACAAAAGCATTTCAACTTTATAGAAGTGTACCTGAATGGAGACAATTTTGTGTAGATATACAGATGAAATATACAGATCGTATATTTATCGTATCTTGATTTTTCAGAAAATAGAACTAATTACTTGTAACCTTTTAATGAGATTACCAATCGATTTGCAATTACTTTATTTTTAATACGATGATCAAATGTGAACGAACTTACATTTGATAACTACGTTGATTTTTTTCGTAATTGATTAGATTGAGTATTATTTTCGTTCGAAAAATAAGTCTTGAAACGAAAAATCTAAGGAAAATGCGATATTTCATTATAGCTTATCCTGTTCATCAATATTTTTAATGAATATTTAACTCATAAAAGATAAAATACACAAATATAACTTAATTTGTAAGTTATTACAAATTATGTCATTAAATCGGCCGAATGATTTCCGGCATTAGCTACAACATGTTCATTTCAAGTCTCTAACTATAATAATAATGTAAGTAAAATAATAGCTCGAGTTTTAATACTAAAAGTACCGAGACAAAGTATTTATTATCAATTAAATCTAAATAAATCATTAATTCTTATTATCAAGATAATTTTTCAAGAATTTATTAAAACTTTTTAAGAATGATAATTTTTAGCTTGAATAACAACAAGCTATAATCCAAATGCATTGTTGAATTATTTATCGGCTTCAGCTTATCGTTATAATTTTATCATTAACTTTTATTGTTTTTAATTAAATAAATATTGTTTAGTATTGAATATATATATATATATTATTTTATAATCATTATTAATAATAATAATAATAAAACTATTATATGTACAAAAATAATACGGATATACAAAAATTTTAATTGTTATATTATGTTCTAATATAATAATTCTAACTATATTTTATGAACGAATTACAAAAAATACTTGTTATATTTATTTATAATGCATTTATAAAAACAGCCATATATTGTATTTTCAATGGATTTTAAGAAAATATCTTTATTTTACGGAATCATTAAAAAGTACAATTTATAAATTCTTCTACATCAAATAATAAGGTTTTTATTAAAAGTTACATTAATAAAGCAATTATATTTTTTAAACAACGCTTTGTAAGTATAAGTTCATCTAAAAAGTATAGATTGACTGAAAAATATGATATGGCAATGCTATTGTGTTATTCAAGTTAATAACATATTACTCTTTATCGTAATCTAGCAAAACGTTCGTTAATAACTTGTTTATATGGATATTGAAAAATTTATTATTTTATTTCTACAGAAATTAAAATAAGTAAAATAAACAAATTACATTTAATTAGATATAACAAAAAAATTTTATTATTTATTTTAAAATATTTATATTATACATTATTAATATCTTGCAACAATAAATTGCAAATTCAAATTTGGTTAAAATAACCTTGTTTAATCTATAAAGCCGATGTAAAAATGTAATAAAATTTATTAATTATAAAAATTCTGACAAATAATAAAAAACCTTTATTTTTTATTTTATGAAATAGAAATATGTACAATATGTACATATATATACATTTACTTTGAAACTCGTAATTTTACTGATTTATTATAATAATTAAAATTCAATATATGTATAAAAATAACATAATTAATATATTTTAATGAAAAATAAATGCTAAATAATATAATAGGCAATTTCTAATATTGTCCAGGATTGGGGTGAATTCAATAATTTCATTTTAAAATACTGAAAATTTATAATTTTTGAAAAACTATAAAATCACATTAGTAATATTTTTTATTACGATCCAATTTTACAAATTATTTAGAATAATGGATAGAACAAGGGAAATTTAATCTAATTAGTTAATTGCATAATTTAAGATGAGAAGATAATTTTTTTACGTACAGTGTTAACAAAATCTATTAAAATAGTTAGTAAAAGGATAAACGGTGTTTTCTAATTTTATTTATTTTAACATAATAATAATTGATGTATTGAAGTATAAAAAAACTTTATTTACTTTTACTATTAGTATTAATATAAATAGTTAGTAAAAATTATTCGTATTGGAAGTTATTGCAAACGTACATGTCGTGCGTGTGTGTGATGTGATAATTTTTGAAATTTGTAACATTTATAATAAATTATAATAAAGATGGACGAAATATTCGAAATGAGGATATAATTTCGAAAAAATGTAGAAAAATAATTGCTAAGCAACTGTATATTTATCGTAGCGTCTAAACATCGTATTACCGTCAGAAAGTCGTGCTTATATATAATTTATTTCCACCGCAGTTAGTTATGAGTATCGGAAAGAAATAAAAACGTGTCGTAGTCGTTGGTGCCAGGATTTATCTAATGTTCGATATTACCGCAGCGCATTAGCGCAGGATCATCAGCTCGTCAGCAGTAGGATCAGTTGCGCTCGCTTCTAAGCACATTAACGTCCGTCGGTGTAATTATTCAGCCATGAAGAAAAGAGCTTCCGCTCGTGTCGTGTATCGAGGCTACTTCGAAAGTGCGATGAATCCGAGGTTAATAAGAGCCGCGTAATTCAGAGCCCCGAGTCCAATGCACTTCAATGAGCCTTGAATAATTTTCTTTGACCACTATACACTCCGATGCTTTTATCATAAATTTTACTTTAGACTTTTATCGCTCGTTATCGTTACCTCGCCGACGACGAAATTCCGATTTTGTATCGGACCCATGAATCCCCAAAGAATTAATGTCACGCTTAATACGCTTTAAAAAAATCCAATGCTTCCGATTCGGAAATTCATATTCCTTGTAAATACGTACCTTGTACGCGATCCTCATCTCGTTTCTCTATTTACCCTGTGTGCTTATACGCAGTTACGTGTAATGGGATGGAAAAACAGAATTGACGAGCAATTAAACAATATCAATTTGTATTTGATAATATGCTGCTAGATTAATGAATTAATTAGCGAAACAACCGAAACGAAGTCCGATTAAATTACTACTGAAACGATAATACAACGTATTTGAAAATAAAACCAATAATATTGCACGATAGCCTATGCTTTTTATTAAAAAAAAAACAATTTTGCATCATTGAGTGACATTTACATATTGATAAATAAAAAAAAAATAATAATATTCGTGCACTTATGTTACGAGAAGCTTACTAGGATTAGAAATAAATTATGACGGAAGGCATGAATATGAGAGACCTTGCGAGCTTACACGTGATCGTAGTTCGTGATCGTAGACAAACTAAATGTATTATTTTTACGTGAAATTAACGTTGTGTATTTTTCATCAGGGGATTATATGCACGCTTGTTATTGTTATATTTCCATCTGTTTATAATAAATTGAGAATGATTTTCCGGACCGAATATTATCTGCGAATATTATTTGCGTTTAAAATATTTTTTATATCGACATAATAAAAGTTGAAATTTTATATTCTTTTTATTACTATTTCACTACCGGATAACCTTATAATTAGTCATATATTTCATATAAAGAAGCATTTACAATATATCTAATTGCTTTCAATAAATTTTAATAGTCTGTATGAGCTTTCTTTTACCAAATACTATTTAAAATTTTCTTTACCTTCACGTCACAAGTGTTTCATGTATTCAAATTAAAGCGATTTTGCAGCTTATAATAACAACTACAAATTTAATGAAGTTATGAAATTTTAATATCTTAAAATTTTTAGTTGTTCACAAATAACCGAAACACCATCCGAAATATTTTATGTATTACAATTTCTGTTAAATTATACGATTTTCTAATTTAATAAATTTAATAAACTAAATCAAAAGAAAAAAACTAAATTTCTGTAAATTAGTACCGCCCCCCCTTTTTTTTTTAAAGAATTCTCGGTATTTCCCAAAAAATAACGGTGACAATAGGGAAGAACCTGCAAGGTCATTCATTCCTCAAGATATAACATATAAATACAGCTGACAGTCACTCTGAAGGGTAGTTGCTATTCTCTTTTCAATAATGTAAAACCTTTAACTATTTGTACATTAAATAAATTATACATAAAAATTACAAGTCTAAAATATTATTTATTTCACAAATATAACAAAGGCACAACTTCTTAATTTAATGCGTGCCTAATGTGTACATACTTAAGAATAAAATAAAAGTATTACGCGCACGAACAGTACATTTTATCGAAATCTTCTTAATTTCATTAAAAATGTTCTTCCTAATCACGTTATTAGAAATGTTAAACAATTTTTGACTATTAATCAAATATTAGCCAACATTTTTCGATATTGTTTAACAGCAGAAGATTAATTAAACTTTATTTTAAAGTAAAAAAATGTAAAAGAACGTATCGTATGAAAAAATTTATACAATGTTGAATGAGATGAGATGTTGTGAGTGCAATAATTTATCCGAGGAAATGAAATAAATTAAAAGCCCGAATGTGAAAGTGAGGCTTGTTTCAAGTTAAGAAGGCAAAGAAAGGAAAAATAAGATATACAAACAAACTTTCGATTATTATAAGTCGCCTCGAGGAGTGCAGTGCATCTAGCACAAGGATGATCATTGGCAAGATAATAATGCTAACTTACGGTCGATACATGATCTCCTGTAATTACTCGTTCTCCTCAAAGTCCAAGATCACACTCAACGTGTACAAAACCTTAATAGAGATAATTTAATCTAATTAGTGCCCTGTAGAATGTCCAACTTCGGTTTTACTTTTACTTTTTCCTTAACAAGACAATCGGAGTAAATATTTTTTGAAAATAAATTAAATGGGCTAACAAACTTGGGTGATTACGTGAAAACTGAATGTGTCATAAATTATAAATTGTACTTAATATAAATTAAAAGTAAATAATTTTTAATTAAATCCATGATTATTAGTCTACAATTGATATACTAGATTATACGAATGAAAGTGTCAGTTGGTTATAAAAACTCGTATCCAAGAATTTTCTTTACATTTTGTTTTGTTGTTTTTTTCCCCCTTCAAGGTCAGTCTTTACCTAAATTTTCTAACACCGACTCTGCCAGCTGTAAGAAAACATGCTGCATTTACATTTATTTTTTACGAATTGTGCAAGACAAAGGATAGCGAAGCATTAAAAGAGGATAAAAGCTACGAACTTGCTTATGCTCGGCCAAATTAAGTCGCTTTGGAAATCGGCCAATGTCGCGAAGTTTATTTTATGCAAGGTTGCCGAGATTCAACGCACTTCACGAAGATGATGAGGATAAGCTCGAGGTGCAATGTGCTCTTGTCTGCACTTAAATACGATATGAAAGTCGCTCCATACATGGATGAAACAAAGACAGGGAGGGAATGAAGTTTATTCGTAATTACTTTTAGCAAAGATCCGTGACATTAATCCTATTATAATCTGTAACTGCTCATTCAAAACTAATTTGACTTAAAACTTTTTCAAAAAGAACGTCATATTTTAGAAATATTTCTTTTTCAAATTAACGTAAACACGCGCATGTTCTAAAAATAATATTCTATAATATTATAAGAAAAAAGCTATAATATTTTAACATCAAAAACTTAAGTTAAAAGCTAAAATTTAATAAAATTATTTATTTTCGTGGCCTGAATGTTACTTTGTCATTAAAAACCGTAGGAGTAATGAATCTACTTCATTTGATTTTGTAAATTTAACAATTCCTTATCTGTACGTCATTATATTCACACGCTGCCTATTTTTTCTCTGCAGTTTCATTATTAGCTTATAATAATGTATAATGCAGCTAGCCTTTAAACAAGATAAAATTTTCTTTATTATTGGAGGACTTGGTGATGTACATGATGTTCGTAAATAAATATCGATTCCTTCAAAATAGCCTTTTTCATGTAAACGAGTAAATTTATCGCGGATAAGCATCTACTGTACAGGATAAACATTTTAAATCTGCTCATTAAAATTGCAAGAAGCTGAATCTGAATATTTTAATTTATTCATTGTTTATAATTATTGTTGTTACTCGATACTTTTAAAACCAATTAATATTGCACTTGGTATACGTAACACGAGGACTAGGCAAATTAAAGTACGGATAACTTTTCGAGGAACATTTTAATCATTAAACTTTTTGTTTTTATCGGCAACGCTTTATCATGTGCATATGGAATAAAGAAAAAGCTTATCGAACTTAATAAGTTTTAACTCGAATTGCATAACTATTACTCGCACAGTTTCAGTTCGGATATTAACTTTTACGTAAGAATAAATTGATTTTTTTTTCTTTTCTATTATTGTAGTCGAGCAGATCATTTAGACGATTCCTACTCTTATAACTCCTCCGTTGTTTTTTTTTTTTTTTTTGTTTATACATTGTCATTGATTAATAAATCGAGGAATCCATCAGTTGACTAATACACTAGTTAAATAAGACATTCTGTAGCGCATTAT
The DNA here is from genome assembly GCA_018883505.1 of Ceratosolen fusciceps. Taxonomy (NCBI): domain Eukaryota; kingdom Metazoa; phylum Arthropoda; class Insecta; order Hymenoptera; family Agaonidae; genus Ceratosolen; species Ceratosolen fusciceps. The sequence goes on from RCIC01000008.1 coordinate 7,748,161, forward strand.
ATGCATGAAAGTTTCCCGTGAGTTATTTTGTTGCGCATCAACGATGACAATGAAGGATCGCGCGGATTTATGAAATTCGTGCACGAGCTTTGTATCGTTTTCGGATTTAAACAAGGTATTTTATTTTCAATCGCATTGAAAAGATTTATTGTACATTGACAAGGAAATACCTAAGGATTATTTTTTTCACGTCAACCATTAAAATTTTATCTTCTGAGATTTTCGAATGCAAGTACACTGAATAACAGTTGCATTACACATGCTCTCTAATGATTATTTATAAGGATCTTATACTAACTGAATTAATTTTACTGGGAAAATTATCGTCGCCATAGCAATTTAGATACTTATTTAAGATTTTTTATTCTTTAATTATTGTAAAGAAACTAAGTAAGTAAGTCTTACCTTAATATAATAAAAAATATTTTTGTATAGGTATTTTTTTACTTTATCTATTAACTTAGAAATAAATACATAATATTACGATTCAACATAAAGCCTGACACTGAATATATTCTTATTAAATATCTAATTAACTCTATTCTAAGACTATACACATTAATTCTCTGAATCTATTGTTATAAATATTTATTTGATATTTATGAATTTAAAAAAAAACTAAGTTATGATTTAAAGTGTAGAAGATAAAATTTAACCGCTCAAATATAACCTACAAATAAGTAGACTAGTGCTTTACATTAAGCTGATTTATCTATATATTCTAAAATTGTATTGTCGATTTAAGGTTAATTTATTAGACGCTCAGACAAATTTGTTTCAACATTCGTGAATTATATTTAAATTAAGATTATAAAAACTAATAAAAGACAGTAATAATTTTTTGCGTTGAAATTATCTATGTAGATATTTATTTTGTATCATACTATTTACTCAATTATTACTTTTATTATATAATATGATCGAATATCAGAGATATGGATTGAAATAAATTTTTTGTAAATTTTTCAAAACGCAGCTAAAATTTTTTATATAAACATACATATAAAATGCGTAATAAGAAAATGTATTTACATATAATTTCTATTCTCAAAAAAAATTTGTGTAATAAATATTATAATTTAATCAGATTTCATGATTTATAAACCTTTTTATATTTAATTAAAAAGTATGCCTTTTCTAATGATATCAAAATTTAAATAATATAAAATCAACGTTATAATCAATGAGTTTTATATTTATCAAATATTTTGAAATTTATAATCATCATAAAAAATCTATAGATAATATGCTTAAGTGTGTACAGCATTTTCAATGTTACATTTGTAGTCCTTGAAAATACTAAAATATAAAAAAATACTTATCCGACGTAACGAATCTGGATAATCTAAACAAAATTTAGACATAAAGAAATAAACGATACTTTTTCAGCTTGAAGTATGTGTCCGGGTTACTTTAGTTACAAAATTCTGACCGTAGACTAGTACGTGCCGACAATTCTAAGGCATGACTTACAATTATGCATTTGACGCCTTAAAAGCCCAAGGGTTTGCAATAGTGGAATTTCTACGAATTCCGTCTGCTTCGACATCGCTTAAAAAATCCAGATTCGAGATAAATTCCATAAAACGCCTCAATGTCAAATAAGAATACTCGAGGGCTCGTGACATTTTGACTTAAGAGGTACTCATCTCTAAGTGACCTTAAACTTTCCATGCTTAATAAAATATAGGAAGTACTAACTTTTCAACAGTCTGACATCACTGTTCCTATAGTAATTTCTTAAGGTAGAAATGCTTTTTCCACGTCAAATAAGTAACATTACATAAAATTTTTATTTAAAGAAGTTTACGAAAATATTTTGTACTCATCTACATAAAAACGTTCGAATTTGCGGGTCAATTAAAAATATTCAAAATATTATTTTTCTTTTTGTACGTAATATAATCGTTTGTAAAAACTTATTATTTGTTATGTTCAAATAGCCGAAATAATGTATCATTATATTACTGTACAGGAAAATAAAATTCTTAACTTAAGCTAATGTTTGATTTTACTTATCATGCTTTATGTAGAAGACATTCATCAAAATTAGATAATAATACAAAATTGATCTTAAAGATTAAAAAAATGTTATCCATGGTCACAAAAATATTTGGTAAAAATATTGTACTTTATTGTGATAAATGTATATTTTTTAATAATTTCAAATCTATTCAAATCATTGAATTTCTGTATTTCATTTTTTAAAAAGTTAATTTAATAAACAATGATTAATATAAAACAAATTAATGTTTTTAAAATGATAAAAAATGTTAAGCCTTCACATAAACACAGATAAACGTAATAAAATATATCTAAAATTTATTTGTAAACTTTTTATTGTCCTTATTAGGTGTATTAAATGTGTTCTTTTATATGTTCTATTTTTAATGCTAATCTCAATTAAGCATATTGTTTTGAAATTATAAACATGTCCCCGCACACGATGTCTTATCATGCTACTGCAATATTTAATGTGAGTCACAATTTTTTGGTAGAATTATTTTTCAATTGTAAAATATTTTTAGAATCGCGTTATTCGCTTTTCGATATTCGAATACGAATATAAATGAAATGAAATGAAATATAATATTTTCAGTAATTAAAGCAACATAATCATTTTAAAAAATACTTTAATAAACTGTCTTATGGATTTTTTATGAAACTGGAATAACCTATGTAGAAGCATCAAATGCATGTTTTCATTAAAATAAAATTAAATAAGTAAAAAAATAGAAGTGTAGATTATTGTTGTAAGTTTATTTATTGTTTTAGTGGCAAGCCCGATGTTCACTAGCATTTTTATACAGAGATCTACGGTTCTACGTGACCTGACCGTGACAATGTAAATATTTTTATCGTACATATATGACTAAATGAATATGAAAGTATAAATATTATATATAATATATGCATTAATAAGCTAATGCAGTAAAAAAATTATGTAATATAAAATAAGATGACTGAATCCGATAAAATATATTATTACATTTTTTATTCAACTCAAAAAATTAAGGCTAAAATAATATTGCCTGAATAAAATCATATTGAATATTAAATTTAGTTTTAATTTTGTGTATCATTTAATAAAATCTTTTTAATTGATTATTAGTATAGCAATATTTTATGAATTTTAATTTTTGTAAATAATGAATAAAGTTTATGTTTCATTTTATTTTAATGTAACAAAAATAAAAATTATAATACAATATAAACTGATAAATAACGATTACAGTTTATTATTATTATTATTATTATTATTATCATCATCATTAATATAATATATTTTATATTTAATTACAGTTATATATAAAAATATAACAATACATTGTCTTACAAATTATTATCGTCAACCCCCTTTCTTTTTCTGAGATTTCTCTCAGTGAAAAAGAGTACTACCGAAGACTCTCTTCCTCTAAAGACAGATAATCGCGGGGCCAGGGAACTTCCCCCTTCACGGCCGAAATCCTCAACACCAGATGCGGGCCTGCAAGACCTTGTGGAGCTGTCATGTCCACTATAATCGACTTCTGTCTATCTCAACAATAAGGAGCACCTCCTCGCTTCGGACATATGAATATAATTGATCAAAAAATTATTACGCGAAAATCATCCAACCTAATTATCCCACACATCTTTCGTCCTTTCCTTTTTGTTAAATATGTTAATTTGAATTTCGGCCAGGCCCCAGCTCCCATAATCACTATTCAGATCGAACCATAAGTATACATAACCCTAAGGATTAGCGGACTCTTCGAATAAAACGACATCTGGCCACACAATTTGGTGATACCGAGCTTACATAGTATTAGTACATTATTTAAATAATATACTATATGTAAGGTATTATAAATTTATCTTTTATTTATGAATATGTGAAAATTTTAGAAAATAAATAATAAGAATTTGTATTAATATTTTATTTTTATTTTTCTTCTCTCTTTTTAAAAGTAATATCGTATACTTTTTTTATATCTTAATTTTATCATAAGCCAATTTCTCTGAATTCGTGCTAAATTAAAACAGATAAGAATTTTTACCACTAACAATAAATTTTATAATAAATTACAACATCAGTTCTAAAGCATAGTGCTATATGATTTGAGTATACAATATTAAATGTTATAAAATAAGAAAGTGTTATAGTATTATGTAATACTTGGTTTTCAAAACCAATATTTTTTTATTACTTGATTAATATATTCTTTAAAAAGTTCCAATTTTAACTGGCAATTTGTATTACATTAAATTTAATTAAAATTTTCACTTGCTATTTGAATATTTATCTCTTTTTATTTTCATAACTGTAATATGAATTTATTAAAGTTTAACCGTTCAATTTTAATAATTGAAATATTTTTAATGTTTGGAAGGCAAATTTTATAGTCTAAAGAATATTTAAGGTATCGCAATATATATATATATACATATCATATAAAATTTAATTTTACAAGTTGCATGTTTTAATACGTGTACATTGTTAATTTCATATACAAATAAATAATTTTACTATGTTTATAAAAAATTATTAAAATTAAATGGGTACATACAAATTTCCATAGGCAGTACCGATTGACGCAGGATTCAAAGAATTTAGAATGAATAAATTTTCAAATAAAAACTTTATGCACGATGCACAACTTTATAAACGATGATTAAACCACTGAAAATTTTTTTTATAAATTCACGATTATAAAAGCCATAATGATTATTGGCACTTTGTCAATGGTGGCTTGGCCCGATCGCGATGGCAAACGTTCTTAATACAATTGATGGAACATTTTGAAAATTATTGAAAATTTAACGTCCAGTTATACATTTTTAAAACGGATAGTATGCCTATGACGTATGGCGTCGCGGTTGGCGCGAGTAGGGCGACTCTTCCAGGAATTCGCCGAGTACGGCCGAGTATGGAAGGGCGGGAGATGTCGAACTTTATAAAGAATAATGCCGATGCAATTAATTGCTAATACGTCTCGCGAGTCGTTAATCTCATTTCGCGGTGTTTATCCTACGTCGCGTGGTGCTTGCTGTGCGCTTGTGTGCTTGTGTGCGTGAATCGTCACCGAGAGCTCGCCCCAGCAATCGTATAATTGATTTGCATTAGGTCATTGCTGGAGGGACAATCAGCTTCTGAGGAGATTTACTCGTTGGCTCGGATGGACTCATTATATCCCCACGTACGAGTTTTCACGAGCTCGAGTCGTCGAGGTCGACCTCGGAAAGAAAAATAACCGAAGCATCTTCCACGGGAGCTCCGGTCGTGTAGCTCTGCGCCATTAGAGGAATCTCGAGAAATTCTTCGGCAATCGGGTGAGGGCTTTCTAGTTTATTTATGTTTTATCTACATAACCTCGATTTTATTTCTTTTCATTATACATGCATTATTTATCAATTCACAATATTTTTTAATATCAACGTTGAATAGTAATAATATATTCAAATTACATTATTTAATTACAATATAACGTGAAAATCTTGATTATATTTATTGCACAATAATTATTAAATTTATTCGAAGTACCTCATTTATTATAATTTATTATTTTTATAATTATTGATTAAAGTAAAATTGACTTAAATAGTATTAGCACATTATTATTCTTCAACTTAATTGCGTAATTGGAATGAATTACGCAAAATAATGAAAAAATAGTATTAAATAAGAATCAATTTTATAATGAAAGTGAAATTTTACATGCATGGCTCATATAAAATATATCTACCTAAGCATCGTATGTAAGTCACATTAGACATATCAAGAGTCGATGGGTTTATTTATTTTTCGATGACTCACTTGTATTTGAACAACAATATTATGACATTATAAAGAACTTCTATGGGAATCATAAAATAAGAGATTATTTTATTGTTTGTAAACATTAGTATTCAAAAATTTAAGGGGAAAAAAGTTCATGAAATTTAAGACTATACTAATAGCACAGACAATTAAATTTAAAAAGTACTTCATTAAATATTTTTGTTTTTATCGAAATGTGAAATTCCTTTAAAAAGATGAGATGATTACAGATAATTACTTTTAATAAGACAAGACACGAAAGAGACGAAATTCTTTCGCCACTATGATGAAGAGAATATGTGCATAATTACTAAAATGTTTGAATTTCGAAGGAAAACTTTATAATGAAACTTTGTTAAGAAAGTCTACGTATTTTACCCCATAATTTTGTTCAAAACCTAAAATTATGTAAATATTTGCAAACTATCGAATACATAAGTTTATTCAATTATAAATATTTTTACTGGAATTTTCTTTTAATTTATTGAATAGTTAACGTTATAATAACTGTTGGATAGTTTTTTTTTATACTAACTGCTATCCGTTATTAATTCAAAATTCATCAATAAATAAAGATATTGTGGAAAGACTTAATTTTTTGCATATACAGAGTATCTAGACTTGTTAATTATCTTACGTAACGAATTTTTTTTTATTCTTCTTCGCTTGGTCTTAAAATAAAAAAATTAAAGAAGCTAAAAATACTAAGCGACAAAATATTACTATTTTTTATATCTAAAACTCTTGAAGCTTTGTAAATCAGTATGTAAGCTGCATTAGAAGATTTTCCCGTAAATTTCACTTTAGAATTATTCCAAAATGAATTAGCATTATTTTAGCTGAGATACACACTTCAACCTATAAACTATACATGCCCATCTTGAAAACCGATCTACATTAATAAATATATGATTGAATACGGAGACGAGGTGGAGTAGCATAGACACACGTGTATATTGAAAAATAATAGATACGAGTTAACGTTTATGTTTGCCCTACGATTGTGAAATGTTCACAATACCAAATAGTAAAAAAGTTCATCGTCGATGAGAGGAGCGAGCCCTCATCTTACGTAATTGACCTTTTGGAATGTACGAACTCGTTTGCCGAGGGGGTAGAAAGGAGGAGTCAGCACTTTTTATCAAACAGGCCAAGTTGATATAAGAATAAAGGAATTCATCATATTAGCTCTGACTTGAAGCTTATATTTAGATTTCAAATAATAATAGTAAGCTAAATATTATTGCAGGGGATCCATTTTGACATCTAATGAACTACCAAGATTCAAGGTATTTATTTTGTATTTATCTACTTACAATGTTTATCTTATAATTTTCTTTTTCATTCATCGCCGTATGAAAGTTAGGCTTGATCATTTTCAAATGAGAAAACTACGAAGCTACGGTGAGTATTGAAAAATAATTTCTAGCTCGTACGAACAATTGTTAATGACGTAAATTTGGAAATTCAAATAATATTTTCTCGTTATTGGTTATTAATGAACGGTATAAATTTTTATTCAGTTATCAGTCTATCATATAATACCGATATAATGAAATTAATAAGTAATTATTTTTATATGATTTTTAATGCTCTTCGAAGAATCTCTTATGAATAGCATTTATCGAAAGTACAGTTATGCAGCGATACGTGATAAAAATTACATCTCATACAAGATTTTAGTGATTTTAATCTTACACCGAATGCAAATAATATATTAATAATCTTTGGTGTATAATCTTTAATGGTATAAAAATCCTTCTAATTAACCGACGGCTACTTCGTAATTTTAATATGATAAAAGAAAGAAAAAAATGGAAACTAGAGTCCATACATTTTGCAAAAACAAAAACCGCACAAATCGGCCTCTCGGTATACGATCACCTTAATTGAATTACTTGCATATAACGAAAGTGATTGAAAGTCGTTAAAAAATAGAAAAAGAGCAACGAGAAAATATACAAGGAAGAGAAGTAATTGAAAACAAAGGCCGGGTTATTAGAAGGCATAGAATATCGCGGATATTCATTGTATAATGAGGCGAACGACGCTCGTTCGTTGGCTTTGCGCGTTAAATTTACGATGACCCGTGTAATACTCATTAGAGGCAGTCCATCAGTCAATGATTCGTCGAGCCGTGACCGTTGACGGCAACGTCCAAGGTCACGGGCAAGAGAAAAAAAAGCCGGTATCCGTGACACTGAGGACGAAGCATCGCCGTCGCGACGATCGCTTATCAGCAAGAACACGAAACTCGTGCACCGTTGCCTCACCCATATACATTTATGAGTGCGTGTGCTTGCAACTCCCTGCTTTCTAACATCATTTATTTTCCACTAGCATCTATATGTACTTTAAGCAATGCTAACAGCTCTTGTATTTCACTATATATAATTTACTCTGTTTAAACTCTTATTTAATCATGATTCAGAGTACCAGTTAGTCATGAAAATTTACAAGATTTTGGATTATTGTATTTATCCTTCCGGTTGCATAAATAGTAACTTAATATATTTAGAAATAAAAATAGGCATGAAATAAACGTATTCGGATTTCGTTAGGACAATAAATTGGACAGTTTCCCGATTAAATATAATTATATTACTATAATTTGTGTCAAATTCGGCTTCAATAAATATCAGTAATATACTCACGTGGCGAAGATAAAAGATAAAAAAAGTAATCTCCAAACTCACCTGCAACAATAAAGATATATACTTAGTATTAAAAAATGAATATTCAAGAAAATATATAATGTAATGACGGATAATATTTATGAATTGCAATCGAATACGTAATATCAGTCTGACATAAACGTCAAATTGCATAAACTTAATTGTAAAATATACTACAATATAGCATTAAATTTTACGTACTATCAGATATTTTTTTTAACGAATTATATAGCATTTACCAAAATTTTACAGATTTTGTGTATAAAAATATGTATAGTTTCTTTGATGTAAAGTGCTCACAAATTACTAATATAAAATTTAATTAAAAATTATGTTATTATGTATTATCATACTGATTCCATAATTATATTAAAAAAAAATTTTATTATTTTTAAATAACTTTAATAATAATAAACTATTTAATAATAGTAAAAATAAAGAAAGAAATTTCTACTTGTTTTATATAATTTGTAATGAGATTATCTTGTATAAATAAAGTATAATAATATAATTGAATGACAAATATTATTGAAATTATAATATATTCGTATAAAACTGTTACATAGATAATGTAAAATATTTAAGTTAATGACATTCGTATTAATTATGTTTATTAAATTGAAAAATTAAGAGAAAAGAATCAGATAATTTTACAAATTTCAGTAATTTTTATCAATTAGAAACTATGTTGAAATTTACTTAAAGACGGTTAATTAATCGTATACGTACATCACTTATCATTTTATTTTATTTCGATTAATTACTACTAATTTTAATTCTAATATAATTCCAATGAACAATAATTTAGATAATCTGTAACATATTTCAGATAATATTATCATTCAGGCATTTATAGATACATAAATATTTAGTTCAATAAAATTTTACTTTTAAGTATTTCTGATTTTAGGCTTTAAAAAGTAAATATACATTTGCTAGTCTTACCAACAAATATTTATTTTAATTTAAGAAATATAATATAAATTAACTGAAATGTTTAATGACGTTTACGCTTGTATTAAAAAAAAAGTAATAGTAACAAATGTAATTTTTCAATGACAGGGTTAGAAAAATAGTTATCAGTCCGTAAAAAACTACAAGGAATACATTTTTAACGTAATAGAATTTTTCAAACAAGTTAAAATATCTAATGTAAATTGAATGATCATGTTATCATGTAGCATGGATCTACATTAAATTTGAAGTGTTAATCGGTATTTCATGACTTATCAAATACATAACGTTGATATCGCGTAAATTATAAGTTTAACTGGTATTCTTCCCATGAAATTAAAGCGTATATTCATGGATATCTGGAAGTTGTTAGCTTATTTAAAGACCGATTTTCAATGCAATATGTAAAATACTATAGTGCTACCCCATAGCAAGATTTCAGATAGGTATCAACAAACGTTTAAAATAATTAGATATGGAAATTTATTAGCAGCGTCAATCTATCCCAAATTTTTTACCTGCAATTACTCGAAATCACAATTTTCCAATAACTTTCATTTAAATTAACACTGTAACAATGCCTCTCTTTAATAACAAAACTGATTTCAAAATAAATTAATATACATGAATGTACTCATCCTTCAAAACATTTTCGAACAATTAGAAACAATACAAATAAAATAATCAATAAAAAGAAGTTAAAATGAAAAATTATTTATCTTTTATTACAGAAAAATGATTCAGTCATTTTATTTATACATATATTTAAAGCTTTTTTATTACCTTTTCTCTACTACAATGAAGAACTAGCTCGATTTTTGTAAATTATCTTATAAGTTCTTATAAGTATCTTATAAGTAATAATCTTATAAGTTCCTTTACAAAACGCTTTTTCTGTATGTATACGTGAATTGTATATTCATACAATTCATGTATAAAAATACGTGAAAAAATACGTGAACCAGCATGAAAATTGTATATATACTCTTAAAATAACATTTAACATTATCTGATTATCTCATTTTTTTCTTTAAAAATTTCAGTTTTATATTATACGATTTTCTCATGAAATGGAATAGGTTTTTTATTTACATACAAGTTTAGTTATATTAAAAAAAAAAAAAAAATAATGAAAAGAGAAGTTCAAATGTTTGTTATCATATTCAAGTGGCTACAATAAGAAAATAATTAAAGTTTCAAATCTACTCGAACGGTTACTTTTGTAAAGACAACCTCTATCTATAATTTAATGAATTAGAAAATTTTCAGAATTAATCGTAAAATTAGCAATGAAAGAGAGTTGACGATTTATATGTTAAATGGCTTAATCGAAATGCGTACAGAAATTTTTTCGCCACGATAACAGCAATGGTAAAAATTTGCGATACATGTTACATTCTAATCATTGACCTACATATATCGATAAGCCATCTATAAAATCACTTTCTAAATGTTTTTTATGAAAGCTGGAGTGTGAGATTTTGAACAAACTACTATTACGTTTTTTATTGACGTTTCGATAAGGTGAATATATAAATATTATTAACGATTAAAATAAATGTTTTACAAATGCATCACACATTTTTAGTATCTTATTTTATTGGGTTCGGATATTTTATAAAATTGAATGGAAGCTGTTTTACATATTTATTTATGTAATTACTTGAATATTGAACAAACATATATAATATATACAATACCAATTGTGTTTATCATTTCAATTTGAATGCTTTTCATACAGTATTGTGATGATAACATTAGAACTCTGATACAATAATACTTCTACAATTACATATTTATTGATTATTGATATACAATCTATGATATATATTAAATGTAACGATGTTGTTTACTATCCATGCTCATATACCTTACAATCCATTCATGAAATTCAATATCAGTAATAAATTTTGAGATCAGATTTGCTTATGCCTCTGATTAATTTGCTAATAGCGCCATATTTTCCATAAATACGTAATTTATTGATCTAAAAACTAAGTTTTTAAAGAATTTTAATAGGTCCATTTAAAAAAATGTCTTCGCACCCGGTTTTCAAATTTTAACCATAAATCCTTATTAAATATGTTTATTATAAAATTTTTCTGAAAATCTCGTCGGATTACTTAGGACTATTATCTCATTTAAATTATTAATATCTAAATTAGAATACAGAAATTAATCGGAAAGAGTTTGTACAAATTATATTTCATATATTCATATCAAAGAATAATTTATGATGTATGTAGTAATTCCAAATTTTAAAATATTTGTAAGTAATTCCTTAGAAAAAAATTACTTTCACTTTGTAATAATACATTTCGATCGAAAGCTTTGGAAAATTTCTGACTTCCTCAATCTTTACTTAATCTTTCATACCCAAATATAGCAACCACAATATATTAATTTATTTACAATACATGATATCTCTCTAAATAAAAAATTTTCTAGAGCAAGCATATAATTTCAGTTTTTAAGCGGATAAATATTATATACACAGTGTAAACGATAATGGTTACATAAGCAGAATATTGATTATAAATATGCAATCATACAAATTGATTATTGCACTTAACAGACAAATTAAATATAATTGAATGTTTAAATTACAACAGAAAACTATGATTATTCTATTATGTACAGAGTGCATAATAATTTTTCTCTTAGAGTGTGATCTAAAATAGAGAAATTATTATTTACCAAAATTATTGTCTTTTGATTAAAACGGCCAAAGTAACAGATATTACAATTATTTCTGATTACTTAAATAATAACGTAATTTTACTACATAATCTTACTTAAATAAACTTTTTTATCGCGTCTTGTTTAAAACATTACAGAAAATTTTATGAAAGAAGAAATTCTAGCATTTGAAATATCAATAATATTGTCAATTATTATCATATTAGCACGGGTAATATCATTACTTAGTTTTATTATGAGTTTAAAAAAAATATAAAAATTTAATAAGATATTTTCAACATTTCCTTACTCTATGCTATGTATAATATTTATTTTATTGCTGTATTTATTAAATAAATGCATTTAATAAAATTTCGATGTAATTACAACACTTATTGATTTATAGGCTTTAACTATTGCTGTTAAAAATAATATATTATTACTTTAACCCTGGAACCAGTTATGTTTTTACATAATACTTGCTAATACTGCAATTTGAGCAAATGATAATATAGAGAGTATTTTTTTATTTCTTTTAAAAGCAACTTAGTTTTCTTGATTTCGATTTCTTTATGTTTAAGGTATTTATAAGCCCATGGATACTTTACAGTATTTTTTACTAAACAACATATTTCCGATATTTTGAATTTGATATAAGAATTACTTTCTGAGCAAGTGTAAAGAAGAATTGTAATTGAGTTTTCGTTGCAAGAAAAGTAAATGATATGAGAAACTTAGTATATAAACTTTATCAATGTGTTGTTTCTTAAATAATATATAATTACCAAAACGATTTGAATATTTCTGCATAATGTAAATTTTTTTAAACTTATGAATGATAAGGTAATTACTTTAAAATGATCTACAAAAAATTATTTCTAACTATAGTAATTATGAATTTGTCATGCATTATTCTATTAATTATATGAATATTCAACTTCATTAGACTTAATCATCAGTTTAATACGTTTTTATATAAAATTCATGTGTAATATAATGTTTTTATAGTAATGCCTTTTATAAAAAAATTCATTTGTATACGCGTTGTTTGTTGAATGGTGTTAATACAGATATATCCTGAAAAATATACAACCAAGACTGAAATAATACTGAAATGTGAATATTTAGTATTAAAAATACTTATTTTATCAAAGTTAAAAAAGTTCAACTTTTTAACGAATTGTAACTATTTGATGTGTAATTTGGACGGAACTTTGAGTTGAGTAACTCAGCTGATTTAAAAAGGTGCTTCTTTATCACTTTAATGGTTATGATGAGCTGTTAGAGAAACTTAGAAAAAGTCTAATTATCTTAGAATGCGTATGCTGGTTATAAATGTCGTTGAGAGGTCGAATCGAGCCACTGCTTGGACGCATCCCATTGTGATTCAGAAAATCCGGTGAAAAAATCGGGCCGTTGAGTAAGTCCGAAAGCCCTACTGAGTCGTCATCGAAAATAAAAGAGCGCACGGAGCGCAGCCCCGCACTAGTTTCAAGTAGAGCTCTGGCGCAGCACCGCAAAAGTGGGTGAACTCGTTTATAAAGGAGACGGGTGGGGACTCTTTTTTCATCTTATTTCTACGCAGCCTTCACCTGGCCGCCGGTGGGCCTCATCTCGCTCTCTTCGCGGAACGAAACGATACGGAATAATGCGACCTGACGAGTTCCGGCAGACGGCGCGCACTAACCCATACAAAGAAACGAAACTACAAGTCTACTTTTTGCAATATAGGTTTTGACAACCCGGGCGATACCATATTTTCAGTCCTAACGTGCCATTTTCACTCGGACGCTCGTATAAATTTTACAGAGAGTTGTTTCATTCTTCTCGGAACTTGCTAACTTCTTCATTCGAATACTTTCAACGTTAATAGATTAAAATTTTTCAAACACTACAACATTTTCCTTGCACGTACTTGTCATTAAAACGAAACTACTCAATTTAAACTTTTTCACGCTCCAATCTCTTCGATTCAATTGAATTTTTAATTATAAAGAATTAGTAAGCTCTCGTTTTTCTTACACATCTAATAATCCATATTGTAAATAGTTTTATCTAAATTCAATAAACCATTAATTCAAATATACACAATAAATGAATTTGCATTTTCGATTTATTTGATATTAATTAAATAACAAACGTTCATAAATTATTTCGGAATTATTTTATTATTTTCAAGCTGCTCTCCTCATTCATCGTATCGATATCATTAAGTTCGCTTATAAATATATAAACAAACAACTTATTGCCTTATCTGAAAAAAGTTGTGCACCGTCCGAATACTTTCAGTTAATACATGAATGCTCATTTCAAAAACTTGTGCATCTGTTTCTCTTCTTATTTCTCGTAAAATTAATAATTTGAGAAAAAAAATTTTCTTTCCAATTTAATCTACATAACTTTATGGCTATAAAAGAAATATTGGAAAAATAATTTTCAGTTCAAGGGTAGTAAAAATGCTATAAAAATTATTAAAAATATTCAGAATTAAATATTTAATAACAATTCGCAACAAATATTTATTTGTTATTTTTGACGTTTTAATTCAAAGTAAATATTTTTTTACTAATTTTTCTGTTAACCGAACTAATATATGTAGACAAGAACGAAATAGTTTATAAATTACAACTACTTTAACAGTAAAAATATATATTGGTATGATATATATATTTTGCAGAGCAAAATATAGCAATATATCTTATATTATATATAAGAGAAATCAACCTTATTTATGATGCAATTGAACAAAATTAAAATAATTCATATTGCATTTGAAAGTAATAAATTTTATTTTACGATTCATATTAAGTTTTAAATTTCATAACCTTTTCATTTATTAATTAATAATGTTTTCTATGCATTTTATGCTTTATAAACAATTTGGTTTTTGATAAAACAATTGTTTTAAATATAAATATTTAAAAATTTTCTTTTTTACATTTAAAACTTTCAATAGTTTTACAATAAATATATATATATATTAAATGTTCTCTTTTAACCACTTAATTTAAATTTATGTGTATTAAACAAAAATCAAGGCTTTTTTTGTTTTTTGTTTGAAAAAGAATGAAAGACAAAACCCTCATAAACATATATTTTGGTAGTGATTTGTGAATATGGGGAAAAAGAATTCTGAAATTTATGGGACACGTATAAATTTTATCTGACAAGGTCAAAGTTTTCAAGGAGAAATATTAAAATTAACAAATAATGTCCAATTTTTTAACATCTTTTTGTCTGTGGAACAAAGTAATACCGAAGCTTTTTTTTTAACATTGATAATATCGATCTTATTTGTTATATAAATTACTTAAAATTTTGACCTTAAATAAATATTGAAATAATATATACATATATATCAACCTTGTAAGATAACGTACACAATTACTTTGTAAAATGAAATAAAATAAAAAAAACATCAGCTTTAAAAATTACTAAATATCTTTTTAATAAAGTGAATCATTAGGATGACAAATAAATTACTTATAATGTGAAACTAATAATTAGTAAGAATACTATAATTATTTGAAACGATAATTCCTTATAGTCACACCTGAAATTATCAGATTTCATTAATAACAGAATTAATAGTGTATTATTTTTTAATTATGACTGCGATTATCCCGATAGTTGGAATAGTTGTCAAAACATTTCAAATATTGTATAATAGATATAAAATAAAGAAAAAATACTGGTATATAAACAAATATTTATTACTAAATTTATAGTATTAATTAAATATAAATTTCAGTTTACAGAGCAATATTTCTATTCACTGATAGTGCATTAAAATTTTATATTAATAACTAAGACAATAAAATAACGACTTGCCATAAAAGATGCATTAATTCTTATTATATTATAAAATATAATTAAATTGAAAGATATGTTTCTGTAAAATAATATATATTTCTCAGTCGAAGGTCATATTTGACGACTGTGTTAGGAACTATCGATCCGGAAAAATCACTCATCCTTGGAAACCAATGCGCACGGTAATACACTTTTTATTAATGTCACTATTTTCCGCGTTCGGTTAAATATTTTTGAATCTTGCAAGGAAAAACTCCCGTTTATTTTGCTTAGATTACTGCCAATTTGTCAGTGCTCAGTTACCTTATTGTTTTAAGCCTCACTACTTCATTAAATACGAAATTAAGAAATTTTAATTAAGAACACGAGTGCCCTAGTAAACTAATGTAATTAAAAATTATGCAATATTTTTAGGGATTTAATGAATTGAGGGGTGATGTGGTCTATTGAAAAATCTGCACTATCACATGAAGGTAATAAGAATAATTTTGTCATGAAATGTAATAAAATGTTTCACGTTGTGACGCTCGTATACGACGTTCGTGACATTTATGATTTAATTTTCATTAGCTTTGAAAGTTTGTTGAATATCAGAATTAATTAATAATTTACAGTTGCCTAATAATCGTTTGCACGTGACACGTAATTAATTTTTTTTTAAAAAAAAAAAAAAGCTGTTTAGTTCCTATCTCGAACGATAAAGTTCTTTATAGTTTCAATTAAATTATTTCAAAATGAAAACATCAAAAGAAAAAGAAGAAAAAAAAAATCAAATTCTTAAGACGTCAAAAAATTTATTTAATAAAATTCCACTAAGCCCATTTCGAGCTATGCCGGCAATTATGCCCGAGACATTTATATTCATCTAAATCTGTGCGCGTCAATTTCACTTCAGCCGGCATCAATAGCAGAAAAGTATAACCATAAATTTCACGATACTCAATAAATAACTGCGCAAGTGAAATTGATTGCTACGTAAAATACACAGGTGTGCGCGCGCACTTTCAAACAAATGACAAATTACAGGCATCCGTCGGGTTTTCATGTAATAATTACCAATACCAATAGTCTAGCCAGGGTACTCGCCTACGAAATACCTATAGTAAATTCATCCTTACTCCTGGAATATGTAACGGAGTAACGGAAGTTAGGTAATTCGCACGAATAGCGAACCTAACGAAATTTAAAAGAATATTAAGGCTACGCTAATAGATATTAACTTCTATTCAAACAAATTATTCGTTTCTTTATATTTTTAAACAGTACAGTACATGACTCAAGGTCGTGACATAAGCAGGAATGTATTGTGGTCGATAGATTTTTAAAAGCCGTACACGCGTAGGTTATATGGTGAGCTAAGTAATTAATTATAAATTTTCAGAGATTATCTCGTTTAAAAACATACCGAATCATGGTAGAGTCTTTCGTTATAATTAATTGGTAAATAATTTTGCGAAAATATTATTAACTTGAAATAATAAGCGAAGGAGCGGATAAAACTGTATAATACAGTTATAATGGAGTAGTGCCTTGTCTTATCTGATCACTTTTTCTCATATCCGATCGATTAATTTTTCTTAACTGATGCCTTTTCGATGAAAATGATTCATTTCATCTGGCATGGTTATTTAATAAACTATCAGGACTTACGGAAATTTTATAAATAATTTCAAATAGAATTTATGAAGATTGAGAAAATATCATTAATAATGTCCGAATTTAAAATAAGTCATAAAAAAATGTTTAATTTAATTCATGAGTTTTTTTTTGTGGAACGTTAATTTTTGTCGGTTTGAATATTATAAGCTTTTTGCTTTGAATTCGGAAATTATTCAATTTAAACTGATAAAAATCAATAAAAATGGACGTAATGTAAGTACAAAATTATTTTTTTTTTTTTGTAAATGTTTATTATTAACCTTCACAAACGTCACTCTTACTTAAAATTTTTCGGATTCAATGATTATGATGAGTCCTTAAAGTCTAAATTTCATTACGAGTAATTCGAATATTATATAAAAATCAATTTTTTTCAGTTAAATAGAAATAAAACTCAATACAAGTTAATTGCATTGAGACATTTATTGAAATGTGAATTATATGGAGAATATGTCAATTATTGAGGTATACTATTAAAAATGAGATTTTTTCGTTGAAAAAGAAACTCATATTTTGCTTGACATGTTTAATTATTTGCTATATTTATTGCACTCACTATTTGTAAGGAAATATCTGAAACAAAGACATTAAATGTTTTCTTACTTCTCTGCATATTCCGATCTATTCCTGCAAATGTACTGGAAACAAATGTAAATAAGATGCAGTGCCATCGAACTAATTGACGAAAGTGTCAATATGTGACGTACGAAGACTTTTTTACCCATTCTTTTTCATTTAGCTAATAAACAAGTTTACAGTAAATTGTAGACTGTTGTAAACAAGTCATTTTCATGCTCTTGTTAAATACTCCGCTCTTAAAGGTTATATCTAAATACGGCGTTTTTTCGATCCTTTCCTGATTTTATATTTTATAAGCGGCATTCACTCGGGAAGAAAGTTTAAAATTACGTTTCATTCTATGAAAAGTTAATTATCTTGCTAAAGAACAACAATATACTATAGAATAAAATAATATTTTATTATTCTCTTTCGCTCTCTTATTTACACGTAACATTAATATTTAACTAAATTCGTCTACTATGTAAAGAATAAATTTAATTACTAATAATTACTTATTTCTAGACTTCAATAAAATTTCTATAACTTATAATATTAAAGTTTTAAGCTTATAAGTTTCCGTGTAAATCTATACTGCTACAATTTATTCTTTTTATTCAATTTGTAATACTTTGACTAAGCGTGACTGTTAATAATGTATGCTCGAAAACTAGTTTAAAATATTTAAATCAAGTGATAGGAAGAGTAAAGGTAAATAGTATAAGTGACTTCACAAGTCCTTTCTCCTTTTCACTTTCTCTTCTTCTCTTTCGATATTTATCTCCGTCTTTATCTACCTTTCATTCGGCTTCTAGTTCCAGGAACTAAATATAATTATATGTCTAGGACGTTGTTGAATATAGTCTGACATACCAAGGGCGCCATTAGATAAAGATTACACGTAATGATCATGACAATAGCGTAAAAATTTTACGCACCAAAAATTTTACGACGTTTATAAAAAACATAATATGGTTTTTAACAGTTTAAACTACAAAATTAAAAAAAAATCAATTAAATGCTTAAATCCTTTGTTTAAGCTGTTATATGTTTTGCTTATATTTTACTTTAAATTTGTTTATATTATTTTAAAATACTGTAAAACTTTATACTGAAATTACGGAAACTATTTATCGACTGCTTGATTCCAAATGAGAAGCAATTGGCTATTTAAAGTACCCACCCCCTTCATTAATTTTAGGCAGAATGTTATATATTCTTAATTTTTATTGATTGTGATATTAAAAAAAAAATGTTTTAAATAAAACTATAAAATTAAGGTAAAGATGATTTAGTAAATAAATGTATACAATGATGGAAAATAGATTACGTAAAATATTTTGTGTAGATTCATATTTTTGACGATTTAACTTATTAAATTACTATTACGAATAGGAGCGAATTTTTCAAATTATTTTTACATCAAATTACAAACGAATCATTAAAAAACTTAGTATAATTATTTCGATGTAATTATAAAGTCTTAAAATGTTAAAAATTTATTTTGGGGTATGTGATCATCATGTTCTTAAGTTACGTAATAATGGATGGGAAGAATTTTGGAAAAATTTAATAATTGAGGATATATTTAAATATTATAATGAACAATTTCTTTCATAACTCAACAATTTTTTTATGTAAATATTTGGTTTAATTATAGTGAACAAATACGCATATTATTTACCTTTAAGATCTATTTGGATGTTCTATGGTATATAGATTTTTAATGAATGTAAATAACTAGGTGTACTCGTACCTTGTGTTCATAATGTAATCAAATTGATTACATCTTATAATTATCTGAATTTTTGAGGAATAAAAAAAATTATTGTTACGTCACTTATTTAGATTTGGAGTACATGCGGAATTGTAAATGAACAATGGACTACTCGGACGAATTCGAGTACTTTATGGTTAAATGAATTTGTTTACTCTTTAATTTAATTCTCCTTTGGGGGGCTAAAATTTTTTTTGTTTTCCGCCAACGAATTCCGTAAATTCTTAGTATTATCAGCTGCTCCGCCCTAGCATTCAGTCACGTTTATAACGCATTTCCCGATTGACAATCGCAGATAGGCAGATACAATGCGCTACCGGAATCGTGCTCGAGTCGTCGACCTTGCGACGGAAGCATCGCCAGGGAATGGAACGCGCTTAACCGCCGTTAACATTTGCACCGAAATGCAGCGAAGACCGCTGAGGGGATGGGTGGGGGGTGGGGACTCAGTGAGCTCGTTCGTCCAAGACGGTCCGTTTTACCCGATCCGCTTCTCTTTCAAGATCAAGGTTTCGTTTCCCTCGCGACATTGTCAAACACGACATGAGCATTACATTGTCTTTTTATGTAAACTCCATTAGTACGAGGCTATCGTTTGAAGTATTCATTTCGAGCGAAGTCAAAGATCATTTGTCCTTGGAGGATTATTGCGCTCTCGTTTAGCGCATTGATAAAATCGTCTGGTGCGGAGCGTTGACCCGTGACAAAATTCGTTACAAATACATTTCAATGACGACTAGCCTCGGCTGAATTTAAGGAGTGGAAAACTCCCCGAAGAAGTGCTATTCAAACGATTCCAGCGAATCGATTTATAAAAGCAAGGACTCGACATTATTTCGTAAACAAGGTACATTTCGGCCGATAGTTTATTTTTTACGCGCGGATACCAACCATTGAATTATGACTACAGGCCGAGGCGGTATCAGAGAATTATTTGTCCGATGGTGACTCGTTAACAACAATTGAAAAGTGTTCCTTTTATATGCCGGAACCAGAAAATACCTAAGGCCATTTTTCGATGCCACTTTCAACCCGAGAATACTTGCCAATCCCAACTGTAATTTATATTGTCCAATTAAAAACTTTTACGCACTTACAGGAACGCGCGCGATAAATACATATTTGTTTATCTACAACGTTAAATTAAATAAAACCCGCTGTCAATTTAATATTATGTAATTTTCAAAATCATATCAGTCGAGTCTGAATGTAACTGCCAAAAATTCTCTACTCCGAGTGACGAACCGCTAGAAAGTCTTTATCTAAGTAGCGAAAATTTATTTCAAAATAATTCTAAACAATTTCATCGTGTCTCGAGACTATTGGTAAACACTTGTAGGTATTTTAAAAATAATCTACATTGTGACAGTCGCACTTTTTTATTTCCTTTAAGCGATAGCGTTATTATTTTCACGTATTAAATAACTTTTACATTAGAAATTAGTCTTCACAAGTAGTGATCGTTTAAGTTATTTCCTTCTCTATAACAAGTTCGACCGATCCAATGAATTTCATTTTGACTGTGATGCAAGACTTTAAAAATTCTTCCACGTTTTTGGAAAATTAAACATTACAAATTAATAAATATATATATATATATATATCCTATTGATCGATGTGTGTACGAGCGAAGGAAAATTTTCATTAAATTTATTTCAAATTAACGCTATTGTCTGTTATTTAAAAATATCTGATCTATAAAGATAAAACAAACAATCGGAAGACTGTGTAAAGTTACATATTATGTTACATAATAAATACATATTCGAACCATTGTGGAAAACATTAATTTCTATTGTTAAATTTAATTACACTTCTAGGATATAATTTCAGCCTTAAATAGATAATTTATTATCCACTGTGGTAAAAGTAATTTTCTTTAGCGATATTATCGCTATGAAATAATTTTAAAAATTTGTATGAGTTAATTTTAACATTCGTCATTGAATATTTAAAACTTATCAGCAGTGAAGTAAGATGTTTTAGGATTTTTTTTATTTTTATAATATACACGAATTTATTAAATCATACAGTTTTTTATTTATTAATTTTAAGACTGTTACTTATTTTACTGCCGTTAAGGTGTGCGTTTATTTAATTAGCATTTAATGATATGTATTTAATTTAATAGCTGTTGTTGATTATTTGCATTTGTAACTGTGATTGATAAATATAATTTTTAACTAATTAAATACTAAAATATAATTTTATCGATCCATATATATAAAATTCAATACTATTAATATGAGTAAATATTTTTTGTCAATATATCAAACAGGACTATTTTGTGTAATATGAATTAATTAAAAATTAAAATTCGTTTATCAAGTAAGAGAAAATTTGAAATTAAAATAAAAATAAAAATTAAGCGAGCAGCGTTATGTGATCTTTGTTGACATAATGTATTTTGAAAGAAAAATGAAGGATTTGTTTTGTAAGCTTTGCGGTAACACATACATAAGGTATTATTTAATGCACAAAAAAGGAACGATAGATTCGATTTAATAAGCAAAACATCGTAAACTCCCACACCCTATTAATACCATACTATTAATTTTAATGATGAAAATTCAGTCTGCGTCAACTTCCTTGTGGAAGAAAGTCACGAACGAGCTGTTCACGGGCAGCCATCCGTTACGAACACGCAGACGGAATAAAAGTAACGAAAATTATCAAGGAGGAAGAGGAAAATCGGGATCGGGATAAAAAAAATAAGCAGCGGTAAAGGAGACATTTGCACAAAGTGAACTCGCAAAAGGAGTAAAAAATTGGCTCGTACTTTACGAGTTAATTGATGTTTAGTTGGCAAGGTCGTGAGTTTTGCCTATAATCCCAGACTATTTGCATTGCACTTGAAATGCGGCTCTGAAATGCGGCTCCGCGAGATCCTGTGTGTGCGTGTGCGTGTGCGTGTGTGCGTGTGCGTGTGTCAGCGCGTAGCACGTTACACAGGTCTTTACGCGAGGCTCGAAAGTCACTTTAAAATTCTCCATGTTTTTATCACTTTATTCTTTACGGTTTTGTTTCATTTGTTATGCATTCCATGAACCAGGAATTTTCACTAGACAGGTTATTCCATCAGCCTTGCCGAACAAAGATATCTAGTCATAATTCATTTAACAGCTTTAGATACAACTATAACGACCTACTTGCACAAGAGAATAGTTTAATAAAATATTTAGCATCATTTTTTAAATGATTTCCACTCCTTTCTTAGTAATCGCATTTTATGTTTATAACTCCAATTCAATATTAACAAAATTATTCGATAAAGCACGTATACTCTCATCTAAATAGAATTATATTATGTGCATAATTAATACAAAAATGAGTTTTAAATGAAATTTATTTGGCTTTTTTGCAAGCTCATAGGTATCGATTGTGTCGCAGTACCAAAATAAATAAAAAAGATTTATTTTTATTGTACGTAATGTTGTTCTTTTTATTAAAGACAACATTCTAGCTCTTAAGCATATATTACTAATACATAATGTATCAGTAAGCTATCACTAAGAAATTGCTGATATTAAACAAATACTGAATTTAAAAATATAAAATTATTTATGAAACGATATTTATCTTTTAATGAATGCATTATTTAAACAAAAATTATACACTGCTAAGATGTTGCTATTCATCCATCATATCTAAATTATTTGAGTTGAATGCGTAAGGAATTCGAAAATATAATTTTTCTCAAATAATAATATATGATCATGTATAATCTATCCTCAGGAATATTCTTGTAAAATCATCTCAGATGAATAGATACCGCGTTTACAAAAGTATGCTAATACATGGTTACGTGTAAACCCATGCCAAGACAAATTCGGTCACATTTGGTCGGAACGTTTATGCGAATTTACAATTACATACAAGAAATGCATAAATCAATCTAATTTTGTATTTAATTACAAATGAATAATAAGTTCGGAGATGCTTTAAGCCTAGAAATACGTAATAATTGAAAAATAACTTTAATAAAAAGCCTATATTAATAAATATTTATATTATTTATTTGACAAATAAATATATTATTCACTATTTACAACGTACTATAAATGAATTAGTTCATGACTAAATTTCAAGTTAAGTATCAACACTTACATAAATATTTATGTAAAAACGATTCTCAATATCGTAAGGGATATGCTAAGAATTTGGATAACTCGGGGTCATCAAAATAAACGTGCTTATAAAAAAATCTTGTTCTAGACAAGGAGTAAACTAATAATGAGCGTTTAATCGAATTTTACAAACGTATTAATATATTAAATATTATAAGCTGGTCATAATGTTGCAAGTATGATACGTTATTTATATTTCACGAATTTAAATAAATATAAATTAAAAATCTTAATTTCGTAATGAAAGATGAAGCGCTTAGCGGGAATCTGAAAGATGTAGAGAGTGCGATTGATTTTTATTTTCTTAAGCATTGATTAATAATCAATATTTCGGTAATTTGGAATTAAAAAAAAAAAGAAGAAAATATCGAGTCTCTGGATAATAAAATATCCGCGAGCATATTTTGCCACAACTAATTGCCGGTAAATAATAAGCGAGCAGCAAGCTTGCCAGCTATAAATAAAGCTCGTGTAAATGAAGTGAAATTAAACAAAGGCATCGAAAGGAATATAATTAAATTATCAGGTTCGGCATTATCAAATAACATATGTGAACAAAAAGACAATGAGAATCGCGTACATGTCTTAATGCGAATCTCGTCGCCTGAGTTCGCCAAGATTAAATGTGAAATGAGCGCCGTTAATGAGATTTCCTGCTCATCCGGGTGGTGCGAGTGAGATTGTGTTGAGCGGCTTTACGATGCCCAGCGACGATTAATTACGTGTACGATCGTAACGAGAACCAGCTCACGTAAAGCGAAAAATAAGAGAGAATAACGAATTGATTTTCAATTAATAGAGACATTTATTTATCGCGGAAATTTTTTTCCCCCTCTAACTTATTACTTAACGAGTGCTCGATGATGCTCCTTTAGTCATAAGAAGACTTGTCGATCGTTGAGCTTCAAGTTATTGGAAAAAAATTATTCTCCTTAGGTAATACAGTCGATTATCACCAACACACGAATGTATATTATTTTTTCCGTCAAAAAATAAGATTTGATTTAACAAAGGATAAATTTAGTTTAAAAAACACCTTGTCTACTTTATAGAAGACATTGGACTTGTTATAGGTATGCGCGTTTTCGACTCTCCGTAGTTTATATATGCATATATTACAAAGATTATGGTATATTTTTTAGAATAATGGACGGCTCAAATAAATCATGTAAACTTACTTGTATTTAAGGGTACTCTCATATTGGGTATAAGTATTAAGTAATAAGCCGTGTTATGCGAAACGGCGACTATCGACAACTGGGATGAAACGATTACTATTCCTCGGAATGGTAATTCTTAGAAAAGAGGATCTAAGGTAATGATATCCGAGCAAGGTTTTAAATCGAAGCAGCCACTAATTGAGCAGAAAAATATGTCTCCCCTAGATTCCTAAGGCTCTTTACGAGCTTCGTAGGCCAAAGTCATAAAATTGTTTAGAAAGAGAAGCTGAGGTAGAAGGTTGTACTTAAGGTAGCGTAGAGCAATTGTCGAATGGCATTATTATCTTCTTTTCAATCAACTTATTAATAATAATCGAGAATTTCGCTTAATATTAATCGTGCTCTGGACAAGTCAACGTACTTTGGCGCACGGCATCATTGTCACTCTCACTGCTCCCCTCCGCCCTCCCCCCCTCCGTCTGCCTGTATCCCCCCTCTTGCCGCATTATCATCGTTATCTTAGTTTCTGTTTTAAGTGCTGATGCCGCCCTACCCTTTTCTTTCCGCCTTCCGATGGCGGCTCTTATTTTTTCGGTTTCGCCCCCAGTTCCGGAAGCCCCTGCCGTCTTTGTCTATTCATTCTATATAAATTCTTCAATTCTTCTATGTCCCCCGCGTGTTTTGTTACGGCATTCGTCCTATTAGTCTGGCGTCCCGTGTATTTCCGGGAATTTTGTTTTTTCCCCTCCCGCTTTATTCACGTGCTTTTCCCCGCTTCCCCTTTCTCACCGCTTATCCCCCTTTACCTATCCAATGCACGTTGTGTCTCGGTTCCCCCATTCTCCCTTCTTGCTCCCTCGCTCCGTCGCATCATGCAGATCCGGCCACCTTGGCCCCCTCCCCCTCCGCATGTTCGAAACAGGTTATGTATTCATGCATCGAAAAATAGAGAGAGAGTGAGAGAGAGAGAGAGAGAGAGAGAGAGAGAGAGAGAGGAGAAAAAATGTTAAAACAATGCTTGTTACATTGGCTGTTTTATATGTAATTTCTTTTAACATTTACATCACTCGATAGATTTGATATTTTACTCCGAGATCGCTGCATGAAAGCACAAAGATAACGGGTAATAAAACATTTTAGGTTTCGGTAAATATCAAGTCGATGATTCTTTGGAATTCGAAAAGGGGCAAAGTCTTCGAAAGCCCCGTACGAAAATTTTAAATGAATCCGAGAGTTCCGATGTCTTTTGAAGCTATGACTAAATTTTCCATCTCCTCTCAAGTAAAGCCTCATAAACTTCTTAAGACAAAGACCTTCTATTCTTATGTAAATACAGTCCGAGTTTTATTTTTATTTTTATTCAAAATGAAAAAACAATGTCTATCCGGGCTTTTTATTCTTTCACGATGAAAATACAAGTGTCGGGCCTTTTGTTGTCAACATGTCAACATGTTGTATAGTACTAATCTTGTCGATCTTCAAATTGATATTGTTGACATAGTACGTTACGCCCATTGATTATTGAATTTTTACCGCCAATATTATTATTATTATGGTATTTTAACAATTGAAACATCATGTAAACACTTGGTGATTAACAGCACTGCAGGAAATGTATTCTGCGCAGTATATGTAATAAGAAGAAGGATAGCAACAGTGGAACTAATTAATCACGATATGAAAAATTAAATTATTTGTTTAATTTAAACTTTAAATAAATTTATAAATAAATCCTTTTATTGTCAAATATTATCAAATATTATCAAATATTAATATTTATATTAATAAATATAGATCAATAGTTATAGTTTGTAACCAATACATTCACCTACAATTTTTAATTATAATATTCAGACTTATGTTTTCTTTAGAAATTATAAATGTTGAATATTTTGCAGGAATTTGAATTCATGCTTAATGCCTTGTTCGTTTCGTTAATATATGAAATAATGTAATTGGGCAGAACTTACTAGCACTGCTTCTTCAAGTTTTTTGATTTACGTAAATCTGCCGCGGTCGCATTTACCTCTTACGGATCTTAATATTCGGAGATATTGTGTCAGTGTAACAAGATTCGGTGCCATTTGTACATTTCGTTGATTACGAGCGACACGTATGACAAGATACTTAAGATGAATTCGACCTTTGTTAAAATTATTTTCTTACAAATCCGTTTATTATGTTGAGAAATCGACTTTGACGTGTACATTGTTTCGTGATAAAAAAAATTTTTGCTACGTGCAATGAATTTATAATATTCGTCTAAATGTACTAAACGTTCTGAGAAAAGCCGTGAAGTAATCGTACCATTTATTCGCTCATTATAAAATGAAGCCAACAGCTTAATTATATTTGCCGAGTTAGATATTGTAAAAATTAATGGGTGACAATAAATTTTACCAATACGTAAAAGATTAAATCTGTATTAAATTTTTAACCTTATCGAACAAGTTTTTATGATACGTTATAGCGTTATGATGATACTGTGTACAACGAATGCCAATTACTGTCAATAAACTTATTCGAGCAACTAATTATTGAATGAATAATATGTAAAATAATGTAAAATGGGACTAATAAACTCTCGTAATGGTTTATTGAAGAGAAGAGAATATCTTAAAATAAACATGTGACTGTTTTTAGGAAACGTAAGTCTTTGATTTATTACTTTTTAAATGCTACTTTGTGTCAATTAGCTTCAGCTTTAAAACTAATTAGCAAGTAGAACAAACAGGTGTAATAATAATAATGTAAGCATTAGGCGATCCCAATGTAATATATAATTTTCAAGGACTTGTAGGAATATACGAAATATCACGAAATGTCACATTCGCGATGTTAAATACATTAACAGTTAGATTGTCATACACAGGGCCGGGGTGACTTTGTGTGATTGTGCAATCGGAAGTGTACTCACAGTGTGACTGAACAGTGCGGAAGAGATAAAACCGCGGATAATTTGCGGCATTGTTTCGGCACGACTGATTTTTCCGCAACGAGGGAAGGCGTGCGCGAATTTCCGAATAAGTTTTTAAACTTATATTTAAGAGTTATTGTACAAACGATATTAGATTCGCCAAAACTACATAATTACAAACAATATTGGATTAAACAATCATTTACAGGTAATGCCGGCAACGGTAAACAAACTGTTTATCATTCAATGGGTTAATTTGATGTTTTAATATCGTCACAGTTCTTAACTGTATTAACAATAAATACATCCGTATGGAAGGCTGCTTGATTATTTGTAAATTAGAACAGCCAAACGATTCCACCATAATTGGAATACTTGAATTAAATTTTACGTTAAGTTAATTGTAATTATTTTACTATATGAAATATAATAAAAAGGACAGAAACTAAAATTCTGAAATTCTATTTTTTACAATTTTTTACATAAAAATATAGAAAAATTATTATTTGACATTTCGTTTTACATCGAAACTAGGATCGAGTAAAGAATACGTAATTCTTGAATGTATTTTTGCAAGTGGCCAACATGTAATTTCTTCCAAAATTCTCTTACGGACTATGCAAATAAAAATTACGATCCATTTTAAAAATTAAATAATACTCACGCAAATATGTGACAGAACATAAAATATTAAACGTATCCCATCACGAATGCTAAGGTTTGAGAAATAAAAATAAATACGAATGACGTGCGCACTCATTGTAACTAAAATAATTTTCAACACTCGTTTTCCGTCTTCGAGATTTCGTTTCTTTCTGTAATAGGTATACCTCTGTCTTTCGAAAAAGCTCTTAAATAAATCTAAATCACTAAGTCGTATTATAATTAATCATATAAGCGTATTATGGAATACAGCCAATTACGGCATTATTTCATATTAGTCTCGACTACAATATAAGTGCATTGTTACAGTATTGATTACAAACTTCAATTTTTATTAGAAAATTAGACTTATTTCTAAAATAAATTTACTCAAATAAGTATTTTACTTTGTATTTAGAAAATTACACCCAACTAGTGAGAAAAATCGTATTTTAAAAGTAAATAATTGAAGTAATAAAGATACCATTTGGCTAAATGGATTAATAAATAAAAACATTAATGCGCGAATGAAGTTAACGATTACATTCAAAGAGTATTTTAATTCGATCATTTGAAAAAGTAAATGGATCTTCAGATTTTGGACAATTTCGACGAGATACATACTCGTTCACAAGCGAGCAAGACAAATAAAGTTACAAATATTCTTATTAGTAAGAGAACAAAAATTTCTGTCCTCATGGAAATTTAATCCCTAAATGAAAAATTATTGTATCATTACCGATAGCTTCATATGTGTTGAAATCCATACGTATGATACATTCAAATTGATGATATCAAATGTTCCTTAATAATTACGGCGCTTTCGCTTTGTTGTTGAGTTGAAACATTGTCATGGGTAAATGTGCAATTTGTCCCCAAGAGTCGATATACACAAATGCATTAATGCTTGCATGACTAATGTCGGAGGTGTTAGGGGACAAGAGTCTAATGACAATAGGAAATGAGTCGGGTCGAGTCGAGTTTTCGCACGCGAGAAGACGAGATTTGTTAAGACCGGAATAAGTTTCCATTGTACGTCCAAATCGCCGTTATCGATCTTATTTTGTTCTTCATCATCTTTTACGAAGGACTGCGTATCACACGAACTTGACTCTCGAAGCTTTGTAATTTTTAAGAAGAAGCTACGTGATTATAAACGCAAGAGACCTACAAAGTACGTTTTACGACTTCGAAGTGATATTAGATTCAGATGAAATTGTAATTTCAACAGCAAATCTACATCCATTCGGTGCTTTATTAAGAAACTTTATCACAATTCATCTAGTTATCAAGGACTTCAGAGGGATAATCTCTCTTTTATTAAACATTGTTAATCGGTTATGTAGAAATTTAGTTGATTGAATTGACTTTCCTAAATAAGGATATAACTGCTTATGTTTATTTAGTTTAAATTTCTTCTTAGACAGATAGTAAAGAAGTAAAAATGAAAAACAGCTTCGGATTTACGTATAACTAAGAAGAAGAATAAAACGTACGGCAGCCATAGTAATTTCAATACGGAAAATTCATTGAAAAATTTAATTGATTCGCTATTAAATAAATATGAGAGCACAGTTTCTTTTTACATTGCATTTAATTAAAAAAAAAAAAAAAAAAAAAAACGGAAAACTGTTAACGAATGTATTTTATAAATTGTTATTAACTTTAATAGAATTCTACGTTTGAATAATATTTTTTATATAAAGTATATAATATGATCTCTTAAAATGTCAAGAAACTTTATTAACAATAATAAGATTACCAGACGGAATATTTCAAGGTTAAATAGCAATCAACAGAAAGTGAGTCAGTGAGAAAGAGTGAGCGGGAGAGAGTGATGGGGGGAGGGATATTAGATTTTTTTTAAATACAACTATAATTGACATTCAACAATTGTAAGATTTTCTTTGCTAAATATTATTTTATTAAGAATTCAAATTTAAATCAATATTATTTCCAATAGAAAATAATAAGCGTTTATACGGCCGAAGTAAAGATACAGCAAAAAGCTGAAAATAACGAAGCTTTAAATGAGCATTGATAGCCAACGAGACTGACAAAGTATTTTTTTAAATACTCGTAAATATTTATAGTACAAGTGAACCCGATGAAAGGATATTGCGCTCATAAATCAAAGAGATGCTTTAAAGTCCAAAATAAAAGTAATAAATTTGAGTAACCAATTACAAGGATAACATTCTCTATTCTTCACGTTGAACTGTAAATCATAGATCTTTAAAACCATTATATATAAAATAATAGATATTTATGTGTAATTAGTAAAATTAAATATAAAAGAACATTGATGTTCAAACTCATTATTTAAATTATAATTAGGATAATACAAATGAACCACACAAGACGAGGTTAATAATAAATTTTTTGTTTAAGAAAAAGATTGAATACTACTTTTAAAAAATTGCTGCAATTAGTCGTTGTGTTCTCTGTTTATGTTGAAACCTCCACCGACACATATGAACATATTGGGAATATGCGTACGGCCGCTTGTGCGTAGGCTGAATATATAAGTATGCGCGTACTAATTACAGAAATCTTCACTTTCAACTTCATTTCCGCAGTACACGTTCGGACGGTTTAATTATCAAATAGTAAAAGAATATTATGGAAATTATATTATAACGAAAATTCCTTTGAAATGCATTTTCCAGTTTGTTGTGTGTTTACAATTCTAATAGATAATTTAAAGAAAATAAATAAATATTTAGACGTAAGCGTTTTTTTTGTTTTATAAGCAAAGAAAATCTACTAAATGTAAATCAGCTTTCATTACAATAATGTGATGAATTAAGATATAGGATTTTGATAGAAAAACTCCGAAGATTAATACGCCTTTTACTTTTTGTAATCTACTTGCTTTGAGAAGCAAAATTGCAAAATTACGTTTCCGTAGGCGTGACGTGTTTAGTAAGAAAAATAATTACATTTATTTCATTGCTTTCTAATAGACAATAGAATCAAACCATGAAATAGATAGTTTTTTTAGATCAAAATGTAAATTAACGTTACTTTTTTCTAATAGCCATATGCATGATGTTTTAAATAATAAGAATGATAAACATTTTAATTGTATACGTTAACATTCGTATACAATGTAATGACAATGTTTTTTAAATTACTTAAAATTTTAATAACCGTTTGAATAAAACGCTATACTACAAAAAATTGTTTAAATAATATCGTGAAATGACACATTAAAATTTATTGAAATACTTGTATTATTCATTTTTCAATTAAAATGAGCATATATTTTAAGAGTCTTTATGGTAATTGGATAT
The DNA here is from genome assembly GCA_018883505.1 of Ceratosolen fusciceps. Classification (NCBI taxonomy): domain Eukaryota; kingdom Metazoa; phylum Arthropoda; class Insecta; order Hymenoptera; family Agaonidae; genus Ceratosolen; species Ceratosolen fusciceps. The sequence continues at coordinate 7,780,218 of RCIC01000008.1, forward strand.
TTCAAAATGTATTCCATATGAAAGAAAATTTATCCTTTCATTATATGTCTGCGTGCATTAATGTGCATAGAATGTAATATTATATACTGGAATTTTATGTTTTCGGAAACATAAAGGATAATCAAACGATCTCGATACATCATACTCCGTTAGATTAAACGTTGAAGTAAAGTTTTAATGTTTCTTAGTCTAATATATGATAATATGTACACCTATTTAAAAATTGTAGCCTTATATTCTTATATATAAATTGTAACATTTAGTAGGTAATGCGCTATAAGCAAAATTTTGTTTGAGAAATTTATAAGTAAAACTGCTGGAATTAATAATGTATAGTTTGCGAAAAACTTCTTCATAGTCAAATTTTTAATTCTATGGTTATACGATCATTTATCAAATTAACTTTCATTTTTCTCTTGGGCCTTAACTACGAAAATTTATAATACCCATTTGTTTAATACATTTACTTATTATCCATTAATAATACGAAAATTATTTCGATGCTAATGAAAACAATAAATGAATTATTGCCCTTAATTATGAATACCTTTCGATACAAAATATAATTTTGTTGTTTCTGCGCTATTAATTACAGAAATGCATCGAAAAACATTATTGAAAAGTCTAAATATACTGCTATGTGTTTTTAATACTTCGAACATACGCACGCACGTCCTTTTTTATCCTATATTAAATTAAATAATTGTAAGTATATAAGATTTTGCTGTAGGGAACGCGTAAATATTTGTCTAAACTTTCTGTTCAACGGAGTTTTTCTAATATTTAAATCTATTATTTTGATTCATCTTATTTTTATTAAGCTTTAATAGGTATACTAAAATTAATTGAATGTATTGATAATAAATTATTAAACTATTCGCTGTAAATAAATTTTTATTTATTTGTCAGGAATATATCATAGACAGGAATACTTTTCTTATTGAAAAACACTATATAATAGCTCAATACATTTCAAAATACTAAAAACTATTTCGGTTTTTATTAATTTTTATTAAATATCGAACATATTAATAATAATTTCTTTTATTAACATTGTATAAAGAGAATAGCTCCTACTAATAAAATACAGATATACATTAAGCCTGTGATTAAGAATTAAGAACAATCATCTTTCGAATGGGACTTTTAAGATTTCAAAACACATCGACAAAGAAAATATGCCGACATTCTATTCATAATTAATACTTAATATTCAAGTGTAGTCTACAGCTGACACACAATATTTTATTTTCTCGTAGCACGTAATGTTGTTTCTCTTATCACAACATTTCTCTTATCATTAAGCGTAAGTAGATTTAGTAATGGACAGCTACAATTCTTCAATAGCGAAACAATCTTTAACTGGTAAATTTAACTATTTATTTAAAAGATACGAATCCTTCTTTTCTTCCTTTATAATCAATATAATAAATATCATATATTTATTTATCAAAATATAAATTATAATTAAAATTATAATTTTAGTTATATTTTAAAGATGATTCGGTTCTACAATTATATTGATTTAAAATAAATACGAGTCGATAATACATTCGCTCGAATTCAATCCAATATTAAACTTCATTGGCATTAATAACTTTAAATTTGTATGTAAATTAATACACATTTTAGAGTAAGCAGGTTCGTTCACCTGCTGAAAATTAAAATTAAATTATCTAATAGCTTGTTATCGTTATAGAGTAAACTATTTAAGATATGGATTCCTTCTAGATATATTTATTAAAAATATTGGTAATAAAAGCTCAAATGTACTTATACATGCAAAACGTTCATTTCATATAAATCACGGATAAGAGTATTATAATAAAAATTAAGTATCTAAGTACTGCAGCAATGCATCAGATATTGTTCATTTTGTGAATTTGAATAAAAAAATAACGCATACGTTGGTAAAAATGTTATATTTAAAAAATAGCTATAAAACTTGACACGAGGAGGTAGAGTGTAAAGAAAGAATAATAATAATGATGATGATGATGATGATGATAATGAGAATGTCCGATGTAAGAAATTGTAGATTTATTATTTTAACTCGTTACTCGATTAAACGTGATCTTAATTAATTAGCAAGCAAAGATCTTATTGTAAAGGAGCAATATATTGATAAATAATATTGCATCGTTAATGTATAGTAGTTAGGAGAAAATATGGGAATATTGCGAGGCATTGAGCTCTCAAACTCCTTAAGTATCGGTTCGTACGAATTTCTAAGCTCTCGGAGACGCTCCTCCGTGAGTCGGTTCCTCCCCCTCGTCCTTCTCCTCCGCCGATCACCGTTTAATAACAGTAATGATGGAGGTGCGCGTCTTCCCATCGCATAAGGAAGCTACGTCACGAACGGCTGTATGGAAGACCGCTAAGGGCTTGTGCTTGTGCACATAATAGAGCCCCAGCTTTTTTACTTCTTTATCTTTCCTTTGGGCAGAGCTGAATTGGCTCCTCGGCCCGAACACTTGTATGGGCCGTACATCACAAAGAGACAAATTATTCGGAGATAAAGGAAGTGGACCGCAGGAGCGAAGCGAAATTTCGCCGGATCGAGCTTCCTTTATTCCGCTCGTCTCGTACAAGGGGTAACGATGGGCAGGGGGGGTATACCGTATGTGGCCACTACACATTTCTCGGCGTTTTCGGTTCGCCTGAAGAAAAACTTGCCCATTCCACCCTGAAATGTACTAGAGCATCAACAACTATTTCGCAAGAAAATTTCTTAAGTAACTTTGCCTCTTGTGACTTCGTCGGTGTAATAATAAGAACGCCGTATGCGAAAAGTTTATCATAACTTAATAATCAGCGGTAGGACGATAAGAGGGAGTAGATAATAAATTAAGGTGATGGAGCGAGCTCGGGCCTATACTTAGCCTATACATAACGTCTGGACGGGATGAGCGATCTCCCATTGGTAGGTGGGCATTTATTTTGATTTCGGACTATTAAGTGATAAAATGTCGGTAATGTCTCATTCATCGAGGCTCGGCTCGTTACTTTTTCATGAAAATGCCGAGGTAGCCTTACCTCGGTTTCCCTCTGGTCTTCTCGAAGGGTGGCGATGGTAAAAAAAAAGTACGCTAATCAAATTATTTTAAAGGCATTACCGACTCCGTATCGTCAGGGTAACAGCCGAGAATGAATGACTGGGTACTGCGGTGGGGTGGAATGAGAGGGGGGGCGATGGGGGAAGGGGGTAGGAAAGATTGGGGTAGAGGATGGCCAAGGTAGAGGGGGCAGAGGGGTAGAATGCCCAGTCGGTTGTACGGGCTTTTTGCCGGGCAATGGGTCTTTCGAGTCGATGCAAGAGTTCCGTCCGTCTCGGCGGAATACGTCGATGATGGAATCCACAAAATTGCATCGCTCGAAATCCATTAAAAAGTCGAACGATGGGATCTCCGGACTTTGACCGTCTCGACGAGAGAGAACCTGTTTTTTCCTCGACGATACGATCAAAGCCCTCAGCGCCGAACCAAAGCTTATGCGCGATTCTGATCAATGCCTCCTTCGTATAGATATACACAATGCTTTATAAACTGATTTTTCGGAGGTTGAATTACTTCATTCCCCCCCATCCCTCTCTCTCTCTCTCTCTCTCGCACTGCTCTACCTGCGAGCCCTCTTAACAACAATGGGATACCGATACCAGGGCACACAATACTCTTATTACTACTCCTCATTTTAAAGTATACACGTGTGATTTAGTGTAACAATGCTCGAAAAGCCTAACCGTGCTTTACAATAATTACTATGAATTTTATTCAAGCCGAGTTCGGCATATTGAAAGAAACGAATCCTTTGATTATACATTCGATTAATAATGTTTCTTGAACTTCAGAAATACAATGTCAGTAATGGATGAAAGTAGGACCAATTTTCAGGCCATGCGGACCCTTATCGACGATCCATTACCTCGTACAAATGATACATTATGCACGAGCCCGACGTCTTCATTTTATTCAATAAACCCTCCTACCGTAATAAAGAACAATCCATATTTTGTATTTGTAATTTCCAATGAAAAATATATGAGGTGTATGTTGCATGGATCGATTTTTATCAAATATGCAGACAATTAGATTATAGACAGAGCTCTTACAATTATTTTAGTATATTAATACTAAAATCATTCTTCGATTCTCGAATAATTCTTGAAACCATTGTTTAAAAGTAAATATGCAGTAATAGTATCAGCCTTATTGCCTTACTCCCTAATAGAATTTGACAGCAGATATGCATATCAAAAATTATTCATTCTCTTGAACGTATATCGAATCAAAACTTGCATTCTGAAGAAGCGAATCTCTTAATTATCTTTATAGATGAATACGATTAATTATTTATGTAAACTGTAAAATGTCAAGCGGCAAATCTTATGAGAAATAAAATTTTTAAAATATGTCTTTTGAAATTATTCATAAATATATATATATAGAAATTTTGATTTTCTGTTGGTGCATAGTAAATTACATATCCGTTAGAATAAAATGTTTCCAACTCTAACTTTAAAACTTCGTAAATCATTCGCATTAGTAGTACAGATAATAATTATTTATTTATTTTTTTTTTTTTTTTAATTAGTTTATTGATCCTTTGTAACAGTATTGTATGTATGCAATACCCATTTGTGAAGAAACAGGAGGATAAGAATAAAATTGAACAATCGCAATGAATATTGACGGAATACAAAACCGACTAAAAAAAACAACAATTGTTTAATAATTGTGATTAATTAATACATTATAAGGATATATATCTCCGTTATATCAGATAATATAATCTAGACATTGTGTTTTAAATAAAAAGTGCGATCTTGATTGAAAAATTATGGATTCTTACAGTGACGGCGCCGTGGCCGCCGCGGCCGCCGCCGCTGCTTCTGCCTATATGAGTCGTAACATAAAAATAGCCTAACTCGAATGGTAAATTCACGTTAATAAAACTGAATCTACAAGTAGAGGCAATTATGGAAAAATTAATTTGCCTGGATAGCGAGGACGTGGGAAAATAAGTTTCAGTTACCGGAGAATAAGAAAATATCAAGTGTAAATAAAGTTCAAAGGGACGAGCTGAGGAAAATAAGGAATAAATTATGAAAAAAAAAAGAAGAAAAATTTACACATTATCTTCGCGATTCTCTCCAGTTTACTTCTTCGGGAAAATTATAATGGAATTGCCGTTGCATAATACGCAGTCGCGTTTGTGTGTGAGCCTTCGTACGGCTGAGCGCAGCTTCACTAAACTGGACAGTTATACCGTGGCATTAAAAAAGTATCACCTTACGCGTTTGCATAATACGCATATCATTGGCCAAGTGAAAAAAAAAAAAAAAAAAAAAAAAAAAAGTACGACAAAAAGCATTGAAAATTTATAGTTTGATTTACCTCGATATGCGCGAAATAAATACGGTAAATGTAATCCACACGGAACAGATCAATCACGTTCATTCCAATGTAAATCAATTAAACGTACATAACCGATGACATGCGGTATTTGGGAGTTTTGCTATGATTTTGCCTAGTAAGCGATGACGTGCGCAACATACATTGCTTGATTCCAAGCTCTTAAGAATTTCTTCGCAGCCATCAGGGGCCGTTTCGTTCATTCTTTTAAAAATACGTTCTCCCTTATACTCGAGGCATCCCTCCTTGGGGCGCATGGATTTTTGTTACTTAAACTACGACAATGATACAGAAGACTTAAAAATGAGATTCTAAAGAGCGATAGACAATTGTTCCGTTACTTGACAATAAATTACTTCTTGCTTTGTCAAAATTCAGTTAAAACTTGTACCTCAATCACTTGGCGATATTACCCTAGGCTAAATATAAACTCTGCCAGATAAAAGGAATCCACCTTCCAATCCAATTTTTATAATTGAACAATAACTCTATTTTTAACCACTTTTAAGTGAACTTTATTGTAACGATATTCTGAATTTTGTAAATCTTATCTTTATAAGCTGTCCGTAATTTATTACGCGTTCGTTGACAATAAAGTACTATATTTTTGCAGATAGCGAGCATAAAGTAAGAATTAATTTTATATTAATGTTTAGAAATTTATATTTTTATACTCCTGCGTTTATTGTGAGCTTTACAAGCTATCAAATAAGGATTACTTTTAATTATTATTTCGTATAATTATAATGCCGCCAGTCAATGTCTTCCTTACTCTCTCCCTCTCTCTCTCTCTCTATCTCTCTCTCTCTCTATATATATATATATAGATACAGATATTTTTACTAAATTTCAGGCTAAAGAAGAAATTGGACTGATAATATTGTCGCTACGAAATCGTTTAAATTTCTTAAGGGAAACGTTTTTGTTTTCAAAATACATTTGCGTACAATATATAGTCAGTATAGAGTCAGTATTAAAAGTTAGAGGTTTAAATGCATTTCACATTGAATTTGAAGGAGATTTTTCATTTTAGAAATACTTTTACTTAGTAGGAAAAAGCAAAACTAATGAGAGTGAAAATGTACTTTGGCCGTAATCTATTCATAAGAAATTTCACCAAGTCAATTACCGTTGTAAACAACGTAGAAAACTTATCCCCGATTGATATGCTTTATACGTCGCATTAACAAATATCGTTTGACAAGACGATAGATATAACTAATACAGTAATTAGGAAATCGATGTGTTTTCGTAACTTCACTTGAGCGCTCGCCTATGTGAATCTTGTTTGCGCGGCTTCATAAAACCAGATCCGTAGACGTATTTACAAAGCCTGGAGCGAATAATGCAAAGACGCGAAGAATCGTGCAGTTAATATTCACTACGAGATCTTTGAAAAAGAGAATAAAAGAATTTCCTGATAAGAAAGGATATAAATTGTTAAGTGATTGATAAGGGTATACGAGCGCTGGTTAAAGAAATTTTATGAAATCACAAATGCCAGCCGTAATATTTCGCTTTTTCAAATTAAAAGCATTCGCGCGCACTTTTCACGTTCCTTTAAATTTTATACGAATGCATGTGCAGTCGATGTGCTCGTCGTCGTCGTCGTCGTCGCCGTCGTCGTCGTCGTCGTCGTCGTCGTCGTCGTCGTCGTTTGTCGTGGTTGTCGTGATAGTCGTCCGCGTATCGTGAGCTCGATAGAAAAAGATTACGTCGGATTCGAGAGAACGTGGAATAATCCGAACCTCTGCGTCTTATTGACGAGGGACGGGCGTTGGGGGGGAGGGGAGGGGGCAAACGGTGTACGAGGGCGGGTGGGGATCCGCGATGAAAAAAGCGCGTCCGGTCGAATAGGAAAGTGTGGGAGGGCGACTCACCGATCCCCTCGACGACGTAGCGATCCTTGGCATCCATCTCGGCGCAGGGTTTCCTGGTGAGGCAGCAGGTCGACGGGTAAGGGAAGGGGATGGGGATGGAGCCGGAACAGATGTCCTAGCTGCCCTTGGCCGGGAGCTCCATATCTCACGCCGAGCGCCGCCGCCGACTCGTGTATTGCGGAATCCGCGAATCGCGCGCGTCTGGTAGCGTCTCGGTCGCGTGCGCGATAGAATTACCTCGGAGGCAGGTGTAGCAGTCGCGTTTTTCCAGATGCGTGTGGCGCTGACGGAGGAGGCGGTTGTGGAGGTGGCGCGAGAGAAGGTGACGAAGGAGGAGGAGGAGGAGGAGGAGGAGAAGGAGTTGGAGGAAGAGGAGGAGGAGGAGGAGGAGGAGGAGGAGGAGACGGTGGCGGCTGCGGATGACGATAGCGACGGCGGTGGAGGGGCAGGAGGAGACCGAGGAGGATGCGGCGGCGGCTCGTTCACGTGTGCTCCAGACTGTCTGCTGCTGGATGAGGAGCGCAGTCGCGAGCCACGCGCCACGCTGTCCTCAGCCTCGCGTCCGAAGGCAGTCGCGATCAAGTATCCACGACCCTTTGTCGAGTCGGCGACTTCTTCAACTCCAAGGCTTTTTATATTTCGATCGGACACCTAATAACTCCGGTACCTTCTGTGGCGCTCGCCTTCCCAACACTTCTCTCCCTCAAACCAACGCACCTTGTACCTTAATTGGCTTATAGGCTCTTGTATGTTTCTGCCGAAAGCAGTGGATTATTGATTACGAGCTTGAGTTTCGTTCGCTCTCTCTCTCTCTCTCTCTCTCTCTCTCTCTCTACGTATATATATATATATATATATGTATACACACACGCTCCTTCTCTCACTTGGACCGCACTATTGCTCGAAATGTCCCTTTACGTATCCGGACGAGTATTCATTACGGCCGATAAATAACCGATGTGAATCATTAACCCGCTCGATTCCCGATAAATATGTATATAATCCCGTTTATTTTGCTCTATTTTCGTATTATCGGTCTATTCACATGTAAGCAGCTCAAGCTCTTATCAGAAAATAACACTTTACTTAGCACATTGTCGCTCGATATTCTTCGATATTCGAAAGGCTTTTTGCTTATCACAATAGCGTCAAGATATCACTTGATGATGATGATGATGGCGACGACGACGACGACGACGACGACGACGACGACGCTGACGGCGACGATGATAGTATTAGTACAGGTGTCTGCTGCTTATACGAAAAGTATGCCTAATGAATTTAGTTTGAGGTTGTTGAGGGAGAACCGAGCGCGTATAGTCTAAACTCGATAACGTTTTTGATTAACTTCGAGTATCACTGTTTGCAAGGCAAGAAGAGTATCATAGATCGTAAGTCCGTAAGCTCGCAACGTTCTTTAGTCGCGAGTTTAACGAACGGACAAGGCTCGCTTCATGCGGTTTCAAATCCGAGCGCGATCAAAGCCAATCACTGGATGGATCGCAGGATCCTCGGTAAAGGATATTCAAATTTCCCGTATCCATTTGCCGTATCACTGCCGGGTGCCGTAGATCGTGCGCGACCTTGGGCATCACTGGGTAAACTGCAGGACCGATGACCGGGAGCACAACTTCACTGGCGCGCGCCACTTGGCGAACCGCGAGTCTGGGAGAATCGCCGGAGCATAAAGAACGCGAGCTTCCGCGAAGGAGAACGAGAGCCGGGGCCATGAAGGACGCCGGAGACTCGGCGCTCGGATAGACGAGACTCCCGAGACGGGAGTCCCGTGGGAGGCGTTGGAGGCGTTGGAGGCGTTGGAGGCGTTGGAGGCTCTCGCCGGTGCCGGAGACTCGGCTCCCTGGTGGGGCGATTCGCCGGGAGGGCTCCAGGGCTCATTCGTCGGCTCGAGACCGTATCGTCGGCCGGAGGATCGGCCGATCGCCAGGGCGACGGGCGCGTGCTCGGGGTCGCGCGCGGACGATGAATGATGCCGATTACGAGGCGGCGGGTCAAGCCGCGCGCGCACAGGTCGGGCGCAAGTGGCGGTGGGGCGCTGCTTCACCCCCCTCCCCCACGATACCCCCCTCCGGCCCGATACTTTCCTCGCGCAGGTGCCGTTGCAGTGGTGGGGACCCGGGAGCATCGACGAAGGGTGGGGCCGCAACTGCCCCGGGGACCGGGAAAGGGGCCGACGAATATTTTATCGAACGTCGGTTTAGCGATCGGCTTCTCCGGGAGTCGCCCGGGAGAAAACTACACGGACTTCATTTCTGCAAATATAAATGTCTACAGAGAGAAGTACAAATAGTACCCTCGACTGATCGAATTAACCGCAACGCTCAACTCAATTGACATTTTACGCTATATTCACGTGACGTTTAATAAGGTATTTTTCGTTCGTCGTTACCTGTGAATCCGTTTGTTGCGTACGATATAACGAAAGAAATTCGTTAAATTCGAAAAATTAAATTTTTCAAATAATCCTTTTCCGCGATTAATTCTTATAAAAAAATATATATATAAAATTTCCGGATTACATGATTTATTAATAACTGATTTAAATCAGATCAGTATATTTTAATTATAATATTATACTTAATACCCTCGTACGTCACTTGTAGGCGAATCTCCACATGGACAGTCACATGGACGATCTAGACAAATGCAACGAAACAAAAATGAATAATAACAATAGAACGGAGTAATACGCTAAATTTTAATAATCGAACGAGGAATAAAAATGTTGCTCAACATTTGCAATCAACGACGTTAACATAAAGTATAGTTTTACATTTTATTGGTTTAAAAATAACGAATAAGTTGTTCGAACTGTACTAGGCGCACGAATCTCTAAGCATTAATAGACGCTCGTACGCGTGCATACGATTATTTAGGAAAAAAAAAGAAAAAAAAAAAAGAAAAAAGAGTCGATTCAATAATTTTTGTCTATTACATCACCGAGTGCAAATATATTTTTGTCGTGTTTGTTAGCAAACACACCGATCAGATAATATACGTAATTTAAAAAAGTCATTCCGTCTGTTTAAAGTTTAATAAATTCTGATCTACATACATTACATTATAAAGGCTTTTCCTTCGCCTATTTTTTTTTTTTTTTTTTTTTTTTTTTTTTTTTTTTTGTTGTTAATTCTAAATGCTCTTGGACAATAGAAAATTTATTTTTTTAGAAACGGAACATAAAGTAGACGAATGATCAAGGATGATAATTATTGTATTTATGTATTTATAATTATTTATGCTTCTTTATAAAGCCTCGTTTAAATATAGCGAATACGTCCGTTGATATAGGCATTTTAAAGTTGATAGATTAGAATGAGAACCGAGTTCTTAGAGAATGGGATAAAAAATATCATTAAACTGGGCTTGTACTGGATTACACTAAACTTTTACAGCTTTAAAATATTTATAGTAAGAGGAATTGCAGAAAAAAATTAACAAAACAAAGTCTTATTATTTAAATTGTAGTTCCAATGAATTTTACATATAATCTTTCATTATTTAACTAAAAAAATAACTAGCGAATAATACAATATTAGCGATTAATACTGAAAAGAAGCACGAATATACACACAGACGTACATAGTTAATATCGTTTGCAAGACATTACAATTGTTTTTAAGAATATAAATATTAATATTTAAGCACAACTCTACAGCGTGTACGAAAAATATATTCTATTTGAAAAATGTTATTACATTTATTTTCAGTTACCTTACTGTATTATAAAATAATTTAATAAGTAGTCTAATTACTGAATGTGTGTAAGAAAAGAAAGGGCTGGCGTAGTGCGATTGGGGCTCGAAATTCAGAGCAGACGTAGCAAATAAATTAAACACCTCGTAAGAATGGGCACGAGATTACTGTATTAAGTCCAGGGCTCCGAAAAGTCAATTAAAAGAAATAAAAGAAGAGTGAGAGAGAGAGAGAGAGAGGCGGAGACGATAAAATAAACATAACGTGTGCGCGGTGCGTAACTCGTATTCCTTTAATATTGCTGAAGGTAACTACTCTGCCGTATCCGCGTCGTCGATAAGAGACACGGGGCTTGGTGATGAGGCGGTGGGAAAGGGGGAGAGTAAGAAACAACGCGTCCAGCACGTGGAACGAATGCGGCCTTAGCTAACGCTTCCATCCGAGGACAGCGAGTGTCGACGACTAGATCGACTCGCCGATCCCGATCATCCACAGGGCAGGCCGCTAATTGACCCGCTGATCCGCGCACTCGCCATTAAATCAATATAACCTGCTTCGTTAATTCATAATGATAATATTCATCGGCTCGGGTTCCCGGGCCTGCCAACATTATTCGTCCACTTAGCAATTATCGTGTTTAGAATTCAATTTCGGCTCAGCTTAAGTCGACGCAGAGCTGTGTGCCTGTCAGTAAGCACCGAGCGTATCCAATGTTTCTCTAATTTCTTGAGATCATTGCGGAGAAAATTAACAATACGCCACTAAATCATGTAAGTATGATTGTACTAATAAATGCCGGCAAATGACGCGTACGATTGGCCAGTTCAATCCGTAAGAGACAAGTAAAATTCCTCCCTGAGTCACACCTCCTGTCGCATAATTAGTTATTCTTGCATACTGACGTACTCGCCAATCTCGATGATTTCATATGTCTGCATTATTTTTACTCCAGTAAGCTTCGAGCTTCCTTAAATTGATTAATCGGCAAAATGTCCAATAAAATCAGGCGGCAATAATCCCACGTGAGGACAAAAAAGGGTTCCGAGAAAAATCCACGCTCGTTTCGCAGGGTTCATTCCACTTGGTGGCGAAAGGCCAGCGGTGAACCTCTCCCCCCCCAGCCCCCGGCCCCCTCCTACCTCATCCTTCTCCTACCCAATGCCATCAGTAAAACTCGGCCTCCAAAGGTCGTCCGCGACGAAAACCGTGATTCCTTTAAGGAACGGCACCGACAGGACAAAGAAGAAAAGTTCGCGCCACTGCCGAAACGTAATTAGAAACTCATCGGCCGTAAAAAGCCTCCAGAAACGGCATTTTACCTCGGAGTCATTTTAGTCTCGAAATAGCTGAAAATAACGCGCGGGGCTGTATGCGGATTAAGGGCGGGCGGGGGCGTCAGGTAGAGGTACGCGGTGCTACGGGTGCAACGGCGAAACCGCGGAAAAAAACGACGGAGCTACGCTGACTTGAATATAATCGCGCTCGGTACGCAAGCAGAGAGACAGAGAGAGAGAGAGAGAGAGAGAGAGAGAGAGACGGAGAAAAAAAAATACTACAAAAGAAAGAGAAGAAGCGAGGAGCACGCACGAGGACGACACGCGCGACCTTATCCTTCGTCGAGGCCGAGCCAGGCTTCGCGCCTTTTCAGCCCCGTCGATAAATGGGTGCGCTGCTCCTCTCCCGTCCCCCGCCCCCGCCCTTTCTTAATCCATCGTCGAGCCCTACCTTGTTCTGCACGTGTGCGTACTCTCGGCCCAACCCCCCCAGCCATTGCACTCGCTGACGCTCGCGAGCATGCGACGGACGACGCCGGGCACCTTCCTTTACGCACACGTGGACACGCGCACAGAGCACCGACACGGACTCAAAATCACCCTAGAGCGTACATGCGGAATTAGGAGTCGATCTTGGCCATCTTACGGCTACTCAGGCGCGAGCTTATACTTTCGGAGAGATACACTACGCTCCCTTTTCTTTATTTTACCCGTTAACTTTACCGAGCGTGCGTTTTTCCTCTTTTTACACTCTTCGAGAACGTGTTTCTCTCTCTCTCTCTCTCTCTCTCTCTCTTTGTTTTTCGAGGTCGGGGATTATAGCGAGTACAGAAAATACTGAAATTCAAAATGCTCTGCTCGAAGCGGTGAACTGCTCCTCCTTTTTTTCTTCTTCTTCTTCTTCTTCTTCTTCTTCTTTTTTTTTATCGTCCCTTCGGCCATATTAGCTCGAAGGTGAGCTCGATGTGTATGGAAAAGTTATCGTGAGAAGGGAAAAGGCCTCGAGACTTTACCGATTTTCAAAAACGGTTTATACTGCCCAATACAACACGAGCGCTCATATTACGCATTCGCACTTAACGTTCAGTGTCAGTGCACCGATGCGTTTAAATTTTAACAAAAGCATCGAAAAAACATTGTGCGATCGATGAACTTTTTTACCCATCGATCACAATGATTTTCATTCGTCCTCTAATTAATTCCCTAAGATCCAGGATCCAAGGACTCGCGCGTATCCTTGTAAAAATGTAAGACTTTATCGTTTCCGAGGGGACATTTGAATTCATTCCGAAAGAGTCGCATTTATTTCAATTTTCCAAATAAGAATTTCCCTCGCTGAAAAACGTTAATAAATAACTGCTCTGTTGTCAATCAATTAAAATTGATTACTCATAAGCAGTAAAAAATACAAAACAGAAGAAAAAAAGATAATAATAATTGCGGTACGACAATTCGGTAACGAGGAAATACGTTCTATTGTCAATTTTAATTAACAATTCTCTGGCGCGAAAATAGAATGAATAATCATAATGATTCTAAAACTAATTTCATTTGGCGAGGACGATTTATTTATTGGATATTCAAAACATTGAAATGTTTGAGAGAGCTCGCGCGAGAACTTCAAATGGGGCGAAATTTTTATAACTGCGGAGTGATATGTATTCTGAAATGCTCTCGGCTTTTATCGCTCGAGATCGAACTTTACTTCCTATAATTGCGAAGGAACTGTCTGCGCTGCTCTTCGGGGCTTCGCTTCGAATCAACAGACCTTGAAGGTCTGCGCAAATATCAATATTTTTGTCTGCGACAGCGATCGATCAATCTACTTTACTTTTCCAGTTTACTTTAAATACCCCAGAGCTATTACAATAATATCCTGGGGGACATTTAATTATTCCGTCGCTTATACGGAGCATTCTCATTCCCGTTCTCAGTCTCCCCCTCCCGACCTGCCGCCAGCCCACCCACCCACACACACACAACAAACTCAACAAGGTTACGCGCTTTTCTATGGGAGCAAAGGTCGTTTTAACATTCAATGATCCGTGGCAGCATATTAGGAATAACGTAACTGAATCCTTTCTAAAATGAATAATACCTTCCCCGCCCCCTCCGTAACCCGGTAGCCGCAGGAACGTCTGTTTTCGGGAACTGAACGTGCGTATTAATTGAAAATTATTAAAATAAATAGAATGCATGCCGGTTGTTCCCGACTAAACGTGTGTAAATATATATTCTATTGCAATGATTCACTTTCACAGTTGATAAAAGCATAATAAGACAGAGCCCTGCTCGTTATCGCATATGTTTAAAAAAAAAAATTAACGCACGCACATTTCATTAATTACATAAAATATTACAACCATTATCTTATCAGATTCGTCATTTTTTTTTAGTAAATTCATTTAAGATGAAATGACTCATTGTGAACGTTAAGTGTATCGATCTCTTTCACGCTACCATTCGATCTAAAACTATAGATAATATTATAGTAATACGCATGGACATAAATTACTGGACGCACACACGTTCACGCTCCACCGTTTGATAAAAAAAATATTACCTATATTCGATAACGTGCGTATTTGAATGTAAGGTACGGTTTAGCTAATGACGTATTTTTTGCAGAATTTAACACCATTGGACGGAAGATCGAGGAAAAAGTCTGGCAACTAGATTTCAATTGGCGCAACTAAATTGTTTGACAAATATTTCGATGCTTTTATTTTATGAAGGAAAAAGGAAGTAAAAAAAAAAAAAAAAAAAAAAAAAAAAAACGAAGTAAAGAAAAATAATTAGTCGCGCGCGGTGAAACTTTATAGCACGTGGTTTACTCGTGTTCTTTTATGATTTGCCGCATTTGTCGAGGCGAGGACGGGAATCATAATGGCATTGTTCGCTTTGCCTCCGTCGATAAAAACGCAGCCGATCAAAGTCGGAAGGCTCCTCGTACTTTATCAGAGTAAACAACATTCATTGTTGTTGTTTTTTCTTCTTTCTCTTGTTTCTCCGCAGACTATATCCATGGCTTTAATTTCTTTAAAAACTCAAATTCCCTTCTTTTTACACAGATTTGTAATCTATTATTATTATTATTATTATTATTATTATTTGCGTACATAAAGCTTCTCTATTCAAGTATTTGTATATGATCTATACCTTTGGCATTTGGTCAAATACATGTGTGTTTATTACTAAATTATAAAATTCTGGTGGCATAAACAAAGGGCTAAGATAACTAAATCCCAAGATTTATAATTAATAATCGATTTTAAGTCGAACCATCTACTTTCCAAGCCCGTGCCCCCAGTCATCAAGTGAACATGATAGTAAATGCTTTTAAAGAGAGAGCTAGCTACCCTCCCCCCCTTTATCTCTCTCACTCTCTCTCTCTCACTCTCTCTCTCTCTATTCATTATAACGAGTAGGCAGTCATGTCTAAAATCAATTTACCACTTTATTTATGGATTAGGGGATGTGCCCGAAGCTATTTCATACGCCTTCCTTTTCCCAAGGTTAAGTAATATTATTTCAAGTCGCATTGCTTATCGATATCCGAAAATAAGCAAATATTAAGCACGTCAATTAACTCGATCATATTTTCAACGATGGTTTTAACTTTTATACGAAATAAAGTGATATTTTAATTTATCGCAACTATAAAAACAATTAATAATAAGATAATTTAAAGGAATAGAATAAAATTAATATCCCTTCTTTCTTTATATCAATTAATCATTGATATTCATCCTTAATTCTATTAAAAATATATAATATTTATATAAATGTTTTCCTCGAATCTCGATATTATCATCACATTTTAAATCTTTTTATTACAAGCTTAAGCATTTTAGTTATCTGATAATGTATATGTACGTATTTTAAACGATATTTTATCAAACTCTTCGGTGTTAATTATTTTGTTTATCTAAGCAAGGTCTTGTAAAGGACACAAACGTAGTTTTTGGTTAAATGAATAGTATTTTGTAGTTGGTGTTAATTTTTAAAACAAACAGTATCGTAACGGTAAATTTCGTGATATTTCGTGGTATGCCGAAGTACTTACACTTTCAGAAGGTTCTAGTGTAATTGTTGAAAAGTTAATTTTCAACTGGGTATAAAATGATGGATATAAATAAATGTTTTCAAGAAATCGTTTATCAGAAGTCTGTTAAATGTGTTAACGTTATCAAGACAATGTAAATTTTTCTTCCCTGAGGAATTGCAATGTAATTGTTTACGAAATTAATTCGTAACTTTTATAAAATGGATTATAGTATCCGTAACTCTGGTGGTCATATGAATATATAAAATTTATAAATTTATGTATAAAATTTTCAATTACGGATGAAAGTATTTAATTGTAAAATCAATTTAATTGTACTTACACTTAAGAAAATTGGTAATTTTTTTTTTTAAATAAGAAAGTTAATACGAAATGGTTTGATTATTAAAAAAAACTTACAATTACAATCATGCACATAGATTGAAATATACACAACCTCTTTGAAGTGGATAAATATAAAGCTTAACCTTTGACCAAAATCTTGATTTAAGATAAATAAACAAATTATATGAGATTGAGTGATTCACATGATAATGCATTTTCCATTAAACATTAGCATCCATTTCATGAAATTAATAATAAAATTGCTCATACCGCTCATGTTGAGTGACATCTATTTTCAATTAATTCTTCAACTCAAATTTTGAAATAAAAATGTATAACAATAACCCGAAAGTATTTTAAGTTTTTATTTAATTAAATTAAATATAATTAGTTTCAATTAATCTAAAGAAATTATATTCGTTCAATATTTTTTTATATGAATAATAACTTTTCTACATAAAGTAGTAATAACTTTTTAACAATTTAAGCCTTATACAATTTTTACATAACATGCTAGAGATCTATACGAAAATAAAGTATCTTTTCTTTCTAATTTAATGTCGAGTTTCATGAATTAAACTATTTAGATAATTTAGGTTTTGTCACTTATTTAATCGTTAAATTTATTTATACTCGTTTAAAATAATACATAAAATTCCTTTTATTTCTTCTGCGCATTAAAATTGTTTCAAAATATATCGAGAATTAAAATTTTTTGTATTCTTAAGAACAATTTGGCAAATGACTATTTATTTTAATTTAAATTGTATACGAGGCGAACATTCTTTCGTCAAGGTGATGATTGGAAAGTTACATATTTGTTTCTTCAGTATGAGTGATTTTCAAGTATTACCTTTAAGACTCAAGACTCGTCCACGTTACTCTCTTGGTTTTATACGACCGGAACGCGACTTTTGTACGTTTCATGTATTTAACTTATATTTATTCCAAAGGAACCTTCCAGTCTTCAATAATTACACTTAATATTATTTACTCGTTATTGACGGTGTACGGATTTTATAAGAATTTAACAAACGTTTATGAAAATTGCTTATAAGTATCATTGCATATAATCTAGTATACAACGAAATATATTACTTAAAATACTTGAGGTTACAAGAATTCATTCTTATAATACATTAATATTAAATATTTTGAGGCTGATTATATCGTCGGTAACATTAAAATATAGTTAATAATTTCTAGTAGGAATTAATTTTTTACTCGTCAAAATAAACTGACGATGCGAGGATTTAAAATAAAATGCAATTATTAGGCAATGATATATGCATATATATATATAAAGACTTATATTAATTTTAATAAATTTTATAATATTTATTTGTAATTATGATCTATGATTTATGTGAGCAAGAATTGCTTTTAAAATGAAAAAATTTATTTTAGTTATTATCATAATTTAATTCTTGAAATGACACCACAAATTACGAAAATTATTAATTCAGGAGGAAAATATATATACAATAATTAAATAAGAATGTATTGCAAGAGCCTACTTGAATGATATATTTCAAATATGTCGAAATTGAGTAACTAGTTTTTCATATTTAGTAATTAAAATATAGCTTATTTGAGTCCGTAAAGTTTACATGCACAACAAATATATGTATAAGTACGCATATATATTATATATATATATATATATATGTACATATTTAATTTGTTTTTATTTATATCTTATTAAGTTGATAATTCGTATTGAACTATTAATAACATTAATAAGGCTTAAAACCCATTTTTTCTCGCTCTAACTTGTATAATTTTTTTTTCTTATCTTAATATCAGCTATAAATCATTTTGAAATCAAGTATTCACGCGCTTTTTACATATACATTTTTATTTATGGAATATGCAATATAAAATGCAATGCTTTTCTAAGCACATCTCGAAAACATGACTGTACGTGTAAATAAAAAAAAAAATGGAGGCAAAAAAAGGATAATTATGGTTTTAAAAATAAAACAGTTCAAAGACTCTAGAAAATAATAAATATTTAATAATCTTCTGATTGATAATAAACAATAGATGTACATAATTTAGTTAAATGCAAAATAAAAGAGAGGCACTTGAGAAAATGGTCATTCGCGTCTTTAAATATCGTAATAATAATTGATTTCCAATAATATTGATTTACGTTATAGGCAGTATTGGAAAAGAGTGTCATAATAGCAATACATTTTGCGGAATATATAAAACATGTAATGGAATATAGTGTCTTGTGACAGATGCCTTGATGGATCCTTGAAAGCGGTGTAATAACTATAAATTCTTTTTCAGCATTTTCCTAAAAAGTTCTTCTTTAGCATAAAAAAAAGTAAAGGAATACAAGTGAGAGAGTCGCAGGGTATTTTTACCGAAAATATGGAGTCGAAGGGAGTAATCGTGGGGGGGGGGGGGGGCAAGAGAGCTTGTCTGTTAGAAAATCAAGCTGCCGAACTTAGCTGATTCCCCCTAAACAGATTTCTACCGTTGGATCGAATGTGGGACAGGAGCGCATTTAATGTCCCGAGGATGAAGATAAAGCCTCGGGTCGGTTAGAGTGCGACCAAGTGGTTGCGGTATCGGCAATAATACCGCAAGCCAGAGCTCCAAACCTCAAACGCCGTAAAGCGTAATGAACTCGCGCGGAAGTGGAGTTTCGCACAGGGCCGAGTATCGCTCGAGTACGACTCGTGACCTCAGTTAATGAAGTCGTTACCATCACGGCTTCATCCGTTCCTCTCTGCGCCCGTGCATCCAAGCGTTGACCCTGGACGCGATCGTTACCACCGGCCAATCGGCTCTACGCCTTTTTACGCTCAATTCGACCATCGCGCGTTAATTGATATTATTTACGCACTCGCACGCACCTTCTTCGCAGAAAAAAAAAAGAAAAAAGAAAAGAAAAACTATTTACACCCTGCCGTGTACGTAATGGGCCGAGCGAAGCTCAAAACGCCTTTTTTTACGCATTCCAGTTCACCGAAGACTCGTTAAATAGAAGAGAACCGATGGGATTCGTCGTGCGTTATTGGTTAAATTGTGTTCGATTCAATGCGATTCGAATGGGAAGCAGGCTCGACGCTAATTACGGCTCATTGTATGCCCCGAGGCTCATAAATTCGATAAATAATAACGAAACGCTACCGGTATCTATCAATTAAGCCGCGCTTGTTTACCGAGATGCTAATCTCAAAGATCGCTTGAAAAACATAAAGGGAGGCGCGTTTTTGCAAAGATCGCCAAGCCAAGCCAATCGACAGACGGATGCGTATAATAATCGAGATCGTGAGATCCAGCATGCAAATTCGCAGATATCGTCACGGGTACGCGACACATAATTATCGGAGACACACCTTCTCGCGAATCTCGAGTCTCGAGTCTCGAGTCTCGAATCTCGAATCTCGAATCTCCGCAGGGGCGTAGAGCATAGGCTTTTTTTCTACTTTTTTTTTTTTTTTTTTTTCTTCATCTTTACAGCGTTGCGTCACACTAGGAGCGAGAATGATTAGTTTTATTGGCCGATCAATAAAAGCTGGCAACCGAGCCTCCAGGAGACACGATCGTTATTATTACCGCTTATACCGTCGAGATAAAATTAGCATCGAAGAATTACTTATTGTCAGTGGAATTAATTTACTTAGCAGAAAAATGAATTGGATTTTTTCAATCGAGACTGGCGAAAAAAATTCACTCGCTTCGAATTGTTTACCGATTCCTTTTCCCGGCTTTCGTAATCGACGCTTATAACCAATGATCCTACCGATCGTTACTTACGCGACAACATAATTTTTCTGAAAAATTTAATCAACTCGCCACCAACTGCCTGTAGATCCATGAATTTTTACCACATTATGAGTTGTACGTTATTCCGCGACTTTCGTTTCGTCCGGTTGGTCATTATCATCGGTCCGAGAATAATTTAATAATTATCAAGAAATTTGGAATTTTCTATAAAGTCGAAGCCCCCATGATACTACACATTATGATGTTTTTTTTTAATTTACGTATAATTCAGACGTTGCTTAAAATTCCGCTCGACTTAACTTGCGTAATGAAAATACATTTCTATGTACTACGAGTATCCCGCGAACGCTTACATCGAATGTACAGAGCGAACGGAGAGCAGGGCAACTTTAAAATTGATAGAAGCGCAAAGAATGCAAGGATCACTAGGACTTCCGGGTTGCAATACGTACGTAGAGGCGAAGGTCGAAAAATACGGACTCGCTTATCCCGAATAAATATGAAATTTCGCGTATCTGGCGTTTCACATCGTCTAGGCTTCACCGGATCTTTGAAAAGCCTTTCTCGGATCATCACGCGGACCGATCTTGTGTGTCAAAGAGTCGAGCATGAAAATCGAGCGTCGATTCATAACGTTTCGAACGTAAAGGGCAATAAGACTCGTGGTCTTTGTCCCTCCGCTGTCTTTAGCATCACGCGACGAGGGATCGGAGGCGGTGACGGTGGCGGAGGCGGTGGCGGTGGCGGAGGGGTTATTGGGGTTCAGGGATGGGGGTAATTGTGTTTACTTGCGCGGTTCGTCGATCGCGCAAACGGGGCGACCTTCACCTTGATACCTTAGCGGCTTCCTTCAACGCATACCAAGTCCGATGCACTTTGGCGCGGCGATAAGAACAGCTTCGATCCTGTACATGATCGAGCTGTAGATTCGACGACGTTTCACGCTGAAATTCGTTCGTTCGCTCGATCCAACGAGCGTTTCTCGCTGCAATTACACGCGCGAATCGCAATCGCGTAGGAAGTAACAAGCGTCGTTTCTTTATCTCTTGATTTATGCCGTTAAACGCTGAATCTGCAAATTATTCACTTTATTACACCTGATGCAGCGAAAGCTTCGACAGTTTCCACTTTCCCGTCTATAAATCAATATCGACAAATATATCCATTTATATCTTTGCTCTAATTTTAATTTTAAAACACAAGACACTGACATTCGTACACTTGCAATATCGCGTTTGACTTTGTTGCATCGTTTTATGGCATATACTCTTAATAACGTTATTTATAATCCAATTGTTATTTATTACCTGCATTTCGTAAACTCAGAGTCGAATTTATAGAAAGAATCATAAATCCTTATTATCGCGCATGGATTAGATATTTTTTGCATTCGCCTACGTAATAACAGCGACTGTACTTAATATTATTTGAAATTAACGTTAGAATATCTATTGTTGAGAATAATCAATAATAGCCGTATTTGCTAAGACATTGTATAGTATATCGTTTAAAATCTGCATTATTAGTTGATTGTTTAAAATTAAACAATTACGTAATTGCTTACGAGTTGGAAACAGAAATTTATCTCTGTAAAGGTATTAATAGCTGGCGAATTCTTCTTCTTCTTCTTCTTCTTCTTCTTCTTCTTCTTCTTCTTTTTATCATTAGCATACAAAATTATTGTATTTTTACAAGCTCTGTACGACCACTGAATCATATTTAATGAATTAAAACTCAGAACTAATTAGATAATTAGAGTCCTCATTAGAAGCTTAAAGTCCCTTATAATCTAAAAATAATAGTATTTGAAAAAATTATTTGAATACTCTCGAAACAATAAGGATTTTCTCGCGTTTTACATAAAAAAAAAAAAAAAAAAAAAAAAAAACAATCACTATTTTTCGTCAATGGAGTTGTGCAATGAGGGGAAAAGGCACAAGACGTAACTGATAGACATATTCCGCGGCAAGAAACTTATTTTTTTGTGATAGATAGTAATCTCGCTGAGCACCGCATAATCATCAGCTTCCCCTGTGAATTTTAATTAAGCGCGTATGCACGCACAACATATACAACGTCATAACGCCAAGTATTTATCTAAACGCGAGGTATCCAGCAACAGAGAATCTCCGTAGTTACGGAAAAATTTTCGAATTTCCAAATGCACGAGCATCTACTCGCCGGCGTATCCGATACATCTTTTTAATCCTTTAATTATTACCATCTGCATCGTTCAATATTACACATTTTATTATTCTTCATTTTTCCTCTTTAGAAGCGTACAAAATGTATTTTCTGGCAAAGGTATGAAAGCGAGTTGCTTATAATTCTTGTTGCCTGTCTATGGGCTCAGTTAACATCGATGCAGATATTCTACGGTGAACGAAATGCAATCAGAGCGTTATATTCGCTTATATTTCTATATGTAATAAACTCGAATACGCATAAGTTTGTTACGCGTACATTTAAAATTGTAAATTATATTAATTTGAACTTAATTAAGCGTTAAGTCGGCAGCATGCACTTCTGTTGTATAAAATATACGTAATAACGTAATATAAATGTCACTTTCTTTTTTAAATTTACAGAAAAGGCTGGTTTCGAGCCAATAACATCCTATTGAATGTGTTGATAAATAAAGCAGCCAAGGTAAATAAATTGAATTACATGCAATTACATCTTTTTAAACTCATTCTCTTATTTTTAACTATATAAATTTTATAGATTCATTATTGGATGTAAATATAAATGTTTATAGCTAATTCAGACGAATTGAATTCCAGTCTATAGTGTACGAGAGCGCATTTAAGTTTCATAGTCATTTAACTGAAGAATGACACAAAAAACTCATGAATTCCTAGGAATAGAATTAATTTATTTCGAATTTTTATAATATTAATGACTTGGGTGCAAATTACACAGACATTAGTTGGAATAATGAATGGAGTAAAAATGAAGGCATTGAGTGGTTTAGCAACCGATTTACTGTAATTTATCTTATAATTTTAATTTTGAAAAAAAATGCTAATTTATGTGTTAGTGACCGGCGAATCAGAGTCATTTTTATTATAACAAGAACTACTGTAATTGCGCTACTCAGACTAATCGAGCCAATAAATATATAACTTATAGTATCGAAGAAAATACGAGCAAGAAAATAATGTCAAGTAAAATTACGACAATTTAGAAACAAGCAAATGTAAAATAAATAAATAAGTAATTGACGCGGTTCTTAAGCCGATACAATGTCATGAAATTCGTAATTTTTAAAACCTCAATGTCCGGGAAAATAATCCGATAATTGACCTGTCAATTAAAGGAAGATTTGCCCCGATATCGTATTAATCTCATTAAGTTAATCATGATTGGCATTATGAATTCTATTGAAAATTTCTTGGATCTCATTGGATCAACGTCGCAACGAGAATGATTCCTTGGGCTTTGAGCGAAAAACAGGAAGATAATGAGCGAGCCGTGCCCGAAAAATTCATCAAAGCCAATTGTCACGGGCGAACGAGGGCAAGTGATTTACGACTCACCTTAGCTCTTCTGATACAGCAAGAAAAGATTCTGTCGCGAATCATTCCCGTGCGGCAATTACGATGTCAGCGCGCGCGAGAGAGACCTCGCAAGGTCGTTCTCGAGACTACTTACCACCCCCTCCCCTCCTCCTCCTCCTCCTCCTCCTCCTCCTCGCAATCACCTTCTTATTGTGGCCGTCGGTCTCTCTCTCTCTCTCTCTCTCTCTCTCTCTGTCTCATTACTCCCTGCTTGCGCTCCCGTCCGCCCGCCCGCCCGTATACACCGTGATAGCTATTAAATTACAACGAGATAAGGCCGACTCGGGCAAGCGTCGTGTGGTCATCTGCGCGTATTCTACAAATAGGAGCATTAGAGCGAGGACTGCTTCTGACAAAGCCAAACAACCCGTTAACTCCTTAGGAAAATTGTTATATCAGGCTCGAGTCCGCGTCTGCTGACCATTGACCATTGACGCTCATTTTCATTTATCACCGAGGCTCGAAAGAAGATAGTTTACATTGTACTTCTCTTTTTCATAACTTTTCGGCTCTAAATCTCGAGTATTTGTTGAAATGCGCCTTTCAAATGTAGTTAAATAATTTTGCATATCTCAACTTTTTATGCCCGTTATGCTAATCGCCCGAAGCTTCATGCAAAAATTGAAGAATATTTTTTTTTTACGTCTTAACTTCAAGCTAATCATCTCTGTAAAAACATATACTTTATTATACCTGCAAATTTTTTTATTTCAAATTAGAAAATTTAAGTATTCGATATTTACGTAGACTTAACATTATACTACAGAAATAAACTTTCATTAAAATTACTAATTACTAAATAAGCCAAAATGCTTGTTAGTTATATACTTTGTACGTAATTTCACATTATCATCGAATCCCATGAGCTAAAAATCCATTTGTACACACACATTTATTCAGACTTACAATCAAGTTGAAATTTTCGCGTAATTATAGTTTCATTAATACACTTACATTTATTTAATCAATATTAAAAAAAAAAAAAAAAAAAAAAAAAACAAGGCGAAATCATACTTAACCTTCTGTTAAATACAATTTTATTATATCCGATTTATTTATAATAAGCTTATTTATGAAATTAAAACAAAGTCGAATGGCTTTTTATTTAAAGTAGATTAGATCACTTTTTTCACTTTAATTTGTAAAGGAAATAATTGTGCATAAGGATACTCAAAATCGGGAAATAATATTAAAAGTCATATCTAAAAATAGATATCACGCTAAATATTTAATGTATTGAAATATACGTGAGCTTCAGTATAAATATTTGAAAAAGGAATATGAAATTTACGCACGACGTTTAATTTTTTTGTTAAAAAATGATTACGTTGAGTTTAAAAAAATTACCCATATTATGTAACGTTTACCGAATGAATCTCAAAATTTACCATTACATTCATTCTACTACACAAGACGTCAGACGTTTACAAATTTTATACATTTACTGTATGCTTTAAGGACAAGTTACTTTAAAATCATATCGAACTTAGTTAATAATTAATTCGACGGAACACGAATGACCAAGAGATTTATATAAATGTATGGGGAGAAAAAATCGTTACACTCTATTAACAATAATAGCGGATCTTAAAATTTTAAAAAACTGTTCCTAAATTGGCGTAACTCAATGACTTTACTTAGTTAATAATATATTAGTTCTAAAGAAAAAAAGTTGTTTATAATTTAATAATGCGTAAAAAATACTTTTAATGATTAAATGTATCACAATCGCTCTCTGTGCAAGTAAAAAAAAAAAAAAAAGAAAGAAAAAAATTATTATAGAATCTTACAATGGCTATTTCCACGTAATTAATTTGAAAATAAATAGAATTTATAAATAAATGTAAAACCTTTCGGGGAGTATTCGTAAGGGAGATTTTTTTATATTTTTATATAAAACGTTATATAAATATAGCGTTACATTAATACAATTAACATGCATTTGTAGTTGATCTTAATAATAAAGAAAGCAATGAAATATAGATAACATTATTTATTGGCTTAATCGATCGAATGTAATGGTTTTGAAAGGTTCGGGAATCAGGAAGTCGAGCAAATATCAGATAATTTTCTAATCGAGCCACACGATTATAATTAATAAAGTGTATGCCTATTATAGAATAGGATACAAGTATCTCGTAAATAAAAATGGAACATTTAATTTGCTTTATAATTATGATATTTACTACATTTTCAATCGGACGCGTATTATAATGAATAATTTCAATTAAATTTCACAATAAACTGAATGGAAGTTTAATCTCATATATAAATATATATGTATATTATATTGTTTATTTGTATTTATATATGTAAATATAAATATATATATATACGTACATATATATATATTCTAAGGACTAAAGATTTAATACTCCCGGACGTTTTATTAATTTTATAATTACGCTATCGGTAAGAGATATCGGTAAGAGAGGAGCTGATTTAAAATTAAAAACTTTATTTTAAGGGATGAAAAAACCTTACATGCAACGATACATTGATAATATAAGTCTTGAATTTCATACGCGATTTAGAGTGGATTTATTTTTGTCATTCTTTAGATCTTGGAATTGGATATTTACGATGTGTAATGATGTACCGCTGGTTCGTTTAATTCGAAGGAGGGGAAACATTAGACATGCATAGGGGATCCACTTATCAAGCGCCGATCGAATTCTAAATCCAGCAAAATGAAAGAAAATTCATAGGAACTCTATCGTCGGTAAACGCTATTGCATAAACGTGCATCAACAGTTATAGCGGAGGTGTGTATGCATGACACACCTCTTCGGATCTACTTCTGGATAGAGGAGCAGCGAGCTATCTGTTTCTTAATCTGCATCGCGCATACTTCTATCCTCCGTTCAATGTATTACATAAGATTTCGGTAAACGATTGTTTAGTAAGCTCGGCAAGCGATATTAATCTTTTTTTTTTTTTTTTTTCTCATTGTTTTGGAATGACGTCGCGAGCTAAATGACAAAGGACTGGATTATGAATTACTAATCTGATTATATTTTTTTTCTTTTTGGCTGTTTTTATTCGTCGCGGGTGCTTAAATCGCCCAAGACAAGATTAGATCTAAACGCTACCGATACATTTCACCGCTTCATTTCACAAAAAATTATATTCAAAAGCCATCATTGACGTAGCGACTAAATTCAATTGCATTCCCTTCTACCTTTCAACTAAAACTCTTGAGATATTTAATTGTAAGACTAGTCGACGGGCTCGTATTGAAAAAAATTTCACCTCCTTTATTATCGTTAGCTAATCCAATTCTAATGAATTAATATATTACAATACATTGGCAATGAATATCGCAATTGGCTTGCCCTTGAATATTAACTTACTCCGACGAATACATGCGTTAACCACTGTTTTTGCACTAATTAAGTATTATATTACCTATGATTTTAATATTAATGTTAAATGTACCTCTTACTCTTTCGATAATTTGAGTAGAAAAATACGTATAAATAAACCATTATATTTTTTAAATATGATAGAAGATTTTTATGCAGAACCGAATTACAAGACTTGATGTATATAGGCTTTGTAATAAAAGTAGTATTGGTGTCGTTATAAAGAAATTTGTTTCGAATCGTCGCTACGAAAGCCAGTGAAAATTACTAATTAGAATCTAAAACTTCTTCGAGTCAATGGATCTGTCGTCGTCGTCGTCGTCGTCGTCGTCGTCGTCTAAGTAGAATGGCTAGAAAAGTTTTTGAAATAGGTAATAAAAACTTGAGGTTATGACACATTTGGCTTTAATTCATGGAAATAAGTTTTATGGCTTTATTAATCAAGGAAGGTCCCAGATAAAATCCTTTATGAACTAATGTGCATAAATTGTTTACTAATCAATCCGAATGCTTTTTATACCGTACGTATTGGTTAATTTTATTTTTAGTCTCGGCACAGTCGGAAACTAGAATATACAAAAAATACCTCATTTTCATAATATTTTTTTCATTTAAGCTATTGCGAATATTACATAAGTGGCGATAATAACCCAAGTTAGATTGAAAAACCCGCGTGCGTAGGTCACAGCTTGTAATAAAATATTTTAAATCAGTTCGTACTAAAGAAGTTCCGCGCATATAGTCGGGCGCATGCATACATATAGACACGCGCGCGCGCGCGCGCGCACACGCACAGACAACATTCGGCTTCAAGAGCTTTAAAATTACAGGATATTAGCAGTCGAATTTTACAATTTAAATACGTAAATTTGTAATTTGAACATTTTCTGTAAAAGCAGTTTAGATTTACCGTCTTCGGCCAATTAAGGTTTCTTGCTCGAAATATATATATTTATAATAATTGATTGTAATAATACGAAACTTTAACAATATATAAGGCTTAAAACTTTGTTGAAACGACTTTCAAAGGAGCGTTGGAAAACAGAAGGTTAGAGTGTATTTTATTGTAAACTGATAAGTAAGAAAAAAAGGAAAAAGAAAAGAAAAAAAAAAATAGGAAAATATTATGATAATGTCGAGCGATAGTTTAAATAATCGTAAATTGCAATAGAACCGGGATTTCACAATTTATCAATTATGTAAATTAATAACGAACGCGAGTCTTGAATCATTGACGTAATTTGTGCGAACATGAGGCTACATTGATATTAACATTAAGCGAGAGCATCGATTTACTTTTCTGAAAAATATATTCAACATAAAAGATATAATACAGATAGTAATATGTTGTAAGAATAATTGACTTTCAACTATGTAGAATAGATTATCATAACAGAGTTATAGCATAGATTGGAATTTATTTATGCATTTATTGGTAATAAAACGCCCGTTTTACAATTAATTATAAAAGTATCGAGAAATTGTTGTTTTTTGTTGTTGTTGTTTTTTTTTTTTTTTTTAATATATATATATAAGCGAATCTAATAATGAAAGTTTATGGAATCGTAATGGGAGTGTAAAGTGTAAGTAGAATGCGTCGTTGGTTCGTCGGGTGTAAGGATGAAATTGTCCTCCCTGCGCGGCTCATCGGGCGTAAGGAAATGACAGGGAAGGTGGTGTAAAGGACGGAGAATAAAGGACGGGAGGAAAAAAACGCGGAAAATCGATGATCAGGTGGTGGATGGGGAGGGTAGGGGTTAGGTGAGCCCTCGGAACGAGAAGAATGGCGCAGCCGAGAGACGCACATGCTCGCGAAGCTCAAAGAACAGCTTCGCGCCTTCAATTGGCAAATTGTCCCCGTCAAATTGGATTATTGCGCGGCTGCAATAGCGCCATTATTTATATCGAGCGTGAGCGGAGCGACGCAGCAACGCACGCACGCACGCAGACTTACACGTAGCGCGCGCGCGCGCGCGCGGCTACGTGGCTCCGACTAGGCGATCGGACGAAGAGGTCCGACGGCCGGCGGTCGGAGGAGGACGACGAGGATGAGGAGGTGGAGGAGAGGAATCGAAAGTACGAGCGCTTGGGTCTCGGGAAGATCTGTGCGATCGTGTCAGGGCCGGTTGTTCACACTCGCACCTCACGTTCGTGGATGCGCCGAAAGGCTCATTACGCTCATTGCATTCCGACGGCATCGTCCTCTTGCAAACCCCCCACCTCCCCACCCTACCACCGACCGACAGAGTCGCGTCATCCTTATTCTTCCTTTGCCCCGATTTTCGTGCACCGGCAGACTCCTCTCTCGTACCTTTTTTCCCGTTCTCCCTCCCCCGTCCCCTTACGGCCGAGGGATCTTTGCCTCACGGAGTATAAAACAAAAATAAAATAAAACAAAAAAAAAAAATAAAAAAAAAAACCAAAAGGCAAGAAAGTGGCCTATTCACGGCTACAGGTATTTTATTCGTTTTTATTACTTTTTGAATCTACGAGCATTAGGTACGCGATGTATGTAAGAGCGGACGTCTATCGAAACGTCTTCGTTTCAATCAAATTGAACTTTAGGCAAGAGCCGAGCGTTCATTGGCTAATGATTTCATTAGACAAAGGCCAAGGAGCTCGAGGAGTAAATCATGGTAAGGAGCTCAACGCGTTTTCAATTAAAAAAAAAAAGATCTTTAACGTTTTGAGCCAAATTGGAGGAATCGCAAAGTCAAGGGGAGCCGGGAGAGACTATGCGCGCGCGTTATTGCCTCGATTGATCTCAATAAGTCGCGGTCTGCCGGCACTTAAGTACGTCGCACACAGTAAGTGCTCAACGTACTGGCTGACACCGAGGGAGCTTTCTCATCCTCCTGACCGACCTCCTGCGACTCGGATTCAAAGCAGCCATTTTTGTCACTTTATAAGCGACAAGTTTATAAAGTGTCGATTCGCCGATGTATTATGGGGGGGAATGGGAAATGGGGAATGGGGGAAGAGGGCCTCGCCCGTACCGGCTGGGACAACAATTACCGTATGAAAGAGCCAGTCGGCGATAAGCGGAGCCGTGAATTAAATGCAACTATCGCACATTCTCACGTAACGAGATTGTAAACGCTAACGCTTCCGTATTCCTGCTAAGCCGGCCTCTAACGAATTTTCCTCGTTTTAATTCCTGCACGAGGCCGGAACACGATAATCGAGCATAATCCACGACATCCTCCTTTATCCTGATCACCCGCTGCGAGGGCTTATCTTCGCACTCGTGAGGTGCAGCGATCGAATACTGAGAATGAGGGGCGAGGAGTCACTTAGAGATCGAGCAAACTCCCTCATCTCATCGCTCTTACCCTACTCTCGACAACAAGTGCGCGACCAATTAATTACTTATCCTTCCTTTACTCTCATTCGCGATCTCGGATCTCTTATCTGCATCGAGGCATCGTCCTCGATAATATCGTTATTATCAATGTGAAAAGAGACAAACCACGTAGGTAAGACACGTACGTACTTCCTTGAGCAGAGATAGAAAAATGACAGGTCAGATAGTGAAGAATAGCCGAGGTTAAGAATCGAGCTTTGCTTATGCTGCGGCTTGGATACGAATAAATAAATATAATCCAGAGTATCGTGCGCGCAAACTGTCGAAAGTTTTCAAGACCCGTCAAGCGGTATATTTACACATTTTTCTAAGCTCATTAATTCCAAGTTCAAATTATTAGTTGGCGATAGCGTGCCTTTTTTTTTTTGTTTTTTGTTTTTTTCTTTTATTCTTTTTTTTTTCTTCTTCCTTCCTCGAATGTCAATGTTATCGGAGAGTCGTAAAGTTCGACAATGTTCTAAAGGACACGTCCTCTTCATTTTTTTAGTCATAAAACGAGAAAATTTACGAGTAACTCTTTACGTCGCACTCGTTCACTTTTTGTCTACGTTGAAGTGCACGGCACGTTTTTCACGGACTCGAAAGACTCGGCTCACTAAATAGCCTTCAACTTGGATCGTATACAGAGATTATACCGATTATGACTATCTCTTACACACCTATCTTAGCTAACTTAAGCTACCGTTAAAAAGATCTATTAGATTAGGTAGAATAGTAGAAAAACTTATATTACTCGTCGCATTGCTCCCATTGATATTCCTTCATCAGAGTAATTTTAAATTTTAACAAAGCCATCTTCGTGACGTGCGAGCGACCTTTATGATATTCTGCCCAAATGAAACTAATATAAAATAAACGTCAATTTACTTTGTTAACGTAAAGCAAAAAGCTTAATAATTATTACCAGTAGTAATACAAAAACCAATTGCAGCAGATATTAAGAAATCCGTAATTCGCTTTTAGCAATAAGTACTTTTATAAGTCAAACGTAGAGCAATAGAGAAAATTACAAAAGCTCGTGTACTTTCATTAATGAGGGGAGAAAATTTTTTTATTATATTTTATCATGCCTCGGAAACTCGATTTAATATTACTTATCGTAATTAAATTGTTATTCTCTGCAAGCTCGACTCGATAACGCAACTGAAGAATAAAATAACTTAAAAAGTCCCAAATTAATGAAAAAATAAAAAAAGAGCTTAAAGACGCGTTACGGGAATGGAATTAAAAAATGCCAAAAGAAAAAAGCGTATTGTATCTTACACAATCAAGAGTTAAATGAACTTTAAATTTAATAACATAAATTGAGCCAAAGGAACTGTGTGGTTAAAATGGCCAATAAAAGTGTAGCGAGAGTAAGACACAGAATTTTACAATAGCTTTTATTGCTATATTTAAAATAATTGGCGTCGAAAATTAGCAAAATAATTTTACTTTAGCGTAATGTGCAATAAAAGAAATGTATAATAATATTAAGATAGTAATAATAATTATAATTAGCAGATGTGAGGGCAGAGTAAATTTAGGGAGAACGATTGAATTTCACAGCGACGGTAGGATTATTGAAAAAACTGAAAACGTTCAGCGACGCGATTGGCTCAATAAACGGACGAAATGTACTTAATAAATTCGTGCATTGCGCTCTCGATGAAGAGGAAGATGTATTTGTTTTTCAAGCAAATCAATATTAGCCTTTTAAAAGCGGCGCTACGTATTTTTCTAGTCGCTGAAACGCTGAAACCTTGGAACGCAGCTACGAAAAACCCCTTTTTATACGAAGTAGAAGAAGAAGAAGAAGAAGAAGAAGAAGAAGATACGAATGAGGAGAGCGAGCGCTTTATTGGTTTACCTCGTGATGTATTTCCATGACAATCTGAACAATCGGAAAAGTAAAACGTAATCCAAGGCCGTCGGTGAGACGCCGATTTTGTATTTCGTGAAGACTGGCGTGTTGTCACGTAATTTTTGGCAGATTCCTTGGTAGAGTTTGGCATTCCGTAGTCATTACAGACATTTCATTTGCTTTTTTTACGTTTCTCCCTCTACGACTAATAGATATATCGTACTACTGAATGCCGGCGTTTGATAAATTTCCCCTCGCAGAGAATAATAAATAAATGACAATACGAACAAGGAGTCATGATATCTATAAGACGAGAGAGAGAGAGAGAGAGAGAGAGAGAGAGAGAGAGAGGAATGAAGTGTCTGTCAGTAGCCAAGAGTCGATTACGAGAAACAGAGCGTTACTAAGTACGGCCGCGCTAAATCATTACGTGCGTGAGGGCCATTGTATTGGTGCGACCAAGTGATGCGCGAAGTTCCCTTTAAAGCAAAGGATAATAATACGCTTAGTCCGCTCGGGATTTTCCACGCTCCCGACGTTATCGTAAAAAAAAAGAGAGAGAGAGAGAGATAAAGAAAAAGGACGAGTGGTGCCGTGTCAGAGTGGACAGGATCTTTTTTGGGCAGCAAATGAGGGTATGAATAAATCATTCCTCGTTATACGGCCAAGTCTTTATGCCGAAGATGTCGCATCGGCTCGTTCGATGATCAATTCTCCTTTTTTTCTTCATTTCGCCTCGTAGCCAATAGTCGCTCGATTTTTA
Source organism: Ceratosolen fusciceps (assembly GCA_018883505.1). NCBI lineage: Eukaryota > Metazoa > Arthropoda > Insecta > Hymenoptera > Agaonidae > Ceratosolen > Ceratosolen fusciceps. The sequence goes on from RCIC01000008.1 coordinate 7,813,529, forward strand.
TTGAATTCTACGCCATACATTGACAATTTTCGTACGTAATTGCATTACATTGGGGACGAAGGCAAATATAAAGACATTATAATCGAATAATTCATATTTTCACGACACGACACGTTCTCGACCTTATGATACTTAGCAAAAGAAATTTCATTAACGGATTCGAATAATTATCGTCATTGGGTATTCGCTGATTTGTAAATTTTTGCTTTCTCATTCGTCAAGTCCTATTTATTTATTTATTTATTTTTTTTTTTTTTTTTTTTTTTTTTATACGTAATTAAATCGTTGCGTAAGAGGTTCAACGCAAGTAAAATTAATCATACCTCGGACGCGTGAATAATGTGTGCGGAGGTGCAATAGATGATACCTAGCGCTCCACACATCATAAAATCATTTATAAATAATAATGTAATTGTAAAAATTTTTTTGTATACTTGTGAACGTATTAATGAATTCATCAAATTATTTATTGTAAGAGTCAGAAATTTTTACCAAACGCTCGAGCATTCAAATATTTATTCTCTTAAATTCCTTATACTCGTTAGCAATTACTCGCACTAACTATAATATTTATGCAAACTATTAAATTTTCATCACATACACGTGATTTGCTTACCAACTCCAATCATTAATATTATTTATTATGAAAACAATTTTATAATCCTTTGTCTTTTTCAATAACTGAATACATGATTACATGATTACGAGTATTAATTAATATTCCATTCGAATTGGCAATTAATATTTTAGGTACTAATTAAATTAATTTCAATTACTCATTGTACCTGAAAAATCAATTAGCACTCACTCGATCGATAAAATAACCCGTTTGCGTGTGTAAATAATGTAAGTCTTTCGGGCGATCATTTTTTAATATTTATCGCATTTACATACGTTTAACAAAATAATAACGCGCCGTGCTATAGGATTTCATATATATATTTCATGATTGTTTCACTTTTCTGTAATTCCCCCAAGCATATATAGTTCATAGAAAATAGGCTTATAAATAATGTTTAACTTATTGTTTCTTAAAAATATGTAAGAAAGAATCACGTGTAAAACATACGATTAAATCGTAAATAAATAATTTAAAGAAGGGGTTAGTGGGAGTGCTTTTCTTTAATTATATGGACATGATTAGTTAATACATAATACATCGTAATTGCATTTTCATGTTGAAATATCGATAATTCCGGAGTTGTTGCAAAGAGTAAACATGTAAATATTGTGAGATTCGATATGCGCAGGAAAAGTAAAGATCTGCTACGAATGTAGCAGAATACTTGTTATCACTAAATAAAATGAACGCATGCTATTATTGGCTTAACTTTGAAGATAATTTTACACTTCTGGTTTAGTAGGTACATCGGTTGAGAAGTTTAACTGTTAAATTTTTAAATTATTTTAATTATTTGTTGAATTTACGTCGATTCCCAATGGAGTTTCAATCGCCATGGATCAAGAATTATAAATGTGATAAGAACGAGCCTATTGAATTTATCACCTCATTAATTTTAAAACATCATATGCGCTTATAGATGTAAATAAATATTACAAAGATGATGTCATACAGTAAACAAATTTATATTAAAAAAAAAAAAAAAAAAAGAAAGAAAATTCAATCCGAATCGAATGATCATATCATTCATCGGCTTTCCTTGTACAAGCAGGCTAATGCATCTTTTAAAATTCATACCCAATGACTTAAATGAATATTACGTTAATAAATATTTAACTTTCATAATAAAATATAAAACATAGGTTTATGAATTTCACCAAGGTTTTTTTTTTTTTTTTTTTTAATCATGATTTGCATTACGTCCATTAAAATCTAATGAAATAATATATCAATTTTAAAGAATAAGTTTTAGTTACTATTATAACTTAAAAAAAAAAATGTTTTATAAAAAAAAAAAAAAAAAAAAAAAAAAGGTGTGTTGGATCAATTCTCAGAAAAAAGTTCCTCTTAATTTTTTTAAAATTAATAAGACCATCTGATATACAAGTATTAATGGTAAAAAGTCTTAAAGTATGCTGTAAAAGGTCTTCCATTGAATTATCCAATTAAAAATTATGATTGTGACCTAATTTTATAATAAATAAAAATTAAGTTGACAATTGAATATAATCTTATCAAGTCCTTATCTCGTATTATTGCATTTATCGTGCAATAAGACGAAAATGTTTGAAGATAAGTAATTCTGTTTTTCTATACGATTATTGATGGAAATGTTATAAATCTGATACTTTGCGTTGAATTCAGAAAATATTATTGAATAGTAAGTACAGTATACGGTAATTAATAATGATTTGAAGAGGAACAATTGCCAACTTATAACCAATTATTGGCTGCTTTCCTTATATAAATTACTTATGCTTGTTTACCTTAGATTATCCTGAGGCGATTAAAAATTAATAAATCACGGACTAATAAATGTACGCCTATGCAGACGATGGTAAAAGTAAATTTTTGTTTACTTTAAAATTTCATTTATATGGTTACGAATTTATTTGTATCGTTATTGCGGTTGATAAACCATTTTGATAAATACAGTTTAATGAGTAGTAACAATGCCTCGTATAAAACGTAATCTCGCTATAGCTGGTCACGTGGGTTTATAAAGAAGAAAGTTTGGAAGGTTACGTTATGTGAAAGGGGAAGATTTGAAATTTTGAAGAAGCAAGGGATTCTCGAATAAAATGGAAAGCGACAAGGATAAAATGTTGGCAATTTACAGGGATTAATGGAGGAAGAGGATGAAGAGGAGGAAGAGGAAGAGGATCAGACGAGGCTGAGTAAGAGCCACGACAAGCATAATTATAGAAGCTGCTACATTTCCTTCAAAATTAGCAGTATTAGCGTGTAGCACATCTACAACGTCGTCCCAATACAGCGCGCTTCTTCCTGGCGCAACGACTCGTACAAACAATTCACATCTACGTGCGGGCGCGCGCGCGTGTCTCGCTCATGTCGTCCTCGTTCCCTCGGATCGTCGTCATTCTTCCTGCGTAGCGATCCCCGCCTGCGAAATTCCCCGGTATTTACCGTGTCCCCTTATAAAGCGCTTATACGTCCGACAAAACCAACAAGGAAATTCGGAAGAGGAGAAAATTACGACTGACCGCCCCTGAATGACAATGCTTATTCTTACTTCAATGATAATTTAGCCAATTCGATAAATTACTTGAGAACTTTCGCTTCTACCTTTACTTGCTGCAGATAATCACCGATGGCTGCTCTTCGTCGTCATTTTCAATCGGACCTTTCAAACTGTACCTCGCAACATAATTTTGACGCGACTGCTGCATGTTCACGTAAAGGACATCATTTTTGCACATTTCAAGAATACAGGGAATAGGCGGTAGATCCGAATGGATCATTTTCAGGCTTCACCATCAGGCTCGTCTATAGGAACATCGGATCATTTAAATATAAGCTATTTTGTTTTTTGTTTTTTCTTTTTTAAACAAATTTTCCGTCAAAGTTTGCATGATAAATTGCCAGAAGATCAGTCCGTGAATACCAACAATGTTTAAAGAAAAACTTTTAATCAATAACTGAGACGAAGGACAAACAAAATGCACGAGCGAGTTGTTATTTTTAATATCGACGACATCAGTAGAGTAATAAATAATGAAATCTAAATAAAAAAATTATGTTAATTAGGATTGTTTAGGAACGGGTAGGAAACCGCGAAAGCTGCGATACGTTATTAACATTTGTAAAGTGAAAACGACCTCATCGATGTGAAATACATATACGTGTAATAGAGCAAGGCACGACTTCAAGTCCGAGTAATAAATCCGTAGTTAACGTGTAAATAAAATTAATTCACTCGTATATTACGAACGGTGCGCAAGGATGTTGGCAACGGTGGACGCAGCGGATTAATAAAGCATTTTGTTTAATGAGCCCGGCCCCCTCCACCTATTTATTCCGTTTTATTACAAGGATTAAAACGAAAAATCGTATTTGGCGATGTAATTGTGACTATGAACTCGCGATGAGCATTAACGAATAAGAAGATTCGAACGAATAAGAAGGGTGGACTTTTAATAAGAATAATTGGAAGGAGCTTTAAAATTTCAATTTCTTCGAAATGTTTACTCCGTCGAGATAAGCGTGCGTGAATTCAATTTTTTGTTTTTTTTTTTTGTTTTTTTTGTTTTTTTTCCCATATGAGTTTAATTAAGATTCGATTGGAAGAATCAATCTAAGGGGGCGAATCGCTATCGGGGTTCGACGTCGTCTTTTTGTTGGCTTGTGCAAAAATCTTAACGTATGCAGACAGATGTACTTTCGATTCTTGAGCCATGAGCCCGTGTGCCTGCGAGATTCAAGCCGTCGATAAGAAGCAGAAGAAGTAAAACAAGAAGAAGTAAAAGAAGAAGAAGAAGAAGAAGAATAAATAGTATCGTGGAGGTCAGCTGACGATATGGAGATACCGCGGGAGACGTTCGACTATTAATCTCGATCGCGCGGCGGGGAGGGAAAATGATAAAGCCGGCCGGCAGGGCTTCGGAGCGAGTCGGCAGGTAAACGAGAGGGAGGGAGAGAGAGAGAGAGAGAGAGAGAGAGGTAAAAATGGTGATGGGTGTTGGCTGGTGCTGGGCGGTGGCGGTGGCGGTAGGGCGAGAGGGGTTGTGGTGGCGGTGGTCGCGGTGATGTGTGTGGTGGTGGGGTGGGAGGGGGACTAAAGTCGACCGGTACTGGCTGTTGGCTTCTACCACTTTAGCCCAGGGTCGGCTCCCTTCTTCCCTTCCGACCTCGCCCACCCGTACCACGCCACCCGCGCGGCCAGAGTCTCAGGGTCAGCCCAGTTTAAATCGCTTGACTCGGGCGCGACCGGTCGAAGCCTCGCGGGCACGCAGCAGCCCACACCGAGAGCGAGAGGGGGTACGGAGCTGAGTTACAACTCGGTGCCGCTCTTGATAAGCCCCAAGGTCAATGAATAACCAGATTCCATTAATGGGAGAGTGGAAGCGCCGTCCTCGCTCTGGCCGCGGGAGGGAGACGGTTGGCGGTGGTGGTGGTGGTTGGTGGTGGTGGTGGTGGTGGTGACGGGGGGAGGGGGGGCGATCGTCGGAGAGACGATTTGTTGACCGAGGCTGCCGCCTTCCGCCCCGGCGGAGACGAATTGCCCGCGTCGCCTCCTTTACAATGCAGAAATCAGCTCGGCTTCCTTTCGGCTGACTAATGGGTATTCCGCACAATGCCGTGACCAATTTGCCAAATGGGAATCCTACCGCTACTCTGCACGGTATCCCGATACAACGGACACATAATCTACACCGGGCGCGATCTGTCTTACCCTTATTACGTCACCGAGGCCGGAAGAGATCCTCCTCTAATACCTTAAGGATTTTAATGTAACTCGACATTTTCGCGTGGCCACCCCTCCGCCCCCGCCATCGACCCTTCTTTATACACCTTAAGGACTACGATACCGCGGAAGCTTTTAGCTCTTTAGTCCTGCACTCGTTTTCAATAAAAAATTACGTGCTCCCCTCGATGCACTCGATGCGGAATTCTTTCAATAGCTCTTGCATACAATCTAACGTGGATAATTAAATTTATAAAGCGGTCACGTGCTTTGTTGGTCAAGACGGATCCTTGTTATCGACACCATTGAAAAACGATGATTCTAAGAAGCGATGTTTTATTAAAGATCCAATTTTTTTCTTTTTTTTTTTTGCTTATTATTTAATCCAGCTATGAATTAAATGTGCTTCATCAACTCCCGATTATTGATAGAAATTACAAAAGATACGACGATTTTTTATTTCTACCATTTAATGCAGTACAATATAACTACGTTTTAATTTCCGCACGAGGAAGGAAAGGAAAATCTAATTGGAAACGAACAACAATAACTTTCACATGTCCGCCGCTTATACAATTCTAATTTCATTTACTATTACCTACTTGTAATATGCAAATTAACATTCAATGTTTTAGATAATCAAAAATATTCGTACAGTTACCATACATTTGCATATTACACGTAGAAGAAAAATTTATGGAAGGAATAATAAGAATGTTAATTAATATTTATAATAAAAAATTTTAAATGCCGGATAAATGAAAATATTCTTCCTTTTTTGAAAATAATATAAATTAAACTTTTTTTTAAATTACCCTAATAAGCATAAAAAAAAATCAACAATCGTATACATTATCCCGACGTAATTATGAACAAAATTCTCAATGTAGTAGTAGTTGTTTTTTTTTTTTTTTTTTTTTTAATCAACATATAATTTTTATTCTCAAGGCATGTGATCTATGACTTGCATTATTCAGATGCATGAAACATTATAATATTCAAATTAGCGAATGATTGGAAAAATTTATTGACTGTCAATCATGTGTATGCAAAATTTTCCACTTTACATTTCTTATTTTAAGAATTCAACTTAAATTTGACAATTATGGTATAAATCGTCTTCGGTTATTAAAATTCACAAGCCTATACCTCTAATATTCCTTAAATATAAGATTTTTAACCAATAACAGTTGTTATATATTTTTAAATTACCAAAGAGCTTCCTTAAGCCACTCGTAGCAGTAATTACAATTTCCCTTTATTTTATATTTATTAATAAATAATTTACGCAAACGATAAAGTAAACAAGACGCAACTTTAGAAGGTTTTTTCTATTAAAAATTTATTTCTCGGATTTCAAGAACGAAATTTATAATATTATTTATACAATATTCAACGTTACATTTGTGTGACGAAGCAGGATTATTTGTTATGATAATCTAAAAATTTACATAAAGCAAATACAAGACTTACTGATTTCAAAATTTTTTTACCTCTCACTGTTTTGTGTAATAAGCATACAGTATTTACTGATTTGTTCAAGATTTAAAACTTCTTTCAAGAGCATTTTTAATTACGATTTACTAAGCCAAGCAGGATTTTTAAATCAAATCCTTTACTTCGAGCAGTTATTTACAAATGAATCTTTATTACTCGTTTGCAATTTAATATTATTCAACTATTACGTATTCGATACTAATACGTGCCTCTGTCTCATATAAAATTCATGTATAAGAATTACTTTAAAGCGCAGATAAGAAAATTGATAAACTAAATCGCTCGGTTCAGCATATTTCACTAATAATACCAAATTTTTACACGTTGCAGTATTTAAAGTAAATTTGAAATCTTCTTCCCGTGGCTTTGTAATGCCATCATGTATTTAAAGTCTATAAGCAGATTTCTATGAAGATAATACGGATTTAAAAATGTCCAGCAACGCACACAAGCCTACCTGCCTGCCTGCCTGCCTGCCTGCCTGCCTGCCTGCCTTTCTAAAAGCAATGAAATATAAAAAATACACGCTGTCTCTGTTAGAATTTAGCTCGGATTCGACCTACTTAAATATATTTACATTTTTTTAAATTTAATTTAACGAATTATTTTCATTTCATTCATAGAAGCTCGAACGTTCAATGTAAAGCCTCGAATTGGCGCTTGCCATTCTTAAATACGTCTGACACATTTAATGTATTTTCTTTTTGTCACCAAAAGCCAAGAGAAAATTTCTCTAATAAGAAGAAAATCATGGTTTATCGGGCCAATATCGGCCAGATCAATAGCAGCCGATTTATCTCTTTATCTTTACGTAACTTTCATGTCGAAACAAAATATCTTACCGAAAACACTCGGGTTCGCATATACAAATAGGAAAGAATAAAAAAAAAAAAAAAAAAAAAAAAAAAAAAATGAGCCGGAGATGTAAAGATATGGATCACGTACGAAATTACTTGCGAAATTTAATATAACTTGAAGGATCTATTTAGGGACTAGACAACAAGTCTTGGCCATTGTCGTATCTATCGTAATATTGGACGTGCCAATGCATCGATGCAATATTCGATTGTTGTAAAATAACGATCTATCGATTTGTAAAAGTCTTCATATATCATTGATATATTTATACAAATAAGCGGATTTGTGAATTTAAGCATAATCGACAACAGCGACCCCGGCATCTTTTATCATAAAACATTGTTAAATAAACTAATTCAAATTTAACAATTTGAGGTTAAAGGTTTAAAATTTGGAATTCGATTTTATTTTTCAACGCACCGTGTCAATGTATTGATATATGAAATAACTCGTTAAGGCAACAACAAGTGCCTGTCTGTGCTAGAGACCCGAGCGGTCGCTCAATTCACGATTCAATAACTTAGTCAATAATTTCCCGTCTTTTATCGCTCTTTTGACTTTTGAGCGTTTTGTATTCCAAGCACAACAAAGTACGTAAATTGCACGGGACCGTCCGCAGGCTCGTCCTATGCTATTTATTTAGTTATGATATACAATGATAATAACATATCCGGGGCAATATTTAATGACCGGAATGACCGGAGTCGAGGATCCCCTCGATGTGAGACGGGAGGAACGGAACGTATCGATAATCGTTCGGAGGAGCAATTTGGATAAAAAAAAAAGTAATGCCGACGAGGTAAGGAGATCATCGGCTCGGTATGTAAGCGGCCAGGAAGCAGAGGACGGACGTCGAGAAACGACGCGAGGGAGTCGCGAGAGGGGAAGCTGCGGGGTAAGATTATTTTGGAAAAAGGCAGCTTCTTTACCTTGAAATCGAAAGTCTTTGGCCTGGAAAAGACAAGTGGAACTGGGAAGTGAGCGAGCGGCCCGAGGCTGGGGAAGGAAGGAAGGAAGGCTCGGTAGGAAACGATCTCCTTGAGATTGAGCCGCGATATAAGCCGAGCCGTCCCGTGGTATTATTGGCGCGGCCGCGGCGACGGCTCGGCAGAAGGGAGAAGGGAAAGCGATCGGAGGGACCGGAGCAGGACTGGGCGGGGATGCCGGTAACAGCGCCTGCTAACCCAGTTACACGTCCAGACTGCACGGCGATCGGACCCGCTCTCCTTTATTTTCCTTTTGAACGCCGGCTCGCCGGCGAGAGGACGGCATCCGCAGCCGGAAGCCTGGGACTCTTTCGAGGGTAAGCCGCGTTTTCTCTTGTCCGAGCCTGCTGCGCTCCCGATGCTTACCCACCATTTCTCGTTACAGTTTCTCGAGATCTCGGGCCAATTCAACGAATTTACGACCGGCTGGCTTTATTCATGACGACCCAGCTTCGATTTCCTCGCTGACGTCCCGCGTGCTAAGAGGGGTTATTTATTGGGGTGGGGCGGATTACGAAGCTTCGGATATCGAAGCTTTCAAATACTCGCCGTTATCCAGTCTCCCGCACCGCACCGCACCGCACCGCACCGCACCATCTGGTCTCTTCTTTCTCTATGAAAATGAAATAGAAAGGATACCGCGGGGTTGGCCGCTATTACTACTTACTATACCGCTCCTACTCTACTTAATCATCCTCTAAAACTGTCGTTTAAATTCCTTAAGACTTGACAAAGCTTTCTACACTTTTCCACAATTATTATCTCGCAACCTTTTTCCAACCAATCAGTTTTCCCCTCTCTGTCTCTCTGTCTGTCTCTCTCTCTCTCTCTCTCTCTCTCTCTATATATATATATATACATAATAATAATAATATGAATAAATCTTGTCGATTGCACAAAACATTTTTTATATATATATTTGCATGTTAATTAAACAATTTATAATAGTACCTTGAATAAATCTACGTTAAGAGTATAGAAAAATTTTTATACAACCGTTAACTACAAAATATGTCTATTCTTTTTGACTTGCAAAGTTAAAATTGATAAAAATGTTACAGTCAGTTACACAGTATGTAATACTTTATATGAATTTTCAACGATAAGACGTGAATTTTTATAAAATTACGTTTCTTATTATTGACATTTAAGTCTTAGATGTAAAATTACAGAGAAGGAAATTTATGTTTGCGAAATATTGTAAATACAGAATTAATATTGTTGACAAAAAAAAAAAAAATAATAATAAGAGCAACGCTTGATCTATCATTAAATAGTTACAGTTAAAAAATTAATATAATATACCTATGCAATAATATTTTTTTCTGTATAATTATAAAATAAGGGTAAAAAAATTCTTGATAAATTGCACGTAAAATCAGATATAAAGGATCGGTTTTTCTGCATCGAGAGAAAAATCTTAAAGTCTTGTAAGTATAAACTAGTAATAACGATAATTATTGTCATTGCTATTACGCTTATCATTATTATTATTAATATTATTATTATTACTATTATTATTTATTTGCAAAGAGTTTGACCTTTGCTTGGAAACAGATACTTAATTTTCGATTATTCATCTATAATAAAAAATGTTCTAGTTGTAATAACTTATTGTAAATCATCGGCTAAATAATAATAAACTGCAGTCGCAATGACAAGTATATATATTCTAATATAACAAAATGATTTTTGCAAAAACGATGAAAGGCAAAAAAAACTTAAAAATGTTATAACGAATCTTATAAAATAACTATGTATCCAGATATTTTTGCAATTTATAATGAATAGCTTAATAAATTGGATTTAATACCAACGATCGATACCAACCAGCCGATTGATCTCTAATTCGACAATGTAAATACAACTGGATGTGGAGGCGAACTCTCCGGTTAAGTGATAAAGTTCCGCAACTCGAATCAGATTATTAAAAGCTAAAGGTTATAGGAAAGGGAAGGGACATGATATACTTTCACCGGAGTTTTGGATAAACGAAAGGATCAAAAGCATCCGAGGAAATTTTCTGAACCGTAAACTATGATCGTGTACGCATGTCGAGCGCTCAGCGATACACGTTCGTTGCGACGTGTACGATAAAATAAATCCGCTCGAGGTGATATTAAAAATTCATAAAAAAATTTACGCGCTCCTCTCTCTCTCTCTCTCTCTCTCTCGCTCGTGTTGAATTTGGGCCAGAATAGGAAGATATCGAGCTCCTCGGGGACTCGGGGATCCGCGTGAGCGTGGATAAGCGGAAAGTTGACGTAATGACAACGAAGAGAGTCGACTCGTCGGCTCGTCAACACGATAAATACTGTCAATACTGGGTCAAAGATGAACGTTCGCGTCGTCCTGTGAATACCCGCGTCGCCGCATAATCCTAGAATTCCACGCACATCGGATAAGCCAGTCAGTCAGTCAGTCAGTCAGTCAGTCAGTCAATCAGCCAGTCGGCCAGTCAGCCAGTCAGCCAGTCAGCGAGCCAGTCATGTGTGCCAAGGCAGTCGGCGGATCGAGCGCATGCGTACCCCGCCACTCGCCTTCCCCGCGTAATAACGCGTAATGGCTGTTTTCTGCCATTAACGCTGATTGTCAACTCTTTGCTCAATCATTGATTGGACATATTCGCCCGTGGAGCTCCTTGGCACTCCTTCTTGATTTTCGAAAGTCTCGCTCGCCCCGGGTTCGATCGATTCCTCTAGCCCGTTATTCGTACCTGGAGCACGTACTCTCTCTCTCTCTCTCTCTCTCTCGGTCCTTGCCTTTATTTTCGCCACCTCGACGCCACATTCAAATGCGACCAACTCTAGTTAGTTCTTCCTTTCTCACACTTTTTCCCAATTAAAGACCTATGCTTTCTTCATTACGTAGCGAATGTTCCGCGACTTTGATCGATTCCGACAACCACCACCACCACCACCACCACCATTACCAGGTTCTTCTACATTCATACCCCGTACGCCCAGAGCATCTAATACACAAACACACGTGTTTTTCTGTACTAAATGTACTGAATAATAATTAATAAAGTCGCGTGTGTATGCAATAAATGGTTACGGTATATCGAATATGTCCTCCTCCTAATAAGTTAAAAAGGAATATCTTGTTGTTTGATCCAATAATATTGTGGCTTCTTTAAAAGTATTGTTGTTGTTGTTGTTGTTGTTGTTATTATTATTATTATTGTCGTTGTTGCTATTGCTCAAGAGAAAAGAGTATTAATTAGATTTTTACGAGTTTATTCAAACTACCATTGGATCACACAATTTATCAATTAATTATTTTTATCAATGTACGATCTATTATCGCAAGTAAACACGAGAAACGGCAAATGACTAAGAGATAATCGCCTGGAATAACCGCGACTTTTCTAACAAAATTACATTAATATTGCAAATAGTCTATGATTTCTTATAAAAAATAGTTGACAAAGTTATTATGGAACCGTGACTTATAAATAGCTCAATCGAATTCTTTTGAATGCTCTTGTTGTCCTTCTTTCCCTTCGGACGAACACTTCTTTGTAACAATATCGCCGGTCCGCGTTATAAATTAATTGAATTTCTCTTTCAACAACAAAGAACGCGTTAAACTATAACAATAGGCGATAGGTTTCGTTCGATTGAAGCGCTAATGGCGAGGTTCGTTATATTTTCAGGGCCAAAATAACTTAGATCCGCAAGCGGAGAGTTTTAAAAGCGGAGAATTTTAAAAATCCGCAACCAATGGAGAAATACAGTCGCCCGCATAAAAAGAACACTTGCCAATGCCGTGAATAATGTGTACGCGGTGTATGCACAAGTAGTGATTACACGGGCCGTCGCTTATCTTATCAATCTTCTGTAAATATTTGCTGATTTTGGAGTAGAAGAGCGCGACGCGAATACCCTTACTTACATCTAAATACTGTAAAAGGACAATTTATGAGAAAGAATTGCCAAGCCATCGTCCGTACAACAAAGACAAAGCATAAGAAAAATAAAACCAAAAAGATTACGTAATTCCTGATTGGACAGCCGATGGTCGTCGAACTCTCTGTCGAGGTAAGCGAGGTATAAGCGCGAGGTAAGCGAGGTAAGCTGCTAAGCCTGCTAAGCGATTCCCATTGCATATCGGTTATTAATTAAATGACCCATTAAAAATTCCAAACGAATCGAGTCTATTTATAATTTCTAGCGCGGATCCCTCTCTCCCCCCGATGTCGCTCTCCCGCCCCCCCTCTCGAGCCCTCGCCTAATAAAGTGCAGCGACCCACGCGACGCTTGTGCGCTCGTTGCGGTAGCGTCCCTGCGCGGCGGTGCGCATTTCTCGAATTTTAATATCGCGCTGACGTGTAAGGAGTCCTGATATCATCGTAATTACGATGCGGCGGCTCTCAGCCTTCGGGTGTCAAAAAGAGTAAGTCGCGCAAAGCATGGAATAGAATATGACCGAGCGACGTTTGTTTTCAATCGGAGCCCGTAAAAATTCGTAAAAAGTGAAAGCCAGTTCCATTCCCCGCGGCAGATTTTGTTTTTAACTAGAAATATTTCACTTATATGGCGCGTCGCTCCTTTCACGGAGCTTTTTAATACGATTATTTGGATAAATTATAAAAGCCCGAGGACATTTATGCTTTTTAGAATTCAAGATCCCTGCATCCCAAAGAAGATTTAACTTCACGTTGGCCCGCGAGCTTTCTATTATGTACAAAATGTATAATGCTTCTGCTGCTCCAAGAGCTTAACGATAAATTTTAATTGAACGTACGTTTGCGATACGCGTCCCGTGTCCTGTCCCTACCCGAATAGCTCTAGTCTAGATAAGCGAACTCGTTATAATGTCCCACGATTACCAAAGTAAATAATTGCATTAAAATATTAATTTAGCGTATCGTGAAAACGCGGACGATTGGCCCCTCTATAAATATATTCGTTCATTAATCATTTATGGGTTTTTTTTTTGTTTTTTTTTTTTATTTTATCTTAACAGTCATTTCAGTTATAGGAGGTGCGCGTGGCAAGTATAAAAAAAAAGGAAAGGAAATAAGATCGCGATCAATAAGATGAATAAGATTACGTCGGGTAGAGTGACTCGTTAAAACGACCAAAAACAACGGGATTCCGTAACAAAAAATAATAGATTTTCGATCGGTGCTTTAATGAAAGTAAATAAAAAATGAGAGAATGAGCTTGCCACTAAAGTAGCTTATCAAAATTTTCAAGGTGCCCCGAGGTAAATGAGGTCACGCCACGCGAACACATAGATTTCCACTCGATGATGTCACTTGCCCTTAAGCGGGTGCCCATATATGTATATATATGTGTTCGTGTGCGGGTGTGCGCGTCTCTCTCTCTCTCTCTCTCTCTCTCTACGTATGGGAGACGTGGGGTGGTATGGGGGTGGGGGGGTGTTACCAATATGAATTTAAATAAATATAGAGTTTCATTTAAAAATATCACATGCTCGAAATTACGAGTGCGGCGATGGAGTTCGTGCTTGTAAATAGCTCCAGTAGCGGAGTTGACTAGAATGTGACTTCTCGTCAACGCGGTCTAAGCCAGCGGAATAATAATAACGATCTCGGCTACGAAACATCTGCTTTGCTCAAAAGAACCTTGCTGTTAAATACATTGGCGTAATAATGGCGAAACGTTTAGGTCGGCCGCCAAGTAAGAAACAAGGGACCATAAAGAGGTCCGTCTCTGAGGCAAGAATCGGAAACGCGGAATCGGAACGAGTCGTGCCGGACGATTGGAAGGAAGAAATTACCGGGACGAGCTGGGGGATGGACTCTCGAGGTGGAGGAGGACTACCCTGGAGGGACAGGAGTAGTGATCGAGAGGATCGAGAGGATCGAAAGAGCCTGAGCATCGATTTGTAAGCTCGTTCGGTCGCGCGTCCGTCGCCGCACAGTCGCGTGCATGTAAAAGTTATCGGGCAAACGGTATCCAAATTCTGATGCAAAATAAGTATTAGTATGCGCTTCGAGCCGGTTCGGAATTTGTGGCGAGCTCGGCACAAGATCGCATATGTAAATACCTCCCCGTCCTCGCGATCTATGCCTCCACGTCGGCCGCACAGCGGCTTCGTACTCGTCAATTCGCGTTCCAAATCTAACGTCATTCTACAACTTACTTTAAAGCTCCAAAGTCCCGGCTTCGACCGAACACGCGCTCCTTCTGACCCCAATAACAAATCAGAAAGCCGATTCCCGATATCTTTACTACAATTCCTAATTTTACTTATTTTTTTCCTTGGGGAAAATTGTTCGAGGTTTAATAATTATACGTAGGCATCGGATAAGAACCCGCTGCTTGGAATATTTATTCAAGCCCGATAGTTTTTTCTAATAAGTAATTCAGCTCTAAATAGCTCTAATAAGACTCCATCGCCTACTTAGACCGTAACAGCCAAGATTATTATTTCTAAACTTGTATTTTACTTACTTATTTATTTAATGGCATTTAAGGAACGCCGTACTTTTAATTAATTTTACTGCACAACGCTTGCTTTACTGCATAGATAAGTACATATTTTTACGATACGTTTACTTGACAATCGAATTTTCTTAACGAATTTTCACCCGCCACTTACTAAATTAAGTATCTTTATCGCTTAGAGCAACATGTTTACCTTTATATTCCGTCAATAGCGATGATTTATAAGACAATACGAAGCAATGGCTTTAGTGAATAAGTATATATTGAGCTTTGTGGCCTAAATAAAACGCTTTCATAATTGTCCCGCAGTAACAATCCCCCTCGTTTTCGTGAAAAAAGAGAAATTTTTGTTTAGAAATTTCAAGAAGATATAGAGTTCGGCGATTTCACTTTTGTTGCTTATTTCACATTCACGTGTGTAAAGTAAATTTAATCGAATTTATAAGCCATGCAGGATTATTAAAAGCAACCTACCGCACCTACACCTTACGCGGTATTATTATTATTATTATTACTGTTATTACTAATAATAATAATAGTAGTAGTAGTAATAGTAACAATAGTAATAGTAATAGTAACAATAGCAATAGTAATAGTAGTAATGGTAATTGATTTTATTAATGGCCAGTGCGTTCTTCCTTAAATTAAATAAATTAGATAAATCATCGGAGAGGCGTATCGAATGGTTTGTGTTTGGTTAATTGGTTAGCAATCGCGTATCCGGGATTCGATTGAATAAACCCGGTTGAAAATAATTCTTAAATCTCAGCATTAACGAAACGCGCAACGTACGGGATACGCACTGCGTTTATTATTATTTCTCATTAAAATTTCGTTGTCAGCGTTTATTAGCTCAAGAGCCCGACGTACGAATTAAATCTTTAATATGTCATCGGACATATCATACGTATTAACTGTATTGTCGCTATGAGAAAAAGTGTAGAATCGCGGATGCGCAATTAGCAACGGACGGAGTAAAGGGTCTTATCAAACGACGCTTCGGGTTCGTTCAACTCGTCGCGGACGACGCGATCAAACACCTCAGGGTCATTCGTGAAATCTGCAATCGAAGCATCCCACCCCCCCCTCGTCCCACCCGCCCCACATAACTGAGGATTCCATAACCGACGTGACTTTGATAATGTAATAATAGAAAATGTAATGGAAATGCCAAGTACTGCAATACGTGAATACATAAGAATCCTCAGCCTCGGATGAATGGCGTCCGGACGGTTTCCGTTCACTTGTACATTTAATAAACTTATTTGCCAAACGACTGGAGATCACAATATTTACCTAACAAGCGATACCTTACACGCTAGCTTCAATTATGTATTATAGTTTTCCGAATAAGTCATTTCGGACTAATGGCGATGATTCGAGAGTCATTGTCGAAAGCTCGGCAAATAAAACTGTTACGTTTTGCGACTTTTCGACAGACGGCTAGAGATAAAGGCAGATACTAGATTGCGCTAAAATAATTCAATGCCTGTTGTTGTTTAGCTCGAACTCACTGTCATTCGAAGCTTTCGAAAAGGCTTTGGCGGAACGACGGCTATTGGGGTTTTAGTAGTATTTGATTGAAACTGTCTGTGGGTCTGATACGAAGACTAAGGGCGTTTAACGTAGCCTGGGATCGGTAGGATTGAAAAGCGATCGACGATTCGCTCGCTGAAATTAAAAGCCGAGAGGGTCGTCCACGCTGCTGGCCCATCGACATCGACCTTATCGTCCTTTCTCCCTTCGCTCCTAAAAAGCGATCCTTGATCGGATTAACCATTCATACACGCTGCGCAAGTCCCTGCCGCTGGCAATAAAAAGTATTATTATTATTGTTATTATTATAAATATATAGGTTGGTTGTATCAATGCATCAGCTCGAAAGCTGCACTGATTGATTTCCATGCGCCAGCTTCGATGCGAATCCACTGCGAATCAACTGCGAATCAACTGCGAATCCACGAGCGTCAGCATCGGTTCGATAAAGGGATAAGGCAACGTGTAATTGATTACATTTTTACGAGCAAACAAATTGGCCTCGCACTACCAAGGAGACCGGCACAAGTGCCTCGTCGTACAACAAACAGTCTTTTTTTTTTAAGAAAAGTGGCAAAGAGTGACATTGCCGGAGTGCGGCAAATTACAACGGATATTACATATTAAACTTGTTTCATGAAAGAAATAACTTTCCAGGCCAATTAGAGGCTCGATCGCGATAATTATCATTCTCTTCTGGTCAATCTCGATACCGAGGAGTGCGCTACCGGTTCTCGGGGCAAACGAAATATAAATAATCCTTGTACGTATTATAATTTACGAATATTCCCTGGATAATATTGAAATTAAGTCGGTGCAATCGGTGTAAGACCGTAAAGCCGTAAAGCCGTAAAGCCGAGCCATTATTACTCGGCAACATAGCCGCGTAACGCTCTTTAAGCGCTTTCGTCGCTCTCGCGCTTTTCATTGGATCATTCGATCGGTAAATATCAATAACGAATATTACGAAATCTTATTCCCCTTATTGGTGCGTCCTGTCGCATAAAGCCTGATAATACGTTTTAATACGCGCCGTGCCAAGCCGAGAGGAAAGCCGACTCGGTCCGAATGGATTTTCAACTCGCTCGCCGCATCCAAGCCGAAACATGACTTTGGACTTGAACTCGTCTTTACCGCCTGATCCCCCGTCTCTCCCCCGTCATCAATGTAAAAAATGCTTTACATTCCTGAAACAGTGTGTTTTATAAAAGTCCGCTTTTACTAGGATAGTAAAGCTGTTTCATGATTTTAGCGAGGGTTTTTATTATTACCGGCCCCCGGCAGCCACAAAACGTTATATTACTAAAGAGTGCACATCAATTCATCAATTGCGCTGGCATTTATATTAGTTAACTCCGCGTGGTTAACGACTTGCCTATGAAGCTCCAAAGAAATGGGTTAAAGTTTTCAAATTGTAGCCGAGGGTAAGAAATTACTTTGCTGGGGCACATTCGGCGCTTTAATGACTATACAAACAGCGAGCATTAAGATAATTTCTCCCATGTTTTTAATTCTAATCCAATGAGATTATTTTAATATTTTTAGTGCGGGGGAGGGCAAGGCCGTCCAGGACGATCAGCCTCCATCGTTCCGAAGAAGTTCAAGTGGACAGACAAGATATTATTTAAACAATGCCTTTATTACCGTACGTCTCCTCGTCATTGTATTTTATATAAGCTTTAAACTTGTCAACTCCTTTCAGCGAGCGTTTCATTAGCCGGCCTGGATTTTTTCTTAACCCCTCTAATAAAATTTCCTCCCTCCCTCACGTCTACAATAACTCTCACAATCTTCAATAACTGCCTTCAATTCGCCCATAAATCAATCGCTACCAACCGCGACCTCAACGTTTATATCTAACCCTGTTTTTATGTGTATACGTATATATATATATATGCGTATGTGCTCAGTCTCTGT
Source organism: Ceratosolen fusciceps (assembly GCA_018883505.1). Classification (NCBI taxonomy): domain Eukaryota; kingdom Metazoa; phylum Arthropoda; class Insecta; order Hymenoptera; family Agaonidae; genus Ceratosolen; species Ceratosolen fusciceps. The sequence goes on from RCIC01000008.1 coordinate 7,832,072, forward strand.
CCTGTCTGACTCTGTGCGCCGATGACGGTCTCGTTTCCACACGAAAGTCATCCCGACGACGCATTAGATTTCCCCGGGAGTCAACGAATCGTCCAATACGTTGGGCGCATTTCACGCCCGCCGTCCTCAATCATCGTCTGGGAAAACGAGAAAAAGTAGGAGGTGTTGGAGACGTTGGAGGTATTGGTGGTAGAGGAGGAGGAGGAGGAGGAGGAGGAGGAGGAAAAATGAGCAGTGCCGATAAGATAGTTGGGGCTCGCGCGAACGACAATTGCCCGGCGAAACTCATTTCAGATAAGCTCGACAACGGCCCGGTCGACGTTAATGATATCCCGGCGAGGATGATTAACGTCCGCCCGGTCTCGGGATCATTTATTTGCTTAACGAGACTCCGGTCGGAGTTAAAAATGGATAATGAAGCTGTAAGAGCGTTATCGAAAATCGGGCCGACCCCCCCCCCCCACGTACACACTCGGCGGAGTGCATCGAGTCCGATGATGGAGAAATCCTGGCGAACTCTCTATCGACCGTCCAAAAAGCTTCCCGGCCATTCGACGGCTAAAAGTAATAAAGCCAACGCCGTCGCTCCGATTCCGCTCTCGTGCGTGTTTACGTTTATCGGTTTACACGGATAATGCCCGGCTGATGCCCGGTTGATGCCCGAAGTCTTTTCAGCAATAAATATACCTCCGCGTTTAATTGACGATTCCGCCGCTTCAGCCATTCGACTCCCCACCCCCTTCCATTCACTTCGACGAAGACTTTACATCCGCACAAAAGATCTGAACGCCTGACCTTCCGCTCGGATTTCATGAAATAAAAGGATCCTTGTTTCGTCACTGCCTCAAGGAAGACCTGGATCTGGACCACTGTCGTTACCACCATCGGCTCCGACTGCTCTCCCCCCCCCCGGTGAAACCATGTGAAACCCTGACTCTCCGCGGACCGCCGCAGATATTTACATCGAATCAACGATAATAATGGCAAGTGACATTTTCGATACCTACGCCCCCACCCCCCACCTCGCTCGCTTTCGATGCTCGCCTAAGGTCTTTTCCACCTTAGTTAGCACGAGCTCGAACATTTTTATTATTATATACATACAGCCATACATACATATACACAAACATATATATATATAGATAAATAGATAGGATTCCAAGGCGTTTTATCCGTACAGGATTTATGGTTGTATTTAAAAAAGACTCCGTTCTTTATGGAACGGAACCGATTGAAATTGAAACTGATAAATATTTAACGAAATCTATAATGTATTATCGTGAACGGGCAATTTATTCGAATACTCGGTGAAATCTTCAAACTTCAAACGATGATCCATGAAAAGAGGAACGAGTCATCTTCTTCATTTTTAGAAACTCTACGAAAATTTGCAATCTCGCTGAGAATATGCGCTTATCGTATTTTGAAAAAAAAAATTAAATAATTATGGTTAACTTTCGATGCGGAAATATCGATATCTCATCCCTAAAAGCTCAATTCTAAAAGCAGTATTTGTCTCTTATCTGAATCAACGTCGATAATTGTCACGAATTCACGAATCAGAATAAAATTCTTCTCTCTTTTGTCGAATTCTCTACGAAAACGTGAAAAACCATCGGCTGATTTTCCTCCGAACCTCTCTTCGACGTACTTGAAATCCTTCGTCAATACGTATGGATACTTAGTACGAGTAGTACGAGTTTAAGTAGCAAATAACACGTGTCATTTGGAACTTCATGTAATACAGCTTACGTTCAGAGGGCACGGTAAACTAATTTACGTATCCATTTATTGCGTATTCAATTGTCTAGTTCTTCAATTAATGAACAAGCGGTAGGGAGTAACGCAAAGTAGAAATTTACTCGAGTAATTGGAGAGCAAATACGACAATTATCTAATTATAGCCATAGAAAAAATGGTAATGTCCGTAAGCAGGTAATAAAAAAAAATGACAAAACCACGCACGTTATTTTTAGTTCGATCTTCGAAGATAATCTATTTCCATGTGAAATTCCGTTTTGCAATGACAATAGAAACTGTCGACGACTCCAAAGAGTTTGTAAAAGCATTTGGCATTACGCGCCATTTAAATCAATCGCTTCTCCTTTAATGTATTAACTAATACATCTAAATTGCTTTTAATCCGTTTTCGTATTGGCAAATAATATCTACGGCATCGTATTCCTTGAAATTTTCTTATTTAAGCGAAATGTTTGCTACGCGTGTCCACACGCCATCCGGAAATTCATGAATTTACTTGTAAATATAAAACTTGCTGCTTATGGAATTAAAAATACACGATATGTTTTACAGTTCATTGTGTCACGTAGAAAAAACAGACGCGAACGTTTATTACATTAAGCTTGCATTCGTAGTTTTAACAAAGCCATACTTTTCTCAAACTGCCCAATACTAAAAAAATAAAATTTTTTTTTTATCAATTATTATTATTATTATTATTATGAATTTATGCAACTAATACAAACGTATACCTTTAGATTTACGTATTCGTTTGGGCGCCATGAGGAATAAAATTTTCTTTACATCGAGCCTTCCAGTTTAATTAACCAGTTTAAAATTAATTTCATGGGAAATACTTAATCAAGTACACGTTTAATATAATTCGGGCTTGCAATTAATTCAATATTCCAGAGCTTCATAAATACAAAGGCATTAAGTGTTGTTTCTAAAAAATTAGGGTATCATTTGCAGAACAAACTAATTGGGTATATTATTAACTCAATAAATATGTAAAATTATTAAAATTATATTAAATTATTATAATAATTGGATTGACTGTATCAGAAACGACTTTCTTAATCGTATAAATTGTTCGTTTAAAGTTATTTTCCTTCGAGTAATTTATTCTTTGCTTCTTAAAGCGGTTCACCAATGTTTTTTTTTTTTTTTTTATTTTTTATCGCAAAAAGTTATACTTATTATAATTAACGTAATACTTTTTCATATTTTTTGTTTACCGATGCTATAAGCAGGATTTTCATTATGTATTGATTTCGTAAAAATTTTTATACGGTTAAGTGTATTAGTCAATACGTACGTCATCTTACCTTTAAAGAAGATTGCACAAACACATTTATGACGTTAATGATAGATATGATTTTAATATTTTTACTATTGTAATTTTTAAATTATTTAATAGTATAAAAAGATGCTTTTAACACTTCGACTGGTATTCCTTTTTAATCGAAAGGAATGGTCGATTTACGTGATATTTATAAATGTGTGTAAATGTGTATGTGTATAAAAAAAAAAAAAAAAAAATAGAAAAAACTAGAATTTTTTATTCTATTTCATTTTATTATTTTATATTTGTTATTTTATTCATAGCTCAATAATTCAGTATCTTATATTTACGCGATAATTATATATTTTCATAAATATGTATACATATATATAGATAGTAGAAAAAGTCCTTATTAATTAAGAGAATGTGTTGCTCGCGTCGTCTTTTTTTTCTCTTTTCAAATCGCCTGTCCGTCGTCATCTCCGTAATGCAATTACTCTATTACGATGAAAACACGTTGTAGTTTTATATTTAAATAACGTTAAAAGGCAAAATAGGGAAGAAAGCAAAAATCATTGGCCACATTCGCGTTTCGATAAAAGCTAGGAGTACTAGTATTCGTCGACGCCTCGCCCGAGCCCAACACTTATACTAGCGAAATCCAGAATAAAAAATTTTTATTTTACAAACGCGATTGCTTTTTTGAAATTTAGCGCAAAAAAGATAATTAAGATTGAATGTTTGAGATAGCTACAGATCAGTGAATCGAATAGCTGCATAAATTTGTCCTCGTCGTTGTCGTAGTGCTGCTAAGTAGACATTTAGAAAGGTTTTATCGCTTAAAACGAAATGCAAATACATTGAAATCGAAAAATACACTGGCCATTACGTTATTAAAAAAAAATGATTAAAGAACGAAATTCCTTGAAGATTAACTATTGTTGGGCGTTATTTTTGAAAAAAAATTAATTTTCTACCCTCTGCACCCTAAGCATTTACGATATACATTTACTTATATATATGTGTTTGCGTACATTGATAAAACGTTTCATAATACTCGAATGCCAGATAATGACAGTAAATTATCGCCATCAATAGTAAAATTGATCTTCCTTTCGCTTTTATTAACGACATTCAATCATAGGGGAATAACAATATTTTACTAGTCAACGATGGTGACGCTTATTATGGATTCGGTTATATTAGTTGAGCTAAAACGTTAGGAGAGAGCGGGTGTGAGTGTGGGTGTTGTGTACATAGTTACGACAGAGCTGAAAAGGTATCGAGCCACGTGTACGTGTTAAAGACTCACCGCCGTCTCTCGAGGGGTCACCAATATGAGGCCGCAGTTGATGCAGATGCGCATAATAGTGATGATGGTGCAGTATGCACTCGAGATCGGTGCAGTTGAGCATCGTCGGTCCTGCTACGGGGCAGCTTCGTCTCCCCTCCTCCCCAAATCACTACTCGGCACCGCGTTGTTGTGCTGTTGCTGTCGTTGTTGCTGCTGTCGTTGTTGTCGTTGTTGCTGTTGTTGGTGTCGTTGTTGCTGTTGGTGTTGTTGTTGTTGTTGTTGTTGTTATAGTAGTTGTTGTCGTTATTCTCCTTCTTCTTCTTATTATGATTATTATTGTTATTATTATTGTTGTTGTTGTTGTTGTTGTTGTTGTTGTTGTTAATTTGTTCTTCTCTGCGATATCGCAAGAACGGACGCGTGGACACGTACGAACTTGGCGAGCGGGAACAGTCGGCGGAGCAGTAAAGTCCAGCGCAATCGGTGCGAGCTGGTGTCACATACACGTACGTCCCCGCGCATAGGCTGCAAAACAAGGGCCCCTCTCGATCTTGTTGTCCGCTCCTCCTCTTCTCCTACTCCGTCTTCGTCTGCGCTTATGTTTTTCTTCTTCTCAAATCCACCGTCATCCTCCCCGCCCCGCCCCCCTACATTACGAACACTCGCATTCACCAATTGAAATCCTACAAATCTTCCGAGGTGTTAAAATAACACTAAACTAATTAACGAGTCGTTGACGTCAATTATGATCAATGTATAAACGACACTTAACCGTTCAAAAACGAAGAAATTCAAGCCCACTTATTGTGCATTGTGCGAGCACGTACTCGAATAACGTAGATAAATCTAGATAAATAGCTAATCAATGCCTCGATCATCAACGACGGAGTATTCCATAAATGCCGCCACTCTCTCTCTCTCTCTCTCTCTCTCTCTCTCAATCTTTCTCTGGGTATTGTTTACGTAATTGTATTAAAAACACGGCCGGGCTACTCTGACTATAAAAGCGAATGCAAATAACGAGGGTTGGCGGGGAAGTCGGGGGGAGGGGGGGCTCCAAAGATGCCTCAAATATTCTATTAGAAATTACGGAGCCGTTCCTCTTCGGCATTGGTTGGCTAGAGCACCGCGTAGCAGCCGACTACGAAAACTCGGGAATACTCGGGATTATCTTCTGACCATTAAAATATAACGACCCTTATTCTTCCTGTCCTTGAAGTTGTCGGAAAATCATAATCATTTGCCTCTTTAATTATTGTTACCGAGCTTTCGGCCTAAACTCGACTCGTCAATTCAATGGTCACGACTATTATTATAGTTGTTGTTGTTGTTGTTGTTGTTGTTGTTGTTATTGTAATACACATACATATGTGCTGTTAGTGGATTGAAAGAGGGAGGGTGGATGGAGAGACAGTAATGAATATTTGTACCGAGAGGAGGATATTGCACAATTAAGCCGAATGCCGTATTAATTAGATTAGGTCTTGAAAGGATTCGCTAGTTGTAAAAAGGTAAAATTACCGTGACGTAATTCCAAAGTGATAGGTAATAAATAATCCCGAGTTTAGAATAAAGACGTTTGCGAGTGCTATGGAGTATTATCGATAGCGTCGATTTTGCTATAATAAAAGCTCGTCTATCGTAGATCGTAGATCGTGGCGAATCTACAATCGATATATCATGCCAGCAAATGCTCCGAGGCCGATTAATCCGGTATTTATCAAAATCTTGTCACTTTCTCAGAACTCCGAGAATTAGATCACTTTCACCCTCCTGTGGAGAAGATTGCGAGGTGTAAGGGCGAAAAGTTGATTGAAAAATGCCAAAAGCTCCGGATAGAGCTTCCGCGAAGAGTCCCCAAAGGAGGTTCCAGACACCGGCGAGCAGCCACCGCTTCCACGCGAAAAACCCGTAGAAAGCCGTCGAGATGAGATATCGCGTCGCGTACAAGTTAGAAACTGCAATCGCGTTTTCGCGGGAAGAACAAAACGCAGAGAGGGAGGGGAACAAGCGACTCCACGTGGTGCTCTCTCTCTCTCTCTCTCTCTCTCTCTCTCTAACCGAGACTCATCTCGCTTTCTCTAAGAGCTGGTACGAGGCATCGACGGCCACGACGGGGACGACAACTCTGACGACGAGTGCGACGACGAGGAGCTCGCTCGCGATGAAGAAGGAGATTTGTCGGATAGGTGGGCGGAGGAGGAGAGGGGGGGGGACCAGCTACAGAGACGACGGTGTATTAAGTGTGCGCGCGTTCGAAAAACTTTCTTATTCGGCCAAAGCAGGGTCCGCGTTTGGGCTTGTATGGGTATATACGAGTGTCGCAACCTCGCAACCAGGAGATCAGCACGCGAGCGGCGACTAACCGGTCACCCGGGCAACGAGCGTCATTATCCCAGAGGAAGTCGACCACGGGACTGTCGACGTACGATAAGAATGTCAAAGACTCGGTGGGTGATGTTCACCAGGACGGGAGGAAGGAGTTCAGCCACTAGTCCCCTGTCGCCGACCTGTCCCGTATTACCCAGCCTCGTACGAAGGGACAGTGGGGCGGGGCGTGGCCTGGGAGGGTGTCGTAGCCGACGAATTCAAGAGGACGAGGGCGAGGGTGCCACCGCCGACGGGAGGAGGACCTCCCACGTCCTGAAGAGCAGCGGCATCGGCAGCGGCAGTGGCAGAGACAGAGGCAGAGGCAGAGGCAGAGGCAGAGGCAGAGGCAGAGGCAACGGCGCCCCTTCATCCTTGGGCCCGGGCATTTTAAATCGGCTGCTGAGGATATTCGAAATGGGCCCACTCGGAGGAAAAGTCCCCGGGGCCTTGGCACTCGCGCGATCTTTACGGGCGAGCTCTCGCGGGTTTCCCCGTTCGGGCGGTGTCGGCCGGTCGTGTCGGGCGCGAGGCGAATGCTGTGCTTGATTATGGTACGAGGAAGCCGAGGAACGGTCACATACTGCTCGGTTGCGCGAACACGAGGGGCCGCGTGTGTGGGTCACTCGTTAGTCATCGGCACTCGAGCCGCCAGGCGCTTACTTTCCACTCGCCATATTGACACCTCTCCCGAGTCCGACCCCGCGCTCGCTCCCTCTCTCCAGCTCCAACCCGGCCGCCCCCCCTCCCGTCCCTCTGTCTCGCACTCTCGGCGATTATCATTCCGCCGGGCCATTTTGCTATCTCTACTCCTTGTCCCACATTAGCCAGACCATTTCTCTCCGCCGCTCCCCTTAATTGCCTTAATTGCCTTAATTGCCGCGCCGGCAATCACGGCGTAATCCATCTACTCGAACCTCATCCACGTTTCCTTTATTTCGCGTTCAAATACCCTCACCCCTCACCCCCTCACCCCCCTCAACCCATTATCTTTGCTCGCCCGTCGCTGCAGTTGGCGAGCCCACGAGTTGGCCCACCGTCTCTTATATAACGTTGGGCATTTAAGAGTACCGGCAGCAGCAGCAGCACCACCACCACCACCACCACCACCACTACCGACAACAACAACAACGACAACAACGACAACAACGACGAAGCTTAGCAAACGTAAAGATCGCGCGAATTTCCTTGCGCAATGCCCATCCCGGTCTTATGTCTTCTTCTTATACATCTAGATCTCAATAGTAGGGGTCGGAATCGGTATTTTCTGATAAAAATTGCCATTAATCGATATTTTGAGATTGCAGTCGTTGACGGGGACAATAATAAAAGTCAAGACTATTTGCAAATTTAACGAAAGAACTAAGAAATAATGTGCCGTGTTACTGTTTATTTATATAATAGCCATCGGCAAGTACGCGGACAGTGGTTATACAATTTATTCCTTTTCCAGTTTCGATCAATTCTTCTTTCGCAGTCACGAATTAGATTTCATTCGCCATTTAATGGCTTGCGTAACCCCGTCATTCATATTTACCGCTAACCTCTCATTATATTCCCATTCCCAGAGATACGTATATTTTTATAGCCGAGAGTCTCCGTGCTGCTCTTATTTCCTACCCGCCATCGGCCCAAGTGGGTTAATACATTGTGCACAATCGATGATTAAAGCGACCCATATAAAATCGGATGACTATCTCTTTTTCTTTTCTTTCCTTTTCTTTTCTTTGTTTTCTTTTTTTCTCTTTCTTTTTTTTTTTTTCTTTTACCCGAACAATGTTTAATCGGCAGAGATCGCAATCTTTTATCTACTTCAATTTTACTCGATGTTTACATTACTGTTACGCTCGACGTTACGTCATTATGAAATTACGTTTACATTTCTTCTTCTACATCGATCTTCTACATCGATCGCCGAAGAACCCGAAGAAGTGATTTATAATTTATCTAACTGATGCTCACGGTCTTGCCGATCGGCAACCTGTACGTCTTCATAATTTTATAAATACTTTATTTAATAAATACGTTATTTGGCTTTCTTAATATTGACTTTTTTTTTCATAACGAGTGATTTATTAATTCCATGCGAGGACGCATCGAATACGTCAAGTAGGCGATTTCGTAATCGTTTTATAATATATAATCCCCGTTTTTTTTTTTTTTTTTTTTTTTTTTTTAATTTTCTAAGAACAAATTATCAGTCGACGCTTTATTAACGTGAAGTAATAAATAATTTGTCGAAAGGAGTATCGCGTCGAAGGAGTATCGCAGTCGAAACAAATGTTTAAAAAAATACATTTAAACGTCTGGAATCCTTCGAACGCCTCGGTTTTACATCTACAATCGCTGCATATATAATTCATATAATAAAAACGAACCAACAAGCGAAGATAATGTTTTATAAATATTTCAATTGCACTTTCATTTGCCGTGAAATGTTTTATATTCTAGAAAAGGGGGAGGGACCACCAAGCCTTCGAATAAAGTACGCGCGATCAAGAAAGGAGATGGTTTTTGTAAAAAAAAAAAAAAAAAAAAAGAAAGAAAGAAATTTAACAAAATAAGTACTTAAAAATCTCTACGCTCAATCGCGAATTCGTAAGAGAAAGAATAACAAAGGAGAGAAAAACGTGCAGCGCGCGGTTACGTGTTTGACAGAGGGGGGTAGGGAGAGAGGGGGGTAGGGGGAAACGAAGGAGAGTCGATTCGCACATGTTGTAGGAAATAAAATTCCGAAACAAAATAAAATCGAAAGTGAAAATAAAGGAGGCGCGCAATGGGGCATGAGAACGAGCTCGCCGAGGAGTCCAAGGACTTCTCCGTATTCGCCATTGACCCTTTCGAGGCAGCGGACCGACATGCGCGTATGCCTCGAGCCCCGACGACGGGATCTTTGTTTTCGTTTGTGCGGGGCCGGCGGTACCGGTCGATCGAAAATCCTGACTTTGCAATTTAAAAATCACCAAACCACCGCCGTATTCATACAGGCATCCCTTTTCTATTATTATTACCTTTTCTTGCCCTCTCCTATCCGTAAGAGCCCGACGAGTAACAATACATTCTCATTATCGTTACGGCATTATCTAATCCGCGTTAATCCGTAACGTGTCGTTGTTGTTGTCCTCGTTGCGGTTCGGCACGCGGATCGTAAAAACGTACGTCATCGTCCGAGGGGTCAGTGCCGGCAGACAGTTTTCCCTTCAAGGTCACCGCGCTAAAATCAAGTCCACGAGTAATTAGGGCCTCCTAATTAGAAGTTAAATCATCCGGAATCGAGAGTGGAGACTTGATAATCCGCGCCTTGATAATCTATAAAGAAGCTCTCGCGGATAATAATTACCGAGTAAAGGCGTAAAAGATACGTTTAGACGAAAGTCGGGCAGACACCGAGTGAAAACCTTTCTCTCCCTACGTATCGGCGTGGGCCTTTCTTTCTTTCTTTCCCTCTTCCTCTTACTTGACGCGCTTCGATGCGAACGATGGAGGCGCGCGCGCGCAGGTTAACCGGAAGCGGTAGAACGCGAGATTCGTAGTTTCGGTAACTTACCGAGTACTACGGTAAGTGGGCGTGAAAGAAATGCTATTTTGCGGGCTAAATGGGTCTGAAATCTCGTCGATCTAAGTAAGCTCTTGTGGTTTTGCTTGATTAACCCAAGTTTATGGAAGGACTCTTTAATGCCTCTGCGCAGTGAGTATCTGGCGTGGCGGAGGGGGAGGGGGGAGGCAATTAAAAAGGCTCATCGTACCGTGACGTCTCATTGGTCTCATTGGTGAGCTAACCTAGTCGCACTGGCGCGTCTACGCGTAAGGAGCACTCGTGCATTCCTATACCCTCCCTCCCCACCCCTCACACCCCCCCTCACAACCCGCAAAGCCCACACACACTTCCGCCCCTCGTTCGAACCGAAATAGACACTTTTTCAGGAGTTAATTAATCGCCTTGACCTCGTAAAAGTGAGCCAAGTAAGCAGAAGGTAAATAAATAACCGATCGTGCCGATAAAGCGATTCATTTACCGTCGCTCACTTATATACGCTTGTGTAAATACGAGGCGAATGAGAGATTGCACTTGAAAGTGTCGAATCCACGTCCTCGTCGGCTCTTATCGGATCGTTACGAGAGTCCGAGTTTTCCCTCGCGGGGAGCACTGGGTCCAAGGCCTCGTTAATAAATTCGTCATTGCCCTCGGCCTATCGGATACGAGGGACGGGGCCGTGTTCACTACTTGTAAGGAAGGGAGGAAGGGAGGGAGGAAGGGAGGAAGGAAGGAAGCACAAAAGCATTGTGCGGATCCATCTTCTGCCGATGGATACTTTTTCCGTACCTTTTCCTTATTATTATTCCGCGGATCTCAGATGAAGCTACGGATGAGAAGCCGAATTCGGAATTACGAAATAACGTTATGAAAATAATATTCCACTAAGTACAAGTACAATGAATTTTAATTGATCGTGAAAGCACCGGAAGAAAGCATCGAATCGGCTTATCGACTCCTCCCACGAAAGCGACCTTCTTCTACAAGAGTATTAAGAAATAATTGGCCCCTCCGGGATATTTATCATCCAGTCGCAACAGTCATAACGAACGTACGCTCGCTAAATACAGAAAATTTCACTAATTATAGTAAATACATTATTGTCTTTTGAAAAGCGAGCTTTTCAAGCAGGAAAGAGGTCTCTATTGTACGTAGAAATGAAATTCATCCAATTTAAACTTATTGGCTCGATCCGCTGCAAGAAGTACGTACGGGGTAAGATAAAAAAAAAAAAAAAAAAAAAAAAAAAAAAAAAAAAACTTTTTAAAAATATCACGTACTTATTCCATGAGAAAGTTGTTGGGCAAAACAAAGTTCGATTTAATGAAATACAATTGAAAAGTCTTTCTACATATATTAGAGAAGTGCGTCTGACCAAGTAAAGTCTGGTAAAGTCAGCAGTTTTCCTTCCTTTGATTTCCTTTCCTCTCGAAAATTTTTATTCCACGATCGTCAATAACTCACGGGACTTTCGATAAAGTCTCCCACCCACTCCATCCATTCATCCGTTGTTCATCCATTCGCTTATCCTAACGTACGATGAAATACTTATAATGAAAAATATTTTGTAATTACCTGCGTTGGCATTTCAACAGCTCGCACAAGAGCCGCTTATCACAATACTTTTTTAATATCTTAAAAATAATATATTTTTTGTTCGTTACAGGCGATTCGAGGGGCTATTTGGCTGGTAAATCAAATTAAAATGTAAATACGTTATTTTTATTTTTCTCTAATAATTTTTACGCGCAACGAGTAAGAGTCACTAGAAAAAGAGAGACAGACGACCTTGACCGGAAAGTACAGATAGTGACTAGATTTGTATGTGACGTATCGCCTGAGCGACTGTCAATTTCAGATGGACTCCCCGCAAGGAAGTTTCCTCTTGGCGACTTCCGGACGCTTTTTTGAAATCCTAAGGCCCCACTCTGCACGTGATCGCTAATGAAAAACGAGACATCAATTCATTTATGCAGCAATTTTTTCATATAATAATACTCACATTCACAAAAGCCTAATAAATTATTACATTTCATTAGTTTTAGTTTTTTTATTTTTTTTTTTTTTAATCATTACGTCTAAGATCGTGGCCGACGATCATTGTAAGAAGCTTCGTCTGCCCTAAAAACAAAATTAGGTTATACAAGAAAAATCACGTTATGCTCGTCGATTTTATATCGATTTTATCAGGTGTGCATTTCCTTATTATCGACATTTATCGGCACACATAGTAAACGCCGGCAATTAATTCTATATATATATATATAGAAATAATGATGATAATAATAAATAGCGAATTAATTGTAAAGATTGGGTAAACGTAACAATATTTTAAAGCGATTGTAAATATTCAATCATATTCATTCATATCGAATGCCGCAATAATTAACGTGATTAATATAATTATCATTATTTTGAAGGGAGTCGAAGTTGCAGGATCGACGAGACAACCCCAGTAACGTATTAAAATCTTGTCCATTGAAATCGCGGATAACGCAGAGTGAAAGTAACGAAGCTCGGGCGCACGCGGTCGAATACAATATATTCCAAACAGTCTAAACGTACTTCAATAAGGGCAAAAAAAAAAGAAAAAAGAATCAAATACTTGGGCCCGAAAGATGATGACGAGTAACGAGTTCTAAATAAACGCTTGTAATTACAGCAGGAGTCCCGGCGAGCGATGCCTTGTTAACGATACTTTTTTTTTTTTTTACTTGGAAAGCTCGCTCGTTTCAAAAGATTGACTCTCATTGCAGTCCTTAGTCGAGTATGTGCACGCACATTATTTATCACTTTATCGGCACGTGTTCTGCATCATCAGGCGGCGCTGCGGCGCATCCGAGTACTCCTCCTCCTCCTAGGCGGCTCCACGTTTAGCGTCGACGAGAGAGAGAGAGAGAGAGAGTCCGAGCACGAGTCGGCAGAGGAGCGACCGTCTCCCATGGTCAGTCTTACTAAAACAACTATTGGTGGTACACGTGTCGAGGGTAAACTGGGTAATTGCATTTATTTCGTTTAACCTCAAATCGTCCACGTGTCGATCTCGTGCATCCTCTCTACCATGTCCCTACCGAACGTCGCCAAGGTATTTTTTGCCTTTGATTTTTATTACAATGGCACGTCACGGCCGTGTACGATCCAACTTTTGATCGATCCCCATGCACGTGTCGCATGAGCTCCCGGTAAACCCTCGACCAAATCTTGCACTTCCGCCACTGTTCGGCAAATGTCTTTCTCGTACCTTCTGGACTTGTCATTTTTTTGTCCTTTCATCTGTTTTGGCGTAGAATGGCCAAAACCAATGTTCTTCTATATCCGTTTGCATTTTATTAATTGTCAAATGTGGTGGCCATTTTCCACGCTTCGAAGTGAGTTTTCATTATTAATTATGCTTTCGATCCAATTTGCTTGGCCCTTTCTGTTCCTCTATGCCTCGTGGCAGGTCCTCGTCGCAGGTCACAAGACCTCGTACTACGTTTGTAAGTAATTCTCCTCCGATAGGGTCGCACGCAAACGGATCTACTACACAATAACTTTGCTTTTTGTTTAACACTCAATTTTGGTAAAAGATGTAATCGCTGTCTTCTACTCTGATCTAGAATACTGGCGATCGTTCATCTAATCTGGTCTGTTGCCATTATTAATTGTCACTTTAATTATGGTTCTCGTACCTTTACCAATTTCGAATCCCTGTCTCAAATATTTGTTTCTGTCCGGATTCACGTGGTTGTTCATCAATCACCAATTTTCTTTATCGATATATTGATTCTATATTGATCAATGTCCGTTTTATATATCCTTCGATGTCTACTTCTGAAATTATTTCTACTGGGACATCCGTTCCCCATTGTTCCCTAATCTGTCTTGATGACAACCCTGCTGCTGGTACTTGTTCCAGCCAATTCAATAAATGAAGATGTTCTTAGAACATCGACAAGTCTATGTCTTTAGCAAAATATTCAGCTCCTGATCCATAAAAAACTTGATGCTGCTCTATTATGCAATGTATCTAGCAATGGTCTATATCAGTGTAATGGGGCAAAGTGGATAAAATTAGCTTTCTTAAGAGAGCGAAGCTAAATAGATCTTGATTTCCACCCCTTAAGATATTGATCGCTAGCAACTGCACCAAAAAAAAAAAACCATCTACAAATTGATCTTGGCGGAGAAGAACTCTTCACATTGTTCGAAATGTTGTCAAATCCGTATCAGTGGTCTCTTTGGTAGACTTTGATGTCGTGACAGACTTCTGCAGTTCTGCTTCTGTCCGTTAACAGAGAAGCTGCTCATGCCCTGATCCTTTTTCTAAGCTGTGCTACCGCTCTCTCCTACTGAAATAGGCATTTCCAAAAATGGGGAGCACCTCTACTACTGTTTACTGTTTGCTCCAGAGAGCTGGTTATCCCTCTTATTTCAAAATTCTCTCGGGACTCGTTAAGTCCAGATCTGTAAGAAACGATTGTGGTTTCCGTCGAAAGAAGAATCAGTCAATTGCGGTAGAAACCGTCGAGTAAAGATATTATCTCTTAGGTGTACTTTGTCTGACTACCTTACAACTGTATACTTGGGATGATATTGATAAACATTGTCATTTATGGCCTGTACATCAGGATCTGATTTGTAGATCAGACGAAAATGTCCCGCCTAACTAGTACGGCAAAATACCATACTCGCCAATTTGAACATTCATCGAATTCTGTGAATTTTTGGATGGACTTGGTTCGGCAGATTCATTCAACCATTTATACCAGTTGACTCAAGTATTTGGTAATTTCCTGAAAAAATCCGCTGTGGATATAATGCTTGGCAGATATTTTTTAATTAGATGTGGCTAATATATAGTGTGCATTGTAAACGGTTAAACTATGGTTACAACTCACTACTTGTATAACAAAATATAATTGATTCCACAACGAAAGCATGATCAGTGGTTGGCATTTCGTGCATTTTAAAGGAATAGCGAATACTATTAAACAATCAGGAGGTTTCAGTTTTTAAATAATTACATAAAAAGATTATTATCTTTTTATTAAGACTATTATCTTTTCTCGATTCAACTATTTTTTAATCTGATATGCTTTATATATATCCAAAAATCTCCAACGTTGCTTCGATATTCCATCAAGTCTTCGCACTTGTCCAATTTTCCTCTTCTCATCATTTTTTACATCAGTTTAATTTGCCTCTTATTTTTTATCTTGGTGT
Source organism: Ceratosolen fusciceps (assembly GCA_018883505.1). Lineage (NCBI taxonomy): Eukaryota > Metazoa > Arthropoda > Insecta > Hymenoptera > Agaonidae > Ceratosolen > Ceratosolen fusciceps. Next base: position 7,847,498 of record RCIC01000008.1, read on the forward strand.
CTCCATAAATGATTATAATGAAATGATAAAGCAAGTCCAAGAATGCGCCAGCCACGAAGAAGAGGTGTTTCCGTTAAAAGCATACGGAAGTAAAAACTTCACGTAAATATTGTTAGAAACAAAAGCGTCTTATTAGAAGAGGAAAGAGCGGGGTTGTTTTTTTTTTTTTTAGTTATCAAAAGATAGACAATCCAATATTTGAAATTAAAAATAAAAATGTTATAGATAATAAATGCAAGGTCTCGAAGAGGAGTTTTAGAAAAAATGTCGCACGCACGTGTGCGCCCAATGTATTTGGTACACGGGGGACAGATTGAGTGGGACCAAAGAGAGCCGTAGTCACGCATGATTCTGACCCTTTATGTCTGGAAAAATGTACTTTGGAAAACGTATATTTACGATGATAAAAGTAAGGAGGAACAGCCGGACCTACACAAAAAGTAACGTTATATTACAAGACAAAACGAAAGAAAATATATTAAAACAGAACATATGTTTCATAAAAGTATTGAATTATAAAACCATAACGATATTGTTGTAGCCTTAATTTAAATTATTATTATGATTCAGGAAGGTTTTAGGGATGAGGTTGCTGGCAAATTAACGCCTTGAATTACACTAACAAAGAAATTCGTTTATTTAAGTTCCTATTCATACGAAGCGTTTAAAAAAATCCTCCTTTTCTAATGAAGGAGGAAAAAGCCCTTTACAATCACTTACTCTAAATGGCATAAAAAACCTTCCTGAGGAAGGAAGAAAAAGCCCGCTTTGTAGTTCACGCACGCGACTACTGGCCAGGCGGTTAACGAGTTAACGAGTTAACGTCGACTTAACTAGTTGTGCATTAGTTATATATATATATAATGATATATATAAGATTTTTAGATATATATAACACCACGCCAGACGAATAGGCTTTTCTTTTACGTTTAAAATACGTGAGTTTATATAGAATCGTTGCGTTATAAAGCTATCGATGGATAATTGTAACTGATGGTTGAGTCCGTGTAGTAATGAGTCCTTACAACTACTAAAAGCCGTTATTTGCAAAAATATCAAAGAAATTTATATAATATCGGTGGCTTAGCCGATGCCAGGACACACACAAAAAAAACCCTTATGACAAATTTATCACGAAAATCATAGTACGTTGACTGGCTACAGTTGAGGCTAGATCTTAACGGATATTATTTAGCCGTAGCATCATAAGTATTGTGTTATTTTCTAATTTATTGGAATTTGTTTCTTTGCGGATTAAATTATTTTCATATACTTTTTCCAGACAGGATTCACGATTGTTCGAACCTGCCTCGAACAATGGATTTTTATTTGGGAAAAAGTCTAAGACATTTTCCTAAACGCGAGTCCGAGTGAAATCACAATAATCAATTCTCTCTCCAATCAAGATGTTCTTTCGGAGCGAATTCCATTAAAAAATGCAAGAGAGAGAGAGAGAGAGAGAGCTCACCTGTATAATCAGGCAATATTAATATAAGATTATACAGTCGAAAAATGCAGTGCAGGCACAGCTTCTTACGAGTCCGATGGTTGGTTGGGCGAAAGTGAGCCTCGAGTCTTAATGCAAGAGCATATTCCGTCAACGTTAGTTAACAGTCATGGTGTCCCCATCTACCATAATTTACCGAGCAGTAGGAAGAGGCTCGAGTTCCCAAAATGAGTTCAAGATCAATTAGGATCTCAGGTTCAGGTTTAGTTAATACTTCCCAAATTCTCCAGAACCTCTCGTACGTAGTTGTAAGCTCGTACAGGTAGTGAGCGGTAGACTCACTACCACCAGATACCTTAACGGGTAAATAATATTTGGACAAGTGCCAAACGTACCAGACTTTAATTTTCCCGATGGCAGTGGGTATGCTGCACTTGGGTTAGGTAACTCGTTACCAAGGTCTGTCTGACACCTTAATCCTTATAAAAGGTAAAAACTTTTCCCACAAAGTTTCAGTCTCAGTCTCAGTATAGCGAGTTAATAATAAAAGCTTATAACAGACAAAGGTTTAATCCGACACGATAATATTAATATACGGAGCATATTTCATTCATCATGGTATAGTGATCCACGTGGTGGACAACCGACTGTACTTGGCAAAACCGAAGCGAAACCAACGTCTCTGGTTTTTTTCAATGGGCAACGGCGGCAAACAGGTTGGTAACCAGGTAGCAACACGTTGGCCAATGACTTTTCAAGCTCAACACTTCATTCTCATCAAATAGAAAGAGCATTGTCTGAGAATCATGGCGCAGTTCAGACCATTGCTTACAGCATAAACATAAAAGTTTCCTCAAACTTTTATCAACTTGTAAAACATAATTAAAAATCCTATTAAAAATATCGGCTAGAACTTTTTACTTAGTGTTTAAGACTTTCTTCTTGCCAAGTTTATTCAATTTAATTTATTCCAACTTATGATCACGATACGTCCCAAGAAACCAGCACCAGAACCTTATTACTACAGCACCTGCGTAATTCCTCATTAATTTTTTTTATGAGTTTAAATACTATGTCTATGTCTGACAATGTCTGTTATGGCTATTTCCCTCTTTATCCCTAAATTATTCTCTTATCGATATATTATTACTTGCATTAAACTGGCAAACAGAATTCAATCAACTTGTTAATGGTTAAAATTATTTTTCACCTCGTCTTTACAATAAGTACACGAATTATTCAGATAATAATACGGATTTTTACAGACTTGAGACAAAGTTTTTTTCATTAGTTCTAGGCGCAATCATAATACTTTTTTTAAGCATAATAAAAATCGAATTTTCCTTGAATATTTGAAGGGAAAAAAAATCCTTCAGCTCTTGGCGTATACAATTAATACTTAAAAGTAATTATAAGTTCATATTTTATTTAATAAAAAAATTGATTGATACAATGTTAAAATACATTTTTATAAAAGCTACTGTTTTTTATTTGATATTTTAGCTCGGGCGATAATTTTTTACAACCAGAAGCGTATGTATGATTAACAAATGACAGTCGCAAGTTTTTTTTTTTTGTTTATTCTTTTTCTTTTTCCAATACGAACTCGACTGGAGTATAATAATTAAAAATAAAAAAGATTCATCATTGCGAGTTTCGAGACAGAATATTGCTCTTGATTATTTTAAATTTGTACATTTAATCAACATTATTATATAACCGACAGATATGCTTATTAGTTTTTCTCGTAACGGTTTAAGGTAGTTGAGATAGTAAAGTAGAAAGTAATTTAGGACCATGGCTTAAGATGATGGGATCTAGTTGCTGAAACCCTTCGAAGAGATAATAAATAATTTAAGTTAAATAACTACACGGGATAAGGCGGTCTTATTATCATAGGAAAATAATAAGGATTGTATCTTTTGTTACGAAGTGGCTGTTATTGTGGATCTCTGTTTTACCCTCAGTCGGAACATTCTTCCTTCTGTTACTAATAGTTTCTTCTATTCCTTCGTTTCTAAACATGTAAATAATATAATTGATTAAATTGCCCGTTAGAGAAATATAGAATTACGCGTAACGGGAAATCGGATACCGAGAAAGGCTTTTACGCACTTGGTGTGAACTGGTTCAAGAAGAGCAGTAGCAGCAATCGTCGTTGGCGTTGAAAATAGCGTAACGAGTAAAGGATAAACGACCGAGCGACGTTCCTCGTTTTCACATAATATTACGTTCCGCGTAATTCTGTCGATTGGCTAGATCAATTATAAATAAAATAAAGAATAAAAAGTATGTGCCGCGGGTACTTTGACTATCTGCCGCCTAGTTAGCGCTCGGATCCAGCAGCCTCTATTGTTACCTGCTCTAGAACAATCTTCTAATTCATCTGCTTTCGAGGGGGGTGTCACTGTAGTTTTTTTTTTTTCTTCCATTGACGGTCGTCATATCAGTGCGAGATTCGGGTATTCGAACGCGTGTCGTAAGGTCGTAGCGTAAGATCACATAGGGGCAAGTCCAACACCGACGAGTGCTCGCGAGTCGTTGGAGGGAAGAATTTGCGCTTATCTAGGGGAATCGGTGTCGATTGCGTAAAACCTCGATTTATCCTCGATTATCATCAGTCAAGCACTTAAGGAGGCTGGCTTTTGTATAAAAATCGCCTTTGTCGGAGCGAGCGCTTGAAGCTCCCCTCTTCCACAAGGACGTGCGATGAGCTTTCAAGGGCAGATTTCGAAGTAGTCTGACGTAGCATGGGAAGGTCGAAGGAACGCAGAGGAGCTCTTGCTGTATCCGAACATCTGTAAAGTTCTTGTGCATCTGCATGCTCATCTAGAGGACTGGGACTCTCGTTGATCCTGGGCCCTGAACCAGGAGAGAGGAGAGAGGATAAGTCATTCGATGAGAGCTGTCACATTGTTACTACCTATTAGGTAGTTGTCATCGGCTCAATTCCACTATTAAATCAACATAAACTTGTTTGATCAAGATTTCAACATTTAAAGCATGGAATTACATTTTGGTCAAGCATTGATTCTTTCTCCTGCTCTTGTTACACATACCATATGCACGACCCTTCCATATGAATCTATGAGAAACATAGATTAAGAAAGACATTAAAGCTTATAAAAAATTGCAAGTTTTTATGACTGAATATTTATTTTAAATATGGGCGAACCATAGATACTCTATTTTTAATAAGAAATTTAAACTACTTATTATTAAAAAAGTAAGTTCATTCATTTTGTAATTTCTACAGTTAGATGTAAACAAACCTATGTATTACATGTGTATTTAAAAGTCAGCTTTTACTGTTTTTGTAAATTAATCTTCTCCTTATGGTTATACGTTTCCAGACATAAAAATAATGTCTTCGATAAACAGTGTTGAGTCTTTAGGAACCCTTCAGTGGGACATGATAGAGTTAGCTGGACACTTACGCCAAGAACGTCTATTTGTCAATTCTGAGCAACAGAATTTACAGGCTTTAAATGAAAAAGTAAGTAAAACGTTATAAACATCTGTAAGAATGTTCTTCAACATTCTGCCTTTCCTAATCATTATTTATAGTTAAACATAATTTATTTATTCAAATTCATGAAAAATGAGAAAAATTCAGTTGCATTATTCTTTTTTAATACCCATTATGATTAGTCTTATCAAATATACTTTTTTACTGTAATAGAGAAACTTTTTTCAAAGTACAAATAAAAACAGTGAATGAAAATGAGGTTAGAAAAAGAAAGTTTGTTATTACATGTACTTATAAGATGAAACCTGACGCAATAGTTAATTTTTTTCTTACACATTTTGGAAATTAAAAAATTTATGTCAATATAAAAATTTTTAAAATTTCTAATTATGAATGGATCCTTAGGTTATGAGCTAATTTTTTAAACAAATTCTTATATAATGCCTACAATCTTTTTAATTTTTTTTAATTATATTTATGTTCACTACATTTATGTTCACGCAAATAAATTAGGGAATTAAGATAATTATATTAATTCTCCATATGGTTCAGTTAAATTCTTATTCTTTCATTACCCATCTATTACAAATTACAAATAATGATATAAATAGTAAGCGTGTAAAGTGTAAATAAAAATTAAAACAAAGTAGGTTATATATATTGTAAAGGAAAATTGACCACCTTAATAAATAAATTATTAAGTATAGTGTAAATTAAACACATATTACTTGTAAACTTGCAGGTACTATATTTGTCTGCAAATTTAGCACAACAAGCTTGGATTACAGGCCCAACAGAGAGTAAATTTAAATCGTTTAATTGTATCCAGACCCGATTGTACACCAGCATCTTGCTGTCAAAGGGCAAATATTTTAGAAAATTCTCGATTCATTGACGCATTTAAGCAATTAAATCATCAGCCATGTATCGCATACGGAGAATTTTTATCTTCTTTGCGTACGTCAGTAAAACTTCTTGCTTCTTGTTTGGTTGAAGGAGATAAAATTGTGCCAGAGATGATGCAAAATATCATTCAATCTCTCGCTAGTGGACTTTATGGTAGCTGCTTATTACCGGAGGATAAAATATTAGTTTTGAAGCTTTTGAGGCATCTAATGCTTTTACAAATAGTCCCATCTGATAATCCTAGAAGACTGTTACGACATGGAACTTGTGCATTTTCAAGATTTTATTCTGTTTTTCACGAAAGCCTTTTCTCAGCCAAATTATTCCTAACTGCTGCTTTAAATGGGCCAATTATGCAATTATTAATGGAGGATGAAATGTTCCTTGATATTGATCCAGATAAAGCAACCGTACGATTTCCGCCTAATGAAAAATTAAAGAAATTTGGCAAGGAAGGGACTGTAGAGTACCAAACTAAATTACAACGATACAGACATTGGACAGTAAGTTATTTATGATTATTACATTAATTTCTAATTTAAACTTTATTCAAGTATTTCTTGAGCTTTATAATTTTATTATTATACGAAAATCTCATTTAAATAATTATCCTATTGTAATAAAAAAGATTATAAATTGTTACAACTACAGTTACATATAAGTGTGAATGTTTTATTTCTTTCAATGCTACACTATTTAAGTTTTTAAATTTTCTTTATAAAACATACCTAGAAGAGAGGATCACTTAATTTATTAACTGATTTGAAAATAGAGTTACTTATAAATATAACATGCGCATGGAAATAAATAGAATGATTTATTGTCTGCAGGTGAATTCATTGGTGCGCATAACTCAGAGATTTATTGTCAGTATAAAGGAGAATATGCATTGCTTTCCAACATGCGTCTGCTGGTTAGTAAGACAGATGGCTGGCCTGCTTAATAAGACAGGCAACGTCGATCCCAAGGAGATACATGCCATGTGCACCGACCTTGTCTTCACGTATTTCATCTGTCCTGCCATCGTGAATCCGGAACCATATGGGATAACGGACGCACCCATAAGCTACGTCGCACGATTCAATCTCATGCAAGTTGGACAGATATTACAGATGCTTTCGCTTATTAAGTATCAGAGCATCGACCCCAAGGTGAATACACTCCCCTTGAAATAGAAACCAAATGCATTTATGTTTACTTTGTGAAAAGAATAAGCTTGATTGAAAAAGAAAAAAAGGAGACGCAGCGTACCCATTCTATTTACGCAATGTTTCCCATTGAATAGTTTCTTACGGTATGTGTATATCTATGTAATAGATATATACATATATATATATATATGATATTTTCTTAGTCTGGTTCTACGACAATGGACGGAATATTTTTAAATGAAAGCGATTGTAAAGAAATTAATTATTATTATTTGCATTAATGAGTAAGTAAGTCCAGACGGCTTATCGCCCGATTTTTCTAATGAATTCCATTGCCCAGGTAATGGATCTCTACCGGAGATTCGAGCGAGACTCGGTATCTTCCATACTGGACGCAATGCTGGACGGGGCGATGGACGAGCTCGAGGAGGAGCCGAGCATCATCGACGCGAATAAATTACAAGGGCTGTCGAGGTCAGCGGCCTTGTTTACAGAGTCCGAGCTAAACAATCTAGTATTGTTCCTGCAATCGATTAACAACGCGGCGACGAGCAACAAGGAGGAAGTCGATAACGTATTCGTTCCGTCGGCGGCCACCAGCTCCTGCGATTACAAGCAACTCAATCAAATGCTCGCGCAATTGCCCTCCACCGTTCACAGCGCCAACAAGGCCACGAGCAACGCATCCCCCGAGACGCCTAATAAAAAGAGCAGCATATTAGGCAAAGGTGACGTTGACGATGACGATGACGTTGACGATGACGTTGACGATGACGATGGCTTTGCGCAGCAAAGCAAAGTAGTAGTCCTTCAATTTAAGACTTACCTGCCTCTTTCCCATTTTTAATGTCCATGCGAATCAGGTTAATTTCTACTGAATTTTCAAGTAATCGACAGTCGTTGAATTCAATTCATTCGTATTCAATAATTACTTTTACAAAGACTTTATCGGTAAGAGAGGAAATACGATCTCCGTCGATTTAACAAATTCGATTTCATTGCAGTGAGTAGAAACCGAGGACCGCGCGTCTCTGGTAACAACGCCGTGTCGGATACAGGAGACGACACGAATGCTGCATCAGGCCCTGAAGATGATTCGTCTGATAAAAGCCCATTGGGAGTATTGATAATACCGTTCGGACTTACGGTCGGTGAATCAGTTGGACTTTTAAGTGAACAAAAGGTACAATAAACTACGTATCTACGAACACTTAATTTTTCCCATGCACTTTTCTTATACCTGGCATTTGTTAGATCGTTGTTAGATCGTTTAAAAGAAGAAGAAGAAGAAGATGAAGAAGAAGATGAAGAAGAAAAAAAGACGCTTTAATGATGTTGGTCGTTTATATTTTAGGTTCTGTGTATGCAGAGAAATATGGGATCGGAGTCCATGACGATAAATCTTTCGGAGGATCTCACCAATGGCCATAATTGCAATCAAGAATCGAATGGCGACAGAATCGAAACTCAAGAAAAACGCACTCGCTTCTCATTGTCCCACGATGAAGGTAACGAGGAGGCCCGTATCGGGTTATTTGTCCGTGCATCGGCTCAAGAGAATCGTATCCCTATAATTGACATCAAAACCCTTTTTTGTCTTTCAGTGCTTTTCGAAGGATCTATAGGCAACACCTCGGATAATTTAGAAGCTGTATCCGAGGCGGCCTCGAATCATAGTGTCGCCTCGTCCTTGGAACTCGAAACCGAAGATCAGAATGACAATTTATCGGATATGATATCAGCGAACGTGTCGGGGAGAGGAACGCCAAACATCTCTGGTACATTTTATTAAGCAATGAATTTTCACGTATTGTAAAATTCCCAAGCTATCGTTTATATGAAATTACTCGGTGTGTGCGCAGGTCGGGACACCCCGTCGTCACAAATTACAGAGGGCGATGACGTTCGAAGCACAAATGATACCCGACGTATCGATCTCGCCCCACCGAACATATCCGCTAAGCAAAGTCGATCGGAAATTGATGATAAATTTTGTAAATTCGAAATTAAGAAGCTCATGGAAGGTAGGCTATTGATTAATTATTAATCTCCGCTTCTGTAAAATATCCAACAACTAATCAGTAAAATATATGACACATAAAGTGCGAATGCACACATGCGTATGAAACGAAGTTGCATCACGTGAAATAAATAAATAAACAAACAAGAAAAAAAGTATTTAATATTTGGAAAATAGAGACAACAACGGGTATGTGTATAAATGACATTGTTACAGGTGACGAAACGATTTCATTGATTTCGGAGACATGGTCAACCGATGTTCTCGCTTCCGATAGCGAATTGTTGGAACAGCACGAGCGAATTCCTTTTATTCCACCCCCAGAACAGCCAGCCCCGCCACCCTCGACAGTCATCGAACCCGTAACGGTAAATCTTGACATGAGCGAGACAGCCTCCGAAGCTTGGAGTACCGACGTCCTGGCTAGCGATTCCGAGAGGATGACGGAAATCGACACCGACGACACCGCCAGCGTAGCAAGGTATGCCTGCGAGGTCCTCGCAGTCTGAGCTAATAAGAAGACAATGTTCGTCAAATTATTTTCAGATCTGACGATACAGCGAGGTCAGAAATCGAAAGTCGGGGTGAGCCAGAAGGTGGGGACGACACACCGCCGCCAGTAAATCAACGTAAGAATATTATTACATTAGAATGTTCAATTTAATTTTTATTATCGGAAAACATAAATTACGCGACTCGGTGCAACTCCTTGGGCTTTAAATGTATTTCGAAACTAAAAAAAGCGTTTGGGTGGACCCCCCTCCCCTCCCCTCCCCCACTGCCCCTTATGCGACACGTAAATCGAATGTTTAGTGATGGAAAATCCCGGGACGTTGTTCCGGCCGATCCGGGACGACCCCCAGTCGACAATGAGGATGCCGTCGTCGCCGCCGACGCCGCTCTCGCCCTCGTCGAATCTAGCGAGCCGCGGTAACGCGAAGCTCGATCCCCGGTCAGGCGGCGTCGCCTTCGTCGACAACAACGCCAACAGTATTAACGGCACCGTCTACGGGAAGACCGGCACCGAGGAGGGGCCACAAGACCCCGGCACGGGGCACCATCACATCGGCGCCGCGGCCGTCGCACCCGCCCTTCTTCTCGCCAACCACATCAATGCCCCGACGGTGACCTTGAATCGCAAGTTACGCAACGGGGACGCCAAGACGGTAAATGTCAAAGGACCGTCGGTCTCCGTGCTAATAATACAGATTGCGTGCGCTTGTGTGCCCAGGGCCTCGGTGAGCTGATATCGAGCAACGGGGACGTGGTAGTGAGGCTGAGCACGACGAGCCTGACGTCGAGCAGCAGCTCCGGCTCCGAGTCCCGTGTCCCGAAGATCGGCGGCCAGCCGGGGGGTGAGAGCTCGAGCCAAGTGTCGGTAACGGCGCCGAGCAGCAACAGCAGCACCGACGTTACCGACAGCGCCAGGGAGCCGGGCTGCCCGAAGCCGTCGAGCTCGACGGGCGCCATCCCCAAGAGCATCAGCTTCGACATGACCGCCGAGCGGGGCGACAAGGAGTTGCTGGACGACGAGCAGAAGGCCAAGCGTGGCTTCTTCGGCAAGCTCAAGATGTCGCTGAGGAACCGCAGGGGCAAGTCCCTCAGGGGCCCGGACGAGCTCAGCAGGTGCTACGAGCGCGGGCTCAGCGACTCCGGGAACGTCGACGGAAGCTTGTCCGCCAGCGACAGCAGGCACAGGCTGCGCAGAATCATGTCCGATGACGCGACCTCGACCTGCAGCCTAAACAGCGGTGAGTGCCCAATAATAAACCCGACGATGAAAACAACTCGCCTCCCCGTCGCTCATAATGCTATATAAAATACGCGCGTGTGCGTGCGTGTGTGCTTTATTGTATAACGGCTCGTAGACACGACGGATGATATATTGGCAAAGTACAGAAGGAAACCGAGCGCGAACAGCGACACGGCCTCCGTCGAGAGCACGCAATCGAGAACGAAGGAAGTGGAGGACGAGAGGCTCTTCATAGACCCGAACAACGTCGAGTTGTCCTTTGCGTTCGCTGACGCCAAGCGAAAGCTGAGGATGGTCCTGAGTACGGCGGACCTGCAGCACGTACCCTGGACAAATATCTCAGAGGTGAAGGTTATTCAAGATGACATTACGAAATTACTAATCCACCACTGTAACACGAAATGACATTAAGATAAACTTTCCTAATGCTTAATTTAGATAATATATTTAAAACAGAGAAATTCGTGGATACAAAAAGAGAACGAATTAGTCGCCTTCCTCCAGCTTCAGTTGGCTGAAGCGATAAACTTACAGGATCGAGCGTTGATCGCTCATCTACACGAGACCTTGCGTTGCGTCAGATTATTCAACGAGGACGGCTGCAGGAAATTATTCAAGTCCCTCGGGGACGATTACCAAAAGCGCTCGCCCTACATTGCTTACTTAATCAGATGCAGGCAGGGCTTGCTGTCGACGATGGCCCACCTGGATCGGTAAATATTAATCCCCGTTGCGTCCTCATTGCGGGCCGACGGATCGATCACGGATCGACCACCGATCGACCACCGATCGACCACCGATCGAACCCCCGTATAATTAATTACCCTCGTCGTGTTACAGGCTCGGGGAGCGAGTAAAGTGTGATCGGGACGCTGTAAATAGCCACTTGGTCTCGGTGTGCGTCAGAGTATTCCTCGAGAAGCGGGACTTGCATCTCCAGAGATTCTGCGAGGAGTTTAAGAAGCTGACCGTCGCCGACGAGAAAAAAGATCTGGTGGATAATTTCTTAAACAAATTGCACACGGAAATGGAAAACGATCCCATATGGCAAGGTAAAAGGAATACGTTCTTAAACAACCCTTTGTAATTACCCTTTATTTATTACGCGGCAGAGAGAGAGGGAGAGAGAGAGAGAGAGAGAAATTCGCTTCCTTTGAACAGGAGATCCACCGGATATTGTATAAATGGTGTAAAAGGTCAACCGGATTTGTTTATATTGTCATAGATCATAGCATTGAAAGATCGGTAGTGCCGTAATCGATATTTAAAGAACGATAATACGTAGGTGAAGAGCTGCCGATAATGTCCTTGTGATCTGTGTGATTTAGCGGCGAGCAGCGGACAATTGGAGCTGGCGAGGACGGTGGTCGAGCGGACCCTCATGGCCGCCGTGTACCAGAACGCGCTCTATCCAAACGGGGACGGGGACATTCACCGGGACCACGTCTTCCACGACCATATAAAGAAGATAGCGAAGCTCGTTACGCCGAACCATAAAGATCTGCGCATACCGAAGATCTATCATTACGAGTGCCCGTGGCCTTGGGCCCAAGCCGAGCTCACCGTCATATCCGCCTACAAAACGCCCTGCGACAAAATGCAGTGCGTTTTCCGCTGCACGACGACCATAATGAACCTCCTGTCAATGGCCTCGGAGCGCGGGATCCCGGCCGCCGACGATCTCATTCCCGTACTCGTCTACGTCATTATAAAGGTAACAATAGTGCAGCTCGGTTACCGTGGCTCCCGTTCTCTGAATGCCACGTCGTCCTCCCGGCAACATTTATAAACGAACATTTATTACGATCGCGACGATGATCGTCCTTTGGCTTGTTTTTTTCTTTTAGACGAATCCACCCTCGCTGCTATCGACAATACAATACGTCAACAGTTTCTATGGGAACCGGATGGAGGGCGAAGAACAATATTGGTGGACCCAGTTTTGCTCGGCTGTCGAGTTCATAAAAACCATGGATTAATATTTTTCGAATTAAGATTTTTAATATTACGTTGCAAATATAATTGAAATTAATATTATCAGTAGTGATTAATGATGTATTGTGTAAAGAGATCTAAATATTGATGCTTGAGATGATGAAATGTGGTTTCGCTTCGAAACTAAACGATATTTTGTAATAATATATTGAAAAGGATATAATTTTAAGATCATGGCCGGCGTATTTGCTTCAACAATAGCTTTTCCCCAGAGATAATACTTTTACTTTTTCTTCACTCATTCGGTATACGAAGTTTAAGACATTATTACCCTTTATTAATAATAATTAGAGAAGGAGGCATGTATCCGAAAAGAAATTTATATTTCGATAATCAATGCAAATGTGCTGTACATCTTCTAGTTATACGAAACGAAAAAATATACATAAAATATAAGGATAATGGTAGATTAATGGAAAAGGGCGAGGAATACACACACACACACACACACACTATTATCGTGCATTAGAGATATAAAAGAAAAATTATACTTTTCATCCTAAATTTTGAGTAAATCGATCTATTTTTCGAAAATTACGAGATACGTAAATATTACTCATTATTTTAAAATGTTTTATATAGATATTCTTAACAGTAACAACATTCAAATGTCAAAATTTTTTTTTTTTTTTTTTTTTTTTTCAAAGTTTATATAAATTTTTTCAATTTTTTTATTTTTTTTTATTTTTTAATACGTTGATGTTAATCATCAATATATATATATATATATATATGTAATGCGAAAATTGAATGAAAGTGGAATAAGAATTTGAAAACGAGATGAATAAAATTCTATAGAGATTTATATATTATGAAGAAGTGATTTACAAGAAGAAAAAGGATACAGACATTCGTAGATTATTTTTAAATAACTAATTTTTATTTCTAATCGATGCCGTTATACCTAAAAGTGAATGATAGATCGAAAATCTTTAATACAGGATAATTAGAGATAATAATGTAGTAAGAAACGTTCTTTGAAAGTTCAAAAATATTTAAAATAAGAAAAACAAAACAAAAAAAAACAAAAAAAAAGAAGAAAATTAAAAAAAAGTATAAATACCTGTACAACTAAGAAAAGAAAATCTGTTGAAGGACGGTTAAGTTGGGCAAGGGTAATAAAATCTTGTGCCAATCGTCGACGAATGTTTAAATATTTCGAGCTACGTTATTGTTTAGAAATGGAAACTTAAAATTGATATTATATATAAAATATTATAATTATAATTTAATGTTTATAGATGAATTATTCGAGAGAAGCCCAAAGTATTTATGCAATAAAAAAAAATTACCAATAAATAATACATCAGTTCTGTATGATTTCGGTGTATATTTAACATTCTTACAATGCGCTTGTATGCACGTCATATCGTATGTCCTGAGAAGTGGTTAAACATTCCAACAAACGTTAACAATATAATAAATATGTGGTTTGTAACGATCACTTAAAAATAAAACACGAATAATGATTATCCTCTTTAAATTATTAAACATGATTTAATGCTTTAAGCTTTTGAAAACACGTTTCCAGTTATAATATAATCTTTAAACAAAATTATAATGTAAAACTAGAGTATAATTTTTAATTTACTATAAATCATTATTTTTATATTGATAAATGATAAAAGGATTTGTGAGTATAATAAATGATTGAAATTTGAATGGTATGTGATTATTTGAAAAATTTTAACTCGACACAATTTACTTGTACATTGCATTATGCAAATGAATTGCGACAGAGAGAGAGAGAGAGAGATTTTTTTATTATTAATCATTGAGGAACGAAATCGTGAATCCAAATTGGCAATATAAATTATAAAAAATGTGCGTGTGACGATAGGTGAGTGAAAGCATTGCCTTAAATCATTGGAACAATGGAGTCTTGGAGTGAATTTGATACAATCGAGGATGTTAAAAGCTTACGAAGAAAATCGTATAAAAAGCTGCCGATGATCATAACGTGTAATTTGAAAGACATGAAATTTTAATATGTAATAGAGGAAAGAAAAAATAATTCGCATCCCGCGGCGGCATAAAGCGGATGAAACTAATTATACGACTGCGTGTAAAATTCGCGAATAGAGGGGGCGCTCGCGTAGCTATTAATCCCCTCCCCCCTCTCTCCAGCCAGCCAGACAGCACCTCGAATGCTAATTGCTCGATCATTCTATGTTCGAGCGTAAGATCGTAGCTAGACAACTACGTGCTCGGGGAGGAAGCTTCTCGTCGTCTTCTGGTTCTTACCGGCTCTTACCGGTCTCAAACTCTTTCAATAAATAAAAGGTAGATAGATAGATAGAGAGAAAGAGAGAGAGTGGCGAGGGGGGGGGAGGGCAAAAACAACGTAGCGGAAATATTTCAAAAGTAAAAAATCTGCGACTCTGTACCGAGATTAGGCGATATTTTTTTTTTTGTTTTTATACAATGTCATCGTCGATTAGCAACAATCGTAGCGGCGACGGTAGGGGATGGATTGATAGACAAATAAAACTAATCCGGTCGGAGTGGGCGGGGGTGGGCAGGGATGCAGTGGGGGCTGTAAAGGCGACGGAATCCGCATGCCTCCTCGTATAGTCGAATGCGTGCGGTGCATATAAAATTTCTGTCCTCTCGTCAGATTAATACTTATTTGTTATCGATAGAGTGCCATGTGCTTTATTGAAAGATTCATCATTCGCCATACATAATTGTTTAATAATTGTCGAAATATATCAATAATATATTCAGTATATAAAGGAGCATTCAGCAAGGAAAGAAACAACATATGCTTGTCACCTAAAAATGACGATACATTTATTTTTTCATTCTGCCTCTTTTCTCAATGATCAATGCAATCTCTAGGTCACCGGAAATACAAGTATGCTTCATCTATTTTTCACGGGCATCATCACGATGATCACCGCCGCCAGCATACCATCCATCGCTCACCATCGATCAATTTTCTCACATTTTTAAATAATAATCGTAAATATTAATTAATTAATTAATTAATTAATTAATAATGTAATATTCAATAGTTACAATAATAATAGTAATAATAATAAACAATTAATTTAATTTACCAATCAATCAATCAATAATAATAATAATAGTAATAGTAGTAATAGTAGTAATAGTAGTAGTAGTAGTAATAAAGTACTATGGAGGAATTCCTGTTCATTTCATTAAATTTAATAATTATATATAATATATATTACATATATATTATGACTGAATCACCGACACATGTAATTTACTTATTATTCGGTGTTTACTTTGCATTCATTGAAACGTTCATTTCTTTTCATTTTATTTATTTATTTATTTATTTTTTTTTTTAAGTAAACGACGCGTTTTAGAGCCCCCGCCCCTTTAAGCTTGAAGGGGTGGGGGGACGTTAAATCGCACGCGCAGCAAGTCTTTCATCAATATAATCCACTTGCATCAACATACATGACGACATACATCCCTAGGAAGTGCACCAATCAGATTCAAATGTTTTTATTTATTTATTTTTTTTCAATATTTTATTATTATTATTTCTTTCTCTTAAATCTCATTCTCGCAGCTACATGTACGCGCGCGTGCACTCTCTCTCTCTCTCTCTCTCTACTTCGTTTATCTAGCAGACTCCCGCGCACACTGACTTTCACACTCTTACAATCCGTTCCGTGATTTTACGAAAAGTGGTGTCGACGTTATTACTAATCCATTGTTCTCAGCTGTTACTCCATTTTACCCATTAATTAATTAATTAATTAATCAATTCATTTATTTGCTCGTTTAATTTAATTATAATTTTTTTTTTTTAATTCGCCCGATCGCGTCTTTTAAATATTCTTGTTCACTCTCTCGTATCGAAGAAAATAAAAAAAAAAAAATAAATAAATAAAAAGAACACACACAAGGACGACAAGTAAGGGAACGAGCGCTCCGTCCCTCTTTGCTCTCATTTTATTTATTTATTTTTACTTCTTTTCATTTATTTAGAATATTCGAGAAAAACCTTCAATATAGGAATGCCGAGGGTTCGATCTAGATATCATTTATTTTTCCCGTTAACTTTATATACGAAATTACCGCTATCTAAGTTTCAATCGAAGAAGTGAAGGAAACGATTTTTATAACATATGCGTAAAGGCAACCGACAGACAAGATTTGCGAACCGAGTGCTTTTGCCATTCATTAGCTTTTCTTTTTCTTTTTGCTTACTTGCTTACTTGCTTGTTGGTTAGTTAGTTAGTTAATTATTTAGTTAGTTAGTTAGTTTGTTTGTTTGCTTGTTTGCTTGTTTTTGTTTATATTCGATCGAGCTCCACGAAACTTTGACAAGGGAAACACTTTTCATTGTTGTTTTTTTTTCTTTTTCTTTTTTTAAAGTCGAAATCTAAAATGAAGATGGAAGAACTTCGACTTTTCGATGTTTACATGCGTCTCCTGAATTTATATGCTTGAAAACATGCTCCGTGCGCCTCTCGGCACCAAAATTCACATATAAATGTCAGCTCCTACCAAACTTGTCAGGCTTCGCACTGCTCCTCCTCCTCCTCCTCCTCCTCCTCCTCCTCATCCTCTTCGGCTTAACAAGAACTTCCCAATAGCTTGCCGATACGACATTTTATTATATACTCTTTTCTTTCTATCTTTTTTTTTTCCTTTTACATTTCTCATCGTGCTTTATTTATATAAATTAAATTACCAGACACTACACTCTCTATAATTTAGGATATCCTTATGAAATATCGAGCGGATCCGTTTGAAATTTTATTTTATTAATAATTTATTTTAATCTTCACTTTTCAAAATTATTAAAAATCCTACGCAAGCATCGTTACAACAATGTGGTGGCATGTGTATTGAAACGAATAACTTGAGCGATAGAATGATGTGTGTATAAATGTGTGTTTGTGTTTGCATGTGCGTGCACGTGTGCGCGCACGCGTTACGTGTTTATATACATGTACATGTATGTGTAAGACTTAAAAATTTATTGTATTTGCATGCTCAACGAACGAATAACAAAATCTAACTTAAAATCATAGACGTACATTTCACATTTATCAGTAATTTTCGTTAACTGTTTTAATATCATATTCGCAAGTGCATTTTCTTTAAAAATTTTCTCTTTTAAATTACAAGCGTGAGGTGTTTAAGCGAATGCAGGTTTCGGAAAGCTCGATATGTATAGCAATAATAATAATTAATAATAATAATAATAATAATAATATTAATAATAATAATAATAATTATAATAATAGTAATAATAACAGTAATGGGAGGACTTAATCCTAATTTACTTCAATATGCATTATATTTATTTAAAAAAATTACACTGCCTTTGAACAAAATTTGATGAATGTCACAAACACGATTTCATTTCTCTCTTTACACCCAACTCGTGTATATTATACTTTTGATACACTTTGTTACTTTTCATAATTTTTTTGTTTATCTAAGACGTGATTTTTTTTTTACTTATTTATTTATTTATTTTTTTGCTTCTCATTTAATAGCAATGACTCATATCCGACCTACGACTGAGAAAGCGCATCAAACTTTATTCAAAGAAACGTGCAGGAAAAATCTACTATACTATATTCACTTTTTATTTAATTTACGATTTAACTTGACGCGCCCATTTCTTCATGCCCTTTCTTTTCCATTAAATACGATTTGACTCGTTAAAAATAGGAGAATTAGGAAAGAGCAGCGAGGGAATTGGGTGAGTAAAGTCGGAAAGGAAAGCGGAAATGCAAAGTTTTCGTTTGAATTGTTGTTGTTGTTGTTGTTATTGTTATTGTTGTAGATATTGTAGTTGTAGTTTTTTGCGTGCCCTCGTGCGATACACATTGACTCGAATTTTTTTTCCAATTCTTTTATCGTTTTAAAAGTTTGTTTGTTTGTTTCTTTTTTTCTTATTTTGTTATTCTTATCGTTTGCAAATAAAAGCATATTGACGACACATTTGTTAACAAGTGTGTGCTTACATGTATGTGCACATACTTGTTAAGAAAAATGACCGATTGATATTTTAACTTGTTATCTTTGTTGCTGGTAGACTCTGAATTAAATAATATTTATTTCCCTTATTACTTATCGTAAACGACGATTAATACATGTCGAACGGGACAGTAACATCTCGTGTTCAAGACTCCTTTACATCCTGATACAAGACTTTTTTCCACTTTTTTGGTTGAGACGTTTTTTCATTTATGGTTTTTTTTTTTTTAATTATTTATCGCTTGATTCTTCAATTTTTTTTTTTTTAGTACGTCAACACCACTCTAAATCGCGAGTTTTCCCAAGCACATTAGTTAATTCACTTTGATGTCATCATTGTGACGAATTCTGCAACAAAAAATCGAACGACGTGCATTAGTAATTATTAGTTAGTCATCGTGCGCAGTTGAATGCTGATGTGCTAACGCTAACGTTAACGTCAGTCTCACCTTCATAATTAACTTGTCCATCGCCATCGATGTCCGCTTCCCGAATCATCTCATCGACTTCTTCATCGGTCAGTTTTTCCCCAAGATTTGTCATGACGTGTCTCAATTCGGCTGCCGATATGAAACCGTTGCCATCCTTATCAAACACCCTAAAGGCCTCTCGGATCTCCTCCTCGCTGTCCGTGTCCTTCATCTTGCGCGCCATCATGGTCAAGAACTCGGGGAAGTCGATTGTGCCATTGCCTGAAAGCCAATATTATGCATTTTATCAATTGCTCTTATTAACAATATTCAATCTTTGCCGCTGCTCTCACTATAATCGGAGCTCGTGCCTCGCATTCGAGATTCATTATGACCGTTGCTTCGCGATAATTTATATATCAATATTTTTTTGCTTACAATTACATTGGGCTTATTGGGAATTCGATAAATTGACCGGACAAATTTTATCGGCGGATTTTATTTTCTCCGTTGCAAAAGAAAACATTTTACTATATTAAATTCAGACTTTTCGACTTCTTATATAATAATAACCCCAAACTTTTATGCTTCTATGAAATTTTTTATAGATTTCCAACTAGATTGCGCTTCGCATGCTCCGTTAAGATCATTTCATCTACTTCTTTTTTTTTTTTTCGTTACTACAATAAAGTATATTTAATTAGAGATTATTTTGAAAGGAACGTGTTTGTTACATGCGTTGCTGAAAAGCCAGTAATACCGATAATTTGTATGCATCAATTAATTCACGCATCAATCACGGGATTTAATCCTCTGTCAGGAACCTGAATATGTATTAATTATAAAATTTGCAATCGCGTGGCTTGACATTCAATAATTCTTGTGATAAGAAGGAGAGGATAAAAGTATTCTCGTTGCCATTGAATGCATTACATCCGCCAAAGTACTACTACCATTATAGATCGAGCACCGTTTAATCGAAATCAATTATTCAATGCTTAATGTTTAAGAAAAAGCCGCAACATTCTCACTGGAATAACGGGACATTAGTCACAATAAACAATGACATCATTCTTCTTTTAGCCGTTACGTTATTTATAAGCTCAGATTGAATTATACAAAACGGCTAATTGTTTATTGCTGCGAGGCAATGTAATTAGGGGGAAAAAAAAAGAAAAAGAAAAAAAAAATTCAAAAAACCAAACTGTATACTTTGATCTTTCGAACGTTTGTTAACAAGTGCTAAAAACGTTGATCTTAATAATAGTATGAGCTTTATAGTATGGTTATTTGAATACTTGGAACATCATGTCTCTCTCAAAGCGAACCGACGACTTTAGTAATATTAGTTTAATTGTCTCGTAAACCAAGCCCATGTTTTTATCTAAAATCCCCAACAATCCGGCATTCTATAAATACGTTTATGAGCTTATTTCAATAATTCAATTGAATTATATATTGTAAATATTATAAATTGCATAAAATACTCGAATAGATTTGAGCGCTCGAGAATGAATTGCTTTTTAAAACCGCATCGACAAAATTAAATACGAAACAGAAAACATATGTATATATATATATATATACATATCACATGTACACACGCTCCATACACATACGCGCGCGCGCGCGCGCGTATAAGATATCGCGGGGAAATGTCATTTTTCAAAAATAGAAAGTAAGTTAACTGTTGGATATGAGACAAGAGTTTGATCCACTCGTGTCGCCCTTAATTTTCAAAGCGCGCGCGCGCTTTCATTCGTCATTAGAAAAACGTGTATTGTCAATTAATGTCAGGAGCTGAAGTATGAAATTATTGTCCTTCGGATATCTTTGGAGGGAAGCCGGAGGCGCCCTGGTTACCGTCGACAGGCGTTATCATTGGCGATCCGAGGACAAAAACTTGGGTCGGAAACATTCAAACGGATTATCGGGATTATTGGGATAATAGGGATTATGGGGATTATAGGTATTATAGGGATTGTAGGGTTGGGGGTGGTAGTAGATGACGATGATGATGGATTAGGTTTTAATTAGAAATTAATTAATTGGGTCTCTCACCGTCGGCGTCAACCTCATTGATCATATCCTGCAATTCGGCTTCTGTGGGATTCTGTCCAAGAGAGCGCATCACCGTGCCCAATTCCTTGGTGGTGATGGTGCCGTCCCCGTCTTTGTCGAACAGCGAGAACGCCTCCTTGAACTCTGCGATCTGCTCCTCCGTAAGTTGGTCAGCCTGTAATTAGTCAAAGGAAAAACAAAACAATTCCCATTAGTGAAGCTCTGCCCGGAACAATAAACATAGTATATTGGAGCTCGGCGGGTGGGCCGGGGTGAGGGGAAAACGAATGGGGGGGACGCTATAAACACTGGTGGCACACTACGGGGGTAATTAAGTGCCTCACGCAATTGGATTCTCAGCGGGGATGTCGGCAACGACTACGATGCATAATACGAGGAATCGACGTATGCCTTCCACGGCCACCCCACCCCGCCCCCATGAACCATTGCGTATCGACGTCTACTAATTGCTCGACGATGAAAATCAGCCGAATAGGTGTGAACATGTGTACCTGCTCGGTTTATGGCCTTTTTCTCGCTTCTCCCTTACAGTCAGAAGAATCCCCCGAGCCACTTCACTTTACCCATTCGCCTCGAAGGATAAAGTTCCGCCACAGATTTCGTTAGGCCGCATCATCATCATCATCATCATCATCATCATCATCATTATTATTATTATTATTACTATTATTACCAATAGTGTTTAATAAACATTAATTGGCTCTTAAGAATTTCTTGGATAGAAAGAGAAAACAATCGATCTGCTTAGAGGAAGGATTTCACTCTCCCGAGAGCAGCATAATTAATGGAAATTCAGGAAAAACATCACCCCCCCCTTTATTTCGAATATTAAGAGACTTTTTTCTACAACGACAGGATGACTCGCGCGATTATCGAACAATTATCGCTAAATTAATTACTTGAGTAATTAATGCGCATGGTATGCGATAAATCAAAGGTAAAAAATAAAATCCAGCCTTTGTTTATTAATTATTATAGCGAAAATGCAAACGCGTAGCATGGAATAATAAGGGATTAAAGGCAATGACTACGGTAGGCTAATCAACATCTATTGTCATGCACTGTTTTTTCCCCCTTACCACTCCTTACCGCTCCTTTCCCGCAAGTCGCTTCATAATATTTACGTAACAATTAATTAATAACGCCAATCAATAGGCCGGGTATCAAATGTCCCTTCAACATTAACCAGAACAATCGGCTAAAAATAACAAATACTCGTGTTATAGACTAAAATTAAAAAAAAAAAGAAAAATTATGCGAAACTCGTATTACCTAACTGGAACGGTGCCACTAAACCTCGGAATCGGGCTAATCATAAAAATATTTACTTTTTCAAGGAAGAATATACCAATAAAAAATTTAATAAGCACGAGCTAAGTCACTCACTTGGCCTTTACGCTATTGTAATACTAAAGCAGAGGAATTATAAGTTTATCGTTAAACTCGAAATTTATATCCACGTTAACTTGGCACGCATACTTTTTAACAATCGTCGCTTTATTAATTTCGTATCTAATATCGCTGAGATTTATTAAAAAAAAAAAAAAAAAAAAAAAAAAAAAAAAAAACAACAACAAAAAAATAACATGGAAAAAAAGTTCCTTCATAAAAACCCGACGCGCAATAACTTTTACAAAGTAAAATGCTACATGTACGTGTCGTCGTGTTTATTGTACACGTATTAATTAAAGCTTTAAGAAAATATAAGAATAATAATAACGAATAATAGAAAGCCGGTTTTAATAGGGAGCGATATTTAGCGAGACAGAACGTATACGTGTATAAAAAAAAAATGCAATTGCGAGCAGGGTTGAATGGAAAAAAATGAAAAGAAAATACAGCCTCGGAAAGAGAGAGAGGTATAGGGTTTATGGGGAATAATTTTTTATACACAAAGTTAAGCGTTTAGCCGAATACACACCTACATTGCAATAGCGTTTATCTGTGTTTACATCATCAATATGAGAGAATTTCTCTAAACATTGGAACGTTATTTTTATTGATTGCCTCCCTCCCTCCCGCCCCCACCTCCCTCCCCCAGCATATGCGCGTACGTGTGTTTATGTATACATAATATCACGTATTTCTTTCAAAACAGCCATATATCATTTTAGCAGAGGAAAGTCAGGAGAGATTGTATTTCATTAAAATATGCCAACGAAATCAATTTGGAGCGCCGTTTACATATAATTTTACAGCGGCAATTTGAGAAATATATAAGTCGTCGGCTATCGAGAGAAATGAATTTCGGTATTAATAACGTCGCTCGACTCATTCGATCGGCGATTAACACACTGGCTTAAAAATCCTATACGCAACTGCTACGACCGCTGCTACTGCTACTACTACTGCTGCTGCTGCTACTACTACTGCTGCTGCTGCTACTACTACTACTACCACCTACGACGCAACTCATACTCATGGCTTGAGAATTGCCGAAATCGCTCGCTTCGTTGCTACCGCTAACCGAACTGGCAACCAAAACTATCGATTTCCTTCCTGCATTCTAAAGGAGAATAGCATTTTTATGAATTTCCTAACTCTGTTATTATTACTCGGAGCAATGATATTTTGTAGAAAAGAAAGTTACGGAGAGTTCGCGCGAGAATACGAGCGGTACTGGTAGTGGTAGTGGGAGTGGGAGTGGGAGTCACTCGGAACCACTCAGCAGACAGCCACGGGGAAATAACGAGCAGGATGATTTCGGAAAAATATCATTCCCTCCCGACTTTCGATTCACCCATTAAAAACACAAAACTTTCAATATATATATCCCAGGCGCGTGGCTGCTGTTAAAAATATTAGGAAACTCCCATTAGCCAATTAATAAGTAAGAAGGCAGTCCCCCGTTCGGAGATGGGCGTAATGAAACAATGGAGGAAACTTCCATGGAGATAAATAAATCTCGTAACTAATGAAAAAATAGTATAACTAAAGAAGAAAAGAGTACAACTAGACAACGCCGAGCATTATGTAAGCGTAATAAACAAACTGATTAATCTCTTCGTTCCCCGAGTCTTTAAACATAATCCTCTCCGTGCGATGATCAAAAGTTCTCAAGGATTACAGTTGTTTAAGACTTGAGCCGCACTATCCACGTATCGCAATAAAAACTTTTCAAGCTAATCTCGGAGCCATAAAATTAAATAAAAACATGTCGTAACAATGGCATAATAAGCCAATTTATAGTGTCATCAATCATCGGAATTTCATTTATATTTCAGTTTAAAAGCTCACTTACTTTTCCTTCCCGCTCGGGATTATGGAAAGTCTATTTGACGAACACGTACGGGCAGATCGATTTCAATTACTTTTCCATTATTTTTGCCAATGCAAATTTCTATTACAGATCAAGAACAACGGAATTTATCGTTTCGTTTTCTTCGGCTTTATTAATACGCGAATAGCATGGAATAGATTTTCCTTAAATTTCTCAATATTTCAGAAAACATTTTAAATAACGATGATGCAAGCACGGCTTGGCGATTTTCAATTCCATTTGTAAGTACACGAGAGACAAATACGTATGTGTGTGTGAGAGGGAGAGAGAGAGAGAGAGAGAGAGAGATAAATAGTACCATGTAACGCTAGCGAAGCAGGGATCCGCAAACACAAAATATTTAGAAAGATTACGAAGACAATTTTTACATTGTTTTGTCAATAATACTTCTTTTTATACGTCTTCGTTTTTTTGTTTTGTTTTTATTTTATTATCACTTATTTTGCGAATAGATTAATACTCGTGTCAATAATTAAAATAATAATTCTAAAAACAAATATCCTTGTTACCGCTGGACAAATGCGGACGTTCTAAAATTGATCCGTAGCACTGAATATATTATTATATAACGAGAATAAATTTTTCGCTCTGGCGCAAAACATGAAAAGGCTCGATTATCTTTCCGTGCCGGACATTTACGTCAAGGTTCACTTGAATTTTCTTCTCCGTAATGTCATAGAAATTATGTATTCGGCTCTCTCCGACAAATTGATCTTAAAAAGAAAGGAAAAGAAAAGAAAAGAAGTCGTACTACGACCTAGAAAATTCTGATTGTGTCAGGCAAGAGTGATATCGATTGCTCGAGCCGGGCATCGACGAACACCTACACACACACATTCGTCGTTTCGCACTTTATATTCACTTACTGACGTAACCGTTACAAAGGGCGTCCGAAAAAAATCCACGTGTCGAGATAAATGAATTATAACAACGAATTCATAAATTATTGAGTTCATAAATTATCGTTATATATATACATGCACATCTATATCGGCGCGCTTGCACGTGCAAGACATGCAATATTACGATACCGTTTCCGCAACTCAATACGAGCTCCTGTAATTCTTTCTCTGTTCTTATAAAGAGAGAGAGAGAGAAAAAAAAGAAAGGAAAAAGGAGGAGGGGGAAAAAAAGACCTGAAACGAAAGCGAGAAAAAGAAGAACGTGACGACGGTTCGTCTCCGAGATTGCAATTGGCTCAATTTAATTCACCCGGTGTATTAATAATAGGCCGAGCCGAAGTGATTACTTAAATTATTTAATTTCGTATGATTATAATGTTTGTGTGAGAAGATCTTTCTCTTAGTTATCCAGTATGAATCAGTTAGTGAATATCCTGAGCTGGAAGTCGTCCTTCCGCCATTCGTGCTTAAATATTTCTCTCTTATTTGTAATATTCTAATTTTCGGATTACAAAATCAACTGCATTACGTAATAAACTCCGATCCTCTTTATGATTCTTATCTATTGTCTGTTTATGTAACGATGAGTCTATTAATCGCAATGGAGTGAAATAAAACATTTTATTTTTCCACGTCAAATTTATTTGCGATTGACGTCTAAATTGACAAGTGAAATTCCGATGAAAGCTGACAAGTACATGACGTGTTGGTAGTACTACTCGTTTATTCCTGACATTCCGCGTACTTTACAGTATTCCGACATATTATTAAAGCGAAAGAGCCCTATTACAAACACGCCCAATCCGCCCTTTGGCTTTATCAATGCATATTATAAGCGAATTAACAAATCATCTCTGTAAGCAATAACGCTTACATTCAGCCATTAGATTTATATTTTATTATTGTCATGCACTTATTACCTATACAAGCGTACCTTTTCTAAGCTAAGTTAGTTACGTGCTTTATACGGATCGACAAACTTATAACAATTAATATGACTTTCATTAAACTTTTTAACAAACTGAGACATGTGTCAAGGATATAACGAAACTATAAGAAAAAATAAAAGAAAAGGCAAGTATTATTTCAAAAGTTATAGAAAAACAGTATTCATTAGTTACAATTTCTTCTGCTTAAATAAATATTTTTAATAAGCGCTATGAAAATCATATAAACGTACGTTAAGATTCTTTAAGTCTTTGGCTGAACGCATTTATTTAGATCGAAAGTTCGTAACGTGGCATCGACTCCATACGTATTATTTATTATTATCATTATCATTATTATTATTACTATTTAGCTCTTAGTGTTGAATTAGCAAATGCAAGGGCCAGTTTTGCAAATAAGTATTGTGGATCCTTAAATGATGTAATCGTGAGAGGGAGGAGTGGGGGGGGGGGGGGAGTCGAACGAAAAGGAAGCGTTCGTCGATTAATTTGCACTCGCAAGCAGATTAAAATAGATTTCGAGTGCGAAGTATAACAGAGTTAACCCTTTAACCTATGACGCGAAGACTCGCGCTAGCTTATCTCGAATCGCCGGCAGACGCATCTCCTCGCCTCGAGCGGAGCGAGAAGAGCGGCTTGCGACGCGAAATCGGCCTACATTCGTTGCAAGGTACATTATTACCCGCAACAATAACTTTAAATTGAGAGGTTATATAAAAATCAAATCTTGTTGTAATGTCATCAGATTTCTCGTCAAGCCGGATAAGTTATTATTATGCATTCTAATGCCGCGTTATCGATGTTATTACCCGATTACGCTTGGAATGACATGTAGAGCTGTCCTTTTCATTGTATCAATCAGAATGAGAGAAAAAAAGCTTGACGACGTTTCAGTCTTTCAAAGTCAATTTTACAAGGAATATCGATACGCTCTTCATATTTATGAATAAATTTATCAGATCCTAAATAACGGATGGCCGGTTGCCCTCTTTACGGAAAGTATAATTATACTTTCAAACAAACGATACTTGTATCAATAGCATACGTTTCTATTCGGGGTTAATCTTATTTGGGGATGCGGGGGCAGTTCGGTAACTGATATATATATACCTAATATAAATACAAATTAGCATTCACGCGAATTCTGCGCGACTAAATAAATATCGAGTCTTTATAAATTACTTATTTCAATGATCAAGTGGATTTTGAGCTGCATTTCAGATAAGAAGAACCAAGGGCTATTATTTTTGTTTAATTATAGTCTGGAAAAGGGGAAAGAAAACAAGCCAATAGTAAAAAGCTAAGAAATATACTAAAAACACGTTGTCCTACTGACTTTCGGTATATATATATATATATACATATATATGATTAGTTGCACCCTACTTTTTTATTAATTACTTATCGACAAAATATTTAGCATTCTCGTGCTTCCACAATTCCGCCTCTGTAATCACGAATTACCCAATGATTATCCCAATTTTACTAATTTAAAAAACTAAATAATTTCCTTTTGCCAACCTCACTATCGATTTTCTGAACAATTTTTTATGTCGCATTCCTCTATCAGCCCACTTTACTTTATTTATTAATACACCGTCGCATTTTTGTGAATAATTCCCCCTTCTCCTCATTTAACTGATATATAAATAGAGAAATTCACCTTAATTTTTTCTCTTTCCAATCGCTTATATAGTACAGGCTTATATATGCAATGAAAAATGTCTTCGCATATTTAATACAAAAATCTACATACCAACAAGAATTTTTGATTACTAAAGCTGCACGAATACCAGCCATATTTTACGATTTACATTTACATGCTGTAATTACCATTAAATTTGTAAAAGATTCGCGGAAAAGTAAAATATTTTTCTTTAACAAGTACAGCGAAAAAGGAAAATACAGCAATTAAACAATTACAGTTAATTACCGTTACACGAAAATTGACCTCCCCCCTCCCATCTCCATCTCTCAATATATATATTTATATTAACGTAGAAATCTATGATAAATCTATGAGAATTCCTTAGACTTGGCTTGGCCTTAACCGTTATATTTGCCTAAAAATCCTTTGGTGCTTAAAAATGAGATATAATTGGCCGGTATAATTTATATATAAATTTTAGCGGTGAATTTCAATTGATCCGGAGACAGAGAAAGGTAAGAGCAAAGGTCAAATAAGAAAGGAATTACGACCTCCATGAGTTCATCATGTCGTCGTAGCTTTCCATACCATAAAACTCGAAATATTCTAATAAAAATGGGATATATGAAAAAATACCCTTCATTTCTCTAAATCATTTTGAAGGAGTGAGCCGAGTTGAGAAGAGGAAAAGAAAGAGGAAAGAATTGTGAAAAAAAATGTCTACTTACGCTCGATTCCATTCATCTCTGCTCTAATCAACAAAAATTTAAATACCTCATCGAATAAAAAAAAAAAATAAAAAATAAAAAAAGTCCTCTTTATATATTATATATTCAAAAATTTATATTATCCTCGGCAAATCAAGCCTTTCTATTCGATCAGAAATTTTAAATTATCAATCCCAAGTAAATTTAAAGAGTCAACATTTATAATATGCTAATGAGAGTCAACATAGTCAATACTAAACAAATATTTGTTCAATTTACGTGTCAAGATTATTTTCCAGCGTCTTTAGTGTATTTTTAATTACGGATTTATGCAAATATTTTTTATTATTACAGAATTTCCTATAAACCTTCTTTCGAACTTTTTGTTGAATCACACACGTTTTTTTTTTAAATTTTTAAAAATTCCTTAATGATTTTTAATTAATTGAGGAAGGAATTGTCAAAATAATATATATTATTAATAATAATACATAACGAGACTTTGAAAGCTTAAAAATATACTATTTTATTAGTACTGAAAATGATATTGAAGACATATAGTTAATATTTATTGCAATAAATAAATATTTACATCATTGATTTCAACATGTTTCATACGATTGTAAGATTTAATATTTTATCATCAAAACGCTCACAATAATTCGATCCGGATTTCTTCAATTTAAAATTGCTGTATTAATTTAAAAAAGAAAATGTTTTTATCGATCGGTAGATCTCGTGAAGCCAAATAAAGTCAAATAAATTTAGGAAATCGATAATACGGATTTATCTTATGAATATTTCAATAAATAATCAAATGTGTATTTAACTCGGGACGTAAATTTTAGAAATGTATTACCTAGTATAAAATATTATTAGCAAACAGACATAATAGACGTATCTCTACGCTCATAAGCAATGAATTGGTATGCATAGTTGATAATTTATTAAGAGCTTCTTAACGAACAGGAATCGACATATTAAATACGATCTCGAGGCATTGTAAAGATTTCTAAGAAATTGCCTTAAATAGCCATTCGATAGATCCTTTGTATGAAATTACAATCAATATACCTGAACGCGTCACATTCGTATGACGAATACTCGATAAAAGTTTGAAAATTGATACTTCAGCGACGTAGAATAAACTACAACTACAACTCTCTGGCTTTAATTTATTAATACGACCACTTTATATTGTTAATGAATTTCTTTTTTCACATACTTTATCCACCGCTGAAAACCTTGTAATTATTTGCAATAGCGGTATTAGCTTCTACATTCGCAAGAGCGGCGGAATATCGACGTCGGAACCATTAAGTATAAAGTATAATAATATATTCTCTTAATAAAAATTGCCGGTAAGCTGTTACAAAAAATTTATTCCGTAAAATAAATCATTTAAAGCTGCACGAGCTTTATCAATTAACAACGAATATGAACTATTTTCCTTTCCTTTCCTTTCCTTTCCTTTAGTTTAGTTTTGTTTTGTTTTCGTTTTTTTTTTGTAAGGTAAAGTGGGGTATTTTGTTGTATTTATGAGGCACATTTCGCAAGTAATTTATAGTAATCGCTGGAGCAAAGGTAATACATACAGATAGTATTTATTGGCGGAGGGGTGGCGAAAAAGGGACGGATGACCGGAAAAGAGCCATAAAGTTGCGAAATGCGAAAGGGAGGAAGCGATTTCGTTGGTACGAGGAAGAAAGCGAGCGAAAAAACTCAATGGCTAAGCACCACGTAAAGAAAACTCTTGGGGAAACGCAGTGACAGCGAAAAATCAATACGTACACGGCGCTCGAGGAGGAGGAGGAGGAGGAGGAGGAGGAGGAGGCCGAAGAGCGAGTGGATAATAAATAGAGGATACGATGATAAAGAGTAAGCGGGATAGAATGGCGAGCAACAAAATACGGCCTCTTTCAAGATTTTCGATAATAAGGATTCCTCATCCTCGCTCCGTCCTCGGCTCCTCTCCACTCCTTCCACGCTAACAAGGAAGACGAACCTCGTCCGGCGCACTCCCACTTGTGTCGGATGCGCCGTGCATGACGACGTCTATCTATCTCTCCCTCGTAGGGGTAAAACATAAAATAATATAAAATAAAAATAAATAAATAAAATAAAGGTGGCAACTCCCGAGGGAGATGTCGGCGTTCAAGCTGCGCACTCCCAACGAAACTCGGAAAATCGAAGAGGGGGTTGTTTGCTCTGACGAGGCTTCAGCGCGCGCGCGCGTGTATACGTGGCTCGGTGGGGGGGTGTGTGGGGCTAATAGTTGGTTGGCTGTCCGAGGTTATCCAGGTATTGGTATGCGCGCGCTCTATGTCCGCGAGTCGTGTGCGGCTGGGTGTGTATTGAGGGGGATCGCGAGGGGTGGAAAATCCGAACGCAACGAAGGAAGCATCGCCGTCGCTGACGCCGCCACCACCACCATCACCATCACCACCACCACCACGACTACCGCCACGATGTGACTACCACCGAGAACAGAAGTGGGTCAAAACGTCGTCGGAGCAACACCGCAAAGCCTGCCGCCCTCTGACCCGCTCCTCTCTTCCCTGTCCCAGTCCGACCAACAGTAACACTATCCCCCCTCCCCACCCCCCGCGTCCCATTATTCCTTTCTTCCTGTCTCCCTCGTCGCCTAAGGTTCCCTCAGAATCCCCATTTTCGAGCCCTTACTCGATAAAAATCCACGGCTTTATAGCCTCGGGTGCGATCACTCTAAACTTCGTTATTCCTTTCCCAGTTCCGACAGTAATAAATAAAAACAGAGTCGGGGCAAGTCTAATGTACCAAGGATATATTGATCGCCGTACAGACGCGCTCGGTGTTCGATGTTCGGTGTTTGGTGTTGCTTGCTCCGTAATCGGTGCTCACAGTCGGCCTCACCAGTCACGTCGTCACATATACACATGCATATTATACGCGCTTCTATCTATCCCGTTCGTCGGTCTCTACAGTCCGCGATGTATTTCCTGTACAGTCGAAGGGGGTCTCTCCTGCGGGACAATCCTCCGACGGCAAGAGCCGGGGTAAGGGGCACTCGTCAGGAAAAATTGAGCCGTCGCTCGATCGAGAGACGCGCGCGTAAAAAAGAAGGAGGACCCGGGGGAGGTCGCAGGAGGTCGGAGGAGGGGAGCGGAATTGTTTGTCGGGAGCAAGCAAAAGAGCGATGACACACTTTCCTCGGTTCCGCGTTCGGTAGCGCTTATGATATATCGATCGGACCGCCCCATGCACGGTTGCGCGATGAGGGAAGGGATGGGGGGAGGGGAGACAGCTCTGTCGCCCGTTGCTTAAACCGATAAAATAAAAAGTAAACAAACAGAAGGAGAAGTTGGCATGGAGGCGCGGAAGGAGCGCCGTCACATTAAGTCGTATCCTTCTGATTTACCATGTCGTCGTGGCGTCTCTTGCTCCACTTGGTCGCCTCCTCCGCGGAATAAGGAGCGACGGCTATGCCCTGGACGAAGAGATCCAACGAGGATCCTCCTCTCCCTCCCTATTTATCTGATCCTCGAAGCCCGGCGAGTGTCGAGGCTAATCCCCGAACTCGGTAAAATCGTCCGAATCTCCGTCGGACCTCTTACAACCTCCCCCCCCCCTCGCCCCACCCGACCCAGCAGGAACCGCGACTTCCTTTATCCAGACTAAATGGCAGATAACTCGCTCTATTTTATTTCTACAGCTACGTCTATCGAGGTATAATAATGCCTCAATTTGTGCGTATATACATATACAACAAGGTCTCGCGATGAGAGGATTTTTTTCTTTTTCTTTTGCAAAAGTTAGTTCGGCGACGTTCCGCCAGAAGGCCACGTTAAACAAACAAGCGAGACGAGCGCCTACATAACAACTCAATCCCTTCCTCGCCCCCCCCTCCGCCGCCGCCGCCCGCTAACTCGCTCTCTCTCTCTCACGCACGCGCTTTTGTTGAATGTGTACAAAGAGGCGCGGGCTGAAAACGGGACTCGTAAAAGCGTAGTAGTATTTATATTTACGCGAGCAGCCTATTCTCCCTTTCTCTTGTTCTCTCGTCTGTTCTAGGCCCTCATCGCAAGTAGAAAAATACGGCGGCCGTCGTGGATTTCGACTTTACCGACATCTATTCGTCGCGCTACTACTCCCGAGTACGTGTCCCGAAGCGCAACGAGTCTGACGGATTATCCTAAGGCTATAATATAGCTCGCCTATCTACCTATCTACCTATCTATCTATCTATCCATTTAGCTCCTCTCTCTCTCTCTCTCTCTCTCTCTCTCTATAACCACTACGCGACGATTCGTCGCGCCACCGCCTTGCGACGTTTCCACCCCGTTACGATTTTCCATCTTTCCCGCAGCTTTCTCTTGAATCCAATCCCCACTCCTTCCATGCCGAGCAGCAAACTCATCCCTTCCTGATTCTGTCTCGCCTCCCCCTTTTCTCTCTTTTCCTCCCGCTAACGATTAAACAGAAAAATCATTTAGCCGACTAAACTTTAACGAAACTTTTAACGAAAGCTCGGATCGTCACAGTCGCACCCTCCCTCACTCCCTCCCCCCTCCTAACCCGCCCGTATCATCCTTCTCTGTCGGCCAATCTCGTTATTATTTTTGAGAAAACTCTCTTTTATGTAACGAATTCGGTCACTGGCGGCGTAAAGTGCGAAACTCTAAAAATTATCCATTAAACTCGCTTCCGTCTAAAATACATTTTTATTATACCTATCGTAACGGGGAAATGTACAAGTGGCGAATAGATCGAACGTATCATTGCCGTTGTAATTGTTTCTGCGTATTCGTACGTTCGGTTCGACCGTTCATATCCTATTTTCATATATTCAAGTCCTGGAAGAATTTCCCTCCATTCTTTCCCCTCTTATGCCTTCATTTCCATATACATTTATCTGGACTCGTATCCCTTTAAGATATTTAATTGACAGTATTAATAAATACACACATACACACACCGATATATATAGACGTGCATGGCTCGCTCTAGATTAGCCGAAATCGTGTAAATTAGAACGGGCGTTTTCCTCTATTCGCTCGTTCTCCGATTCCCGTAATTTGAAGATCACCGAAAATCCCAGGTTAGTATAGCTTCTTCTCTCCACTCCCCCTGCCCCTCTAAAACTAACCGGATATTAAAATATTCGTACGCATATAACGTAACATTCCATAATATTCGTTATAACGGCCCGCGGTAACAGTTAATCCAGACGTCAGACTCGTGTATCGCCATCTATCGGTCGGATATTACAAATAAGCGTTAAAACGAAATTTGAAAAAAGTTCGTTCCCGCAAATCGGCGAAGGAACTTTATTTGTTTATTTGTGAATTCGCATTCGAATTTGTGATCGTACACCAAATGGGACTCAAGGTAAGCGGTTCAAGTACGATTATCGAATCCGATCTACTAGTTATTTCCAAAAATTAAATAAATGTAATAGTCTCGGAGATGTTTTTTTACACTTGGAGCCGTCAGTGTTGATTCAACACGCGGACTTTCTCTCTCTCTCTCTCTCTATCTCTCTCTGTCTATCTATCTATCTTTATTCATCTATCTGCTAGCACTGAAGGTACAGTGGTCGAAAATAGCTGGTCGGATCGATCATAGGTTGGCAGATGCGTGAAAAAGGAGTTTGAATGCATGTAACGACTTTCTAAGGTGAAGACCCGATGGCTATTCGGCAAATAGAAATGGAATAAGTAAGAGAGGGCGCGAGAGAGAGAGAGAGAGAGAGAGAGTGAGAGAGATCGTGGGAGTGGGTGAGGGGAAGCGAAAAGTAGGATTAGCGTGCATGTTCATTGAATAGGTTGAAGAACAGAGATGTATGCGATTATGGGCGCCGCGGCCCTACGCAGCGGCAAAATCGAGGAAGCTCGAGTAGAAGTGAGTGCGCGCGCGCGCGAGAAAGAGACGGAGAGGAAATTCGGAACTGGCCGCGCGAGGCGAAGGATGTAACGACGATAAAGACGGTTATAGAAGCGGTGCTGCTGCTGCTGCTGCTGCTGCTGTCGTAGCCGTTGCCGCGGCGGCGACTCACAGAGGGGGATGAGGATGGTTATGAGGAGGAAAGTAGACAGAGAGAGAGACAGAGAGGTATTGAAAAATTTACGTCCGTTGCTCGGTTCACGAACGCGAAATCGTTTCGCCTTCGATGTCGGCTTCGTCGGTGGCTGCAACGGGAACGAGCAACGGTTGCGTTGTATACCCTCCTTTTTTGGAAATACTAACTGACGAAGGAGCAGGACTATAGAGAGAAAAAGAGACAGGCAGACAGACAGACAGAGAGAGAGAGAGAGAGAGAGAGGGAGCGACCTGATGAGCAAGGGTGGCGCACGCGAGCATCGGACCAGAGACAACCGAGAACAGCCAAAGAATAAAACGAGTCGCCCACCGGATTTAGCCGGATTTCTCTATCTTTATCTTTCTTCAGGAGAACCCCCCGCTCTCCTCCAGCATCACTATCTGCCTTGGAGGCCATTATCACAGTCTATTATCTCCTCTTTCTTTTCTAACCTTACTCTACATGCCGAGCATTCGTCTGCCTGCCTATCGTCCCTTTCCTCGACAGCCCCCTTTTATCACTCCCCCCGTCCCCTTATCAGAGATAGGCGAATAGGGATTTTAATTAAATTGCATCGTGAAAAGCGGTGAAAATCCAACAGGAGATGGACGTGCGTGCCGAACATGACACACGACGTATGTCCGATGATTCATCAGTATACAACACATACGCCAACTCGGCGCAGCGTAAAAATACGTTAAGCTCGTTTGAATTTAAATTTAAATATAGGGTGTGTCAACTCGACCAAGAGAGTCCAATGAAAAATAAATGAATCCACGAGGCATTGGCTTCCTATACATTAAAATCCATCACCCACCCACTATCTTCGTAAGTACCATGGCCCATCATGTCATCTCTCTCTCTCTCTCTCTCTCTCTCTCTCTCTCTCCTTGCGAGACGTACAAATCAGCCCGATGCAGCGCACGCAATTCATCCGCGTATATTTAGTTGTGGTTGTACTGAGTAAGCTTGTGCGGCGGATAGGCAGGCGCGTGCATGTAGATGCTGCTGCTGCTACTGCTACTGCTGCTGCTACTGCTGCCGTTACTACTACTGTTCGGATTGTACGAGGCGCACAGAGGCATTTATATAGGAAAGATAATAGAGAATTTGTCGCTCTTAGCTATCACCGTCCAAGTAGTAGTAAACTTTGCAGGTTATATTAAGTATAGCGGCGACGGAGCGGAGACGGAGACGGAGACGGAGACGAACAATCATAGGATAGCGAATGCGTGTGTGGATTCCGGCGGAAGCTCTTCTCGCATTGGCCAATAATTCGTCTCCGTCCAATCGCGAGCCTCGTCACGGCGGCGAAAGTCTCGAACACATCGATGACTGCAGGAGAGAGAGAGAGAGAGAGAGAGAGCGTGTGCGTGTGCGTGTATGTGTTGGAGAGCGTGAGATAGCGTATCGATGCGGGGAATCGGCCGTAAAGAGATAAATCGCCTGGTAAGATCGATCCGTGCACGTGCATCCGAACCTCGGTTCGCGTAGGTAGGTAGTCCTCGGCGACGTCCCTCCGGCCCTCGGGAGGAGAATACTTCATAGACTGCTGACCCGTACTCCCCCCTCCCCCTCCATACCCCTACCCCTCTCGGCAAACCTAATGCTGAGATGAATCTCCCCATACTCGGACTTGGGGACGAGGCTAAAATTCCCGATGGCTACGTGAGTACGCGACCTACGGAGGAGGGACGGCGAGGCCTGCCGGGAGTGCGGCGACATATTTGTCGGAGCTTCGCGGATAACCGCGACAGTCTCTCTCTCTCTCTCTCTTTTCTCTCTCCCGTAAAATCTTTTAATTTCAGGGCATTGGCGCGCAAGAGAGAGAGAGAGAGAAAGAGTGATGGGGAGGGGGAGGGGAAGACACGTCAGGTATTACAGAAAGACGGCGGAAGGTGGTGGACATGGGCCGCGTGCCCGAAACAGCGACCGGGAGGGGCTGGGGAAGGGTGGAGGCCCTCGACGGGGAAGCTCCGACGCCAGGTTACTCACCATTGCTGCTCTGTGATTCCTCCTCTTCTGATGCAGACGAACCGGAAACTCCTAGGCGCGCGTCGTCCGGCGAGCGTACGCTGAAATTTGCGGGAGTTTCTCTGGGCGCCTCTCTCTTCTCTCTCTCTCTTGCCCCTCTCTGCTCCACACACAGCTAGTCTAGCTGGTACACTGCTCTTTTAATATTTGTTGTCCTTTCGACTACCTCGCGCCTCTCTCTCTCTCTCTCTCTCTTTCTCTTTTAATCTATTCCTCTCGAGGGAACGAGCACGATATGCGAGAAAGTGGAGGAGCGGCGAATATCGGATAAAAGACTGAACGCGCACACCGTACGCGAGTTATGTCGCAGCACGACTGAAATTCCCCGAAGAAGCACGAGGACGAGCCGACGACGGTTCGTAGGTCTGTCTCTCTCTATATCGCGGGGACTTGGTATGCGTGCCACACGTACGTGAGGGGTACGTGGCCACACACACAGCCGTGCAGCCGAAAGCTTCGCACTCTTTTCTCTCCTAGCGTTCCTTCTCTCTCTCTCTCTCTCTCCCGCTCCCGTTTCCTTGACTACTAAGCTCCGGGGTATAAGGCAACGTCAGTTGGAATTTCGAAAAACGACGGCCTGCGCGGCTGCGTCCACTAGGTAGACGATGGCGACCAGAGTCCGGAGAGTCTGTCGGCTTTTATCACCAGCCTTCGGAAATCACCGAAAGACTGCCGATCGTCGTCGTCGTCGTCGTCGTCGTCGTAGTCGTTGTCGTTGTCGCCGCCGTTGTTGCCGCCGCTATTGCCGCCGCCGCCGCCGTCACCGCCGTTGCTGCTGCTGCTGCTGCTGCTGTTGCTGTTGCTGCTCTTCTCGTGGAGCGAGAAAGAGACAAACGTAGAGAGGGCGCGAGATCGAGAGGGGAAATTATTCCTTGCGCGCGCGCTTACTTATGCTGCTGGTGCTCACTCGCTCTCACGCCCTCTCTCTCTCTCTCTCTCTCTCTCTCCCTCCCCCCGCTCTCGCTCTTTCTATTTATCTATATCTAGCTTTCTCTACGGCTATCTCTCGAATTGTATGGAGCCGCGTGCGTGTGCATAGAGACCTCGGGATTCTGGTGGGGACGGCTGAGTAGGAGAAGGAACGGCTGTCCAGGTCGAAGGCGTGTGCGGCACGGGTCGAGGAGAGCGGAAGGGGCTCCGCCGCAACAATTCGAACGAGTCTCCCGTATTCTTTTGCTTTTGCCGCCGTCGCCGTCGCCGTCGTCATCGCCGCCGCTGCCGCGATTTTTCACAGTACCCCGGCAATGTTTTTCCGTGCCAGGACAGCCAATGGCCCCGGGGTGGGGGCAGAGCGACAAATTCCGAGATTGAAGAGGCCGTCGATCAGCTGCTCCAGCTCGACCCCCGTCCGGGCTCCCCGTCCCGTCCCGTCCCGTCCCGTTTCGCTTGCCTGATAAGGGATAATGATATCGGGAACGGCGACGGGGTCACGAGTGCCCTGTGGGTGCTTACGGAACGGCGAAGCGGGATGGGTTGGGGGTGGGTGAGTGGGTGACTGGAAGACGACTGGGAAGCCGGCATTATTGGCACCTTTGTATACACATGCAAGGCAGAAATGAATTTTGAAAGAGTGGTAATGGAGCGAGCGATTAGCTCGTGCCACTTTGGCCTTGCGGCGCTCGAAAGCGCCAAAAGCGCACTCGCTCGGGGTCAATCTTAACGGAATCGCATTGGCCGTTATCAGCGGCTACGCTCGAGGGCGGCCGGGCTGACTGCCTGGCTGGCTGGCTGGCTGGCTAGCGAGATTTGGCGGAGGGGCGATGGTGATGGGGCGGGAGGAGGGCGGCGAAGGGGAGGCGAGGGAGAGCGCGTGAGGACACGACGATGACAAGGCCGAATGGGTCAGACTCGTGTAGTCGGTAAGGAGCGCCAAGGCGATTATTCGCCTACGCCGTGCCAAAGTAACGCCTATCCCTGCTTTACCGACTCCGTGACTCCGAACCTAGAACATGATGATGACGATGACGATGACGATGACGATGATTATGATGACGGCGACGATAATGACGATGGGCTTCGTCGACCCGCGGGACCATTGCTCACAGACACCATCCCCGAGTTCTCGGCTTCTCTCTCGCTCTCTCGTGCGTTTCTCCGGGTCTTTCTCGCCGCTATTACAGGGGCGCGGTTCTTGTTTACGGGAAGATGGTTGAGTGCGCGCGCAGCATCGCCGTGGCTTCGGGCGAGCCCGGTGCGTTGCTGCTGATCCGCACGCGCGCGTGTCATGTACTCGCGGAGAGCGAGGGAGAGAGAGCGACAGAGAGAGAGAGAGAGAGGGGTGAGCGGCATTCGCGATTGGTCCGCGCGCACCTGCAATGCGTCAGCCGGACTGCTTGTATGCCGTCGTGCCGGGCCGTTGGTGGGGGTTCGGGGTGCCGCCGCAGTGTACGGCCGTGGGTGTGGTGGGGCGACGGTTCAGTTGGTCACGGAGGGGCAGGAGGAGGAAGTGGAGGAGAAAAAGAGGCGCCGATGGTGACGACTATGCCGCCGGCGACTACCGGGTCAAGCGGCCCCTACAAGTCCCCAGGTCTTCTCTCTCTCTCTCTCTCTCTCTCCCTCCGTTCCTCCCTCCCTCCCTAGCTCCCTCTCTCTCTCTCTTCACGTATGTTTGGCTCGGCAATACGGGAGTGCGACTTCGTGGCGGCCGATGCGCGTCCACGCGGCTCTTGCACCTTCGGCCTTTTGCGCCGATATTTTTGGGCTTATCGCATTTACGGAGTTGACGTATGGCCGCCACCGTTTTATGGAATATCTGGGCACTTACGACGGAGGTATGCGGTCACCCTAGTCACCGACACCGCCGTCGCTGCCGCTGCCGCTGCCTCTGCCTCTGCCGCTGTCGCGATTTTCTTATTCGGCAGTCTCGCTCGATGCCTCCCCTCCTCACACCCCTGGCTTCCCTCGTTAGCCACGAGTCCGTGCCCGTCGTACTCCACGCACTTTACGGACTCCTCTCCTTCTCTCCTTCTCTCCTTCTCGGCAAGCGTATTTTCGTTGAGTTTTGACCCTGATCTATTAGATTATGCGTCAGCGGATTAAAGGGATAGGAAGGAACGCGGGTAAGGAGCGATAGGAGCTTCGGCTGGTCGCGCCGGTATTCCCTTAAAACGTAATATGCTGCTGCGTTAACGCGAAGGTAAGGTAAGGGCGTGGATGTAAATCAAGGCTTCGGCAATTGAATATTATCTTCTATCTAAGTTGTTATCGTTCTCAATGACCAATTAAAAGTTTCCAGCCTTATTTAACACGCTCCCTTGTTTCCCTATTACACATTGCAAACGTAGGAGAGAAAAATTTGGCTCGCGATTCTGCATCTCCAGTACTCGGACTAATTACTTAAAATTCCTTTAAAAAAACTAATTACTCGCCCACATGGATACTCTTGAAACAACGCGTGCGCGCTTATGATTATGCTACGAAGCCCGATATGCAGCGGCAGTATTCGCCAACGAAAACTAATGCTATCAATATCAATACCAAGGATTATCATTTTTTTAAATATCAATTATTACATGACTATTCATTAAGCTTAATGAAAAGAGATTCCATATTATGAAAAGTCTCTGACTGCGCCTGCATTTCAGCTCCGATTAAACTATAAATATTTTTATAAACTTTTGCTCTACTAATAGCTTCATTTAAATCTGGATTCAGGATAACAAAAGACGTGTGAGACTGTAATTTCAAATATCGTTTCAAATATATACATACATACATACATAACTACATATATAGATATATAATTTTATATAATGTTGGGTTATAAATAAAATATTTATGAATGAAATAAGAGCTTTAGAGCTTTGAAAGCTTAACTTAGCGCATACTTTCCATATTGTATTAACCATTTTAGTACTATTAATGATATTTTAAAATTGCTGATGACTTTTTTTTTTTATTTACATTAGTTTAATATAGTGAAGGATATGGTATTCTCATTATATATAATAGAAAATTTAATTTCAAATATCTTAAATGCCCTAGTTGCCAACGCATACGAATTGAAACCTTATGTAATTAAATTATGCATGCAATTCCAATAAATATTTAAATGCTGTTTTGAATAATTGCTAAAAGAGTGAATTTAAAAATTACTCATCAGCGAAAGATACGAGGTACATAGAAATTATCTTCTTTAGAAAACACTAAAGAATGGATCTACGTTAAATCTACTTAAATCTAAATATACTGAATAATTAAATTAAGGGCATGGAAATATAATTATTTGTTTCATTTCTGGAAATTAAAATGCTAAAGTAGATACCCTGAATTACATTAATTTTATAATTTTATTGTTATTAGTCGAAAGTATATTGCCTTCATAAAAATTATTAATACAAATACTGTATTACAGTTACAGAAGAATACAATTTTTTTTAAATCTACGTTAAAATAAAAATATGAATAATTAATAAAAATTTCTTCATTTAGATTCCGTATAAAAATATTATACGTATTTATTAAATAAAAGAGTTTGTTGAAATCGAAAGTATCCCGCTGAATACGGATATTTCGGATTAATGAGAATTCAATAGTATTTCTTAAACTAATGATGCTTATTTCAGTTTTTCATATACTTTATAGTATATTTATAAATTTGGATCTTCAAAAGTATATAATTAAAATTAATTATTTATTAGTAATACATTTCCCTGCGTAGATCGTATAAAAATAGGAATAATGTTATCTTATAATGAGAATTAGTGAAATTTAAAATTTATGAAAATAAATCCACAGACACTTGAGAATGATTTATTATATAATAAATAATATGAATGTCGTAATTAGCGTAGGTTTAAAAACATTTTAATAATGAAACTCATATTAAATACATCGCATCTATGAATTAAGCATTATAATTATGTTAATTTAAAGAGAGTTTAAAATTTATTTTGCGTATTGTATCTCTCTTACTCTGCAATAATCGATTATAAT
This sequence comes from Ceratosolen fusciceps, assembly GCA_018883505.1. Lineage (NCBI taxonomy): Eukaryota > Metazoa > Arthropoda > Insecta > Hymenoptera > Agaonidae > Ceratosolen > Ceratosolen fusciceps. The sequence goes on from RCIC01000008.1 coordinate 7,889,221, forward strand.
GATAAACACGCTCGTCTTTCGAAAGCATTTATAGATTCGAAATAAAATATTAATTTTTTACTAAATTTCAATGAAACTTAACAACTAAATGATAATACTTTAATGAATTGAATAATAAATCCCCTCGAGATTTCTAATAATTTATTTATCTTTTTCAGATATTTTAAGTCTATCAATGTAAATATATATATATAATAGAAAATGAATATATAAAAATGAAATATAAATAGTATAAAAGAAATGGAGAATAAATATTTGTTGATATACATACTTTACTCGGTTAAACATTTTATTCGATTGATTGCCAGAAAATTATGAAGTCTAAAACGTTAAAAGATTATCAAAACTCAAATTGAATTTACTGTATTTACTTAATCATTTGAATTCTCAGATTGCTAATCTCATATATAAATAAAAAATTATATATAAATCTGTTTTTTATTTTAACGCAATATATTATTACACTAACTTTTAAATATTAAAATACTGAATATTAAAATACTGAATAAAAAAGTCAATTTACTCCGATTTGAAATTCTAAAAGGATTATGATGAAAATAAGATAAATTAAAAATTCGCATCGAGTTTAAATATATTATACACCATAATCGCAAAGTAGATAATTATAATATGTCACTTTACGCGCTATTTTAATAAATATGAATAATTTTATTTTTGGACATACAGAGTATGCCGAAAAACATTATAATTACTTAAAATTCGATTTATCAATAAATCGACGAAAATATAATATATCGAGAAATAAAGCTAATACATAAGTGATAATTTGTTATATAACGTACTATGATTTAATAAATGTTCCATTCGTTTGATTATTATTTTAATTTATAACAGTAGAAGTACCTGTCGCCATATAATTAATTGTAATTATCATTGCATTCTCGTAATGTTCATAATTCTTATTTATTACAGTAGAATTATTATGATTATAGCGAGTCACTAACAATTATATGAGTTGCTTAACTCACACACTATTTTACAGCTTGATGAAATACCAAAATGCATTTAAAATAAAAAATAATTTAATTAATTTTATTACTACGTATAAGGGGTTATGGTTACAAATATTTTTAAATAGAATGATATTAGAAATTATGACATACACTTGCTTTCTTGATTATAATCTTATAAAAAGGATTATAAACGAGTTTACTGTAATAAATAATGGATATACACAATAAATAATACACATTGTTTATTACACACATTAAAGTATGTTCAAGAATAGCCTTAAGATTTAATTAAAAATCTAATTTAATCACGGAGATAATGTTGATGTCAATAATAATAGCAATAGAAAACAACAACAATAACAATAGCAACAACAACAATAACAACAAAAATAATAATAATAATAAATCACGTAGAAGTATGAAAGAAGATGTAGCGAGTACTAATATAGAATTCGTTATTTTTTATATGTGTAGAGGATAAAATAGAAAGACATGTAATTAAAATTACATTCAAATTTCCAAACTAATAAAGATTAAGATGAAAATATCAATATCATCGGAGCTCTAGTTTTTTACACCTTTTAAACCTCCGGCTAACTTGGCTCTCTCGTCTCAATTTCGTTTTAACTTTGCGACGTCTTTTTAGTCTTTTAAGTCCTTTTATTCTCCTTCTCTCTTCCGCGTTCTATCTTTTTCAATTTTTCACATCTCTGCAAGCGATATTTTTTTTCTCTTACTTTCTGCTTTTTCTATTTGCTTAATTCGCCGAAGCTCCTCTGACCTAATGCTCTTTCATTTTCTTTATGTTCGGTCCTGGCCCACTTTTATTATAGCGCCTTACCTGAACAATAAAGACACTACACCACCCTTACATATGCGCGCGTGTATATATATATATATATATATATATTCGCAAATCCATAAGCTTTGTAATTCAAAAATGCAAAGTTCAACTGTTTAAAAAATTTGTAATGTATAAATTCTGACTGTCTCTAAAGTCATACATTTTTTTATGACGTTCCCGCTTAAATTTGCGGAATGCCCTATGAATAATTCAAGCAGTCTATTTTTGCACTTGTATGTACATTAATGCAGTGCACTGCATAGATAAAATAATATACATTGGATAACTTTGTTGAAGAATATTTACTTACAGATGCAGATGAAGAGTTACTTGTAATTATAAGGACTGGCGGAATTTAAAGTAAATTTTTTTTTAATCAATGACTTTCAATTTCACTCTGCCGACCTAAGGATTTTTTGCTAAAGCTAATTTCAAAAAATAATAATTTTTATTGCCAAGTACAAATTGTACTACTTTCTTAAATAATGCAGTATCGTTCGTATAAAGCTGGACGATAGTGAAACTGAGTTTTAAAAAAGTCACTATTTGTATGGTTCCTTAAGATTATATCTGCTCCTCATACTAACAGAAAGTTTTAATGTATAAAGAAACTGCTGTTACTGGCTACGCTTTGTAGCTAATGTCCTCATCTCTTCTTAGGTTTCAGCTACGAAGTAGCTTATAAGAAACTGACATTCAAAATCGCAAAAACTTTTGCTTCCCTTCTCTAAGTAAGTAAAAGCACTGAAAAACTACTAATACTTTTAATTTTGAGAGAAATATTGCAGTTTCAGCTTTTTGAAACAGTCTTACGCTCTGTATTATTATTGCGCTTTATTAACATTTTCTGTTAACAAACATTTGAAGAACTGTCCTAAAAGTAAAAATTAACAATGACAGTAATTACGCTTTGGTAATCAAGAGATATAATTTGAACATTGAACATTGTTACAGAATAATATGAGATAATGCAGTAGTATCAGCTCAAATTGTTTTATTTGTCTTCAACTTTAATCATTTTAAATTATCTTTTTAACGGTTTTGTTATAAATAAATTAATTATTGGAAAAGCGTAATTCTGTAAGTATTTTGTTTTCATTTTATATATCATTTCCAAACGTAAAGAGAAAATTGAAATCTAGATTAAAATAAATAAGCTTTTTGAAATAATATTTTGTTATAATTTATTAAATTTTAAACGCTATTCAAAGAATTAGCATAATTATTTATAGAATAATGGCAAAGGAAGAGAATAAAGAGAGAATAAAAAAATTCTGGTAAAACGAAATTAACGATTAATAGAAATATTATATGCGAAAATATTTAATTCCAGAGATTTAAAAGTAGAATTCAAGTTTTTTTATAAGTGTTGGATATATATGGTTTATTTTAATTTGTGACGTAAAGTAACTCATTGTTTTCATTTGGTTTTTCCTGCTACTAATTCGTATTACTTATAATCTGATTTTAAGAAACTGCTCGCGAATATAAAAACCGGCATTTTTTCCCTATCTTTTAGGATTCGCATGACAATTCTACATAAAATATATATATATAAAAAAAAAGAAGAAAAGGAAATAACGAAATACGAATGAAATAGGAGTAAAAAATAATCTCCTAAAAATCTGATTGTTGGATGATGGAATAATATTTTTTTAAATGATCTCGCTTTTTGGCTTTTTAGAGTAATCCTTTAATATTATGAATATTGTCGAAACAAACATAACCAATAAATAATAATAAACTAATAAAATGAATGGTAGTATTTGAATAAGTAAATGGGCAATAACATTATTTATTTCTAAATGTCTTTTAAACGTGAAAATTATTCCTCCTGATATTTTTTTTATGCTAATAATAATTATCGACAGTTATCAGATTCTGAAGGGAAACTTTTTATGGCAATTTGGTGTTGTTCACGAGGGAAAGTTTATTATGAAATAGATAGTTTTTATATTAGATATTTAAGGAATTACATTTTCGTATAAAGATGTATTTTAAATACTTTTAAGAGTGTCATAAAAAACGTAATGGTTAAACATAAATTTGAGAAACTTATAAGAATTTTAATTTATAAAGAAATTTTGGACCAACAAAAATGTTATTTAGCTTTTATGCCTCAATCCGACGATAATAAACTTGTATGGAAAAAATATCAGTTAAAAGTTTCCTAATTTATTTTATGTATCAATTTATTACTTAATTAATATTAAAATTTATTTTAAAAGTTTTAAATCACATTCTGCTATTTCAAGGTTTTTTTTTTTTTTTATTTTTTACTTTATTACTAGTGATATTTGATAAAGTTTACGTAGATTCTCGTACAACATAAATATATTTCATAATTATATGAAAAGTACTAAAGTAAAACTTATCCTTACCTAACAAATACTTTTTCTCGTAAGTTTATATTAATTTTATTATATTAATTATTAAGTTTTGGCTTTTTGAAAACTTGTCTTTCCTTTCTAATTTCCTAATTATGTTATTACAATTTATCATATTTATTAGTATTAGTATATATTCATATACTAGTAAATATATAGTAATATATTTATTAAGATTAGTACATATTCATAAGATAATTCTGCCAGATAAATTAGTTTATTTAATATATAATTTTTTTCCCTTTAATGTATTTTTCTGAATGTTTTTAAATAGATTTTAAAATATGGTTATATAATTTTGCACGAGTGCTGTAGATTAGATGAGAATCTTTTCAATTACTACAATTAGTAGTAACATGATCCACTTTTTCTGCGCAATATATATATATATATATAATACGATTAATTTAAGACTTTGTATACAATTAGTTTTTCTAGTAAGATATAATTTATTTATCGAGTAATCTTGTCAGATTTATTCATATAAAAAAAAAACAATTAAAGAATATAAATTTTTATTTTAATAATTTAATTTATTTGCGATTGAATAATATATATAATTTGAAGCTTATTATTGAGCTTTTCATCATCGAAAAGCACCTAATTATTTAATGAAATGAAGTCCTAATGGGATAGTGGAATTAAAGTTATATTCTAACATTAATAGTGTTGATTTGGTGGACGTTGTCATTCTAACGATATATATTATTCATTCTTATTTAATCAATGCCCACATAGTATAAAAACGTAAAATATTCTTAAATTCAATGCTGAGAATTCATCATTTAATTAATGAAACGCCGTAAAAAGGAAAAGGTCGTAAGTTCTTCTTAATTGAAAAAGTAGCGTTTGAAGGGATTTATACAAGTTTTATAATCTCATGATTTAATTTATAAATTAATCATACGTAAATAGTAATAGGTTGTTGATACGATTGCCCTATTTTTCTTAATATTTTAATTGACTATTCACGGAAATTTTCTAGACAACGGCAACTTCTAAATTAAATAATAAATGCGATCGCAGAGGTTTCTACAATAATTTTGTGAAAGAATTAATATTTCTAACTAATTACTAATGTAAAACAATAGTACTTATTTAAAATAAACAAAAATATGTATATATCTAACGGATAAGCTTGCCTTGTAAATAATCGAAACAATAGACTGTTGTTAAACAAACATCTCGTAAATATAATTGAACAATGTAATTAGATGATATAACACTTGACTATAATAATTTCCTACTTTACAATCTTAAAATCACAATTATTATTTAATGCGTTAGATTTTATATTGTCGTATTTTTATCGCAAATAAATTTATTTCTTTAAACAATTTTTACTATTATAATTAAGACTTTATTAAAACATGCTACAGTGTACGATAAATAAATTTTATTTCCTCACAGTTTATGTGTAGTATTTAGTATTTTTTATGCGATTAAGATGCATGTCACTAAGATTCAGATTTCTCTATGAATGATTATACAAAGATTTTTCTTGGTAGCTAAGGAGGTCAGCATACTGTGTATGACTGCCCGTACATTTTTAATTAAATTTGTAACACATATTTCATTTTTTTATATACTAATGAAAAACTTACAGGACGTGTAAAAGCTTTTTTTTTTTAATTTTAAAAATTCAGTACTATTTAAAGATTATGTTTCATGTGCACGAAACAGAGCTTCATAATATATTCGTATTTAAGGAAATATTAATATTTAAAATATTGTTTTTATAATATGCTATTATTGTATATTCGTGCTAGTAGTTTTACGACTTTTGAAAATGCATTTATTATATAAAATAAAAATAATAAATGGTGTTGTTATTACATTTTTGTTTAAGCTGTTACTATGAAATTCTTAAGTTTTTATTATAAATTCTTTAACGAGTCCAATAAAACATTTAATAATCTTTAACTTCCAATTAATTTAATCTAACGAATTAACGTGATTTTTATCGTGTTTATGATTAGTATCAGACAAAAGTGATAAAATAATTAATAGTTTCTTTATAAAACATTTATACGAAATGAAAGAATCTTAAAAGTCAAACGAAACTGAAAGTTCTACTTTCTAAATATTTATTTAACACAATTAAAGTTATTAAATTTAATATATACAGTAATTTTAATTTTTAAACTTCTATGACATAATTAATTACATTAAATGTTAACTGTAATGTTTTAATTGCTGCAATATAAAAAGAATATTCCATCATTATCTGAATTCAAATCCTTATTAAATTAATAATATCAGTGTAACATTGAACATTGTCGTATACTAATATAATTTATTTCGTTACTAATATTGTATTACTAATAGTGTCTCGGCAATCATGTTACACAAAAGTTTAAAAGTTTCAAGTTTAGAGCTAGAAATTAAGTACAAGCAGTAATTATTTTAATTTTAAAGGTCGGACGTTTGAGTTTAATATAACTGAAATAATTCTATTTTAGTATAGAATCGTCAAAATAATTTATACGTATAATATAAATAAAAATATTTTCATTGTTCAGAGCAGTATTTTTGAATAATTTTGAATAATAACAACTATTTCAAGATAAGTTAAAACATATGTATTTTTGTCTATTACATTCTAGCCAAGCAAGACAGAATTCAAAAGAAACTTTTGTAAATTTTCTTTCATCTTTGAATTAAGAGTTATGAAATAGAATTTATTTATAATATTTTAAGCTTTTGTTAATTTTAGCATACATTATTTTGTAAATTACTACTTTATTTAAAATTTAGAGAAGATTCCGCCGTAAATATGAGATAATTTATCAATGACAATTTATTTTATTGTACAATAATTTTTGCTCATATGCAGTCGAGAAGAAAAATTGAATGAATATTATTATTCTGCAGAAGAGATTAGACATACCCGCGAGATTCGACAAATTCATTTTGATTACCTATTTTTGAGATTTTTTAATGATAAGCTTTGGAAAATTAATTTGCTAAAAGTTGATTAGCTAAATAGATTAATATAATATAATCTCTTTGATTAAAATTGGTTAATAAAGAAATAATACAATTAATTTATATGTTATCTAATGTTAAAACCCAATACTTTCGTTTCCAGAAATCTATAAAATTCCAATTTAGCAGTTTTTTTACTTTTTTTTTTTTTTTTTAGTAGTAAATAAAGTCTACTTGGGACAGTTTATTTGATTTAACAATGTCGCTCGAGAAGAAATCGCAGGGATCGATACCGTTAAAATGATGAGGAAAAATTGGAAATTTATACGGTAAAAGCGGATTATTCTTAAACATTATTCGAACGTGTATTAGTTGACATTGAAATGATTCTCTTATTCCTTACTCTTACTACTGAAATGCGATGCAAATCAAATTAGAGAAATGAAAAGAAAAAATATTTACAAGCTCAATCGGTCGGACCTATCATCTGGAAAAAGTTATTTCATTATCTGCTTACCGAAGCCATAAGTGGAAACGAAAAAATAAATAAAGCGAAACTTAATACACGTAATCTAACTAATACACTGGTTATTATGTGGATATTATTTAACGGCATAAATACGCGCTCTCTTTTAATCGAAATAAAAGTAATTGTTAAAGTCACCAGATGCATGATTAAAGCTTAAAAATAGTATGGCCAATATACATTGCAGAGATCTGCATATTTAATAAATATATAAAAGCATTAGTGGTAACTGTGAATAATAAAAACGAGAGTATAGGGTGAATCGTAACAAGTGTGTAAAATGCAATTCGCCCGAGTTGAAAGTCCATTGTTAACAATAAATTGACATTTGGATATATCCGGTAATGGAAGTCAAAACGCGTGATATGAAAATAGAAAATAAAAATATTATTCCTTTAAACGTAAACGTTAATAAAAGTTTTCGAAAAGCTTTGAGAAATTTTTTTTTTTTTTATAAAATTACCGAATCGATAGCTCGGAGTGATTGTCGGATTGATTTAGCATCCGCATTTTCTGTCAAATTTTTCTTACCGAATGGTATTCTCAATATGACCAATAATAAATTGTCGTTTGTTATATGAAAATCGTAGCCTATAATTTCATCAGTCGGCATTCTGCCCTAAATGAGTTTTCCCCAAAACGATAAATTAAATACAAAAGAGCTTTACGTCTTTGCCGTCGCTTGTGCCAGAGAATATCTATTTTTATATTCTGCTTTCCATTAAATGAGCGACAATAAGGATAACGAAACACGTTCCCATGGATTTCTAATAATTTTAAAGGCAAACGTCTTAGGGGTGTATTGCGCACGGCGGTGGATGGGGGTGGACGGGGGGACGGGGACGGAAGAGGGAATAGGAGGGATTTCGTACACCTGATAATGTCCAAGTTATTTCGATTGGCCGGATCGTTTTTCCGTCGCGGAGTCTTGTAATAACGTAATTACGATAAGAGCAGAGAAGCTACGTAAGAAGCTTAGTAAATACGTTAAAGGGTAGATGAGAATGTGGGCGCAGCGCTCTCGCTCTAAATAGATCCCCGCATTTAATAGGCATTTCAATTAGTTTTCTTTAGGCGTACAATGTTTTGTATGAATTCGGCGATAACTTAGCGCCGAGGTGAGCCCGAGGGACGATTGATAAATAAATGATCATCGGCTTGGCTGTATACGTGCGCGCACTACTGGCATACGCGCGGGGACGTCGCGAAGGACTGAGGCGCTGCCCTAAGCCACGAGGACGTCATCTAGGTTGGAATGCCGAAGGTGGGGTCACAAAGACGAGGTGCTCATCCTCGGAGCATTAAGGCGCCTCTGCCGGGTCGTAAGTACCCCCAGTTATGCGACTCGGGGTCGTGACTTGTTCCTCGTTCCCCATCCTCTCTTACCCTCTCCTACCCCCTCTCTTACGCTCACTCTCTCTCTCTCTCTCTCTCTATCTCTCTATCTTCGTGAGGGAGTTCCCTAATGCGCGTCGTTTGAGACCGCACCTCTGTGAGCTTTACGGAACTACAAATCCCGAATGGGCGCATTGTGTACGCACCTCGTCCCGTCATCGTCCGGGCGCTTCCTCGGGCTTACGGAAGCAGCCCCCGCACGCGTTTCTGTCTTACTTTAATGTCCCGTATTAGGGTAATGTACGTGCCATTCCCGGGCACGAGGGGAACTGCGAGCGGGTCGTATCGTGCCCTCTATACTCCTGCTCCACCCCCCACCCTACCCACTAACAACCCTATTTTCCACGGCCCTTTTAAATGGGCTTTTATACGCTGAATTTTAAATTGTCGAATGCTCCGAAAGAGATAAGCTCTGCGTCTTCAACGACCGACGTTTCTTTAATTCGAGCTACTCCGGTCGCAACTACCACCCGGGACCTTCTCCCCTTCGAAGGATTGCGCAGAGCAGCTATGACGCTTCTTGTTTAGCATATCGGCTTTGACGAACGTCGGAACTTTCGACGCTTACGGCAACCTTTTCCGTTATTAAATTCCCCGCTCGAGGCTGCCACCCCCTTTCTCTCTCCCCCTCTCTCTCTCTCTCGCTAATGCGTGCGACTTACCAATCTGCACATTCTATCGAATTATACAATTACGGCTCCTCGAAGTGAAATAGATTCATCATTACAAAGATTCAGAGCCCTGACCGAGACACTTTCATTTTACTAACTCCCATAATACGTATCTGACCTTATCGATTCACCGATCCCGTGCCGTAAATATTTATTTTCAAGTGGATTTCTCGAAACATTTGACAATTAACATAGGGCTCCGGAAATATTAGCCAATAATGAAATAACTAAAAAAAAAAAAAAAAACATAGCACTTCGACTGTTATAAATTTTAAGGAATTTGTTATATTACATCGTTAAAAAATAATGCTTTGTAAATAGAACCTCTTGAATTCGTTCAATTATATTGACTCGAATGAATTTTCCAGCCACGTTTAATAAGAAATATGTATTTAGTTCATTTTTAATGTCCTGGATATTCTTTGCAAACAGTATTTGCATGTATTTTCCGTATTCAAATCACGTTAGTAAACCATGAAATTTCGATCGTCGCAGGTATTACAAAAAAAAAAAAAAAAAATGTAGATCATGATATATCATTTTAATGCTTATCTCTGATTTATTCTTCATAGAATTTTCGGTGTTTCCAGGGAAGCTGTAGATTATGGAATTCTTGACCGCCGAAGCCATTAACTTGCCCCTTTATCTCAATTATCGCTATAACAATAAGCTTTAAATTTCCTCGGAAATTTTAGTTGTTTGTATAAAATCGAATGAAAAAGCTTTAAGAGTTCCATAAATTTCAAAACAATTCTGCCGAAATATACTTTTTACGGCAGATAATTATTCTACGGGCATCGAATATAAAATAAAGCTAAAGTATTGCTTTTAATGCTTGAGCAATAACTTTTTACAGAAACAATATATACGTATATGTATATACATAAATAAGGTACTCCATCTGTTCGAAAGCTCCTGAATAGATGATAACCCTTGTTCGAAATTTATATTTTATTTAGAAAAAAATTACTACTACTTTTAAATAAGAAGTCTGATCTCTTAAAATGCACCTTCCAATATTTACAAGCTTGTTTTTTTTTTTTTTTAAACCGTTCGAAACATTAATCTCAATCCAAGTTACGTTTAAATGCAATGCAACGTTAATTATTGTTAGCGCAATTTGCTGCACTGCCCCATTGATTTTATAGTAAATAATTTTTTATATCTTATACGAAGTAACGTGTAATTTCAATCCATTCTCATTACCTTGATCATTCGTTCACATAATTTACAGAAAAATTATAAGAATTCATGATGAATCTAGTGATGATATACATGTATTCCCTACAGAACCGAATCTCCGAAATTACAAATGAAAATTATAAATATAACGTTTCTTAATTATTTTAAGCAATATAATCAGACTCAAGTTATATTAGCGACCTATATTTATGTCATATGCCACATTGACTACATAGGCTAAAGTGTTAAATAACTTACGAGAGATGGGGAAGCTTTTTTTTTTTTAGTACATAGAATAAAAAGTCGGTCTCTTTTATTTTGAATTTCTCTCTCTCTCTCTCTCTCTCTCTCTCTCTCTCTCTCTCTCTCTCTCTCTCTACGAAAATATATATTTAGTTCCTCATAGGTTAAAAGTGACTCCCCGAGGGCTTGGAATTTTATAAATAGACGCGCATGAATGATGTAAGAAAATTCTATAAAACGGAATGCAATTTTTAAAGTGATCCGGTGAATATCGATATTATTAACAATGCAATCGAAATATTCTCTCGAATGTTCAGAAATGCTGACAAGCATGATCGAGTCGAGCTTTCGCCGAACAGAAAAGTAAATCACTTTTAAATAAGTAAGCCTTGCGAGGCTAGTCCTTGTCAGCTGTTACATAATCTTTTTCAATATCATGGAATATAATCGGATCGAATGAGCGACCGAGTGCAAGGGAGGGCTACATGGGTTCATGTACATGTGTTTTTTTTTTTTTTTTTCGTGATGAATAAATAAAATGCACGATCGGAAAGCTTTCCTACTCCTTAACTCGTTGTCGGGCTGCCTACACCCACACTCGTTCAAGCACGTGTTAAGATATGCTGGACGGGGTTGACGGTGATGGTGGCGGCTATGGCGGGACGGGGCGGGAGGAGAGGAGGGGGGCGATAGTAGGAAATATGTGCACGTGCACCTATACAAGTGAGTTTACAAAAAAAACTGACGCGTCTTTTATAGTCTCTCTCTCTCTCTCTCGCGCGCGCGCGCGCTCTCGCCCCCCGTCCTTTTCATATCACGCTCGCCCGATTCTCCTGTCACTCTTCCACTACGTATTCCGAGAGAAATGAATTATTCAAAAGTTCCTAAAGTCTAAACGGCCATTCATGTACATGATGCGCGCACTAGGGAGCTCACTATCTCCAATTTTACGTACGTGTGCATTCGCGTACGTATGTGCCTATATTTACATGAGAGTAAAAAACGGGCTAAAATGAGACAAGGAACGGAGCTAATATACTTGTCCCTTTTTCCTTCGAGACTTAAGACAAGTTATGCTGATAGACTTAAGAAATTCTCTTTCAAATTTCCAACTTCTACTTATTAGTAATTTTCTAGCTTCGCCTCTTTTAACATAAATAAATTACAAATTTTCTTATTATACACAAACACATTCTTAATGAAATTTAATTAGCCTCTGCAGGTAAATATTTTCATTTATTGAACTTTCGAAAGTTACAAACACTAAATTAAATGCATTTATAATTAAATTATTATTTAAATATAAGAGATGCAACTTCAACGTATTCAACGTACGAAACTTTTTTATTATAACAAACTTTTAATATAATGCCTAGTATTTCAATATAAAATTACTCACGTAAATAATGACGAAGATTTGTTTATAATAACTTAAAAATTTTCAATATTACATAAAGACGCAATCCATCTTCTACTAAATGAAGGAGTTGCATTGGAAGCAGTTCATTTTTAAATTTCTTTTCAAGCCCATATTGATTTTCAAAGCATTTATGAATAATAACATTTATGAATGTAAAGGTAATTTAGGTATCATATAAATGCTATAGACTACAATTATTCAAATTGTAAATAATCCTTATATTTTAGTAGTTCATAATATGTAGTGTACATGCAATTTTCTGAATTGGTTACGTTCGAAAATAATTTTATTACGTATACTTTTAGGTAATGCACATATAAAAAAATCAAAATTAATAAAAAAAAAAATAAATAAATAAAATATGCATTAAATTATTAATGCTTAAAATATTACTGTTAAAGCAACTAACTACAATAATAAAAAGTTACATTTAATGTATTTTGAAATTTAAATATTGGATTTTAAAATAAATTGTTAAACATTTTTCTATAATTAGTATGGTTTCTGTCAGAATTCTACGACATTGACGGTCCAATTATTTCTAGAGGTTTCGTTACTTACATTACGAAATACAATTCTTGATAATTTTTTTTTTCATGCAGTATAATAAGATATTATTCTCAATATTTTTTTTGTTTAATTGTTATTTAAAATAAATAAATTAGACGCTTGAAAGTGTGAGTGGATGCGTATCCGCGTTCATATGTATATATATATATATATATATATATTGAATTTAAATTTCTGATTTCCTTAGTGTGTGATTTGATAATGAAAAAACATATGCAGTAATATAAGCGTCATCTATTTTTTTTTTAAATTTACATCGTATCACAAAAATAAAAAAAATCTTTTAAATTACCGATTTTCTTTCTGTTTGGATACTAAAAACATCATATTGTTTCATAAAGATAATCGTAAATTTTATGAACATATTATACTTCCAGTTGGTGATAGAATATGTAGTGTAAGTGTTCTTGAGGAGCGTTTCTCTTAAAAACTTATAAATACTTTAGATTTTAAAAATATTTAAGTACTTAATTTTGTTAAAAATTAATATATATATATATATTGTTTTTTAAATAAATTATCTTAACTTAAATCTTAACTTAAATTGTTACTATAATTTTTTTTACGTATATATATATAAGGGTCTGTATTATCGAATCCAATGAAAATGAAAAACTATTATATACGTAATAGAACAATTTATAAGTTTGATGAAATTGATTGTTATATTTTTAATAAACTCGAATATTGTTAATTAAAAATTTTGAACGCGATAAAATGGTCTAAAAAATATAAAAAAAATAAAGTAAAATAATTCAATTTACAATTATTTAAATTATTATTAGAAAACATTATTTTTTACGATAGTCTTAATAAAATAACATAATATAAAAACTAATTGTATAATTATGTATTTTATATTTCTTATAAATTATGTTAGTATACATCATTTTATTTTATATATTTCTAAACACATACGAATTTATTGAAAATATTTTGAAGCTTTCTTAAGAATTGTTTCTTTAGAAGCTTAATGAATAATAATTTTAAAAAATATTTCAAAATCTAAAAGTGGTGCATCTGCAGGCGTGAGTACGATAATGTCTGCAAAACTTTCTTTTAGCCATTGTAAAATAATTTTCTCCATAATAGTGTGTAACTTCCCTTGAGACTTTTGAAGCAAGATAATCTCGCTGTAGATAGTAAATAAAAAGTGAAAATTTGTTGAATCTACTTTTTTTCTTGCAACGTAATATACATAAATATTTACTATTTATTATAAAAGGTATTATACGATAATATAAATAAACGTTTTAATGTGGAAATCGTATTTGACAATTAATGGCAACTTAATGGTAAATTAATGATTTAATTAAGGGAGATGAATATATTGTAAAATACCTTTTGTTTGAGATTTGATTAGACGCGTTCGGTGATACAGATTGGATGTTAAAAGGGGTTTAATGTGAAAAAGCGATAAACGCTTTTCTAAAACGTATATCTCCGGAATCGTTTTTCCGAATCTCTTGCCGACACAAATTTCGTTTACAAGACAGCAAAATTAAAATTGCAGATATCTCTTCAAAGTTATTTCCACTACGTAAGAATGCTTTTATCAGAAGAATGCGAGGAATCCTCGGTTTCGAAAACAGCTACATGCATTATTCCGCTTTACATGAGAGCTAATACGTACATTGCTTTTAAAATCAGCCTTTCAGCACTTTCCTTCCCTCTCGTTGCTTCTCTCCTCCCACCTTTCTCTCTCTCTCTCTCTCTCTCTCTCTCTCTCTCTCTCTCTCTCGCGCGCGCGCGAAGTTCATTCTTAAACAGTTTTTCCGTAATTGCAAGCAATATCAGTTTATCGGATTTTTTTACTTCTTCTTCTTCTTCTTCTTCTTCTTCTTCGTCTCTTTCAATTTTTTCCTTCCTCCGCGCTCTCGCGTCGTCTTACGTAAGATAGATGGCCGTAATTTAAGTTTAGAGAAAGACAATTCAACTCTTGCCAATCGATATATGAATAAAGTATACGTGCACCTACACAACTATCCATCATGCTACAATAATAATTGCATAATAAAGTGATGTGGAAAATAAAAAGCAGAAGAATAGATGATAGATAGGCGCGAACGAGGTTTAAAGATTATTAGTACCGAGGTGAGATAAAAAAAAAAAAGTTTATTATTAGCTGAAAATTAGTTCTCGTCTAATCCATATTTCAAGTAATCTAGTTATCCAGTATCTTTCGGCATTGATATTCCAACGTTAGTCCAACGGTTAACAGAAAAATATCATTCTTTATATTTACATTTTATTGAAATTCGCGTTATTATTTATGCATGCCGAGGGAGTTCACGTTATAGTTTTTTAATTATTACTACGATAATAACGCTCTATCAGAAACTTGAAATTTATATAGGTGATTATAATTCCCGTTGTTCGCTATAAACTTTTATATCGATTTATCTAAGGAATTGCTGGCATTCTTGATAGTACAATATATATTAAATTACAAGAGTCAAAAGCTATACGTAACAGATCTTGTGTTATCTCTAACATATTATACCAGAGGAGCTATACGTTTAATACGCAAACTTATAATAATCTATTTAGTAAGATCTATTAAGAATGTGAAAGCTTAATAAATGAGATCATATTATTATAGAAAAGCAAAAAAAATTAGGCAATCGATTAAAAGCAAATAATAATACAATACGTTTTTGTAAATGTGGTTTATTAAATTTAGAGGAAAGCCCGTTAAGCCTATTATTGTTACGCTATAAAAACAAACTTAATTATGAATAATGGCTATGAATAATCTTTATTAATTAATATTACATTATACATTTATTTATTTGAGATATTTATGTTGATTTATTTAAAAGTAAAATCTTTTTTCAAACCTACAGTTTTTTTATATTTCACTAAATTTTAACAGAGTTTTTTTCTGATTTGGTATAAATGTTTGCAATAATATTCCATTGCATTGCTCAAATTGTTTATTAAAAGGTGTACTGGAGAGAATTAAATATCAAAATTCTCAACGATTAAGTAGACATATTCATTTAAGTCATTTTCACTTCATACTTTCGACAATTATTACATTTTATTCCCTACAATATCTTTCACGTAAGAACGGTATTAAAAATGTATAAGATACTAAAAAGCCTAATTGTATTAGGAAAAAATCAATCGTGCTTGCAGATAGAAATTTTATTATACTCGGACGTATAATAAAAAATTATAATCGAGAAAGGTAAAATAGTTTTCTAATGGTTTATTTACACCAGTCGTAAATATTATTAGTATTTATTTCTATACGACAAATGGATTAAATTGAATTTATACACAATCAAAAGAATTAGTGTAAATTAATAGAATAGAAGTTTACCTTCCGGAAGTATTGTAGTACGTAAAATAAAAGCAAAGCAAAGTAACTATGTTTTAATCAATCTAGCTCTGTGTGTACGTTTTTGAGAATGAGTATTCGGAAAACAAATTAAATTAAACTATTAACCACTGTATTTTACGATTATAAAGTAAATATTTTACTTTACATGTTTTAAGAAAAATCATTCAATTTATATTTTTAATTGAACGATTATTGAACAGAATAATTATTTGTTTCTCGTATTGAAGCAAGTTATATTCATTTATTTTTCATTAATTGATTTCAGCTCTATTATTCTACGATATTTTTACAAAGACAATAACAAACGAGTAAATAAATTCTGAAAAAAGTTAATTATCCAATTTTTCGTTGCTATCGTAATGTCGAAGCATATAAATGATTACGATGTACATCGTTACAGCTACATCGCTGTAAAAAATAATTCAAAATAAATTTGAAATTATACTTATTGTTCCATATTATTTTATTATCTTTCTATCGATATAAAAATTTTACACTACACCTAATCTTAAAAAGTTATTGAAGCCCAGAATTATTAGGATAATTTAAAAAAAATATGACCAACAGTATTATTATCTTTCACAAGACTCATATTAATATTATATTATATAAAAATTGAAAGCTGATATTTATTGTAAATATAATATTTATTCTTGAAAATTATTGCTATTCTATCAAGGAATAATTTCACTTGAAAGCAATATCTTTTTTTTTTTTACAAAAATAAGTAAATAAGTATAATAAGTAGCGAATAGAATAAATATTGTCTTTCGTTTGAAATATTTTAAGATTTATAAAAAATTATTAACAAGTCAACTCACGGCGTCCAAAAAGTATTATCTGATTTAAAATTTATGTTTATACAAGATGTAATAAAGTCGTTCAAGTAATTTGTTCAATTAAGGTGCTTAAGTAATTATATTCTCAGAAAAAAATTGTGTACATTCATTAATAAATTGTATATAATAATCGTACACATCTTCAGGTAAATCTACACAAGAGATAGAGCCATACACTTGTGTTGGAATTCTAAGATTCATACTAAGTATTGGGTAACTCGATATAATTTCTGGACAAATATTTAATATGACAATATATAACGTATTATGTATATCGAAGATCTTTAAATACTAAGACGAGGAAAATAAACATTTTTCTTAACAATAATAAATATCGTTGATGTTTCCTATTAAAAAAAGGATCAGAAATTAGAATAATTTTTTGTTTTAATAAAACGTCTATTTTATGTGATTGTGACTAAAAATCAAACGAAAGATCGATGACATTTGTTAGTTTTAAATATTTAAAGTTGGATATACGATTATAAGCCTTAAAGTTAATATGCAAATGGAATTTGCAAAGGATAAGCCGCGCAACTCAACTAAACCTTAACAGTTTCCCCTTAGAAATTTTATTATAAAATAACATTAACTTTCTTGAACATTCTGGAGAATATTGCTTAACAAATAATTTGTTGTGATGAAAAGATAGTTTGAAATTTATTGTTTTAGATAAAACTTTACGGGGAACAAAGCGTAATTTAATATTTTAATGATTTATAAAATTAACATGAAAAGTGTAATTAATATAAAGTTAGACGAACAATAGAAAAACGATTTAATAAATGTGCCCGCCGAGCTTTTTATTCAAATTGTTCACCCGAATGCTATTTAACGCGTTAAATTAAGTTTCATTAGATAGACTTTGCTTGTAAAATAACAGCGTGTGGTGGTAGAATTAGAAATTGTAGAATGTTATTATACGACCGAACATCAAAACTTCTTAATAGACTTGCTAATGTAATCTAATACAATATAAAATGATTGGCTATAGTAGGAAAAATATATATATTGATGCAAAGCGATACTGTAGATAGAGTGAACTTAGTTTTGATGTACTTCTGCTAAAGTAGAAAAGCTGTAAACTGCAAATATTATTCAATGCTCCAAGTTTTATAAGTAAATCCATAAATTTAATAAACAAATAAAACATTCTATTGATATATTCTTATAATCGCTCTTGGCCATGATTTTTTTTCCTTCCCCATTTATTACTTCTTTACGCAATAACCTATTCTCACGTATTCATTAATATGAATATCGTTGCAGCTATTATCATTATTATTCTTGTTGTTGTTATTGTCGTTATTGTTATTATCGTTATTGTTATTATCATCAATCATTATTATTATCGTTATCGTTATCATTGCTATTACAGAGACTTCTTTTTTCATTTTTTTTTTTTTTTTTTTTTTTAATAAGAAAGTAATGTATAGCGATGCTTTAGGGGATCGATAAAACGTAATCCTTGAATTGTTCTTAGTTAAACAAAGCGATCCCGGATTCAAAGTACCATTCTTTTTTTTTTTCTTTTTCTTTTTTTTTCTCATTACAAAAAGACTTACTTACCATGTTCATGAGATACTTAGTTAGGGGAGGCTGGGGTGCTATTAGTCTTTAATTGTTTTTCAAATAAGACTTCTATCCTGTTTCAGTTCAGGGGAGCTTGACAATCTCATCAACTTTTTTCACGGTCTGTATTCGGTCGCCGGAAGACGAGCCTCGGCGAACGACTTTTTCCCACCAGCCGCAGAGATAAGTATCTGGAAACGAATTACAATTTTTTCTCAAATAAAATGAGATTTTAGAAGCATATTTAAAGAGATATGTCTTTTTCCTTACCGGGGACGGGCAAAAGCTTTTACCGATAAATTTATTTGTGCATGCGCCTTTCGGCTATTAATTTAGTTTCCAAGACCTTCGGTCAAAATTTGGACGACATTTTCCTAAATTTGTAGTTTAAAAGACTTTATGTGCACATAATTAAACTGCTCACGTATATTCTCAATATTTTATGCTTTTTTTTTTTTTACTTGCAATTATCGATTGTGCCGAAAAAAAAGTTAATTATTTTATGTTAAATGTTTATTTCATAAATTATATACAACGTTGCTACTGTTGAAAAGGCAAAACGAGGATTAAAAGTGTGATTTTTTTTTTTTTTTTGTCACAATAGAAGACAATAAAGTAAAGTTAATGTTCAAGAAATCATAAATCCGACGTTATAGTTTAGAATTCGGTGAACTGCATTGAGCTTTAAAATAGTTAAGCATTAACCGAAAACGTTATTTGGTTGCCTTCGTAGGACACGAAACCGTTTTTTTATCATTTTCCCGTGCCTCTAAAATGAAATGCGGCTTAAATCATATTGATTATTGCAAATATTTTATTGAAATGTAAAGCTACAAGTCGTTCTTCTGCACCCTCAGCTCCGTAATCATTAGACTTTTTTCAATAAAAATATTCTTACTAACTAATTTACAGCCTAAATGCCTCTTACATTTACGATTAAACGTATCACCGTACCGATAACGTAATATTTTAAATAATTATAATTATTTCACGAAAATAGTCGCATTTTTACACAATATTTATTGCGAATAATGAAAATAACTTTTTATAAATATTTTGAATATATTAATTTTCAAGTGTTGAATTAAGTTATTACTTTTATCGAAAAAAATAGCCTGTATTTTTAGAAACGATCAATATTAATAAGAAGATGCTTCGAATCCTCTAGTAACCAATCCCCACTAATTCTTTATAATAAGCATTTTATCTAAAATACGTAATACATAACTGAAGAAAATCCGATCAGGCTAATTTTAAATTAGTTAAAATTATAGTTTAGTTTTTAATCGATAAATCAATTTTGCAAATAAAAGCATAATATATACTTCCATTTATAATGAAATTTAAATAGCAGTTACGCTACAATAGGAAATAACTGATGTAAAACTAGCTGGATACGCTATAGGTATCGTATTTACAAATTATGGGATGTATGGTACTGCGGAGGATGCATCGATCAATGCTCAATCGATGAAATAAATAAAAAAATTCTTTTTATAAGAAAAAGTTTTAAAAGTCCCCTTTTAATTTGTAGGCTCGTTTATTTTTATTGAAATTGGACCATAGAAATCCCTAATGATGGACTGTAATTTAGTAAACAAACAAATTTTACGTATTTCGGGTGGAATTAAATTTTACACGGTCGACGATGTAGAAATTAGAATTATTTTAATTTAAAATTCGTTGCTAAGCTTACATAAACAAATTCGTGATTCGTTCAGTAGGATCGGTATAGGGAATTAATGACGTAATGAAAAATATTAACGACTTTAAGATGAACTGTATTTACTAAGGGGAAATAAAAAAAACTTGTAATTTTATTTATTAATTCATTCATTTCTATTAAAGAACATTTATTAACGAAATTATCTTTAAAAGTATATTTTCTATTTTTACTTAACGTTGTGATAAAATTTCTATAGAAAGAGTCAATGCTTCGTAAGATTAAAATACACATGTTTATCATGTTTATGTTTAAAAGAAAAAAGGAAAAAGAAGAATATTTTTGCTTTAAAATGAAATAAGTAAGGAAGGGAGAGGAAAATACTCGAATGTGGGCAATTAAAAGATTCGTATTAGTTTACGGATGGAGCGAAAATTAGTTTAACAATTGTCTACGAAATTAGTTTTAGCTTATTTTCACGATTAGTTTATACGAATGCATGTAATACGCAGGATGATGCATTCGTATATGAAGTGGAGTATAAAATCACATCCAATATCTGTTCGCGCTGGCGTTAAAATCCCTTTCGAAAAATGCGGGCGAGCTTAATTGCCATAGTTAATCAAAGTTTTCGTTAAGCTTTTAAAGTAAAAAAAAAAAAAAAGAAAGAAAAAACAAAAAAAATATATACGACGCGAGCAATTACGCAGACTTTCGACTCTTTATGCGGCTCTATATACTTACATGCGTAACTTGAGCGCGGAATACATCCACGTAGGCAGAAAACAATTTTTTCCCTTAGTTTGTTACAGACATTTGTCGGCGGTGCTAGATGGTTAAGTTAGATTGCCATTTCCATTGGGCGTACTTCGTTAACTTTGTTACTGCTCGCACCAACAATTTACATTTAAAGAAAGAAAAAATTTTGCTTAGTCGGCCGGCTAAATGGATGCCTTCCGTGCCATTTATGAAATATTAGGTAAGGGGACTTGCGTCATGCGACATTTTGATAACCCCTCCCCCCTCCCTCCCTGCCCACCCTCCGGCGCGCCTTTTCATCCAAATTTCATAAACGCATGCGCATCCGTGCACCTCTCATACGTATTTCACCTTTCCTCTAGTTAACTTAAATCTATTCGGCTAAATAATGGAATAATTTTACAAAACATGGATGTTGAGTTAAGAAATAAAGAAGAATCACTGAAATGCGCTCTGTCTGTGTCGTTTTAATTTATTTCTTATACATTTAAATGTATATATGTATATATTTATACATATTCATATGTATCTTTGTCTTTTCTTGCAAATCCCTTATCGACGTTTCGCAAAATTCTTTCGCCAAACACTCATTTCGACCCTAACTGTAATCAATACCACTTATTGAGATATACTTTAATTTCAATTAATTAGGATTCGTAAAAAAATCCCTGCCTAAGAGAAATGTCTATGAAATTCATTACATTTGTATTTGGGTTATCAAACTATTAGACTCTGCGACATATTCATAAATATAAATTGAAAATTACGTTACGTTACGTTATTTAAGCAATTGTAGTTACAAACCAATCATTCTGTCTCTTTATTTTCATTTCATGTATTCGGTGTAATGTTCCGACCTCGCAATTTCAATTCTCAATCAAGTATTACAATTATCTATACATTTTTGCTTGCTTGAAAATTTTAGACTTTCTCGATATCGCACCAATCCCGACGACATTGACTATGGCACGAGCCATAATCGTCTTTCACATCATTTAATTACTTTTGTAATACTGTACATATTTTACGACATAAGTACGTAGATGATATTTAATTCTTCTCCATTCTTTTTTAACGTACTTAAATGTTTTAATTTCCTGAGTGTTTTTCAAAAGCTCGGGTGTTAAAGTTCTAGGCGTGAAACTAATTTTTTATTAAAAAAAATTTGTTCGCCCCCTTAAAACTATTTTCTCTTCAGTTTTTAATCCAGTCTTGTATTTTTAATTGCAACTCTCTTTTTAAATCCTTAAAAAAATTCTTAAAAATGCTATTCTCTGTGTGCATTAGCTTTTATTCGAACTTTGGAGAATGCAATTCCATTCTCGTGTTTAAGTTTAATCTGTCTTTAACTAAATCGAATAATAAATACATTAGTTTATTAGTTTCGGTTTAGGTATTGTGTATCTTAAATGACTTTGATTAATTATTTTCTATTTATTTGCTCCAATAACAAGTACCTGTTTGCAAAATTTAACTAAATTTATACTGAACTTTCAACTAAACTAGTTACATGTACGTACATATATATATATATATATATAATAATAATAATAATAATTGTACATTATTTAATTATTCACGTTCCTGTATTTATTTAACGTCCCTCTATAACAATATTTACTTTATTACGATTTATGTAGAAATCTTAATTGATCATAAAATTTAATGCCTTAGATATTTTGTTGAATCAAATGCTATTTGAAGGATAATTAGTATTTAATCCGTAGATAATTAGGATATAGATTTAAAAACTTTATGAAAAAATGATCTCATTTTTCTTATTACCGTTTTTATGATTGATCAGCTTTTCTTTGTTAAATGCGAGCAATTAATTTTAAAGGCTTAAAATCCTGTTCTTTCTTACGTTCTGATTTATTTCCAACGTTTGTTCAGTCTCATTATTTTCCGTTTTTTTTTGTTCTTTTTTTTTTTTATCGCATTCATTTTTTACATTAATTCGCATTATTACTTTAATTGTTAGAATTATTTTGTGCGATTGTGAATTAATTGAGGTTGATAAATTTCTTGCTCATTAATTGTACGTTTACGTGAAATAGATGTGAAATAGACTTGATCCGAATTAACCGAATGATAATCCATATTGCCAGGTCGCTTAGGACAACCAGAGATTTAGAATCCGGAAATTGAACGATTGAATTATAAGTTTTATAAATTATACGCCATAAAGAATCTTTATAGTAAATAAAAATACTTTTATTTTTCCGTTCATTGCTGTAAGTATTGCGCGTAATTTTCAATGGCAAACAAATAAGTTAATACAAACGTATGGCAGAAGTTATTTCAAAAAATAACCGTTCGTTTCAATCAAAAAGTTTCGTCGGAAAGATTAATATATTGATTTTTTTCAATAGAGTTATGAAAGAGGAAGTGAATAAAAAACTTTCGAGTTTATTTAAAAAGCAATGATTATTCTTATTAGTGATATGTCTAGCTATATCGTGACAATTAAAAGTAAGTGTAATAAAAGTAAAGTGGAATGTGTAATAAATTTCCCGGGTCCCTTTGCATTAATCATTTACAGTGAAAAAGAAAAGAGAGAACAATAATGAAGGAAAAGGGTAATGATATGAAATGATAACCATTTTCTTTCTTCCTTTTTTTTTTCTTCTTATCTTATCTAAGCTGTTGGACGTACAAAGTCAACAATCATAATCACAAGAATAAAGAAACATCGGGGGCAGGTTACGCATGATAGATAAATATGAGAATTTTTGCTGTTATTTTCTTTTCTACCTTATGACATACAGCGACATTAGTTTTACATCCATCAATTTACGCTTGATAAAAAGGGAAAATAATCGAGATCTTCGCCGCACGGATATTCATGTATTAATGGTCGCATTTGGTAAAAAAAAAAAAGGAAAAGAAAAAATGTCAGATCTTTTCAGAGCTCAATGACGTATATTATTTTTTTGTACATCTATCTTTTAATTCCTTCAAAATTTTCATATGAATTGCGGTAATAATAAAAATGGCGATGACATCAGGGTAATTGGGTATTATCTTACATAGCGTATTATTAAACCGAAGCGCTTTATGTACTGTATATTTCACGTTGGGAGCTTCCACGGAAGGTCCCTCTGGGCCCTCCTCCTTGCGACACTCTCCATTACATATACAGATACGTGGTTCTCCTGACGTCACTAACTTCACCAAGATGTATTCAATTGTTTTTAAGTTTCAGCTCGGCTTGCAAAAAAAAAAAAAAAAAGAAAAGCAAAGGATTTCCTCCTCATTCGTCGTCCTTAGCTATGCCCTATGAATTATTAATCCGTCCCTACAGGGATTCCCTTACTTTTCTTCAGCGACATCAACATTTTACAGCTTTATAAAGATTTAAATAGCACCTATATTCGAGCAATAATTCACTCGCTTACCCGTTGACGCTACTTACTGGCCCTCCTCCTCTTTCCACGGGAGCAAAGTATGTCGGCACTAACTAACTAACTCGGATCTCTTACACAAAATCCATTATAAATAAATAAATGGCGCATTTTTTGTTCTTTTTTTTGTCTCTTTTTTTTTGTCTTAAGCACGGACACGACTATTTGGCCGTATTTGCCGATGGATTATTATATGAAAGAAATTTAACCGAGTTGTCCGTCGAGGTTCCTCTTCCTTTTTCTCTCTCTCTCTCTCTCTCTCTCAAGAGAAAAAACGTCGGGAATATTTTTCCCCGGCCGCTAACGAAATTCTTATATAGTTTTCAGAAAAACTTATTGATTGGAACGTTTAATATCTTTAATAATCTCGTTCCCCGCTATTTTCAGCTTATAATAGCGTCGAGCTGGCTTTTCATTTGCCTCTTTTTACTTCAATGTAACGGCCATCCGAGAGTTAAATATCGCCATTCGAGCCACGTGACCTTATTCGTTCCCTCAATAAATAAACAGGACGATTATTACGCCGCTTGCTTTTCTTCAATACTCAAGTGCTACCGCCCACAGTATAAACAATAATATCGCATGCATTAGGATCTAATTACTTTATAACTGAAAAAGTAAAGAGGGGGCAATAATTAATTCGAATGAACCGAAAGGCCAATAGTTAATTTAAAAAGGAATTTATTATTCGAATTGTAATTATAAGCTTTTGTGTATTTCGAATTGACAGAAGGGACGTTAGGAGTATGACGTAGGAAAGTAAGCAAGGAAAAGCAGGTATGGAATAATTGAAATTCTAATTTTTTTTTCATTTAAGGGCTAAAAAAGCAGCTGGGGGAGGAAAGAGTTGAGTTTGCTGTTGCATAGATATAAGATAATCTATTCAAAACTATAGTGGGAAAGTTATAGAGGCCAATGCAAAGTATTTCATATATTCAGAGGCGAGATGAAGGAGGGCATCGAGCAACTAACTCTATGTTGCTAGGACTCTGGGACTCTGAGGTCAGAGTCGCCTCTCCGCACTTTCTGACTTTATGAATTAATAATGACCTTTACAAGCATTACGTATCCATGTATTCGCTATTTCACTACGAGCAAACGCCCACGCCCCTCCCCCCCCTTTCCTTTTCAAAATTTATTCTATTGCTTATTTGGTCTAAATAGTTGTGTCATTGGCGAACTCGGTGCCCGTCCCTCGCTGCTTTAAGATTTTTCCCAATGTCGACTATGAATCTTACTCGTCCACTATCTAATGTCCCCCTCCCCGCCCCTCTTAATTCTCGTATTACGAGCTTATTTTTTCAGCTCTGCTTACATTTTTGTGGACTTGTAGACTCGTAGACGTTAGCGGCGGTGCATTATGTATCCGAAGCGTCAAAAATTTAGGTCGGAACTTACTCGTCATCGGAAACTCAAATATTATTATTCTTATCATCATCATCATCATCATCATCATCATCATCATCATCATCATTATTATTTCTACTACTACTACTACTACTACTACTACTGCTACTGCTATTACTACTACTACTACTTCTACTGCTACTACTACTGCTACTACTACTGCTACTACTACCACTGCTACTACCACTACCACTACCACTACCACTACTACTACCACTACTACTTTTACTGCTACCACTACCACTACCACTACCAATACCACTATTATTATTATTATTTATGATGACGAGGGGAAAACGATCGAATGCGGATATTGTCGAAGCACTGATTGTCAAAACAGGGAATAATGCTTTTGTAATATAAAGTCTGATGATTATTAGTAAACTTGCTTGAGATGCTCGAGTGCGAATCTGCCTACGAGTGCCAAGAATAGCTTAGTGAAATAGATGTGAAAATCGGAGCTTGCTCACACGCTAGCGTTGTCATATGACCAAAAATATTATGATTCTTAATTACATTCTGATGTGAAATAAATAGAATGACGAGTTATAAATTATGTATTGGCTATAGGAGCGATATGTTGACAATCTGAGCGAGGCGTACAGAATTAGAGAAGGAGACCGGCGCCGGGGAGAGGCACATCTACAGAAACTCCGACAGTCCATAGACTCGACAAATGAAACTAAATGAGTTTTTCTTTTCTTCTTATTCTTCTTCTTTTTTTTTCCCTTCTTTTCTTTTCTTTTCTTTTCTTTTTTCCTTTTTAACGAAGATTAAGTGTTATTTTATGCGGCAGCCAGAGCCGAACGGTATCGCATAAACGTATGTTAAAAAAAAAAAGAATTGATTTTCGGTAAGGAAGGCGATTTGACGTATTGATTTAATGTAAAATTTGTTCCCTGAAAGATTTAACGCCATTTATAAACATGAAAACGAGTCTTTATGCATTGAGCGATCACGTGAAGATTTTTTATTTTCTATTTCTTACCTCCTCGTGCAATCGAATTTCAATTTGTTGTCGATGCCTTCTTCATTCAGTTCATCGCCGAGGAAAATACAATGCACGTTCAAGGTCACATTAAAAATCCTTTGCTTCGGATAACTATTAAGGGTATCATTTTGTCTGCGAGATTCTTCATTACAGAAGCCGTGAACTTTAGCCGTTAGTTAGTCGAAAGTTGAAAATTTTGTCAGGAATTTTTAAAAAATGTGTTAAACAAATTCTTTGACTTTTTCACCTAAATATTTATATACATATACATATATATATATATTAAATGGCAGAAAGTTTCTTTCCTTCATTGCCTTTCAAACGAAATTACAATCAAACATTTTTTGGCGCTCCGAATCAGATGACCTTCTTTAACATTATATTAGTTTCATAAATTCTACATTATACTGAAATTAATGAAATGTACAACTTTCTGAAAAGTTCATTATGATTTAGCTTTTATTATAAAGGATTTATTTCAGTATTTATTTAAATTATCGTATATTTTTATTAGATAGCGAGTGCATAGAGTGTGAAAGTATTTAGAATTTATATATTTTAATCACATTTCATCGTTAGCGTTGCATCTTATGACGTGAAAATCGCGAATGATTGTCATTATTTGTATAATCTTATTAGAAATAATGTATATTAATAAAAAAAAGTCGCAACGTCGTATGGATTATTTTCCACGATTGTAATGCAAATTCTAATAAAGTTTATTTTTCTTTAAAATTTTTAAACAAGACTTTGAACTGAGAGTAATTAATTATGTGACTCTTTATGCAGAAAAATGCATTCACAGAATATTATTACGAAGCTAATTTGCAAATAACTTTGTTTGATCGTTAAATTATCGATTTCTGTAAAATAAGATTTCACATTCCATTTATGAATTAAAAAATATCCATTACGTTTATATCCTTATTCAGCATTAAAGTCATTTAAATCTTGCTATTCATAGAATTCTCTATAATAAACGATTAGTTCAATTAAAATTTTAACTACAAATGCCATAATCCTCGAGAAATTATATTCATTTTCTTAAATACTTCTTTAAAAATCTGGTTTACATTGAAAAAAAAAGAAAGGGAAAAAAAAGATTAATTTTACTAATTACAGGCAGTTATAAAATTTCGAATTTTTAAAAACTATTTGGACAAATTAAGCTGCGTAAATACGCTCTAAGGTCAATTTCGTTCTAATAATAGACACTTAATTATTTAATTAATTTCATCATTTTATGCCGAAAATGTGGCTCAACGATTGCGGTAATGTTAAAAATGTCATGCATATTACAGACTATGGAATTTCATAAATTTGAAATAACTTAAGCATAAGAAATATTATTTTCGAAAAAATTAATTTTACAAATTGCTTGCACGCGCGCACACACGGACACGGCAACTAACTGACACTCAAATACACACGTACAGTATATGTAAGATCCCTTTGAGTTTAATTTGATTGAAAGTTTGCATCTTCTAAATAACCTTAAGTTTTACAGAAATAAGATATTGCCGAGTATAAGACAAGAAATAAAATTCCAGTTTTCTAATAAAAAAAAAGAAGAAAAAAAAATTGAGAAAATTATTTCTTAGCGAAAATGTGCTCTCTCAATCTCTTTACTATAATAGTAGTCTTATAATTTCTCACTTTGGGAGCAACTCTACATGATGATATTATAGCTTCATGCACGAGGTTATTTGCTAGTAAATTAGGTCAAAAGTAACAATAAAAAAAAAAAGTTTAGATGACTGAACTTGGCCTTCCGTAAATGGAAACAACTATGATTGAGCTAATTAACTTGACTTTTTGCATTATAGGGTTAAAAAGTATTAAAACGAAGTAATAGCAGTGAGAAAAGCTTTTTTCTTTGTGTGTTTTTTTTTTTTTTTTTTTTTATATAATCAAATTTAAAATGATGTTAATTGAATCAATCAATCTAACTTGACTCTATTAAGTCGGTAGTGAATGTGATAAAGCTTTATTAATATTTGAAAAATTAAAGCAGGCGCCGCTGTTCAACCTTAAGGATTTTCTGTGACGGAAGATTTAGTAAATTCCATGGACATTGTTTGATCACATACACACACATGTAACGTTAATTAGTAAAATTTATATGTAAAATTTATGCTTTAAATATTGCATAAAGCGAAAATCAGGAGATTTTAATTTTTATTAAAAACATACACGTTATGCACGAGCGTATTTAATGTAATAATAAGCATTAAAAATAAAAAAAAAAAAATCCCTAAGTCGTGTAAAAACATGGGAGAAAGGATTTTTAGTGACATTTAAGTGCCGTCGCCATATTTAAAATGAAGTATATGGGAGAAATTATACATGGGGCGTGCAAAGTCAATGTTTGAAGGATCCGAAAGTCCCTCTTGTTTTAAAATCAAGTATGAAAATTAAAGCACACATTGTATATTAAGGTTAGATAGAAATGTAAATATGAAAGTTTTTTGTAGCCGGAAGATGTAGGGAGCTTACATTTTCGAATTTATAATAATTCCGTGGCTCGTTTGCAGATGGCTTAGAAATTATTTACCTTGAATTACTTTATGTTTAATTCATTAAAAAGGGGGAATTGAAAAAAAAAAAAAGAAAGGGCGATGTCGCGTGGCGTAATAAACATTGTAATTAGTGAAAGTAAAAGGGGAAGGAGATCGGGTACGTATATTGAAATAATATTGCATTTAACGAGATTGCAAAATATAACGAGACGGAGGGCAGAGCTGAAATAATTTCTCCGTCCCCGTTTATATTATATCCGAGTTAAATGAAAAGTTTTGTCCCCGTTAATATTATATTAAATACCGCGTCGGTAAAAATATTTCGAATATACGAAGGTAAAGAAGAAAAAAAATAAATAAATAAAAAATAAATAAAAAAAAAGTAAGAAAAACAAATACGAAGGAAGCGCTCTTTACGTAAGGGGAGAAATACTTTTTCTCGTAGTATATAGATCAAATTTTTGTTGCATGCGCGCATTAATTTTCCTCTCGACTTTCCTTACCTTCTTTCTATATCGAGAAATCCGGTCTCGTGTCGGTCGTTATATTTTAGAAACATAGCCGTCAAGAATCGATGGAGATAACACGAAATACAACGATAAAAATCATTGATTCGTTGGCCTACATAATATAAAATGACGACTGAAAAGCTTCGCGCCACGTTGATGAATTCTTTCGTATGCTCGTGTACGCGGCCACACCTGCCCAACGGCCACGTACGTGTGAGCGTATTATCGTGTACCTTCGTGCCCCATCGTTTGCCAGACGATAGGCCGTAATACGTACACATTTGGTTGGCTGCGCGCTTTAACCGAAACCTATAAACAAAAGCACGCCCAAAAAGAAACGTAGTATTTTTCCTTATTAATCCTTACCGCCAACCCCCGCCCCCCACCTCCTCTCCCCCGCCCACCACCCTCTCTCTCTCTCTCTCTCTCTCTCTCTCTCTCGATGTCGCGCTCTCTCGGTCTGTCTCTCTTACTATTATGAAATTGAATTATTTCGGATTATTAAGAGAAAGCCGTATTTAGCTATAATATGATTTTCTGAGCGTACTTTATGAATAGGATATAATTAAAGGATATAAATCTAAAGAGCTTGAACAATAGAAAATCTTTAGCTTTCATTTTTTCGATTAAAAACTCTCGCCAAGGAAAATTTTCACTCGAATTGCAATAATATATTTTACAAGAAAAACAAAAGAGCTTCTCTCTGCTCTTCCGAACTTATTGTATTTAAAATATCTGAAACGTATCCTTCCGGCAGTGCTAATGACTGCATTACTTTCTCCAGCCAAGATACTATTACGTACATTCGAATTTCTATTTAAATAAAGTTTTTAACGTAATTGAAGCTGAAAATTATTCAGTCTTATTAAAATATAAGTAATACGATACCATTTTTAATTTAAACGTTAATGTAAAATAGCATTGCCTCCATTTTTAACGAAGGCATTAGAGAAATTTGAGAAATTGTAAAATTTTTATTTGCTCCCTCATGCGGATTTAATAATAATTTAAATTAAAATTTTATTATGATATTAGCATTTGGATGAAACTAATTACAAAGAAATTTAATATGTAAAGCAGGCATTGCATACATATTTGTTCATTGTAAATTTATGGCTAAATGAAATAGAGAGAATGGAGAGAGAGAGAGAGAGAGCCAAAAGATTCTCCACGCGGAATTTTTAAGGTTCTTCTGTTTAATTATTTTTTAAATTTCTTACTGTAAAAATTGTAAGAGCGGCGCATAAATCTCACGTTCGCCCCTAATCGTGTGCTAGTTCTATCCAAGACAAATATCGAACGAATTTTGAAGTATTTACTATCAGTACGTGTTAATTTACGTGTAGGGCTATGTTTGTTTAGGAAGTATATAAAGGAAGAAATAACGGAAGAGAGGACAAACGGAAGCGAACGATAGATAGATAGAGAGAGAGAGAGAGAGAGAGAGTGTGGGAGGAAGGGAGACAAGTGACTGGTTTTTAGCCGCTGCTTTTTATCGATTTTGCGGACAGAGATAGTGATAGAGAGCGTGAAAAAGGGATAGAATGAGAGAAAACTAGATAGACAGTTGCACGTATACGTGGCTATACGCATGTATATGCACAGATAGACGCATTGATAGACAGACAGATAAAGATGCAGAGAGTGAGAGAGAGAGAGAGAGAGAGAGAGGGAGCGTGGGAGGGGGGAGAGTAATAGCTGGCGACGCCGCGGGGATGCTGCAGGGGCTGTACCGAATTTCATTTCATGACACAATGTTCATGCTTCGCTGCGGTGACTCGATATTTCGACGCTGCTGATATCAGGGCGTACGTGTGCTTAAATACGTGTATAAACCGCTTGACGACTTACCGTACTTTAAGCAGAGCTTATTATTTTTTCTAAACATTATTTCCGTTTAACATTATACGAGCTACGCTCAGTTAAAATAATGCCCCCTTTCACTACTAACATTATAAGGTCTATTCTGATTAATTATTTTATTGCTCATGCATGACAATCTCTGAGTCTCATTATCAAGACAATTTTAAATAAAATGATTTAATAATATTATACGTATGTGTATGTATGTATGTACGTATGTATGTATGTATATGTAATAGTCAGGTTTACGATCTAAAAGCTCCCTGAAATAATAATAATTTATTCAGGAAGTACATTTCATTCGGTACAATTCTTCTTTTACGAACATTACTTCATAGAACTCAAAGTCTGCATTATTCTAGACGCGTTCTCTCTCTCTCTCTCTCTCTCTCTCTCTTTCATTCATTCTTTCTTTCTTCTTTTCTTTTTCTTTCTTCTTTTTTTCTTTCCTTTTTTTTTTTTTTTTTTTTTATTTTTTTAATGTAGGAAATTTATCAAATTATTGTGCTTCTCATTGTAAAAAGATGTAAAAATATAAAAGAATCCTCTAAGGGAGCGTTATAAAATTGATTCCTTTTTCCAGTTTTAATTCCCTTATAAAATTTTCAATGCCGAATAGTTTGGAAATGATTAAAAATGTGTAATAAAATGTACCGGTGAATATTGTAGTGCTCATATTTCCTTAAATGTAAGATGGTATAATAAAAAGGCAAATTATTTTCATATCTAAATAAAATCATAAATCTTCTTGATGGACGCTATTTAGTACTCTTTTTTTTAATATTGCCATAGGAATATAATTTCATTCGTTAATTGACCAAATACTTAATATGAGCTTCTTATTGTATTATTCCTTTCTTATGTAAATGCATAGAAGCGTGAATTATAGTACTGAGGTCTGCCAATGATAATAAGTTATATTCATTAAAATTCTATTTTACCAGAAAAGTATCATACCTACTCAAGTTTGTTAAATAAATAAGTTAACCTTGTTTGGCTTCCATACGCATTTCTTACTTAGATTGTAGTTTTTTAAAATAAAACTAAAATGCCCTGAATATGCAATAGCAGAACTGAATTAGTGTTTTTTTTTTTTTATATATATATATATATATAACTTTAATTTCATATTAGTTTAAACTTTTTATCAATGGTCGTTAATTTTCTATTAGAAGGCAATTCTGAAAATTGAGAGGATGCCAATAGTGAAATGGCCGCTCGTCTTATTAATTGGATAACATTTTTATATTAAAAGACATGAATTTCGTTTGAAGAAGTAATAACGGAAGGAAGTCGTTATTCGTTATGATAAATGAATGCTAATATCTGGGTGTCAATAAAAATGGTTAAGTAAAAGATTTTGATTTAGGCGAGGATAAGTTGTCTAATGCGAAGAATAGTAACAATATAAATAAAACGAGCAATGAAATTTTGAAGCGGAAGAGGAAGAGGAAGAGGAAGAGGAAGAGGAAGAGGAAGAGGACGAATTGAACGGTAAACTTGTCGGTAAAAAGCCGTTAACACATTTGAAGCGGCGGTAAGGGCGGGTAGGGGGAGGTAGGGGGAGGGGATAGGGGGCGGCGGACCCAAGAGCCTCGTTTCTCAATTACTTTTTATAACTTCTCTATGGATTCGAGGTTGAATAATCAGATAACCCGACTAGGTCCCTTCAGGAGCTCTTACATCCCGTGGGGCGAGAGCCGGCACTCTCTGACATCATTATCAAAAGTGGGCGCATAAATGAGAGCTAAATAAAAGAAGCAGGTGCCAGTGTCGGCCAGCTTAACAAAGAGCCAAGTATAATGGAGGAAGAATAAAATAAAACGCCGAGAGGAATGGATGGCCGAGGGTGGAGGGAAGCTCCGCAGATACGTTTGGACGTCAATATGCCGCAGCGGGCGCAAGACAAGTCCGAAGGAAGGCGGCGAGCGAGGGTCGCTGGAGGGGGGAGGGGGGGAGGAGCAAAAAGCACCTTAAAACGGCTTAAAAACAATAGAGCAGCCGCTGACCTACATAATAAAGTGACCCAACAGGCCGCAGTCTGTGCTGATGTGCGCGCGCGCGCTCGCTCGCTCGCCCACGCTACAGAGACGACCGCGGACACGGACATAATCAAGAAGGTCCATAAATAGCGCAAAAGTGCACCGTGTCTCGGCGAGGGGGGAGCGTCGCCGAGCACGAGCAGCACGTGTCAGCCGAAAAATTGAACGATAACTCGAGATAACGGGCAGATAGGTGTACGCGCTCGTCCACGCATGCTCCCATGCATGTACACGTACGCGCTGCATGCTCGTGCACGTGCGACGGTGGGGGCTGACGAGCAGGTGGATGTATATGCATAGAAGGGAGGGGGACGTGGGGCGGGGCAGGGCACATGATAAGGAACAGGATCCTCGATAATCAGGGTCAAACTGGAGTTGAGCGCTGAAGCGTTGAAACGAAGTCGCTCGAAGGACGCTCGGGGGGAGAGCAGCCGAAGCTTCTAAAAGCGCGCAGCACACCTATCGCCCTGAGGCTATTTTATTTACAGGGTGCATATGTAAGTTACGTACATTGTACAATCGTACTCCGTACGAGAATAATCAGATTGGAACCATCGATTACGCGTTGTAGAATGATGAAGACGGTAATGCAGAAAAGTAGCGTGCGTGCGTGCGCCCGTTTGTGTGTAGCCACGCGTCCGTGTTTGCCGATAGGCGTCTAGGTTATTGTGTGTGTGTGTGTGGCGAGGGGCGAGGGGGTTTGCGCGCTTGCGGGTGGACGGGGGTGGGAGAGGGAGAGAGAGAGAGAGAGAGAGAGAGAGAGCGCGCGCGCGCGAGCTAAGACGAGGAGGAAAATAGCTGCACACGCACACAATCGTGTATTGATATTGCAGCACATTATGCGGTAAGTATGATGCGACGGCGCCGTATAATGTGCACGCGTCTTTCCCTCTATCCTTCTCCGTCTCCGCTATTTTTCTTTCTTCGGTACATCAATATAATTACCAACCGCTCCGTCAATTATATCCGCCGCTCGTATTATAGTAATATTTCCCTGTCTCTTTATGTCCAATCGATTTTCTAATTACTTTAATCAACGCGCACGAGCTAGAGGCTTAATTATTTAAGTAGATGATAAATAAAATAGCGACTTGATGATTAGACGTGCTTTGACAAATAATTAACAGATTTCGTACTTTAATTCCTATGACGTCTTGGCGCTCGTCACGCGCTATCGGATATTCAATTATATATTTCTATGTATAGGAAGGATGTGGTATTTCGAAATTATAGGACAGAGAGGTTATAGAATTATACTTTAGCGCTACGCGCTTTCGGATCAGCCGGCACCTAAAAATCGACAATCATTTATTATCCCCGAAATGAAAGAATTCCCATGCCTACGTAACAAGAGGAAAGATTTATTAAACAAATGATAAAATCAAGTTGAATAAGGTGTTAGGATGATTGGGTGAAAAAAAAAAAAAAAAGAAATTTTTTCATGCTAAAGCAGAAGGAGAATCGAATTACGCAAGATACAATTTTCCTCCCCCCCCCTGTGCCCTCGTCGATCTTCTTATATCGTCCTTGATATAAATTCAAAGGTGTAATGTAATAAGAGCGTAACTACCAATTTTATTATATCGATTTTTTCGCTCCCTCAAACTAAGTAAAATATACACTGACATATTTTTTCAAATTGAATGCTACTCGTAACGTACTAAAATTTTATTCAAACTTACATTCTTTATTAAGCCGTATTTTATTACATCCAACATGCATTTGCATATAATCACTTCAGCGATAAACACGAGTTATAAAAGCTAAAGGTGCTTTAACATAAAATTATGATTTACACATTGCGCGTATTCATTTATTTATTATTATAAAAAATGTAGCGCCCTTTACAATACAGATTTACGGGCATGACGTTATAAACTATCTTTTCTTTCTAAATACCTTCATTATACTATTTATGGGAAATTCGTCCCCTCTCGTTCTCCATGATCCTCAAATTATTAGAGTTTCAATGTTAAATAAATAACTCCCAGCACCAACGTACTAAATAAATGTCTCACTTATGGTTGATCTTTACTACTTGCACACACACCTACAGTAGCTACGGTCTATTCGGGTTCATAAAGAATTTACACAACCTTAGATTATTTAACATTTAGTTTCCCTGAATAGTTAAGGCTTACAAAATTAGTGACGTTCCTTGGATTTTTACGCTATCGCGAATCTTTTACGCTATCGAGGATCTACATTCGCTGTGGGAAGGAATAAAATATAATATCGTCGCTCGTTAATTTCTTTTGTGATTTTGTGTAACTGCCGCGGAACATTCAAATTCGTTTAATCAAAGAGTTCAGACATTCAAATTCATTGATTAATATTATACGAAAGGAGTTATTTTCGAAGTTCGAATCCGTTTTTCCTACGGCCATCTCCTTCGTCAAAATATCAAACATTGATTTAATTATTACGTTTCTCTCCTCTCTCTCTCTCTCTCTCTCTCTCTCTCTCTCTCTCCCTCTCTCTCTGCCCGTCCGTCCCGCCACGCCCCACCTCGACCGCACCGCTTTTCCACAGCGATTAGCGAGCTTTCGCATTAGCGTGCCGAAGTACAATAATTTCGGTATAGAGCTTTCGCTGTGGATTTCGATTTTTCTTTCAAGGTCTCAATTGCTGTTGCTAATCTATGCGGTGAACTTGAAAACTATTGTAATTCCAAATGGATTGATATTTAAATTAAAATAAAAAAGAAAAAAAAAAAACCACAGCCAGGGGCTGTGCATGTGTTGTAAACTTGAGACTGTGAATGCCGAGTCCGAGTGAGGTCGACTGATTTCCCGAGGAGGATGTCAGCGCCTCCATAATTAGCCGGCCAAAGGAAAATAAGGCATCGGGTCCCGGATTAACGGACGAGATAATAAAAGTTTAGTCTAATCCGCGTAAGCTCAAAGTCAAATAAGCGTACGATCAGGCTAAGAAAGAAAAATATAGAAAGTCAGGGCTCTCGATTGGCTCCCGCACGAGAGACGGTAACTGCGAGCGGCCTGGGGCTCGCTGGGTGCTCGCTGGGTGCTCGCTGGGTGCTCGCTGGGGACTCGCTGGGAGCGTAGGGATGGGGTGGGAGGGGGGACCCCCGGACTGTAAAATAAGTATAGATAAAAAAAGTCGCGAGGAGAGCTTTTAAAAATTCGGGAAGAACAACGTTAAAAGTGGCAGTAGGCACTAGCGGTAGCAGCAGTATTTCCTTCCACCTCCTCTTCTGCTACTTTTTATCATCTTCTTGGAATGGCAAACAATTCAAGGCACACACAGAGCAGCCCCTTCGCCCCCGGCTCTTATTCATTTTTAAAGTAGCAGTAGCTTTTTAATGTTTGTTCGCTGTTGATCCAGCTTCTCACTCTCTCTCTCTCTCTCTCTCTCTCTCTCTCTCTCTCGCTGCTTTGGCCGTTTCATCAAGGGGCGGGCGGAGAAGAGGTAATGGCGCGTGCGCAGCTGGTTTGCATCTCGCTCTCCGGGAGAAAAGCCCGGGGAGTCTCGCGCTCCCGAGAACGCCATTTAAAGCACAGGAGTGCGGGCCGCGAGTCGGGCTCCCAAGACCTCCTCGACGACTTCGATCCGACGGCGTGGCCGAGGGGCGGCTGGAGGCATCACCCCAGCACCCCCGCCCCCGCCCCCCCAAACCACCAAGCCCGCACCCCTCCTGCCCCTCCTGCAGCCAACGAAACGAATACGCGCGTGTAGATTTATTAACTCTCTGCGGGAGGACAGTCGTGGGCTGCCTCCGGGACATTAGCTCTCCGCCAGGAGGTTAATCCTGAATAAACAGCAAGCACCCCGCTGGACCTCTCCCCTCAAGCCGACGCAGCCTCTTGCCGCCTGACATTATACCCTGGCTATATTGATGGCCGAGCGTCCAAAGCCGTTTGAGACGCCGTAGCAAAATTAGCGGCATTTGATCGATCGATCAGCGCATCGGTCGCACACGGTGTTACGCCTCTCCAGCCACCATAACCCCAATAACCCCAATAACACGAATAACCCCAATAACCGTCTATTATGGCTTTAATCGTATAATTAATACGGATATGTAATCCCTCTATCGAGCGAGCCCCTCACGATTATCGCCCATTGTAATATCTAATGCCTCCGTTTTATCTAACCATTTTGCCGGCTCATCAAAAGCCAATCAAACTTTTCCAATTTTCCCAACCTGTAACTCCATTATCTTTCTCAATTCCGATCGGCTGTACATAAATTATGCCAACGCTCGTGCATACTTATACACGTGCTCCTCCCTACCAAATTGTATAAGTAGACACTTATTTTCGCTAAGAGGATTATAAATTTGCGTGGCTCCGGCTCGTGAGGCTGACTTTTATCAATATTGATTATGGCGAAGAGGTGCGGGAGGGTGAGCGGGGGAGCGGGGTCCCACGTTAATTAGAGGTACTTTGTTTTTGTCGAGAAATTAACTCGAGGCTGAGAAATGGTCGGTGTGAAGCTGCCGGGCGAGGAGTTAATAATGAAAATGGCAAAGAAGAGCCGACGGCTGAGGGTAGTGATGATTCTCCATCCTCCTGTTGCATCCTTACGACTGCAGAGCGACGGAAGCGGAGGGGCGAGAGCAGCGGATGTAAATTTTTACACGACCGACACGTTCGGGAGCTATAGAGCTAAGACGTCCGAATAACCGGAAGTTGTAAGACAGGGTACCGAGCGATACAATACGTTATGTGCAATCGAGAGTGGCTCGAGTGGATTCCACGGAGATTTCGAGGTAACGTTGTTGCCTGCGAGGAGGGCAGGACGGGGGGAGGCGGCGGCGGTTATTGGGGTTGGATACGTCGTGCGTACGCAGCCGAGGCTCCAGGGTGGGTGGGAGGGCTCTCGAGGAAGGAAGAGTGGGCCCGGATGGGGGCGGGGGATAAAAGGGAGGACGCGCGCGTACGCAGGAACACGCATACAGAGGTGCCGAGGCCGGTGTATTCATTACGTCGTGCTAGCGGACGCGGTGGCGGCAGTGGCAGCGCTGACGGTGACGGTGAGGATGACGGTGACGGAGACGGAGACGGAGACGGAGACGAAGACGGGGTCGGCGTCGGCGACGACGAGCATTTGAGTCTGCGCGGCGGCGAAACTACGCGCAATGCGGCACGCGATGAACCGAGCCAGACTCCTAATCTCGTTACAGGGCACGGGGGAGGGAGCGAGATACGGGGTGGAGGACCTATTGGAGGCGCGGCTCCGTACGCAGGCTTAGAGCGAATGGAAAGTGAGGTTAGGCCGGCGCTGCGCGCACACAAGGAAAGTTAATCTCGTTAGCGTCGCGAATGCAGTTAGCCTTTCAAAGGTCCACTCGCTCTCACCCGCCTCTCACCCGCCTCTCACCCGCCTCTCTCTCTCTCTCACTCTCTCTCTCTCCCCTTTATTTTTCTTTTTCGCTTTATATTTCTTATTTTCACCCCCTTCTCTACTCAATGCGCCAGTGAAGCCTTTTTTCACCTCATCTTTTGTGCGTATAATGCGCCAGCCGTCATCCGGCTCTTATACGCGTGCGGCACTGCAACACTCGTTTATTGCCTTTACTCTGGCCCCGACGTTTATTCCCCTCGTTTCTCTCTATCCACCTCCCCCCTCCCCCACCCCTTTCCTTTTTCACTCGTTTTTTCTTTCTTTCTTTCTTTTTTTTTTTTTATTTTTTTATTTTCTTTTTTTTTTTGTAAGAAAGAAACCTAGCCTTTCGCTTTTAAGACGCCGAGTTAATGGAAAGAAAATTCTCGTTTGGCGGGAGGCGCGCGGGGCGAGGGTTCCGGGGCTGTGTTATAGGTAGCTTCGAGCGAGCCTTTTCTCTACTTTTCCCTACTTTTCCCTACTTTTCTCTACTTTTCTCTACTTTTCTCTACTTTTCCCCACTTTTCCCCACTTTTCCCCTTTTCTCTTTTAATACGACCACCAGTTACTTTGTACTCCCTCGGACCCTCTTTCTCTCGTTCTCTCTCTCTCTCTCTCTCTCTCTCTCTCTCTCTCTCTATCCATTTTTCAGCCACGTTGTTATTCGACTACGAAGCTTATTTATCTCCCGATCGCGTGTGCCCCTCCATGCGTTTGTCTTTTTCAGAATTTCGGATTTAAGAGGACGGCCGAGTCCAATGAATCATCAATCCCTAGCGAAATTCGAAAAACATACACAATTTATACGAGATCCGTTTCTTTCGTAATTAAAAATTTATATTTACGTAATATTATTTCCCTACGCTTATTTAAATAATATCTAGTATTGATTGAATGTATAAATAAAAGTAACCTACTTTTTAATTTGCATTTTATTTCCTTAGAATACTTTCTTTTGATTATATGAGTATATACATATATATATATATATATATATATTTACTTAAATCGAACTACTGCTACTGGGAAGAAAGGATTCCTTTTCTTTTCTAAAAGAAAAAAACCTTCTCCCACAAGATTCATTTAACAAGAAACTTTTGTATGCGTATTTATTTCATCATTAAGAGCTCGTATTTTTCTTATTTACTTGAACACGCGACGAATAATTTTCCATGCATCTATATTTGCCCTCTTAATAATCAAGCTTGTTTGTCGGGAATTAATGTAATGCAATTGGATAAAAAATTTAACCAGTAATTTCCATCGTCCCGAAACATTAAATATTTTCAAATATATATATATATATATATCTCCGTTCATTCACTCGTGCGCCCTAACTTTATTAAACTAATGCACTTTACTTTTTTTAACACGTACACACATAAATCTCTAAAGGTAATTTAATAATATGAGTGTAGAATACGAGTCAACGTATTCAGTATTAGGATTGAATTATTCGCTGATGTAGCACTTGTACT
Source organism: Ceratosolen fusciceps (assembly GCA_018883505.1). Lineage (NCBI taxonomy): Eukaryota > Metazoa > Arthropoda > Insecta > Hymenoptera > Agaonidae > Ceratosolen > Ceratosolen fusciceps. Next base: position 7,930,102 of record RCIC01000008.1, read on the forward strand.
TTAGACTTTGATAAAAAAAAAGCGCTTCTGTACGATCAGAGTATATAAGCCGACGAAATAATCTCAGCTCGTAATCGAATAAATTGCTCGGCAAAGTATTTAAAATATTTTTTACCCATTATAAAATCGTAATTTCACCCTTAGGGGCGCGTAGGAAGAGTAGTAGGCAGGCACTCGGAATCATTATAACTAATGGAATATCTCATGCGGAAGTTATTTGACAAGCAACTAGTCCTTCCAGCGTGTAAGCTTTGCTTTACGCTCGAGTGAAATAGCAAATAATTTGACATTCCCGGCACTCCTCGCGTATATTTATATTATTTCTTTTTCATTATTGATACCTGACACCCGGGCAGACGGGTCCTTCGCAATCTACGGCCACGCGCGCACACGGATATTTTCTAATTCAACGTGTCATACTTTTACAAGTATCGAGCAGCGCTTTTCGAAAGATGCAGCTGCTGCTCCTCTTACCCTCGGGATGATGCAATTCCGTGCAAGTTTCGCGATACATAGCTGGGAAGCTCGACCGTATTGGAAATTGAAAATATTTCTAATGCTTTCAACTTCATTCGCGCTGGAATTGATATTTTTAGATGGGATTTCATCATTATACAGGATTTTATACTTCCATTTCGGAAGTATTTTATTTCGGATATTATTTTGCGGATTCGCCCCCTCTCCCCCCCCCCAACCGCCCAGACATTCAGTTCGGCATTGCGTTCCTTTAATTATGAAAACGTTATTACATTATCAATAATAATGACGAAATGCATCATTAATCATATGCATATCATGCTATTTGGATTCTAGAATACAACAATTGTATCTATCGTTACTGCATTGTTTATAAAAAGCTATTTTTTTTTTTGGTTATTTTAAACGTTCAACAATGTTATTTATACGTCGTAAATCATAAATTGTTTTTCAATTAATTTTCATTGCACAAGTATTCAATAACTTTTCAACCTTTTTACCATTATTATTTTCATTATTAATTATAAAATCATGTAATTGATTGTGCCTGGCAACGTACAGCTCGCATTGTTCCAATAATAAATGCACTTAAAGCGTATTTTTCAGTCCTTCGTTTCGTTACGTGTAAATATATTCTCAAGTGTAAAATACAAAAGAGAAATACCAGAAAATAAAATTACGTATAAACATTATACGTAGCGGGATTAAGAGCGATATACCCCTTGGAAATTATTTACATGCATACGATATCGTATATTTGAACATTTTACAATGGCAGTATATGAAAACAGTAAAAGCATTTGCGACTAATTTAAAAATAATTGACAAAATAAATGTAAGTACAAGTCTGGACTCGTTTGTATACTTCAAAAATTGTAATATCGAATTGTAATATTGAATACGAATTAATCTATCATTAGCATCCAACGAATGAAATATACATATACGTGGAAGAATAACAATAAATATACCTATTTAATACCTCGGACCGTACTAATTAGAAAAGTAATGGTATTAGTATTGTTAAATTAAAAATATCGAATTAAAAATGGATTAGTTATAATAATTTTATTTCATAAATTTTACTAAACGAAGATTAACGGTACGAAATACATGTTAAAACGTTTGAATTTTTTACTCCGAATAAATTTAATAGAATTAGACTGAAATACAAATTTTATTATATATTTTATCTGTAATAAAATTAAAGAAAGTTTTTGTCGAGTATTACAGGTCAAATTAAAAGACACGTGTTATTAAATTACAAAAAAAGTTACTTTTATGACGATTGAAACAAAAAGTTTTTATGAAGTGTAAAAGTTTTTTCATTTTTTCCCCTCAATATATATATATATATATATGTGTGTGTGTGTGTATTTTGTAAAATTAGTAATTATTTAGTAGGACATTAAACGGCTATGAAACACACATTTTAATGTAGAATCATTCATTTAATTATTCATTAATCTAATTTGTGTAAATAAAATATGACGTTAAAAAGTTTTAAATACAAGAATGAAATATTTGTGAAAAAAACTATTTTTCGTCCGTCTATTCTTCAATTATACTTGCAATTATATTAGCTTAACAGCTATAATTATACAATACAATGCTACAATTATATTAGCTTTACAACTAGAATTAATTCGTATTAATGTAATAATTATTTTTAAATAAATTCCTTTGAAAATAATAAATGATTTTTATAAATAGAAATTCAACGCCTGTATAATCCTTATAATAGTTAATATTACAATGGTGAGACTTTAATTTAAATTGTAATAAGGCGCTCGTAATATTTAATATATTCTTTTTACAGAAACAAACAAATTAATGTACGATTAAATATTTTTCATATACAAATTATATTAAAGATTTTTATAGTCTGTGTTTATTTTCTTTTTTATGTAACTTTTATACATTTTTTTATTTTATTAGCTTTTACTTATTGTTTAAATATTCTCATTTTTATAATGCCATTTAATTTTTTTTTATTTTTTTTCATATATATTTTTTACAACATAAAAGCATTAGGCTAAGTATTTGATAATATATAAATATACGTATACTTAGTACTTTATATACTTTATTTATTTTCAAAAAGCACTTTTGAATAAAGTAGATTTTATAAAATTGAGGATAAATTTAATTTTTTTTCCCCCATCTACTTATTTTGATCTGTATGTATATATATATATATACGTCATAGAAGCTCGCAAGAGCGCACGCTCACATTGAAAATCGTAAATATCATTTCTTTATCTATTTTTTTAGTAATCTTAATTTTTTTTTTATATAATATAAGTTAATTTTAATAATTTCATAATATTGATATTATTTTATTAGGATGTTAATAATCTATTAGATAGGCTTAATATATTTCTTATTAGCTTAATAAAAGTAACGTAATTAATAGAAGAGTTAAGATTCATGAATTATGAGAAATCAATGTTTCCTTCATATATGGGTATATATTGCGATAAATTTGCATTTTAATAAGAGTAATTTATGAATTGTAATAATTTTGAAATAAATTACTTATGTGCACATCATTATGTATATATACACACTCTAATTTATCTGATATTATATGTCTCATCACTTATATTTATTGCCCGTTTGGATAAATAATAATAATAAATATATATTTAATATTTAATAAATATTTAGTTACGAAAACTAAAATGCTTGAGCGGTATTTAGGTTTTCTTTAAAAAAAAACCTCAATTACCGTAATAATTGTACTTGTTATAAAAATTTCGATACCGCATAGATTAATAGTAAGTACGTAGTAAGTTCATTGACTTTTTTATTAACGCTAGATATTAATAATGTATTGTTTACACTATTTATGAAAGGTGTTTTATGAATCTTGATGTAAAGTTTATCTGCACGAATGGGGTACGTGAATAATTTCAGACAAGCCTCACGAGCTAGGCCGCACGTATACATTCGCGTGCGTAATCATTACCCTAATAGATTCAAGAGGTTATCCTTATTACGTGCATGAGAATGCGCCTCGAGAGCGGAGTCTTTCCCAATAACAAGAGGAAACTATTTGGGTGCGTTCATTAAAAAAAGAAGAAGAAGAAGTAGGAGAAGAAGAAGAAGAAGAAGAAGAAGAAGAAGAAGAAGAAAATAAAAGAAAAATAAGAACGATATGGGCGTTGGCGTGCTAACGATTCTCTGTAATATGAAATTTCACTTGGAATCGGGTCAACTAAGGATGAGACTGACTTTGGATCCCTGGCCAAGGCCTTTCTTTAAAATTTAAATACTTTTTATCGCCCGCGTCTCGCTGCCTTCTACTTGAACATTTATAAAGATGGATAGATAGATAGATAGATAGATAGATAGATAGATAGATATAGATAGAGATATAGAGATAGAGATAGAGATAGAGATAGAGATAGATAGGGTGAGAGAGAGAGAGAGAGAGAAGTGGGGGGGGACGAATTCAGCAGTGCCGAAAGACAACTCAATAACGAGAATTACCTACGGTTCAGTGAAAATACTCCGAGACTCGATCGACCTTACTTCCGATGGTCTACAGATTACACGAAATATTAGCGATGGCCCTGACCAGGGCCGGATATAATCCTGGCTAACAGAGTTCATGAGGCTTTTCCATTAATTGCCATCCTTTCCGCACTACGTATAAAAATATTTGTCCAGCTAACCGGATTCTATGTACCCCCCCCCACCCACGACTGTCCGTGTACTCGTTGATTACAGCCCTAGCAAACTAATTGCCATGGCCTTTGTCGCTCTCCTCCTTCCGGGGGGGGGGGGGGGTCGACGTTTCTCTTTGTCGACGTCCCTCTCGACGTGACGTCCATCCCCGGAAACTACGCTGATCGATACCTAGCCACAAGTCAGGATCTTGCGGTCTAATGGGTGTTGAGTTTGCTGTCGACGTCACATCCCCCGTAACCGGGTCCTCGCTCGGTCCAGGGTCCTTGGCTCACTTGGCCCTCGAGCCTCCTCCTTCTTCAGCTCGAGCGTATTGTAAGAGAGATATAGAGAGAGGGGGGGCGGGGGGAGGGGGAGGACAATCCCCTTGTACGAGCTCCGGTAATCTCTGGAGTAGCCCTGGAGAAGCGGTTCAACACTAATACCCATTGCGGACTCAATAGTATTCCATCATTCGCCACTCGGGCATGGACAACAGCCCCTCAATTTATTTAATTACCAATTCCTTATGACGCGCGTGAACAAAGAAATTAATTGAATCTCACTCACTCGGTTTCGATAAAATCAATAAATTCTTTACCGAATCGTCGGATATGCGATGAGCTGTAAGCGTATTAGAAATACCTTTGTGGCACATTGTGGAAATGGAGCAAAAGCCAAATTACCTCATTACTATGCATCGAAGCTAACTACGTAACTTATATTCCTCTTAGCCGCGGTTTCATTTTCAATACTTATTCATTCGGCCCGACTATATTACAAAGCTTAATTCATTCGATATCTTACGTACGGCGAGTTTTAACGTACTTTTTATTATTAATTTGACAAAATTTACACCAGAAACTTGAATCGATGTGAAATTATGACGCTCGCGTGTACTTTCTACTTACGTGTACTTATTATTAAGCTTCACAATAATTTCTTATCCGTCATTGAGAAAAAAAGCTTTGAATGTCCAAGATGTCGAGAAATTTGTCGTCTTTTCGAATTTCTTTGTAATACGTTTGATCGACACAATCAAGGCGATCATTTTAAAGTAAATAGTATTTAATTCGCGCAAATACTTCCGACGATTTATAAAACTTGTGAGTTAAATTTTTCATCGCACAATTCCCTGTCGCATTGATATGTACTAATAATATCAGGATCCATCGCATGAATTTATTGTTTTCCAAACTCCTTAAAAATTCATTTTATTTAAAAAAAAAAAAAAAAAAACAGCTTTTTTTTTTTTAGTACAGATATCTGCATTATTCAATAAGTCGTCTGGCATTGAATTTTCAATTTAATTTAATCATAATTTAAAAAGTTTGACTACGAGCCTTCGAAAATTTCAAGCCCAGCTATATACGTAATCTTATCGATTTTTCCGAAGCCTCTATATAAAAAAAGGTCTTTATATTATTTCTAACAAAAATGAAACACTGTATACGTACCGCGAATAATGGTTTTCATGAAAAAATATTACCAAATAAGTATTAAATTAAAAACAAATATGAATTAAAGTTAAATTAAGTTGAAAATAATAAATCAATATTCAGAAACGTTATCATTTGAAAATAACAAAAACAATTATCTTTTCTTGTTAACTGCTTTGACCTCATACAAAAGTAATAGAAATACTAAAATGGTACAGAAATAAAAAATCAGTATAATTATACACAAATTATAAATAGATTAATAAAAGTCCCTAACGATAATCCGTGGTAATGTATGCCAGATACTATTTTAAAGTTATAAGTACTTTATTGGTTATAGTAAATAATATGCGCAAGACAAAATTATAAATAAGAAATGAAATATTATACATGTAATATAACGTGTATAGGAATATAAGGAGCGAGAGGAAAGTGATGTATGTGGGTATGATTTAAGTTTGGAAAGATTTTCCAACTGGAATTTAATATAACATAACAATGATACTCCATTACCGAATATTAATGATTTACTTAATTCTTCGTGAAACTATTTTAATAATTTATGGATTGTCCATGGTCACCAACTTGCAACAAATCATGAAGAATTGTGTATACATTTGAAATCTCTCTCATTCTCTTATTTTCAAGTAACCTAGATTTTTAAATCTATTGATCGTTATGAATTAATTAAAAATAAATAAGTGCATCGATCATACACGTATGACGAAGTGTGCAGCAGAAGAAAATTAATATTTTAATTATATTATCGTATTTATTATAAATTTAATAAAAAAAAAAAAAAGATTCAAAACTAACTCTCGAGAAAACTGTTTTATAAAATTCTATTATACAGTACATCAGTTATATTCCTAGGCATGATATATTCAAACGTACGAAGATTAAAAGTGTCATACTGTATAGAAATACATTTACAGACAACGATAATTTTATAGAAATCTATAAAGAAGGTAATAATTATCCCAGTTTCTGCTTCGATTAACATAATAATAAAGTAGTTTAAGCTATTTTCATAAGTTTCCGTATCATCAATCCCTTTACAGAGTATTATTTTAAGACAATTCATGATGTATGCAATTATTAATATAGTTAATTGCAATGAAAATTTGTTAAAATTAAGATCATAGTTCTCAATAAATTAGGATTTCAAATTATGTTATGACCAATAAAAATACGTATGACACTATCAACAAATATAATGTCTTTATTATGGAATGAAAACGAACTGTAGGTATGAAATCTTTCATATTTATATAGAACAACTAAGCTTAAAATAATTTGTCTCTATTAATAACGTAGTCAAGGGATACAATTTAGTCATTTAAATATAATGTGAGAATTTCTTGTAGTCATAAAAAATAAAGTCATCAAATTCAAACGAGAAAAATATTCGATACGAACATTTCACATATATATAAGTACATTTACTCTGTGAACAACTACTAAAACATCTATTGTTATCAAACAATTTGAACATTTATCGTATTCTAAAATAAAGTGCTTAGAATAATATTTCAAAAATAGCAATTAGCTAGTAAAGGCTAATAATGATAGTTAATAAAATTCAAATGCAGAAAATTATGTATTTTGTCGAATATTATTAAATTACTTGAACTTAAAATGGATTCGCTGCTTCGTCAAATAAAAAAAAAATGTAATAGCTGTACGTGAAACTTTTGTATTTAATTGAAAAGGGAAGATGATATTTAGACTTAAACATTTTACGTAAATTTGAAATAAAACATGATATCCTGAAAATAATTTGAGAAATTTAATTGACTAAACTTTAATATATATATATATATAGCGAATGATTAAATTTTCTAATTTTTCTTACGTACCGCGTAAAATAATGAAAGTTTAATCAATAATGCAAAGTTTTTAAAATTTTTTAAAAGCTTCTTCATAATCATGAAAGGAGTAACTCATAAATATCTTTTTTATCAAAAAGAAAGTAAATTAAAATGTCGGCTATCGATAGATACGTATGCAGAAACATATTTGATATATTTATACGCTTATAGAACACACTTATCCTACCTCTTATCCCCCCCCCTTATACTGCTTAGTAGCTCTTAATATAAGAAATGCACACGAACGCATCGGATTTGCTTTAATACGTGCAATTCATTGTTAAATAAAGATTTTATAAAATCCATTTATACACATAATTCTAAATTTAAATTCATTATTTAAGCGAAATTGTGTTCTATGTACACTCGAATATATTTGAAGTGCGCTTTTCAATGTTTACAGCAAACTTAGTAATGCATCGGAACTGGAATATCGAAAATGAAGACAAAGCGTAAGATAGAAAGATGAACTTAATTTAAATTGAATACATTTACTTTGATTACACCCAGTTATCTTCACTGTGTGTATACGTATATATATATATATATATATATATACATATACGTAATAAACAATCTTCTATTCAATCGTTATGCTGGGATATAATACGTACGTTTGTGTGAGTGCACACGGTTACGCGTGTTCCTGTACACCTGTTTATCATACAACAATGTTGTATGTGTTACTTTACATTTTTCTTTTAGGATATAAGCTTTTCTATTTTTCCTATTACTTCAAAACTAATAATTCCTTGTAAATTTGTAAATTTTAAAATTATACTGTAATACGAATAATCAGCACGCGAAGAGAAATGTAAATGTAATGAAAATGAAAGATTTTTGAAAGACATTATTATAATACAAGTAAATATTTAGATTGTGAGGTATCGTAAGGGAAAACTCGTATTTTCTAGTAATTAAAGTAATCAAAGAGTATTCGTTCTCGTATTTCGTTCGGGCTTGCGAATAAAGAAAAGTCGTGGGCATTTATGTAAAGGATCATACGCGGGAGTAAAGGGATAATGGATCAAAGGTATGGATATGAGAATTAAAAATGCTTTATTCCAGTTGACGTAAGAGACTGCGGACCGATTTAATTTAATATATACTTCCGCAGCAAACGTTCGAAAGCCCGAAAATTATTAGTTTTAGCAAGATCGTTCGGGCGATGTAATTCGATTTTCGACGGGCTTGGATATTTCAGCTCGGTAAGGTGAAATAAATCATTTGGGCGAAAGGTCCGGTTTTTAATCTCCAAATTCTATTCTACGTACTAAAAATAAATTACTTCTCGGACTTGTCACATTATATCATTATATTAAAGGACATTTAGCCCTGCTTTAGATTTTTAGTGGCTAATAGCTCCAAAATAATACGTATTGGCCATAAAAATTCGTGCTACTTTAAATTCGTACTACTTTTCGAGCGGAGCCGGAGAGTTGATTGAATTCACAATCGACTACACGATCCGATGTCTTAATTTCATTGCCGAATTAAAACAAACCGACTGCCATGGTATTCAATATTTAAATTACGTACTCATTTAATGCTTATAGCTCTGTCTTTTACCCTAATTGAGCAAATCCAATTCGAGATTTAATCGATATTTCTTGTAAAATATAATCTACGAGCCAGCTTCCGACTTCGGTCCTAGATTTCAATCACAACAAATGAAGCTCTCGATCGATAAAATCATTTCCATACGAATCGATTATCCCGTTTGAATTAGCTTTTTTTTTTTTTTTTTTTTTTTTTTTTTCATCTCCAGAACAATATTACCATGCAATACACATTTCTGTCTTATACCTTTTATAATCTCGTATTTTCGATACTGAGAGTCAAACATTACTGCCTCGAGCGACCACTGCTATAAAAATTATACAAGAAACCGTTCCAGTCTCTTACTTTACGACGATTTACTTAATCACGATTAACTTGTGCGCCATTTTTATCCTTCGAATGACATTTATCCTCGAAACCTTGTTTATTAATGGTTAATAAGTACAAAGTTTCTAAATATGACCCTGTATAAATAAAATCAGGGTTTTTTCTTCTCCTCAGAGGACATTTCCGCTCGACATAAATTCACTGATGCATAAATTAATTAATCCGCTATCCTTATCACTGGAACTTTGATCGATTATTAATTTAACACGGCTAGCCCTTTCTGTACTTAAAAAAAAAAAAAAACAATCAAATGACATAATATATAACAATGTATTTGTTATTTATAACTTTGTGCAATTAATGTCAATAAAATATGAAATTAATTAGTGAGTTCCGTAGCGACACTGCATAATGTCAATCATTACATGAATTCACTAAGATATAACAAATGCATACACAGTGAAAATTCCATAATGACAGTTAATATGAATACTTAGATAACTAAAACATTCTCTCCTACCATTAGAATATTATATTTAATTAACGATATGTAGCTACATTTCGCTACGATAAGCCATGTACGGACGATGAATAATATACGTAAATTTTAAATAAAAAAAATTTATTGCCCAATAAAAAATTCTTAATTTTTTTCCATTTCTCTCTCTCTCTCTCTCTCTCTCTAAATGATTTCCTTATTTTTACAATTATTATTTCCTCCTTTTTGTATTTTTCATTGTGCACGTAACCTCTTTTTGTATAATAAGTTGTATAGATATAAATTAAATTCCTTATAATAAATTATAATAACAACAATAACAATAACAATAATATATTGAATAATCACAGTAAATAAAAAAATCCAATTGAATTATTTGTTCTGCAATTCATTCGTGTTTGTCCTCCCGCAATCGAATAAGTGGAATAGCTGGATTGTTTTAAAATATATTGTAAATACTTTAATTTCTTGTTAAAAATTAAATATTTGATTTTAATTTAAATGAATGTCAAACGAATACTTGAAATGCTTCAAGAGTGTAGTTTCTATACACATCAAGTTCATATACTAGATTTCTTTTATTTTGTTTTGTATTCCTATGAAAATAAGTAAGTGAACGATACCGAACGAACAATACGATACTTAAAAATTAATTAAAATTATAGATCGTTGTATATGATGTTTAATTACTTATTACCGATATATACAAAAATATACCCAATAACGAAAAATATTTTTAATATAATAGGTCTTGAATTTAGGTGATCAATCGTTCCAATTATAATCTAATAACTTTGTAATAATTAATATCGACACAGGCGTGTTCATAATAATACGGAAATATTGCAATTTAAAGTGAAGCGGTTAAATAATTTGATTTTTAAATGCTTTCGCAGATTTGTTTTAAAAATACATATAAATTACGACGTCGTAGCAGTAAAATTAAATTTATTCGTATTAAAAATTTATATTATACTTATAATATATATTATTTAGAAATGAGCCGTAAAGGAGAAAGAAGTCTTAGGTAAACATATAAATTTTTATTTGACGTCACGTAATTGAAGAACTCGATAATAGTTTTCTTTTCAATTTAGTTTAATATTAACGTTTTATTTTCTTCTTCGTCTGTTTGAAAAACGCTTCGTCGTAGTCCGTACACTTTTTAGTATACTACTTTATATTTTTTGCTCTAGAAAGGTTAATATACTGCCTGTATTAAGGTCTTTTTCGAAAAGTTAAATATTATCATATTTTTCAGACGATTCTTATGTTTTATTTATAAAATCTTACTTTTTCGAGTATTTCTCAATGCTGGAGTTTTAATTACATGTCAATCTTTACACTGAAATATATAAAGAAAATTTCCAATAATATCCTCTATATAAGGGAGAAAACTTATTAAAACTATATTAATAGAACTTTCAGCACATTGACAATATTTATTAGCTACTGTAATTGCTCCAATCAGTTTTTAACACTTTTTCAATATTTGAAAAAAATACTGGATTCTCCTAATTTCTTAAATAAAACTTCTCGATTGCCTATCATACGGATAAGTTTATATACACGAGCATATACGCACACGTACGTAATATTGTTGGTCGGTATGAAATCGATTTTCAGATATTTCGTAAACAGCTTTAACTGCAATTTAATGACTTATAATTAAAATAATCTTTTCATCCAATAATTCACTTACTTATATGCGCTAATAAATTATTGTTACTGTCTCCCATTCAATTTAATCTTGCATGAAAACCTGTTTCTATGAAATTTCTGGGTACGTAAACGCGACAAGTATTATTCTTCATTTTCGTTTACCATTCCTTTTATTTTACGCACATACATTTCGCTTAATCTTAATTTTTGCTGCTTCGCATTTGGGTAAGGTTTTCCGGAATATCATTGGGAAGAAATTAGAAAACATATTCAACATTAGATGGAAGAGAGAACATCTCGTTTTTTAGAATAGCAATTTTTTTATTATAACATTTGGGTATATTAACATATTAACATATTAATGGTCCGAGTGTAAACATGAGAAATATAAGAGTTTGTAGGATTTTTTGTTAAAGTAACATAAATTCAACGTATTAAAAGTTAATATAAATTTATAACACATTAACGCGAGTGTAATTTATTGTTGAAATTTTTTTTTAATCAATTAATTAATGAATGCCTTATAAATATATTTGAAAATTTGTAAAGAATTGTAGATTTAATATCGTAAATTAAGCTTTTTCTTTATTAGCAAATATAATTCATTTTCTCTACATTATCCACGCGCAGTAATAATTTGCTAATGCACATTATGAAACTCATTAAAGATAATTAAAGAATTATTTTCAAAATAGGTACCAGTGCTTAATGGTACCCCGCGTACTTAATCATTTAAATAAGAGAAGAAAAATAAATTTGCAGGATATATTTTTAAAGTAATTGCGCAATCGATCAAAGATACGTATATATGTATATATATGTATATATGTATATATATATATTGTGACAAAATAATAATAGGACGCTGACATAGAAAGCAAAATAAAGAAAATATGCATATTTGAAATGAAAGAAAAAGGAAAAGTCATCCGCGCAACAAAATTTATGCATGCAGAAGCTGTGAGCGTGTTAGACAAGAACGAAATAAAGAAAGAAAAAATATATATGAAAAGGTCACGGGGTATACGGAATTTAAAGAATAGAATTTGATTTTCTTAATAGCTAGAAAAAGTTGTAGCCTTTATATCGTATTTAATTTACTTTCCTTACCTTTCAATCTTTTATTCAACCGATTTCAGCGTCACACCTCCCGCATTTGCCCCTCGTGCATATGCATCGAACTATGAACGTACACAAATGCCTCTATGTATTTGTATATATATACATGAAACACGTATACAACTACTTGTGCACGCACTTTTTTTTAATAGTAATTATTTCCTTTAAAGTGCACGAATTCTAAATAGAAATTTTATTCGTTAGACAAAACGTTTGAAATCGTTGTAGATTTCTTTCAATTAAAAATCTATTTCTCTTAATAAATAGTTACGTTAGAATATAACCCTCCGTATACGCGCCCATGCAGACGTATTCGCACACGTATTTGAATTTACGTTTTTACGTGCTTGAAAAGTTTAATTTTTTTATCAAAAAGATAAGACGATTTCGTGGTCGAATTACCTGTTCCGAAAAATAGGAAACCTTGGAAGGCTTACTTTAGTTGATAAACTTTTTCGAACGAAGGAATATAAAAACAAATAAATAATCAAGTGATTCGTTTACATTTTTCTTTACGTAGGACTTCCTGAAAATTACATTTACCATGAAAATATATTTTTGATTTTATTACTTCTTGGTTAGCCGAAGCTCGCAAACTAATTTATCATTTCAATTTATCTATAATTCATTTTACCCTTTTTTAAAAAACTCTTAATAAGACTTTCTATAAGCATTGGCGTTTGAAAAAAATTAATTCAACATAAGCAGAAACCGTTATTAACTAAATGAATACATGGAAAATTGTAAAGAATACATTAAAATTAAAGGATACGTATCATTGAAACCAATATTTATATAAGTTAAAAAAAAAAAAAAAAAAAAAGAGGTATAATTTTTATGAATTCATTTCAAATGTTAATATTTTTGGAACCGAAATTTGTTCGATAAAATTATTCCATTTAATTAATGCAGTCGTAATAGTGATATCTATAAAATACGAAATAAATTAATATAATTCTGATTATTGATAAATATTTCATTGTATGTCTATTATGAATAGATAATTTGAGAATACTTTGAAATTCCTATTTGCATAAACAATGAAAGGCAATGAATTACATAATTTATCGTGAGCGTAGAAGTTCTATCGAAAAAATGTCACTTGAAGTCTCAACAATGAAGTTGCCCAAGTAAACGATGATCTGCTACCATCTGTAGGCAAAGTTATACATTTCTCTCTACCTTATCAACTGTTTGTAAAAGGCTAAACATGGAACATGGAAGTATCCAATGTATCGTACGTTACGTTTACCATATAATATTCCATCCAGCTTTGGTAATCGTCATACGATACAAAATTTATCATACGTAAATAAAGTATGTATTTAATTGAAACAAGTATTTAAAATTAATAATTTTTGTAATGAATATTTCAAACAATAAAAGGTGCCAATGCGAAGGAATAGAAACAAAATGTATTTAGACTGATGAAATGAAGAATTGTAATTGCGAAAAAAAGTGAGGATAATTAAGTTGTGCGTCGTAAGCAGCTCATTAGCCCTGACGATACGGGACATCGACGAGGAGGAATAATTAATAAATACGCTATCCGTTAAATTCGATATTATATTATACGTAGTACTGGACCCCGCCCCTGCACCCCGTAAATTGTCATGCATTGCGTAGGCGAATTGATAAAGTCCATTTTTACAAGCGAGCTCTTCATTTTTATGTAATCGCTTGATCAAGAGTTTCCAAGTACTTATTCTGCTTTCTATTTGCGCTTGTCGACTTCGCGTGGAAGTTTCACTTGTAATCAATCTTATGCAGAGTTATCCGTGGGTAGCTTTTTTCATTGCAATCTAATTTTGGTCACTGAAAAGTTGACTCGCGACCTGAAACTCGTACGGGACACGTGCGCCAGCCAATTTAATTCGTGAAAATGTAGTCGTCTTAACGGTCGTAGCTCCAAACTCAGCTCTTTATTCTAAAAAAATAATATATTTACTGCGGAGTCATAAGATATCGTCGTTCGTGCACTGATAACTCGTATTTAACGCGGCTATTTAACAAATATTCAAGGAGCGTGCTTCTTAATACAAATTATATATACATATATGTGTACGTATATATATGTATTGCCGTTCGACGTTTATACTTATTTATTTAGTTTAGATTTATTAAGCTATCGAACCTTGACGAATGAAAATGAAAATTCGTTTCTTTGCATTGAATTCTTGGGCATTAAAGTTCAAATGAAATTTTGTTTCTTAAAAAGATTATAGAAATTAAAAAAATTTTATAAATAATTTTATAAATAAACCAATAAGTTTTACGTATAACAAGCTGTATTGGTTAATATTATAATAAGTTTAATAGTATAATAGTTTCAAACATTAAAATTATACATTAAGAAGTATTGCTACTGTTAATTAAATTTCATCTACACGTAAAAAAATGCATATGCGCGTGTTAACGTATGCGTGACAGATATCTCTATACACTCAGAATATTAATTAGTTTTTTTTTTCGATAAAGGATATATTGATTTACTTGATCGTAATGAGAATAAATAAGAATAATCATTGTTAAGAAACACAAAGTACAGCTTTACATTTTATGTTTGTTTACGTATTTAGTGAAATTATGCTGTTTTTTAAATACCTGCTTTATCTTAAAACTGTTAAACATCAATTTTAAATTACTCGAGCACAGAGTACAGAAAATAGAAAAAACATTGAAAAGGTAAACGTTACGTTTTATGAAATGAAAAAAAAAAACAAAACTTAATTTTAAGTTAATGATACAAAATATAATAATAATAAAAATACAGAAGGTATTTGTAATCATTACGAAGAATATATTACATTTAATATTTATAAATGATTAAATCATAGTTAAGTTGTTCGTTTTCATTACAAAGGATAAAAGTTATAATAAGTGATAATCGTATTTGGTTTTTATTGTTGAAAACGTAGAATTATTACAAATAATCTTTGGACTTTAATCTATAATCTATATTATAGATCCGTATATAATCGTCCTCTACAATCTATATTTATAATGAAATGATTAAAAGTACACACAATTAAAGCCACGAGCAGATAAATTGGATGCACTACTGACGATTATTATTACACTTTCGCAATAGCAAACGATCATGTATGCAACATTTTTTCTTTTTTTTTTCTATTTTTTTTTTTTATAAATCTAGTTCTTTCGTATGGTATACGTAACTGCACGTAAGTACATAAATTAATTGCAGTAAAAATCTCAGCGGAAGATAAAATTGCGTAGAAATGGCACTTATAATATTACTTTAATAATCCGTTGAAGATTTTCTTTAGTAGTGAAATATAATTTTAAAACAACTTTGCGAACATAATTATTCCATCCATTGCTAAATAAAAGTAAATAATTCATTTTATTACAAAATAAAGCAGTTCAGTTGCATGGGCAAATATTGGCTAACTTTATATTTATATATATATATATAGATGTAATAGACGTAATAAGCGTAAAGGAATCATAAAAAATTTTACAAGACTCAACATTATTCTATCAATGACGCTGTTCGTTTAATTAATTAGAAAGAAATTGACAAATTTCTCTGACTGACAGATATTTTTAAACACTGTAATATACGACATGGTGCGAAAAAGAAATATAAATTCTTTAATAAAAATAAGTCTTTTTAAGTCACGTCGAAGCTATTGGGCAATTAACAATTGGACTTTTAACTAATTGATAATTATTAGAAAATTAATGAAAACATCAAGGGCTCACGATTCGCCAGTAAACGCATTCAAATGTACAAAAATGTCTTGATTGCTTATGAAAATAAAAAATTAAAAAAAAAATAAATAAAATAAATAAAAATAAAATTTTCAAAGAAAGGAGACTTTCCCATTATAGAAATTAAATTGACGCTCGAAACTTGAAAGTTTTTGTAATACATCGAATTAAAAACAGTAATTGTATAACATTGCTTAATTTCGAATTAATAGGAGTTTGACATTTAGGTAAGTTCTGTTATGTTTTCCTTTTGTGTTCTGTTCTTTTTCGTAAACTACTATTCGCTGAATAATAATTCTATTTCTAATTACATGAGAAAAGTGGGGGACAAACGTCACTGAACATTTGCTGGGATCGCCGAACACTTGCTAATGTGCAGTTTTGCATTCGCTTCGATGGAGAAATATTATTTTAATACACGAACTTTCGATTAATTTAATACGAACACATGGCTAAGTAGAGGTTCAGCGCGCTCGCCCATGTGTGTGTGTGTGTGTGTGTGTGTCAAAGTGAATTTTCGGTGAGCAGTGTCGTTCGCAAAGCTGTAACTAACCAAATCGAGTCTAAACAGTGTCAGCGTCTAGGGGAGGAAGAAAGGGTGGTGAGCAATGCAAGGGAGCGGAGTACCGAGGAAACGTAATTCTATAAACTTGGACCTGTTGACGCACGCAAGCGACTCCCATTAGAAGGAGTCAGCTCCAGGTACTTGAGCTTGCTAATTTAGAGAACCAAGAGACAGAGAATTAGGAATAGAGGGCTCGCGTCTAGGTGTGCCCGGGCAAGAAGTCCTCGGGTGTCGTCCACTGTCGATCGGGCTCCCTGTAGCCGCTCCCCAGGTTCTTCTTCCGCGGAACTCCACGGAACCGGTATACGCGTTCCTGGACACCCGAGCGTTTGCCCACCGTATCCAGAATCCGGCGGTTCTCGCTTATCTGGCGCTGGTCCTCCATAGCCTTGCGCCGCGCCAACTCCAGGAGGACCCGTTCCCGCAATACATCCACCGAGTTGACTATCGAAAGGGAGCCGATCCGTTTCTCCCGGCCCTCCAGGTACTCAACCGCCCTCGACTCCAACGGGCTCACCTGTAAAAAAACAAAAACAAAAAATACAACAACAAAAAAAACGAGACATTATCTCCGAGCTCTCTTGGCGACTCGTTGGTGGCCTGAGGGGTAGGTTGAAGGGCGAGGGGCGGGGAAGCGGAAGGGCTACGAGCTGAGGTTTAATTTCATCGGATTAGCCAAAATCTAATGCTAATTGAGTCGTTACAATGAAAATCCCTTTAATTTTCGTAGTTTAACGCTTATCCGGTGCTTTTAATCTCCGAGTGATAAATAAAATTCCCCCGAAAATTTATATTATTAGTAATTATAGTCGTGGAAGGACTTTCTTTCCTATTCGGTTTCACAAGCTCTCATTATGCATTAAAACGTTAAAGCGACGTCGTCTCCTGTAAACCTCATTTCCACCCTCCATCTCATCGCTTTTTATTAATTTCATCCCCCTGCCACCTCACAGCCCCCGCATACGATGTAATTCTCCGTTTAAAAAGCCCGATCGGAAGCGTATTATTTTATCAGATTTATCGAATGGCCGAAAAGACTATTATTATTATTATTATTATTATTTATTATTAAGTAAGCTAATGGTGAAAAGCCGATAATTTTTTTAAATAATTGTAAATAAAGTCTGGTTGTAACGCGATGAGCCGTGTTTAATAATTACGATTCAGGAGGAATAGGAGGGTCGGCGTTACGTCGTAAGGTAAAAACATTTTAATAATAGCACTATCGATTCGATGGATATTAAAAAAAAAAATGGCTGACCCGCTCAATGGTAAATAAAGCCGAAGATAGTGAATTTTGTCAATGAAGCAGCTCCCTATCCTTGATTTGACCGGGAAAATTTTGGAGACTAAAATAAATTTAGTCAGCGATTAGAGGCGCGAGTACGCGTCAGGTACGTGGATTTAACATGGATTTGGGGGCGAGCTGTCGGTTATCGATGGAGATAAATAATCAGGTCTCGAGTCAGATAAGAGAATATATAGGCCAAATAAGGGACAAGTGAGCAGCGGCCTGATGGGGGGGGGGAGAGAGAGAATCGGACCTTCTGATCAAAGTCCTGGTGATTCAGAAGGAGCATGAGCAGCAAGTGGTCATAATCGACGGGCGTTGTCTTCTGGTCCCTCTGATCGCTGGTATAAATCATCGGCGTCGAATTGGCCAAGGTGATTAGGGTCGTCGTCGCCAGGAGACCGACTAGGCTCATCACGTGGCGCGCACCTCGATTGACCTGGAAAGTAAAGACAAATAAATAATGCGTAATCGTGGCGGGTGATCGTCCGAGGCGAAGGGGCCCCGCTAAGGCCCGTCCGCCCGCCCGCCCACTCATCCGATCCTCGTAAAAAAGAAAAAAGAAAAAAGAAAAAGAAAAAAAAACCCGTTGCGCGGAATTTATTATTACGGCACGTCCCGCCCCCCCGATTTTTGAGCTTTGACCGGCTGCGCGTCATACGGTACATTTTACAGTTTATTGGCCGCTGATTGTTCTCGGCGGCCACTATCTCGATTAGCAGCGGCGAGTAATGAGCCAAGGCTCGACCTTCCTCACACCTACGATACCCCAATACCTGCGTCCCATTCATACGTGATTACACCCGTGCCCATACTCTAATTAGCAGTGCTTGCCGCGATCCAACGGACATTCCGACTCGTCTTCCTCCACCTCCACCTCTACTGTCCTATTTCCTATATAAAAATGTATAAGACTACAGTTACAATCTCTGGTATATACTTTATCTCCTAATTCAATATTATTGCCATTGTCATTGCTATTGTCGCAATTGAGGTAAAACTTCATTTGCCAGTACGTGCTCTGGAGCGTCACCGCGACCCTTTCTCTACTACGATCCCTACCACGAAGATAAGGCTCGCCACTTATCCAATAGTCCAGCTTATCAGATTCATTGTACGTACGGAGCACACGTTAACGACGGCCGTTAACGGTTAAAAACTATTAACGGCTTCATAACCATTTTGACGTATTTATATCGAAGATCGATCGGGGCCTGCTGGCCCCAATGCTAATTAAATATTTTCATATAATAAATTTATATTGACTTTTTCCTGACCGTTGACAAATTATCACGTCGATGAAAAACTTGCGCAAACGCGCCTTTAAATCCCCGTGAAGTCTCTGTGAATTTTTTATTACATAAACAATTTATTTGGAAAATAAAATTTCACGAACTTTCATACGGAGTCGCGTTCATTGCTTATCTTATGAATATACAATATACAATAAATCCAAAGGTCCATATAATTTAATATCGTCGCATTATCGGAGATTCGCTTTTCATTAAATATAAATTTTACAAAAACGATAAGCCAACTCTTTAGTAAACATTCTTTAATAAACAACTCTTTAATAAACATTCGCTCGGCGAGTTTTTATAAAGGACCTTTCAAATTATATTAAATCAATGGCTTTTATTACGCTCGACCTAGACGATCTTATATACAAAATTCATACAATGCATTAGAAATATTCATTTGACGTGATCATCGGATTTGACTGGATTTCTCGATGACATTAATTAGTCTCATTCATTGTCAGCTTAAAACTGTTTGATAACCTTTTATATATAATACAGCATTACTTATACAACTTTTATCATCCAATGATTCTAATGTCAGTTTTAAAAAAATTAAAAATTTTATTTACGTTTATTATTTATTTCAGAGAATATACAGTGCTAATAAAGTGCATTTGTTTTTAATAATTGTACGATGCACCGTCACGCCTTTTCAATAAATACAATTTAGCTCTTTATTGTTGTTATATTAATAACGACAAAAGCACAACGACCGCAGGCATTAACACTGTTCTGTTTAACATAGTCTTATTTCCTTCGTTGAATACCAAACATTAAATGTATTCATAAGTTCTTTAATAAAATATTAATATGACTTGATCAACGGAACATGAGTTTGATGAAGTATTGCTATAAAATACGAATGAAAAAAAGGAAAATGAAATACGAATACAGAGAAAAGAACGCAAAATTTCAATATTTAATTACCGACTTTTCTATTTCCTTGAATTGAAATAAAATTCTCAGTTTGTATAATTGTATAATTATCGTATAGCAATTGTTCCTTAATTTCTTAATAAATTTCATTTGAAAATTATAGCCTCGACTTATTTATCTTACTAATTATCTAAATTGTCAAATTTTCCTCTGTGCCAAGTCATTAATTATTCTCAGCCTTCCCTTTTCTTTTCTTTTCTTTTCTATTCTTTTATTTTCTTTTCTCTTTAAATATTCGTCATTTTGATGCATTAGTAAGAATTCTTATGATTACAAGAGATTTTATATCAAAATAATTATTATTTTTACATTTGTAATTTATCGATAAAGACAAATTTAACTTAAATATAGTTGAAACTAATATTAAAAGGGAATAAAGATTAATTTCGTAAATAAATTTATAGGGCTAATCGTTGCGGTCATTATTGTTTGGTTCAGTCGTCTGTTCTTATAAAGTATCATTCCATTCAAGTTTTGCATTTAATAATAAAAGCGTTGAAATAATTGAAGGTATTTTTACTTGCAAAATAAAAAGTATAAATATTACGTGTATTTAACGTAAATTTAATAATAATCGATTAATAAAAAGTCGCAATTAAAAATTTTTTTAAATATTTTAAATTTAATATTTAAATAAGAATGAGCTTTTCTTTGTATTTTGACTAAATCATGCAGTCAAATGACATACTCCGAGTGGTGATAAACTATGCCGTGCGAATGTAAATGATTAAAAAAATATTTTAATAAATTGCCTTAAATTAGATTATATCATTAACGAATATTGCAATAATATTATTTCGAAATATATTCCGAATACTCGTCGATTGTGATTGTGATAAAATGAACGAAATGGTTATCGAAAAGTATCGAGCAGAAATACATTTAAGATTACGTTAAAGTTTATACATTATTCTCTTAATTATTCATTTCATTAATATTTTTCGTGATTTTCTAGAGGGGAAATAGCGTAAAATCAGGATTTATGAAAAGAATATACTTTATTCGGCTCAGCTGTTCATTTACATGGAGATACTAAATAGTCAAGTAAATCAAGTAAAAATTTATAAAAATAAGAAACGGAGCGAGGGGCGGGTCGAGGAACACGTACGCTTTCGCGTGCATAAAATAAGAAGGAAAAGTGCATCGTTGAATTTATTCAAATTGGTTAGAGAAGCCGAGCAGCGTCCTTCTCTAATGAACAAAAAGAAATGAAAAAAAAAAATGAATACAAAAATGAAAAAAAATATGAAAAAAAATATGAAAAAAATATGAAAAAATCTTCCCCTGTAAGGGAAAAAGCGCGTACGTAGCGAGGCCCGTGACGTATATTATGTGAATTACGCACGAGGCAACGTCAGGCCACGTTTTTACACATTTTCCTTTCAAAATCAACGGCCACGCCAACCCACATTCGTCTCCTCGGCCTTTTTATTACACTTCACCGAGTCCAAAGTACTTCTATGCTCTTTGGATATTCCGTATGAGCGATAAGAACAAGGCCGGGGCATCTATCGCTTATTATACAATTTACCCCAATAACCCCAATAACCAATCAGCGCAGGGAGGAGCGCTTTATTATACAAGCAATAACCTCCGACTGCAAATACTCGGAATTTAAGCACAAAAAATTACCCTCGAACTCTTTGTTAATCTCATTATCGGCCATCATTGTTGTTAATCTCAACGTATTAACATGGATGTTTACATGGGCTTGTATATAGCAGGGCTCGACTTTGCGTTTAAAATGTAAAAGGGCAATGTGGCATTATTACGAAACTCGGAAAGAAAATATTAAGGGAAAAGTTGGGACCGATCGGGGAGCGATCGACTCATCCAACTCGGCCTACAATCCAGTATAAGCCATTTTATTTTGAACTCTTTCACAAAGGATCGATGCGCAATCGCGTTATTGGTGAACCGTCTTGAATTGAGCCTTTGCTCAATGCAAAGGGGAGCGGATGTGGTAGCGTGGTAGGGTAGCGAAGGGGTAGCGTCGGCGGAGGGGGAGCGGCTGCAACAGCACCGGAGAACGGACGAAGGAGCCGAAGAGGCGCTTGAATTCATCAACTCCGTATAAATGACGCTCGGAGAGTCTTCGCTATCATTATAGTCGGCAAAGTGAGTCGAGAATGTTATTAAACTACTTGTCAACTTGGGGCCGAGAACGATTTCAGCTCTCACCACGTTCACGGAACAAATGGCCCGTACAGGCGAATCTATATATTTATGAGATAAATATTAAACGAGCCGACTGGCCTTCTTCTTCTTACTTTATCAATAACTGCTTATCTCTTGAAACAAGTGTTACAAAGCGTGCCTTTTAGCTTTAGTCCCAAGCGCTGAGATTCGCGGTTATTATAGTAACCGTATCCTTTGCGTTCAACAATATCCTTTAATAATAATAAAGCAAATAAAGAAAAGCATAAAATAATCGTGTAGCAAAGACCGAGAACTGAAATTTATAAAGTTATAAATAACATCGTTTTTGTTTGTTTGGCTTTTTATTTTACTGAATCTAAATTCATTGGACTATAAAAATAACGTAGAAAATTGTATTCGTCTTTAATAACGAGTCAACCTTGTTTCCAATAAATTAATAATCGATAATAACGATCGATAAATAAATAAATAAATAAATAAATAAATAAAGAAGAAATTAGTAATGACGATGGGTCGTCTAGCGTTTCGGAATTGAGCTAAAAATAAGTAAGCGCGCTTAAAAGGAATTAAATAACTCGATAATAATGTGGTGATCGATGATGGACCGTTGATAGAAAAAAAACAAAACAAAAAAAAAAATAATAAAAAAAAAAATTACAAAATATTTAGGTACTAAGCTCGATAATAAATCTGCGATTTACTATTAATATCGTGGGAGTTGGAGGAGTGAGCGGGAGGAGCGAGCGGCCATCATCTTACGAATGAAATGTCGAAAATTTAAAGTCCGAGGGGATGGTTTAAGCCGAAAATCAGGATTAAAATTATACAAAGGAGCGACATCGTCGCTCCCGTCACCTCGTATTAAAATTAAATACAGTTGGATGATCGGTGGCGCGTCGGTCGTATATTGACCGAAGAGAGCGAGCGATACGATGGTGTGGCGCAAAACGTGTATGAATGTGCGAATGTGCTTGTCATCGTTTAGATTTTTTTTATTAAGTGGCCGTTTAGACGTGATTTGGTGATCGTGCGCGTTATTATAAAGAGGCTGTATGTATTAGATTGGCATTATGAGAGCTCGGATCTAGATGATCGGACTTGTATGGGACGGATTGTCGCGGTTCGCGAACAAGTTGGATTGATAATTTTATTTTGAACTTGTTAGCTCCGCCGACTCGATTGAGACGACGACGTATCAATTCGGGCAAAGGACTAAGGAAACCGAAGAAGTTTATATAAATTTTGAGATCTCGTCTCCCCAGACACGGACACGGTTACGGATACGGATACGAATACGGATACGGATACGAATACGAATACGAATACGTAATACGTAATACATGGGCGTAAGCGGTAGACGGAAAATACGCTGTTCCGAAGGAAAATCATCATTGCCTAATTTCGTATTTTCACGGCACGTCATTGTTATGATTACTATGCCGTAATCGGCTTTTTCCCCGCCGGTGAGTCGCTTTATTGTACTTTTTATTTATCCGTCGTTATTCTCGCTCGCAGTCGCGCGTCGCCCGTTGCACGCTGTTAACCTTTATTAAATGCACCGAACGCAAAACGAGGACGAAAAAAAGGGGATCCAAGCGAATCCGAGTGCGCCGACATTCGTATACGGCCGAGAGCTCCTACGATCCTCTTTACGGCCTCGCTCGATTTCCTACCCAATGGCTCGATCCTCCCTCCGGCATCGAGATTCTCTCGGTCCTTCGAACGCAATTCACGGCCCAGCCCCCCTCCAGCCCCCCCCCCCCCACAACAACCACCCACGACCACCACCCACCGACGGCCACGGTTTTTCTTCTTCTTCTTCTTTCGGTTTCTCGGTTTCAGTACAATATAATCACTTCTCAAGGCGCGTTAAATAACTTCCGTTTGTTTATTTATCTCATATTTAAATGGACGAATAAACATGTACGTACGATGTATAATGAAATAAGCAAACGGGAAACGAACGAAGCACGCGTCTCTTCGCGTCAGCTTACAAATCTGTATAAATTTCAATGCGAATGAAAGATACATCGTAACAGGAGCAAGTTATATATAAATATGTCTCTTTCAATTATGGACGAAAGGCTCAGCCTCAAGTCTATATATAGACAGAGAAGGATATGCGCGTCGTGTATTAATGGTAATCAAGGAATTATCATGAAAATCGTCATTCCTCCCGTTCGGCTCGATGCCTTTTAAATATACTAACCCATGGAATTAATTTTGCCTTCGGGAATAAAATTTGTCAAGTGGGAGCTCTGCTCTTGTTCATCGGATCGGAATAACCGAGTGAGAACCAAGCGCGGTAATGTAATTATGACTTTACTCGTTCGCGTGATACAAAGACAATCTTCTGGAATAAAACATAAGAATTGTTTAGTAGCATTAGATTATTTGAAATTATGAACTACTTATGAATCATCTCCTCGGTAATATTATTAACGGTATTATTAACTTTATTCTGAGTAATAATACAAATATATATATACATATATATGTATATACATCAATATTGATTGACTTTTTTAACTCTACTCGTACGGTATTTTCCAAATTTACGGTATTCATTCATCAACAAAACTAATAGAAACGAGATATATTAGGAATAACACTTATTTCACTTTATTACTAAAACATCTATTTTATACAAAGCGGTATGTTGGTAATTTCAGAATAATTAAATCCCTGTGATATACTTAGCCGCATGTATACTTACATTTCTCTAATAATATCACAATTTCATATTTTTGCCATTATATATATATATACATAATAAAAATGTTCCAAACGCTTATTGTACTAAAATTGTATAGAATTTAGAAAGGAACAATTTAATTAATAAGCTCATTCTTTTTTATACGGAATTAAAATTTTTTTTTTATAACATTTAACAGTTAAGTTAAAAAAAATTTTAAATTCATTTAAATTTATTAAAATTAAACAGAATTCTTTGTTAAACATCTCGTTGAAACGTTTTTTTTTCTTTTTCAAGCGGCAAACATCAATCATACTTTACATTTTATTTTATTAAATTCAGATCAAAAATAAATAATATCAAAATATATTTACAGTTTAATATTGGGAATAAAGGTTCTTACGTAAAACTTAAATCTTAATTTAATTGACAAAAATTATATCTCTAACGTTCTGTGTCCATAAAGACCAATTACAGTATTTGATAAAGAATTTAGTTTTAAGGACATGATATAAATATAAATTTTATGATATTAACATATAATTATATTATCATCGTAAGATATATTTTTGTCTATTTTCCTTCATTATCTTTTTCTTTTAAAATGTAAAACAAATTTATAAATATAGGATGGTGTTTATTTTAGAGCTACGATATTATTTTCGTACTTAAAGTTTGGATTTTACTTTATTTTAATGCATCGTGTCCTTAATATTACTCTTTTACTAAAAATTGGCATTATTAGAATATATTAGAATGTTTATAAACTACGAAATATAATTCAAGTTATTCTCTACGTCATAACATTTATATTTTCACTGAAGTTCTTAGTCGAACATAAGCTTTATGAATAACTTTATCCTCCGTATATTATTTGCATCACTTACCAATACTAAATAAATTTATTCCGACTCGTTGTGTATAAAAATTTTATTAATAAATCCAATAAGTTTTGTAATAAAAGTCTGTAAAGTTAATTAGTAGAATGCATTTTAAGGCCGATTTTCCTGTATTTTCATGCACTTGTATCTGACATTGAATGTTTATAACAAATTTGTAATATTTTGTTTGAAAATAAGGATTATATTTCCCTTTTAAACGATAAATAAATAAATTTGATTAATTTCTCAACATTAAAAACAAAAAAAAAATTATAGTATTTGTTATCTAAGCGTTAAAAGAATATTGGACTAAATGTTTCCGCAATTGCGTACAAAAGCTTATTGAATACAATATATTTTTTTATTTACATTATAAAATAATTACGTCACAATTTTTTTAAATATTCGATAACTTCAAAAAGATTCGATAACGATTTAGAAAGTAATATAATAGACATCTTGCCACTAACTTTAAATACTTTTCTTCAGTACTTTTCCATATTCCATATTCCTCGGTCTTTTAAAGCTTACATTATTCATTTCTCATTTACATTTATAAGTCCAAGTTTTATAGTAGCAGTAAATAAGTAAATAATAATACTCTTACTATAATAAGTAAGCAAATTTATGTGCATATCGGTGTTTATTCATTATTTACTGATTATTAATAATTTATATATAAAAATATTTTGTTTTTAAATCTATCGGCATCGTCAATAGTAATGTATTTTAAAGACATATTTAGTTTTTATTTATTAAATACAACAAATAAATTATTCTTATTTACTATTCGTACTGTTGTTTTCCTTTTCATAAATATGATTTATTTATTTGTTTAAATTAATAAGACATTTATTATCATTATCACATTGTTAATATTAATTACGACAAAAACATAAGCATAAATGTAATAGTATTGTTAGAACATTTTGCGTTCGTTAGTGATTTTCACGATTAAAATTACCAACAATTGTAAAATATGAAAATACTGAAGATTTCGAAATGTAATATTTACATACAATTAACCAAAACAAATAATCTGACATTACAATTAATTAATTACAATCACTTGTAGGTATTCGTTATAATTTAATCATTTAAATTTTATTTATTATTAATTATAGGGCAATTGTACATTCTATCGTATAAGCTTCTTGTTTATAAGGTAATAAATTATTTATAACTTTGTACCGATACATTAGCTGTTTAATCAAGAATAATTATCATTGAAATTATTTAAATTTATAAATATTTGCCTAACTAGAATCTCAAGTATACGTGACAACAGTGTCAAATTATTGATCAGAATTAATAAGTTTGCTATTTTTTCTAACGATAACGAACTTGAGTCCCTATTAACGTAATGTAGATCGTGGATCTACATTCTGACACGTGAGGTAATAGTTTTCAATTAGTATGAATTTTTAATGTAAATAAGATATATAAGATTAAATAAGTAAAATAGCATTGCAATCCCCCCAGTGGACATAAATGTCGCAGAATAAAGGCGTCGCATTATGAATTATATATTTCACTAGTAATTGGAAAGATAAAATACTTGTAAAGTGATCAAATATTGGGATAAATATATAATTAAAATATACTTAATCAACAAATGTTTCTTCCCTTGTCTTTTTCATTCCACGGGGAATGAGAAGGCAAGCTTACAAATCCCGATGACATTCTCCACACGCACACGCGCGCACGTAATACGTAATTCATGTATTGAAAAATCACATAAGATCCATATGAAAACGTTTAAATTTTTACGCGACCGTGCGAGCAAATGAAAAAAAAAATGCAAATTTGCTTTACTGTTTCGGTAGGATAATAATACCAGATACTTGTATATATATATGTATATATATGTATGTATGTATGTATATAATTTTATGAAAATGATTCTACATAGTCTGATAAACATTTTAATGTTTATACAATTATAACCCAATTTTGCTCGTCTGACGCAATCGTCAATAATACTGGGATGCGAATGTGGACTGTTTTTCCCTTGATTACGTATAACAGGCTTTTATTAAGACGTGCCTAGTAATTAGTCATCATTATTGCTTCTATTAAGACAGACCATATAAATATTCTGAATATCTAAAAATAAGAGATAAGAGTTTTAATAAAATGGATTCTATTTTCGTATACACATAAGTGAAAATTACAAGCTTAAAAGTCATTAAAACTAACCGTTTCCTTCTTTTTTTTTAGATAATAAAAATAACTTTTATGCGTGTAGTGGTAAGACTTTTCAACATATATCATTTATCACTTTTACCGGTAAAAACCATCGACCACTATAAATAAAGTCGTTACTTTGTCTACAGGTTACAAACTGTTCGGATACGTACATGCGTTACAGTCAAATTATCAATTAATGAATACGAATTATAAACTCAACAAAATTTTTAGTCTATTTCAATATAATTGATCCTTTCGTATTTAATAGTTTGATCTAAAAAACGTAAAAGATATTGTCACTCAGTTATTAGTATTAAAAGAGAGCGAGTAGAAGTTTTAAGGGACGATAATTACTGCTTAAGCTTAATAAACAATTAAATATTAATTAACCATCGGTACATCTTTCAATGTATTTATATTACTGACAGTATTGAACTTGTCATTTTTCGTTAAAATAAATTTTTCATAAGGAAATTAACTTTATGCTTTAAAATGATTTGAATTTTATAAACATTAACAAATAGTAAACGAACTCTCACCTATAAATATAATGCATCTGAAATTAAAATTAAACTATAGAATGAAATTTCAAACATTTTGACACATTCAAAAATATAAGTAAAAACATAAACTTGTATTAATGCAGTTGTTGTATGTAGTGTAATTCCTGTTACTATTTTCCCGTGGCCGTAGTTCTTAAAAGTAGAATGACAAGCGCACTTCGTATGAGAGTCCGTTGCCACAATGACTACAAAGCTTCTCATTAATTTGTTTATAAACAAACTTATATAAAAATAATAGTTATTTAATTAGACATAATAAATAATGCGCACCTTTTTCAATTCTTTACATGAACTCAATAATCGGATATTATTTAAAAGAATCTTATTTATATTATATTGATTTTTAATTACACAAAATCAGTTCACCAGTCGAAAATGAAAAATAAATTAGTTTTTACATTATAATTAAACGTGGAAAAGATACAGGTAATATAACTTTTAAGTTGACGAGAGAGAGATGATGATGATGACGATGCTTCGGTTGAAACAATTCAACTTTCTACGGCTTAGTTCTACATTCAATTAAATAAATTTGTTGGTCAAATTGGTTCAAGGATTCACCTGTCGTGATACATGTGCGACTTAATATTCTATAACGTGAAATCAGCTCCAAAAGAAAAATTTCTTTTACCGTACATGTTTCTATCTACGAGAGTTATTCCGTGCTTTTGACAGAAAAATGATGTCAGATATTACGTTAATACGTAAGCGAAAGCGTCCCAAGTAATCGTCCATGAATTCTCTCTCTCTCTCTCTCTCTCTCTCTCTCTCCCTCTCACTCCCTCTATGTACAAAACTATAATTACTTAATTAAAACTTTTCTTTTCAGATAACGTGAAATGATAATATAATATGTTTTAAAGTAGGAATTCTATATAATAATCAATAGTATTTAGAATTATATGGTAGCATTCCTGGGAAATAGCCAAAGCTCTTTTAAAAGATGTAATATAAATGTTTTTTTTTCTTTTTTTTTAAATCGAATTACAATAAATATAAAAATTTATAATAACTTTAAAACATGTCAATGTCAGAATTTTTCCTTAAACGTTTATGCTTTGTATATTTGTCGTTATAATTTATTTGTTTTTCCGAAACCTCTTTTCTCATCTCATGCAAAATTACCATATTAAGGTAAGATACTAGAATTTTTATTTTTCAAATATGTAAATGATTTTATTTAGTTTTTTTTTTGTTTTTTTTTTCTTTCGTTTTGTTTTAATGAAAATTTTAGGTATCCAAAAATATATCTTGGAAGTAAATTAACCGGATCCAACTGTTTCATTTAATGCAAATTAGATGTTCACTACGTATTCGAGGATTTTAAAAAAATATTTCCTCCAACTGATGAACCCAAATAAGCCCAAATGAACTAGAAATACTAATAAAAATACTTATAAATACGAATTAAAGTCGAAAGGAGGATTTCATATTCGAACATTTGAAATAATATTAACGTGCATTTGGCTTTGAATAATTTTACCTGATTATCAGCAACAATAGTAAGTAGTAAGTTAATTTCTCATTTAAAACGAAGACAACAAAAGTTCTTCAATAAAAAGGATCACCAAGAACGAGTGGCGAATTGGCCTCGCCGTTACCATTTCTACGACTCGAAAATACAAATGGATTTACACGTTTTACAAAAGTTTTATAAATTTTCATTGAACCGTATGGTTGAATTACAGAAAAAAGAAAAGAAAAAAGAAAAAAGAAAAGAAAAATTGAAAAACACACGGAAAATGTTAATTATCGATTGTAACATTCTTAATAATTCGTCAAGGATATTATCATTTAAGATTAATAGCAATAATTATGACGCATTGTAATTGTAATAAGATACAGAATTACCTTAAATTATTGTCTGCATAAGAAGGTGTGTTATGCAGTCGTTGAGCAATCGAATGCAGAACTCTTAGAGTTACTTAAATTTAATGCATTCTGCCGAAAGATTTAATATTTTAAAGCGAGTAAGAGTGCAAGAGAGCAGAGTGGAACGAGTATTATTGATGTGCCAAGAGGGTGGGGAAAGAAAAGTCCATGAAAAGTTTTAATGAAAGGATAAACGAACGTTGAATTCCGCGATGGAGTATTTAAATGAAATTAATGAAGATTGTAAGTAGGAACATTGTAATACGGAAATATCGACGTAATTGCATCGTGAAGTAAGGTAAAGCAGCAGCCGGAATAATAAAGTACACGATTTAACCCGTTAAAAAGAAATAAAGTGAAAACTTAAGGACGCCGAACGTGTCGCTCGAAGGACAGGAATTCCAAGTCAAGTCTTTTTGATAATAATGGTAAACCGGTTACTACCCGAACGTATTATTATAATTAGATTCTTGGCTCCTCGCTCACGATTATGGAAGAGCCCGGCTCTTCCATCCAGATGTCAATTTCGATTTCATGGGGATACGTGCAATTGATGTAAATTACATTTACCATTGGCGAACGAAAGTTAAATTTGATTTTCGAAACGCGAATGCGCGAACGCGTCCCTGTTGCCTAAATAAAATACAAGAGCGCGCCAACGTCGATGGGACAAATTCTCAAAAACATACTTCTAACGGCATCCGCTTACATCCCTTTACATTGTGTAAAGGTAATTTTTTAACGGTTCTAGTTTACTTGACCCTCCCCCATCCACCCACCCTCCTTTCGTTCTCGATCTTTGCCTTGAAATACATTTTTTTAAATTAAATTTACATTTTGCAGCCTCTCTTTGTAAATTTCTTCATTTAAAATACTTTATATTTAATTTAAAGCGATGAGTCTTCGCCCGATACTCGCAGTTATTAATATTTCATCTACGATTCATAGTGAAACAATCCTTGGCTTATTCACCTACGAATTTCTTTTTATCATTTGAAGTAGAACATTTATTGTACTTTTCATAATATAAGTACCAAGGCCCACGTGCTTGTATTTTATTACTATTCATTCAATATTTACAATACGTTTGCGTAAAAGACATTTTCCTGGATTTTACAACTGAGCTCGTAAATCACTTTTAAAATTAATCGTCTTCCCAATAAGATTAAAATCAGAACATAAAGTTAATCAAATCGTTCATTTTTTTTTTTGCTCCGTTTTTAATTAAAATCATAAATAATAATCTTGAATTCGCTATCTGCCAGAGAATAAAATTAATAATTTAATTTAGGAATACCGTTTCTTATTTTCGCTCTTTGCGAATCTATTTAATTGAAAAGTATTATTGTGCATTTATAAATTTATAGATAAAGAAATTTACATTTTATTATCCGATGGAGAAAACTTGTTACGAAGCAGCAAATCTCTATTTATATACGAATAAATAACAATAATTTGATAACTTATTATTCATATGTTTTGAAGTGTCATTTTACCATCTAAAAAATATGTAAAAATATTGTTCTAGACTTACATCGTTAAATTTGTTATTAATGTCCTTAAGTTAATTAAGTTTTTATCGCATAAAAAATATTTGTTGCCATTCTGTTTAAATATAAAATTTAGTCACGGGAAAATGTATTTTACTTTATGCGTCTCTTATTTAAGGACGCGTTTATACGCAACAGAAATTCATACGAACTGATATACTCAGGAGTTTAGTTCATTTTCTTGTAGTTCGAATCATCTTTCGTGGTAATGTGGCGAAAATTTTAAGGAGTCATATGCTTTACTGTGTACGATTGGCAAATATATTTAGGAATATAGCATGTGCATGCGAGATTATTACACGTTAAATCTGTAGTAGTGGGCATTATTGTTTTATTATATAAAAATATATCAAAAAGTGAATTTAGAGAAATTAAAGAACAATATCGACTGCGTTGAAATTACGATATCGCTCAAATTATCTTTACGAAACTGCAACTATAAATAAAAATAAAATAATATTATACCTTTGTGGTTAAGTAATCAAACTAAAATAAATAGAAGCTAGGTAAGTTTTTTTTTTGTTTGTTTTTTTACACGAGCTTAGTATCAATTCTGTATTATACTTC
Source organism: Ceratosolen fusciceps (assembly GCA_018883505.1). Lineage (NCBI taxonomy): Eukaryota > Metazoa > Arthropoda > Insecta > Hymenoptera > Agaonidae > Ceratosolen > Ceratosolen fusciceps. The sequence goes on from RCIC01000008.1 coordinate 7,963,034, forward strand.
CACATTATCTGGATTTCACCAAGACGTACAGGTAAATTAAATGAAACTAAATTAAAAGCATAAAAGTTAAAGATTGTCACTTGAAGCAAACACCAAAGTATAAATAATTAAAAAAATAGTTGGTAATTTTAGGTTAATAGCAAAGAAAAAAAAAAAATCACTGGATTTCTCTAAAACAACTCGATAACGAAGAAGTTAAATTAAGTTTTATCTTTGCTTTTTAATGGGAAAGAAAGTCAAAAGAGATAAATAGGGAGACAGGCGGGAGGGAGAATCCGAAGATCTTCTTCCTTAGCCAGCCCAGTCCACCTTCTGTCTATCAATAACTGTAGAACAAAGTGAATATTGTTAAAGTTTAGCTGGCTTTGAATCTTAATGATCTAGTTTACGTGATTGTCAAGTGGTAGTCAGCGGTCGGCGAATCCTTTATGATTAAAAAAAAAAAAATAAATAAATAAAGCGTACGCACACGTCCTGTCGCAGAGATGTGCGTTTTATTAGAAAATACACGTCAACCATGTAATTTTGTGGTTTTTATTTATTTTTTAATTTTTTTATTTTTTAACTTACTTCACGAATCCGAGGCGACAGTCGAGGAGAGCTTGGATGCTTTTCCCTTTCACGCCTCTTTTTTTTTATTACATACTTTTCACGTGCAATTATTCGATATTCAGTTTTGTGAATAACGCGAGTATGTGGAGCACGTATATGTAAATAGAAGAATACGGGTAAGTGGAGACCTACTTGGCTCTATCCTCTCCCCCATGTCTCTCGGTTGTCTGGCCAGGAGAAAACTTTCGAATCCGATACAAAAGTCCTTCGGCTGTTTTTCCTTCTTCGCTCCTCTTCGATTCTGCAGATTTCGGTCCCAGATAAGCGCGAATAGTTTACTATTTATTTTCTCAATCCCTTCGAATCGCGACACATCTTGTCTTCCTATTCACGAAATTTACTGCACTTATTAAATATTTGCACGTACACTTCGAGTCGGCTATGTAAATACACGCGCTCCCTCCCTCCGTTCTTGCGCACTTGCGCTGATCTCCCACATGCTGATAGTACGCCACGTATTTCCACGCGATCTCTGGTCCTCCATGTATTTATTAGAATGTAAAGAAACGTTGGAGCAGCATTCGCAGACACTTGTTGCCTTTACGGTTGCCGTATAACTTGCTCGAATCCACTCCGAGCTCTGAGTAATTTAGCTGCTTTACTTATATTCCCGTTCAAAGCGAAATAAATTTAGTTGCCATAGGCGATAGGCTATAGATATTTTAGATTAACATCGAGTTTCAAAATTATTGTCTAAATAGCCAATAATAGGTCGGCATGGATCAGTCAGTAAATCTCGTACAGAGACTCAAATAGTACAAAAATCTATTAGTAATCGAGACAAGTCGTTTATAATTAAGATTTTTCAGTATAAAAGAACAGTGGCCACCGTATAGGATTGCGTAAATACAACATTTGCGCAATTGATTCCGATACGAATCGGTGTAATTTTATTAAACCGAATAATGCAGCGGTGCCATTTACTTTTTTATTAATTTAATTTTAGGTATTGAAAGGAACCACTGCACTGGTATAATGGAGCTAGTAATGGAAAAATGAGTACGCGCGTAGATATCCATTTTATGTAAGAAGATTAACGTTGAATAAAGCAAAGTAAATACGGAATGGTTTACTGAAAAGAGCGTGTAAAAAGTTGTAATGTAATTGCTATAAGTAATGGGGTAACTGCATTAAGTAAGCAAAATCATAAAGAATAAGAATAAAAAATTATATTAAATTTGAATCCAGCGAGTGACTCTTGGAAAAATTACTTAAATTCAAGGGAATAGATTTCAAAGCTAAAGATTTGTATCTTAACCACGTAAATCATTTCAAAGCAGGTCTACACTCAATGATAATGAAACATTAATTTGACTCAGGAAAGTTTAACAAAACTACATACGGTGAGATATAATAATAACTCTACTTCTGGCCGTGCGTCGATTCAATATTACCCTTAAATGATCTATATGCTCCATTCTACAACTCAAAATCAGTTAAATAATAATAATAATAAGAAGAAGAAGAAATACAGTAAATATCATTTGGTTGTAAAAAATATGCATTACTTATGTATGTGAATGTACATTACCGGTGGATCGAGGAATAATTCGTGGGTAATAAAAATGTCAATAAATTAATTGTATATCAATTATTCATATTTCAGTAGGTAAATTGTGAATAAATACTTCCTTTATGTGGAATTAGCCAATATAAAAATAAACTAAGGAATAAAGAATATTATTTTAGAAAATTTACTGAACAAATTAAATTTCATAATTTGACATGAAAATACGTAGGAAAATATCTATGAAAAGGTATATTATTGACAAGTGTAACTCTATAATTCGATAAAAATCAATGAATTTAATAATGTTCGTGAAAATTATTTAAACAGAAAAATATTATATTAAACACAATATAACCTACATGAATAAATAAATTGTAATATGTCTAATACGTAATAGGATAAATACTTCTTGAGGGAATTCTCTTTTTCATGAAAAATTGTCTTTCAAAAGCTTTTCTTACACAGGAAGAGCAATCTTTTGTCTTTACTTAATCTGATAGTATATTTATAATAAAAAAAAAAAATGTCTGTTCATTTTGAGGAAATGCCAGGAAAATTTACTGCTTTTATGAAATTAATTTTTTATCAAAATTAAGAAATCGGCAATATTAGTTAACACAAAAACGACTATAATGCGTAATTAGTATTTTTGTATTCTTAAGGACAATGATGATAAGGCAGAACGTTAATTATAATAATGGCACGGATATACTCAATAATACTCATAGGGCAATAAACTTTTCCTTTCTAACGTTCGCTTTTTATTTGGCATATATTTATCTTTGGTCCATTTAGCTCTATTTGCTACAAAAAAAAAAAAAAATAATATTTTAAAAGTATAAAAATGTATTATAATTTGTTTGGCGATGTATAGGCGTATGGTGTGTGTGCCTATCGCCGACTCTTGCTTTACTTAAATAAACTTACGGCTATGAAACAAAACAAAATAAATAAATAAATAAATAAGTGTATATACCCCCTAGCCTCCGATCCTCCGATTACCTAATTATTTATTTATGGCTGGAGAATCAGTTTTATTCCGATATTTGATATTGTTTCAAATGAAAGTTACTCTACTCGGCAGTGATAATCCTCATCGGGATCGAAGCGCATTGAGAGGTGCGATTTCCTAATAGTCGATTATGGAATAACCATAGTCGCAATGAAATTATCCTTAAATTGACAATTATGATTAATTTACCGGCATTAAAGTACACAATTGATCATAAATATCGAGTAAAAATAATAAGCCAACGATTAAATAATGCATTACTAATTAATGGCTTTTTTTTAATACTCTCTTTAAAGGCCATTTTATTCCGGGACGTGAGAAATAAGAATAAGATTTACAGCTTCTCGAAGTATCGCTTAAATTAAAAATATATTTACCTCTCTTGGTTAATAGAATTTTAACATTTTGCAATACTTAGAAAATCAACGACTTTTCCCTACAATACAATCGACAGCATTAATTATTCTCATCGAAATAATGGGCTTCGTAATATTAAGGGAGGGTAAGCTCAGATATATATATATATATATATGTATATATATTTCATGTAACGCAATTTGAGTTTACAGGCTAAAGAGAGTAAATATATTTGTATTGCGTCCCGGCGCCTGGTACGTTAGATTAATAAATTTCACGGGTCTTTGTAAGGGCGGAAATTTGTAAGGGCGATCGATACCTAGAGAAATTAAAAGGGAGCTTCTCCCATGGTTGTTCACGCATCGACACCAATGCGCGTTTAAAACTGAATTTCCCAGCATCCGGAGTCTTCAAAATTTCGCGCACAATTATGCCTTACCGTGTCCATTGCTCGTTATTTTAATTTTGGACGTGAGCTGATGCGTAGGGAGGGGAGGGGGACGTTCGAAAACTCTATCCGACAAAATAACGACGATTTAAAGTCTATGCATTTACCCGTGTAAGCCCCGTAAACAGCCCCCGCGAGCTTATTGTACTGATATTTTATGATTAAAGAGCCAAATTGCGCAAGTAAATCCGGAAATGTCGGAACTCACGCGTGGCTCTGGGGTTATTGCGGGGTTATTGGGATCATCGGATCCCCTTACTGCTCCTATTGCTTTTTCAATAATGCACATTAAGTGCTTATTTGTATGGCAGCTACGGATCTGCTCTTACAGGCTTTCGAAGATTAAGAAAACGAGCAACTTTATCAGATTTTATGCTCCTGCGGTTTTCCCGAATATTTAAATTCTAAGGGAAACGCGATTCTCGCGCGTTAAGCCTGCATCAAGAAAGCACACTAATACCGGAATCACAAGTATTTTACATATTTATATTATAAGAGACACGATTAATGGTAAATTGAAATTTTCTTATTGAAAATAATTGTAACTTGTGCGTCGTTATGACTCCCAATGAGTAAATAATTTAAACTCTGGCCAATCCTGGCACTTTTTTTTCCTTTTTTTTCCTGTTTTTTTTTTTTTTTGAAGATTTTAAAAACTATGTTGTCTTGTGTTATCTTCGTCATGAAGTTACCTTGTATTTGCAATTAATAAGCCTTCTTTTTTCTTGCAAGCTCTTACATTATCTAAAGATTTACCGAATAAGTAGCACATTAATTAGCATGAATTTCTTAATAAACCAATAATGATCCATTGTTAAAAAGCTTTCGTTGTGGTATTCTCGTAAAATTTAGTTATAATTCACCACTACTTATAACTCGACCTAAAAATATAATTCAAGAGAAATATATACATTTAATGCATTTATTTTTATTAGCATTAGAAAGACATGAAAGATACGAGCATTTAGCTGAAAGTCCTTTTTATAAATCAAATTAAATAATTGACCGAAATTATATTTACTCATTTAAATTTTCAGCAATTATTTAAATAAATGTCACTCGCATTTACAATCTTCCATTATTCCATGCATCTTAAATGAAAGTTGTTATTTTACACAAATGACAGTTCCGTTATAAATCTTTGGCACCTTAATTGTTACGTAAGAAAACTTCTTTTTATAGTCCACGTATTAAACTATAACTTGTATAATTGATTGCAAAAACCTTTGCTTTATATAAATACTTTATTTCTCAAAATTTACGATAAACTGTGTCGATTAAAATTTTAAAAGTTCTACAATTATGAGAGAAAATGCTTTTTTAAAAAAAAAAAAAAAAGAAAATAAAAGAAAGAAAAGTCTTTAAAATTAGTTTTCTTGTAATCACATTTATCATGGCAAAATTAACTTTGTAATATTAAATCGTTTTGAAATATTTATGTTCTAAATAATCCTCTTTTACTACAAACATAATTTTGAATGAATCGAATCATAAATTAGAAACAATTTTTTCAATAATTCCTCATTTGTAACTGTGTTAATTCGAGAAAATTTTATTACTCTGCGCAGACATAAAAAGTTTTTTCTCGTTTTCTTTATCTGTCATTTTTTTCTTTTTTTTTTTTATTACTCCTAAACAATTTCCAGAATAAGCAGCTATCGTGATTTTTGTTGTATTAGATTTGCCGAACAAATATTCTTAATTTCATTAGCTTTTACAAATCAATAGAAATTTACTTTTTACCTCAACATGTTTACCGGTGCAAAGTCTTACAATTTCAGGCAATTCTAATAACTATTTTTCAGACGTAACAAAATAATAGGAGATATAGCTATTTTACAGATATAACTAAATAAATATGAAGATATTTTTTATTGCAGATAATATAAAACGAATCCTGCGATTCAATTATAATTTAATAATAAATAATTGAAGATACAGTGCTTATCATAAGAGAAGTTCTTATTATTATTTAAAATGGAAAAAAATATTGAATTTTAAATATACTTTTGTAACAAGAGGTATTTGTATTCGTAAAATTAATACCCTTAATATTTATCTGATAATCGAAGTGTACTGAGAGCTTAGCTAAATAAATCGTTATACGCAGACGATAGTATCAATTAAAAATATTATAAGCACATGAGGAGTAAAATCTCTTAAATTATTAGAGGTTTATTGATAAAGGTATTGATAGAAGCTTTAATTTATATTTACAATCTAGAAATTTTTCAAAGTTTGTTGACAGCTTATGCCGGACATATCCGTTCAACTTGCAAAAAATCATGAATATTTATTTGATAACCGACTGATTAATGGCATATAAATATCATTTGTGAAAACATTAACAAATCGTAAATGATATCCCATATAATATTTAACTAATTGCATTTAATAATAAGATAGAGAAATTATTAAACATTATCATACGAAGGTAATTTTAATAAAGTAGCAATCTTCGCAATTTCCTTTGACTGTCATAGTTTTATATAAAAGTGGTATTCATTCGTTTTTTAATATTTACAACGAAGATTTAAAGTATAAAGATAATTTATTGATTGAAAAATCGAGGTTTTCCTATGGTTTGGCACGAAATAAAGCAGACGTAAGTGAATTAAACAAAATAAACAATAATCAAAGAATTTTAAAAAATTCCAAGCATTATGGGAAGGTGAAATAATTAATAACAATATCACTGCGCCTGTCAATTCGATGAATATAAATTGGGCTTTTAAAGGTTACAAAAAAAAACTTGACGATTTATGTTTAAAATATTCGTAATAATTCGAGAAAACAAGGTTTCCCTTAATTCGTAACAAACAAATAATTAATTATTTATTGCTTGTTGGATTTAATATGTAATACGTGCGTTATAATATTTGTTAGAAGATATATTGGCGAAGTCGTTCATGGAAAAGCAAGTTTTAAAAGCCAATCGCTGTAATACGCAGATAGATTAATATGCAGAGATATTAAGAATTAGATAGTCTCGTTGATTTACTTGTAAATAGCGACGGTTCTTGAGCGTCGTGGAGAATAACGCGAACAACGCGAAGATTATCGGTAAATCGGCCCTTAAAGCCTATAGAATTGTCATTACTTTGGCATGAAAACAGTCGAGCGTGATAATAAAGAAGAAATTTTGTCATTGGCATTTCGTCATTGCGCGTTTTAAACATAACTCGTCCGTCTCTATCGAAAGTCGATTACATTTTGGGCTTTCGTTGGAGTTTTGCCTCGGAGTTTGAAATATTTAATCGGTTTAAAGTATATCGTTAATAAATTATGTCCCGTGTCGTCCTGCGTTGTATATCCTTGGGCACGAAACACGCGTAATTTCAATGATAAAGGCGATCGCGAAGACGATCGTAAAGACAATCGCTAAGGAGGCCACCTCAACATTGCAGGACATTTTTAATACGAGATAATTAATTTAGCTTTTCTATCGAAATACCGGAAATGCCCGTATAAAATGTTCGGATCGCGTGAGAATGGCTAGAGAGGGACGTAAAATTTTTCTAAGCATATTCAGAGGCTTTTGCGGATACCGGACGACGAGGACGGACACTCGTGTAAATTGATCGAGTCACGTAATTTTAACGAATCCTGGCCAATTATCCTCATTGTTCTCTTACAATTAATAATTACAATTAATAACATTTTATTTATCGATAGAGGCACTGGTGTTATTAGCGATATATCGCAATATCGCTTACGGTACTCGATAGTTTCTTCGTATGCGTGATCCCTGAGGTCCCTGAATCGGCAATGAATTTATTGAGTAATGGAAGGAAATTGAGGGGAAACTTGCAAGCATCGATTTAATTTGTTCGATCGTAGCAAACAGACTTTTCCGTACGAAGTATAATCGCTTAATGAATAAAATCCTCTAAACGGGCGAGGATTTCCGGCATGAACGAGCATCGCGCTTTCTCCTGATGGACGCGAAAGTCCATCCTCAGGCTCAACAGGACAAGGAAAAGAAGAATCCAATATCAATTTTCCCGATTTATTATTCCGCGCGTCCGTTGACTACTTGACTGTAGCAGTTTTCTTTTTCTTTTTTTTTCTTTTTCCTTTTCTTTTTCCTTTTCTTTTACTTTTTTGTTTCGCTTTAAATTAAGTCGTCGAACGGAACGGCCCCTAAGTGTATAATACATTTGGCATGGAGTTCCATGGTGGAAAGTTAATCCTCTTGGTTCATTATCGAACATGACTTATTTGTATTTACGAGCAGCGATCGAAGGCAAAGTAGTCGACGGCAATTCTTTGTGTTTATGTAAATACCAAGTATCCGTTGAAATTAATAATTTTATTTAACTTTCGCATTATAGAGACGAGAGCTGATAATTAAGTCGCTGATTTAAAGCACAAGGAAGCATCGAAGCCATCGTCATTATCATGGTTATATAAATATTCTACGGTGTGAACCAATTATGCTTGTTGGAGGGAGGGAGAGAGGGAGAGAGAGAGAGAGAGAGACCATATTAATCCAAGGAAAAATTCTAGTTGGCCGAATAACGAACGATAATTAAGAGTAGGAATACATTCGATGCGGATACTCTTTTATAAATTGACGTAAATAAGAAGATAAAAGTTTCCTTCCGGATGATATGATTTGAATAACTGAGGGGAAAATGAAAATTTAAGTGAAAATTTGAGTGAAAATTCGATAATAGAATTCGTAGTTTATCTAATGCGGAAGTGAGTCTATTTATATTTATTATTAAGGAGCCGCGAAGTAACGAGCGATGGTCGGGGTTCGACTTTTCCTCTGCGTCCATGTAAATATTCATGACTCGCCGCGGGAAAAGCGCATTGAACGTTAGTTGAGCCTCGTGAGCGCAACCGATTCTCGGCCACCTTGACTGTCCGGTCAGGGACAGGGGTTATTGGGCTTGGCGACTGGTCGACACGGACGATTTCTATTGAAGGGAGGATGGGGGTGGTGGGGGTTGGCGACTGGAATGGGAGGGTGTAAGGGGTCCAAGAGACTTTGTCGACCTTGGGGGATGAGCAGCGACTTACCGATCGTGAGGTTCGACTGGGGCTACAACACCTCTGCCTCCCTAAGGTATCTCATGGAGAAAAGCCGCGCAGCCTCGGGGACGATCCCAGGCCCGAGCGGATACGTGGGTGATCCGTTCGCTGGCGCCGAGGCGATGCGGAACTCGGGACGGTCTGCGATCCCTCGGTGCGTGCGCTCGCGATCCTGGAAACGCGACGTCTGACGCTACCCGGCGAGGTCCTCCTGCCTTTTATAGCCCTGCCCGGGGATGATGAATGAACTTTTGCGCCCGCGCCCGAGTGCGCCTCCCCCATATCCCACCCATGACACCCGACCGACTGCCTCCGCTCTCCCGCCCCCGCCCCCCCCCCTCACGTATCTCCCATCGCCTACCATATCATCGCGTCCCTTCGCTTTATCTTCTCGTTGCTCTTGTATACGTTATTGTTTTTCCCTGGCAGGACTCCCGGACGACACACCTGTTCCCCTCCGTCTTATCGCGCTCTCAGTCTATTTTCGTCGCAATATTCGTCGGAAAGGGGCCCTTCAAACCATCAAACCACTAATCGCCCCATATGGGAGTACAAGATACGCCTAGTCGACTCTATTACCAGCAGATCTAACGTCGGCAGGAATAATTTTCAATTAACTCGACTAACGAATAATAATATTTCTTCCTATGCCTCCTATGCCTCCTATGCCTCCTATGCCTCCTATGCCGTTACTTACGTTACCGTAACTGCCTTCGTCCACGGCCGACCTTCGTTCCACGAGCTAAAGCTAAATTTTTTATTTACCACAAATATTACTCCGTCCGTTGTCTTACTTGAATAAGTTATATTGTCAAATTATTCCTATCGCTGGCCGACAAACGACATCTCGTAATTTTAATTAAATACAATCTCAAAATCGTGGCAAAGTTTCATGTAAAGTAAGCGTTAATAAACCGACTTGTGATATAAAATTCGTCACAACGCGTACATTTGCAGGGGCGAGTGTAGGATAAATATATTAAAATTCATATAAATGAGGAAGCTCCCGTACATGTTGTATTTACTAATAATAATTAATACGAAACTCGAAAAAAGGCGTCTGTGTAGAGGCGCGAGCGCACATTGTCCAATCCCCTTGGCTAATAAGGCTATTTTCTATCATAAGACGACTTTCGTGATAATAGGATGCAATGAAAGTTAATAAAATCCCTGAATTTGTAATATTGAATAAGGAGACTGAAGGATCCAGACGAACTGTTGGATAAACCAGTGAAGTCACAAATGGAAAATACGATGTTAATTAAAAACTAATTCAAAGTTTAATAAATCAAGTTATTTGTCATTTTCACGTTATTTTTGTTAGAGGATTCCGAAATTCTTATTGCTCAGCGACACTGATACGGAATTTAGGTTAGTCTCGCCGTACCTTATCTACTTACGCTCGTCTAAATATAAATAAAATAATTCTAGCTTCAAGTGAAAATTAATATTTAGACCGTTTTCATCGACCCTCTTCCTGCACGTATCAGTCCTGATCACTTCACGCCTCATCTCTTAAATATATGTATTACTGTATCGTGCCACTACGTGAACGTTATGTTACACGCGTGGAAAAAATTATTCCTGTTTTATAATCAACCCCCCCCCCACGGTCTGCTGATATTCCCACGCGTCTCTCTCTCTCTCTCTCTCTCACTCTCTCTCCCATTCGATTACTATCTCACTATAACAATTATTATAATCTCTCAATATATATATATATATAAAGTAGTGGTGGTTTAAAAAATGTAATTATTTAAACTAAAAACTCGATATAATTATTTTACAAATTTTTTAATGTTTTGCTTAAATAAATTACCTTCGATCTCTTTTCTTAATGTCCACTGAGAATGTGTACTTGAGAAATTTGATATTTGACCTTCATGAAATCGAATCGCCTCGCATGGATTTCTGTTTACACAATAAATCGAATTGTACGCCATACCAATTTAGTTATAAAATTCTATTGCAATAGGTAATTATTAATATCGATACTAGAAATCTTTCGTACGGCTATAGTAATTCAGTTTTATGTAACAATTTGTGTTTTAAAACGCATAAATATTATTATTCCCTTCATTTTCTTTCGCATTTACTAAAGCTAAGCTTAAATTACACGAGCAATGTAATATACGCATAAGTAAACGTAACGAGGTAATTATTGGTGTAAGCAAATTGTAAAATGAAGATTGCACTATAATCTGTAATTTTCTATTACTTGTAAACTATGCGAGTGTGAAGTCTTCAAAATCATAGAATAATAACAGAGACTTCGATATACATTTTATATTAAAATCATGCTTTTGTAAAACATCATCGACCCGATACTCAAAATTTCATCGTTATTATCCAACATATAATTACCGTAATAATTGAAATGATACCTTCGAAGGTCGTTAAGTCGAATACGTTATAAAAATTTAGTAAGAATCTTAAAGTTTTTGAAACCTTGTAGTTCGTAATTCTAAATTATCTATATTTCGGTATTAATAAAGAAAAATTCTATTATTCTACGTATACAAAAAAGAATATTGAATGACTGAATTTATCATTCATTCGAATATGCTATGGCATCGGGAGAGCAATCAATTATTTATAAAGAATTTAAAACTTATAAATTAGCAAAGTAAAAACAATATATATGTATAAGTAGTTTATATGTATAGCTTAAAACGTATTATATAGACGTTGTATATGTCGTACTTCCGTGCATTCGATTACAAGTGCGGCGGTCCATTTTGTTGGAATAAGGAAAAAGGTTAAATTTACTTAAAATATAAATAATCATAATTAAATATTTAACTTAGCATATAGAATAAACTATTTTAAATATAAATTATTCAAATAAATAAATTCCAGTACTGCCGATTAAATGTTTTATAATGAACATTTATAAAATAATTATATAATTACACATTCCGAAGTAGATTATTTGATCTTAAATTCCATAAAAAAAAAAACGTAGAAATTTCCATAAACATTTTTTTATTTTCCAACAATCCCTTAACATTATTACCTTAAATACTTTAGCGCTAACAACATTTACAACTTTCATTAATAAATAAAATAAGCATATAGTACTTAGTCTCAATGTAAAAGTCTCTTTGGTTTAAAAGTTACAAGAACGTTTGTAAAGATCATACCAATTGAACTAGAAATATATAATAAATTTGACCTAAAGTCATTGCTATAACTCATATTTCCTATTTTAATTGAATTCTAATTGAAAATTCGAAAGTTCGCTATCGAACTTGAAAGAATCAATTACAATTCTAATACATTGTAATTGTGTGCAGAAAATTGTTATCTCCTTGTGCTAATTTAGTAATTTTAATAAAAAAGGAAGAAAATTGTATCCTTATCGCAGTCGATCTTATATTAGCCAGATAAATTACAAGTCGCGTTTACGCGTTTGGCTCTGTTCTTTACGTAATCTCGTAGAGATTGCGCGGAAAAGGTCAAAGTTTACAGAGACGAAGAATGCGATTGCCGTGAGATGATTTATCTCCCGGGCCCATCATTTACAATTGATTCCTTTGTCTGTAGCTTTGCTGGAGAATTCACGATCTGCCGGTGATAAATCGTCATAACGGAATGGCGAAGAGGAGAATGAGAGCCGAAGGTGGAAAGCGGTAATGGTGAACAAGTGGTAACGCAAACATCGGATAATAAAGAGAGGCGAAGGTCAATGAGGGATAACAAAATTAACTCCAATGAAGCGTGGATTTGTAAGGAGGAGTCCAGACGAATAAATTGAATAAAAATCAAGTAGCGATGGAAAATATTAAACGCCTCGAGAAAGCGATAACGGACTTGCCGACATGACAAGAGCCGAGGAGTAAATTTATAATTTACGGCGACCCTCGCTTTAATAACATCGGTAGCACTGCAATGTAACAATACTCCTTACTCTAGATCATTGAGCCTGTAATTGTTACGAGTAATAAACAACTCGGAGCCGCGATTAATTAGCGATTAATTAGTTAACGCTATTAGCTTAAAATTATCATCTCCTCTTGGCAACTTTTATTTACAATCTAAATGTAAAATTAATAAAGAAGAATTTATTCAATTTGCGCTTGCGCTCCGGTATAGAAAGTGTTGCCAGCCAAAGCATTTGAATTTTTAATGCCGAATTTAAAATACTCGTCTGAACTTTAAACAATGTTTTTAATAATAATAATAATTATGATGATGATGACGATGATGACGATGATGATGATGACGATGATGATGACAATCAGTGCCGGATTGAACATTACGATAGCTAATACAAATTTGTGCGTGCGTGGGTGTGTGGGCGTGGGCGTGTGTGTGTGTGCGCGCGAATTATACTCATGAATACGTTACATGAATAAAAGATTTAAGGATAAAAATTCTAATGTAAAATTTAAAGAGCGAAACTCGTACTCTTCATGATTGGACAGAATTTTTTAAATATATATTTTAAAAACTAGTTGGCGAAATGTCAAGTAATTACGTAATTGCGCATGGAAATTGCATAAAACGTTGAATTTCCGTTGATTTTGGTTTATTAAAATCATCCCCGTTTTTTTTCCTTTCGTGGGAAAGAGTCCCGGAAGAAAGTTAAGGAGAAAGAAAGTTAAGGGGGCTTTGCGATGTCAGGATCAATGCGAATAGGATTAATTACTGCGTAGCGAGAGACGAGCGGAAACTGGATGCTGAGTACCGATTACATCTTCGTCCCAGCTGATGCGGGATAAGAATAAATTTAGTAAGATCGAAGAATAGGAGGGAATGTAGGACAAAGATGGGCCCGGGTGGTACGATCGAGGCGTAAAGAGCGATAAGTGATCGAGAGAGTCCGAGAGAGAGAGAGAGAGAGAGTGTGTGTGTGTGTGTGAGAGAGAGGAAGAGGCGTCATCTCTCTCGGATTCACAAGCTGAACGGAACGTCGCTTGTTATTGTCGGGCAGAAGTTTCGTCTTCTAGGAGAAGACTTGTTATCAGTCGTCGTCTGCCAGTCATCCGATGTGGCATACCGATAAACTATGTTGTTCCTCATTCGCGAGGGACGACGCTCGCTGTGCGCAAGATTTTATTGCCATAAGACGAAGCTTCGTGACAATGCCATCCACCCGGACATCACCTATTTCTTCTTTTTACCCTAGACAAGCCTCAGCAGCTATTTCTCGCTCATTTCTTTTCTAATCGCCGCTACTCTCCCTCGAATCTGCATACAACAGCCAAAAGTCTCGGACTCTACTACTATTTAACGAAAATTAACCTCCGACATTTGTATTGTATTGTATTTACCTATAGCGAGACTAATAAGACATGCCTTACCAGAGTAATCGGACGCGCGACAACGTTTCTATTGCATTTCAACTTCAATAACGATTGAGCCTCGCTCATTTTTAAAAATATTACCACCTTACCATTCTTCCTTGACTTAACATCATTTTTGACACGTTCATTGTGCAATTTTTCCGTGTTTACGAGATTCGTTCAGGAGAATACTCCTCCTGTAGTATTCTCATTGCCAGCTTACGATCTACGCTCTCGAACAATGATGTATTCGGGATAATGTGCGCGTGTGGATTCGCCAGCGAATAATAAATTATATAAGCTTAATCGTTATGACTAATAATTGCGCCGCGGCCCCGTTCGGCAGCCAATAATCTAGCGAGCTTATATAATATAACGCAAGATGTCATGTCACTGCTTCCCCTGCACGTTATTTCCTCTACTCCGACTACCGACACCGCTACCTCTCTTCCCAAAAAAAAAAAAAAAAATAACATTTACGCGTACGATTTAACTTCTTCGACGATCACAATTGAATCCTTAATTCCCTGATTGTTTTCATAAATTTTCATAGTAATTTTAACAAATACTCCTCCCGACTTTTCTAAATCCACAAAAATACTTGTTTTTTTATGCGCTACTTCTGTTGACTTGATATTTAAACTTTTTATATAAATAGCGATAATTTTAGGTAAGTTGTGTTACGTAGTTATGCAAAAGTGTAAAATTTTTTTCAGAATTTCCAAGTGCTTCGTTAGAAAAAAGTATTCCTAATATTTAATTCCTAATTTTCAATTGGTTATATTTTAAAATTGAATTTGTATAAAAATTAACTACTCCTCGTTATTTATAGTTTACGTGATTTAGAGTTCTCTGAATTGGCAGCCATCGATGGCTTTGAAATTATCTATATTTAATGCCGACGATAAATTCGCGCAAATATATACGCGCGTAAGTGTATAGAAAAAGGATAGCTGTAAATTAGGGTTCGAACTTTCATGGAACAAATATAAATAAGGGATTCACGGTTTCCTGAATTCGACGCATTATATATATATATATATATGCACATACATATAAGAAGTGAACGATCATTACGTAATATTTAGTTATATGCGATGGTCAGCTGCGATATTGTACGTTTTTGGAAATGATGATAAAGTAATCAGAAGTTCATACTTGAGACAATTTTGAACTCAAAATACTAATTGCAACAATGAAGAACCGAATGGAAGTCCAGAAAATTTATTGAAATAAATATGAATGTATTATCGAGACGGATAGACTTTGCCGACACATTAATTCCAATCGAATAATACACGAACGTTTTTGCATGAATCGATGTACACAATTACTCGTAATAGATACTTATTACTATTAAGTACGGATCGTCCGTTTCATCGTCCAATCATGAATCCATTTTATTAAAGTTTGATACATTGAGTTAGGCCGTGCTGACTTCAGGCCACACCTGCTGAATTAATTTAGCGATATTAAATACCGCATCTGCTCTTAAAATTTCAAAAGGTTTATTTAATAATAGTAACAGTAACAACAATAACAACGATAACAATAATAATAGTAATAATAACAAATAATAATAAAGTAAAAGTAGTTATTGGATTTAAAAAATAGTGGTGAGTGATAATATCGTTTTAAAGACGCTCTTCTGTATTAAAAGCCATCTGCCCCATTTATATATAATGCGAAGAGGATTAAGCGTAATGTAAAAAACTTTGCAGTAATTATAACGAGTCAATGCTCTTGGCTGAACGAGTTGCGAGGGGGGGAAAAAAAAAAACAGGTACGAGCAATGCGCGGAATAAATTTCTTATGCGCGCTCATGGATAGAGTTTGAAAGTTGAGTTGTCAAGACAAGTTGAGAAAGGTTGGAAGTTTCTTTCGCGTCCGACAATCGGTAAGTGGGTTTTACTCTTACGAATAGTGCGGTATCCGTAGGCCAGTCGTACAAAGATTTCGAGGTAATTTGATTTTATCGACGGTGTAACAGGACACTCGGTCATGAGCATGCATCGACCACTTGCTTTGTCCAACTGTACCATTTAAATCCTAACGCTCTCTCTCTCTCTCTCTCTCTCTCTCTCCGTCCCTCCCTCTCTCTCTCTCTCACACACACACAGACGCGCTCACGTGCCCTTAATAAATTAGCACAATACAATCGATGCGTTCGATTGCTCCTTCATAATTGTGGCGTTTTACGTCGAAAGGAGAAGATGAGCAAATTTTCTCATCGTAATAATAATTCCTGAAAGATCTTTCAGCTTTCGAAAGGAATAGAACTTTTAGGATAAGTTAAGGATTTTATATTGTATGAAAAGTGCGAAATCGAAAAGCTCTCTACAAGTTGCGCGCTTTACGCGTAAAATAAGTATGAAAACGTGTATTTCAAGAATCCCTCGATGAGTGAATTAATTTGAATATATAAACCGAATATATACCGAGCTCTGGGATATCGCGATATTAACTGCGCGTAATCGCATCTCGTGATATGCAATAACACACGAAGCATCCCGTATGCAATGAATGTCGTAATTAATCTTGTATTTAGCGAATCAATTATAATGCTTTCAAAGATTTGACCTCCGAGTTCGAGGAAAGAAAAAAAAGGTTTGCGCTTGTCCGACGACGGGCGAAAGAAAATTCGAAGGGACGGAAAAACGGACCGGTTAGAATTCCAAGGGCTACGATAATATTTACTTTTTCTATAAATGATGATCACGGCGTCGCGAACCGCATCGGAGAAGAAAGTTGCACGCCAAGAGTCATCGTGGGCCGAAGCCCAGTTCTTGATTTCAAAATGACCGTTAAAAATTTGAAATTGATAGAGGTGGGGGGGGGATGATTATTAAACCTACGGGACGAGATTTTTACGGTGAATCTCGGCGGCTCGGGTTACTCAAAGTCCATGGTATGTAACAGCCATTGAAATGTCCATTGTTTGACAACAAAAATGACAATCCTTAACGAATATGGCGAATGCGTTGGAGCGACAAGCGCAATTACCAATAAATATTCATCTAATAAAAGATGTATCTTTTTGTTCTTAATAATCGTCGGCGCGAAGTAAAAGTAAAAAATTGTACGAACGGTGAGGGCTACGCGCGCAGTGTGTGTGAGGTGATGCGGCGTGTGTGGCGCGCGCGCGCGATGACTGTTCGTCATTCATCGAGAGGCCGAATGATATTCTCTTAAATCACTGAATCACGTATAATTTTAAGTTTAATTGAAATTCTATAAAAGTCTCATCTTTACGAAATATCCTGTTAGATTGTCATTTGCATAGTCGTAAATTCATTAGATTCATGATAAATGGTCAGATACAATGGATATATACATATATATATATCAGCTAACGATAATTCAACGACATTAGATCTGCACCCGTAGAATTTTCAGGAGTTCTTTATTCTCCCGGATTCGAAGCATCGTAGAAAATATTTTTATATATCTCGTGCACATGTGTATTTGATCGAAAAGATCGCTTATTGTTAAAGAAACGAGTTGTAACGTCAGCGCGTACAGCGAGAACCTGTAAAAGCAATGCTATTATTCCATATCGGGATTCACAGACGGCACTATTATGGAAATACAAATGCGCAATTGAAAGTCTCGTTGATGCGTTGCAAGTCTAAATGGAATATTTAATCGGACAATTGGATTAGCCGTTGCACAAGCCCTACAATATTATTTATCAATATTAAGAGTTTGTACTTGAAAACCTGTTCTTTACAAAAACACTCCGAGGATAGCTCGACTGCTAAAATACCCATTACACCAATATCGCCGAGTGTATGCTTATATAATAATACCTCCGATAGTTTTTCTTATAATTTTGAAACTGAGCTTTCTAAAATATTTTAAAATGATTTTACCTCTGCCTAGAAACTAACGCGTCTCGAATTCTCTTGCGATATATTCGTATTTTTATTATCTTTTAGCAACAATACTGCAATTCTTTTCTTTTATTTCTTTATTATTATTAATTATTAGTATTATTATTGTTATTTATTTTTTCTATTTCATTTAGACATTCATGGGGGAAACTTGGGTAATGTAAAAAGTGCTTGGGCGGAGACAGTAAAATTTATCATAAAGTCGCACACGGCTACGCGTGTACGTGTATGAAATGATATGCAGGAAAAATGGGATTTCCAGAATACGCAGAATGAAGGAATTTAAAATAACGAATGTACGAAGGAACGAACGAACGACTGAACGAACGACTGAACGAACGACTGAACGAACGACTGAACGAACGACTGAACGGATGACTGAACGGATGAATGAGCGAATGAATGAGCGAATGAATGATACGCGTAATAACGAGGAAAAGAAGGAGAGGAAAATAAAACAACAAAAAGAACGTAATTAATGGGAATGAATGGGTAAATAACTAAATGAATAATCCATAAAATGTATAAAAACAAAACAAAACAAAAATAATAATAATAAAGGATTGAGTATTACGGAGGATAAGAATGTGTGACATGTATTGCAACAATTGCAATAGACCTGGTGGGCTATAAAAATCTAAATTTATAGATATTTGTAAATAATCCATCAGTGCAGAAAGGCGTGTATTGGAATAATAATAAGAATGTGAATACTTTTATTGCGGGATACTGTCGTTGCCGCAGTGGGATCGACTGAGAGACGTTGGAATAGAAGATAAAGACAAAGGTCGATAGTATCGAATGATGTTGCGGCGTAAGCAAGTAGAAATGGAGGTAAATATTATAGAAGGTGGAAGAGGAGGAGTAAAACTGCTCGGAGGCCAGTTTAAGTGACTGAATTCATAAATAGGAATTAGTGTTTATAAAAATAAAGCCCCATTTGCGCAGACGTGAGTTGAACTAAAAATACCGAGTGAATCACGTACATTAGAATGCTAGATTGAGTTCTACGGCGCTATGTATGTAAATGCAAAGGCAAGCAGGACGAGGGAGGGATGGGAGGCGGCGCGACTCGCCGAGGAATAAAATTATTTCGATGTATGTATAAATAGGGATGTTAATGAGGTTCGGCTGTTTGAGCCCGCGTTAAGTAATGAATAGCTATAAATACGAGAAGAAGTGAGGTAGCGGTAATCGGGACGATGATTAGGCTGCGCGGAGGCGTCTATTTTTACAGCCGACACACACGTGATCGAGGAATTTAAATTAATAATAACGAGGAGGGAGAGGACGGTGCCGTCACCCTCCCTCCCTCGCCACCGAGCTATCCGGCCACCGGAGTGGCCCTGATCAGCACAACGGCACGGACAACAATCTTAACGGCTAAATGTCGTCCGCGCGAGGGTTATTACAGACAAGGGGTGGAGGGGCATGGCGGTAGGATTACCCTCGCGGTGCATCGCCGGGGCAGGAAGAGGTGATATGGCCAAAAAGGGCGATCCCCGGCTACGTCGACCTCTGCAGCGGGACGAGGATCGTTGAACTTGGTTGAATCGGCTACATCGGCAGGGGCACCGGGAAGGCTCGCTTCCGGTTAACGGCTCTAGTGCACTCGGCGCACATCCTGGCCGCGCGCGTACGTGTCCTCGGCACCAAAGTCCCGGGCACCACGAAAATCCGGGACGCGGCCGTTAATCGAGCGAACACGTGTCGGCGCCGAGGCACCCGGTGACCAAGGTTCGAGCTTCTCCTCGCGACCGCCGCCCACAGAGTGAGAGGCTCGTATCTCTCCCCCCCCCCCCTCTCTCTCCCTCCCTCTCTCTCTCTCTAAGGCCTTGACGGCTGACTCAGCGTCCGCTGGATACCTACGGATTCCATCCCAGGAGCGAGTCTACCCTCCACTGGACTCCTTGGTTCCCTCCCAAGATAGATCCGCGGGTCCCTTCTTTCAAAGTCGCCCCCTCCCGCTCGAGGAGCCATTAGAGGCGAATATTTGCCCAATCCAAAAGAAAAAGCAGCATCGGCATCGGCATCGGCATCGGCATCGGCATCGGCATCCTTAAGTGGATCTAGAATGGCTCTTCGTTATATTTCACACAAAAGTATGGAAAGAGACGTGGATTTGAAGGGACGGAGGGACGAGGGAATTAGTCCGTAGCCATTAGTCCCGCATCGATCCCCGACACGATTTACGTATTGGCGATCGAAGGATCAGAAGACAACAGCGAATAAGGGACGCGCCAGTCCTTACGTAAAGAGACGTAAAAGATGTCTGGCAAGCAAGAGCGGCCCGAGCGGACCATCGCCGTCGGCGGGTTATAGTCTCGGGGTCCCTGGCTCGAGTGGCTCTGCTTGATTTATCGCAACAACGGGCCCCGGCAAAGTTGTATAGTCTCCGCACGAGGATCGTTCTGAGCCCCGCCGCCCCGCCCCCAACGTTCCCGAACGGTCGGGCGTCGTACGCGAGCGGGCTCTTCCACGAGGACGGCGTTTCGGCTATTGAAAAGCAAGATGCGTCGGCTGGTTTTCCCGTAAGGTAATCAGCCTAGAGGTTTTTTACTTTAACAGTTAATCATCGAGTTATGTCCGAGTGCCCGCCGATTTTATTTTGGCCTATTTTTCGAGCATCCATTACAGCTCCATTGTCCTGCAAAAGTTACGGGCCTGAGTCCGTCTCCCCCTGCCTTACCCCCCTACCTCACCCGCCGCTCTCGCGAGTCTCGAGTCCCACTTACGCTCGGCTCCTTTTATTATCGCCTTTGAGAAACCGATATAACCGACTAACCGAATGATCACGGCAATTAATTACATTTTACGGCTCGGCAATAATAATCGGTCTATCTCGGGTAGATCCGTGCCTAGATCCGTGCCTAGATCCGTGCCTAGATCCGTTCCTAGATCCGTGCCTATATCCGGGCCTAGATCCGGGCCTATATCCGGGCCTAGATCCGTGCCACGATCCCGACGAATTAAGACTCGACATCTAAATGATAATGGAGATCGGGACGATGGGTCATTAGCTCTTCCGATCCTCGGATTTTATTCAACGCGATCGCGCGCTCCCGAGGCCTAGGTAAATAAGGGCAAATATCGGCGGCTATGGAAGCGCCATTAAAACGGCCCGTAAAGCCGCGGGGAGAGAATAATGAAATTATAATATTTGCTCGACGGGGCGATTGCGATCCTCGGGCGAATATCGCCTTTCTCGCGGACGGCAAATAACCCGCCTCGTCCTTGTACAAAGTAGCGCAATAAGACCGGTAAGCAATATCGGTGATTTATGGCGCATGCGCCCACCCCCCCTTCCCGATCCCCTCGGTCATAATAACTAACAAACGGATGGCTACGCACGACATGCGGAATATTGCGGAATGCCCGAAGGCCCTTTGCACGATCTGCCCCGCTCGACTCCCCCCCCCGCCCCAACCCCCCACCCCACCCCACCCTCCAAGCGTCCCAGGGCTGCCCTTCCTTTATTTACAATTGCATCCTGAGCGCCGATCGACCAATGGCTTTCTCCGGCTCCGGCCGAGTCGAGCTGACGAGGCTCCCGAAGGAATCTCGAGGAGTCCGGCCTCGGTCCACGGCCGCGGATCTACCTCGGATCTCCTATCCGAGGTGAACTTTTTCTTCATTCGATCGGCACATAAGATCCAAGACTCCCGCGGCTGCTGGAAATCCGACTTGCTCGCGAATCAATACGCGGATCGCGAGCACCCGGGGGGATACTCGATACGTACGTTGACGATACGCCTATTTGTGCAACGACCCTACCCACCTTCCTTCATAAGAGCTTGTCACTCGTTAGCCTACCTCACACGTCCTTACGTCCTTACGTCCTTACGCCCTTACGTCCTTACGCCCTTACGGTTCACGGGACGGGGATGGAAGAATCCCGGTAATTCCACCACAAACGGCTTCTTCTCGCTCGGATGATGAGTTCTCGCGTATCGGCATCGGCTACAACGTCGGGCAAAAACATCGTCCCCGCCCTTTCCCCTGTCCCCTTTCCGAGATAAGAGGATTGCGCGCTAGGGGATGCGCGGCGATTGACAATGCCGAGGCGCCTTTTTAGGTCAAAAGACCTACCAAAGGCTTTTTGTTTTGCTCAGCTTAGCTTTTGCTTTGCTTTGCTGTGCTTTGTTTTTTGTTTTTTTCTTCTTCTTTTTTCCATCTATTTTCCCTTCCCCCTTTCCTTTATTAAATTGAAACTTATTACTTTTAATCGGGCGGTTGTTATCGCTCGCCGATCTCCGACTCGTACATAATAATTCTTACCTTCCTTTACTTCATTATGATATATCGATCGATAAATTTAATTTAAATACTTTTTACGCCGCGAGTCGCTCGGTAATGCGTGAGTTTTTTTCTTTTTCTTTTTTTCTGTTCTCTCTCTCTCTCTCTCTCTCTCTCTCTCTCTCTCTCTATCGAGGCTCGAACGTAATCTCGGGATTTTATTTCAATTTTGTTATTGAATTATTTATCCGACCGAGGAGAATTAATCTTTTTTTTTTAAAGAAAATAAAAATAAATATTAAATGAAAAGAAAATTTGAAAAAAAAAGAAAAAGAAGAAGAAGAAGAAGAAGAAGCAGAAGAAGTATTAAGAAAAGAAGGAGTAATCTTTTAATTTCAACTCGTGCGCACATGGATTTCCTTGAAGTATTGACCTTCTGGCATCGTTTTCGATTTCTTTAGCTCTTGCTCGGAACGAGCGCTTCGTCTCTTAATGAAGCAGTCAGTAATCTTTATGATTCGGTGGCGGCCGTGGCTCCCGGACTCCTTCGAAGCTACGCGCTCGGTCCTTCGTTACGCTTTTATCCCCTTCCTGGCTCAAAGATTTTTATCAGCGAACTTTCCAGGCAAATTACAAACTACATCCTTCGAATGCGCTCTGCCGCCGTTTATTTTTAACGGAGACCACGAGAGACCCGCAGACCCGAGAGCCTTAATGGATTTTACATAATAAAACGCAAGCGCTCGACTTAGGCTCAATTTCGTTATCAACGTTTATTGATGCTGCGTGTGCGTGCGCCACTGCGCGTCCCGCTGCGTCTCTCGCTCACTCTGCACGAGCTTATAAATACATTTTTTACATAAGAGATGCGTGGCAAAAGTAAAAGCAAACATAACCGAGGTGAACCGTCGTCGCCGTGCCGATCGACCCCCCCCCCCCCCCCGCTGCCCGCGAACGTTCTGCCAACGAGATTATTCCTCAAACTCATCTCCCCCTCCCCCTCCCCAACCCGCCCCCTTTTCTTAGATTCGTCTGCTGCTGCAACTTCTGTCCTACGCCTCGCGCATTCCTTAAAATGTCAATCGCGCGTGCCGCACTGCCGCACTGTACTTTCCCAGACGGAGGAGGAGAGCACTTTTCTTTTTCTTTTTTTTTCTTTTTTTTTTTTGTATCCCAGAGGCCTTTCGAAGGACGTTACGTGTGCCTCCGTCTTTAACCAATACGAAAAGCAACGAAATTGATATTGAGACGAGAGGCAAAGAGGATAAGAAGCTCTAAACGTTATTTAACCTCCTTAACGATTACGCGCGGAGGATTTATATTAAAATTAAAGGCGTATAGTAATGGCATAATGGATAATTAATAATATCGTATCGTGGATGGGAATGGCTATGCGAGCGTTTCAGATAGGAAATGAGCTTAGCTTAGCTCGGGAGTCAAGGAAACTTAGCGCGCTCCCCGCTGCTTGAGCACACGTATTTACGGACATATCGCGCACATTATGGGGATTGACTGATATTAGCCGAGGATAATATTAATTTATTACCGATGCGCAGAACGCGCCGAGGCATTTTTACGCGAAGGGACGAGGAAGTGCTTAATATATTCACGCAACTCGCGCGGCTTACGAGCGACGAAACTCTCGTTGGGGAAAAACGGTGACAATTATTCATAAATTTATGCATCTCCGGGGTTATAAAACATCGGGAATAATTCATTTTCAGGCTGATAATGAGTTTCGGGGCCGAATGAGCAAAAGCACCTCGCTCTTCAGGCTGTAAATAATTTAAAGATCCCAAAGTCGTCGGAGGTTGGCGAACTACGGAGGCAGCCGCTCGCTCCGTACATGACTTTCGAATCGGTAATACAACGAGAGTCCTCCCCGGGAGCAGGACCTCCTTGCGAGGCTCGTCGAATAGGAGGATACCGCCTTCCTCCTGGTCGGTGAGATCGATCCTCCTTCGTAGAAACCGGAGGGGAGAAAGTTTTTCTCCTCGGCCTTGCGGTGTCCGGACAGTCTCGCAACGATCCTCCTCCTTCCACCCTCTGCCACCCCCCCCCATCTTCCCTCGTTTCCCCTTTCACGCCGTACGCATATCGTCCTTTCCCGTCTAAAAATACGACTTGATCCTTCTACGGGGGCGCGTGCCGTTTCGTTCTTCTGCCCGGCACCGCGAACCGGCAATTACCGCAAACATCCGCTTTGCCTCCTCCTCCTCCTCCTCCTCCTCCTCCTGTTTCCACCGTCGATCCACCCGCCCCAACCGCCAACTCGTCTTTATCCGGCAGCCCTCGTAGCCGTCAAGAGACCGCCCTTCCAAGTCAAACACGCCTCTGCGCGTCTAAGGAAGTTTCTAGCGAAGCTGCACGTCCAATGAATAATTGTTGAGCAAAGCCAAGGAAAGTATTGCACGAAAGTATTTATTTACAAAACTCGCTAATCTCGGATGAACGTTTACATTGAAGCGCGCCTCGCCGAACTTTTGACGTACACTTTATTTTAAGGATTATCGCAAATTACGCTCGGTCTCTCCCTGTCCCTGTCACCGAGGAGATAGAGTCGTCGTCGTCGTCGTCGTCGTCGTCGTCGTCGTCACCGCCGTCGTTGCCGTCGTCGCCGCCGCCGCTGTCGTTGCCTCTCCGAGCTCGATTAATTACCGGCTTTCGAAATTCACCTCTTGATTCGCGCTCCCGCTCCACGTGGGTTGTCCCGGTCGTTGCCATTACGTAACCCTGTAATAATGTAAAACTTTTGTCTGTCACCGTGCCGCGGCGGTGATTATACCCATGAAAAGCGTCACCCGGACTCTCCTCTTCCTTCGCTTCAACGGGGACGGCTCCTTCTCCCTCGTCCTACTCGTCCGACCTGTCGATGCGTATTCCGCGCGAGCAACGTCCACTTAACCTTTACGTGAAATTGATTATTGACCTGATTTTTATTTTTATTCCTCCTCCCCTTTATTTCTTGTCCCAGCGACGTGTATCGCAACGTCTTAACTCATTCTACTGCCTCGATCCAGAACGCCCGGTATTTCTCAGACTACCCGGAGACTGTCGAAATCGTCTTCGTCGTCGTCGTCGTCGTCGTCGTCGTCTCTCTCTCTCTCTCTCTCTCTCTCAGCTCATCCAGACAATGTATGTTCCCAATCAAAGGATTCTTTTGCGAACAATAGACAGACTACGTAGACACATCCCTCACACGGACTCACCTAGATCTGTGTAAACGAAGAGAGCGTCTGTCGGATATCTACATCTGCACTGCAACGAGATAATAAATAGCCGAATATCATGTTGACCCTTACATCGATCGCGCGTCGTTTGAATATTTCAAGCGCAGCCTCGTTAATGGGGCCTTGCAAAAATATCTAATAATGCCCAGTTCGTGAGTTTTAACAAAACTCTCAATCGATTCGGACACGAAACTTATAAGTCAACAGATCCATAACGATAGCTCGCTCTTTTCATGATAATTTTTCGAGATAATTTTTCGAGATAACTTTTCGAGATACATATCGTCGTCATTGTTCCATTGTCGTGACGCGAGGCCTCCAATTAGCGTCCCCGAGCATCCTCTGGAGTAATATGCGAGACCTGACATGTGTCGTCAAAAGGTACAAAAATAAGCCAAAAAAAAGTAAGAGAAAAAAAACAAGACAGAAAATAAAATCGCTACTTTAAACTTTAAACCTTCAAATTATCTCAGAGCTTATTAAATATCATTGCTCCTGTAATTGCTCAATTTATTCACTTAAATATCCTCGATAAATATTGAATTCGTTCCAAAGTCCGTATTTATTTATTTTACTGGCTTACTTTTCTCTCTCCCGCCCTACCTCCCCTCCATCCCCCTCCATCCCCTCCCCCTCCACCATCACCTTTTCTTTCGAAACAGCAGCTTGAAATAATTATAATGTTTTTAAGAGACTCGATCGCAGCTCCAGCTTAAGCTGCTTAGACGAAAGCATTATTTACGATTATTCTTTTAATTTAACCACTTAATTTAAGTGATTTAAGCCAATGAAGGACTTTATATCACGTGCCGTTCTACGAACTTTTTTTTCAAAAGCAAAAGTAATTAAACCGTGGATTTTTTTCGCAATAGGAAAATACACGGTAATACGAAGTCTTAAGAGAAAGTCACGTTTTATTTATATAACATAATAGATACATCTGCGTTTTTAGAAGATACAAGATAAAAAAAAAAGAAAAAAACAAAAACAAAGCATACGATTTAATTCTCTTCTAATTAAAGAACCGGTGGATCTATGGCTTGAACTTGTAAATCAACGGCGACGACGACGTACGCGACATTCGGATTAATAAAAAAATCAATAAAACTAAATAGGGATTTTTGCTTTATTTTTTACCTTACCTACTTTTACTTCCGTAATTGTATTCTTAAAAATTGTATTCCTCAAGGCTGTCCTTATGGTGCGAATCGGGCTCACTCTGGACTGAACGGGCTCGCCATGGTCTTTATTTATTATTATTTAAGATTGAGATTTATTATTTGTTAGGAAAGCATCGCTTTCCAGAGGAATCCTCACGTGTAGTACTCGTGAGGATTACGTCGGATGGCTTTAAGATATTTTCCTCTGACGTAACGGGGACAATAGAATTGCATCTAATGATTTATATGGAGATTCCGCTGGTTAAATATAAAAGGCCAATAGGCCTACCGCGCCGCTGTTATTGGGGTTATTGGGAATTTTTTATCGGCCCGTCATTTTTGTGCGGGCAGAGAATCGTTTTGAAATATTCCAATAGGGGAATGTCGCGCGCCCGGCTCGGCGATTCGTAAATTATTATTATTCTCGCGAAGGAAATAAAGTATTTATAAAGCCATCCGGGTAAGAAATTGCGGCTTTACGTGGCTGGAATGCCGCGGACTTTCTAGAGCAGTTGGCCGGTGTAATCGCATCACTTGCTCTTTGAATTTTAATCATTTCTCGAGAGAGAGAGAGAGAGAGAGAGAGAGAGAGAGAGCGACAAATGAGAAAACAGAAATAAGCTCCACCTCGTTTGCATCTGCGCACTATTTTACGTTACAGATTAAATCGGCATTTGGCTAACGGGCGCCAATGCCGCGAATGTCGCCGGTATTTCAGGGCATCGATAAACGAGATCCACTTGTTCGGCAGACTTCGGTGAAATGCAGCTATTTATCGAAATATGCTAATTAGCTTTTAAAGGGGGCATCGAGTGCCTGCCGATGGTGCCTCTCCTCTGGTCTACTGGGGGGGGGAGTAGGGGATAGAGAGTTTCGAACGTTCGTATAAAGCGTATAAATTGTGGAATATAAATTATGCGAAATCCGGTTCGGATTATTAGAAATGCGGGGGGGGGAAGTCCGGTAGTCGACCGTGAGTGAGCATTGTTGCCGATCCCCATAGAACTCGGGGCTAAAAGCTAAGCTGTAGGTTTTCTCGTGTCGAAACATGCAAATGGCCGGTAGTTTTCAGGAGAGCAAGCAAGTAACAAGCGGGCTCTGCGACAAATCGTATCAGTACTATATATATACATACATACATGTATGAGACAAAGACCGAGGCTCCGAGAGTAAATAATGTCTACGTAAGATTAAGAAGAAGAAGAAGAAGAAGAAGAAGAAGAAGAAGAAAAAGAGCCGATGCTGAACAATTGGCTGATTATCTTATAGAAAACGTCGTGGTGGCGGGTGGCGCGGAGAGGGGGAGGGGGGAGGAGCCAATATGGAAAGGCCGGCGATTCGCATTTTCTAAATTCTCCGAAAAGCCGAGCGTGCGAAGGCCGGGGCGGAGGGTAGATAAAAAGGGCGACCGAGAGAGAGAGAGAGAGAGAGAGAGAGAGAGAGAGAGAGAGAGAGGTCCCGAGGCTGGAGCCGGCTCGACCGCTCTGAGACAGAGCGCCGATAAGACGCTGCGGAGCGAGTTTCACCAACCTAGTGCCCGGCGCCTAGGAATGCGCGGCTCGCCTCTCCCTCGGCAGTATCCGTCAGTATCCCGGTCTACATCATCTCCGTGCCTCGGTGCCGTAATAAAGGTCGCGCAATTCACCCGAGCTCTGACTTAATGCAAACAGCGGCGGGACGGCATGGCTCAGGGAGCCAGGCAAGCAAGACACTTTCGCTCGGCGAAGCTCGCGCCGTCCTCCAGGGGAATCCGGCTCGCGACGAGGGGACAGGTAGAGAGGCGACCTCGCGAACCGAAGGGCGCGCTAAAGCCCCAGAAGTTTCACATCAGCGGAGATGTGATTCCTTACGGTTTACGGGGACGGGAGGGAGAGAGAGAGAGAGAGAGAGAGAGAGAGAGAGAGAGAGAGAGAGAGAGAGAGAGAGAAGCGCGCTGGGAGCTGCACCTGCGTTCAAGTATAGAAAACGCTGGTGGCTCCGACGATGAGGAGGTGCGGGAGTTAATAAGTGCCCGGTTCCGTTGCTTCGCAGAATGGGCCAATTAAGCTACGGGCCAACTGTAAAAGAGAGCGAGGATAATGGGGATCCGCGGAGCCAGGGGCGGAGGGAGGGAGGGAGGAGGGTAGAACGATGGTGATGCCAAGGAAAGCGAGGAGCGTTTCGCAAGGTTTGGCAGGTTAAATCGGGCGGGTGATTTAAAGTACAGGAGGGCCGTGAGGGCCGAGGCTCGTTGCGCAAGTCTCTCTCTCTCTCTTTCACTCTCAAAGGCTCGGAAGGCGCCTTGAATCCTCGACCTTCGCCGGAGTCTCCTGTCACACGGAGGTTTAACGTCCGCGGAGAAAGGCTAATCCAGGGCCGGAAACGGCCCATCCTCCCGACAATGGGGATTCGGGGATGGGGATGGGGATAGGGATGGGGTCGGGGATGGGGTTGGTGATAGCGATGGCGATGGCGATGGGGTGGGGGGGAGGGCGGATGCCCAACCGTCCCGAACGTCCATGTATTACTAATAATACACCGATTATCATAGCCCCTCCTTCCCCTCCGCCGCTTTCTTAATCTACCTGCTGCATAAATCGAAATTTTTTTTTTTTTTTTTTTTTTTTTATCGATTTAAAGAGGAAACTCTGAGCCGAGACTTTGTTTTTAGAAATAACAGGTTTTTGTAAAGAGTGGGGACCGAGCGGGATGGTAAAACTATTTCTAACGGCGGACAAAGGATATTTCGAGGATACGGACACCCTTTGTCTCGAGCCATTGGCCACGTGACACGTGCACGCGATGTCCTCTATGCATTGACTCTTGAGCTGAATGCTCCGCTGCTGTTGCTGTTGCTGTTGCTGCTGCTGCTGCTGCTGCTGATTATGATATAATTGCCCGGAGCCTCTTGCTCTCACGAGAGCAGATCGTAGCTCCTGTCCACTCGATCATCGCCCCACGTCGTCCCGGCGATCCATAACTTATCCAGCGCTGAATCACATCTCTTAATAAACACAAGATCTCCGGGCCAAGCCCGAATCGTAGCCTTTTAAATGCCTTTAAATTCCTTACCGAATGCCAGCCTCTCGAATTCGTTATTCCTAATGATTGGTTAAATCGTAAACTGACGGAGCGAATCCTGTTCCGTGGCTCGGCGAGCCTAATCGACAACAGGACCCTCGTCGATTTATAAATAATCTCGACGCGCGACGTTACGTCGAAAGCACTGGTCGAGCTTTTATGAGGAAAGTGTACGTTATTTTTTTTAAGGAAAGATTGTAAATTGCCTGGAGCCGGGACCGAAATATATGATAAAATTATAAAAGACGTCGGTCGTGATCGGGGGGGGGGGCGTGGCGGGGCGGGGAGGAGGAAGAATGTATTTACGCGGAAAGCGAATAAAGAAGCGAATATGAATGAGCGCTGTGCAAGTATAAAATGAATTTTCCGTCTGAGGTATGAGGCATACCTGGGGACAGAGTCAATTTTAAATATAGATTCGTAAAGGAGTTGTCCTGGAGGGGATAAGCGACACGGAGACACGGAGACACGGAGACACGGAGACACAAACAAACCAGTGATTAAGAATTCTCGGACAGTCTTAATTAGCCATTGATAAAGCGCAGGCTTAAATTAGTTAGTTGAGGGGTTATTGGGTGCTAATGGCGAGGAGGATTAAAAGATAAAAAGCCCTCGGAGGCAATATAATACGAGGAACGGCTCCTCTCAAGGAGTTGTCAGCACTTTCCTTTTCGTATTCCCAGTGAAGTTGAAAGGATGTGAGAGTGGCCGCGAGCCACAATATCGTTACATTATACCGAGCGGGTGGGTAGTTGGATGGTACCGCGGCATCACGGCTGCCAACCTTTGCCTCTGCCTATACGTATTCCTACACGTTCATCCAGAATTTAAGGGGATATAATTTACGAATTCCGTCCGTGTCCGTCTTATCACGGCTGGTAAGAAGCTTTTGCGACAATAATAGTTCCGTAGCCGTTTGATCGGCCGGCAACATGTCCCTTATCTGGCCCATAACTCGGCGATGGCTTTAAGCAGAAGTCGAGGAGACGCGCGGATTATTCGAACAGAGCGCAGTCGCACGGAATGGAAGGGGGAACGGATGGGGGGAGAGGGCATGCAAAAAAAAAATCGGCGCAAGAATGAGCGAGTGCGAGAGGGGCGGGATGAGGGGGGTGGGGGGGGGGGAGCAACGCCCAAAGGAGAGTCCAAAGACGAAGGCCACCGGATGACTCAACTCGAGCCTCGGGCCCCGAAACCTTCTCCGAGTCCCTGGGGCCGACGTAGCCGTCAATCCTCCTGGACAGCGAGCGGCCCTGCTTGTTACGTATTCTATTAAACGTCAGAGGCCTGCGCGAGTGTCGCTCGCCCATATCTGACTCCTTTCTTGCTTTCTTTCGTCCCTCTGACCGGCCAATTCCGAAACTGGTTTCCAATCTTCTCGCTCTCTGCCCCCTCCCCATCTCTCACCCTAACCTTCTCCCATTGTCTTACAGCACCGACCGGCCGACTGAGCGGCTCTCTCGTCTCACCTCACCCTTTGCCCCCTTACGTTTTTCCGCATTTAATCCATCCCAACGGAGACTTTGTTTAGCACCAAATTTACTAATTATATATATATATATATATATATCTTCCTTTTTCCTCATTTCGTATTTGAAAAACCTCGAGGCCCGCACTAAATAACCGATGCTAAAGCCGTTTAAAAACGTAAAACAAAAGCGCACCGCTTCTTCTCTCTCGTTTAAGGAAAAATACCTTCGTTTTAATAAATTATTTCTCTTACGCCTTACTTAATGGAGAATGGAGTTTTATTACAAGCAAAACTAACAAATAAATTAGTGATTGCGAAACTAACTGTAACGGTGAAAAAAGCTTTCACTCGATCATTATAAAAGATCTTCGCGTAATAGTTTAAAATTGTTCTTTGGCTTTTTTCTTCCCTCCCTCCCTCCCTTCCTCTCGGGCTCCTTCAATCATACTGAAAAATTCTTTCTCATTACATAAGTTTTTCTCTCCCTCGACAAAACACGTGCATTTTTCGTAAAAACAGTTACTTAACCTGATATATGGAGTTAAAAGAATCTCGATAACAATATGCCTTTTGAATATCTTTTGGAATATTAACCTTTCGCTTAACCGTGCCAATTTAAAATATAAATCTCGAGCTTGTAAATCTTAAACGCCCGAGCGCTAGATTAATTTAATAATTTCATTAAATTTATTTCACAGTTCATAAAGATTGCGTTCGTTTGAGTGAAAAGAAACGTTGCCCTCTCCTATTGGTAGATTCCCAAGTGATTTATGGGGGGTGTGAGATGCAAAAATTCTTACAATGCCGTACCGGGGATCGGCTTAATCAAGATCGCTCGATCGCGATAAGCGATTAGCGATTGGCGATTAACGTTTTAACGATTAACGATTAAGCGGCTTCAAATTTAAGTTATACTTTATAGATTGATTGTATTTTTTAGAGCGCGCGCGCAGCCCGTGAATTAATTATACGAAAAAAAATATAAGATCGGCATACAAAATAGTAGGAATCCTGAAACGTATTCGCCATGCTAAGTCTGCCGAGCGCGAGTTTCGAAAGATGTGCATTCAAGAAAAGAGAAAATATCCATACGCCGGGGAAGATAATGTTCGCCGAGGTGAAAATTAAGTGCGAAAATTGTGATTTCAGCAGCGAGGCCGGCAATGCGTGCCTTCACAATTCACTACGGTTATTCAATTTACGATTTCGAAGAGGCTTTAACATTTTATCGGGCGCATTATCATTGTCACTTATATGGAATAACCGTAATTGTCGTTATTGTTATTTTCATTCGCGTTCCTCAAAGCCAATCGAATCGATAGCGCGACTCCCATAACTAAACCAATACATTATTTATTATAGGGTTATTCATGAGGGTGCAAAATGTCCGATTGGAAGTAAGTAAGCGAGTGAGTACAAGTTGTCCGGTAAATATCTAGGGGATTCCAGCGAAACCGTAATGAAACCATAACGAATGAAAAAAATCGTATACTGTAATAATGCTGAAAACATTCGCTTAAAATGTAGAAGAAAATTTCACTTATTTAAAATATAGTTCTAGCTCGAGGCGCGTACGCCACTCGTGTTTCAGTTATGTAATTAATCATAATAAATACTTTTATGGTAGTGGACAAATAGTTTTAGAAATTATATTTATCTTTAATTAAAAACATGTAGAATAATGTCTATTAAAGTTTTATGTTACGAAGCTTTTCAACGATTCTCTTATGCATTCTCTTTGAATACCTTTACCTGCTTTCCCGTCTCGCCCGTTTCGCCCGTTTCCCCCGTTTCGCCGAGCTGCCCCGCTGCCCCGCCTCGTCCGCCACTCACAGGCCGTCACTCGTGCTGCTATTCGCGCCTTCAAAGACACTGGCTAACTCACTCGCGCACCGTACCTGTTCTATTTGTAATTAATTTGTTTTCGTTCGGTTACCTTTTACGTTTTGTAAATAGTTTAAGTACATTATATTTTTCTTCAATGCGCAAAACAAGAATGCAATTTGCCGCTAATTCATTCAAAACGTCTACGTGATAAAGTGACGTAGCGATCGTTTCCACGTTTCCATGCTTACAAATATAATGTAAAGGGCATAGGTAATTTTTATTCTAAAACGTCTACGGGATTCAAAGTACAGAATACAGAAATACACATCGAGTTTTTATATTTATTTTACGGTCATTCTTTCCTAATATATTAATATACATGTTTTTTTTTCTTTCTTTTTTTTCTTTTTTCTTTTAATATTTAATAGCGGCGTCGTAAATGTTGGCAATAACGTATAGCTATGTAAGAGCACCGAGTGGATCTTAGACGCGTA
Organism: Ceratosolen fusciceps; assembly: GCA_018883505.1. Classification (NCBI taxonomy): domain Eukaryota; kingdom Metazoa; phylum Arthropoda; class Insecta; order Hymenoptera; family Agaonidae; genus Ceratosolen; species Ceratosolen fusciceps. The sequence goes on from RCIC01000008.1 coordinate 7,996,672, forward strand.
TTAAAAAGACACGTTAAATAACGAAGATATAAAAAGAAGAAGTAATACGTAGTTGGTGAAATAAGGTTTAGACGTCTATGGACATTTACGTAAAGCTAATTGCCTTGGATTAAATTAAGATAAAGTTTTGAGCAGAACGGGCAGACACTTGAAGTTTTGCCGCTGAGGAAGATTGTCATTGCGAAGGGCGGAATCGGTGTTGGATGGGGATCGCCAAAGTGCTCCGGAGCCCGTTAAACCTACTATCGGATGGGGCTGCGCAATCGATAGAGTCGACATAGCCTCGAGTAATCGAGTAGCCGCTCTGTAAATGGTAGACGAAATTTTACGGAAGTACTTTGTATACAATGGTAAAAGCGCCCCAGACTCTCGCTGATCTGGAGAGAATTACGCTCGTAATTGGTTTAGAAAATTTGGATAATGCAAAAGAAAGTCCTTTCTCATTTCCCTTCTATTTTTACGGCCCTTTGCTAAGAAAGTATTGTACTCGATTCACAATGACAAACGCTCACAAGCTAATTATCCAGCCAATTTATATTGCCGATGATACTTTTCTTCTCGTCTTTTCTTCGCTCCTTCAGGCAGAGCCTTAATAAAATTCACCCGTGAAAGTAAGTGTAACATATTATTCAGTCAATTACTGTACCGGATTCACTTTAATGTCAATAGCTTACGCAACCACGTAAGATAATGCCTTTCTTTACTTTTGTTTTTGATAATTGCGCGTATAAAATACTAAAGAAAAAATTAAATAAATTTTTAAGAAAGTCAGTTCTCACCGATCGTCTACCTACTTAAACATTTACGTTATAATTATTAGTCTCCCTCTTCTCATTCTTTTTCACAAAATCCAACTTTGCTCTCGTCAACGTCTTTTTTTTTCATTCCTTTTCTTTTCTTTTCTTTTCTTTTCTTTTCTTTCCGCTCTCTTGCACTGTGACTTACATATAAAAAGAAAAGCTTGTAAAGGAGAAGCCTCGTTGTAATTTCCATAAAAAAAAACTGCAGCTTTTACTTTGTTTTTACACTGAAAAAAATATTTTGCAATGCACGCTCTTACAAAAAAAAAAATAAATAAAAAAAAATACAATATATATTATACCTGATTAATTACAATCTATTCTACTCGTTCGACCTAATTATACCATTTTCATTTTAGGTAATTATTACAAATGGTTGGCATTATATTATAAATTTATTTTTGTCTCGTCTTATTGATCTATACTATACACCTTTATGTAGCATCGCATTGCCATGTATAAAGAAAGGTTCCTCTTTTACATATATTAAATGCGCCGAATGTGCGAATTTAGGTTCGTTAGTTAAGTTTTGTTAACCTAATATCACTAACAATACGGATAAGATTAATTGAATTTAATCTGAAAGTGAAAGCACTTGAATGTAATGAAAATTATTGTCTTGGTAATTATTTGGTGAAATAACATTGTGGCAATTGGTGCTAATAGATTTTATTGAAAGTATTATCCAAATGAAGCTTACGTAGAGTGCCGAGAGAGAGAGAGAGAGAGAGAGAATAAGAGTACGTAAGTAGAGGTGGACGCAGTCGAGACGAAGATTGACATCTTCGAGAAATCGGAAAGAAGGTCAGATTTCTTTTGCACGAGGATACTCGTCCGCGTAATTCGTCGTGAGTAAAGAAGTAGAGGAGGTTCAGCCAATTACTATCACTAATGAAAATCCAAGAATCCGATTCAAGCGAACTTATAAACCATATATCAAAGTATACGCAGGAGCTGGGGGAACGAACGGAGAGGTATATGTGTAAGTCGCGCTCCTGATTAATAGATAATTCGTCGTGATCGACAGGAGTTTTCTTATCAATGGCCATAACGCTCATTAATAATCCATCGGCAGCTCGAGCGGAATTTTTCCTGGAAGGAGTAACAAAGGCATTCTCCTACGTGCCTGCGAAAAATACAGCCAGCCAGACAGACAGATAGACAAGCACGGAGGTGGACGCGCTCGGGAGCTCGGAGAAGGAACCGCGCACGCACGCACGCACGCACGCACGCACGCACGCACGTAGAGTGAGTGAGAGATAGAGCGAGACAGAGAGACACAGAGAGAGAGATAGGGCGAGAGAGAGAGAGAGAGAGAGTGAGCGCGAGAGGGGGAGACGGGGGAGCGTCGATGGACCGCGAGCACTGGGCGAGCGCTCCGAATCGAGAACTCGTTTCGCAACTTGGTTCCGGATCGGCGCGACCCGGCTGCCAAGCGAGCGACGCACGGCGCTGTTGTCGGAGAGTGAAAAGAAAGAGAAATGCAGGCGCTCACGGAGCGGAAGAAAAAGACAACGGGGGGGGGGGAATAAAATAAATATAAATATACAAGAAATAAAAACAAAAAAAAAAGAAAAAGATACGGCCATCGTAAGTACGCCGCGGCTCTATGGTGCGTGAATGAGTGCGTGAGCCAATTGAGAGAAATTCCCGGCAGTTGTGTGGGTGCCGTCGTTCCGCGCGCTGCTGGGGACCAATTCGATCGGGATACCAATTGGATTTGAGGAATCGGCTTAATTATCCGAGGTCGGCTGGCGCGGCTGCATTTTCACGAATGCGCGCGAACGGTCTCGATCGAACCCAACAATCGTCACACTCTCGATCAAATAACCTGCATTTTCCATGTCGCTTTCACGGCTATCGCTAAGAGATGGAAACGCTCGTTTCTCTTTTTTACAATTAACATTTAAATAATTACGCGGAACGTGTACGCATTACGCTCGAATATAATTGTTTCTCCCGTTTCCGTGATGATTGGTTACTTATTTTTGTCATAACGTACTCTCCGCAAGCGTAAGCTTCCCCCCACCCCACCCCACCCCCTCCCCCGCTGCAATTGCGACATCGACGATCCACCCGATCGATCGTAGACCAATGTTTTCGCCTTCGTTCGGAATGCTTGGGTTTCCCAGTCGTGCACGTGGGACGGAATACGCGCACGCTCAGCCTCACTGAAATAAAGACAGAGTAAGTAAATAAATAAATAAATAAATAAATAAAAAAAAGTCGTAATAATGGGATAACGAAGTCGAAAGAATTCTCGAGTATTTCTTAATCGGCGGGGATATTCGAATTATAAAAGTGCAATCAATATCCATCGGGGTTAGCGGACATTAGTTTTATGGTCGACACATCTATTACAACTGAGCGTCGTATTTAAGTAAATCCCCCGTACATGGGAGGCATTAATAATTTCAAATAACAATGGCAAATGAAATGAATATCAAATACGCAATAAAATACGAGCTGAATGCTTTCATAAATTAAGAAAGGCAACGTAAATTGGCTCGGCTACCACGAGCCTACGAGTTACCCCGGGCTGGGAGGTGTTAGCGATGATCGAAAGAAATCGATCGCCGCCGTGCCATTCGAGATCTCGATGTCCACGGAATGTGTCCGCCCTCTCGAATTCATAAGAAACGCAAGCCGACAATAAGGAGAGCGCATTTGCATCCGCAAAACACGCGAATTCTTAAGGTCGGTACTGCGCGCCTACGCGTGCGTGCGTGCGTGCGTGCGTGCGTGCGTGCGAGCCTCGTCTTGGACCGAGAGAAGGGGAGATAACGAAGACGAACGGCTCACTTGGCATCATCATTTCCAGGGAGTCCTACATAGACCATGTCAACTATTAACTGCCTCTTGACCAAATCTTAAATCCCGCCGCCGCTGACGCCGCCGCCGCCATTTTCATGCTCGGGAGCCTTTTCGCCTCGAGCCAGAGATCGCGGGGCCTTAATTCGCCGAATAAATCATAAATGCGCGCCACGACGAAACAATGTACTTTGTTGCTCGCTGATTTATCTGCGGGCTCGACTTAATTCATTTAACATATTTAACGTCTCTCGCCGGGCTCGCTACGATCAAGATCGATATCTCGGTACTCGACTATTTCGAGGCTCTTGTCGTCCTTTAAATGATTTAAGGAAGGATTTATTATCGCCGGGCCGCTATCGGCAATACTTGCATCGGAAATCTTTTCACCCCTCCCCCTATTAGCTCCCCCGAGCCACTCCAACCTAACAAATATATTACATGCACTTTCGTATCCTTATTGCGCCCACGAAATAATTGAATGGCTTACCTTGGCAAAGATAATGCAAGCTCGATTCTTTCCACCCCACTCACCCCTTTCCCTTATGTTTTATTTCTTCTCTTTTGAGAGAGCGGGCATGCGATTGCACGATACGGATGATTATGACAATAATGCTCTGTTATTAAGCCTTGAATGGCAGGGATTCGACGAAGGGACTCGCGAAGAACGTCGTTTAATGAGATTTCCAGAGAGAGAGAGAGAGAGAGAGTGAGAGCTTTTGTTTTCAATTAAATTAAATTAAATTAAATTAAATAAATAGGCCCTCGTGATAAAGCAGCTGTATAATATTATCGATAAATAAATTGATAATTACGAAAGAATAATTCACTCGCTTTTCGTTAAACTCGCCACTCTAATTGTTAAGTTAATTGTCCGTTCAAGTTAACGATCGGATGCTACGTTTGTAAATCCGACGAGGACAGGAGACATCGACGCATAATGACTACATAACGTGACTGAGTCGGAGAATTCGTTGCGAGTCTTTGGCAAATAAATATTGCCGGAGTCAATAGCGGGAAAATTTGACGAATTTGCATTCGTCGTTGTCGGGAAGGTTAAAATTTCACGTGGAAATCGCCTCGACGGGGGGGGGGAGGGTGTGTAGGCCGAAATCTAAAGGACGCGTGGGACCAGGGCTGGGGTCGAGGAAAAACAGGGGGGCGGGGGTGTGGACGCAAGGGAAAAGGCGATCCTTGTGGATGGCGCGGGGAGCGTTGGCGGCGAAGATGCGGTTGTAAGCCGACGGGGGCCCGCGGTAGGCGAACGGGTACGGGTACGGGTACGGGTACGGGTACGGGTACGAGGACGGGGCCGCGGGGTCGCGTGGGGATGGCGCGACAAGGGACGAGGACGGGCCGAGGCGGGCTCCGACTTAGCTGAAACGAGCGGCGGGAGCTCGGCGTCTCGGCGGCCCCACACGACCCCGCGGCCCCGCAAAAGGGAGAGCGAGCGAGAGGGAAGGAGGGAGGCGGGCCCGCGCCGAGGTGGGGCCCGACACGTGACCAGCCGGTTATATATAAAGGTGCGGCGACACCGGCAAGAGGCCGACAGAGTTCTCCTCTCCTTATCGTCGCAAGTGGACCTTTCTCGTGGATCCTTGAGGCGAACACAGTGACACGTAAAGACCAGTGCGCCGTCGTTGCTCGCATTTCGTTCGGTTCGTCCCTTAGAGGTCGACCTCCCTCGGGCACAAGCAGCTCAACAGCGCTAGCGGTAGCCGTAGCGGTAGCCGTAGCAGTAGCAGTAGCAGTAGCAGCAGCAGCAGCAGCAGCAGCGGTAGCAGTAGCGGTAGCAGCAGGACAAACACCGCCAGCAGCAGCGGCATCAGCACGATGATGAGAGCCTACCTTGCCTTGGCAGCGATCCTCGTCGCCGGTACGTACACCTTCCCCGTCTGGCATCTGTGGGGGCTTATTGTCGATACGATGGGATACGATGGGATACGATGGGATACGATGGGATGCGATGGGTTACGATGGGATCGGCTAGGGAGTCGGAATAGAGAGCCGCGCTCGCGCACGCGAGTGAAAGTCGGGATAATCGATGATAGATTCGTGTTGGGATCGGTTAGCGCCGCCGATAAAACGCCGAAGGAAAGTGCCGAGACCACCACGAGTGCATGAGTATATATATATATATCTCTATCTCTTTTTCAATTTTCCGTAGTTTTTGCGTAGATCGGTAGGAGGAGCACAGTAAATTACCCGTAGAGAGATGCATATGCTTGCCGTATGCGTACACTTTTCTTCATGGCCGCCTTTCTTCGCCAATCAATTGCACGTAATTGATAAAATAAAAAAAAAACACTCGCACTTTCGTACTTTGGTCTCACCGCCGAGGAGAAAACTTACTCTTCTCGTTGCGAAGGCCGCGGCCCCAGAGCTACGAAAGAAAGTAGTACCTTCGTTCGCGGACACGTTAAAATACAAATGATCGTCGGCTCGGTTATTGGCCAACCTCGCCAACCAAACCAATTAGGCTCACCTGCGTTATCATTAATCCGAAATAAATCGTCTGTCATTTACATTTTCATTCTTTTTTTTCTTTACCTTTTTCTCGTTTCCGCCAGACGACAAATGCTCCGCAGGGATTTCCCATTGGAATCGCTTGCGTGGATCGAGAACAGAAATTCACGTTGGCCAATGATTCAATTTCAATTTCACTTAAAGGCCATTGGCCAATTGAGCCCAAGCGATTATTATAAAAGTCACGGTAGCTTACATCGATCGTATCTTAATGTACTTCCATCGGGATGCTGCAACGTCTCGTTGTAAAACTAAGTGCATAAGATATTCCGGGTGCGTTTATTATTTCGGGAGTCAAGGAAGCGGTATTTATGACGAAGGTGCCGAATAATTAAGAGAAAGCCAGTTTTCCCCGGACAATAATTATATCAATTATTAGACAATGGACGATAAATAATTTTCAAAGCACCGTAAGGAAATGCTCGAAACCTTTAAACTTACTGCTTACATGCATATACACGCCGCACCCATGTAATCGCAAATAACTGTTCGCACGCTAATACTTTAATTACAGTCGCGATAAAAATTTTTAAGGAAGTATTTTTGCAATCGGCGACAGTGAATACGGATACGTGATCTGGACGGAATAATAATCCAAAAGCATCGACGGAGTAATTTTAGATTTACAATGTAAGACTACGAGGTGGATATTGTTACAGCGGGACTATCGCGCACGCCTCGGAATAATCTCTGTATTGACAATTCCATGACATTGGATGAATAAGTTACGGGGACTCGCGATCTATCCCTTATAGATCAAAATGCAATAGCTGACGGTATGTGCGCGATAAGTATTGGAATGTAAGGACTGAAGACTAAATAAAAATTCCATTTCTACTGTTTATTACGGCCGCTTACACATATTGTGTAAGGAATGCCTGAAACGTAATAATTACTTTAACGACGCTGTTCGTAATAAAACGTTCTTTTTATTTCGGCTCCGCGGCGCGACGACGAGTAGTTAAGCCGTTGCAATGGTCGTCCGCGGATTTTTAATTCCACGCGTTTTTTTTCTCTACGTCTTTTTTATTTTGCTCTCGCGGCTTTCGGGGAATGAGTAGAAATGGGTAGACGGGGTAGACAAGGCTTCGCTCGAGGAGTAGGCCGATGGACGGGAGGGGCCGATGAACAATCACCGCTCACCCGAGACCGAGATTTACCTCGGGAGTAAAAATGTCTGACCAAATTCAAAATAAAGTGCGTTCGATGCGCGTGTACGCGAGGACATAAAGAGCCGTCGTCCGTCCCCTTCGATCGGCGTAATTCCAGCAGCTCGAACGAACCTGGTCCACGTAATATTTATATATATATATATATATATAGAGTTATTGGTAATTATTAGGTAACCGTATATCGCCACCTTGATAGTCAGGCCGAGAGATGCTTTTTGCATTGATCGATTGATTGAATTACCGAAGCCGTTGGGTGGTGGTGGTGGCGGTGGTGGGGGGGGGCGTCTATTATTAGAGGCTCGGCTCAGTTGTAAAAAGGCCAATTGGCGCCCGTTTTAAACGGAAATTGCGCAGGCTTCCGCGGGACTCATTAGCGCTCCTTAAATCGTAAAAAGATTTTCGCGAATGACGCGGAAACGTTGAGGGGAACGCCTCACCCCGAGCTCGAGCCCGAGCCTTCGTCTGCCTGTGGGTGCGTGCGCGCGTGCGCGTGCGCGTACGCTCCTGGCCACTTTCCTCAACAATGAGACTCGAGCTCTCGAGAAGGTATATTAGAAAGGTGAGGAGCGCCGTTTCATCCGAACGCGCGCATATATTAATAAAGGCCTTTTCCCCTCCCTCCCTCCTACCCCCGGGCTCTCGTCTACGTAAATTATCTACGGGCTGCCGATGTTTACGTAATATCGCGGCTCTTACGCGCCTTCGTGGATCATCGACACTCAGACGCTCGCAGGGAGAATCTTCGAGACGCTTTTTAGCTCCTCCCCCGCCCCGGTCTCGCTCTTCCCTCGGCCATATACTCCCAGATCATTTACTAGGTAACGCGGATCAGTGACGACGATCTGAGGTTTTTTTTTTCCCACCCGCTGGGATGCATTTTTTACGCGCTTTTCTCTCAATCGAAAGAGAAAAGTAGCTTCGATTAACCGTTCTTTTCTAATGAGCCCAAGCAATATACGATTCGACCGGACTCGTACCTCAAATTGGTAATCTAATTGACTTTAATTTCTATAAGGAGCCAAACTCTTTATCGACGATCTATATAATCGACGAATACAAGATTAACTTTCTTTTGGCTCGTTGAGCCGAGCCGTTGATCAGAGCTCGCATCCGATCCATAAAAACGATCGAGAACCTCTCGTGAGGTTCAGAGGAGAAATGACTTTCTTCTGTGTAAATACATTCGCGGTAATTCATAAAATCGTACATTCTCTATTCCATAATAGTGTTATCATTAACTCGGGAGATAGAAAGGGAATCGGAGGAGAGATCCAAAGAAAAAGAAGAAAAAAAAAGGAGAAAGTAACCAATTTAAATTGGCGCGCTCTACATAATTGTGAAAAATAAGGCCTGTAAGCAAACGGAATATTACAAGACGCAGCACATTATGTAACGCTCTCTCTCTCTCTCTCTTACTCCATCTTCGTTCTCTCGTTTCTCTTTTCATCTCCCTTCTCTCTTTTGTTGTGTTTCAATTTTACATTCGAAGTAAAAGTAAAAGAAAAGTTGGAGCGAAAGAGGAACGGAGGCTCTCGGTCAGTAGATTCGGAGACCTCCTGCTCTCACTTTCTTAAAGGAGAGTCTGATGAACTCGAAGAGGCTCGAAGAAGGTCTCGAAGAAGGTCTCGAAGAAGGTCTCGAAGAAGGCCTCGAACAAAATGCCTCGAACAAAATGCCACGAAAAAGTGCCTCGGGCGAAGAAATGTAGGATCGAAAAATAGCTAATGGTCATCGTTAAAAATGCATAAAATACATAATATGTACATAATTGATCGGTGGGACGGCGGAGCTGTCGGCTGAAAAAACTTTCACCGAACCGTTGACATTCACCGATCGCGACGGAAGATGAGGCAACGGCGGCGAGCGCGACCCGAACGAGATGAGGCGACGAGAGAGAGAGAGAGAGTAAGAGTGAGTGAGAGTGTGAGTGAGAGAGAGAGAGAGAGAGAGAGAGAGTGGAAGTTTTCGTGGGGAGGGGAGGGTGGGGCGAGGAGAGGCAATTACGAAACCGCAGGTGAAAATACCTCGGCCGGCTCTCCGCTCGGCTCTGCGTGTGCGTGCGTGAACGATGGGATCGGGAGAAAGGGCGCAAAAGCCGGCCTCCACCGCCGCGCCCAGCCTTTCCCAAAGAGGCCCGTAAAAACTCTCCGGACCGATATAAACAAGAAAGCGAATTGACACACAAGCTGCTGCCGCCGCCGTCATGGCTGGGACACGAGACCGGGGCTCGGGCTCGGGCTCGGGCTCGGGCTCGGGCTGGGTCTGGGACTGGGACTGGGGCTAGAACTGGGACTGAGACTGGGACTGGGCCCCTTGCGTAATACCCTCTCCTGGCCTATACCCCTCAACGCCTCACCGCCACGTATTCATAAAAATAATTACTCGGAGTAACTGTGCTCTCCCATTCGCTATAACGGCCGGACACTCCCAGAAGATGGTTTTGCGTGGGCTCGGGGCCGTATTCTTTCTCCCCAGGATCTGTTATTAAAATTGCCGAGTCGGAAGCCGAAAACAATTTCTTACTTGCGCCTTATGTCTACTATTCTCACTCGCTCCCTACCATCCAGCATCTAGACCGGTGGTAGCATTATAAATAAATTTCCGCCCGTGTACTTGAAAAGCAGTCATTACTTTAGAAAACATTGTAAAAACCAGTGCAGGTTACATGCTCGGAAAGCATTATTTATCCCACCGAGTTATTCCGCTCCCCTGGAGAGGCAAATTTTTCTTTTCCACTCCATATCATTATTATTATTCTTATTATTATTATTAGTGGTAGTGGTATTGGTAGTGGTAGTGGTAGTCGAAGTGGTAGTCGAAGTGGTAGCGTTGCTGTTGTTGTTGTTGTTCTTATTATTATTATTATTGTTATTATTATTATTATTATTATCATTGTCTATGCAATAAAGCGCGAGAAGAAAAAGGCAGGCGACGCTCGGCCGTCGAGAGGATCTCATTGTATGTCGAAAGCTCATTGACAGCGATCGGATCCGCTTCTAAAACTGCATTTACCAGTGCATTGACACATTGCGTAATTAATTTCGAAATACTATGAATGGAGTGGACTGCTGGGGGAAATTAAATTCAGGCGAGAGCTGATGAACTTTGTGTTGCAACAAAAATTAATTAGCACATGACCGAGGTTGCGCTAAAAACGTAAGAATAATAATAATAATAAGAAGAAGAAGAAGAAGGAGGAGGAGGAGGAGGAGGAGGAGGAGGAAAAAGAGGCGAAAACAAAACAAAAACAATTAGTTTATGAAAAAAGTTGGAAAGAGCGTGTACGGCTCGAAGGAAAAGTCAAGGGAAAATCGCGGCGTAAGCCGGCGTATCGCAGACTCGAGTGCCGAGTGTATTTATATATATATATATATATATATATATATAAAACGGCTGCGACGGCGTTTGCGATAATCGTAATAAACTTGCGCGAACGGAATTATTTGAAATTATTTAATTGCGCGGGCATTCCACGGACTCGAACTCATCTGCGACTCGGAGCGACCGCACGGAGCAACGTTACGGTACACCCGGTAAAACTCGGGAAATTACGCAAAGCCGTGCAATCGGGACACGAAGCCTCCAACAAATTGAATACACTCGGTGCCTTGTTAAAAAGCACGACGATCCTCCGGTTCGAGCGACTCCGATCACTGCCGTCTCCTCGTTTTCTGCTCCGAACGTATTCCACACACGTATACGTCGTGACGGAGAAGGATCGCAATGGTTTAAGGTGTGCGGGGGCGGGAGGGGACAATGGATTCGATGGGATCGAGTCAGGGTGGCAGGGCAGTCTCGACGCGGGCTTAGAAAATTCGCGTTATTTACATTGATATTAGAGTATGATATTGCCGGCTGGATCTCCGGCAGTGTGGGCTACGATCGCGATCGACACTCCCGATAAGTAATAGGTGATCGATGGCGCTCACGGGCTCCGGCGAATCTGAATCTCGGCATCGAATTTGTTTACAAGAGGATCTCTTGCGATTTACGAGATGTACGAGACGAGGCCGTTGCTAAAGGAACCGTCCTCGGCTAGACGAACTGTACGATGAGCGGGAGAGAGAGGGGGGCCGGGGGGAGGGGATCAAAAGAGAAAGAGCTAGGGCTCGGAGTAGCAGAGGGATTAGAATCCAGCATCGGAGTCGAGATGAATAGTTAGTTATCGGAGGCATAAAGCTCATCGTCGTCCGGAGGAGGTAATCGGCGGCGAAAAGGTGTCGGGACGTCGAGGAGCGGCCCTCGCCTCCACCCCCTCCCCCCGCCACCTTTTTCGTGTTCGAGCTGCGGCGTCTACGGAAAAATGAAAGCCGCGAAGGAAGAGAAGGAGCGCGGAGGGGGGCTGGCTTAGATACCCGGCTACGTCTATATCTATCTATCTATCTATCTATCTATCCATTTATCTATCCATCTATCTATCTATCTATCTATCGTCGTCCCCCCGCTCCCGCCCCGCCCAGTGAAAGTGCCCGGCGAAAGTCTTTTAGGCTTACGTAAGCCGCTTTGCTATTCGGAGATCATGAGCCCGCAGCGGCAACGACTCGCGGGTTATTATCCGATTCCAGTCATTTTCTCGGTTTTGAAAGACCGGCTTCGGTCCTGCCTTCCTCCTCCCTCCTCTCGCCTATCTCCTACCCCCTCCATCCCCCCCTAACAACCCATAAACGGCACGAAGGGGCGAAAAAGCTCGGGCGATCACGGCCGAACGTAGTCTAATCAAGCTTTCTCGCGGCTTCGCACGGCTTTTTTAAATCGAACTTTAGCCTGCGTGCGTCTACATAAATATATATATATATATATATACATAAGGAATATATTGAAGGTGATTTTGTAACATTGCTAGCCGGCGAAACATCAATTAATTCAATGCATCATTTAATAACTCGGTAATACCATCTTGAGGCGCTTCGAGAGATTATCCGTATTCTCGTTAACCACGCTAATGAAGTTGACTAACTTTCTAACGATCTCATTTCTTATAAATATTGTATATCCTTGAAGCGATCTTCTCTTTTGCTTGCGTAAAATGAAAATTCCATTTAGAAAATTATTTAAATTTAATTACTCCAGCCTCGTACGTTATAAATTACTTAAAACCGACCGCTTACTTGTCCTTCTTCTATCACCCCAATAACCCCAATAACCCCAATAACCTTTCATAATCCGCGTAAAAGCATTAAAACTCCGATTGTGATAATGGTTACGGCTGGCCCATCAATAGCAATAATAACAATGATATTAGTAATAAAAAATAAAACATGGAGGGCAAACCCCCCTCCGTGCGTTCGTTTGTATTACGTAAGTTACAACGAAAGTAAATTTTTTAGTCAGCAACAAATACGTTGAACATACGCTAAACACGTGTGTGGCGTCGAAAATAAAAATGAAATAGCGTTTTTGGCGGCAGTTCCGTCGTGAAAGCACTTTCAGTATATTCTTTTAAACTACCAATCCTTTCGCTCTAATACAGATGCATGTGTAATGCGGCTACACGAATAGTGGCTACGTGATTTTATGGACTCGAGTTCCTGGTAAATTAATGTTACACCGCCAGTCCATAACTTTAATTTGTTATCCGAGCTCATTAGTGCAAATAAAATACATGCCAATAATGCATGTGAACACATGCAAACGTGTACATTTTTATATATTTCTAAACATTTAAGAGAGCAAATGGCCAGTTAATGGCTTCGTTGACCTTTACCATTCGTTTCTGTGTTCCAACTGGATTCCAGTTATTTGTCATAGAAATAGGATCATAAGCATTCATTAATTGAAAAATTAACCATTAAAATTTCTCTAAAATCATAATGACTTTGAATTATGAATGAATGTCCAAAATATAGTAAATTATCATTATTAAGTCCATCGAGGATTAGTAATAGATTGGTAGTAATTTCGTTCGATTATTGAAATTATATTGAAATCGACAATCGTAACAATCGTCATAATAATCACAATGATTTACGATTAAATTAAAAATAAAATAAAAAGAGGAAGAAAGCTTTGCTTATATAATAATTTGAACAGATTGGACAGTCATGGTATAATTGTGACTAATTAGACGTCGCGTTATATATAAAGTTATATAAATAAAAATCAATCGATCAAAGGCGATTAAAGAATGATATACTTAAATCACGAGATAATTACAATCTCATTATTATTAATAATAATAATAATAATCATAATAATAATAATAAACTTTAATGGGTTTAAGCGGAAATGTAAATTAAATTTACTGACCTTTCCTTGAATTTGAAAATTAAAAAGTAATTGTATTGACGACTTTTTTACGGTATCGCTCTAAGGACAACGTGCGTTTCATCGTTTCCCTAGTTTTACGAGATTATTTTTAGAGATTTTTTTTAAAAAAAAAAAAAAAATCAATATTTGAGCTGCAGAACAATAATTCTTACGTGATGAATCAAAAAATAATGAAGAAAAGGCAGTAATCGCGTGCAGAAAGTCCTGACATAAGCGCAAGATTATAAGCGAACGAAGCGAGGGAGAAAGAAAGAGAGAGAGAGAGAGAGAGAGAGAGAGAGAGAGAGATATTACGAGCTCATAATTGGCTTGTGCAAGTAGCTATCGACATTTCTCTTCTGGAGAGAAGAAATTCTATTAAAAGTAATGAGTTTCGAGCGCAGGACCAAAGTGAAATCACTGAGAAACGGAAAGTATGGGAAAGGGCGCAGAAACATTTTACGTACGATTATCGTGAAAATCTGCCGAATTCGGACGGTAGATCGTACTCCGGATGCAGAGGAGGAGGAGGAGGAGGAGGAGGAGGAGGAGGAGGAGCAGTGCGACTCAAGGTCTTCCTTTATCTTCCTTTGTACTTTGAGTCCTTGAGGCTGCGGTGGGTGGGAGGGTGGTGGGGAGAATGGTCTCAATGTATATTTGTAAGAGAGCCTCAAGGTTGCGATCTTGTATTATAAGGTTATATCGTTAAGCTCGCCACGATAACATCTTACTCGAGCATTCTTTCCTCCCGATTACGAAATGAAATATGAAAATCGAGGGATCGCGGACAGCCGAGCCTTCGGATCGATATTTCAAACGGGAATTTCTGCCGAACCAGCCCCACGTCCACGTGATCCTTAATCACGCCACAGCGGATTACGAGTCTGAAGATGAACCGCAAGAGAAGGGTACCGAGCGAGTCCGAGGAAGATCGGCTGCTGCGGCGGCAGTGGCACCGAGTCTTGGCCCCGCTTCTTACAAATGAAACCCGCGGCCGATCGCGATAAGTAACCGAGGAGTGACGACGCTGGATCATTATGCAACCGCGCACCGCGCTATCGGCCGTATGGACTGTAACCGGCACTCGATTTCGACGATCGGCTCTCTCTCTCTCTCTCTCTCTCTCTCTATCTATCTATCTATTTATCTACGTTGGTCTGACTTGGCCTGGCCTAGCCTGGCCCTCCTTGCCACCCCTCTCCTCATCGCTGAGGTACACGATCTCCTGCCAGGAGAGCGTGCCCCGGGAGACTTTATCCACTGATTTACGATCGATTATCAGAATGCGACCCCGAGAGAAATTTATGGTTACAATTTTTTAGAGTATCCCTTATCATCCGGGCATTTTGTTCATTCGATCCTGCAGGTAAGCTCCAGTTCGGAAAATAAATGAGCTTTCTGCGCGATATAGACTCTTTATTATCGATTGCCAAGGAAGCGCTAATAGTGACAATAAAACAGAAGGGAGTATCGAAAAATGCAACTATCGAACGGCTTTGAAGGAAATTTCGGGCCCGCGTGGGACCAGGAACTCGTGAAGCGCAGCGAAGCATTAAAAGAGTCCTGGCCGGGGGGAGGAGGGGGGCTTACGGCGGCAGTAAACTCGCTGCGGGAATCGCTATGGGGAGCAGCGATTTTTCCCACATTCGTCAGAGCCAAGGAGCGTTGTCGAGAAATCTCGGTACCTGATGATGCCTAGAGCTTCGTGTGGCATTGGATTGAAGACGAATGGTACGTGAGGGAGGGGGAGGGAGATCGAATACCGACGACGTAAGCAGCAAAGCGATTCTGTCGACTCAAGTTCAATGCGCCCGGCTTCCGCTTTTATAGGGTTATTGGTCCGGCCTAGCGCAACCACCGCCCCCCTTACTTTACTTTCCATCCCCTACCCCTCCTCCTCCTCCTCCACCACCCTCCTCCTCCTTCACCCCCTCCCCTCCTTCTCCTTCTCCTTCTCCTTCTTCTGCACAGCGTTACTTTACAATAGGCGAATTTAAGACTCCCGTGTCCTGTGACGAGAGATTTTTTTTTAAAACTGCCGGCGATCACTATCCCACAATTGAAAATAAAGTTTTCTCGCTCCATGCTCCCCGGCGGAAATAGTAACGACAATGCGCGGCCAGAAATAATTCGTCGAGGGCCGATCGATATGATTTTATTGCGAACCGCTCCGTAATAATAGATTACAACTTTTAAAGGTCCTATTATTATGATCGGTCCATTGTGCGAGGGCTAAAGAGCAGTGATTTCTGAAAGTTGGCCAACGTGCTTCACTCGCCGAACTCGCGGATATCAAAGATCGCATTCCGATAGCGTGTACGTGTGTACGTCTGGAGCGCTAAACTCGGCCGACATTGATTACGAGTCCGATCAGCCTACGTCTCTCTCTCTCTCTCTCTCTCTCTCGCTCTCTCTGTCTCTCTGATAAAACCAATGTCCGAGCAACGTCGGCGCACCAGAGGTTTATTTCGACTGGATAAGTCCCCCCGTCCTCGCCTGTACGGACAGTAATATAAATCATTAGATAATCGGTATCTGGCGAATTCCTTTGGCGAGCGTGTCTAATAGCGCATTGTCGGGAGCTGGAATCCGTCAATCTCGGATTAGAGGTGGAACTGCCCGGCTTAAGTAACGCCGATGAGTGGGGGGGGGCGTGGGTCCCCAAAGCCGAGGATCACTGCGAGTGGTGCGTGCCGGAGAGGAAGGGGGCCGGGGCAGCGGAGGGGATTATTGACCCGAGAAATCATTCGGAATGTCGCGGCGATAAGAGCTCGCGCTCGGAAAGGCCGATTTTTTCGTTCCCTTATCCGCCCCGAGTCGGTCAAAAGTTCGCCGGCGGGGCGAGTGAGGCAGGGCGAACGGCAGAACGGGGGGCTCGGGTGCCCGTACGGGGCGTAGAGGGCCGTCAGGTAGGAAAAGGCCGCGGGGCGCAGCCGTTCGAGATTGTCACAAGAGCGTTTCGACACGCCATTGTCTCGGCGCCGACGGCCGCTCCGGCCCACAAGGGAATTCGCGTTCCGTTGGCTCGAGCTCGAGAAAAATATCCACGAGGAATCCCGAGGAGGCTTGCCCCTTCGTTTCTCCACCCGGACAACGGTGCCGAGGGGCGAATTCACGGGCCCGGGCTCCTTTCTTGCCTCTCACTCGCGCGGGATCCTCTCAACAATCATTAGAGACTGCTCCTACCCCCCCTCTCTCTCTCTCTCTCTCTCTACCTGTCACACACATACACAAAAAAACTAGCACGCCCACACTGCCTAATGAAAGCGCCAGCGCGCGCCGTAAACTTTGTAGCCGAAAAGAAAATTCAAAAAAAAAAAATCGTATGCAAATTGCGGGTAATTTATACAAATGGCCGTTTGACGATCTGGTTGTCTAGCGGTTGCGCCTAAACATTCAAATTCGCTTGATAAAAGCCACACACCGATCGATAAGAGTCCATTGGCGGCTGCTCACTATTGCATACTTGGAAAAAAAGGAAAGTCACTGGCCAGGACGTAGATAACGGCAGCCTCGACAACTTCTTAGAATATTAATTCGATTTATTGTCCTCTCAGTGCATATTAATAATAACGACGACAATACTTATAATTTGCCATTATTATGATCGACATTTGAACTTGACATTGCCGATCGCTGATTATCAGACTCGTAATATTCGTAAGTCTCTGATTTCCTTAGCACAATAATGGATCATGCATTAGAAGGGGATAGCGCGACTGTTATCTCTTTCTATAAGGTGGAGGAAAGGGCTGGCTCCTGAAAAGCTAAGAATTCTAATGACGTCGAGGGCGATACGAGACTAAACACGAGACTAAATGGCAGTCTCGAGATTAATGTTCGCTTAATAATAATAATAATCTGCCTCGAGAACGTGGATTTCGTGTATTTCGTTTATTTAGTAAAAGGATATTTTGAAATGAATTTCATAATTAATGTCGTCGTGATCGGCCCCTTAATGAAATACGAGAAAATTGAAAAGCTGTTTAGAAATCGTTCAAGGTCAATTTATCAATTACATACGCTCCGTACACGCGCTCGCTCCTACAATCTATCGAAATCTATCGGACTTTCCCGGTAAAATTGCCGTTACAATTACCAACTAATGGCGAGAACGACAAGTCGCTTATCTCAATTGATAAATTGAGATAAACTCGAAGGGCGGGGGGGGGTAGACTTTTTGAAGTAGATTGTTGGCCGATCGAGGGGAAGAACTTACGGTCGCGTTTCATTGCGACTAGCAATTAATTACATTGTTAATAATAATAACGATTGGGGGCGGATATACGGATAAGGGGGAAAACAATAAATACTAAGTTGGACTTTGTTTGCCGAAAGCCGGCCTTTTCTCGAAATCGATAAATAAAACGCGTATTTACGAAAAGCGTTATGTAAAGAGGAGAATTGAGGCTGGAACGGCTGGCGTTGATTGAATTAAAGAGAAAAGCACAAGAGAGCGGACAGGAATAAAAGTCGCGTGGGGCAAGAATTGGTAGCGGGGGAGGTGGGTGGAAGCGGGGGGAGGGGGGGAAGGGAGGGCGACTCTTTAAATTTTAGACTCGAAATGGGCCAGAGGCATTGAGGCGGAAGGGGAAGGATGGGAGTAAATAAATAATACTCGCTTGAAGCAAGTATCGCGGAAGTCGGCGCTATCGCTACTGCACGAGGCTCCTATACAGAGGCGAATATTCTTTTTACATAACGTCAAAAACATAAATATCCTTGGAAAGTATGTGGGTTTGTAACAACGGCATTCGATGGTGGTAGTGAGCCCGATAGAGGCAATAGCTTTTCGCGGGAATGTAACCGAGTCGGTCGCCTCGCTTACGTTACGTCTACCTGAAAGTGTGGAAACCACCACCGTCGCTTACGCAACGACCCGGCCCCCGGGTTACACGCGCGCGCGCGCGCATGTGTTTACGTACGCGTGTGGGTACGCGTGTGGGTTGCAGCTAGCGGCTGATTATGAATCATGCGTACGGGGATACGATAATGTGTATTGACGATGTCGGATGATTTCAGGTACGAGCGCGCAGGAGTCGTTCAAATGCCCGGACGACTACGGCTTCTACCCGCACCACCTCTCCTGCGACAAGTACTGGAAGTGCGACAACAGCGTGGCCGAGCTGAAAACCTGCGGCAACGGCCTCGCCTTCGACGCCTCCGACAGCAAGTTCCTCACGGAGAACTGCGACTACCTGCACAACGTCGACTGCGGGGAGCGGACGCAGCTCGAGCCCCCGATCGGGACGCCCCACTGCGCCCGGCTCTACGGCATCTTCGCCGACGAGAAGAAGTGCGACACCTTCTGGAACTGCTGGAACGGCGAGGCCTCGAGGTACCAGTGCAGTCCCGGGCTCGCCTACGACAGGGAGGCCAGGGTCTGCATGTGGGCCGACCAGGTGCCCGAGTGCAAGGTCGAAGGTGAGTCCCGGCGGATGGAGAGACCCGACTTCTTCTTATCCATACAGTATTCATAATGCTCTTCTCGCGCTAATGACGCAAGTCCGTACTTGGCATTCCGCGAGCGCGACTTCACCCACGCTCCTCCGGTCGGTGAATCACTCACGCGAATCCGGCTCGTCCCACCCATAAATCCCGGACCGTCCAGCTCGACCATTCCGTCAAACTGGCCCTCATAAATATTTTATACCCGTTTTCTTCTCTCTCTCTCTCTCTCTCTCTCTCTCTCTCCCCAACTCCCTCCCTCTCTCTCTATCTTTATCTATATCTCCAACACTCCTTTATTATTATTGTTGTTATTATTATTTTACTTGTATTATTCACACGGTCGTTGTTCGGGGTTCATTTTCGTATTTTTATTATGGTGAACGTGGCTGGTCGTCGAGCTTATGTAAGGCCCGTGATTGATTATTATTGATTCGGCAAACGGATAAGTAGATAAAGGGTGGGAAAGAGCATAGAGAGTAAAATGAGAAGGAGACTAATTTCCCGGAGTCGTTGTCTCTCGTTGCAGAGGTCGCCAATGGGTTCGCGTGTCCCGCGGCCGGTGAGGTGAGCGGCGCCTCGGGCAGCTTCTCCAGACACGCCCACCCCGACGACTGCAGGAAGTACTACATCTGCCTGGAGGGCATCGCCAGGGAATACGGATGCCCCATAGGCACCGTCTTTAAGATCGGCGACGCCGACGGCAGCGGCGCCTGCGAGGATCCCGAGGACGTCCCCGGATGGTGAGTTTCATTCCCTGTCGATTCCTCGTACCATTGAATATCGCCCTCAAGGCCACTCGCACGATTCGAGCTAAACGTCCGACTCTCTTGATTGCATTGCAGCGAGGACTACTACGGCGACCTGGATCTCAAGAGCATAAGGAAGAGCGAGCTGCTCGCGGGCATACAGAGCTCCGGCGAGTCGAGGAACGTGGCGAACAAGCCGAGCAAGCCGAGGCCCTCGTCGGGGCAGACCGCCCGACCGGCCCAGTCCCAGGGCCAGGAGTAGGCCGGCTCGCGCACCCACGGCCGAGGAAGCGACGAGAAGTCTCGTAAGCAGGAGCTCGCGCGGCATCTACGTTCCATCTTCGGCTCGAGGGAGTAGCGGTACCCGGGACCGAAGCTGCCAGGAGCCGCGAGATGTCCCCGAGACTTCGTCCGATCCAGCCGGACACATAAAACATAAAAGAATGACAAGCGCGCGAGAGAGAGAGAGAGAGAGAGAGAGAGAGAGAGACGAGCGACAGACAGACCGACAGACTGACGGACAGATATATATGGACGCGCATGCCCACCGCTAAACGAGCTCCTACGGACAACACAGACACGCGCGCGCACTACTCGCGAGAGAGAGACCAGGGTATCTAGTCTCGTCGACGCCCACGGCGATCCCTTCCCATCTTTCCGTTAGCTTTCTCCCATACACGCCCTTCCTACTTCGCAACCCTTTCGCTTATCGCTGTCTCCAACCCCTCCTTCTTTCTCTCATCAGGCGTGCAACCACCCCCACACCCCGCCCCGTCCCCCGACCCCTTTTCCGATCCGGCCCAATTCAAGGAGTCCGATCTTCCTTAGATCTGAAAACCTAATTTTCTCTGTGTTCGCTACACCCACCTACCCACCCATCTACCCATCCACCTACCCATCCACCGCCCACCGCTCGTCCTACTGACCTACTTACTACTTATCTTCACTCTGTTGCGACTGCATTCGGATTCAATTAGATCTCATTCCAAGCGAGGTTCTTTCCCGAGTGCAGCCTCACCATGTATTCCTATTTTATCAACTGAGAATCGGAACTCGTCCGAAAGTACGTTCGAAGGCTGAGACTAGTTTTTATTTCTTTCTATTTTTTTTTTTTTTTTTTTTTTTTTCGTTTTTTTTCTGCCTTTCTCTATTGTATTATAATAATGATGATAACGTCACGGTGAAGCATTGTAAATTATTGAATTACGTGGACTGTGTAACATTTTTGTTAAATTTAAGGCGGCCCCATTCGAACTGTAAAATTATATGCAAGCCTATGCGTACTTTTGTAATTAAAGATAATTAATAAAATTGTTGAATAATTGATGTAAGCGTTCATGCAGCCTATTATATTCCGTTGGTAGAGGCTTTAATAGTTATTATTACTTATAATAATAAGATGAAGAAGAATGGTTTCGTTTGAGAGCGCGATAGAAAATTATAATGTGTAATCACGTGTCATTTCGTTGATTCTTTGTAACAAAAAATAAATAAATAAATAAAGAAATAAATAAGAGCAAAAGATAAAACATGTTTGGACCAAAGAGCCCTTGCTACGAGATTTTTTGAAAAATTGTCTTATTATTAATAAATTGTCATGATGTTCGCTTAAATTTAATATTCATCTATCACAATGTCAATAAAAAATTTTACAACAATAGAAAAAGGCCTTCTTTCCTTTCTTTTCTTTTCTTTTCTTTCCTTTTCTGTCTCTGTCGCGAAGCGAGCCATTCTGCTCCCACACGCATACGGATGCAGCATACACGTGGACGTAGCTGCGGATTCAGTTAGATACACTGGTGACTTACGAAAGCCTCGAACGCGGCTTATCAAATACAAAAGCAACACTCTCACGAATCGCGAGCATTCCCATTTAAAATCACTCTCTTTGGGCGCTCGCGTTTGAGAGAGAGAGAGAGAGAGAGAGAGCGATAAAGAATAAGAAACAAAGGGTACGGCGAGGGGGATGGGCGTGCGGGATGGGGGGGTAGGCAAGAAGCAAGCGTGTAAGGTGTTGTCATGCGTGAAGGATTTGCTTATTGTATACAGATGTCGCGCTTTTAATAATTAATAAGCAGTTGAGTTTAATGAAAGCTTGCGAGCTCGAAAACGACATGTAGACAAAATTATGAGAATAAAAATCTTGAACAACCACTGCATCACGCTTTGTTTATGCATTTTGGAGGAGCGACCCTTTCAAATTACTCTGCGAGCGAAAGTAAAAAAGAGGAGGAAGACTTTGTGAACGGCTAACGTCTCGTTCTCCTCCAGAAAGGGCGATAAGAAGAGAAAGAGAAAGAGAAGGGGAGGGGCGCGAGGAAGCTCGAGCCTAGAAATTTCGTAAATTTTGGCAAAGAATCGGGCGAGAAAGAAATCATTGCAAGTCGCGGTGAGGGGTAAGGAATGGGTATGACCGCGCGTGCCGGTAGCTCGAAAGTCAGTGGTGGCGAACTAATTTTCGGCGAACGTGTTTCTGATTGGGGCCAGGGGGAGGGGTCATGGGGGGAGAAGGGATCGGAGAGGAGAGGAGAGCTACCGTTCGAAAATCCGGATAAAGTTCGATTGCATTCGAGTGGCGCAGGCCCCTTCTTCCCTCTTTTTCTTCTCATTCTCATTCTTATTCTCATTATTCTTCTTCCGTTCTCTTGGCGACTGGTTCGCGGAACAGCTGCGGGGTGGGAGGAGCGAGCGAGGATCATCTGCCTCCTGAATAATGCGCCGTGCGAATTCTTCTGCGGATGACGTACGCACGATGCGCGTGTCTCGTTTGCGAAAGAAAAAAAAAGAAGAAGAAGAAGAAGAAGAAGAAGAAATGGTAGAACCCGCTCCTCCTCTTTTTTATTCTCGGTAATTTCACATGCCCGCGTCGCAACAGGACTGGCCGAGTATTTAAATTTCCCTCGTGCCCGAGCCATCTCCCAGGCGCCGACTTTCAATGTTAATTGTCCCCGAAGCGTCAATTCCTGCGGCATTCCAATTACTCCTGCGCCGCCCATCGAGTTGTTGTTGTTGTTGTTGTTGTTGTTGTTGTTGTTATTTATCCCGTGTAAACTTGAGTTTCTAGTGAAAAGGAAGAAGGGGAGGGGTGGGGGGATCACAGCTATTTTCGGCCGGTATTTACATGTAAACAGCGAGGCCTATATGATAGGCCAAGAATTTCAATGGAGAAATGTGCTTCCCCCCCCCACCCCCCTCCGTCGCCGTCACGACTCCGTGGTCGTACATTTTCCATTTTTATTCCAGCTAAGTATTAGCGGCCGACAGTCCCGGGGCGTGCGCGTGAAATCGATCCGCGGCTCTGACATCCTGAAAAATCGTCCGACTCTCGAGCCCGACTAATCTAATGCGATCTAATGATCTATTAGCCGGTACTCTGTTATTACTCTCACTCGTCTCGCGGCCGAAAGTACTTTCCTTCAAGATGATGCAAGAAAGACTTTTATTAAGTAAAGTTTGCATGCTCGGCCGGGGCAGCCTCGTCTATTTAATTAAGTTTTTCCCAAGGAAATTTGATTTTCTCTTATGACCCGTGAATTATTGTACTCGCTCGCAATTATTCAATGTTAGTCGGGCGTTTGAGCGAACGGGCCCCGCGTTGACGGGCGCGGCCACTCTTTGTGAATTCGAAATAATTAGAAACTTAGCGGCGACGGGGGGCGGGGACGAGGACAGAAATGGGAGGCGAAGGAATATTAAGTATGCGCTTGCGCGCAAGGCGATATAAAGCGAGAAAATAAGAAAATAAGACGTTTGAAAAGGGGTGGGTGGTAAAGAAAATATAGAGTTACGGGAGCTGGAGCGCAACCGATAATTAATAGAGGATGAACGAAGGGTCACAGATCAGTCATTAGTCGATTATTTGGTGATTATTCGAGGCCGGAGTGAGTCAGTGAGTCAGTCAGTCGAATGTCGGACGTCGGACGTCGGACGTCGGATGTCGGACGTCGGATGTCGGATGTCGGATGCAGGTTGTTTGGAAAGCAGGAGAAAACGGGAGGGAAAGCGTACGATTTTTCAGAGTGGCTCAATTTTTCAATTGGTCTATGATAATGAATAGAAAGTCAATGGCGCGAGAGAAAGATACGCGCATACGTATACGTGGTACGCGCGCTCGGATAGAGAGAGAGATAGAGAGAGAGAGAGAGAGAGAGAGAGAGAGAGACGCGTGTGGGCGTGTAAACACAGGTGCGAGTTATGCGCTCGCGCCCAGGATCCTGGGGTGGATAAAGACTTGTGAAAGCTAAACGAGTCGTCCGATGTACTTTGTATATACCCAGTATCGAGCGCGTGGAAGAGGCCCGTCCAGTAACGTCGACCTGGCTTTTCTCTAATGGCCCGCGATCTCTCGATTACCGGCTCCCGATCACGCAGCTCCGCCCGCGAACGAGCAATAAAACAATCCAATACGTATAGGCGCCGATTCGTCCTTGTCCCACAGCCCTTGTCACGCTCTCGTTCCCGTAGCCCAATCCTCTTCCCATCGTCAACGCTCTCTTCCACTAATCCAGCTTCTCCATCTCTTCTCACCCACTCACCGTCTAACCCACACAGGCCATTCGGACCTTCCACTCGGAGTACTTTTGTTTTGCTTAAGCCACAATTATTTTATTTAACCTCGAAATTCCCCTCTCTCTCTCTCTCTCTCTCTCTCTCTCTCTCTATTCTCGCGGGCTTTATTTATCTTGGTCTCGTTTTAAGCGCTTCGATTATCCGTAGGACCGGCGGGTCGTATAATTTCCATTATTAGCTAATTCGAATCCGGTAAATTTTTAAGCGTCGGTAACAGAACTAAATGACTTTTTGGGTAACAAAGAGCAAAGAGCAAAAGTACTGGATGGGACGACGAGTCGAAGCTACTTTCGGTCGAGCCTTTCGGAATGAAAAGTAAGAAAATAAAAAAAAAAAAAAAAATGAAAGTCCGAAGTGGCCCGGGACTTACGTAATGTCAATAATACCGAACGGACCTCTTAATTGATAAATTTGATTAGGAATCTGATAGGGGAAGGGGATGTTAAGCTTGTAGCGGCTGAAATCGATATACTTAGTTGATAGAGAAACTACTTTGATAAACTGGCAACGAAACTTTCTTTAGCGGCCGAGCAAAAATAAAACACGAAGCGCTGAATGCGTTTCAACGGCGCATTAAGGAATTTAATTAAAATAAACAATTATTTATTGATATCGAAGTAGAAAAATGCGCGCGCTCGTTGATGCCATGTAAATATGGACTTTCGCAGGAAAAGAAAGTAGAAGGAAACTTTGGTTTTTGCATTTCCATGAGATCGATAAGAGAGAACTCGTCGCATTTATTGATGATCGTTGTACGAACAACGAGAATAATGCGCACCTGCTCCTCGTGAGCGCTTGGCGACAATTCGACCCTACGGACACTTGACACTCGAATCAATGCAAAGAAGATGAGCGTTAACAAAGAGACGCATAGACGTAGAAGAGGGATATGAGGAGGAGGAGGAGGAGGAGGAGGAGGAGGGGCGGGGCGGAATGTTGTATAAGCGCAGGAATGGCGTGCGGGTGCGAGAAAGGGAAAGAACCCTTTAGGACGCGCGTATAGAATCGAAAATGTCTAAATCGCCGATCGAGCTGATATAATTTATATAGGAATCGGAGCTGCGCATAACGGGTTACAGAAATTCTACGGCTTAACAGTAACGAGCCTCGTAACGTCCCATTGAGATGAAAATAAATGAGTCCCAAGGACATCGATACGAACCCCAATAATCTCATAAAAACCTCATCCTCCCCGTCCCTAAAAAAAAAAAACAGCTCCTGGAACAGGAAAAATCGTCTGAAGGTAGCGAGGATTTTGAGCTCAGAGTACCGATAGGCAGTGAATAAAATGAAACTCCTCGATGTCGAGTTTGGTCTCGGAGTAGTAGTAGTAGTAGTGGCTCGTTTATTGTTATTATTGCGAAGGGAAGCGTCGGCTGTGATAAAAGTGATATTTTGTGGGATCGAGTGAGCGGCGTCGAATCGGCGCCCCGATAACGACGGCACAAACGCGACGATCGAGCAGACACGCGATCGGGAGGCCAAGGATTTATTTCCAAGAGAAGTTGGACCGAGTTTTCGAAAAATCGAAAAGCAGAAGAAACAAGAAAAACGTGCGAGCGAGAAGAATTTTAGAGTTTCCGTGATAATAAGTGGGCAGAGGTGTATAAGGCATAGGGTATACGGCATACTTCATGATCATTGATTCGGCGTTTATCGTTGATGGATCGGATGCGCGAATATCTCCTCGTGCTTCTTCGAATTTACCGCTCTCGATGGTCGTCCCGGCTCGAGGGGCACCCTCGGCCACTAAATAAAGTCACCGGCTGCAGTCACAGGCGCGTACTGCACCGCCCGCCCGCACGCACTGGAGGATAGTGTCTCGTGGCGGGGACGGGGGGCCGGGGAGATGAGTAAGTGCATGCGAGGAGGCGCGTAGGACGGGCCGCGAGTATCCGCCACGGCGGGTATTAGCTGAAGAGAGAGCGAGAGAGAGAGAGAGAGAGAGAGGTGAGGGTGAGGGTGAGGGTGAGGTTGAGGGGGACGGGGTCGAGAGGAAGGGAGGAAGGGAGCGATCGAGTCGTCGAACGCGAGTGCGAGAAAAAAAAGGAGCAAGTCGCCGTTTCTTCTCGTCGTCGGAAAAAGTTGAGCGCGTGCTCCGCTTCCCAGACAGCGAGCATCCTCGGGCGCGTCTCCAAAGGCGGCGCTCCCTCCGCTCCGGAACTGTCACGCGAATCACTTTTCATACTTTTTTCCACAATTTTTTCTTCAACTCATCGCCCCGTTCGGTATCGAGACTCCCGCTGCTGACCACCAAGTTCTTCCCCCCTCCCTCTCGGCTCCCCTCGCTCTTACACGGCGAGAGCGGACACGACGGACGGTCTGCCGCACCGACACACGCTTAACCACGGGCACGTACGAGTGCGCGCGTGCGCGCAAGAGCGAGAGAGAGAGAGAGAGAGAGAGAGAAAGAGAGCGCGACGCTAGCTCAACCTGCGTATTTTGACAGATGGAAAACTCTCTCAAGATGGCGATAAAAGCAGCAAAGGTAAGAGACCCTCTGAATACCGACGACGTCTTCCTTGTTTACGTTATTACCGTACTTGGGACGGAGGGAGAGAGAGAAAGAGAGAGAGAAAGAGAGAAAGTGAGAGAGAGAGAGAGAGCGTGATGAGAGGTTGTTAGCCAGTGGTTATAATGCATGAGCATGGCCGTCCTCGATCCATGGAGCATTCGCTCGCCCTATTCCTCAGCAGCTGCATTTAACTTGATGCACGAGGCTTCCCCGCCCCGATCCGTCCAGGGTGCACATGCATACACGACACGCGCGGACTCGTGACTGATGTCCGTTATAGCAGGCGAAATTTCTAGAAAAATCATAACGAAGATCTTCTGAGTGCCACGGCTTACTAGTGAGTCTTCTTTTTAACTCGTCTCCTCCTCACTCGCGTGTACCCTCCCCCCTCCGGCCAGCCTGTTTCCTCAGTGGCCCGGGCCTTTTGTTATTCCACTGTCGTCACCGTCGTCGTCATCGCCGCCGTCGTCGTCGTCGTCGTCGTCGTCGTCGCCGTCGTCGTCTTCATCTTCGTCTTCATCTTCGTCATATAATCTTTGGCCCTTCGTTTCTCGCGTAACCTTTTCTAAATCTGCCCTTATGTAAGAACACGAGTGAGACGTCCGTGAAACAGTGGAAGAGAGAGAGAGAGAGAGAGAGAGAGGGAGAGACGTACCGTACGTATTTTAAATTACTTAAAACGCGGAAGATAACGAGATTAAAATAATCTGGTCTCCCCCACCCCGTCGCGCTAACTGTCTCGCTCCCTCCCCCCACCCGGAAGCCCCAACGTACTATTCCGGTCTCACTCTCGCTCGTACGCTCGCTGTCTATCTTTGTGTACTCGTTTCAGTCCTGTGTGCACTCTCTCGCACTCTCGCGCTCTCGCACTCTCCTTTTTAATGACATCATTGCCAGAGGAGTGCCAGCAACATTTTAGCGTGCGTACTTAATAGACATTAAAAAATCTCGATGCTTTAAACAATTTGAAAGTGCATCAATTTGTTTTTATCGGTGGCCGAATTGTGATGAGAGTGAGTCGTGCAGTCGAATTTTATCAGTGAATTCATCGGTATTTACGAGTACTGATTAATATATCGAATCGTTGTTTCCTCGGTATCATTATTGCTACTGCTGATACTTGTGGTGGTGTTTGTGGTGGTGGTGGTGGTGGTGGTGGTGCTGCTGCTGCTGCTCCTGCTGCTGCTCCTCCTCCTCCTCCTCCTCCTCCTCCTCCTTCTCCTCCTCCTCCTCCTTCTCCTTCTCGGAGTGAGTGAAAACTCGTATTATTCCCCCCCGAATGCGTTATTAATACTCATCAATATTTAACGTACTTGGCCACCGTGTACATTTTACTTCCCTAATCTTGCTTCTGGTATGGGCACGTCCTCCACTATTATTTATCCCACTTTATGTACGTAACGTTACAATACCTAAGGTCAATTATCAAATTTAACTGACGGTCGAACAATTTTTTTTAAATAATCCCTTGAATCGATTATCCTCAACTTCCCCTACTTCCTTTCGTTCCTTCTTTCTTTGTACTCACCACAAACTCGTGAATATTTTCACTCCAATTCATAATTTAGCACTTAAAACATATGCATATATATATATATAATATATACATATAAATTTGCATAAGTACATTGTTATTAAAAGCTGCTAATTCCTGTTCATTTGAAGAAATGAATACGAAGCAGTCTTACTTATGCAATAAATTTTAAAAGTTATAAATATACTTTTTAAAAGAAAGTTAATTATATATCGTACTGAATTTCAGAAAATGGCAGGCGACAAACCAACAATATAGGTTAACAATAGAAAAGTGTTTTTAGGAGCAAAATTTTAATGTGTCAATGACAAGAAGCTCACAACATGTTTGAGTCACCAAGAAGTTTGCAGGAAGTCTGCATCGACTACATCTGTGACAATGTTATGGCACTTTGCGATTACCGTGTTACAGATGTAGGTAGACCGTCCGGCACCTTACCTCTTCCATCGTTTGGTAATTTCAAACAATTTCTATTAATTATCCAATAATTGTAACCAACGCATAAGCGTTAATGATTTATTTACAAAAATAATGACATTCAGAACAAATTAGACTAGATCTATTTAAATGTTTATTATTGTTATATAATACTGTTACTTAATAACAAGGAATGCTATAAAGTTCTCACTTTCATGTCTTCTTACATTTTTCTACAAAGTACATATACAATAAGACTGTACTAGTTTATGGTCTATTTTTGCATAAGCAAATAAGATTTGAATTTAAACTAAAAGAAATTATATTTAGATTTCATTGAAGATGATTCCTGTCAAAATATTTTGCCAGAAAATTCAACCGGAAATCATGCATTTCCATCTATTTCATTAAGACTCAGTTTCAAAGATCCAGATACCTTTTTACCAACGGAAATTTCAGAGCAACTGCTTTACAGTTTATGTGAAAGAAAAAATCTGTCAGATTTAACCATTACACTCTTTGATTCTAAGACCACAAGGCTAAGGTATGTTCTAATTGAATAATGTCTCATTGTAAATCTTTTTTAAACCATTAACTTGAGGCTTATAATTTATACGTTTCAGGCATGTGAAATTAAAAGATGCATCCACTCTAACAACTAAAGGATTAAAAGTTCTTAAGCAACATAAAGTTATAGATTTAGAGGTAAATGGGTTAAAAATCACGGTTAATGATTTAATATCTTGTTTAGGAGAATGGAGTTTAGAAAATCTTAGATCATTAAGTATTGCAAGAGGAAGTTTTGTAGATTGTTCAATGTAGGTTTAATTTTCATTGTATCTCGCTTGTCAT
This sequence comes from Ceratosolen fusciceps, assembly GCA_018883505.1. NCBI lineage: Eukaryota > Metazoa > Arthropoda > Insecta > Hymenoptera > Agaonidae > Ceratosolen > Ceratosolen fusciceps. Next base: position 8,026,311 of record RCIC01000008.1, read on the forward strand.
CGTTTTAATTCCATTGTTTTTTATAATTTTACACATTCTATTTTTCAGGTATTATGTTGTAGTAGCCTTGAGTCAACTACGTAGTTTACAAATCTTAAATATTTCGGGTACTGATATTAATAAGTTGGGATTAGAAATGGTTATTGATGATTTACCACTGTTAGAAAGCCTTGATATATCTTGCACTAGAATCGATGATATTTCACCATTAAGAAAATGCAAGCATAGATTGAAAGCACTAAGTTTATATAATTTAAAAGTAAGCCGCTGTGGAAATATGATAACCGTATTGTTGGAATTGAATGAATTAAGAACCTTAGATATATCAGATGAAAGAGATTTATATGTATTTGAAGTGTTTGCACCCGTTAGATCTAAAATAACAGATTTATTAAAAGCAACCGACTGTATGCCACATTTAGTCAGTCTGGATATATCAGGTAATGTGATTTAATAAGGTTCTATAATACCTTGTATCCATAATCCAAATAAATTAAAATTGAATCTTGACCATTTCAGGCAAAGATGAGATCGATGGAAAGGATTTATGGAATTTTATTCAAGCGCATAAAAATTTAAAATTCTTGGGCCTCGTGCATTCTGATGCTTGTTTTGAAGATTGTCTTATGAATCCGTTGAACAAAAATTATAGGCCTGATCTTGTGGTAAATAGATTATAACATTTTCAATTACTGAACCACGTAACTTGTACGCTTATTAACAAGAATAATATAATTGTTCAACTAGGTCAGTGGGACAGCAACAGAATCTCAAATTTTAGAAGCTCTTAGGAGGTATCCGAACAGGCCAATATATGTACAAAAATGCCTGTATCATCTTTTTCGTCAAACTTCATACTTCAAGGAAGCACGAGTCGACGTGATAAAGCTTGTAATACCGGGAATGCGAGAACATCCACAAGAATTCCGTGTACAAATGGCAGCCACTGCGTGTCTTTACAACCTAACTAAAGGGGAATTAGCGGCGAAAATACATCCTTCTGTACTGAAACAAATTGTTGATTTAACTCTTACAGCGATGGAGTCTTACCCTAATCATTATCAGTTACAAAAGAACACTCTTCTAACGCTGTGTAGCGATAGAATCTTACAAGATGTCGCCTTTGACAAATACAGGTAATAATTCATTCCTCAAGAAGTTTCTAAACCTTTTAATCTAAACTTGGCTTTTAATTGGTTTCCAGTTTACTTTTAGTATTTACGCTCTTGGTTTTTAAATTTAAATTGTGTCTTGTAAACTTGACTTAAATCTTTTGTCAATTACATAGAATTAATACAATAAGACGATAGTGTTTATAATTCGATTAGAAAAGTGCAATATTTTTTGAAAGAAATGTTTATTCAAACGTACAACTTAGGATAAATATTGATCTTAGTGTGTATGTCTACTTGTAGATATAGAAATAATAATAATAATAATAATAATAATAAAAAAAATAAAACGTATGTGTCAGAAATGTAGATGAAGCTAATCTTAACTTGGTTTAAAATCTTAAATTTTTAGATAAGAAAAACAATTAATTTGTTTATTGCGTAACAGAGATATAATGTTTGTTTACATAGATAAATAGATAGATGGAGATGAGTAATGAATAATTCTTTGAAATAATAAAGATTGCCTAAATGAATGTTATCGGCAAATAGGGGGGTGATGTTATATCGTAACGAGGGTTGCGGCTAATGGGCCTAATGGACGATGGTATTTAATTTTCAGATGTGCAAAATTAGTAATGAATTGCCTGTCAGCCTTCGACGACTCGTCGATGAACCGCATGTCCGTGGCCATTTGCTCGATCCTCGCCGCAAAAATTTCAACGGTCGAAACGTCAATGCTCGGTGCCGAGCCGCAATACATGTCCAAGCTGCTATCGATGGTCCGCTCGAAGGTCCAATCCAAGATCGTCGACATAACGATGAAATTCACGCTCAGTGCTTTATGGAACCTGACGGACGAGAGCGCGACCACTTGCAAGGTCTTCTTGGACGAAGGTGGCATGGAACTCTTCCTCGAGGTCCTCGACAGCTTTCAGGGGGAGTCGAGCGTCGAAACTAAAGTACTCGGCCTCCTTAACAATATCGCTGAGGTACGTACGTACGCACCACGCCTTCCCCTCTCTCCGTTTTTTTTTTTTTTTTATCAAAAATATCACAGACTAGATCTCAATATTGTGCATCTCGACAATAATGCATTAAAACACGCATATCTCTCTCTCTCTCTCTCTCTCCTTCTATAACTTTTTACGATATGTATTGGATATTTAAAAATTATCGAATGATTCTTTCGAATGATCTGCAATCGTACCGAGTGAATTTATTTACTTGAGTCTTTTTTAAAGAAATTGATTTCTCAGGCAGTTTGTCCTCGTTCTCTTGACACTATCTTAAATATATTTACTGATTCGATCAATTTTATCGGGGATATCTTAACCGAAGCGTCATCGAGACCTTAGCGTGCATTCCATCGATTCAAAATCTCGACTTCCGATCGTACTAAAGAGTCAAAATTAATCAGATCGAGCTCGTAAATCGTACTGCTACTCTTCATTCACGGCCGTATCTCATAAAATAAAGAAGCTATCGGACTGTAATAAATAATAACAGCAGGGATTGGGACAGAGATAGAGGGGGGGGAGAGGGAGAGAGAGAGAGAGAGAGAGAGAGTAAGCGCGGTATTATCAGATATTATTTAGGATAAGGTAGAGTGAAGCGGGGCAATGCGGGAATTATGAATAAAAAAACGTGCCGAGGGCCGGCTTCGAATGCGTTATCTCGTGGAATCTGGCTAGGATTATGCGCTCGATTAATCATCAAAGTCGTCGCGACTGGCATTCGCCATTAACGATTGCTGGACACGAGGTTGTACGTGTCATCGCCGTGACCAAATAAAATCACCATATCACTGACGAGATTTTCCGTCCGTCCGATGTGTGGATGCGCGCGGTCGGGTAGGGGGGTCGGGGTCGGGGTCGGGGGGGGTGTCTTGGTGGGTAGGGGCGGGGTCCGGGGGGGGGGGAGTGATCGAGACCCGGATGATTCTATTGAATTATACGAAGGAGAGAGCAGAGCTTAGCTCTTCACCTAAAGCAGCGGATAAAAAAAAACCAGATGATCGTTGCTTGAGACGACGACGGATTTCCTTGTCGATTGAACTATTGAACCCTTACATCATAGATCGTGAAGCGATTGTATTGCGATCGCTCAGCGATCACTTTGTACGTATCGTGGTAGGGGCTCTCGAGTCGGTACGAGCGATTACCAGTCTAGAAAATGTCATTCTATTCGTCAGGGATAATCCCCCCCCCATCCCCCACGAACTGCCTCGTCGTCGCTGACAGTTCCCCCACCCCTACAGTAGGCAGAATATGTCACTTCGAGCCGAGGCCGACCGATCTCTAATGTCCTTTTAATGAGGTGACCCTACCGGGCGAACCTATACGACCGTACCCTGCAGCGCCGATACTTTCATACGGTCATTCCCCGTTTATAAATCCATCCGACGTCCAAACGATGAATTAGGATTTTTCCAAGGCCAGGAGCGACCATTCGCTCTTACATTAGAGCGTTTTATTACGTATTTTATTACAATACACAAGCGGCAAGCAATTGAGAGTAGCACGTAATGTAATGTATCGGCGTGTAGGGGACAAATCATAGATTTTGTGTGGTACCTAAGGTTAACTTAACGAATGGCGCGCTCCTGCTCTTTCCTGCAGGTCTTCGAACTAAGGCATCAGCTGATACGACCGCAATTCCTCTCGATGCTGACGCTGCTCCTGGACTCGAAGCACATCGACGTGTCGTACTTCGCTGCCGGCATAGCCGCCCATCTCCTCAGCGACGATCCCCAGGTGACGATGGAGACCGAGCCCCTGCTCTCGACCCGTAGACGCCTGCTCAGCCACTTGGCGCGCGTCGTCACCAGCTGGGAGACACCCCAGGGCGAGATGGTCGCCTACAGGAGCTTTCAGCCCTTCTTCCCCCTGCTGCGCTGCTTTCACGCGTACCCCGTGCAGCTATGGGCCGTATGGGCCATACACCACGTCTGCACCAAAAATCGTGAGACATCATTATCATTATCAATAAACGTATTTAAAAATTACGAGAAATCGTTTCGATTATCGGTACACCTAAGAGCAAGTTATACTCGTGTTTAAACTACAACCTTTATACGCGTCTTTTTTCTTTTTCTTTTTTTTTTTCTTTTTTTTTTTTTTTAATGTGAAATCCAAGGCAACTTGTGCCTATAAGCGTATATAAATAAAAAAAAAAAAAAAACAATAATACAAAATAAGTGAATCAATCTCAATTAGCTTAAAAAAGAGAAGAAAAAACGTCATTGAGTTTTTGTAATTGAGAGAGAGAGAGAGAGAGAGAGAGAGAGACGGAAATGGTTTTAAAAAATAATGAAAATCATCGTGATGTTGAATGACTTGACATTTTCAGCGAAACGTTATTGCGAAATGCTCGTGAGAGAGGGCGGCGTAAAGATTCTGGTATCCCTGCAGCAGGAAAACAGCAAATGCGTAGCGCAGCCAAAAGTCCGCTCCCTATGCCAAGCAATACTGGACACCCTCGCACAACAGCCGTGCTAATAGCCGAGAAGCCGCTTTCCACCCAATTTACACGACCATCAACAAACACGCAAACAAAACTTACATCGACGACACGAGACAGATAAAAAAAAGGAAATGGATAAAAAAAATACGCGTATATATATACATATATATATATATACAAGGCGTAATAAAGAAAGATAAAAAAGAAAAAGAGAAGATGCAGAGAGAGAGAGAGAGAGAGAGAGAGAGAGAGGAAAGAAAAATTTGAAGTAAAAGGAATAACGATCTCCGCGAACGTTCTGTCGATTATTGCAAACCGAGAGCGAGGTGGTTAGGAAGCACCAGGACGAGGACAAAACTTTTTTTGGCGGCCGTGCGCCGTTTCTAATTATTTAACAAATTATGAAATGGAAATTAGATGCTGTTGATCGAGCAAAGGTACCACTCGCTGGTTGGTATGCTAGTCAATTTATTCTCTTACAAAAGGTATGAAATATGAAAAACGAGAAATGAAAGAAGAAATCTATCAACCCGTAACGTACCTACCTTACTCGACCCGACCCGACCCGACCCGACCCGACCCGACCCGACCTCGACCTCGACCTCGACCACAACCTCCACCTCGACCTTGACCTCGACCTCCAGAGCCCAAATCCCATCGGCTCACCCGGCCGGAATCCATCCACCCTTCGATAGTCTATTTAACCGCTAAAAGTTAACTATCATATACCCTTTACCCCTTAGTTCCCTCTGATCGTGAACATTTAAAGCGTGCTAGGGCTGTCTAGGTTATAACATATATTTATATATACATTTATATATATATACGCGCGCGCGCGCACACGCACATATATATATATATATAAATAAATCTATTAAAATTTTATAATTTCGTTCGACTTTAGCCAGCGGTAAATGTACTAAACGAGACAAAAGGAAGCAATACTGTTGTTTACGATTACCGGCTAATTTTAGTCCATATTGAAAAAAATTGTAACTATTCGTTTATAATACGATCGAGATTACGTAAATTAGCTGTAAAAATTACAACTAATAAAATGTTTCTTTAATTTTTCGGCTTCAATTCGGCTGATAAGCACGTAAAAGTATTTTCATTTTCTTTGTTTAAGTATATTTATAATTCCTGCCAGAACAATATTAGTAAATATTAGTCAAGTCTATATAAGATGATATAGTGAGCTCTTGAAGTTTCTAAACTGTTATTAAAAACTATATTAGGATGTATATCATATTATTAAGATATTTAATCAATCGCATAGAGTAAGATATTTTTTTTTTTTTTTTTTTTTTTTTTGATAAGATGAAAATTTTTTTTTTTTTTTTGTTTTTTTTCTTTATTTTATTTTGTTTTGTTTATTTTAATTTATTAAATTATATTTTCTTTTTTGAACAGATTGCTTACTTTTTCTCTTTTGTATATCTACGACTTATGGAATCATGAAGGAAAACACTTTATTTGATTTAGGCTCTACTGTTCAAACATAACAAATTGAGAAAGAAAAAAAAAAGAAAGAAAGAAAGAAAAAATATACGACAAGAATTTATTAGCCTCGTAAACCACACAATACCGGCATTACTTACCGTGTATTTTTACTATACCTTTAAATTTAAATTGTACGAAAAGCAAATGTTATACAATACGTCCTTAGAGATTATATCATGGTATTTATGAGGTACATATACATTCTTGTCTCATTAATTTTTTATTCACATTGAAAAGATACAATCGTTTTCTTTTTACATTGAAATAAAATTAATGATGTGAAGTATCCTAACGTATCTAGAAACAAAAAAAATTATGATTGTTGAAGCATGTTATTATAAAATTTACTGGTAATATTATGTATCATAAAAAGTTTACTATTTCTTCTTTTTCTTTTCATATAATGACCCAATTATTATTATTATTATTATTATTGTTGTTGTTATTGTCGTCGTCGACGTCGTCGCCATCGCCGTCGCCGTCGTCATCGTTGTCATCCCTATTATCATCATCATCATTATCATCATCATTATTATTATTAATAATATAATTAACCTAAAAGCCGTTCATAAAGATAAGGCCGATTATCAACTTATAATTTTTTTATTTTTTTAAGGTATAAATTATTAACGCATAATAATTATCTATGATTTTCTATACATCTTGATTTATCCGTATAAGAACAAAATTCTTGTGCAAATTTATAATAATAATAATAATATAAGTTAACGTTTTAAACGTCATATATTACTGCCATCCGAAACTAAAGATTAACATTGTATTATACTGTAGAAACATATTTTCAAAATTCTAACATTAAATACTTTAAAAACAAATCAAACTAATGTGTATACGTATTTTAATGTATGTTATAACTCAGAATTTAGTGAATATAAATATGAATACTGTATGATTTGGAATTCTCATTTCAAAATAAAAAAAAAGTCACGTTATATATATATATATATATATTTTTTATTTATTAATATATATATATATATAAGAATTTTTATTTATTAATTATATACTTTATAATTGGTTCAGTTCTTATAAATATCAAAGATAGGTATATATATATATATATATATATATATGTATAGGTAGGATGGTAAGAGGAGGGGAGGGAAGAGAGGAAGGAAGACGAGATCGGGAATGGTCCCGATAATATTTTATTAATTTTTTTTTTTTTTTTTTGTTATGAATCTTTATACGTCTGTGTAGTAACGATGAAATAAATGTTGATCTCGCATCGTAAAAAAGTACTAAAATTAATAATCTCTAGATACAGCCCTGGTTTAATTATACATATTAAAATGCACGATTGTCGGTTATACTTGTGGACCGAAAATATAAAACCTGTCAAGCTAATTGATAATATTTTTGGCTATTTGCCGTCCGGGACGATTATTGTTAATGCAGAGTATTATAAATTATAGAAAATTATATTTGCAAGTAACAGAGACGAAACTGGCAGTTATAAAACAATTATTATTACCAGATTCACGATGTTCGCATATGCATTAAGATGCTGTAATTTATCGATGCGAATATTTGCCTTTTTCCTCTGTCGATATATTTGTTGCTCTTGGATAGTGATTAAGATTTTGAATCTAACGTATCCAAGTCTTGTAGAATTATTGAAAGAATGTAATAGACGATTGCCATTAGCAATCAATTAATGAATATAATGGATATACATATGCGTTGTGTTTCTTAAAAAAGATAAAAGCTAAACAAAAAATATTAATACAATATTGATTCTCTCTTTTTCTCGAAAAAAAAAAAAAAAAATTCTATTATTAATATTTTTAGTTCGTACAAAAAGTTTTCTAATTTATTGTCATACAATTTTGTCGGTAAAATATGTCATACATATTTAAAACAATATCATTTTTTTTTAAAGTCCATAAAGCTTCGTGCTGCTTATATAAAGTAAAATATATTATTTTGTATTGACTTATAAGTTTTACAATATTTTATAAGTATTTTGTTAAACCGTTCTTAAAAATTGTCTTCATTTTTCATTAAGGATATTTGTTTAATGTATATATTAATTTTAAAACATATCCGTTATTCCAAAAGGCCTTTGCATATTTAATTTTTAAGGTTGCTATCATTGTATGTAATTAGTAAAAGAAATATTTTTATTCGTAATTTGTAACTCAATCTATTTAAATAGTTAACAATAAAAAAAAATTTTAGTTGAATTTAATGTACGTACTCGTCATATACACATTTTTAAAGAAGAAAAAAAAAATAGAAAATCTTATATTCTATATTAGCTAATTTCTGTGCATTTTATTTTAAAAAAATAACGAAACGTATTGATTTTTATCTTGTACCATTTACTATTATTATTATTATTTTTTTTTTTTATTTATTTATTTTTTTTTTATTTTAATGAATGTTTTATATCAATTAAGAAGTAATATATTATACATATGCATATAAATGAGAAATTAGATACGCAAATAATATATATATATATGTGTATGTATGTATATTTAATATATATATACACGAAAAGTTAGATGAAGAAAGTTAAAAACTTCAACTCTAAATGTTATTTTTAAATCATTACAATTTTAAATGCCATATGTTATATTTCATTATAAATCAAAGAGTATTAAAGTTCATTTTATTAAAAAATTAAACTATATGCTACTTAATATTTATGAAATAAAAACGATTTAAAAAAGTATTTTCAATGTGTACTTTTTAAATAAGAATTATAATGATAATTAATCTTAACGATTTAATGAAATTAAATAGGTAATTTAAAAGGATCCTAAACAGATAATTATTTTCAATTTAATCGTATGCACAAGAAATTCAGTTAACGTTAAACATGCAGATGTGACCTGCTGAATATACATGATATATATATATATATATATATATCAGTTTTTCAAAAAGAAAATTAAAAATAATCTTAAGCTAGTTATACCCGAAATCAAAACTGTTATTAAATTGTTTATTTACTATATAATAGATTTCACAAGTACTGCGAAATTTATAAGCACTACTCCTAAACGTCATAAAAATATTTTTTAATCAAATAGAGTCAAAAGATTACGCTTTCTAAAATATATGTATAAGGGGGCATCATCAAAGCAAAATGTATGAGAGCATGAAAAATGTCTGAGTAACGTTTCCGAGAGAACTGATTAAAGAAGTACAATACCAAAACGTTTAAAACCTTGTAATTAATCTATGTAAAATTATTATATTGTATGAAAGATTGATTACGTAATAAACGACATTAAAATATAGTTTATTTAATATGAATGTAATAAATACTTAAATTTTATAAACTCAAAGAGAAGTCGATCATAATTATTGAACACTTAAATAAGTACTGGATGGCTATTATTAATAAATAGTATTTTAAAAAAATATATACATATTCTTTGTAATTCACTTTATTAAGGCACTAATTAAAAAAAGACAATTAGTTCCCTTAAAAAAGAACATATATATAATTCCTTAAATTTGGGAATAAAATTAAAATTCTCAACTAATGATTTAGAAATTTATTGCAAATGTGGACTTACAATTTTTAAAATACAGCAAACTTACATTTATATAAAAATATCCTATATACAAGAATTAGTAAATTTCAATATACATGATTCAGCATTGTTTCTTTATTGCAGATACTGAATAATATCATGTTAATAAGAGAAATAAGTAATTAGAGCCCGATATTCGTCGTATCCAAATTAAGTACGAAAAAGCAAGTCGTAAAAAAAAAAAATATATATATATATATATTTCAATTATTATTTAATATAAAGAAGTTAACATTTCTGTACAATATTTAATAATCCCCAGGTGAATGGCAGAGTATTTAAATTTTAATTTGTAAATAACAGAGCGATCAATTCTTACGTTTAAATTTCAATCTCATAATATTATTTAAAGTTTCGGAAGCAATTAAAAACGCAATTAAAAAGGCATGAAATTTTAACTTTTCTTAATACAGTAATTAAACTAACAACCATTAAATAATAATCAATATACATACTTTTCTTAAAGTGTAATTTTAATATTATCATTTTTAAAAGAGATATTATTATTTTTATTATTTTGATTATTATTATTATTATTATTATTATTATTATCATCATCATTATGCCCTTTTCGATAAATATTCCTGCAGGTTGTCGAATACGATAAAACGAATGCCAATGTCATGTTGACTTGGACAGATGCTCGCGCTGTACGAAGTGAACGGCATCGTGGACAGAGGCAAATATAATAAAGACCATGTCGTCCTTGTCCAAGGTATCGCAGGTTTGTATCATATCGTAAACGATACCGGAACACGCCGCCAAATAGACGTGCACATCGACTACCCCGAAATCCCTGACTATCTCGCGCAAGGTCTTTACGCCGGTAGAATCTATTCTAGACACGGCGCTCATGTCGATGATAATGCACTTCAATGTGTTTTTGTCTTCGAAATCGGTCGACTCCGTGTAAAGGCCCCTCTTGGCTACTTTCTCCCGAAACCTCCTGATCTCGGAGGGCTGGACGCCGACCTTCTTCTGAAATACGTGAATCAGTCGATTCGCGTTGACGAAGTTCATGCTCCCCGCGTAATGGAAGATCTTCAGCCCAAATACCTCGACGACCTGTAACATTACACGTACCAACAACGTCGCTTCGGTGACCTTTTTAAGCTCTTAACGATCCTTTTTAAAGCCAACAAGGTCAAGGACAAGGACAAGGACAAGAAGGGCAACAACAACAAGTAATGAGAGTACTCACGCCTACGTAACGACTGGTATCCAAGTACAGCTCCGTATCTGGGACCCGACCAAGTAAGCAGCTGTAGGGATCGACGCTCTGAACGAATATACTTATCACGGATGCTAAGACGCCGCCAACTAGGCCGACGTCGATGTTTATCATTGTCGTTAAGGTAAACGTTACAACCCATATGGCGGTGTCGCTCTTGCTCAGCTTCCAAAATCTTCGTACTTCTTTGGCTTGAACGAACATTCCTTTTAAGGCCACCTTGAAAAGTAAGATCGGAGCTCTCATTCGTTTTCTATTCCAATGATAAAAACTATTACGAGGTAAGAGAGAGAGAGAGAGAGCTTATTCGTATTTTTTTTTTCTTTCCACTTCAAGTACGCTCTCGATCGACATTTTTATAACAAGCGATTTCATTTATTTACATCAATTCGCCATTAACAAAAACTCATTGTTTCTCATTGTTAACATTTCGTTTTTCCCTCCACTTGTTTTTTTTTTTTTTTTTTTTTTTAACGCAGTACTTTATGGCATTTACTTACAAGTATGATTGATGCTAAAATGCACCTTGGTAATGGCTCGAAAAACGGACCAATCCATAAAAGTATTACGAGCAATATAAGGCAAGAAACTATACTGGCTATTTGAGTTTTTCCACCGACGCTGTGCTGAATCGAGGATCTGCTTAATGACGCTGATACTGGCAGACATGAAAAAAAAGAGCCAAATATATTGCTCCAGCCCTGTTGGAAGATAATTTTCATGACTGATATTATTCGCTTATTATTTAGATGAAACATTCTTCTATTACCAATGCAAACAGTTCCTGATTCGAATCGACTTCGTAATGCATTTTTTTTGCAAAAATTAAGCTCATTGACATTGTGACGGCGTAAGAAACCATAGTTATTGCGATGCTGTCCATAGCAATAACAGGTAATAATGAAAATGGCGGTACCTCAGGTGTCGGTAATCTACCCAATCATTAAAATCACCTTAAACATTGATAGGAATTATTTCTCACAAGTTAGTTGTGCATTAGTTTAAATCAAAAGCATATTCACCCTGTTGGTATGATCCCAACAGTTTTAATATTAAATGTTGTCGACAGGTCGAAATAATGTGAAAACAATGTTCCAGACACAACTGCAATTAATTCTACAGGTACAGGAATACTACTGTGTTTTTTAACCCATGGCTGTAAACCGCATAAATTTTGTAAACATTATGATTATTTTATCAACAAATACGAAATTCGGAAATCGCCCTCGGTATACTACTGATTAATTATGTAACATTCAAAGAAGTATTTAAAAATAATATTTTTTTCCCATAAGGCTATTAAGTGATAAAAAAAAAAAAAAAAAAAAAGACTAATTTTTTTTTCTCAAAATAGTAAAATGATAATTACGTACTTTTAAGAGCTCATTATTTAAGATCATTAAAGTGGTAGTAATGATAGAAATTATTATAGCTGCTGGATTAACTTGAGTGATATCCTTGACAAGAATTACCAAGGTCTGGAAAATAATTTTACAGGCATTATGTAATTTGTATGTATATAACTGGAGACACTGAATTAATTGTTTTATTATCAATAATTACTTTAAAAAACTTGAAATTTCCCTTTGGTCTTGCTGAATTTAATCCTAATAAATCAAATATTTGGGATAGTAAAACATGTATCGCTGCTGCAGTTGTAAAACTATTCACAAATGCTTCACACAATAATGTACTAAGTATACCCAATCTAAATATGTACATGAGGAGCTGAAATAATAAAAAATGGATTTAGAATGGTTTATTAAACTTTCATTGATTCAATAAATTTACTTTATTAAAATTAATTTTCAAATCAACATTGGCATAATTAAATTAATACTTAATATTATATTACCTGTGTAAATCCAACCATCAATGTAACACTCGCTGCTACTTGCAGGGGTGAATATATTTCTGTATTATCATCAGGTACCAATTGCAACTCTTGTGTATGATTATCTGTATTCACGTAGTCTGGTGATGTTGAATAGGAAGTAACTACTTTTCCAGTCATAAGACATACTATTGCAAATGTTCCTAAATTAAATTGGTAGAAAAATATTTAAGTTAATTTGAGATTATTTTCCCCCTAATTTATTGAATTGCAGGAAAATAATTGAAAATGTTTTTTAAAATGTTTGTAACACTATTTTCTTATCAGCAGATACGAAAGAAGATTGTATGTTTAATTTAAAAAAAAAAAAAAAATGAATAATATTAAGTTAGAAAAACAAAAAAATCTCATAATCATGTATTGAGTAAGTAATGTACATTACAATACGACATTGTATTGTAAAGAAAAGAGTTATATACAGAACATAAATTAATAATTTACAATGCAAATAGTTATTTTGCTTTAATAACATTTATCTTGTTGTGCAAATTGACATTGCAAATTCAAATTCAAAGCTAATCTTTTGTTGAAAAATAGTTAAGATAATGTAATCAAGCATTTTAGTAAATTCTTACCCAATGAAATATGTCTTGAAGTGCCAAAGATAACATAAATAAGTACAGGAAAAAATGCCATATATATGCCAACAACTGGACTTACATTTCCTAACAAAGCGTATGCCATACCCTGAGGAATATGCATTACAGCTACGGTAAGGCCAGCCATGATATCGTAAAACAAGTCATTCTTCCATTGATATTTTCTAAGCCAATAACTTATTGGTATTTGATTTTGCAAACAAGTTTCAGAATTCATAGATTTTATGTTTTCTTTAACATTTTTTATCACTAATGGTATAAAGTAAAGGGGATGAACTCATTAAGAAATCAAGGAATAAAGAATTTTAAGAAGATGTATAGTTATTATACATATATATTACCAGAACTTCTTGGTCGTTCGTACTGATATAGCTGACGTAAATCTTGTTCCTCTAGCAAAGGTCGTCGAACATCCATTTGAATGACTTGCTCCTTACTCCTGGAAGCTGCTAATGTGATAAGTGATTGAAAAATGTTTAAAAAATTGAAATATTTTCGCATTAGGATATAAATGTTAGTGTAAAAGAGTCGCTGAGGGATTCCCGCATTTTTTTTCAAATTTAAAAACTTTAACCTTAAGCAGGGTGGTAAAAATACTCAAAGGACTTTAAAGGAACGAACGAACGAACGAACGAACGAAGGAAGGAAGGGACGAATGAATGAATGTAGGAATGAATGGATGGCTGAATGAATAATCCTTATGAATGAGGGAGGCGAAGCTTTTGCGCTAAAGACGCGAAAGAAAAAGTAGGAGCACATACGCGTAGATATGCGTGCACGCGTATGCGGCTATATTTATTATATTTTAAAACGTGGCAGTGACGCTATCGGAGCGAAGAAGTTGGTAAATAAAATTGTGTCGATATGGTGAAGCGGGAGGAGAGGATCCGGAGAGCCGATAAAGCTTCGTAAAAATGGGGAATGTGCGATAAAATAGCCTTTAATGATAAAAGAAATGGATAGGAGATGGGCTTATCACGTAAGACGGAGGCTCACCTTTCCTCGAAGAGGTCACGCGAGCTTCAGCCTTCATGATTTTTCTAATAAATTCCCTTGAGGCTCGACTACCCTTTACAGCGGGACCGCAAATATCAAATCTATCTGGCTGGCTTATTCAAATCTATCAGACTGACATGCTTACGAAGAACTGACTTTCCCGCTAAGAGTATCACGGGAATCATGTCCTCGTGATCATAGCGATAATAACGTCTGACCATTTAAAAGCGAGCACACAAGGATGAAGCTAATTAAGTGGCGGGCTATAGTGTAACGCGCTAAAATGTAAACGTGACTACTGCTCAACAGCGCAAACATAGCAAATATTATCTTATTGTGCAAACATCTACTGTCGCAAGCTTGTAGTTTCGGCTGAGATCGATTGTGCAGATGGCGCTGCTCGCTGCCGCTATTACGGCTATTCAAATGCTGCTACTAATGCTCCTACCTACTGCTCCTTACCTCACTCTCACTTACGTCACCTTATCCAACGATATCGCCTTATCATTATCATACGCCGCCTCTCTTTATCGCGCCGACTCATTTATTTTCAATTACGAGCCCATTACCCGCCCCTCGCCCTTTCATATTTACTCTTACGAAAATATTACGTAAACAACAACTCATTACTTATTATTATTGTTGTTGTTGTTGTTGTTATTATTATTATTATTATTATTATATATATATATATATATATATATACGCACACGAATACGCACACACGTACGTACCTGCACGACGGCCAAACTTATTGGAGAATAAAGGGGACAACACGGCTTACTTAATAATTACTCTTTATTAATATTAATATCTTAATAATCATTTTCGTATTAAATTACGTACTTCTTCCTCATCCTCCTCATCCTCCACCTCTTCTTATACGCATATCTTATATTTATAAAACAAAGACTTCGTTTTAATTTTATTCACTTTATTCGTATTATGCTGAAGTTATATATTTTTTCAAAACTTTTCTCTTTTTAACTTATATATAAAAAAATACATATGTACGTAAGTAAACATGTATATACATATATAAATACATATGCAGACGTGCACACACATAGAGTATGTATTTATACACTTATATATATATATATATATAAGCACGCATTCCTGACTAATCAATCAATTCTTGTTATTCAACTATTATTAACTAATGCACTTTTCTTTATTTTACCTTTGAGACACGAGAATTACGAGCTGTATAAAATTACCTCTTATAAATATCAATTTGTAATGGTTGAAAACAAAATAGCTTTCCATTTCTTAAAAAAAATATGCAATTCCTACTCACTTTATAAGATACAAAATTATCAATTGTAAATAATTATTTTTTAGCGAATGAGATTTTCATTGCATGAGATTGTGTGATTTTAAAACCTTGAAGAGCATCTTTAGCTGCACCTGATTGTACTTCATTTTCAAATTCTACAAAAGCAATGTCATGTCGATTTGGAACTAAACGCACTTCTTTAAAACCAGGAAATTGATTGAACAACATTGATAACATCATTTCGCTAGTTTCATCTGGCAAATTAGTAAGGAAGAGAATTTGATTCGGAGGCTGTTCGGGAACAGCTGCATTAGATAGACCCATGTGTGTTGGAGCACCGGGTGCATAACCCATTTGCTGCTGTTTGGCTTGTTCTTTGGCTCTCTTTTTAGCCTTTCTTGCCTCTTCATCAGCTGCTGGTATAACTCTCTTTGGTTTTTTGGGTCTCTCTCTGAACGTTCCTTTCATTTTAGCTATTATATCACTATCTGACTTTGAATAATTTATTCGCTAAAATGGCATCAAGGAAATTATTATAAAAATGTTTATACTTGTTTTTATGAAACTTAGTTAGGCAATTTATTGGATTAAATATTAACATTTAATCAATAAATGTAAATTAACAATATTGATGATCATTTTAATCGAATAATACTTACCATTGGTTTGTCATAAAATGGAAAACCTTGCATAGACCTAAGGGCATTCGTCGCACTGGCAATCTCCTTAAATATAACAAAAGCTTGACCACGCATTTTAAGTGTTTTTAGAGCTACGATATCTAAAATTTGACCAAACTGTGAAAATATAGCGTATAAAGACTTCTTTAGTTCCTCTTTTTTAATTTTTTCATTTAAATTATTTATATATATGGTATTATTTGGTCGTATATCCATGATGAACTAAAAATAAAAAATAACAAGGTTATGTGTAATGTAATTGTAAGTACTGCATTGTTAGTTAAATAAAATTAAGGATGTAAATAATCGTATAGGATACGGCTAAAACCGCGGAAGAAGCTCGTTAATCGAGAGAAAGTTAAAAGAACCGAATAAAAAATAGAAATACTCGTAAAATGTTGGAAGGTATAAGAAAACTTTTTTAAGGTCTTACAAGTGTGTTAACGTAAAAGTAATAATGAATAAGAGAAAAGAGTGTTGCACTTACGATATGCTAAGTAATTAAATATTTATATATTGTGGTTTAATTAGGTATAAATAGACTATGAAGGCTAATAAAGCACGACCGGAAAATCGGCGTCAGAGTTCTCTCATGCTATAGACAATATAAATTCATAGCCTGACGTTCTTGGAGCAACTTCAGAAATGTATGGGAGCCGCTGCTCGGTCGATAAGCCGACGAGACTATCGGTCGGTAAAATCAAAGGCTTCCAGCGCGGTTTACATGAGGACATGGCCGAAAAAAAAAAAAAAAAACGCGCAACGAACGCATAACAATGAAAACTTTCGTTATTAAATGGCACTTGTCGGATCGGTCGTATTAATGAAAGAGACCGTCCACGGACAAAGGCCATCCTAAATCCCCGGTAAAAATGATGGAACGCCCCGGGGCGGAGCCTCCCACGCAGGGGCGTCGATAATTTAAAAAATATTATCGAGCCGGCTCTGATACGCATGTGTAAACTCACCTTAATTTTTTTAAATTACGTTCCAATCCTATGCTCCGGCTATGCTCTCTCACTAGCAGTGGAGGAAGCATCGGTTTAAAGCTAACATCAACCGTTCGATGTCAACAAACAGCTCCCTACTACTCGTTCCCCGAAGATTATTGATATTTCTTTGGTGAATATAAGCCGGTCGTTCGACAGCCGGTGATTTCGACATTCGGTTTTATCGTTCGTTCGAGCGGAAATGCGGTTTTGATTGATTATTTCTTGAATTTTCATTGTTTCGCAAGAAAAATGGAGGAGAACGACGTTTCGGATCTGACGATCTCGGAGAAGTTTCAAGAGCCGAAAAAGAAGTTCTGGCTGGTAAGTCGTTTCGTAAACATCGACGTATTTACAATACTTTTGCCTTTTTATTCACTATCAAGTTCTATTGGCCTTCTTTCATTTCAAATTATTCCGTTTCATTAACTTCACGGATATTATTATTCTTCCTCCGCCCTTACATAACCGGCTGCTTATCTTAAACTAATTAAACAATATTAATACTCGATTCGAGCTTAATTCATAACGTCGATGGCCCCCTTCGTTTTAGCGTTCGAGAAAGCGACCGAAAAGCGATGCTGTCAGTATCAATTCCATGGATATATCCATAGACTCTACCTTGGGCAAGCGAAAAAAGCGGAGAAAGATATCAGAAGTCGCCAGTAATTTCTTCGCCTCGGCAACTAGTAAATCGTTAGATCGAACTATGAATGCATCGGAGGTTTCCTTTGTCGAAGTAGAGACCCCATCCGTTCGTAAAAAGTAAGTTTTACAGCCTAGTGGATGGAGGCAGATTTCCAGCGGTACTTTAAATAAAATGGCTTAAATTTAAAATTTGCTTTTCAGAATAAGAATAAGTAATGAGCATAATGGAAACATAACAATAAGAAGTTGGATGTTAGATGTTGCCGAATTAGATATAGCATCGACCCTAAGTAGAAGAGAAATTAAACGGCAAGAGGCAATCTATGAGCTCTTCTGCGGTGAAAATGTACTCTTGAATGACCTCTGTATACTAAGGGACTTTTATTATCAACCCTTGATACTAACCAACATATTTACTCATGAAGAGCTGGCTACTCTTTTTGGTGATGTATCCAAGTTCATTCAAATTCATGGTAAATTGCGCGATGAGATGGTGGAACTGCGGGATCGTTCAGGATTTACTGAATGTCTTGGACCTACAATCGTTGATTGGGTATATACAGCGCTGTTTTCACTTCTTACAATTATATCGCTTAAATACAAGATACTTATTTTCATTATTTTTATTTTTTCAGCTTACACAGTTGACAGACTTGTATGTTGAACGATGTAGAACACAAATTTGGGCAAGGTGTATTTTAGAATCAAAAAAATTATCGTGCAGACGTTTTCAAGAATTCTTGAAGAAAAAATCAGAATCACTTAGGTCGACAGATCTATGGACGTATTTGGACGTACCGCGTTCAAGAATAGTCAAGTACCCGTTACTCGTAAATGAAATTTTACGACACACCCCTTCGGGACACGTTGATGAAGCTGCTCTAAAAAGAGCGAGTGAATTATTATCTGAATTATTGCAAACCATCGACCAAGCGATGGGTGACGCTGAATGCAAATTAGCTCAAACAAAAATAAATACGCGATTAGAATACGATACGAATAAGTATATCGAAAGTGCCACAGATTTGATAACTGAAGGGCCGTTAAAGGATTCGAGGGGAACGGTAATACAAATTGTTCATAATCAAGCTATAATAAACTTATAATACATCATTTTATTATAAATATATAATAACTTATTTTATTCTTTACAGAAATATCACTGTTTCCTATTCAATACATGCTTCGCTTTAACCAGATCAAATAGGCGTCCGAATAGAAAGTACAATCTTTGCTTCCCAGTTATACCTCACGATCAATTAAATGTACAGATCGTTACTCCAAATAAAAGTGCGGCAAGTTTTAAAATTGGCGAGCACATTTTAATGAGCGATGACGAGCATCATAGAAGACATTGGTTAGACTCCTTCAAGCGTCTCTCCATGCCTAGATTCGAAACCAGGCGAAAACAAAATATTGCCAAATGTGAGAAGGGAAAAGAAAATGAGCCAGAGGTTCCCGACTGCATTAAAACTGGATTCAATAGGAGGTCTAAAAACGTCGCCCGAGATGGCTATTTTACAATCTCGTTAAGAAAGACTTTACTAAGGCATGCCAGGAATAGTATTGACAATATTTAACTTCGTATTATTTATGTTTTAATGTTAATCGAGTCATATTCCCGCAATCAAATCTTTAAATATAAGATCTGATGAATTAGCTCCTGTAGTTTTAAGATATAGGTACAGCTGTAATGAATATCTAACATAGTTCTTTATATATTTTGTACAGCGCTGTACCATCTTGGTAGGCGTTAATATATCAAAGATTCGTATTAAACTTTTATACCTCACTCCCTAGTCTTAACTTTCATTACCAGCGACACAGGTTTCCTTAAAAAAAAAGCACGAGATCGTCAGCCTTGTATGATGACAGTGAAAATAAAAAAGCGGGGCCAAAGCGCATCTTGCGAATAGAAGGGCCGGGGAAAAAGTACAAAAAGTACAAAAGCTACAAGAAACACTAGAAGTAGCGAGGACCGATGAGGGGGGGGCCCTTACGTTTTCGTAGGTTTCATGGAGTTTCCGTCCGGATATCTCTTTTTAAAAGCCTTGATTAATTGCGGATCGATTAAATGTACACCGTCGACCTGGTTGCCCAAAGTGATCCAATTCGGTTGGACATTGTGAGGTCTGCCAAAGAGCTCGATCTTCCTCGTACCCGGGCTCATCCGTTCAATGATTCCGTATATTTCGTCGGGCTTGTGGCTCGTGGCCCGCACCTCCGCGACGATTACGTCGCTGTCGAGGCCTCTGTTGATCCGCGGATTGCCCTTCATGCCGACGAGGCAGTGCTCCTTCCCGTGGTTCAGCCAGTGCCCCGTTCTACCCGTACGTATAATCCTTTGCAGCTGATTGGTCTTCACCCAGATGATCTCGTCGACTCGCTCGTAGCCCCAGAGCTGGAGGCACTCCCGGCCGAGTTCCATCGCCCTGCCCGTCACCCACAAGAACAGCAGGCCCTCGTCTTGGAGGGCCGGGATACCCAGCTGGCGCATCTCGTCGTCCGACATGGTACCGTATGGCAGCTCCATGTGTATGTCCCATGGGGGATCTGCCATTATAACTGCGAATTTCCCAAGTACGGTCATGTCCAAATATCGGAGGTCGCACTGAATCCACTGGGGCGGATAGAGCGTCAGTTCCGTATTGCTCTTGTTACTCAGCGTCGACGGATTATCTGACGCAGTGGCATTCGATGCGTGCTTGTCAATATTACCGTTGTTGGTCGCGTTCTCGTCAACTAGAACGTTATTCTGCTTCTGCTGTTGCTGTTGCTGTTGCTGTTGCTGCTGCTGTTGCTGCTGCTGGTGCTGCTTCTGCTGCTGGTGCTGCTTCTGCTGCTGCTGATGCTGTTGCTGGTGCTGATGCTGATGTTGGTGCTGATGCTGGTGCTGGTGCTGGTGCTGGTACTGCTGTTGCTGCTGCTGATGCTGCTGATGCTGCTGCTGGGTCGTCGATACGTCGACTTCGTAATGTACGTATTTACAGGTGTCCATGTGGAAACAGGTATTTAAGAAACTGCAATCGCCCAACGACTCGTCCGTGTGGCCTTGGATTATCTTTTTGAAGTGGAGCTTCTTGCATTTGTTGGCGAAGCCCTGGTTGAGCTTCCCGCAGTCGACTCTCGTCCCGTGGGGGCAGAATTCCATAACTTGTGCCCCCCCTTGGGAACGAAACCTTTCAGCCAGCGATTTTTCTTTCGAGGTTTGCTTGGACAGTAGATCGAGTATTTGTTCCCCGACTTTCTTGTTTTCTTTTTCACGAATCGTCGGCATTGATATCAGAGACATTATATCCTCTGTATTTTTCGCGTCGATTTTCGCTTGCTTTTCCGCCGATGGATTGTCGCTCAATTCAGATGTTGCCGATTCAGTGCTTTCAGCGTTATCAATAATTTCAGCGACACCCTGACCATGTAGAGGTTCTGAGTCAGCAAGCGAAAGAACCGTGTACCCAAAAATCCCATCTTCCGTTACTTCTTTGATTCTATAAAAACAAATTATTAAGTAATACCTTTTGCTAAATATAAACCAATTTTTTTTCTTTTTTTTTTTTTTTTTTTTTTAGAAATTTCTCTATATTAATATTAAACTCTTTAAAAGGACTTTGTAATAGATGCACGAAGGCTAGTTTGATAGTAAAATTCCTTCTTCCCAACACACTTGCAAGAAATTTTATGTTTTTAACATTTTGCAAGAGGCTCATAATAGAATAAAAATAAAAACTTAAAAAATCTCAATTTATTAATAAATAAAGTATCTACTTACTTTATCACTTCCTGAGCAGCAAATTTTTCTAATATATTATTGATATCAGCATGAGATACATCGGCATTCAGGTTTTTTCTGAGCAGGTCCAACAGCTCAGCTGATGTGATTGGTAAATTGGGAAGTGTTTCATGAAGTATACACAAGACATCGCGTTCGTACTCAACATGATTAGCTGATATCGATGTTGTTGGACCTTATTATATAGAATTATTATATATTACACTTACAGCATGAATCTAATTGAAATTATATATGTATACGTAATACTATTAAAATAATAATGCATACCTGACGATTTAGTGTGCTCACCATTAGGTGTCAGGGATAATGAGGTTCCTGACGTTAAAGTAAATAATTCGTGTCTCTCGCGTTTTCTTTTCTGTAACTTTTCTCTCAAACAGTTTCTCTTGATCTTTATGGCTTGAATTTCTTCAAAGGCATCAGACATATTTTAAACTTTAAACGAAAAGGCAGTTATTTTCCAAAACTTGTTTTGGAATCCACTATGCTGCTAATAATAAACGTAAGAATGCCATCGGACGTACAGTGCGTATTTATTAAAACGATATCAAGCAATGAATCAGAAGCCAAGCTATCAGAAGCATTTATTCTATTCTTCTTACTAGGTGTATGTTCCATTAATCCATGGTACATCGTAGGACTAATAAACGATTTCATGTAGTAAACAATCGAACATTATTAATAAGAGGTTATAAAGCGTCGTATGTTATCGGTCGGTCGTATATTTAAAAATGGCGTATATTCTCAAATACATCGCAGCTCACAGATTGTCACAGTGACTATCTATAGAATTTTTTTTTTTTTTTTCTATACAGTTACAGTAAAAGGTTCGAGTATTTTGTGTGAATAGCGAAATGAACGCAAGAAATATAATTTCTTATGAGAATCAGCAATAATATCCAAATGATGGACTCCTTAAATGTACTACGGTTAGGCTATATTATGTTGCCGGTACTTTTTTACCGCGACAATCGTAAACAATAGACAGTTCGAATGTATAATTATTGAATATGTAGTATGATTAAGAAGTAAATAGCTGGGGATAATCGTTGAATATGGATTCTCTATCGGCGTACGACGAGGACGAATGCGGAGATCAATGTTTGTCAGAAAATCCAGATGATTTAGATTATGATATTGTCTATGATCATGAAACGCCACTTGAGCTTTATCACTATTGTATTTTCCCTACTGTAAAGGACACTCTTGCTTATCTGATTCCGCTTATTGTTTTATCACTTGTCTGTAATGTAGCAGCTAGAATTAGTGAGTAGAAAACTGCCCGTTTTTTTTTCTTTCTCTCTTTATTTTTTGCCTTTTCAATATTGGAATTTACGTAAATATTTTTTATGTACATTTTCAATCGCAGGTCAGTTACCACACAATGTATTTCATAGCATAACAGCTATCACAGGAATTTTAACAGTTTGGCACTATGCACACGAATGCTTTTATTTATTATTAACATTTATTATATTATCTTTTTTATTTTTATACTTACCTGAGCAACATCGCAGAGGAACTAAAGTATTTCTTCCCAGCCTTGCATTCATTTTATATTGGTCAGTATTCACATATTTATATATTTAATCTAACTATGTCTTATATATATATATATATATAAGTTATAACAACTTCACAGAAACTTGTAAATTTTAAAATGAATTTCTATTTGTAGTTATTATTTTTAATCCTATAATATTTACATGAAGGTTTAAATTCATCAAGTTTTTGGACTTATTTTGTTTTTAGTGAATTTTTTATGATGCCAAAAGAGTGGCACAAGATTCGAGGTGTCATTATGATTGCTACAATGAAAGCTAGCAGTGTAGCTGCAGATATAGCAGAAACGAATGTTCCCATAAATTTTTTTGAATATTTTGGTTACATGCTTTGCAGTGTAACTGCACTTTTTGGCCCATGGACATCTTTTGAGAGCTATTTAAATTTATATAAGAAAACTACATGGGTACATAGTAATGCTTAATTTTGTACTATTAATAAAACGTTAAAATTAAATTCGGAAATGATCTTTACAGAAATTTTGGTGGATTTTTATATCAATTGGTTACATGACCATAGCATTTGTCTGCTTATGTATATCAAATTGCTGGACAACCTGGATTTTAAGCAACTCTGCTGGAAAGTATGTGTACAGAACATTTTATTATAATCTAAATTCTCTTATTTTAATAACACCTAAATTTGATAATTTTCTAGGTGGATGTTAGCTTTTAGAGATGCTTTGGGATTCAGAACCTCTCATTATTTTATATGTTTTACAGCATCCTCAATAATGCTGGCTGGGGGATATCCTCTGTCTCAAACATTGATAACTAAACCCTTAGAAATTGAAATGCCTCGCTCGCTGGTTCAAGTTGTAATAAGCTGGAACATTCCAATGCATACCTGGCTTAAAACATGTAAGTTAAGGAAAAATAAGTAATAAAATAAGTGCTATACTTATTTATAGATATTTAATTTATTAATACTATAATCTCTTTGTTCTATATAATCCTGTAGACAATATTGAAATATTTTATTAAATTCATTTTAATAGATGTATTCCGTCCTGGATGTAAGCAGCTTGGAAGATTTGGAGCCATAATAATGACTTATTTAGCCAGTTCGTTGCTTCATGGATTAAATTTTCAACTAGCTGCTGTCTTACTAAGCTTAGGTTTCTATACTTACATTGAATATCAACTAAGGAATCATCTAACCAATGTTTTCAATGCTTGCATAGCATCAAAACACTGCTCTCTATGTAAATGTGAACATTTGAAGAATTCCTTAAATTGCTACTGGGTCTCATTAGTGAATGGCCTCTTCGGTATCTTAGCCATGTTCCATTTGACTTATTTAGGCCTCATGTTTGACACATCAGAGATTCAGGAAACTGGTTACAGTTACAACCACACTATTGACAAATGGTCTCAGCTTGGATTCGCAAGTCATTGGGTTGCTTTTGCTACTTATTGCGCTTATTATTTAATAAGATGACATTTTTGTTAAAAAAAGACAAGTATTTTTTTAAATTATAAAAAACGAGGAGGATTTTTATACACTCATTTAGTATTTTGTAAAAAAAAATTTAAAAAAAAAAAAAAAGAAAAAAAAACGATACAGTATTTATAACTATGACGAATTTTTATATGTATAGTAAACACTATGTAATAAATAGATACAATTAGTGAGCAATTATTTATTTTTGATTAATATATTCTTTTTTAAATTTTATCATACTGTTTTTCGATTATTATAAAAATAATTTATTACAAGATCTTATTGCGCGATTTAAAAAACAGATTAAATTTTTCAAACTTGTACAACTTTATAAAAAAAAAAATATTGCATAATCATCATAATAATGATTCAATGAATTTATTCGAATATTTGATTGAAATCTCCAAGACAAGACTTTATTAGGAGAAAAAAAATTATAATGCGATGTTTAATGGCATAATTGTAATGAATTTGAACGATAATAACTTAAGACTTTCAATAAATAAATACACAGTATTTGTCTTTTTTAATACTTTAATTATTGCAAAGCCGATTTATGCATATATTCACAGTTAATTACAGAAGATATACCAACAGTTCATTATATATGCTTATAAAAGAGCTTACATAAATGTTTTTACGATTTTTTAATTTATGTACAATCTATTTAATATTGTCAGGAAGACTGACACTATTATATTTATTATAAATATAGCACATGAAATAAGTTTTAATACATTACGAGTCTAACAAGTATACATAATAGACCTTGAAAGAAAAATATATATTATATCCATTTCTATGTATACGTTGATTTTAAAGTGTCGCTGAATGTTTATATTTATTTTTATTTTACTAAACTTTTACATATACTTTTTATTATGATATTTCTCTTTAAAATGTTTACAAAACTAAAAGTAGTATTATTACGTTATGTATAAAAACTTTCTCCCACCTTTTTTTCTCACATTCGCGCATCTTCTCTCTCTCTCTCTCTCTCTCTCTATCTGTATATATATATATATCTATAATAGATTGGCGTATGTATGTAGATGCATAATAATGTTGTGACAATTTAATTATAATTCTTAAATCTTTACATTTATTTTATAAATTAAGTAAATGTATAATCGTTAAAAGCAAATGAAATGGATACACACGGCATGATAGAATTTTGCAATACACAGTGCCGTGCAAAGAAAGTGAGTAAGACTAATTGAATTAAAAAAAAAACTATTAACAATATTTTTTATTATTGTTGGTAATTATAATTGGATCTTGTTATATGCGATATCATACATGTATGGCTCGCAATATATTATTTTATTTATCCTGAACGCATTTTTGCAAGTCAGCCCGAATCGACTTTTCTTTGCTTGACAAAGCGCATTACGAATACAAATTTTCAGATCTTCATTCGTTCTCAATTCTCAAAACGTTCACTGGGAAATAAATAACAGTAACACCGAGTTAATTTACATTTTCCCACAGGAATAACAGAGTGAATCATTAAAAGAATATAAAATCTTACTTTTCTTCCATTAACAGAACTAAATTTGATTATATAATTAAACATATTGATATTTCTTTCTTAAAACATGCAATATAAAAAAAAAAACGCAAACGATAAATTTGAAATTACTCGTTCAGCTTTTAAGAGCTTAAAAATTTATCTTACAAGCTTGACATTTAGGCTTAACATTTGTATTTCAGTTAATATTATTCAAAGCTGAGCTGAACTACATAGATCAGATCGAGTGCAATCCTTATAAACAATAATTTACAAACAAAGATGCTCAAAATATAATAAATTAGTATTGAAAAATCTATATTTATAAATATACACGCGTTGGACATTAAACTAAACGATTGATCGTAATTTTGGAGATTTAAATGCCTACTTTCGTTTTAAAGAACCACGCTCACATACAGATATTTTCATCTCCAGTTTGGGTGTTTTTGAAAACGTTTCCTCAACAATTATATCGGTAAACACAACGATATTCAACAAGGGGTAGTGTAAGTGTAAATAAAAAATATATTTCATGGTTTAAATTTAAATAATTTTAAATTTAGATATTGTAAAAATGACAATATCTCGATTGCCAGAATTTCATATTTACCTTAATTATAATTACATTTATAGTAAATAAATAAATATATGTATGTATGTATGTATATATATATGGGTATAATGATTTTATATTAATTTATCTTATTTGAAATGAATCCTTTGTAAAATAAAAGAACTGCTTGATAAATAATAATTTTAAGATTAGTAATTAATTTCGTTAATTTGTACAATTACGGATCGGTTTAAGGAAAAACAATGACAATTTATTACACAATTGAAAGAAAAATACAATTACCATTGGGAAGAAGACTTCAACGCAACTTATAAAACTGTACAAAAACGTGCAAATTTGCAATAAAAATATATTTTTACTTTAAACTTCAAATTAATTATGCACAATTATGTATATTCCCCTTTCGTTTTGACGAATTGATGTAAGGTTTCTTTTAATTACCAATGCCATATATATATATATATATATATATCATTAAACCAGCAAATCTTAATCGCTTGCTTAAAACGCGCAATTGCCTGCTTAAAATTTTAAACATTAACAGAGTAAAGAATAAAATTATCCCCGTAAAGTATTTACGGACGTGATCGATTTGCCAATTAAGTTTAATTAAAAGTATCCCGTTGAAGTAAACGAATTATAAAAAGATTTTTAATCTCGAAGTTTTATTT
Source organism: Ceratosolen fusciceps (assembly GCA_018883505.1). Lineage (NCBI taxonomy): Eukaryota > Metazoa > Arthropoda > Insecta > Hymenoptera > Agaonidae > Ceratosolen > Ceratosolen fusciceps. The sequence goes on from RCIC01000008.1 coordinate 8,053,836, forward strand.
TAGCGAGGAATATCGGGGTCAATTAAAAGTCATTGAAATACATTAACGTAGAGCTGTTACCTTGATATTAATGACTATTAGATCATCGATCAATAATGGTTTCGAATGTATCCGAGCTTGAAATGATTTGCATAATACTTTAAAGCCGATTAGGGTAGATCGGATGACAAATGCGATCCATGACACGGCTCGCGTCTGCCAAGCTTTCCCGAAACAATAAAACGTAATAATACATCGGAAATACAAGTTATCGTTGAAAAATTTTTTTGAAACGAACGTTTTCATAAACATCAATAGTTACCGCACGTATTCAATAAGCCGGCATGGACGTTGGCGATGCACCGAAATCGAATACGAAATTAAGAGAAAACCAAGTACGTATTTGTAATTGAATAGGAATAATTCGACTTGCGGCTCGATCCGCGCCAATAATATCACCGTCGCCACTTGGTTTCACTCGCCAATCTTTAGCATTATTATCCATTAGAGGTAAAAACTGAGCGATCGAGGCTTCAGTAGAGCGAAATAAGAGCGTCGCGGCCGAAATTTACGTGCGCATGTTAATGGGAGAGAGCCGATAGAGGTGCGAACCGGCCGAAAGACGAACACGGCCATGTAAAAAAAAAAAAGCTTCAGCGGGCGCTAGAGCTTATGCACGCACGCACGCACGCACGCACGCACACATTCGAATGATTCGCAATGGGAATGGATGTTGGCTCGGGCCGAAGGTCAGCAGAGTCGAAAGTCGCATCCTACGTTGGAAGACATAAATAAGGACGCCCGGCCGATTGACTTCCGTGGGTACGAGGCGCCTCCGACATCGCCGCGCTAATATTAATTACATACGTGCATCGAAGAAAATTGTTGTCCTTTACGTATCGGCATTGCGCCTTAAAAATGTCCTTTTCAATGCGCGCATCTAATTCATAGTTAAAATTCAAGGTGAATACGTATTAGCGAATGCAAACGCGTGACAATTTTTTCTTTTTTTCCTTAGCGTATAATTCTACTATTTAAATTTTAAATTTAATACTGTTCGAAAGACAAATACTAAATTACATTGCAGTATCATTGTGCAGTTTATATAGCAACATTACGTAACAGTTTGTAACCTTTATTTACGTGAAATAATAAATTTAAGCAATATAATTGAATTTCGTACCAATAAAAATACTAATACCACATAATCGTGCATAACTCTTTATTGGGCACAAGGAGCAATTTAATAATAATAATAATAATAATAATAATAATGATGATGATGATAATAATAAAAAAGAAGAAGATAAATAAATAAATATATTTTCTGTTTATACGGTTTTAGATTTTTAACTTAATAATCACTGTGCCACTGAAACAATGCCTGTTTAATTTAATCCTTGGTTTCTTTGAAATACTTTTAAATCACTGGACAATCTGTACAACATACAAGTGTTATGACGCGCCTCTCTTAATATAAATAACGCCTACTATCAGCATTATTAGTACCGTTATTCGTTATTATTCCTGCTATTAATAATAATAATTAATAATATTAATATTTTCACTATTCGTTTACACGTCTACATATGGTAGAGGAATAATGGAGTAATTTTTTAAGGTCATCTAAATATTTGCTTTGAAGGCACGAATTTCGAAATATATTTATTAACTAAAATTGGAAGCTATAATATTGGAACTATATTAATATTCCATTGAACCTTTAGTAAAATAATCTTACAAAGAAACAATTTTTATCGGATAAGAAGTAAAAAACGGCAACTTTAACTTCTCGAAAAATATACAACAATTGATTAAATAATGGCTTCAAACATGTAAAGAAGTTCATTATAAAATCTCCGAAATTAAAGCTACGATTCGAGAATAAAAATTGGATTATACTGAATGATGTATTTATCAGTTTTAAAAATCTAATAATATAACTTATAATAGAACTTTGTAAGAGATAATAGCAATGCCAATACTAATAATATTTAATATAAATTTTATGAATTGCTGAAAATTTAACATAATTATGTATACGTATATGTATATGTATATGTATATGTATATGTATATTATTATGTATATACACACATAAATATATATATTTATTTTAAATAAAATATTCTCTACGCTTTGTTAATGGTAATAAAATTTCTATTATAATTAAAACTTATGCAGATTTCAATTTATATTAATACTTAGATCTAAAAATTAATTTGAAACGTACGTTGTATTTATAAAAAAAAAAAAAAAGAATACATAATAGCGTAAATACAGTCCGTACATCGTATATACAGGTATAAAATTCCTTTAAAATTCTATACTATTTCTATAGTATTTCTTAGTACACTATATTAGATTATACATGCATAACAGTATTTAAATGTTTAACAATTATTTATAGATAATAAAACCGTTTTTAATGTTCGCTATAGTCTAGCCACGATTCGTTAAAAATCTGATACCAAAAAAAAAAAAAAAAAAAAAAAGAAGAAGAAAATTAAAAACAATGAATCGCTATTAAATAGTTAAAAAGATCTTGGTGCTTTCGAAGCCAAGACTACTGATTGATCCTTGAGCTTCGGCGTAAAATTCACAAATGTCAAGTCACAAAGAACTGATTCTAAACTAAGTCTATTGTATTGACAATGGGGCGAGAACCAGATCGAAGCTCGTCCGAACGTATAAAATTCGATACTTCAAAGCAAAGTTATTTAGCTTTAAGTCTTAAGACAATAAAGAAGGATTCTCGCTTTTAAATGTCTTAAGCCGTTCAGAAACGAGGTACTTTAAATACAAATACACGCGGGAGCGAATCAATCAGATCTGTATACAAAATTTAACGCGACGGTGAAGAGGAGAGGGGACAGAAGGTTAGGGGCGAACAAGAAAATGCTCGGTGTCATAAAAATTTCACAAAGTTCCGGTGAAATGCGCAGGAATTTCAGGATTCAAGCACCAAATGTCCAATAAAATCTTTATGACGAACGGGGGTGATATTTGGTAGCATCTTCCCCTCCCAGCGTCCCTCTTACTCACTCTTTCGCGGCTCGCGAACACACGGAGATGGTTCACAAAAAATAAAAAAATAAAATAAAACAAAAACAAAAAAAAAAAAAAAAGAGTAACGAACGAAGAAGGGGTGAGTAAGAGGGACGCTGGGGGACGAAGCAATGGAGGAGAGAAGGATACGGAGGCTCGAAGGGTCGGTATCCGCGGTAGCTGGCGGTGCGTGCGTTAATCGCATTAGTGTCCTTGAACAAGTGCATAATGAATGAGAACGGCATCGGGATAACGCCGGGACGCCATGATGCCGTGATGACGGGATGCCGGGCTGCGGACCGCTTAATCGCCGCCTTGGCCGTCTTGGCCGCCGCCGCAGTCGCCGCAGTCGCCGTCGCCGGGTGATGGTCGGTGCGTGGGTGCGTTTTACTACTTGATGATGGGGTTCACGCGGTGAGACTTGCGCCGCTGATGAGAGACGCGGGGCACCGACACGGAGGTGCTCTTCTGGCTGTCCCCCGCGGCGCCACTGAGAATATCGGTTAGTCATCTGATAATTGCTTTTTTGTAACTTTTTGGCGTGCGCGCACTGCAAAAGTTAGAGAAAAGAACGAACAAACGGCCCGTATTTCCTTTTGTCTCTCTCTCTCACTCGCTCACTCACTCGCTCACTTGCTCACTCACTCACTCGCTCACTCACTCTCTCGCTGCCACCCCCACCCTCTATCTACTCCTTATAAGCCAGGCTCAATTATTTACACTCCCGCGATATAATTATTGCTACCTCACCGTCGAGATGCCGAAATTTTACTCCCCTCCTCCGTTAATTCTCGCACGCCATTGAAGGGACGACACGTTAATCCGCTCATGCACACGATTATCCCGAAAAGCCCGTCGCAAACTGCATTTAAAGCACATTATCATTTAATTTAATCGTCTTTCTCCCACTCGATACTCGCGCTCATTGCCGATAATTCTCATTATCTCATTATTATTAATCTTATTATCATTGTTATTATTTTTTATTATTATTGTAACTACTACTACTACTACTACTACTACTACTACTACTACTACTACTACTACTACTACTGCTACTGCTACTGCTATTACTACTACTACTACTACTGCTACTATTACTGCTACTACTACTGTTACTACTACCACTGCTACTGTTTGTGCTACTACTACCACTGCTACTACCACTACCATGGTTGTTACCTTTATTCCTATTATTATTATTATTTTCGTATACTGTACGTCTGGAATCAGACTTGCAAGCTCGAGCTTTCGTAAGCTTCCCTTTGCATAATTTTTCCAGTTTATATCTTGCCATGATCGTAATAGATACCTCTGCTTTCTTTTTTTTATTTAAGTGATACATTCGCGCATTTCAGGTGAAATATCATGCATTTTCCTTGGCTTATTGTCAATCGACACCGAACGAAAACGGAAGCAAGAAAATGAAAACAAACACATTGACCCATAAAATAAAGACTGAAATATAATGAATTCAAATGAATCAAATAACGATTTAATAGGCTCAAATAAGCATTATTTATATTATATTTTATTATATTATTCTACTGTTATTCTTATAAAAATTTCAATACATTGTCTAATACTGATATCGCTTTTACAAACTAATTAAAATTAAATAAATCCAGTGGTTTTAATAAAAAAAAAAAAACTATAATTAATGTACTGAATTAAGCATGAAAAAATATTATTACTTTGAACCGAAGCAATTTCACTTTGTTGTTTTATGCGAAATTTTAATTTCATAAAATGAACAACACAACGTTGTTATTAACAATGAAAATCATTAAGTATATTATTCATTAATTATTTATATATTTTACATTAACGTGTACTTTACTTTATGCGACGAAAATATATTATATTAACAATCTATATATATATATATAAATATGTGTGTATAATTTAATTATTTATCTAGGAAAGATTCTTGATTAAGTAATAGTAATTATAACTTATTTTTATATAAATGTAATTACAACCGTATGGAATGTTTAGGCAATAAAAATCTATTGTATAATAAATATTTCATTTAAAATTTTCTGTAACTAGCCGATATTTATTTATAAAACTATCTTTGTCTTAAATTACTAAATAACATTCACATACATATTTAATAATACTATTAGCTTTAATAATTATTATAAACAATCGTTATTAGATGATTTGTAACAGAATTCATTATTGCTGATATAAAAATAAATCTCTATGTAAAGAAGCTATTGCATTTAAGTTTGAAACAGTTGCGATTCAAGTATGCAAAATAAAACTTGATTTCATGCATAAGCTACCATCAACAGATTTTAAATCACGATATACCGTTTAATAAGGTAAACGAGAACAATAGTCAATTTTTCTTATATAAACTCGATGAACTATTCTCAATGGTCGCGCACACTTAAGGGATTACACTTTTATAAAATAAATAAAAAAATTAAAAAGATTTTTTTACATAAGTTTCGAATTCTCTCTCTCTCTCTCTCTCTCTATCTATCTATCTGTAATATATATATGCAGATGCACACATCACACACACACGTGTAATATGATTTGGTAATGGGAAAACCGAATTCTCAATTTGTAGATTTAATGAATGAAGAATAAAAAGCGGACGTAGTGATGGGTGAGATACGTGGAGAGTTACGAAATCTGTAGTAGCGAGAACGCATGGGGTGGGCAATGTCAAGGAAATACTCGACATAAAAGAGAGGAAGACGAGAAGACGAGAATCCGCTCGTTTTTATCGGACCTTGACTGATGGCAATAACTGGATTACATTTAACGGAGGGCGACAAGAACAATTCTTAAAACGTATTCTATGCGTTGAACTTCTCTTTCTCTCTTTCTAGCGCACGCGCACGCCTGCAGTAAAACATTATTTATATTTTTGAATGGGCTAAAAATTATTATTGTATTACGTATGCATCAAGTCTTATGCTCGTCTTAAGCAACCCATTAATATCTTATGCCTTAGAAAAAAAAAAAAAAAAAAAAAAAGCAAAACAAAAGCGAATCATTGAACACGTATAGTGTGCAGCATCTTTGTAATAATAGTGTAACCCCTTAACAATAAAAGCAATGGTATTTGGTAATGATAACTTCGCCTTAATAACCTTTCAATGAATAGTGTAGGTCTGTGCATGAGTATTACTACTTTAATTTTATTTACGATATAGTATTTTTTTCCATTACCATCTGTATGAATGTATCTTATTTTTTTTTTTTTTTTTTTTTAACGACCACTTCCGCAAATATTGTGTAGTATGTTAAATTTTTGAGCAGCCTCGTATAAGAGTCAATGAACGGCACAAGTGTCAAATGCAATGTTATAAAAATAAAACTGAAAAGATAATGTGTTATGGAATAATAATATGTATTGCGACTATAGTCGATTATAAAATGAATAATAAAAAGGAATAAAACAAATAAAAAATGTTTTTAATTAAAATATATGTGTAATTAATAGTACTTAATAGTACTTAATAACAGTAATTAATATAATATTATGCGTGTAATCTTGATATATGAAGTGAACGATACAAGATAAATATCAATAACAATAAGTACTCGACATTATATAAGATTTTGATTATAATAAAATATAATAAAATACAAGCTTTGTAAATATATACTTTTGTACAGTAAACACTTAGCGACAGTGTAGAAAAGCAATAAAAAAGAAATCTTAAATATAATGCCCTGATAGTGTATAATTCTGTGATCAGTTAATCTTATAAGGCAAAAATATTGATTATCGTTCCGTTCTATATTATTTTCAATATTATATAATACAGTATGTATATACACGTGTACATGCGTGTAAATATATAAATGTGCGTGCACATACGTACGTACACATGTACATACATGCATACGTATAGATGTACGTTATATATGCGCAGGCGACTATTTATCTATTTATTATTTAATATTGTATAAGAAGGCTGGAGGAAATACTAAAAAGGCCTTTTGATACTCGATTGAAATCAAGGCTACAGAATATTTGTCGTTCCTGTAGTTCCACTCGCGAACCATAAAATACGTATAAATTACCAAGTGTATTTAGTCAAACTTCCGTTGAAGTTTACATAATGAAAAAAATATAAGCGAATATAAGCGAATATAGGCGAATATAGGCGAAGTAACTTTACAAATCCACAAGGAGGCTCGGATGCAAATTATATAATAATAATAATAATAATAATATTAATAGTAAAAAAATGAAAAAAAAAAAAAAAAAAAATTAAACGTATGCCTGTACATTCAGAGGATTAATTAAAAATAAAATATGCTCGACATAACGTGCCCTACTTAATGCGCATTACAATCACTGGGAACATCAAGGCAGGTTGAGCTGCATCAATCGTGGTATACAAAACACTCAACCTCAATAAGTAAGCGAGAGTCGGTCAACTCGCCAGCGAGGGATCGGATTATTATAACGGCAATAATGACAGTAATGACAATGGCGATGTTGGTGACGATAACAATTAATCATTAATCACCATTGGGACAGTAGCAATAAAAATACTAATGATAGCAGTACTGGTAGTAGTAGTAGTAGTAGTAGTAGTAGTAGTAGCAGTAGTAGTGGTAGCAGTAGTAGTAGTAGTAGTGGTTGTAGTAGTAGTGGTTGTAAAAGGTAGTAGTAAGAGTAGTAGTAGTAGTGATGGCGATGGTAGCGCGGGAGGGGGGGGTGAGGATAAAAGTAGCAGGGGTCGTGTCAATAATACTAATAATGCGATAAGAAAGAGAATGAGGGGGTGAGGGGGGGGGTGAGGACGTGGATGGCGTGGATGATGCGCACAGAGGCTTCGGGAACAGAGGGCGAAGATGGATGTTGGCTATGCGCAGCGTTTAGGCGGACGTTCAAGGGCACTGGCTCGTCTATCAACGTATAACCGATCAAGTCCAGGACATATCGCTCTCAACTTACATCCTGATGTTGTGGCTCCGGGTGAGTCGGTCGGCCGAGCGCAGTATGAGGCTCGGTCTCGAGCGCAGCTTCGAGCCCGTCGAGGATGTGGCCTGCCCCGCGCCCCCACCCGACCTCAAGCTACTGCTTCTCGTGGCCTTGGGGGCCGCGGGCACGGGAGTCGTCCCGTCGACCACGGCGCCACCGCCGCGGCCGCCGCTCTCCGGCTCGGCCTCATCCTCCCGCCCGACGAACTTGCCCGAGGGCTTCAGGTTCTGCAGCTTGCTCAGCTCCGAGTACGATGCGTTGTTCCTATAAAGATTCGTACTCGTTTAACAATGGCCCTCCCCTTCGCCAACGCTATCTTACATCATTAAGCTAGCCATCCTTTAACACTCGCGCTCGCGCACGCGCACACGCTGCCGCCTCCCGCTGTAACATAACGCCTGTAACGATATTTTTTGCGCTTAAATCTCGCAGGCCTCGCGCCTCGGGCACCTTACGCATACAAAAATAATAATAAATAAATACACAATAATACTAATACTAGTAATACTAATAATAATACTAATATTAATACTAATAATAATAATAATACATGCAGCTGGCCGCATGAAAAACGCCGCAGTTATAAAAGGTTCGCAAAGGAAAAGAAAAAATTATACATAAATCTCGTAGGTCCAGGTGGCGAACAAAAAATTTCCTCTCTTACAAGCATTATCGATAGGTAGATCAGAATATTCTTAGATCTGAAATCGGCCGTACAAATTCTATTTCTTACACGGGCAGCTCGCACACACGGCGGAGCACGCTTCCCGAAGCCTAATCATTACCACTACGCATTCATAATAATTAGCCTCGTTAGTTAATCTACTTTATTAAATGCTTAGGCATTTAAGTCGAGAGCCTGCGGCCTGAAGAAATACCTCTATCCGCAATTACTAGCGCAATTAAATTTTATCGCCGATCTTAAAGCCGAGCTTAAAAATAAGTTAAAAATAAAAGAGTGTCCTTGTAGTGAAATAATCAGGCGCAAGCAAATTTATTGTACGTGCAGGGAGGAAGTGTAAGCGGGAATTAGGTTGTCGTGGTAATGCGAGCTTTTGCATTAGGCGTCGTAATCAATAATGCATTCGAGCGATATGCGATCTAAAGCAGAGTTTGATGAAATTAAAACTCCGGACCGTGATCCCTTAATCTTAATGAGGCAGTGGCTGGCAGTAGTGGTAGGCAGCCAGCCAATCGTCATTTGACAAATCGCACAAGTTCTGATAAAAAGTCCGCGCTCACGTAAAGGAACATATATAACGGGATCCCCTATACATTTCTCCGACAGGCGTTCAATTAAAATTCTTAAGAATCCAGTTTGTTATTTAACTTTTAAAAATACGTATTGACTGTAGGCTCGCGTAACGGGACGCAACTGAACATTCAACACCAACTGAATATATTATCTTGATGGCTGTTATTTATAAAAATGAACTACTCGGCGATGGTTTTCGCCAACCGCATCTTTGTTCTCGATCATGACCGGAAGTCCGTCTGAAAACGAACGCCCACGAGGTGTGCCTCGTTCCGCGTTAATTATAGTGACGTCAGCCGCGATTAAGCCAGCAAGGCAAGGAAGCCGATGACCGCTTACCGTCGTCGGCCAACTCCAACAGGAACAAGTAGCTAAGCCCGCTTGAATCTCCGCCCCGGAAAGCCCCCCCCCCCCGCCATCCACCACCGCGTCAATTAAAAGCACTGGAATGCGTGTATTAGATCTTTAGGGGCGAATGGCATGGATGATAACCAGTGCATTTACGACTAATTGGTACAATTAATTGCTAAGTATTGTCTTGTCTGAAGAAGAAGAAGAAGAAGAAGAAGAAGAAGAAGAAGAAGAAGAAGAAGAAGAAGAAGAAGAAGAAGAAGAAGAAGAAGAAGAAGAAGAAGGAGAAGAAGAGAAGAAGAAGAAGAAGAAGAAGAAGAAGAAGAAGAAGAAGAAGAAGAAGAAGAAGAATGACAACAGGAGCTTGTCCTTCGATCGACCTACACTTCAAGTGTATTGTAGCTTGTCAATAAGTTCAGCCAATAGTATTACATCAGTTCAGCATCAAGGAGTTACTTGTATGTGCTTGAATAAGCCTTAATTCAATTTATCTATTCTTCGACTAATAGAGCTTATCGATATGTGCCGTATTACGGCGAAATAAAGAACTTGCGAGTCTCTAAGAGTTAAGACATAAATTATGTTTTTGTAATTACACCAATTAATTATCTTCTTCGGCTTAATTCAAGAAATACGACCCCACTAATTCTAATTATTAAGCAATGCGTTACAATTACATTTTATGCAATTAACGTGCTGCGCTGATTTTTTTTTTTTTATTTATTTTCTCTTTTTTTTTTAATTTTAATAAATCGCGTATAAACCGCTTTGAGCCGCTGATTATGCAATTCATAATAATTAATTACCACGTCCAGTGTAGAGGCAAGACGTTTGTTAATTACAGTATTTTAATATCAGATTTACGTTTATTACGCGATGCTCCGAAATATTATATAAAGCTAACGTCAATTAATTTATGAAACGTGATAAGCACGCATGATTGTTGCAAAAAAGTTGTATGTAGTTGTCATTACTTCTACTCGCGAATTGAAATTCTCTCTTACAAAGGAACCGTTATTGAATTGTGTAATAATTACAAAAAATTTTTGCACATTCTGTAAGGATGAATTATTGTCTCGTAAAGGCTAAGCTATCGTAGTTTTATATTTTTTGTAATACGTTAAGGCTTTGCTTTGATAACGAATTCGTAAAATCTTTATATAAGCTAAAGTATTTGAGAAATAAAGTAAGCGACAGTAGCAGCAGCAGCAGCAGCAGCAACAACAACAACAACAACAATAACAACAACAACAGCAGCAGCAACATCAATAAGAATAAAAATGAATAAGAATAAAAAGGTTGAGGCTCGGGAAAGCGTACGATCTGATAATGTTCTTTAAAATAAAGTCTATGCTATAGATAATAAAGCGACGATATAAATAAAATCTCGCTCGATGAGCATTGATAACATTTAGGGAGAACTATAAAAACAGTAGGAAAAATGCAACGAGGCGAAGAGATCAATAGACAAGCTAATAGAGAAGAACGATGCAGGAATGTAGCAAGCGGCATGTAAAGTAGAAAAGGCACGGCAAGGCACGGCAAGGCACGGCTAGGCACGGCTGTCTAGAGTAAATGTGTAAAGAAGACACTTACTGTCTGAGAGACCAATGTCGGACTAAGTTATTAGTCCCGGAGACTGGGGATTGCTTATTGCGAACCGAGCGACTGCTTCCCGGTAGGGTCGTGCAGGTGCTGCCCCTTAATACAATCGACGGCTTCGACGTGGTGGATGTTATTGGATTCAGTGACGTTTTCGCGGTTTCGCTGTTCATTACCGTGGTTGTCGTGCTTGTATTATTGTTGTTATGGATGTTGCGGGTCGAAGCTGGTTTGGGAATATTGCGCCTATAGGGCGTTTGCTCGTTCCCATTTCTACAAAAGGCCAGAAGGGACAAAAGAATGGGGGGGGGGAGAGTTGAAACGTGTCCGATTCCTTAATAATTACAACAGCTTGAGTTAGGTTAATAAAGTAGGCAACTCTAGCAGAACCATATTTACTGTAGCACTAGTTGTTATATTGCAAGCGAGACCGTGGCATGAAAATTCAAAGGATATATATATATATATATATACTCGCAACGATAGCCGTTTCTTTGCATAGAGAAAAAAAGAAAAAAATAGGGGGGAAATTAGCGGCTTAATAATTAGATTGAAATTAGTACGAGGAACGTTTTAATAATAATAATAGTCACAGAGCAAGTTCGTACCGATGATCCCTACTTATATTAATTATGCGCCTGATCGATTGCGTTTTTCAACTGATTACTTTAATATTAGTAATAAAGTAGTGGCCTTTATTAATGAAATACAGCTATCGGAAATAAGTCATAGCTATCAATACTGCTGTAAAAATGAAGGTAATATTTAACAGCTTAATAGCAAACCTTTTGAAGACTGCCGTTGACGCCGATCGAGTTACGATTCGCTTAGTACCGTCTTTTTCCTTGATTGCAATTATGGAATTGAGACCTTTCTGGCCTCTGCTTTGTAGTAAAGGTCCCAAATACGGACTTGAAAAATCACATTTTATTATATTGTATAATAGAAAAATATTTAATTAACGTCGAAACCCATTTAAGAAACGTCACAATTTACTTTTTTTTTTTTTATTTAATTTTTACTACAAAATTATACAACACAGACTCATGCATACATACATACATACATACATACATATATACGTATATATATATATATATATATATTCTTTTGAAAATTAATTCCAACATTACAAATACTTCAATAATTATTATGATTTATAAGTGATTTTATAAATCTTATTACTACGTCTCCATCCAATAATTGTACATGCATTTATATTACGGATTCCACATTATCCTGAATATAAGAATTAAATATTACTTCAAGCATAAATTATATAATCTTTAAAAACTTGTCCGCAAAATCTCCTCTTACATTATTCTGTACAAACTCTTTTTACCTCAATTATCAATTAGTAACATATAATAAAATGAATCACAAATTTCATTATTCTTCAAATAATATTTACAAGTATATTACAATCTTAAGAGATTTAATTTAAAGAACTATAACGATTAGAATATTATTCGATGCAACATATCCCTGAATTATAAAATCACTTTCCTCTTATTTAGAGATTATAAGTGTGTTACTTACTGCACTACAGATAACGAGGTTGTTGAATTTTCACCAATATTCGAATTTGGGGATAAACTCCTTCTCGTTTTAATTTGATTTAACTTGTCACCTTGAGTTAAAACTGACAATTTCACTGATGCTTTTGGAGCTTCCGGGATATTATCTTCCAGCTTGATTCCATCAACTCTATGCATTATACCCGACACGTTATCTTGTAAAAAGCGCGTATTCCTTGGTCCGACAGGGGGCGAATCAACTGTATTCGCTACTTTTGAATAGATCCCAAATTGGTGAACCGGATTTCCGTTCTCAGAGCGCAGAGGTTCTTTTATTAGTGAGTGTAAATATTCCTCTTTACTAAAAATGAAAAAAAAAAAAAAATAAAAAAATAAAAAAACGTAAAGGAATGAGCTTTTTCGAGATTTTATCATCGTAAACAGAGTCAAACAATTGATTTCCTTCTTATAAATTAAGTTTGTAACTTATTATTATTATTATTGTTGTTGTTGTTGTTGTTGTTGTTGATGTCATTGTTATTATTATACAGTACGAGAAACTTTTGTAGCAAGCAAAAGGCTTCTGGGGCGGTAATTAATTTCCAGAGATATAGCGAGACTCGGCGGGAGGGGCGGGGGAGGAGATCACTAGAGTGGCAGGGAGTGGCTGGAGACAAAACCCAAGGAGAAGATTGGCTGTAGAGCAAGGGATTGTGGTTCAACATACGTACGAATGGGCATAATGAGGTAAGGGATAAACTATAAAGAGAACTTTTTCCCTATGAAATATGAAATATGAAATAAAATTCTTAATTGCCTTATTAGTTTCATTGGTGAATTTCTTATTTCTGGCAAATCATCTCCTCAAGCTAATCCCTTCGTTTAACGTTAGATTTTCAGAAGAAGACTGATACTTTAATTGACTCACGATCGAATAGATCAAAATTAATTGATTTTTAATTGCAGCTAATCCGACGATAAGGAGATTTGTCAGAATTGTTAACGCAAGATTTCAATTTTATTATAAACTTTGCCTATTGTTATTAAAAATTGTTGTACGTATAAATAAATTAAAATATGCGTAAATTATTTATAATTTTCGTAACTGTCAATGTAAGCTCTATCGAGAGCTCGCAATGTCCTTACAGAATAATGTAAGGAATAAATAAATAATGATTGTGCGCGAAGGGGGTCGAGCAATTAGCTGGAAGGCCCTGCTAAGCATATTGAATAATTGAAAGCATAAATATTGAAGGATATTAATATAGAATACGAGACGATTGCCGGCGTGGAGCCAAAGTTGGACCGCCTCGCTCGTAACAGCGTTTCGCTGCCGACTGAAAAGAGCGCGTGCTTGAGCCGCCGTGACGCTCGGCCGGACTCGGGCTCCACCTCCCTACCCCCCCCTCCCTCGGATCAAGTCGAGCTTTGACCGCGTCTCTTCTTGCTCCTGCAGCATAAGCCACCGAACAGCTAAGAGCAATGAACACATTCCGTCTGCTGCCTTACTGACTCACCACAAGCCGCACAACCAGCACCTTATAATTATTTATGGCTTTTCATTAATTCCCGCGTCTTCTTTTGTTTTATTTTGTTTCGTTTTGTTTTTTCCACCTCTAATAATCCACCCCTTTCCGTTACTATCATTGTCATTGTCATTGTTGTTGTCGTTGTTGTTGTTGTTATTTGTTGAAACTCCGAGGGTGGGTAAACGATAAGGTGAGTTTGGTTGTTGTTTCCGGATATAGTTGGAGCGAAACTTTTGCCGGCATCACGAGCAGACGCATTGGGCCAAGTTTCAAGCTCGCTTGAAGGGTGCGTCGAATGCACAAGCAGCTCACGTTATTGGAGTGCTGAAGCTGGCGAGCAGTACGAGTCGGAGGAAACTGCTTCTTCTCGTAAGAACTCTCGGCCGGAGTGAAGAAGAGCCATATGTCGCTTATGCGCATATGGCTCATAAGGTTATTCGGGAGATGCGAGCAAAAAATATCTTCATATTCGGAATAAACTGAATTAATTATACGGTCGGGTCTGCTGGCTCGGCGCCCGGCTCATAAGAAAGCGTCAAGTAAGCTGAAACAGCCGCAGCTGCCAAACTAGTTACTTGTCAGGCGTACGTGGGCTCAGATATGTAACGTTCTGCTTTACTGGCAATGCAACAAACAAAGTCTGTAGAAAGAATACGCGAACTACTAATGTAAATTAAATCATTACGAGGAAAATGATAAAAATCCGATTTCACAATCTTCGAGATATTGTACTGATGATAACGAAGGATTTTATCAATCTACACGATCACTAAAACGAAATTCCGAAGATGAATACGTTGCGGCCCGTCAATGAATCGAATCGCATCTATGATGCATTTGCTAAGCTCCGTCCCATTACCCGCAGCTGACCGGGACATATGATTTGCCGAGAGGCTTAGGTAATTATTACCGAGGCATTCGAGTCAAGCTATAATAGAGAATACAAAATTAAAGATAATCGGAATAAACAGAACTTGGAATTAACCAAAATTTATCATTATCATTATTATTATTATTATTATTAGTTAATTAATTAATTAATTTTGAATCCGTTAAATTGGACGCTCAGTGGCACGAAAGATTCGTAAAATTTATGTAAGAGAAGCACGCACGATGCACATGCGATAGCGGTTTATAAAAAAAAGTCTCACGAGATTCAAATGAGCCCTTCTACAATTCTGTATACGATTCTCTGCATTCCTACGAACGTAACGATGCATGCCTCTTGTATTTTGGACAGTATTTATGTCAATATTACACTTCGTATGTTGACAGTGTGTTGAGCGACGTCATATGTGCCACCGTGAGAGATTTAGCAACGAAGAGAACTAGCACCAGGACAAAACCACAAGAGAACCACGTGGCCAATAGGTCGTTAGCGAATATTCAACGCAAATTACTGAGATTTAATATACTGACTACGTGAAGGCGGCTTATGAGTAATGCGGACACGTGATGAGCGTACTCGGAAAAGAAAAGTTGTTATACATTGCGTGGTATTTGACTCGACGGTGCTGCGATTAATGCCTCAAGAAAGATACAGGACGGTCCTTCTGCGTTACGAGACTTACCGCTAATATAACAAAATCGTTTCGCTACATACGAGCACAGTGATTGTAATTTCCAACGAAACGATCATTTCCTCGAGCCGAATTACGCGCGCTTCTTATCTAGCAATACGCGTGACAGGTTTTGTTGCGTGTTTGGAATTTAATACATACGCAGAGGAAAATTTCTCTGACGCTGGCAAGTTGGGAGTAGCTATCGATACAAAAAAAAAAAAAAAAAAAGTGGTTATAGAACTACGGCGCCCAGCTGGGCTCGAACTGGATAAATGGCCAGCCAATCAGATAGTAATCAGTATCCGAAAGGGAGCCAGCTGACGTTCATAAAGCTCTGAAGGGCTATCGAATAACACGTGACGGTTCGATCCACTCCACTGGTTTGCGTCACTGATCGTAATCGCCAAAATCATGAAGTAGCGTGTATGCATTTGTAAGAGTGACTGGTACTCAATGCTGACACCTGAGTTATGCTGGTCGGCGTATTGTTAGCCCCCGATGATGGCCTTGCCCAAATTAAGTACAGATAGATGGCTTGGATAAAGACGAGGTCACGATCTTTAACTTCACGGATTTTGTGACGCATATAAGCACGCTTGGTGGCTTTGTTTTGGTTTCGCTGACAAAGAATCGGAAGACGTCTCTCCATAATCGAGTGTTAGTTAATCATCCAGATAGAGTTGGCTGCGCGACCACACCTACCAACAAAGAACAATCCCGCAGATCTAGCCACGCGTGGAGCCGAACCCAAAGATCGCAAATCGAATCAAGTGTGATGACAGAAACCCGAGTGGCTACCGGAAGGGAAAAACAAATACTCCAGGGTATTAAGTTAGTCTGGGTTATAGTGTGCGTCGTTAGTCTGCGTCGCTTGTATCGGAAATAGCCGAAAGAATGGATTAAATTAATTTCTTAAGTATGGGGGGGGGGAGTATTAGCAGCATCGAAAAGGGTTTCGGTACGGGTGGTGCAGAACCATACATTTGTCAATGAGTTAATATTATTCAGGAGAGGAAGGAGCTTGCCAAAGGGAAAATTTGAATCCGTTTTAGATGAGATTCACACTCATTCGCTATTAGTTTGAGAGTGACACCCGGATGCACATCCGTTTCAATAAGCCAATTGAACTATGCGGGTCCATTTCAGGTTCGCGCCACTAAAGACAAAAGGCAGATGAGACAGCAATTATAAAGCCTACGTAGCATTATTTATATGTTCTGCATCGCGAACCATACATTTCGAATTTGTAAATTATTTTTATTCTTTAATAATCAAAACACGTCCGTCCGCATTATGAGAAGACTAGTCGGAAACTTAATGTTACGTATTTAATGCTGAACTATAACCGGCAAATAATCAATAATAGATACATTATTTTTGGAAGAATGTAAAATGATAAGATCAATTGAAAGAACTTACTCTTGTAGCCATTGCTGCTGATGTCCAATGACTGAACCAGGTCTGCAAATTCTGATCCAAGCAATCGACTCTAAAGCTGTCAAATGATAATGTTTCATGATGTAGCAGGCAATCAAAGTGCCTGTTCTACCAAGTCCAGCTTTACAGTGAACCGCGACAGCGCCATTAGTTTTTTCAGAAATTTTCAAAAACTGTCTTACAATTTGAATAGTCGGAGAAGATCCATCAACAAAAAATAAATCTTTATGATCAAAGCCTGCTTCTATAAACGTCGAGGCATTGTAACACTTTTTATTGAGCCTTATGATAGTTGTTACATTGCAATGTCGAAAATATTTAAAATACGATTCTGGAGCATGCAGCATATAGCCTGAAAATAATTGAGCCGCCTTTATTTATATAAAATTAAGTAAATATCTTCTTTTCATTATATTATTAATATTAAATATACGGAAATTATAAAAAAAAAACATTAAAAAATATATTAACCAGTATGAGTAAAGTAGAAATTAATAAAAATACTTGATAATTAAGTTTAAAAGTACCCGAGCGGTTAATATTTATAAATGAGTTTTTCAAGAAATTAAATAATTTTAAATATATAAAATTGAAACCTACCATTTTCAAATTGATTATTTGAATGTGGACCACAGAAGGCAATAAATTTACCAGGAACTATCCAATTTAGATCTCCATATTCAACCCGTTCTAAAAGTTCATATTCACCTACGTTAAAATCACGAAAATTAAAAAAACCTAACTGATGACATTTATATACTGCATTAATACAATCTTCTAGAGAAATACAGTAACGAGCCTCTCCCATAGAAGCATCACGGAATAACTGAAAACTTGGACAGTTTGGACTGATTGTTAAACATTTGTAAACTTCTTCAGCAGTTCGTTTTAAATATATAATCTACAAAAATAAAATAATTACATGTCTCTATTATAAAAGAAATAATAATTATTTTTACATACAAATAACAATATTTGTAGGAACATGTGTGTACGTTATTCATACACTAAATATGAAATTATAGCACAAATATGATTTCAATTACAGAATATTAATAAATTTTATATGGATTTTCATCACAACTGTATTTTATAATTTTATTAAGTGTTCAATTGTTTAAGACAAGTATAAGCAAATTATAGCTTCACGATAATTTTACATGTATTTGAGCTTCCACATATCACAAATAGTAATAGCTTGTGCATTTACTCATTATCAATACCATGTTGATTTGTCTACGATTTGTAATAAACGTAGTAAAAAATATTACAAACGAAATAAAAATACAAGACATACTATTTTAAAAATTTAAGTTGTCCTTGATAGATACGTTATATGTACACATTTTACAAAATTTACTGTTGCTTTATTAATTTTTAAAATAGAAAATTTACCGCATAACAGGCTATGAGAAATGCTGCATTCACGCGTTTCTCAGGATCTGTGGTTGTATAATGGACAATTCGTTTTTTACTTAAAGATACGGCCTTTAACTTTTTATTAACTTTTACACAATAATGATAGACCATGGCAAGATTTAAGGGTCCAAAATCCGCATAAAAGTTTTCATACAATAATTCATAATCAATGCTGAAATAATGAGTATTCGATGTACTTTTAATTTTATCGGGAAATGTTACAGTAATAAAGTACAAGCGATCTGAAAAAATATATACGTTAGTAATAAGTTTCAAGATACAAATAAATGCATATAGTAACTCTAATATATATATATATTCAACGAATTAAAAATTATACATAAAAATGTTTTTATAACTATTTTGTCTCTCGTAATGAGAAATTGGCCGAGATGAATAATATAAACACTTTACCTTTTATTATTTCAGCAGGGCCAATTAAAATTTTATGCCAGTCCTCCATTATTCTTTTGTTTTATAAACTCTTGCTTTAATAATATAATTAACACTTCATCTGAAAAATATAGTTTTTACTATTTGTTATTACATAAATATAATAACTTGTTGTAAGTATAAATAATTTTTAATGCAATGTTAAAAATATGAAAATTTCATAATAGAAATACGTTAAAAAAAAATCAATTGAAAAAATAGAATCGTTTTCAAATTAAACGAAATTACTAAATGGAATAAAAACTATACGAAGAGGGGGCGGGGGAGCTTAAAAAAATAAATAGTAATAATAGGATTTTAATTTAAAATTGTTTTTATTGAACAAGAAAACGAATTGAAAATTAAAAAAAAAAAAAAAGAAATGTTACTCTTTTATTAGTAAGAACAGAAACAAACAAACAAACAAAAATGAATTAAGTAAATATTGTATAACAATAAAGAACAAAAGTAACGAAATAAGAAAAAAAGGTAATGAAAAAGGTAAATCGAAACGTATGCATTGTCGTTGTTGCGGTGAAACGCAAGGGGACTCTTAGTTGTAACAGTTGCATATTGCTCCTTTACATAAATAAATAAATAAATAAATAAATAAAAATAAATAAATAACTAAGTAAATAAATAAATAAATAAGAAGAAAGGGGGGGCGGGAATGAGAAGAAGAAAAAGAAAAAGTTGTACAACAACAATTAATAATGACGATTATAGAATAGAATATGCAAAAGACATAATAATTAATGAAGGAAAATAATGAAAAAGAAAGCAGATAAAATAATAATAATCACCTTGGAAAAGCGTAAAACGGATCGATCGGAATAAACGTAAGAATCATCATTATGTAAAGAATCTTGGAGAGAATTTGTGATCTTTACTATAAGAGCGGCTAAAGCAGTCCTTAAAGCTTAGAGATTCTCTGTAAGAAATAACGGCGAGTGTAATAGAGAATCTAAAAATATACTGGCCAACATATAACAAACGGCATACGAAGGAAGCAATTAATCAATGCTAAGATCCTTACTTCAGTCTAAGTAAAAACAAACGATAAATTGGCGGTGCCGATGGTGTTTGGCCGGAGCGCTCACAACCGAGTTCACAAAGGCTCACCTTACGGAGCGCAAAATACACAGTAGGGGCGGGGCGGGGCGGGGGGGGGAGAGGCTTTTACGTTTGTCCGAGATATTCTATGTCAGTGCTTACAACGCTACGTCATAGCGAATTTTATCACTTGCACTATCCCTCTCTCGGTGTATGCCTATCCCTATATCGCTTGTACGTAAGTAAGCACGCGCGCACTCGGCCCCCTTTTCACCAATTCTCTCTCTCTCTCTCTCTCCCTCGGTCTCTGTCTCTGCGCTCTGCGTCGATTCGTCTGCGTTGGCGCGACTGTACCTCAATCTGACAGCACAACACAAGATTGCGCGCTGCCGCCTTAGGAGCCGCGAAGCGTCGTTTACGTCGCCAGGAGCTCGGACGCGATTCGTCCGCTCCAGAGTCGCCTTCACTAAGGCTGCGCAGCCACTCGACTGCACGTGTCTCTATGTATTTACGACGCGCCCGACCGCACATATGCTCCGAGACTCCCCCTGACAGACTGAGCTACTGAGCCAGCCGCCTATGTGGGTGCAGGCAGGCCCGTGCGCACACACGCGCGCAACCAGGGAGGCGTGGGAGGGCGACGGACGAGCGACAGGGTAGGGGGAGAAGCGCCCGCGCGCCCCCACGCAGGACACCGGGCATAATTAGATGGCGTGATAGAACATCGGTGGGTGGGTAGGTAGGTAGGTAGGTAGGTAGGTAGGTAGGTAGGTAGGTAGGTAGGTAGGTAGGTAGGTAGGTAGGTAGGTAGGTAGGTAGGTAGGTAGGCAGATAGAGGGTGGGGGAGGGGCGAGCACCTCGTCGGTCAACGTCGATGCTCCTCTCCAGCTCGTCGGGATGATGATATCCTCGGCTCCACGACTCCACGACTCCACAATTCCACGATTCCACGACTCCTCGTCTGGATCGAATCCTACAGCTCGTCACCTGGGAAAGCCACGATCACTGTCACCCGCGACTACTACCTCCTAAGCCCCCGACGGCCAATCTCTTTCCCGACGCTCGTCAATCCAATAATCCGTTAACGGATTTTCGTAGACGCAAGCACCAGGACAAGGTGGTAGCGGAGGCTCGCTACGTAGCCGCCGCGCCGTGATTGAGGAGCCTCCTCCGCCGCCGTAGATGGCGCCACCCCACTCACGCCCGCGTGGAATTTTCTCCTTTTTCGGATTGGTACATACGCGAGATTGTCCTACCCGAGCCCAGTCCGGCAAATCCCGGATGTTTGATCGCTCCAACTCGATCCTCCGGACCAATCGCATTCGCGGCTTTCTCTTCGAATTCTCGACTTTTTAAATTGAAATTGTTTGCGCGTCCCTCGTTCTACCGTTAAAACAGCTGTGAAGCTTTCTTCCGAATTTCAATGACTTTCGCCCGCCCCGCAACCCTCCACATCCCTGACATTTGTCAATCCTACGTTTTATTACGCATCTAATTATGCTTTAACAAATACCCATGTGCACGCATATTTAAATGTATGTATACGTACACGTAGGCTTTCGAATTCGTACTTGCCTAACCTACAACTCTTGATACTTGCCATTTTCAAACGGTTCGTCGAATTCTCTTCTTTTTTCTACTCCATACTAATTATCCTTTCTTTCGACTCTTTTTATCCCTCGCCAAAGGATCTTTACATAGATTCTCCTTCATACGAAACTGTGAAAAATTACACTGAGCACGAAAACGATAAAGCAATAGCGTTTTTCATGGCTTCTTTCACAAGCATACGTTATATTTTTCAAACAGAAGTAACGGTCCTTAAACTCAACCGTCTTAACTGTACATACTCGTTCGAATAGTTTATATTTCAGCAATCAAATTATCATGTTTAGCATTTCTTACACAGATACTTACGGATAATATTTAAACAATACAATCCCGGTCAAAAAATATTATGAAATGAAACCTAATACTGATATAAATTAAGATACATTGAGTTGTACGTATGGTCACGGTTATGTACACAGTCGTCTACACGGACGCCTATGCCTGCTTCCGTGTGTGTATACGTCTTTATAATTATAACTGTAGTGCAGTAAATATTTTATTAATGGCCGCGTGTTGTTACTATATTTTTACACGCTTTGCTGTAAAAGTTTAAATAAATTATGTAGATCTTGCTTTAAAATTCAATAATATACTTAAATTTTCTTTTTAATATCGAAGCACGAAAATAAGCTTTGACTAAAGTATTCGCTCATAATGATTTTTACACGTATTACATATTCGTAGAATAGTACATGCAATAATGTTATTAATATATAAAAAAAAAAATCTAAAGAAAAAAAAATCCTACGCAGACTCCTAGCAATTGTAATAAGATTGTGCGTTTCAAAATACGAAACGGATCATGTATACAAAATTCAATTCACACTTTTCATGTTAAATTTGTACGGGTTACGAGTAATTGCATGATTGCTATTTTTGTCTCTTTTTAAACGAATCGACAATGTTTACGATCGAGAACATGTGCTTACACACAAGCACACATAAAATTTGATATACTGTTACATATGGCAGGCTTGATAAAGAAATAAAACGATTCGGACTGATTTTCAAGATGATGAGGGAGTTGGGGAATCGTAGTCAATCTTTGCACACAATACAAAGTCAGGACTATTTTATTTGCTAGCTTATTCGCAATTGACTAACTGCCTATCATTACATATGTTAAATGCCTCGTCTGGATCTACGGAGCATCCGATCGCGCACGCGATCGACAGATAATACGTAATAATATCGGAGCATACGCATACCTGTACACTTACCCACTTCATGAGTTAATATGTGCGAGCGCGCGCACGTGTAAAAAGAATTGGCGCGGGGCCGGGACGGACGAGGGAGGGGAGGAGCGAGCGAGCGAGCGAGAGAGAGAGAGAGAGAGAGAGAGGCGAGCGAGCGAGCAAGCCAAAAAGAAAAAGTTGATATTAGTTAAAAAGGTGAAACATTTATTATAAGATAATGTTGAAGGGTAGGGGAAGGACTGGGCGATCGTGTAAATAATGGCAGACACGCAGTTTGGCACATTATTTTCGGATATAACGATGTAATCGCCAAACTCGAGGGGCGTTTGCGCCTGCGCAGTGCTCCTTAGCATTTCGTGTCGCACATTAGATGAATGTGCCTCGGGCCGTGTGTCATACGAGGCGTACATACGCGCAGGTTGCATCAGCAAAAGTAACGGCGGCGGGAGCAGCAGCAGCAGCAGCAGCAGCAGCAACAGCAGCAGCGGCGGCGGCGGCGGCGGCTGCATTCTCTCAACTATTGCTATTGTCGTTGTGTCGCTGCTGAGAGGGCATTCCAGTCAGCCGATTAGTTCCTGCACGTAAAGGGGCCGCGCATCCCTCCGAGTGTCGCCAGCCCGGAATATTTACGGAAGATTATCCCAGGAGCGGCCCCTCGTCGTTCATTCTCGTTCTCGAAAAGGGACATAACTACCCTCCTCTCCCCGTACCTCCCACCCTGAATATTTGTATGCAACTGAATTCGCTGATCGTCGAGAGTGAGGAGTGAAGAGACGCGAGCGGGAGTTGTTGGTTTGTCCCTGAGCGAGGATCAATCGGTGTCGCACTAACGGCTGCTAATAACGACGAGCTGCTACTGACAGTAGGTCGGCGTAGATCGGCGAAGGGGGCGGTGCAGGAGGAGCAGGAGGAGGAGGAGGAGGAGGAGGACGAGGAGGAGGATCAGCGCCGGCGATCGTTGGTGGATCGACGGAGGGATTTGCAGGGCAATCGGTGAAGCGGGTCGCGCATGCGGTGCTACGTCCCACGGTGACAAGGAGTAGTTAAAGAGTAGTCGTGTGTTGTTGCCGACGGAGGGGAGTCGAGGTCGCGGCTCAGAGAGGGGGGGATTGAGCGCGCGAAAGCAGAAGGGGAGGACGAGCGCCGCGGTCCAGCTAGCTTCACTCTGCTCGGGCGAGTGAGCGAGCGAGAGCGAAAAGTATCGTAAAGATTCGAAGATTTCGTTCGTTCTCGCTGGTGTGTGTGGTGTGGCCGAGCTGACGGTCGTCACCACCACCGCCACCACTACCACCACCACCACCACTGTCATCACCAGCAGCAGTAGCAGTAGCAGCAGCAGCAGCAGCAGCAGCAGCAGTAGCAGTAGCAGCACAGCTGCAACCGCACCGTCGTGTCCCCTCTACCACCAGCGCTAACAGCGGCTGCACCGCCACTACCCCACTACCATCATCACCACCACCACTACCACCACTACCACCACCACCACCACCACCACCACCACTACTACTACTACTACTGCTACTACTGCCACTGCCAATACTACCATTAGTACGATCATCGTCGTCGCTACTGCCTCTACCGTCGCAGATTACGGCGACAATAACAACAACAACGACGAAGACGACGACGACGACGACGACGACGACTGCAACGACGAAGACATCGGAGGCGGCGGCGGTGGCGGCGGCGACGACGACGACGACAGTGACAACAACGACTACGACGACGACGACGGCGACGACGACGACGACCGCGACGAGCAGGACCCGAGGTCCCTCGAGAAGGAGGGGTGGACAGAGGCGAACGAGGTCGACCATCGCCGCGGGACGGATCATTAAGACACAGGGCCTTGTCCCACTGCGCCGCGGATTCGACGAAGGACTCGAGAAAATGGCCGATAGCTGGCCCCATCAGAACGTCGTGTGCCGGTAAGAGATTAATCTATCAGTGAGCCGAGCGAGCCTCGAGCTACGGATCTCCCGACTCGGACGATCGGAATGATCCATGACGCCCCTCATTCCCTTTTATTCGCAACGTTTAACTAACGTATTCCTTGTCCATCCGTCCGTCCGTCCGTCCGTCCGTTCCCCCCTAGCCACCTCAGCACCACACACACACGCACACACACACACACAGGCACACACACACACGCGCGATCAGAGTACCGCGCCACTCGTTTCCAACCCCGCTCGCTGCCCTGCTCTAGTATTATTATCGCGACCGCGTAGCACAGTCTCGATAAACAATGGCTAGGAAGGAGTATAATACAAGGACTTTGAAAATGGTCCACTTGCGCTTTACATTCGATCGGCTTTATTGTTATTGCCTCTTGTTGACTTTATCCCTTTATCTTCCTACCGACCTCACTCAATTGTCGCCAGTTTAATATTACTTAGTACTGCACCGCTTAAGCCTGCCATTCTACACGATGTTTAATTTAAATTCGATATCGCGTGTTTACAAGCACTATTGACGTTTGTAATAATATTGAATTTTTGCATGTCAATTAAATGATTACTTTCACGCCTTTCAATGCATTATTTTGTAAAACACATCGCAGGCCGAAATTGCCAAAACAAAGTCTTTTCTTCCTTCCTTATATTTAAATCAGTAATTAACTGATAAATAACGAAAGTCATTTTTTTACAAAGAAATATAACGAATTGCAGATAATTACCTGGATAGCAAAAAATTTTATATATATATATATATATATGCATGTATATACGTGTACTGCGAATTTCTTCTCCATCCTAATTAAATATAATTGTATACTAGATGGACTTTTTTACCTTCTTGATCCTATGCCGTTTGTTTTTGCTTTTGTTTGTCCTCTATTAATTTGCATAGAAGTAGCTGCAACTGCTATTGAAAAGTAAAAGCTAATCTCTTGGGAAGCGATAGCTGGCATAATAAACGATTTGTCCACATTTCAAATCGATATAAATTAATGACATACAGTTAATTTATTATAGCGACTGAAAATCAGTGAAAACATAAATTTATACAAATGATTTAGAGAAAAACAATATTCAACGCTACGAGATTCTGATAAGTTTTATATATTCGAATACGTTTGTATCGTTTGTCCTCTTAAGTATGTTGACTTTTTATTTCAGGTATTTTAAAAACGGATTCTGTCGTGAAGGAACCAATTGCAGGTACAAACATACACAAAGTAGTAGAAATGAAACGACTCCCCCTGAATCAGGAAGCTCACAAGATTCATCCACGTCATCGTCGTACCAACAGTGTCACTTTTTTAAACAAGGCACTTGTCGATTCGGTAACCACTGTCGGTTTATCCACAACACAGATCATCATTCGGAAAGATCAAGCTTGGAAGCACCTTCCAACAGTTCATCGACAAATAAAAAGTAAATTATATGCATTATATACATACATACGCATACATACACACACACACATATATATATATATATATATATATAATCATTAGTCAAATTTTAATATTTAATTACAAATTATTTAAGTTTGTAATTTTAAACAATACTATTTTAAATTGTTATTTAAATCAATGAATTGTAATTGTCCACGTTTATATTCGCTCGTAGACTCTTGCGTATATTCGTTTCCAGTACCTTTAATTGAATCGCGTCGTTGAATTCAAATGAAGTATTATCTTAATGTAATTGTTTTAAATATTAATACCTAATAGCCAATAAGGACGTTATAACGATATGCTGATACATTGTACAAAAGTTGTAGTATGGAAGGCAGTTTGGATGCAGAGGAATGGGTAAATGCTCCAGAGTTTGTACCATCTTCAATAAATATAAATGTACCTTTTTCACTTGAAAATTGTGCATCTGGCGTCACAGAGCCTCTATCATATGCCCAAGCAGTCAATCCATCTTCGGGTCGATCTGCATTATCATCTCAAGATCCCCTGTGCCCACTAGCAGAGGCAACTGGTTTTTGCAACAAAATGAACTGTCCGTATCTGCATGGAGATATTTGCGATATGTGCAGCAGACCTGCTCTTCATCCTTACAATGAAGAGTTAAGAAAAAAACATACAAACGTACGGCAAATTAATACCCTTCAATTTAATTTTACCAATTTAATTACGATTTACACACCCGTGCACGCCTCCGCGCGCACCACGTACATATACAATGTGCACGGTATATACGATATTGTATATGAATAAAAACCTTTCTTTATGCAGGCGTGCTTGAAGCAACACGAAATAAACATGGAGCTTTCTTTTGCTATCCAACGTAGTCGAGAAAAATCCTGTGGCGTTTGTTTTGAAACGATTATGGAAAAATCATCGCGCGAACAGAGGTTTGGAATTTTACCAAATTGTAATCATTGTTTCTGTTTGACTTGCATTCGCAAGTGGCGCAAAGCCAAACAGTTTGACAATAAAATTATTAGGGCATGTCCAGAGTGCCGAGTTCCTTCAGATTTCGTTTGTCCCAGCATATACTGGGTAGATACAAAAGAAGACAAAGACAAATTAATTACAGATTACAAGGATGCCCTAAGGTAATTTATTAATAAGAACACGTGAAATATCAATTCACGAATAAGTGCCTGAAAGTTTTATTTTTTTTTTCTTTGTAGTACCAAAGATTGCAAATACTTCAGCAAAGGCAGAGGAAATTGCCCATTCGGTAATAAATGCTTTTATCTACATGCTCTACCAGATGGCACAAAGACCGATGTTGGTCCCCCAGTTCGACAACGTCGCAATGCCGATAATGAAATTGATATTATTCAAGTAAGTGCACGCTTGCTTATAATTACATAATGAACATTTAATTACCCTTTCAACTAATATTTCACATTTTCATGTAAACTTACCGATACAATTTTAATAATAGCTTTTAATAAACGGGAAAATAATAGTAAGTCTTAGAAATTAAGACTTAGTAAAGATATTACGAAAATTATGTATTCCTTGAATACAAAATATAAAAATCTATATATATTATTCGTTTGTAATTTCTTATTTCTTATATATTTTATATAAGAAATGATTGCTTATGTGTAACATTGAATACATTTGATTGTCTTCCATACGATCAGCTGTTAGTACTTTTATCTGCTTTGGAAACCAATGATAAAATGATTCTTCCAAATTTGCCGCTACATAATAATATTTATAATAAATAAGTCTTTAAATATTAAATATAAATAAAAACATTGTCAACTTTTAATCGTTTACAGCAATTGTTACTTTGGAACTTCATGGACAATAGGAATAATTTTTGGATGTACAGCATCGAAGATTTAGCTAATATAGTATCAGACTCTGATGAATCTGATTGGTCTGAATATGATTTGTATTTTGACTAGTCTCCCACATTCTGCATATTATCAAGATGCATTACCAGCAAAGTCTGTGTAGCTTTTTGTCTTTTCTGAAGACTGGATAACGAAATGAGAAGGCCTCCAGAATATATGAAAGTATAATACTTGAAAAGTTAAGAAGATCGCCGCCTGGTATTGCATAAAACTTATATATTCAAGAATACGACTTTTTTGGAGTAATTGTAAACGCTGGTGTTATAATCATTCAAGGCTGAATCTATTAATCGATGCAACTTAATAGTACGATACGCTTACAAAAGGCGCTTACTCAAGACTAAAAAAAGAATGTAAAAATCAAAAGAAACGTCATTGTAAAAGAATTAAAATCTTCTCTTGGTGAACATAGAGTAATATTAGCCTGTTACTTTATCTGTTTTTAAATAATTATTGTTAACGTTGTTGATATAATATTGTACTGTTATTAACCTCGGAGAGTTGTTATACTCTATTATTTTTTGAGAAATTCTAGCTTCGGCTGATTTAACTTTCTTGTTGATTATCTCCAAAACAAACATATGCCTATTGACGTTGTGTTTCTTAAATAATAATCGTAGCAGGCTCACATGTAATTCTTGTTTAAATATAGTAAATTTTCGGGGGGGGGAGTAGAGGTTTACTCGTTCGTTTCTACAGGTGTTTTCTAGCGAGTTTTAGCTTTCTTCGCCTGCTGACTATTTTTAGGCTAAATATCGTAAAAATAAGAAAATATAAAATTAAATAAATCGACGATAAATCAGTTCGCTATTATAGTGAACGCATCCATTAACGTTTTTCTCAGTATACCTAAACTGCGAACCTAGCACATTTCCAGATTATACGTAATCAGTAGATTAAAATTACCTGGGATGTGCAATTGCACAGATTGTCTACGTATCTTAGATATTAATTTGTACATTCAGTCACGCTCAATGGATCAGGAAAACAAATAACAGGCTTTAAATTCGTTTCCTACGATAATATATTTTTGTTATTGGAAGTAATACAGTAGTTTATATGTTTCACGAATGGAAACAAATTTTTATCGTAATACTCAGCACTTTTGGTGAAAAAAAGGGAGGGGGGGGGAATGAACTCGGACTTTATAAATTTTAACTTGAATTAAGGCACTAAAAGTACAATTGTCAGTGAAAACACGGGGGAAAAAAAATAAAAAACAACAAAATGTAAGAATAAAAAAAAAATACATTGAGCCCTGTCGTTAAGTAACAGTGCATCTTGGATGTAGTAACTCTCTTCTCAGAACTTATTTTTAGACATCAAATAAATACCAAGAAAAGTTTTAACAAATGCATACATTGCTTGAATCTTTGGCTCTGTAGGGTGCCGTTACATTTTATATACGTATAATACATATAATATCCTACTAAGGTACTTAAAATCATAAAATCATCGCAAAATCCTTTGTGAATATATCGATAAAAGTCAGACATTTTTTCAATCAGTCAAATCTGTAAGACACATTATTTATAAACGGGGCGTTGATGCGTTAGTTAAAAACAAATGTCGAAAAACAATAATAAGTATCAAAAAATTCGTAAAATGTTCATTTTATTTTAATACAAAGTGATAATCAATTAATTTGTTAACACAATTTGTTTATTTTTGTTATTATTCTCTAAAATGTGCAATAAAACAAAAACTGTGTAAAAATTGAACTTTTTATTCCTCTTTATAAATATTAAAATTTTAATAATAAATTATTCGCGTTACGGTAGGAGCTTATTTTTTTTAAGTAATTGATAACATCACAATCTATTAAAATAAAATCATTAATTTATTGAATGAAGCTAGTTGTTATCTTAAAGTATAAGGTGGACAAGTGTTTCGTTGCACCGGTTGATGAATTCTTTGTATTGGGTTGTTGGCTTGATTTTGATCGTTTTGAGTATTCAAGTTCGATGATTTTTGTTGTTGCTGCTCGTTTATGGAATTCGCTTCCACTCTTTTACGGAACTTTGTTGAATATTTATAAAAGTCCGACATTTCAAAAGGCTTTGTAACTTCTCTATATGGCTGATATTTGCCAGGTTGCACAATCGTTGTCGTTGAATTTAACGATATTGTAGATTCATTACCATTTTCTTGAGATCCTAATGAAAATATAATTAATTGGCGATAATTAAAACGATACAAAACAAGCGTTTTATTTATTTATATATATATATATATATATATATATATATATAGTAATTTTATTTAATTTTGTAGAGAAACTTTTTTTATGTTTCTTTAAAACGTACTAGAAATGAAATAAAAAAATATTTTAATGTATTGATATTTTAATATCTTAACACTTTCTATTTACTTTAATTTTACTTATAATCTTTAAAAAGAACAAATTACACATGTAATATTAAGCGATTTATATCATTATTATTATTATTATTATTATTATTATTATTATTATTATTATTGTAACAATTTACTTTTAATGCAAGAGAATAAATATCGTTATGATCCATTTTAGCATTTTAACATTTTCAATTTATATTAAAAATTAATATGTGAAATCAAATACAAGAATTTAGTATCAAGCAAATATTTATTTTATTCATAATTGTCCTGCTTCTGTTTCTTATATAATACACCATCACCTACGGCTAGCGGTTCTTTCGATTTACATTCGCCGTTTAAGTAAATAACGATAAACGATGTTTATTAACTTAATTCAAAAGCAATCATTAACAATTGGGCTTAATACAGACTAATTATTAATACATTTTGAAATTTTGATTAACTAATGAATGACTGTTTTCGTAATATTATAAGACCCTCGTATACGAAATGTACATGGTTTACTTATGAGTTAATGATAAGTAAACCACTAGCTTAAATATCGATGTTATAAGCTTTATAAGGATAATAATAAAGAAGAGTGAAGAGTTAATAAAGTAAAGGAAATGTATCCGAATGTTGCAATAAATATAAGTAACATCAAGACATTGGCATTGTAAAGCAAAAGCAATCATCGTAAAATAAAGAAAAGTAATAAAATGAAAATGTGAATGAATACTGACCAAGGGAGGGCTTGGACTCTGCAGGTATTTCCAGTACGCGGTTGTCCACGTATCTGTTCTGCAGGGGCGGAGGCCTTTGCATTTGCTGCTCCTCGTGCTGAAGAGGCTGCTGCTGCTGCTGCTGTTGCTGTTGCTGCTGTTGCTGCTGTTGCTGCTGCTGCTGCTGCTGCTGCTGTTGATGGTGTTCTCTCGCTCTCCTATTAGTGGGTATGGAGTTGCTACGCATGGGCGCGCGATCCTTGGTCGGCGGACCCACGAGGGAATTGTGATGGGAGGCCCGTCTGATCGCTCTCTGCTGCTGGGTGATGGTCGGGAGTCCGCTCGCGGGTCCACTCGAGTCCAAGGACGTTTCGTACCACTCCTTTTCTTTAAGCTTCACGGGTGGTGCACATCCCCGGCTGCTGCTCCCGTGACTACTCCCGTCCACGGACTCACGACCCTCTGTCGACGAGCAGCCCTCCTGGGACGAGGACGTCGTCTGGGGCTGCCAACTCTCGACGCTCCCGAGTGACTGAGTTCGCAGGAGTATCCGATTGTTCGAGCCCTTCTTCGACTCCGGACTCTGCGCCTGTAACAATCCCTGTCCATCACGATGGTTTACTTTTATTTCAAATCTATCATTTTAACATTATTATGATTATCCTATATTTATCGGAATCAAAATTACATTAAATGGACGATAATCACTCCAACTAGTTTGTTCTTGATAAAAAAAAAAAAAAAAAAAAAAAAATTTCAATTATCTATAAATTATATAAATTATGTCTGGGTAAAGTATATTTTGCTAGACTTCGCAATCATACCTGAAGGGGATGTTGTCTCAAGTGCGCTATCGCTGAATTTTTGCCGCCTATGGCGACGGTGTGATACCTCGACTGCGTCTCGGAGTTCGTGGGATGAGGGGGGGCGATGTTCTGCTTTCGACGGTCGAGACTGCCGAATCTATCGTTTGCTTGCTCGTCCGTGCACCAGACAATCTCGTCATCGAGACGCATCCAATAGCCGGGGGGAACGTATGTGTCGACCGCCGGCTTGTTGGCCTTGTGATCCGATCCAATAATCGGATTATCGACAGTGTCCCTCGCTCGCAGAACCACTGGTGACTGTTGCGATTTACCTATTTACAAGTAAGCACGACAAATCGATATTATTTGACAAATACCTTTGTATTTAATTCTTTTTTTTTTTTATACAAATAAGTCTCTCTCTCTCTCTCTCTCTCTCTCTGTTTATTACTACTAATCAAGAATAGTATTTTCTAAGGGCATTTTAAAAGTTAAACAAAACTATTATTACAATACATTGTCTTGGATTTTATTACTTTCCTACTGATGGACACAAATGTTTAAATAAACATTCAATTAATCTTTACATTATGCTTTACATAATGCTTAAATAAATTGTATTTAATTGAAGCTTTTGATTTTGCTCAATCTAAAGCTTAATATCTTAATAGAAATCAGCATCTGTGGTCGGCGTATGCGTAATAGTAATAATAATTGCATCTAACGGCAAATGATTAACGTTGAATATAATGAAAATAAAATAAAAATCTATCGTACCGTGACTATAATGAGCTGAAAAGTCATGGATCTGAGTATCGTAGCGCGAAATGTTGACGTCGGTATCGTGATAAGTTATCTGAGCAGACCTCCGATGCAATTCATTGTCAATAAACCTCGGCTCCGGGTATTGCTGTCCCCGCATAATATCCTCGTTCTCCTGCTTCTTTACCTTCAGTTGTCGATAATGAACCTGCCTTTCTTCATCGGAATAGGTGTTGGGGATCGGACGATAAACGCGCTCGGGAAAGTGATGGGGACTGGCGCTATTACTGCCACCGCTGTTACCGCCTTGGGAGTAGGCGCGATTGCGAAAGGGATCCGGCGCGACGTACATGTTGTTGTTGGCATTGAGATCTTGTTCTGGGAATTTGGTATTCGATCTCCGGTGATCCACTGGGCTGGGTGCGTGATAGGTCATGCGATTTTGATTAACGTTATTGCTAGAGCTCGATTGAAGGTAATTCTGGCCTGCGAGGTCTTGAAAATCGTAACTGGAGAAAGAATTGTAGTTATGCTCAGGTCCCAATGGACTTAGACTTATTCCACCTTCATGGAGAAATCCGCAAGACTCCACTTTAGGGCTTAGATCTTTTCCTGAAGCAAAGAATAAATTACTTATTAAATGTAGCGTTTATTTTACATTAAAAAATAGACATATATTTGATAATAAACTATATAGTAAATACCTGAAGTATTTAATGGTGAACGAGGCTTTTTCGTTCTATGTTTTGTAATTGTTTGTAGGTGTGGTTGTGAACTGTGAAGTGGAATATGATCCGACTGAGCATGCCTTGGAGCTCCTCCATGACTTTGTCTGATAAAATTAAGTTGAGCGTTAAGCTCTTGCAGTCGACGCTGACTTTGCTGATATATTGAACGATGCTTCCGTCTCACAGCTTTATTTTCTGAAGGATCATTCAAAATAGCTAGAGCAGCATCTGCTATATTAATTTGTACTTGACGTTCCAATTCTAAAGTAGACTCCTCCTTCCGAATGAAAATAATTATTTAACAAAAACTTATTTAAATACAAGATACTTAAATAATGATTAGTAAACATACAACTCCATTAGTTTTCAATTTATTAATTAAATTCTGAGAGTAATTAAAGCTTGTTCCGACTCTTTTTCTAAAGTTTGGTGGATTTTCTCCTGGTTCCAAGGGGATCTCAGGTGGCAGAACACCAGTGAGTTCAGCTTCTTCGATGCAAAGATTCTTAAGTTCATTATTCTTTTGAGCAAGTTTGTCATTTAATGCCTCTCTACGTTGGCGCAGCCATTGTAATCTACTGGATAAAGACTCGTCCGCTGTCTGCCCAGACACGCCCTCTGTACCTGCCATCACTTTCATCAAAAACATTATTTATTAAAAGAACTTTGTATATAAAATATTATAAAAACAATAAGAATATTGTATAAGCAGCACTTAATATGATATAAAAGAAATTAGAATATGTATTGTAAAAATTTTTCTGTAAACTGGTAAAATAAAAATGTGAGACATATAAGAAAGCAGTCACGATTATGGAATAATTTAAAAAATTACATATTAATATTTATCTATGAATTCAATATTGAAAATAAAGAAGAAATGACCAAAATAACATAAGCGGTCTTACCCATATTCTTGGTATAAGGTATTGATTTCCCTGTATATATTATCTAGTTGAAAAGATTTAACAACTTAAATCTAGCTAAATACTTAGTCTAAAAAATTCTCGCCTATAAAAATAAGATCCAACAGTTTCTATGTATGTATAAATAAATTTACGTATAATGTAAAGCATTTTTATGCATAAATCGCAATGGAAGAATGCGCACTTGGGGTATGTCTATAATATTGTAAAAGGCAAAATTGGCAGGTCCGCTTAGAATAATAAAAGTATACGACTACTTTCTCATAAATGCGTAATCTGCGTTTGCTTAAACAACGCATACGAAAACGTCCTAGTTGACAATACAATAATATACTTGGCAAGTATAATTCAGGTTATGATACACGAATAACTCGGTATAAGGCACTTCTTTCTATCTAACATCCAACGAACTTTTTACATAGCGCGACCGAGCACCGGAGCAACACTCACTCCATCGTAAACAATCATCTTTTTAACAAAAATAAAAGGGAGGGGGTGGGAAAGGTGGGGAAATAAAGGAAAAGGGAAAAACTTGAAGGACCTCTCGAGTCACCTCAGGAAGGTGACGCGCGTCCATGGATTGTTTGGTTTTGCGCAATTATTCGTGCTCCGTAGGAGCGTTGCAGAAGATTCCAAGTCTTTCCCTGCAATACCTTCTGAGCAGTTGCAGCCATCGGTTCGTCGTTGCATGTGCAACGCAGCCAATTTCGGTCATTCGATTTTAAAAGGTTGCCTAACGGCTCGTGCATGCATTCGACGTCTCCTCGCGTCCACCCCCATTATCCCCGTGTCCCTGTGCCCTCGGAGGCGAGGATACAGCTTTCGCAGCTTCGCTCTATTCATTATTATCCATCCTCCCATGGACCATCGAAAGCAAAAGCTCAGCATCTCTCTCTCTCTCTCTCTCTCTCTCTTTCCTGCTAATAAGTGGCGTTTATGCGCTGCCCAAGTGAAATTGTGTCGAGCTTCCCTCATTAAACACATTAATCTCATCCTCTGTCACTGTCACCTTCGTACTATAATAATATCCGAGTAATTTTTAAATAAGATCCGCCAAGAAGGAATGACTTGGTGACTCTTTGGTACTTTTAATTATACCAGCTGAATCGTTTCGACGAATTTCTTATTTAGCCACAAGTATTGTTAACTCGTGAGACGGTACAAACACATATCTCAACACTACATTCAGCAATTTCTTTCGGATTATTATAAAAAATAAAAAAAAAAAAAAAAAACATTTAAAACGACCAAATCACATGGAATCGAGAATTCTTATAACGGAGATTAATAATCCACGTGACAGTTAATTTATATTATTAGTTGTTTTTCTGGAACACTTCAAATTTTACTCTGAAATTGTAATTAAAAAAAAAAAAAAAAAAAAAAAAATAAATAAAACAACATTTCATTTAAATCTTTAGATTTTATGAAGCTTTGATGTAAGAACGCGTCTCTTATTCGCGTTCCAAGTAGCCTAGAATATCTTTGAAATGACAATTACTAAGGGTATGGGTGAATTTGATATTAACGTTTCATATTCAATTATAACGCGCTTCGGACAGTTTAGATTAGAAATAATATAAGCTGATCTCTTACTTTGCATATTCGCGTTGGTGGCTCGACCATTGGTTTCCGCATCTTTACCCTTCCGAAATGAGTTTATGTGATTGAAAATGCCAGTTATCATATAAATTCTTCGGGGCCGTGCTTATTGCGCGGCGCTTAAAACGAATTGTCGACGTCCCCCCCGGCGGGCTCGGATTTCACAAAACAAACGACAATCAATTATTTACTGCCTTGTTAATATTATACGCTTAATTCGGATAGACACAAATTTCGCATCTTTATTGGAAAAAAAAAAAAAAAAAAAAAAAAAAAAATTAGTGCTTCTTTTAATACGAAAGCTGTAAAGTTTTTTTTTCCCTACGTCGTCTCGCATTGTCCAGTATAACCCCCGTTCACACACACGCGCAATCAATCCTTCGGTCGCGTTAATCGCGTAATAATGTACAATTCCTGTCATAGACGTCGTATTTTTCGTCTTGTTTTACGACTCTGAGCTTTAAGTACGAAAAAAATAACGTTCAAAAGCATTAAATACTGCCCGAGTCCTTGACTTTCAATTTATTAGCAGCAATAACAGCATTATAAATTTATAACGTCACATTTTAATTAGGTAATCAAAGATCACACATGTTGATCATTAATATATATCTGCATGCCCAATTTGAAATTATACCTTTAATTATTTATTATTTATTGGAAGGTCTTTACAAACTTTATAAACCTACTCTATTCGAATGTTAAAAAAAAAAAAAAAAAAAAAAAAAATACTCCTATTGGCTGAAATTAAAACCATTCGTAAATTCCGAGACACAATTTTAAAAACAGGTAATAAATATGATATTTATTAAATTGAAAATCTTGGGAGTTTATGTTGATGTTGAAAATGACAGGACAATATTTCAAACATAGAGACTCTATGGGATTTAGGGATTTAGCGCTTAAGTATACATTTATTGGAATATTAAAGCGAAATGTCGCCCATAAAGATTAGAGGACAGTAATACGACGTTTTCTTTGAGTTAAGTATTCCAAAGTACAGGGCTTTAAATATAAATACATGTCTACGTACTACGTTCCTATAGATTTTCGTCTGCTAATCCTTAGGCTCGCAAGGCTAGAACCTTGCGAGCATAAAATAATAAAACAATCCAAGCAAACTTTCGTACAAGGTAACCCCGAATTTTATTACGACTGCGTGCACATCGTGAGAAAAGTATAGAATACCGACTTTCGAATGAATTATCCTCGCACTACTTTGTTACTATTATTATTATTACTATTTTTTAAATTACTTTTTTTCACCTTTTTTTAAATTGTCGAAAGAAACTATATCAATATTTGTCTTGAATATATTGTACGTACGATATCATGAAGTTAAAAAAAAAAGAAGTAAATCAGAGAAATAAAAGTGATCGTTATAGAATATAAGATAAGTGTTCGTTCGAATAGATAAGTACTTACTTCTTATGTTACGCGATTTAGATAAATGTTTAGGACAGTAACCCGATCATTGCACTTGTCGTTCAAAGAAAATCAGCAATTCGTTGGCCATTCAGAAATATTTTGCTATTAATTCGCCATAAAAAAAGAAAAATCAATATTATTATACAGTTT
Source organism: Ceratosolen fusciceps (assembly GCA_018883505.1). Lineage (NCBI taxonomy): Eukaryota > Metazoa > Arthropoda > Insecta > Hymenoptera > Agaonidae > Ceratosolen > Ceratosolen fusciceps. The sequence continues at coordinate 8,091,531 of RCIC01000008.1, forward strand.
GATAGATATTATAATATATTTAAATATCCATGTGATATTTAAATAAAAAGGAAATTATTCGTTTATTACAAATATAAATATTACGGTGCAAAATATCAAGTACATAAAATAATTGTAAAATCTTTATGAATCAGGAAGCAATTTGTTTTTAAGAAGGCGTTATCCATTCAATTCGTATCTAAACAATTGGTTAAAGATACAAAGAATATATAATGGCGAATGTATCGGATATAAAGGGACGATGTATTTGGTTTCGATGCACGCATTAACGTATATTACGTGTAAGTCACGTGGGAGAGACCAGTTCTAAGCTTAAAACTCCTTTTGTACACTTCTTTGTTTTTTAAATTTAAATTGCGCCTGTAAGTCCGACAAAATGCAGTTATGATGATGTAATCGAGGGGCGAACGAGAAAATTAGAAAACTGCAAGTATTAAATTATTTTACACGACGCACACGGCAAATTCTTGTGAATTAAGCGATACCACGACATATAATATAAAAAAGAAAATATATTGACGCAGCATTTTTAAGTTGTCGGCAATTAAAATAATTGAAAATTTAACGAAATTGCACGTATAAATGAATCAGTGAAACCACGCACGTATTAATACGCTAATCTTCTCTTCGTAATGTATTACATGTATTAACGTAAATGTACAATAGTGCATTTATGTTGCACATTTGCACAGACGTTGCACATGTCGACAGATGTATGGGTTGGTTGGACGTAAATTATTCATAATAAACGAAACGTCAGCCTTATTCAAGTACTAGTCTGGGACGAAGAAATTATAAAATACTGAAAGTATATACGGATTTATAAAATAATTCGCTTAACGTCATTGACCTGTGAATGTCATCAATGAGTGCGTAAACAAAGTATAAAATATAAGGATTTTTCGAGTTCGCAGTGAAATACAAAAGGAAGCAGTGTAAAACTAATGGATTTCGTAAAAAATCTAGGCAGGCTTCAGCATGTTTTATGGTAAAATAAAAAACTCTGTGTTTCCACCACTTGTTGCCTAACGCATATTCGCACTGGGAGGGGGAGGAAGGGAGAGAGAGACACACGCGCACGAGCGCATGCATGTAAGCGAAACATCTGTATAGTGGGACTTTCTCTGGCTTGTCATTGGTCCACGAGCCATTCCTATCGAGTTAATACTGTATAAGCACAGTATCAGCATCCGTCACTGGCGAAACCAACACGAGCGTGCGGACCTTCGGTTTTCGGGGACAACAAAAGGAGTGGCGTCGGCGGCGGTGTTGGGGGGCGGGAGGGGGGCGCTGCTTTCGGCCACCCCCACGCGCAAACCCAGAGGTTTTCAAACTGCGGTTGACCGTTGAGCTAAGAGGCGAGGAGAGCTGTACACAAGCGCATTCGTGTAGCAGCAGTTCCTGTACGCACGCATGGGACCTGTAGGAGGGGATTAAATGTCCAGTAAATCCCTATGGTAGGCTAATTTTTATTTCCTGTGGTAAGATTTTCGTACTCGTGAATAATTCTATACTTTCTTGCTTCTTCTCTTTCATGAGTCCTTTATTTTTTTTTTTTATTTCTTTATTTTATTAGCTTCGGAAAAAAAGTATTTTAAAGATGAGCGACTCCAGTGACAACAAGTACAAATGGACCCCTGAGAGCACCACGCTTCTGGTCTCTGTGTGGACGGATAAGCAAGTTCAAAAGCAGTTAGAGTATGCCACCAAGCCACAGTTGATATGGGAGAGCGTTGCCAAGTATATGAATAAGAAGGGCTACAATGTGTCTGGAAAACAATGTCGATCGAGGATGAAACAGGTGCTTGTGTGCTATCGGGAAGCTAAGAGAGCTGGTACTCGTGCAGGTGTTGAGCAATATTATGAGTCCATTGATAGAGTTCTAAAGATGAAGAAGATTGAACATATCAATACTAATGGTATTGATACCGTTGGTTAGTAATCTGTTTTATCTATATTATAAGATTCATAAAAAACAAAAGTAAAATTAATAATACTGAAAACTTTTAGGCTCATACTTTGAAAACTTTAAAGAATCTTTTAGCTTTTTATGAATCATTTTATCTATTTAAATTAATTTTATATCCACAACTATTATTATTATTATTATTAGTAGTAGTAGTAGTAGTAAAAAAGAGGTAATTAAAATAAAATTTATACATAAACATTGTGAAATTTTAAAAAGCATACATAGATTTACAAATGTTTAATTTTTTATATAATAAGCATAGAAGGCTATTAAAAAGTTGTTGACTTTTCAGATTCTACAGCTAATGTGAAATCATCTCCAAAAGATATAAAAACTAATAAAAATCTCCAAATGCGTTGTAAATATCAACAACCACCTGAAGCACTTCTTCGTACCGAAGCTTTATCTCCTATTTGGAGCATAAGTAAGTTTTGTTTTAATTATTGCATTTAAAAATTTTAAAAATTTAAGTAATGGTTTAATAGGATTGTGAATTATAGAAAGATATTTATCCATTTTAGGAGATGAGGATTATCCAGATTCTCCAGAGTCAAATGAAACTGTATTGGCTAAACCATTTCGAGTACTTTCTCCAGTTCGTGACGCCGCTACTAATACAATGCAGCAGCTTGGACAAACTAACAAAAAGAATTTACAACAAAATGGAGTTGATGAAGTGCCAATAAAAGATATTTGTAGACCTAACACCTACTCTAACAACTATTTTAGTGAGATTCCATTTCAAAATACAGTACAAAATGTTCAAAATCAGATTATCCAAGAAAATATGCAACAAAACCAAGCAATTTTACAACAAAATTTACTTCAAAATCAATTATTAGATCATAACAGATTACAAATAAACCCTATTATACGCCAGAATATTCAAAATGCCAATCAAGGCTTATTTACAGATCAAGGCATACCTTATAGTCAACAGCAAGTAGGGTTCACTCAAAATTTAGCCCCAGAAAGTACATTACGAATGCAAAACAAGTATTATCAGAATACCATAAATAATCGTGCAATGCCTCAAGAGCCAAGGAAAAATAATTTTCGTCAAAATTTAGCTGCAAATTATCGTCAGTATCAAGATGTTGGGATTCAAAATTCCAATACGAATTTCAACCCCATAGGATTTTTTTCCCCAAGCATATCTCCTGACATTCCACCAAATCTAAACGAAGCCTTTTGCCAGTCAAAGAGTGAGAAAACGCAAGTTTTAAACGAGACCTTCCTACGTCCTTCGCCAAATTCATTTAATCTCGTTAATGCCGATGTCACGACAATAACAAACAATGCCACATTTAACGACGATTCTATCTCTATAGAGTTCTTGCAGGACTCCCCAACGCCAGACAATCAGCCAAGAAAGTTAAAAGACTTTGGTATAAATACCGAAGACGTTCCCAGTGTCCCTTTCAGGAAAAAGAAGGCTGAGAAGTTGGAACGAATCATGATGAATGCCATAAATTCTCAGAATGACGTGGTCAATAAGGTACAAATTACTTTTATTTTCATTTCCTACAAAAAGTGAATATGCTCATCCAAACGAGTCCTTTAATATAAATCGGCAGCCTTATCTATGTTCTCTGTGTGCCTGTGTAGATATTAGCCGCTCAAAATGATATGGTAACGCGGGTTCTCGACTTGGATCGAGATCGGCAAAACCGGTTGGAAAATCGATTGGACCATCTTCTCGACGTCGTCCAAACGGCTGTTTTGAATAAAAGTTCGGACAAGAGTGGCGAGATACCGCCCCCACCACCGGAGCCGCTGATTACCAATTTGATGCCACCCCCGAAGCCGGGGGTCGTGCCGCCCAAGTTAGACCTGGTGCCACCGAAACCGTGTCGTGTGCCCTGTACAATTTCCAACGGCAATTGCCAGATGGTTAACCAGAACCCGGTGATGACCAGACCGGGCGTCATATCCCCGATTACCAGCCCGAAGAGGAGAGTGGGGACAATTTGGCAAAAGTTGGGCCCTGTCTCCACGTCGCCCTTTGTTCGGGCCCAACGGCAGTTGGGATTTAGACCTGTGCAGGTACTAGATTTTTCCTATATATATATATATATATTTTTTTTTATTTTATTTTTTTTATTACACTAATACAAATATATGGCTTCCGAAGTTCACTGAGCCATAGCATTTATTTTATAACACCCAATGTTTACGTTAAGAACCAAACGTTTTATTAAAATATCATCGAATTTATTTAATTGATTTAATATATATTTTAAGATTATCACGTTACATAAGTCAACTAAATTTTGCAAAACCACGAGTTCGTAAGACTTTTCAATTATAATAACAATAATGTTTCAACTCAGATAATGAGAATAGAATGATTTTCACTGCTTTATTTTTACGAATCGAATGTGGAAAAATCATACAACTCGTGCCTTTACACGTGGTTTTAAGTAAAAGGAAATTTATCGTAAAGGATGGACAAATAAATACAGTTTAAATAAGTATATTTGCTGTATTGTTTGTTGTTTCGTTTCGTTCTTACCCCGGCGCGAACCAAGATAAAACGTACGTAAATACAAAAAGATCCGATGATTTCTTATCTCTCGTTGCAGCTTCGTTCGATATATTATTATAATATATCAGTGAACTTGTTTGACAATCTGTTATTTTCATAGTTGTTTTTATTTAATTATCACCTTGGATCGCGCCAACTCGACGAATTAACCGTTACGAGCCCCGTAAAATATAAGTCGTTATAATATTTGTTATTATTTATTTCGTTTTTTTTTTTTTTTTTTTTTTTTTTTGTTAAAATGTGCATATAAATCGGTAAGGATGGCGCGTTTGTTTTCATTGGCTATCGGATGTCCGACGATGGAAAAAGTTTTTCTTACGACGAAAGTCTTATTATGGCCACGTGAGAACCAATGGAGCGTGAGAACCGAGTTTTTATTGCCTTGATATTTGAGAATTTTTCGTAGATAAGCGGCACGATGAAAAATCAACAAGATAAATATCTTCCGGGTGCCTGCAAGATAAAGATAAAGATTAAATATATATATATATAACAAACTCCTACGGTTTCTTTTACAACAACAACAAAAAAATATATATATATATATATTTTATTCGTTTATGTTCGTAGTTTCGATGTTTTAACGGTTATTTAAGAATCCATTAAATAATCCATGATATTTAGTAATTAATTGATACTTATGGGAAATCGTCATGGATAATGTTAGGTAATTGGCATTTGTTTTTAATACAGAGTTTGTTAGGTTGTTAGGAATGGCTCGCGACTTTTGCCCTTTTGATACATTGGCGTAAATAAATACAGCTAAGGAAAGAAATTGAAAATGAGCGTAAAATGATGTACGTATAAATTAATGGTGATTTTTGACGTATAAGATAGAGGCCCAACGTATCCTTGGATTTTTATACGTTCGTTTGAGGAAAGAAAAGGATACAACTCAATATATCGAAAGTTCATCTCTACCCTTGGCTATAGTCCTCTTTTCTTGTTTAGAGTATAGCAACCGGTCCACTGTGAGAAAGTCGCAGTGGTGGGGATGCGAAGGAGGAAGAGGAGGAGGATGAGAGGATGTATACCTTAAGACACGGTTTCGCGTTCATCGACGATTTCGGGGCTCTTTACAGGGGCCACGCTCTTTATCGTTATAAAATATCTTTCGTTGTATTTCGGCGAACAATACCTCCCCGAAATCAAATGTATTTGCTTTTAATTACAAAATATTTAAAGCTACATGTACTGTTGAGCCTTTACGTTGGATAATTTCGAAGCTCGTAACCGATTGTAATACGATTTAATACGATTGTTCGTAATCTTAGGTGATTGCGCTCTAATGCAAGAATAATTTTCCAAATAATTCGTAAAGCGGAGAATTTTATAAAAACGGTCTCTTTAAAAAAAAAACAATAAAATATTTTGATTTCCAGTACGATTTTTAATTAAAACCCTCTAATGGTTGTAGAGTGAGATAATAATTTTTAAAGGGCACGTAATAATAAAAAAACCGTTATTACTTTTGTAATCGCGGTCGGGCTGTCCCTTTATTTTCGATAAATAAGTGCGGCCCCCGTGAGGCGGAAGGGGTTTTGATCACTGGGAATTCAATCTATGCTCGCAGCAAGTGGGCGGCCGGCCGGATTCCCAGACTTAAATGGCTGTATGGGGGAGATAATCGGAGAGGGAAAGTTAGAGCTTAGGTTGGAGCCGCCCATTTTCAAGACGCGAACAAAAGAGGCGGAGGGCGGGGGGCAAATACAGCGGCGCACAAAGACTTTAATATCCTATAATATCTTACGGACACGGAACTCATCTGAAAAATTCATGTTTTTATTGTTTTTGTTTTTGTAATTATATTGGAGAGGGGGGAGGGTTACGTAGCGGTAAGGAGAGAGACGCGGCGAACAGAGTTAAGGGCCTTTAAACCCGATAAATATAAGAATACGTCGAAGCGATAATTTATTAAGAGACTCATTGCGGCGCGAATCGATGAATAAAATTTGATTTCGTGAATTGTGACAGAGCACTGACGTACGAACGCAATCATCGGCCGAGCGCCGCATCACCAAAGAATTGCAGACGCACGTGAGCCCCCAGACTCTCATGCTGGAGACGGCCAACTTCATCCGCGCCGAGCGTCACATCCAGGAGGAAGTGGAGAACGCGCGTATTAATGCATCGCTGGCGAGGCAGATGCAAGCGCGCCGTCGGCTTTTCACTCAGCGAGAGCCGACCGCTGCCATGATACTCACCGCCGCGTTCATCGACGCCGAAATTCAGTCGATGGAAATCATCGAGAACGCGAAGCTCAATTGGCAGATGCAACGCGAGAGGAAGCTGTACGACAAGCTGCGCGAGCAGCACAACCACGCCGATTTCAACTGCAAGAATAACGGTCGGTCGAGCTTTTAACCATAACCGATGAGCCTCCCCCTCATCCTTCTCCTCATTTTTGGTTTTTGTCTTATGTATAAATAACGGAAACGAGATATTTTTTTATTTGTAGGACCGAATGACAATAACGGCAATTACGAAGACAAGGCGCGGCCCCCAATTGATGATTACGAGCGTCTCAAGCAGCTGCAGGTACGCGACAGACTTATTGGCGAGCCCAACGACACGTCGACGCCTGCCAAGGGTCCAGTCTCCCAGCCGAGGACCGATCTCATTCAGACTGACCAGCCCCGACAGACTATCCAGCAGTTGGCCCAGCTGGTCATGAACAGCGCGCGCTGGAGGAACAACAACCCGCCACATAATCCAGAACACCAGCCCAGAGATCCTCATACGCATCCGGGAATAGGTAAAATTCCATTCGCATTACGTAGATTATGCAAAATAATTATGTGACTTCTGGTGTTTTATCGTCGCGCTTGTAATTTACGTTTCTTATCAGTATTTGATTCGAGAATAATAAAAGTCCGATAAATATAACAATAACGAGATTCTATTTCGATTTGTAAATTTAGGAAATTCTCAAGGACCGGCTCCCACCAACGACAATCCGATGTTTTTCCAAAATAAGCAAGGAGAAAAAATGCTCGATAATCGCATGTCCCATAAGAACAGATTGTCCCATCCAGTTGTCGACGGCAAAGCTAAGACCTTCGACTGGCTCCAGGACCATTACTTGCACGAGCGACAGCCGGGCACCGATTCCGAAGGTCATCCAGCAGCTCAAGAGCTGAAAAAGCGCTTGTCTTACAACGGATCGGAGGTCGAGAAAAAGCCACCCCACCCTCCTCCGATGGGCTTCACTACGGAATTTTTATCGAACGACAACAATAACAACTATAACAACAACAACAACAACAACAACAACAACAACAATACCATGTTGATGAATAACTACAACAACAACAACAACAATAATAATAATAACAACAACAACAACAACAACAACAACATGTATAACAATAATCGTAGGCAAAATTTCGGTGATCAGGAGAAACGCGTAGGCTTCGTCTATGATAATGATATTATTGACAGCAACAGAAACAATCGTATTTTATATAGTAATAACGATCCTTTTGAAGAGCTGCATCAGTTGTACATCGAAAAACAGCTTCAAATGCAGAAAAATCAGGTTGTACCGTTCATGATGCAAAATGGCAAAATCATAATGCCGCAAAAAGATATGATCGAGCGTTACATGCACGAAATGAACCTGCAGAATAAGCATAATCGAGATTCTGATTCTGATAACGATGAGTTCTTGGATACGACTGCTACCATGCACGGTTCGCGTAAAAGTTCTCTTACTTCGAATGGAAATAAACAAGGAAAGTCCGAATCAGCATGTGCGATAAGTTAAGAAATTATTTTTCAAAATATTTTGTTTTTTTTTTTAAGAATACAATATTTAATAATATATTAGCTTTGTTAATGGAACATTGTTGAGAATGAGACTTTAAAAATTAATTGGCGTATCATTTTATTTGCCAACGTATCAATTAAATTTTCTTTTAATTAATTGAATTATCTTTGAAGTGAAAAGCTTCGTCTTTATATTCATTAGGTTTTGGTAGCATATATCAAATAAATTTTCTTTATTAATTAATTTTTCGAAGGCCACCTTCACTGTTATTTTACATTTTAGATGTTAAAATATAGTTTATTTTGTTCAGAGCTTATTTTATAATTAGGATTATAAAGTTGGTGCAATTTGCCATAAAAATCATTAGTTCTTTGTTGATATTCTTTCATTTTCATAAAATACTTTAGAGAATTGTGATTCCAGTTCATAGCTTTTCCGTTAGACAATATAGTCTTCCAGTCATTTTTATATGTACTCATAAGTTACATATAAATATCGATAACAATAAGTATATATCTTTTTGTATGCAACAATAGTTGCATTAGTTTATTGTTAGTATTAATTATAAGCTATTGATCTCTTCATTCTCATTTTTATAATTATAATGATGATGATTATTATTATTAATATAATATATACAAGTATATATATATATATATATATATGTTGAGCGTTAAATATGGTAAAAAATGGAGCCTTAAAATAAAGTGCCTTATTTTACAGAATTTCCTCATTATTCACATTAAATGTGCCAATAAAGTAAAGTTAATACTTCAAATGTAAACACTTTTTGTACTCATAAAAAATAAAATAAAATAAAATAAAATATAAGACGAAGTTCGTTTTATTTATTTACACCTTGACTAAAAAAACCAGAGAATCTTTTTGAAATTATTAATACTTATTTTTTTAAATAATTTATATGTACCATTGAATGGAATATTTTTGATAATCCTAATCATAAATAATCTTATCTGATAATAATAGATTACGAATTATTTATATATCTTTTACTTTGTTAATATTTGCATTAATTGCATTTCAAATTCATGAATTCGCTTTATAGTCGATATGATTTCAAGACAAACTATAAGCTACGATCAAAATACGTATAAAAAGTAATTAAAAATGCTTTTTAAGAGCCAGAAGAGTCGTAACTAATAAGCAATGCCGTCGCGCTATGACAAAGCCACATTTATTATTATTTATTTCAGTAAAATAATTATTTTATATAAATAATATGATATTACTGTTGAGGTTCATGTGAGGTTGGATAAATAAATACGCTGTTCGTGAGGAAACTAACACGAAGGGGAAAAACGGGAGAGAAAGGTAGAAATGAGGGAAGATGAAGTGGTATTTATATGATATTTCCTTTTTACAAGTATATTTTTTAAATACTCAAATACGTTGGATTGCTCAGTGGGGGTGACACTTGTCAATTAAAAGTTAAACGAACTAGAATTGTTTTCTGCTTAAGTATGCAAGGGACTAAATAATTGTCACTCCCGATTCCGAGGGGAATTGTCAAACTAGACTTCCAGCACATTTGCCTACGCTCTCGAGTCTAATATCGGCTTTCCGTAAAAGATGTTTTGCCGACTTCCTTGTCCACGATGTTTGTAACTGCATCCAATAGTTTTGCTAGTAGCAGCGCCGCGCATAATTCCAACTTGGGAATTGTAATAGTTTTTAGCGGAGCTACTCGATTCTTTGAGCATAACAGAAACCATGGACCTCCACAGCTTTATAATTATTTATTAAAGTCGGTCTCTCGTATCTTAATTGATTTATGATTGGCATTTCACGAGCTAGCCTCATCCAATCAGTAAATATGTCCGTTGGAACAGACTCGTTCCAATCCGCCTGGCACTGCCATAATCTTTGCATAATCGTTTTTGCCTAGAGACGATAATCGGCCCTACTAGTCCTATGGGATCAAATAGCTGCGCGATTTTTGACAGTATGAATCGCTTCGTAATTTTATCATTCTTATAATCGTTTGCTTTATATTCTAACGTATCCCTTTCGACGTTCCAGGCTTTGCCTGGCGCTTTCTGCTCCAGCTTCTCACTAACTATATGCACATCGGTGGATCTACTGGGTAATCCCTCTATTAAATCTCGGCAATTGGATGCCCATTTGCGTAATCGCAAACAAACCGTGTTTATTGCCTTTATTAATTCGTGCGTCCGAAATCTACAGATAATCGAAAATAAGTCCTACTGTATTACGGTACAGAACTTCAGGCAATCATTTAGTGACAGTCCTGAAGAGCTTTTTGCCGAAGCATCTAAAACTACTCTCAGCTTTGTCGTTGCGGCCGCTTCCTTAATCACCAGCTGCTGTGGCAGGAAAAATCCGTCCTCCTCGCGATATACTTCTCCGTAAGTTCGTGCATGAACTCATGGTACTGCCTTCTCAATTCCGGATCCCGATCGAGTCTCCTTTCTAAAGCTAAAAAAATCTACGCCGAGCTATCTCATAGGATGCGCCTAACTTATCAATTTTATCGTTAACTGGAAGACGCACGACAAACCTTCCCGTCGCAGGATCTTGACGCGTAGTCTCCTTATAAAATTGTTCGAGCCTAGCGTCCTCTTCTGACACCAGCTCTTTTTCCGCAATTTCTTCTATTACCCAAAACCGGGATATATCCTTTTTCATGGCTTCCAATGATATTAGGTATTGTTGCTTTGGCTTTGGCTTGCTGGGCCAATTGTTTATTCTTCCGGACAAAACCCATCCCAGCTTTGTCCTGCGCCTGGTGTCCCTCTAATTTTATGCGTCCAATGCACAATAATCCATAAAATATTTCCACACCTAATAAGATGTCTATGTTATCGTGTTTTGTTGAACTGCGGATCAGCTAATCGAATTTTATTGGGAATTTTTAATGTTCTTATGTCAACGAATTCTCCGGGAAGTTTGTTACATATTTTATCTATAATTAAACAATTCAGAGGTGCGCAATACCGCGATCGCCGCGAGTAAACCGTAGTACGTATTGATCTGCTGGTGTTTGACTCTAGCCCATTAAATCCTTCAACGGGCATTTTAATATTTTGCTGGGGTAAGCCTAACCGTCGGGAAAACTCTTTGCTCATAAAATTAGTCCGAGAGCCACCGTCCAGCTATGCTCTAGCTGATATTTTCTTCCCCGCGCTATCAATTATTTCAACTATCGCTGTTGATAATAGCACTTTACCCGGCGTCGAGGCATTTAGTGCAGACACACACATATTATTTTCCTTATAACCCGTGACCTTTGAAGCTTCGTCTGCTCACTTTACCTTTTTAATGCAGAAGAGTGTGATGCTTCTTCTTACATGCTTTATAGGTGCTCCATCATTTATATTTTTATCTATTTCTGTTTTTTTTCTTTCATGTCTGCGCACGTTATCGCTTGGTAACATTTCTATTCTGAATTTGTAGCATTTTATAAATTTACTGAAACGTACGGAGACGGAGAATAATAGAGGAAAGGAAATGGAAATCTAAAATAACCAAGAAGGAAGGAATAAATCCAGGATACATTTAAAATACGCTACGGTTCGCATATCGCACTTTTGTGGTAATACCTATGATTCGGGTGCATCTGCTCGTGATAAAAACAAAGTAGTATAGACAGGTAGCCGGTTTGTTTTACTTTATTTGCTCACCAGACGGAGTTATATCTCTCATCTCTTGATCACCCGTGCCCCTCTCTTAAGCCATTTATCGGCCTATCTTTCTTTTTATAAAGAATTTTCGATCAGATATCAAGCCTTTCGACAATCCGAATCGATGTGTGTCTACCGTATCGTCTGCGATGTATTTAAATTTTACGTGCCAAGAGGCAACGAAAATGTATTCGTAAAATATTTATCATTGTACGTATCAGTAGGTATTTAAAAACAACAGCGTATTAATTTGACGATTAAAGTAATATGTTATACGAATTAGAATACATGACTTGGGGAATAATGAAGAGATTTGATAATGTTTGATAAGCTTGTATTGTATTGTCGGTAATAAACATTTAAATGAAGTTACCTTGTAATTTATACGGGTATTACTCGCGTTGTCAGGAGTGGATAGGGGGAATCGGATAGGAGCGCGGCGAAGGTGATACTAGTCTCGTTCAATGTTTTTACTTTATGTTTATTATTTATTTAAGTAGCGGTGTCCACGGCTGCGTCGCTTCCCGTTGCCTCAGTTGTATCCTGATCGTCCTGATGCCTCATTTTCGGTCAACCGATCGTCCAGTGTACGACGGCGCCTTCGGTATCTTCGGTATCTTCGACGGCGGTCTGCTTTTGACCTCGGCGTGAATCTGAACGGACGGCAGGGTCGTCGCACCCTTCGATGTGGTCCCGGTTTCGGATGCGGCTTCACGGGTTCGCTGTACGTGTGCTCGTTATGCTCTCAGCGGGATGTTATGCGCACTCCAGTGTCGTCGCGCCTCTCAATGCGCCGCCCCGGCTTGGTGTCCCCTGATTTGCACGCTCCTGAAGGATAGATGTTTTCGTGGCTGGCTTTCTGGCCCGAAGTATTTCCCTCCCACCTTTGCTTTCCGGGTGCTACTCTAGCCGTCGGTAACAACGGGACCTGGAAAATAATTCAGCCATAAACACTAGGCATTGGGATTCCGTAGTTTACCTATTTACTAATTTCTTTGAATAACGAGGAGTGCGCCGGCTAATAAAGGGCATAGCGTCGACAAAATGTTTCCTGTTCAGGTAATTAAGTTTAACGCCCGTAAACTCGTTGATCATACAATTGCTGACATGAAGCTCTTAACTCCCTCTGGGATCGAGGGTGACTTGATATCTGATCGTCCGAGCACTTCAGAAATTCAAATGTAGACAAGGTTTTGACGGGAGGCCGACCGACCGCATTAACTAACGTACTCACTCTCCACGTAAATTCCTCAATCTAATTACATATTTAATAACTAAACTTCATGAAAGATTCCCGTAATTACATGGGCGCCAATTTAATAATATCATTCAAACTAACGCAATGAGCACTGTACGAGACCATCACGATTGCCTTTTGTTTGAGCTGTAAATAATATTAGTTTCAATTAGAGTAGTAAAATTCTTGGCGACGAGTAACCTGATAGCTTACTATAAACAAGGGAGTTTTCTTTAAGCCACCCGAGAGCAGAGGTCAAACGCCTGTAAAAAGGAATGTAGCGAGCGAAGTTCAGTTGTTAGTTAGATTTGGAAGAGTGCGTCTAGTACGTCCCCTTTTTGGAATAGCCGAGCTTTTAATAATACGTATAATAAGCAGGTAAAGTGAGGTTGACGTAAAGTACCGTGAGTGTAGGTACAGCACTGTTTCTATCTGATCCCGGATCAGACTGCGATCGAGAGGAACCGACTGGGTCTGTATGGGACCGTGTCACCTGGGCCAGCCCCCGCTTGGACGTACTGGGTCTGACGACCAAATCTAGCTGGGACTCTCCTACTTGGTAACCCATCGTCGCGGCGGTATTGGGTCTGACGACCAAGTCTGACGGGGATTGTCTCACCTGCTGGTCACCCATCTCCTTGGACTGCCTGGGCTGACGGTCAGGTCTGATTGGGCCGGTCCTTACCCTTTCGACAATCCTTCTCGTTGCGAAACTCATGAGTATACTAGTGAGCGAGCGGTAGAATAAGTGTCGATTTAGTTAGCGTAAGCGCCTGACCAGTAGTGCAAATTAGTTCGATATCTGCTTTTTCCTCCTTCTTTAGAGAAGGAGGTTTTTTATGCAATTAGGCTAAAGTAGAGGTAAAGGGCGTTTTCCTCCTTCTCGAAAGAAGGAGGTTTTTTATGCTCTATTTAGGTAAATTAAATAAATCACATTCGTTAAACTTAAAACAAGGTGTTATTTATTAGCGGCAACTTTATCCCCCACCCCTTTCCTGAACCTATAGATAAATTTACAATTAACAGTAAAGTTAATTTTACGGCCCCAACAAGCACATATTTTTTTATTTTTCTTGTCAAAGGCTCGTATATACGAAAAGTAGTAGAATTGTTAGCTAACGACAATAACAAAAGTTAATATTTAATTTTAGTTCATTGTTTGTTGTTGTTACTATTATTGTTATTATTATTATTATTATTATTAAGTATTACTAATTGATTCGTTCCTTCGTTGGCGAAAGGACGTTGTATTAGTATTGTCTGTACTAACAAAATTAAATAGGACATTTTTCAGAATTATTTTCGAAATTTTTCTATTGTTATTACTATTCTACATACAAAATACTGAAGTAAAGTAATGACGACCTTCTTTATTAACGAATTGTCAATTACTAAAATTAATCGTGTTATTGAGTAGTAGGTTAATAAGAAAAAGAAAATACTGTAAAATTAAAATTTATGCTAACAAATATCAAGTATCTAATCGTGTTTACCTCATGGTGCTTACGTTCCTCAAAATCAACTGACTATTTGTCCGTAAAATTTAATCATTTTGCGTGTAGAGACACGGAAAACTTATGGAAAGTATAATGAAAATTGCAAAAAAAAGTAATCATTATTCTAAAAATTTCTTCAATCAATCAACTATCTTATTTTATCATATTTGCATACTTCTAATAATGTTATAAACAAAACGTTCAATGCGATGTTATCGAATAATACTTCCTTATAATTGTTATAAAAATTCCAAAAATATTACTTAAAAAATGTATGATTGTATTGCAATAAATTTTTTCTACATGTGTCTTATTCTAATAAAACCATTAAATAACGAAAATGAAAATTGAATATGTCAATAGTGATGATAGAAGTGGTCACCGGAAGATCTATTATCTATTGTTGAAGAATTAATGTATTTCAATTATATAAATATAAAGTTAATACAGAACGTTAATGCGTAATTAAAAAATATTCTTACAATAGTATGAAGTAAAATATTATTAAAGATAATTTAAGATTCTTAATGAAGGTCATGATTGAATATATTTATTAAGCTTTTTAGGACAACGTATTAATAATTGGCTAAATAAATTGGTACTGATATTAAAACTACCAAATGCATTTGGTTCTGCACCTGCATTTTGTACTGGGTCTGAATTAATATAAAGTGGTTTAAAAATGGCCATATAAAAATTGTAGTATTCGAAGATTGCAAAAAAAAAATCGTTATTCATGTTCTCATTGAGATTAGTTCAACTTTATTATTTCAATGACTAGAAAACTGAAATATTCAAAAATTTAAATAATCTATACTAATAAAATTATAATCTTATTCATGACAACATACACGGGCACACGTATACAATATATTTAAATAATAATTTTTAATATATACTTTATAAGTGGAACGAAAAATGAAAGCTAAAAAGACATATTTTATTTTACAATAATTATAAAAATTA
Organism: Ceratosolen fusciceps; assembly: GCA_018883505.1. Classification (NCBI taxonomy): domain Eukaryota; kingdom Metazoa; phylum Arthropoda; class Insecta; order Hymenoptera; family Agaonidae; genus Ceratosolen; species Ceratosolen fusciceps. The sequence goes on from RCIC01000008.1 coordinate 8,107,178, forward strand.
TTTTAAATGTAATAAATTTCTTATCGTTAATCAATGATAATAAAAAATTAAAACATTTCATAATATTTAATTTATGTAAATTTATTTTGAGATTAGAGTTTTTCATCAAGAGTAATATATGACATTACCATTTAAATTTCATACTTTCAGCCTCTACGAATAGTGGTTTTCTTCATGCTTATGTTACATATTACATAAACACATTTTACCAATTGCATAAATATACATTTTAGATACATTGAATATTCAAATATCATATAAAATCTTATTTTTTTTGAAATCTAATATATATACACAAAATGCTCTAGCCTGGAATTAATATTGCAATATGATGTAAATGTATGAAGTAAAGTTAGGGGCGGAGAGGGGGGGTTATTTAAGAATACGTTTGACGTTAGATCTCCAGTCGTATCCAACAAATCATCGTTATAAAGAAGTTGTTAGCAAGATAAAGACATTTTAACGATTGAATCTTATCCATCGGTTATATTCGAAAGCTCAATAGCCGGTCAGTGACTTATCTTCTGAGAATCATCTGTAAAAGCTGCAGTCAAAACGAAATCTGTTGTACCGACAGAGGTATCCCTGAATTACCATCTCGTAGCTTTTTATCAGAAGCAGCAGATACCGAGTAACGCTAACACAATGTCAATGATCTCAAAAACTATTGGAAGATATACTATCCTAACTATTGTAACTTTTACTATCACAAAGGGTAGATGTCAGCACGTGTGCATCATGATTCATATAATTATTAGTAACAAATTATTGCAGAATTGAATAATTACACCTGTAAAATCGTAGATTAAGATTTTCAATCAAAATTTGTGTCCGTTATTCCTGGTCACTTCGATTATCTATTTTTTAAACAAAAATATTATATATCCGTTTTTAATATAACGGAAGTGGTAAAAGGATATCTATTTCTAATTCTCGAGAATTTGTAAATAGCTAACTTATTTTTACATTAATGATCAATACATTTTTATATCGCACTCGTATTTTTACGAAATTGATGATTTAATAAACGTTAATATGTATACTTTCGCTTTTTGGAATAATTTTATTAATACGTTCTACTTTTGAATACAAATAATAATCTACGTATCGAATTTATATTGAAAAGAAACTATATAATCAAATAATGACGATGCACTTAACTATTATACTTAAAAAATAAATATAATTAAATTTATCTCTTTTTAATCGAAATATCATATGAATGCAAAATATACCGGTTTACTAGATATAAATTATAATATCGAAAAAAAGTAACTTAACCCTAATTTTTTATTTTTTTTTTAATTTGTAGTTTAATTTTATTTTTGACTCTCTACTTTTTGTACCTGTTTTAATTTTTGGCTACTTCGATTGTTTATTTTTCATAGATTTATTAAAAAATCTTTCGAGTTATCTGAGAACTTGCTTATGTTTAATCAATGTCAAACGTTCAATTCCGTCATTTAATTGTCAACATAAAAATTAATTAAAAATTAAATTTATATTCGTAACTTGTATCAACCAAACTTTGGAGCTTCGTATCGACATTGACAGCTTAGAAAACTGCTTGACAACTTTGCCGGGATCCGATAGATGGCGCTGCCAACAATACACACTTTCAAATGAATCTTAAGCAGTAAGTAGTACGAAACAAGTTTCTTGTCAAGCCGTTTTTCAAGTGTAAAATATATATGATTCAGGCTATTTAAACTGTTTTATTTTAGCTTCTAGGACATTATTAAGCCCGAGAATGCAAAAAAATCAAATTACCGATTTAATTTGGCATTGGAATAATTCCAGGAGGATTTAAAGGATTGTTAAATGACGTATGAGATATAGAAAAGCGGCGAATTTCGAAGCTGCGGGGTTTATTGTTGTGGATGCCAGTTAAATGTTTTACTTATATGCTTAACACAAACGAAGGAATATAGCTGATGGAAAGGGAATAAGATAATAAAATGGGCAATATGTTGGCGGCGTTGATGATCGGCGTAGGTCGGACGACGATAAAAGGACGCCGACATCTTGAAGAAAGTACATTTTTAAAGCACCTTCGTTGGTTCCTGGCTGGATGCTTATTCGTCACTTGGTTCTTTACGCTACTGATTTTACATCGGCGCATTAAGCTCGCAACATCGTGAGTTCTTATACGTATACATTTACAGGTGTAGACAAGTTGAGAACGGGGATTTGGCTTAATGCTGAGAAACTCGATATGCGAACACGGAGGTACGAAGATCCAGTTAAAATACTTTGCTTATATTGTGTCTCACGCACTATATTTCTATCTCTCGAATTCTTCCTTCGTTGATTTTATTTTCCTGATAATCCTTGAAGAATTCGACTCGTCCCGGCTTCGGGACACGCCTTTATATAATCTTTTCGAGATAAGCCTTTTACTTATTAGGCCGGCAATAGTAGTAAATTGTCGATTGTACGTGAAATAATAAAATATAGATTTTGACTTGACGATTAGACAGTGATTGGGGGGTGAAAATTGTAAGCTCTCTTACAATGTCGGACTATAAATTCATAATTACACGTAGTTTAAACATATATCGCGGTAACGATTTCCCTCGTGTAGAGAGAATTCAAGAAAATGTTTCTGCACAAATCGGATTATATTTATCACAGTTGTTATGCAATATATTATAAATGTCCGAATAATTGTGGAAGTCCATTAGAGGATCCGTTGTTATTGAAATATGCAAGGCGAACGAAGGGATGAAATTGAGTTTGTATGTACTTGCCGGTAATTAATGTAGTCATTCAACGCTATTATGCAATTTTATCAATTGATTTCCACTTGAGTACTTGGCAATACGGACCTGGAACATTTCATCTTTCCTATAATTACTACTCACTTATGAATAATGAAAAATAACTGTTAGTTTTGTTGAACGTCTGAACGAACTTATTTCTTCTATTTAGTGCGTGTTTGTATAGTTGCGCCGTCATATACGAAAGAGAGAAAAAAAAGCTCCGTATCTCGTTTCTCGGTTACTTTTAATAATCCGCTCGTAGGTAGAGAGTGATTTCTACATGCGTATATTTTAGTGGCGCACGACCTGTATCTATAAATTTAAAAAAAATGTTATTTGAAAATACTTATCGAGAATCTGGCGAAGGGATTTAACAGGTAAATTCAAAGAAACGCGGATGGGAGTAATATGTAATAACGGGGCGTCGAGTTGTGCAGAGTTAGTTGCGTAATGGAACGAGATGAAAGAGTTTGGCTGACAATGGGTGAGATTCGATCGGAAATGATCGAGTCGCCCGCAGTACACCGGCCTTTCCCATAAATACCGTGTTCGTTAATGTAAGTCGTGCACGGTCAGTTTTCGCGGTCAGTGCATTATAAAAGAGATGCGGGGGGCGCGACATCATTTAATTTCAGAATGACACCGCTGCTCCCCATGCCGCAGGTCTGTCATATAATTAATCGTTAATTAAATGAAAAATTTGCTCGACATGCAATTCACAAGACTCTGTCCCGACGAATCGATGAAAATGTCCCCCATTCCCGCCCCCCCCCCTCCTTCAACTATTCATCATAATTTATTACAAACAAACAGCTGTCACGTGGAATTCCGATGCAATGAAATAGTCATCTGCATCGAGCCCGTACTCGATGATCATTTTTTATTATTGACACGAATACATCCCACAATACCTGTCGCAATAATAGTAGAATTTAAGTTATAATAAATGCCGCTTAATCCCGACAGGAAGAGCTACGTATACGTGAAGTATCGATCGGTAATTTAAGTAAAATATTTCTTTTACACCGATACGTTTACTGATTTGCCGTTCTTGGCTCGCCGTTAATATCGAATTATCGTACATTGCAAAGCTATTAAATCCGAGCTCCACTGCTAGTGGTAGCGGGGTAATAATGAATTTTTAAAAGTAAATATCATTAGCGTAAATCAAAGTTTTTCGGCTTTATTATCCGTAGCCGAGAAGCACTTCCCCGAGCCAAATTCTTACAACTTGTTATCGGTCACTAGCAAAAAAAGTGGAAGAAAAGACGTTGTAAGCCGAGCGCTGATAAGTGTTTGCTTTTAATACTCGCTACGGATGGTAAGAAAGCACGACTCGTGTTTTTGTACGTCGAGTGCATTGGGGGCGATGGTTGCCATGGTTGGCGGCGGGGGGAGTGGGTGTGGGGGGGGGGGGGTAGCTAGCGGTAAGGAAGTAGAGGGTCGCGCTAATGTTCGCGTATAAGCGAGTGGTCCCAATCTCACAAGTGACTGGTCCAGATATATTCGAGGTGATGGGACAGGTTGGCCGCTCGAGGTCCCGATAGCGTAAGAGAAGCTCTGTTAGGTCACGTGTGTCTCTGGGTGGAAAGAGGAGCTGCTGCGTGCCTCCTTATGTCGTCGACTTCCATATCTGCATGCACGGATACGAGAAAAGAAGAGCCCGAGCAATATCCATGGCTTTCATTGTACATGTTACATAAGTTGGCAGAATTTCCGCTGTTCAGCGACAGCTTGACAGAGCATAAGCTTTCTTCTTCCTTACCTCGTCCCCATGTATATGAAAAGCTTTCCGCTCATGTTATAAAGCTTCCTCCTCCTCCTCCTCCTCATCCTCATCCCCCTCCTTCAACCCCATATTTCCCTTAATTCTTTTCTTTCCCTTTGTATTCCGTCCTCCCTTCATACGTTACATTGACTGATTCTACTCTCGCCGAAGTCGTATTCTGAACTCCGGCTCTGCTCTCTTATCTTTATAACCCACATACAATTTGTATTTAAATCAACGATTTATTATAATATCCGTTAAGTATATAAAAGTTCGTCAAAATCTGTTGTCCCTTATCGCACTGAAAGTGCATTGAAGGGGTCGGGCTTAAGGTTCTATCACATAGAGCATTAGTAATAAGCCAGCATAAGATTACAGATCAATTACATAGCGAATGAGTAGGAATGTAACGAAAACAAAGATCTTATTTGGTTTCTATGAATAGAAGGAGGCTAGAAGAAGTCACGAGAAGGGCGAGGGCGTCAGACGGGTAGATATCCTCGAGATCACCGGAGCAATCGTTGACCAGCCTAAAATCGTATAATGAAAGGTATAATAAAATATTTCGTGGTAATTGGAGTGGAGCTTGGAGCTATTGGCTCAAGTAGGAGTACATTTGGAGCTTCTAGCTCATCCAGGAAGCGTATTGTGTGTAGCATTTGAGCATTAAGGTACGAGGTTCCTCGAGGAGCCCTGCTATTATCAGCCTACCAAGGTACATGCATTCGGGATACCTGGGGCTGGCCTACCTAGCTTAGTATGGAGCAAGGTCACTCGGCCTACTCAGAAATATCTCCCCGCCGTAGGTTAAGAGTCAGGCTAGGGTAGCGTTGCGCTGCGTCCAAAACTGTTTTAAGGTAAGAAGAGAGCTGCTCTCTATACGCGCCGAAGGATCCTATCCGCGAGCGTCTGCGTTTATTGTATAAATTAAATTAAGTAAAATAATTGTATTCTAAAAGGCTTTTGTTTGCCTCCTCCTACTGGGAGGAGGTTTTTTTATGCCATTAGTTAGGTAATGTCGCTCCAATTAACATTACATAAGTATTTTACAATGTTCTTATTTACATATTTATAGGCTGCGTATTAAAAGCTTATAAAAAAAATTTTATTTGTAAATTAATCGCTACTTATATGTCCAAGTTGTATGTATGATCTTAGTTATTCTTGTTTTCGAATAATTGATTGGAAAATCTCCAATTGAGAATATGCAAATACTTTAATTTCCGCTTAAATCAATATTAGTTATTTACTTAGATTGAAGAGGGAAACGTTTTAATTTGCTTAAAAATGAGCTGCGTCCTATACTTTGATCCCGAGGACTTGAACCATTAATTTTTACTTGGAACAGCTGCAAAATATATTGTTTAAACCACAATAAATATAATATCCGGCCTTTTAATTGCCAATGACAATAAATGCTTTTTATGAGCCAGAAGAGTCGTAACTAATATGCAATGCCGTCGCGCTATGACAAAGCCACATTTATTATTATTATTATTATTATTTATTTAAGTAAAATAATTATTTTATATAAATAATATGATATTACTGTTGAGGTTCATGTGAGGTTGGATAAATAAATACGCTGTTCGTGAGGAAACTAACACGAAGGGGAAAAACGGGAGAGAAAGGTAGAAATGAGGGAAGATGAAGTGGTGGCGACATGGACTAAGAAGGTAAAAGGCAAAAAAAGGAAAAGAAAAAAAGAAAGTAGGAAAGAACGAGCTGAAATAGCACTTTTGTTTTTGATTTGGGGCACGTAACTGAACCACATTGAAATCAGATACAGGCTGTAAGGACGCTAAACTGGCGGCTTTCTTCAGCTCGCAATCCGTGGTGGAGTCCGCCACGAGAATACGTAAGATACCTCCTGCCCGTGGAAATAGAGAGAGAGAGAGAGAGAGAGAGAGTTAGTTGAGAAAATGAGGAAAGAACTTTGCATGTCTTTTTTACAAGAGAGGATTAATTTAACAGACCCTTTTATCATAGGGGAGGGACGAGTGGAGACGCGAGTCGTTTTCTCTAACGCTTTTAAATCTCTCAAGCTCACGACTCCTTAACTTTTTTTTTCTTGTCAATCATGTCAATGATCTTTTTGTTCACTGAAGCTGTAGTAGTTTTCACTTCATTTAGATTTTGAATTCTTATCTCGAATCAACAGTATACACGGATATGAAATTGACAAATTTTATAAGAACTTCAATCGAGCTTATCCGTGTGTAACTTTAAATACCTTTAAGAGCTTTTAAGGTTAATATTTTATAAGAATTCAAAAATAAAGAGTTTACTATACAAAGAATCGTATACGTAGATTCAATGTCGTTAGGAAAGATAATGCTAAAATAAATATTTAATTTAATCTCCTTCGAGTGGGCCAAGCCGCGTCAAATAATTTAAACAAAATAAAATAGCTAATAAAACGTTCCGACCAATAATAATTACAATTACAATTTGATTAAATTACATAGGGCTGTTTCATTGAATATGATATATGAAGAACTGGGATTAATTCTAGCACTGAATGCGAAACTGAAAAAGCTTGATAATTCAAAAATTGGCGAATTTTTGATGCCAGGCGAGCCGGCCTTTCAGATATTTCCTTTTTACAAGTATATTTTTTAAATACTCAAACACGTTGGATTGCTCAGTGGGGGTGACACTTGTCAATTAAAAGTTAAACGAACTAGAATTGTTTTCTGCTTAAGTATGCAAGGGACTAAATAATTGTCACTCCCGATTCCGAGGGGAATTGTCAAACTAGACTTCCAGCACATTTGCCTACGCTCTCGAGTCTAATATCGGCTTTCAATGTCACACTTAACAAACTAATTAAAAATATGCATACCTTCAGCCTTATTCAGCATCGTGTTGGTAATAAAAAAAAAAAAATAAATAAAATAAAAACAGCTCGGTCCCCATGATCTTCTCGTATCCTCAATACGACACTTACAATCATTATTCGCTTGTCACATAAGCATCATTATTAAGTTGCACTTCCGTCATATCCAAAAACATTGAAATTCCAGTGCAGTAAATATAGCAACAGCTGGCGACACTCGTTTTTGCCTTCGAGTCACGTCCCTAAGAAACCTACATATCTACATTTTATTTTATTTCTTCGATATTTCAATAAAATACCGGTAAAGAATTTTGGATTTCATATTTCACGAATCTAATTTTAATATGCTATCGTTAGACAATAACAGATTCATAACAGATTTTAACTACCGACCGACTTGATACTACTTTTTATATATTTTAATTCTCAAACCGGATTTTCTGACTCTCAACTTTTTCTTACAAAAAAAAAAAAAAAAAAAAAAAAAAAAAAAGCCTTACAAGTTTTTGTAAATTTATATAAAATTATAAGAACTACGTTCTTCGCTCAAAGGATTTACCGAATGTTCGTATGTCAAGTTTTTAATTATTTAAAATTGTTTTGTCACATCTTCGTTATACTCGTTACTAGTGGTAGTAATTTTAATTATTGATGCCTGTGTCTAAATATGTACATTAATTACGAAATGCAGCCGTTTTCATTACTGCATTATAAAATTAATAGAAATTGACATATAAAAAATAATTAATAAGCAAATAGTAATTTTTTGCTCGTAAGCTTTTAAATTTATAAGCTCTACATTCTTAAGTATATGTAAAGCTAATATTCTTATTGTTAAATGTTGTCGAATTTCAAATTGTATAAATGCCAATTCGAAAATAATGTTAGAAAAACAATAATTATTTAAAAGAAATTTAATACAAAGATTCAACGACTTTTGTAAGCCTTATTTGCAAAAGCATAAACATTGTTATAAAGCAAAATATTTGAAAAAATAAATGTTAAATAAATGACAAAGGTATTGTCTATGAAGGGAAAAAAAAACTGTATTAGTATTAAAAGTAGTATAATATTACATATAAGAGCCAATACATATACCCGATATCCACATCTTGTTGATATTACTTTCTTTCGTTTTATATCCATTTACACGTATTGTTGTAGGTCATTGATATGCATTTTCTTATAAAATTATAAAGATCCTTATCTAATCTCTATGATATTTATATAAAGTATATGTATATATTACGTGGCATATATTACGAATTAAAAAATATTTATTTAAAATATCATATTGATTTTAAAGTATGTAATCAACTTTATCTCATACTCTGAAATTAATTACTAGTAAATTAATCGATATGATCCTCGGCTACTTGGAAATCAATCTAAAATATTTAAATAACTCGAAATATATGCAAGAGCTATAGTATCGAACAATTGTTTTTCGATTATAAATATTTAAATTTACGTACAAGCGCAATATAGTTAATAATGTGTGTAATAAATAAATTTCGGTTCCTCATTAAATTTTGCAGCATCTAGTCGGTCCGATGCTTTTATTTCTGGCAAGCATTCCCTTTTTAAATTATGTATATTCTCCGTTTAACAAAAAAAAAAAAAAATATATACATATATATATATAGAATTTATTTGTGCAAGAATCAGTACCTTGTAATAACTACTTTATTGTTGCTTGATAATGGAAGGATTGGTATTATGCTACGTTCGCTTTTAAATTTTATAAAATATTTGCAATTTAAAACGATATATTTTACATAAAATTTTGAAGAGGTCGATTCTCGAATTACATAGGTTTTATAAATATGCTGATTGATCCTCGTTATGAGTACTTCGTATTATCTCAGAAAAGTTATTCCTCGTTATTAATAGAGACTTATTAAGCGCAGTATATAGATTAAGTCAAGTGAGAGTTTATAGTATTACGTTATCGATTTAGCATAAGACTCTATGCTATTCACGCAGCCATTATTGTTTATTAATTAACGTTAAGGACCATTTCTCTCATTAGACTAATTAATACCATCTCTTTAAGGAAAATCGTTTATTATTTTCAATACGTAACATTTATTTCGCGACGACAATTATGTGCAGTAAAAAATACTTTGTTTCTAATAAACCATTGGGGTTATTGGGGTTTTAAAATACGTATTCGGCATACCTTATAATCTTAATGTCGTATATAAACAGTAAATATAAAAATCTTTTAAATTTTATAATTCCAAGTACTTAATTTGAATTGTAATAAAAATACCAAGTTCGTGACCTAGATTACAATTTGTAATCATGGCCAATATTAATTTTACTTAACCCGAACTTTAAAAGTTTATAAGAAAGTACAGCCACTTCGTGGAAAGTATCAGGGACTTTATAGCTAAATAAAATTACGGAGTTTATACAAAGGACTTGTATACATAGCGAGACTCCTTGCATTATCATGTAATATGTAGTTAAGTTATTTTTCCTCGATTTTTCCACAAACAAGAAGTTTAATTTTGATAAACATTCTGAACTTGTGTGGCATTTATTAAAATTCAATAGAATCGTTTGTTAACAAAAAATAAATAAAAAAAAAATAAAAAAAAATATAAAAAAAACCCGTACCGTTGCAGTGGAGCATGTATATGTTTGTAAAAAATTCTTAAAAGTGTAATTGCCTCCTTTCTCTCTTCTTTTTCATTTCGAGAAATTTGGAAGAAAATTTGAAAAGTTTTGCAGACGCTAGCACTTAGTATTTAAATTTTTTATGCAATCTGTCTCGAGCTATAAGGAAGTATGAAATGGGTTATGCTATACTCACTGCCGTTCGAGCAGCAACTGATCATTCGTAAACAGGGATTCCGTACTCAGCGCAGAATATGATTTATCTGACGGCAATTTCCCATGATTTCGCACGACTCTCTGGAAATATCGCCTTCTTGGGATCCGCTCGCTCATTTGGCTCAGCGGCCGCCTAGAATAATACTAGAAGAATAATTGTGCGTCCATTAGGATTTAAAGAAACTTGATTGATGCACGATCCGCCTTTTCTATCGAATGCGCGAAATAACAAATAAATAATCTACGTAATTTCAGACGAAACAGTGCTTTGACAAACAAGCAGATTTTAATAACAATGATTTTATTTATAAAAGTCCATAATATACTCTCGGACAATTTTGTTTAACCATTGCAAAGTACATCCTACTTTGTAATGGCCGTAAAGGTAGTGGTGGACAACAGGTTTCTTGCTGTCAGGCTTTGCACCGACGGCTGGAACAATAATTAGATCGCCGATTTAAAGTAAACTTCAGCCGCTCTCGTCGGCCCGTCTCCGCAATCTCTTATTTTATTATGGAATTTATTTTACGGAGGGAAGAATGTTATTTTTCGTTTAGAGTGAGCAGCCCCTGTTCGGTCTTTCATTTGGCCAATAGCGGCGCAGCCACGTATGTGTTGTTCGTTGTCCGTGATCCAGGACGGGAACTAAGTAGCAGCACGGCTCCTTTACGTAGAATTTATTGGAATTAGAAATCCAGTGCCTAGTTCGCACGCTGCTTATATAGATAACCATTAAAGCAGCAACATCTCGAATCATTTGTATTTGTGCCAGCGATTACGCAGTACGTGAGATGTTTGCCAGCCGAATTATTAGACTCATTAGCGCGTACTACGTTAGCTCTAATAAAATATGCACCTTAGATCATTGTTCCAGACTCTGCCCGAGTTCATTATTTTTTATTTAATTATAAAATAATTACAATAATAGTAATAATTACCTTAGTTAATATAACAGCGGAGGAATTATTTAAATAAAAAAAATAAAATAAAATAATAATAATAATAAAAGATAAACTAAAACTGTGTTGGAATATTTTGTTATAATATTTTTTTGATTTTGATTTGTACGAATTTCTAGAAATCTAATATCAATTGAAATTCCAATACTAAATGACGAATGTATGTTGATTCCAGTAAAATGATCGCAAGCTTCGTCATTTTAGAAATTAAACTTAAAATTGCCAGTGAATACATCGATTGTATGAACAATGTCTCTCCACCCCATCGAGACTAATAAGCCCAGAATAAAAGTGAAAAATCGTAAAAATGGCCAACGTTTATAGAGATTTAGCGTATACAAAGGATTGCTTATCAACGGATTAAAGACTCGATGGGTGCACGCGTACGAGCAGAGACGCATGCGCACGGTCAAGCTGAAGACAACGGCCTCTCTCTCTCTCTCTCTCTCTCTCACTCACTCACTCTCAACTCTCAACCTCTTCATTCCGCGTGTCAGTAGACCCCTTTGTAGCAATTGTGTAGAGGGTTCTCCATCGCGGTCTAGGTCGCGATGAGCGAGTCGGTAAGTGGACATTGCCATTCGTCGGCTTTCCCTTTTAGCCCCAACAAGGACCATGAAACGATGGTGCACGCGGCCATCTAAATGACATACTTCACGTGGTAGACGCTCTATTCCACTATTTTCTAATTCCTGATATTTATAATTCCTCTTCATCTTCTCCGACCCTGTAAAATCTGAGTTTATTACCTTTTGCCCCGTCTCAAGTACTTCTAAATGCCGTTTTCCATATATAGTATATATATATATATATACTTTTTAATTATTCTTTATATCATTAGAGGACATTCGTCGATTCAAGCGGCAGGTAAACAGTGTCGGCATCGAAGAATAAACAATGCGTCATAAATAATACGAGCGGACTAGGAATGTACTAATCTACATGGTTAGCCTTGGAGCTGTTGGCTCCACACAGACTGAGCGTACGAAGCTTTCTGCAAAAAGTTAGAATATTTATATTTTTTTACGGCAGCGGCTCTCACGCCGTATAAACATGACCGGATCGGGCACGTGAATGATAGCTGACGTTTAAATACATTTAAACATATACTAATGCAGATATTTGTTATAATTGCCATTTCTCATGGGTGTGGAATAATGTACATATCGATGCGTGACCATGTGCGATGGTCCGGGCACGCAGAAGCTCAGCCAATTATTTGCCAAACCCTGTCGATGCTCCACGACTGAGATAAAACGCAACGTGACTGAAATCTCAGCTGCGAGCATACCTGCGAGTGCATAACGTGACAAATCCCAAATGACTTAGATTTTTAATTCGCCAATTATAAACTCTAATCCGTGGCAGTCAATCGTTTTTTCGCCGTCGTTGCTTATTATTTATTTATTGAAAATACATGCTTATAGGAAATTCGAGATTTTTCATTTAACACACCCACCACCTCCATTCGTTTCTATATGAGTTTGTAAAAAGTATTGTCGTTTCTCCCTATTTTTACAATCTTCCTGTCCAATTCAAGTCCAATAGTGAGATTATTACCCATTATTTTTTTTACTACAATAATTCCTGGTCAAGTATTTCCTAAAAAGGAAAACATACCTTCAGTAACGAATTGTCAGTGCTATTCAAACACGATAACTTCCTTGCAGGTATAAAGTTTTTTCCATTCAAAACAATTGCTTTATCCGAGATTCGTTCCTATCAAGACAATTTCCAATTCTCTGTACACATTTTTATATTCGTGCTACGCTGTGTAAAAGGACCTTACAATTTATTTATGAATTTGGCCAGAATAAAGTGTATATTACTTTACTGCGATAACATGTATGAATATTAGTTGGAAAGTTAACTTTCAATGCTACGTTTAATAATTATAACGAACATTTCTTATACGAAATACTGCATTACGTGGCATTAACAATTAAATATAATACAAGAAAATAAAAAGTTACTATTACAAATAATTCAATCTTTTTAATTTTCAGTTAATACGTATTGTTCCAAATAATGATTGCCTCAAAAGTTAATAAGATTATAAATAGCCTGGAAGTAATATTTATAATTATTAGTTTTAAACTTTTATATTACCCTGGTTGAAATATCTTCGTGAAGATAAAATTATTAATTAACGACAAGCTTATTGATATTTTATTATAAAGTTACTTCTGAAACTTAAATAATTTTTAACCTGTACATCGTTCTATCTGCTACGAATAACGTAATTTTCTGTTATAACTGAAGTATATAACGTTTCTTTTTCTCAAAAAAGAGTAATTGATGTTAATTATAAATTTGAATTACTTGTAAATTTTCACTTATACATATTATTGAAGTTTTCTTGTAGTTTTTGTCCATGAACAAGCTGCGATTATAATTATCGTACGTTAAATATCGTATTCCACGTGTAACTGTATTAATTTAATCCTAATATTTTTATCGTGAAATGTAATATTTTAATTTATATATATATATATATATACATAAGTTTTATTCATTCACATATATAAAATTATTAGATTTCTTTTATAATTTAATAATGAAAATTTTATTATATATATTGGAAATATATATTAAGAAGTGTATGGGTCAAAAAATAATTACAATACGAAAACCAAGTGTATTTTTAGTTAAGATTAAGAATTATTTTATTAGAATTCTATTAAAAATAATTGTGTCCACACAATTATGTCCACAATAAATGGATTGTGTCCACTTAGTAGTTTCTCTAATAAAATATATAAATGAATTGAATTTATTTAATATTTCTTATGAATTTAATATTATATGATTAGGATTTAATCATAAGATTAAGTGAGAGTTTTGCATAACGTAAACGCTTTGATATATGATGTAGGTATAATAGAAAATAAGAAGGACTAAGTAATGTCGATAAAAACGAAATGAGATATACATGGATATCCCTTGAATTTTGTCTTTGCTTAGTAGCCGAGTCTCATCAATAACGTTTATTTGTGTTTAAACTCTTGTTCGTTCACCCTCCGTGTCCCACCCTGTCGTACCCACACTCGCCCACACTCGCCCACTCTCTGTCTCTCTTTCTCTATCTATCTCCAACTCTTGTCAAGAATCAGACGGCTTTTGTTTGCATTGGGTCTGATATTCCTGGCGCCGCGTATACTTTAATCTATACGTTTCTTCGTTCGTGAAAAAGTCGAGTTTGAAAGTTCGATATAGCCCAAAATGTGTGAGACACTTTAGAGGAGAGATAGAGAGAGGGAGGGAGGGAGAGAGAGAGAAGGTAAGGACAAGGTAGGAGCGCTTAACCCAACACCCACCACGCCCGCATCCTTCCACTGTAGTCAATCTCGTTTTACGTCGTTCCAAATCCTGACGGATGACTTTACTCTCCACATTCTCTTATATCGTGGCAGACTTATGAAAATCATCAGTAAAATTGCTGCTAACAGCACTATTCACATACGAGAGTCTCTTTAAATGCTTCCCCAGTTAAATATCTCTACCTAATGAAGAATCAGTAGCACTTGTTAGATAAATTTATGCCTAGTGAAGGCAGCACAAGGCTAAAAGGAAAATGCCGCAAAAGTGACAGTGGGTAATGGGAAGGTAGTGGGGTCGGGTGAGCGGCGAGGGAGGGGGGTGGGGGGGGTGAGAGAAGAGGAGGAGATGACGGTGGCTTTTCATTATACGTATCTATCTGCATAGGAGAGAAGATTTCGTTCGTAAAATATAATATCTTGCTTTAATATTTATAGAGATAACTGACTGATTCGAATTAAACTGAGTGAATTAACTTTTACGGAAAGTTTCTTTCTCGATAAAGTAAATCACTATAGGCATATGAATTCCCATCGAATGGCCGACTACTTCAACCTCTCCTGCTATGGATGAAATATTCCAGTTATTTTACGCAACACTTTTCTTCTCTGGCTTGCACATTATTATTAGGGCAAGAAGCTTCAGACTTAGCCGCTCAAGTTAAATTAGCTTTTTAATTAACCGTTGTAAAAGCTACGCTTGTTTCTGCTGCCAATTATTTCAATATAGATCAGCGACTAAAATTCATGTATTTAATTCATTAATTTTCTTCTATATTTATCGATTGCGCTCTTCATTATCTATACAACGAATAACGAATCATTTACTTCATTTATTAGTTTATTCATTCCTTAAATACGTATATGCATATATATATATATTTACGTATCAAATCTCCACAGAGTAAGCGTTTTTTAAATAAAGGTAAAGTGGATTGATCAAGCATTAATTTTGAAATATCCAAAGGTTTAGTATCTTTTTAAAAAAATTGATAGTATATTATTATAACATTACTCATAAAAACTGAAAACAAAATCTAATTTTTTCTTTGGATATTTAGAAATAAATGCTCTAACCGATTAAAGTTTATGTGAAAATCAATAAAACGTGTTTCATAACTATAATAAATAAATTAATAAATAAATTAATAAATAACTAATGAATAATTATTTATCGATTAAAAGTGACAATTTCTTATAAAATTCATATTCTCTAACACGTATCGAACACTTGTTCATTAAGTTGGCTATAAAATAATTATTGAATGTTGAAGAATCTCCAGTTCCCTAAAATTGCGTAGACTCTTAAATATCTCCTTGCATGCCAATAGGTAATTTGTCAATGATCATGGAATACAGTGGATATAAATAGTTCAACAGATATTCTAAACTTTACTGACAATAAAAAGCGAGAAATTATTAATAATTTTTAGGATATAATTATTTTATCAATTTTCATTGCACAGCAATTTTAGCAAGCGTTGCAATCAACCTTCATTGGTTATTATCAGTAATATTTGTAATTTAAATTTTAATTTCATTGTAAAAGCTCATCTGTCCAAGTGTTTAAAAGAAAATTAAATAAAATTATTTATACGGACAGCTTTACTGAAATATTCAGTTGAATGTTTAAAGCTTTGGAGCTGAATTCTTTCGTTTGTAGTGCTCTGGTAGGGATTTTCAGCTGTAGGAAGTATTCGAATCTTGCAAGAACAATAATTTTTGCGAATAAAGATCGAAGCCAAGCACGGAAACGCATTTAGAGATTAAAAGTGTTTCATTTGAAGTGATTTGCGATTCCGAGGAAACTACGAGAGCTTCATTCTGGGTGAATTTGTTTAGAAACCAGTTGAACCTACGACTTTTTCGATGATCGTTTCGGGTATCAATTCATGATATGTATTTGTTTTTGCTATTTTATGAATCACTGAAAACCGTTACCCGATGAGCAATATTCAAGCCAAACTTTATCAAGAAAAGAATGAAAATTCCAAGTAGGCAATTACAGAGATAGGAAAAGAAAATAGTTGACTTTAATCATGGATAAACTCATGTATTTAGTCACTTTAATACTTGACAACAATTTCAAGTAAAATTTGTATTTAGATATTTTTTATATTACAATGCAATAATACGATTCGATAGATAAAGAGGTTTCATAGATTAAGGAAAAGGAATTCAAATAATATACAAATTTTACATTGGAGTTCGTGTAATCGAATTTTCGAAGCGATTCTTTGAATGACTAAGGAATGAAATATTATTACTGTTGAGGTTCAGAGAGGGAGAGAGGGAGAGGGTGAGAGGGAGAGAGAGAGAGAGAGAGAGAGAGAGAGAGAGAGAGACGAAAGTAAAACAAGTAATTTATAAATTTTATATTTAATTATTCTATGCTGATATTAGACAATTATCCAAGCTCGTTGTTTTTTAATTTATAAATATTCCTTTAACCAATTCCTAAAGAATATAATTTTGTGTATCCTTAAAGCTACGTTTCGCGACATCTTATGACACGACTTCTGAAAGCTTACCAATTCTTCTTAATGCAGGCTGTTTTCTGTTCCGTGGTTGTATTGAAATAGAAAATTAAAATATCTAATTTTGAATTATTCTACTGGAAGCCAAATACTTAAGAGAAGCTTGGATGCACAGGGAATAATCAGGGAAAATATATATATATATATATTTATATTCTATAGGAGTAAAAAATTTTTTATTCAAATGAGCGAGAAATAATTTTGTTCTTGCACTTACATAATTTTTACATAAAACTATTATATTATTTTCTTAATGAATCCATCAGGACCTTATAATGACAAGTTTGATTCGTATGGTGAGCTTAAAAGGGAAAGTTTTGACGTAAAGTATCAATGATGAGAATATTTGATTCGTATCGAAGTTCAGGATTTTATGTTCAATAGCCTTGAATTTCAACGATTTATAAATGGTTTAAGATCAATCAAAGTCCAAAAAGCGATGATTTTTTTAACACTGTACCTAACCTACTCATTAATCATACTCTAAGCAAAGCTTGTAATAATTATTACATTATATTATAAATGAAATATTACGGTGCAATAGATAATTTTATCCATCTACTCTACGCGAAGACCATCTATACTAATAATAATAAATCCATTGATTGTTATTAGTATTTCGCTGATAAATTATTACGTGCATAGGATTATGGAATTTATAAACTTAAATATTAATAAAGATAATTTAGTCAGTCGAACCTACGCATGTAACAATATCTGTCATTGTTTGAAATAAATCTCGCACGTATATATATATATATATAATTTGTTTGCTCGTAGATTTCGTAGGCGTTTTCGTGCATCCGAATACTATAGTTGTAATAGCCGACAATGCTAACGATAATACCGAGCCGGTTATAGTTATTCGTCGATACGAGCAGTTCTATTAAATTATAATAATAATCATCAAGTTGTTTGTATATCCGTCTTCGGCATGGGACAAAATCACTCACTACGGATGGTAGTTATAAACAATGAAGCATTAATTACTAGATTTTCGTGGCTATATAGCTTTATCATTCATCTTCCTCGTTGTCTTTCTAATCCGTTTGCTATTTGTTTTTTTTTTTTTTTTTTTTTTTTTTAAATGAAGAAAATTAAGATCTTACCGTTTTAAAGCGCGATGTGATATTTCGCTTAAAGTAAACTCTCCTTTTAGTTAAAATTATAATTCATTTTCTCTAAGTACTCCGTCGGTTTTGAGGCCAAACAAATGCGTTATTATTTCTTTCGCGAAGTTAGTTTAATCCCAGTCGCGCTAAATTTATGCAACGAAAATGTCGAATGAAAGGACCAAGTGTATTCGTCTACCTATATATATATATATATATGTATATATAACGTAATACGTATGAGTATGAAAATGAATAGTATATTGTATTGCGATAACTTCGTCCTCCACGAGAGCTGAGATCGAAATTGTTTTTGATGAAAAAGTATCGTAAAGAGGACGGACGATAATCTGATGTGGCATAGCCGCATGAATCGTATGGGGCCAGAGACTGAATGCTCTGTTGTAAATGTTGTGAGTAGCCAGCCAGCCAGCCAGCCAGCCAACCTGCCAACCTGCCAGCCACGTCACTACAGAGCTGCTCGCGCGGAAACTCCGCGACGAGGTGGTTATTCGTTACGCAGCCAACGCTTGCGCCTCGCTTCGCCCTTCCCATGTATTGTACTGCCCATGTCTTATTCGAGGACGAGCCACCGCCAATAACCCCAAAGTCGAAAATGTCAAAAAAAAAAAAAAAAAAAAAAAAAAAAAATCGAGCATCCGCGGTCGCGGTCCTCTCCTGCAGGACCCAACATTTCCAAGCTGTTTCTGCATTGTTAAACTGCAGCTTTCGTATATTAGAACGAGAACTTTTGAAACTAGACGGCGAAACGCACACGGTCCTAATGGAAATTATTATCCCCGAAAGAAATTATCGGTCATCAGCACCGATGCTCTTCAAACTATTTATTTCTTTAACGTATCTTCTTTTTACTTTTTCCTTTTTTTTTCTTCTTTTTTCTTTTTTTTTTTTTTTTTGTGTATTTTAATAGTTCGTTATGGAGTGCTTTCAACCGATTCATAACATAAATTTCTTTTCAAAGCCGAATCCTATTACGCGTGCATTTTAGCCGAACATTAATCAATACAGCAATTATTCAATTTCAAAGCGAGTCCGTATTTTTCGGGTATTTTAAAGAGAAATATTCTCGAGCCAAGGAGAATGCATTATGATTAGTTAGAGTATCCGTTTTCCACTGTCTATTGTTATCATTATCATTATTATTATTATTTATATTATTATTATTGTTGTTGTTGGGTTTTTTTTTCGTGTTATCGTTATAAAATAATGCATTAAAATTAAAGAAAAATCCGAATGAGAGGTCAGAAAGAATCATCGTTGATCAATTAAGTTGGAATGAATGTTACGTAAGGAATCTAAATTGATACATAATTAAGAGTGATTCGTAAAAATTCGTTGGCAAATTGCATGGACAATGTCTATGTGGACGCGCATACACGTATGCCGAGCATTGTTTGTTCTTACAGATGCACTTGTTATCGTCCCGAAATCCCCGGACAACCAATACCTCTTTTCTTATTCAAATTTCATTTCTCTTAAAGATTACCCTACCCACACTACTCTCGTTCTTCTTTGTTTCTGGGCCTCCACAAGTACACGAGTCCCCTCCTACTTAATTTTCAAGTGCATATATCATCCTATACTGTATCCCGCTATAAATACATTACAATGAAATGACAATTCTTAGATAGAAATGAAAGAACACGGAAATCTGTGGCTAAAAGGAGAAGGCTACAAGGACCGAAAGAATGTACAAGAGATTGAACTGGTACGGGCTTAAGATCTTTGTCATGTTGGCTGCTGTTCAAATGTTATAACAATAAAAGGCGATGCATGTGCTTCATGAAAGTCTTCTTCTACATTTAGGCAACTCAAACGGAGACTATAGCTTCTTTAAGGGATAAAACGGGAATGTACACAAAGAAGGAGGAGGAGGAGGAGGAGGAGGAGGAGAATGAGGAGGGGATGGTGGGGCACGGGGAGGGGGAAGGGGTAGGAGATGAAGGAAGAGGATCCGGAGAGAAGAGGTTATACATGCATTGTGTATACGTACCTGCTGTATGCGGTTCACCTGCTTTGTATTTCTTTGTTACAATCGGTCACATTTTTTCTCCTCTACCTCGAGTTTTTCATACCTAACGTAACAACGCTTTCGTTTCTACTACAAAGAAGGAAATGCGTTTGTCTTTGGACCATGGCCAGATAATCTTCAATGATAAATCTTTGTGTATTCGTCCTGCCCTATAGATGATTGGTTTTATCTCCTCTGAGTCCAAAAACTCCATGTGCAACTCCAACGCGGAGGTCTCCCAACACATTGTAAAACTTCTCGAATAATCCTTTACTCACGTTATTTTATACTTTATCTCCCTCCCCCTCCCCCGACCTTACGCCCTTAATCCAATCCTCGTTATTTTAAAGAAATCGTCTTTCATATTCCCAAACTCGAAGCTTTAAAACCCGTTATTATCTTTGCCTCACCAAATATTTATAATCCAATATTTTCAAATTCAATGCAATCAACATTTCTTCGATTACCGTATTATCTAACTTTTTACAAAACAATACGCTGTATCGAATGTCCGATTTGTTTGAATTTAATACGCGATTCGGTTGTTAAATGTAAAATTTTTAATTGCCAACTTTTACAGATTTATATTCGGCTCAAACAAAATCTATCTGCATTTCGAATAAACCTGTAAAATGCATTTCCCTCATACGATAATACATGTTATTGTCATGAAATGCAAAATGTTGAACCAAGAATCTCAAAAATAATATTCACAGTATATTATTTAAAAAAAAAAACGAATAGATGAATTGACGGATAAAGTCTAATTTATCGAATGCAAAGCTAATGAGAAGCAATTTATCAAATGTTTGGGAATTATTTTTCTAACACACGTATATGTGTTTTAGAATTTATCTAATTTGAATGTGAGATGTCAAAATACACGTTGCCCTAATAAATCACTCCTCTGGTCAATTCATCGAGTTCATTTACTTTCGTTGTTCTTGTAAAGGCAACTCCTTTTCGTTTCTCTTTGTGCCGTAAAAAGTGTAGGGACAGAAAAACGTGCTCGTCAGAAGAGAAATTCGATAGTAAGATATAGCTTGTAGTGGTTGTAGTAGTGGTTGTAGTGGCTGTAGTGGTTGTAGTGGTTGTCGTACTCGGTCAAGTAACTGGGTGGGGAAAACTATTTGAGAAATCAACTCTTGATTCGTTTACCTTGCGAAAATCTACTTCCAGCGAAACGAGCTTCTGGCATTGAAAGCGCGGAGACATAACCCGCCCGTTCCCTCTCCGCCCTTCGCAATATCTCTCACTCTCTCTCTCTCTATCTGTGAAAATGTACATATGAGCTCCGTAAATGCAGCGTACGCTCACTCTGTTTCTCACTCAAACACCGTCTATCTTTCTCTTTTTCGATGTCGAATATTGTTCCATCTCATCGCACTAACACGTGAAAATTTAAAAAAATTCTAATTATCGGTAATCAGATATTTTAATAAGCTTTAAATTTTCATACCGTCGATTCTACGAAATATTCCATTCGTAAATTGGAGAATAACAACACCCTAGAACATATGCTAATACATTATGAATACAAAACTTTATTAACTAGTTGTTTATTATTAGATAAATTATATTATCACTTTATTCTTAATTAATTGTATAAATAAATAGTATAACAAAAAGGTCATTATTTATATTCTTGAAAATTATTTAATACTATTCAATTAATACAGAAATTCTTTCGTACGAATCATAGTAATTTATATAATAAAGATTTTATGTCTAATCAATTATATAAACATTAAATATTTAAATAAAATAAATCCGATTGTTAAAAGGTTAAAAATTTTTATTTCAAATATTGTTATTATATTGTTATTATTTTTCAAACTCTGCAATTTATGTTACGATTTATTGTCATAATGTATATATTCAGTATATAGTCGTATAAAGTCAAATTTATAATATTGTTTATTTGAATATTAAATGTATGCTATAATTTTATACGTACAATAGAGCGTTCATTTTCTTTTTCTAAGTTCGCCCACTTTTTATTAATGTCTATAACCGCCGCTTGTAAAATATAGATTTACTTAAATTATATATAACCAAATGTATATATATATATACATGATAATTATAAACGAATTAATTTAATAAAAAGTATTTTTAATATACATATAATGATACGTGACATGTAGAAAAATTTTTTCATTAATAAATGAAATCGAATATTGTTTTTGTAGGGAATAATGGAGCGAATATGGAGTTGAGTAATTTATATTTATATTTAAATGAGTTAAGAAATAACATAAAATAATTACCAAAAAATTTGTAAGGATTCTTTTACGTGCTAGAAACTGGACAGATATATATGTATTCCTTTAAAATAAATATAATGTATAATTCAACAATGGACGTATTATTTTGACAAAGTTCAGAATGTAATAATTGTTTGACTTAAATATGTTTTAATGGAATTAATAATGATGTCTGTATCTATAACGTTTCTGCTTAACTTTGCTAGTGAATAGATAGAAGATTTTAGGAAACCAGCTTATCTCATGCACTGTTTGGTTCGCAGTTTAAAGCCGCATTTGCGTAAATCGTGTAGAGATTTAAGTTAAATCTACTTACTTTAACGCTGCACGGTAAGACCTTATATATATATATATATAAAAATTGTAATAATTTCCGTCATAGCAGTAGTGAAAATTTTGTAAAATTATGTTTTTATAAACTAATATTATACAATATCAAATGAAGTAAATGTGGAATTCCGTACTTCTTGTTGGAGCATTGATTCAGAAAATTTATAAGAGTCTTCTTGTATTTCATCTATGTGCAGAAAAATTTAAATATCACTAACAAGTATAAATTTTGCTTTTTACATTCGTATTTGCTAAAGTAGTGCTTTCAATTTTTTATTTAACCTTTCATCTCAAAATATGTACAAGAATAAACAGTTACGCATTTTGTTTCCTGTGCGTAATAACGTACGCAAATTGTTTTAATAATAATATTATAGAACAATAACTTTCAATATAAAAAATTATTGAATAATTAGGAGTACAAAAAAAAAAAATGCCAAAAATATAATTCCTTTAAAAAAAAAAAAAAAAAAAAAAAAAAAAACTAAAATTAATCTTCTCAAGCCAACAACTTTATGTATGGATGAACCTTATGGGAAAAAGGATGAAAAGAAAATTGAATAAAATAATTAAAAATTGAAATAAATACGGGAGTTTAAAGCCAATAAAGAAAAAATTCACAGATGATTAAGAAGCGTATGCATATTTCATCGGAATAATAAAATTTTTAATCCTTCGAGTAGTAGTATATAGCCAGGGGCTGGCATGTATCCGCGTACTAAGTTGCCTAACGAAAGGAAAACGGAAAAATTAAATTATTTTCTTTATGTTTTCATCCCCCCACCTCCTCGCGCTCCAGTTGAAATGGTACAAGTTTATAGAATGAGCTGGAAAGGATTACAGGATGTAAAAGAACGGAGAAATCGCTTAAAATTCGTGCATTCAATTTCACTCTGACCTTTGAATTTCCAATAGAAAAAGGAAGCTATAAATGCAGGACAAGGAAAACAATTTGCGGCCGTGATCGATGGGTGGAAAGACCGGGCAGGAGTGAGAGAGGGAGTGGGAGAGGTAGATTGGGGGGAGGAGGAGGAGGAGGAGGAGGAGGAGATTGAGGCTATATCCGTACTATGTGCACGGACGTCTTTGTGAGAGCTTTAAAGGAGCGCAGCTCAATATTTAACTGTAGACGTGAGCCTACACACGTAGCTGATACGGATGGTGGATGATGAGGAAGATGGACTCGACTCGGGACGAGTATCGTATCTCCTTCCTGGCAATCGTTTGGCCGGTATCCAGTCTCGGCCGGTCATAGCACAGGGTTTAACATCTTCATGACGCGCAACAGATGATGGCTATCCTTCCTATGTACTTAGCTGTCTAGATCCCCGAGAACATGCACTTATCCAATATACTCTGTAATTCGAGTACTTACGCCTATACAGATACAGATACGTAAGGTGATTAAATATTCTTCGTCATTCGTCATTCGCGTATCAGTTGTTCTTCTCTGGAGGTCATCATACGCATCATTCTCGACATTTCCTGTAACTTTAATTGAAGGGAAGGCTTTGTAATTAAAGAGAGATGTATACTTTGAAAGTAGACTTAGAGAGAGAGAGGAGAATTTTATTTATTAATGAAAAGCTAAGATTGCATTTTTGGGCAACAGGATTGACCATCTAATTTGAATTCTCTGTTAATGTGGAGGTAGGGGTGGTGGTAATGAAAGTAGGGAAAAGTTGGTCTACTTCATACGGGAGACTCGGCTTTGGGAGTAATTGGCCTTATCAAGTCAAGACAGACGAGGCGAATAGTCCCCGTGGCTTTAATCGGTCCCCTTAATTCAGTACGCCTCCCCATCACAGCTCGTTACCAAGAGTCATAAAACACGAGGTGGGCAGCGCTGTCAGGTAAGGCGCCGCCGCACGTGTCGGTCGGCCTCTCCCACACCTCTCCCTCTCCCTCTCCCTCTCTCGCGCCGTTAAATTCCTTTCTTCCCTCCTATCCTTCCTTCCTTCCTTCCTTCCTTCCTTCCTTCCTTCCTTCCTTCCTCCCACCCACCCACCATTTCTCGTGCTACCCTTGCCAATAATCTCAGTCGGCAACTACAATCGTATAACAAGTTCGCGAAAATACCTTTTTTTTTTGTTTCACCCTTCAGCATCCATCCCACCAGCGATAAGAACAACTAGTCTCGCGACTTCTTACCCACTATTATTTTACTGGCCGACCCGACGAAATAGTATTGACCCACACGTCCCCCCAATAACCTGGAGAAACTCTCGCATACTCCATCGCGTCACTACGTGCTACAAACGCCGATTTTCAGCCTCCGACGGCCAAATATTTCTCCTCCAATTTAATTCCCCCTTGGCTTCAAAGCCAATCGAATTTCCGTCACTTGGACGTTTCTTTCGGAACACAGACGATTTCTCTCTTTCTAATCCTTCGGCGAATCAGAGCTTGTATTATTTACAATTTCATTGCACATAACTTCTTCATTTTTTTTTTTTTTTTTTTCTAATTTCTTCATAATTAGGATACGTAATAGGAAAAACGCTGAATCGCGGTCGAGAAGAGCCCGGTTGAACGCTAATGGAATGAACGCTCGTAATGACGATGACAAAGATAAGGGGCGGGCGGGTGTAGGGGATAGCGCTACAGATAATCGGGAGTTAAAAAAAAAAAAAAAACTTTTGAACTATCACCTAGGAAAACAATGATCGATCTCTCGCAGAGGAGATATCGCTTGCTTATGTGCATAGGGAAAGGAGGAAAAGCGGTGACGGCGTCAGCGACGGTGGTGACGGCAGTGGCACGGGATGGAGAGGGGTCAACAAAAGGAAAGGATATCGGGAAGAGCTTTAGCAGAGCAGAAATAAGAAGGAAGCACGTGGGATTGGATTGGGGTCGGCTGGCCAGGGGAACAACGGACAGAACCGAAGGGGCAGAGCGATTAATCTTGCAATCTGGATGGAGTGGCTATGATAGAGTCCCATGAATAACTCATGAGCGTATTCGGGTCTAGCTGGCCGACTTTCCCCGTGGGGATATTCGCGTATAATTTAGTCACTTCATTTGTCCTCATTACTATGCCTTGGGATCCTTATGTACAGCCGCCCAGCCATTTATTCAGCCAGAAGTGCGAGCTGGTAAAATGCGCCCTTGCCGATGTCTCCGTGCGAGAAACGACACGACGGTGCGATGACGCGTGCACGTGTGCACGTGTACGCGTGTGCGCGTGTGCCTGGACAAGAGGATCCGCCGATCCCTCTTCTATAAATGATCTGGCGTTTAAAAATTGCTCAAGGATTCATCTTTTTCTTTCTTTTTTTTTCTCCTCTTGCACTATATCTCATACGCCCAATGAGGTTTATATTTTATTCATGTCCGTTTTAAATTCTTATTTCGTGAAGATACATTCAATTTGAATATCCTCATTATTGAGCTATATTAATGACATATTCTAATACTCTGATGAAGCCCTTACAATACATCACAATGCCGTGAAATATCCTTTCGAAAATATTCTTAAATAACGTAGAAATTACTCATTGGCATCGTCCATATTCCTAGTACAGTGAGTATTAATACACCGGTATTATTCAAAGCAAATTCAAAACATTTTTTTACATTCAAAACCTTAACTTTAGCTTACATCAGGCAGAAAAAGATTTCAGGTATTTTTCATAAAATTTTATATGAAGATTCGCTAAAATCGAATAGTCTACATACTTTTGTAAAATTAAATATTTCAGGCTACTTTATAAAACAGTTTGAATTCATACATTTCATTTATGATTGATATGTATATATATATATATATGTATATTTTCTCGTACAATAGTACGAGCCATTAATAATAACAGTAATAGCCAAAAACCATGCATGAATGCTTCGTTACGTGCATCATAAAGCTTAATGATAACGAAAGCTTAGAAATCCTAAAAATTTACGTATTTTCGTGCATAGACAATTTTACTATTAAAAAAAGCTTTAGCCTTTAATAAAAACAAATTATAAGACTTACTTTTGTTGCACAATGTAAATAAATACATACATTTTCTTTTTTTGTCTGTCAACAGATCAATAGTCGCGATCTCCATTTCGGCTGAATAGAAGTTAAAATTATTAATTATTTATAAAGTAATGTAACAGTATGTTTAAAAGGTTTTATTTTTATTTTCATATAAAAATCATCGTATTTAATAAAAATTATTTTTCAATAAATTTAAGTATAATAAATTTAATGCAAATATATTGAGCCCATAAAATATTTTTTCAGCTTGAAATTGTATCTTATGATCGACATCACAATTCCGGCTTTACATATTTATTTCAAATCCCGGCAACTTTTACGTAATAATATCCTGCCTCGTTAAAATATACACAACCATGAATTTTCTACAGTAATACGTGTGCAATATCTGTATTAAGATAACAATTCCATTATTAATTAAATTAATTCAATGTGCTTTAGTACGTACGTAACGCAATGTGTATTATTTATACAAACAATTCGAAGTATTATATTCAAGTGAAAGGAAAACAACAAATATGAGGAAAGGCAGAATTGCCGGCTCACTAAAACTATAAATAGATGGGAATGTTTCAAAATTAAGGCAAATAATTAAGATGGAAGAGCATAAAAGATCAAATGATGTTTATATAAGCCGATAGAGTTATATAAATCTTATCAATGGTCAAGTCGTGCATCGCATACACATGCTTTATTTAGTACAAACTTCTTCTTATTTCTATTGTTAAGGGTTTATATGGTCTTTATTAAAGCATATAAGCCCACCGAGTTGGTGATATATGTGCGGGGGTGAAAATTTTATACACACTCGGAAATAATCTGAGCGTCGTATTATTCGGTACTTTATATGTTACGTACGCGTTGACGGATTATTTTCATACGTAGTTTCAAAAGAGCTGCTCCAGAAAATGTTACATTTACTTATAATCACTACGGGACGAGATCTATCCATTGAAGCCTCTTAAGTATTATAGAAAATCATCCCTCTCCGGAATTTTTATCCTAATGTTACCTTACCTATCGTTTATGGACAAAAATCTTTACGTCAAACGAGGATTATTACATTTACAAAAAATATCATACCGATTTTGATAAACACCTTACCGTCTTAATACATTATTTAATCAATTTAACAAATGCATTGATGTTTATTCGTAAAGATAAAAAAGGTAATTAGTTTGAATAAGAAAATGAATTTTTTCTTTCAATATAAATACAAACTTGTATTTTACATCGTTCAACAGCATTTGTTTATTTATTTATTTATTTATTTTTTTGACAAAATATCTCGACACGATAATAATTTTCAAATATCAATTCTCAATTAAATTCATCAATATTTGGAAATACGTTAGAAAAGAGAAGTAGATGTTGAAATGTCGAGAGAGAGAGAGAGAGAGAGGCACGAGATACGTTTTCTATTTTTCCATTATTAATATTTTTGGTCTCATTATAAGTCTCGTAACGAACTGTCGTCAGATCAGTCGAGCCTTCCACCTCGAGGTCGCCTCCCACGGAAAGGCTCGAGGTGGGAGGAAAGGACCAACAGGTACGTCGATCCCCTTTCATACGTACGTATGAACAGTTCCGTGTTAATATTAAATTTTTATCTTTAGGGATACGTACATTTACGGGATTATTGGGAAAGTCGTTATTCTGTAATTCCATTTAAAAAATTTTTAGTTTATAATCATAACGACATTTGTAAAGTAAGTATATGTAATATATTAATTTGCCTGTGATAGAATTATATACAATGAAGTCTTTCTTTAAGCCTCATGAGAGGGGGGGCGGGTCAAGCGATAATTAGATAATGTAAGGAGAGCAGTTAGTAGTTTTTCTCTAGCTTTAGAAGAGCGAGCGTGGTACTTCGTTGGAGTGATCGAGCAAATATTAATCGGGAACGCCTCTATCTGATCACGTATAGGACTGCGCCCGAGAGGAACCGACTGGGTCTGTATGGGACCGTGTCACCTGGCCAACCCCCGCCTTGGACGTACTGGGTCTGACGACCAAGTCTGACGGGGATTGTCTCACCTGCTGGTCACCCATCTCCTTGGACTGCCTGGGCTGACGGTCAGGTCTGATTGGGCCGGTCCTTACCCTTTCGACAATCCTTCTCGTTGCGAATCTCATAAGTATACTAGTGAGCGAGCGGTAGAATAAGTGTCGATTTAGTTAGCGTAAGCGCCTGACCAGTAGTGCAAATTAGTTCGATATCTGCTTTTTCCTCCTTCTTTAGAGAAGGAGGTTTTTTATGCAATTAGGCTAAAGTAGAGGTAAAGGGCTTTTTCCTGCTTCTTTAGAGAAGGAGGTTTTTTATGCTCTGTGTAGATGTGAAATTAAATAAATAATATTCGTTCTGTTTAAACCAAGGTATCATTTATTAGCTGCAACTTTATCCCCCACCCCTTTCCTGAACCTGTGGATAAAATTACAATTAACAGTAAAATTAAATTTGCGGCCCCAACATAGTGCAAGTCATTAATCTAACAATAATAACAATTATTTTTAATATAAAAATTTCTTGTATAAAAATTCTTGGCTTATTTTAATTTATATAATGGGTTATCTATTAAAGCGTAAGGGTAATAATATAATCGACATTATTCAGTATGTGACAAAATGGTCTCGTAAGCAGTTTAATTGAATGCATTTTATTTTATGGCAAATATGTCAATGATTTTAAAATAAGAGCACAAGTTTAATATGAGGATAAAAAATTAATTTTATCCTGTAATTAAGAAAAATTAGCGGCATTAAAACGTATTGATTTGTCCAAAGTCTAGCAATTGATTATCTTCTACTTATAGAACTCTCATCTAAAATAAATATTTTTAAAACAAAACATTTAAAAAAAAAAAAACAAAATTTGTTTCGATAATTGGATACGAATATTTATAAAAATTATATTTTGTATAGCAGACGGTGATCGATAAAGCCTTTGCTCACGATATCGTGTTCAGGATCAGATTGACTCGTTAAACAAATATTCTCTTCCGTCAAATATATTAATATACATTAATTCAGAATAGGACGACAAAAAGTTTCAGTTTCAGAAAAGGGCTTTATGAGGAGCAAGAATTATGGTACGTGAAATTTCATAAAATTACGTCGCTTGAAAATAAATATGTACAATTATAATTAATGAATTGAGGCAGGGATTATTTAGAAAATTATTCAAATTATAGGAATTTCTGGACATAATTATAACAATTAATATCTCCCACGTATATGTCTTATATCGACAAGTTTCCCGAGTGTGGGAGCGAATTTGATTTATGACGTCACGAAAGTTCGGAAACACAAAGCTCGTAGTAGGTCATGTGGCTTCTCGGCTCGGCTGTTCCCAACCCCAACACAGTCTTACACATCGTCAAAGCCTTGCCCATTTACTACGTACACTCATACATACGAGCTCTTGTAAGTACAGAAGATATAAACAACTTTTTCAGTCCATCACGATTTTATACAGTTTCAACAATCCAATGAAGCCGTTAAATAATTTTTTGAAATAATTATCTTGCCCTCACCATTTTCGTCACAGTGCCTTGTACAATATGGTATTATAGTGATATCATTATAGTGATGCGTCGCAGTGTCCTATACAATAATACTGCGTAATCGTATATTTCGATCACGTGTTTCCGACAATCACTAATACTAAATTACGTATGTGCAGCGGCCAAGGTGTGTGTGCGCGCGCGCGCGAGAGAGAGAGAGAGAGAGATGGGGCTTATGTCTTTTCGCTCATAGCTAGTTAGTTCTCGTGGCATTCTTTGTGCGGATGGTAAATTCAGCTCGGTCTTTCCGCAGGTTCGAGCACCTTTTTATGCCATTTAGTGGAAAAAAGAGACGGAGGAGGTTCGGCGGCGTGGGTAGGGGTAGACTGGCTCAGCCGTAAGTAGCAGTTGAGCGATTCTGAAAAGGAGCGAAGCACCGTCTGAGCTTGTATTTTAGTGGAGGTCATTTTGCGATACGTCCATTAAATAATTACGCTGAAAAAGAGACGTTGGTCTGCAACAGCCTGTCCCAAGTGGGAATGGGTAATATGGCCGGGGTAGTCCTTTATTGTTCCTTGTCCGCTTCTTCGGCGAGTTACGGCTTAAAAATGTACTCCGACTGCTTTGGAGTATAAAGATGCCCGAGGCCAACGGTTTCACTCGCTCCATATCTCAAACAATGTACCCTACCTTTCACGGAAGAATATTACTCGATGAAAGGGATTCCTTCTCCTTCTCCTCCTCCTCCTCCTCCTCCTCCTCCTCCTCCTCCTCTTGTTTACACAAATTCCCCTTCTCCTATTGTCCGACAATCTGCTACTTTTTTTTTTATCGCCTCTCCTCCTTAATTGACTTTGATCGCTCGCAACATTATTGTCATTAACAAGAAATAATAGCCAATTTTAATTAAATTATCTTCTTCCAGGTCTTTAAACTGTAATCTTATTCCGAACGATATTTCGATTTTCACGCCTCGTCTCGTTCCTTCGGATAATAAATCGTCTGAAAGCTCGCGTTTTTCTTCATCAGCACCGCGTCAATTTACCATTTTACCGTTATTATTATAAATTTCCTACCTAAGCATATGTACAAAACTTGTAAATGCTTTTATTCCCAGTCATTTAATAAAGTTCTTCACGTTATGCATAAGATATTTATTTCAAATGTCAAATTAGCATGCAAGTTTGAGACATAAATTCCAAACGGTCCATTTTTTTCTTCCTCTTTTATAGCTTATTTTTACATACAAACGGCAGACTAAATGTTTTTATATTTAAAAGGATAATTAGAAGGATAAACCCAAGACTAAGATTATCTATTTTGATTATTGTTCTGTTGAGTAATAAGCTCGATAATCCAACTAACACGATGTGTATTTATATAGATCGGCTATATTACATGTATTCTTATGAACGCGATCTACGTTTTTTTGACAATACGATTCTTCTAATGAAGAATATCGATTTTTCGCTTAAGTTTACATAGATTCCTTTCTTTTAAGTATTTTTACATAGGAATAAAAAAAAAAAATTCCATCGAATTTCGATACAGAAAACTTATTATACAGAAATACCTGTACCGTTAGTTATAAAGTTCATCAGTGAACGTCGACGTATATTGACAATTTGAAAGGGATTTACATGAAGCAGTTAGTAGTTGTCAATCCCCGTATCGAATAGGTTTTGAGCGGTAACGTGGCAAATTGCCGAGAGTTGTAATATTTCGTAAAAATTTGTAAATTTAATAAGAACGTTTGATGCTCAGCGCTCAAGTCTAACAGAACGCGATGAAACGGTTAGTGATCGAGTAATGCATACGCGTAAAGCTAAAAATGCCGGAATTTCTATGGACGCCGAGAAAAAAAAATAATAATCCGAGCTGTCGTGGCAATATAAATAAAATATAATTGTATATAA
Organism: Ceratosolen fusciceps; assembly: GCA_018883505.1. Taxonomy (NCBI): domain Eukaryota; kingdom Metazoa; phylum Arthropoda; class Insecta; order Hymenoptera; family Agaonidae; genus Ceratosolen; species Ceratosolen fusciceps. The sequence goes on from RCIC01000008.1 coordinate 8,139,343, forward strand.
TGTTGGTCGGCCTGCCTCGCTCTTCGAGGTTCCCGGCGAGGAGAAAAGATGTCGGAGTCGTGCGAACGACACTCCGTGTCTGTAAGGGCATCAAGGGTCGCGCACCGATGGGGGGGGGGTGGGAAAAAAGTGGTCTCGCCCATTCAAAATGCAACTTAAAGTTTCCCCTGGTGAGTGTCGGGAAAGCGAGGACGGTGAGACGGAGGGAGATAGAGCGAGAGAGCAATTGACCATAGCGAGGCGAATCGAGTATAGCTTGACTCGAAAGCAATTTCATGACAGCGTCTCCGGATGATTGGATCACCAAGGAGGCAGACTCGATAGCCCCCTTGCCGCTATGCGTCCTCTATCTTTGTCCGGTACATGCACACTGCTCGGCCGTGCCTCCGCTACACTTCCCCTCCATGCTTTATCAATATAATTTCATTGCGGGACAACTCCAGTGCAAACATAATTATCTTGATTCCATTGTATTCTCATGTGTGTCTCTAGGCGGGGAATAAATTTTTTATTGAATTTTTCCTCGCGCCTACGACCACGCCCACCTCTATTTTTTTCCATTCCCCCCTCCCCCCCGCCAATCTTTTTCATTTCTTTATTGAACTTTATTTCTCAAGAAAAATACTACTCGAACCTAACTAGCTTATTGACTCCCAGATTAAGTCAACTGCGAGCCACTCAGAATTACTTCGACCAAGCGAGGGGATGGATCGACAAGGTAATTTCCTCGACTCCGTAGCTCTCCCACTCCTTCGCCTTATATCGATAATTTATTCGACTCGAATGTCCGAGCATCTGATAATACCTGATTAACCGTCTTTGGTAAGAATGCGAGCAACACTCGGTCTCATTGTCATACGATAAAGCTCGACGAGGGGGAATACATTGGAATTATAAATTATTTTTCCCGTTGGAATTATAGCCAGTCGTTGCAGTTTAAACTCCAACTGACCTTCTCCTCCTCCTCCCCCTCCTCCTCCTGCCCCTCCTCCGCCACCAACCCCCTCTAAGTACGTGTCAATCGGCTGTATTATATTTTAAAAAGTTATAGGGGGGAATAAAATGAATATTCAAGAAGTTTTGTTTGTTCGCCAAGAATGATGGCTGATTATAATAATTGACTTAAAAGGCCGTTTATAAGTAAGAAGAAAGAAAGGTAAAAGGAAATGGGTATGAAAAAGATTTGAAATGATGTCAAAGAGCTTGCCGAGATAAGTAAAAAGGGGCGTTACTTTTTCACTTTACTTTTATAACTGAATATTAATGTTACTAAGCGAGGCCCTCATCGTTGCATGAGCTTCTTCTCCCTCAATACCCCGCTAAAGGCAAAGCCGAGAAACTAAAATGGGAAAATTATAAGACCGACTGTGTAAATTACCTTTCAAACGCAAACGCCATTGATCCCTTTACAACATGCTTCTTTGATCTCCGAGCACTTAACTCGGCTTTTCCCAGGAAATATCATAAAGAATTTCTTTCACTTAACGATTTTAAAGCTTTAGTTACCATTGCCCCCACACCCCACCCCGCGCCATCAGACTTTAATGAGCAATACAATTCGGCGGGAAAATTTCAATTTGCCCGAGACATCATAACCTTCGTATCTCATTATTTCATTTATCTCTTTTCACTGGCAATGCAGGAATAATCCTTCCCCCCCTTCCTCACTCCCACTGATATATTCTTTATTTATTTTCTTCCTCCTAATAAGTCCCTTTACAATTTCGATTTCGTAAAACGGCAGTGCCGTTTATCTCTCCGTATATCTGTTCTTATTTTTTTTTTTTTTTTGTTTATTCAATTTAACGGCTATTCGGTCCAACAAAGCAATTATTACGCACGCCGTGAATTATTTAATTCAAATGCGCGCAATGGAAATGTTACGAAGGCCGATGAAATTAATCATATAAAACATATTATTCAATTTTCGAAGAAATTAGTATTTCGATAAAAAAGAAAAAAAGGAAAAAAGGAAAAAAAGAAAAAAAGAATTTAAATCCGAAGCGTTCGAGCGGCCGCGTTTGATGAACCGATTAAAATAAATATTCCTTTCAGTTTATTGAATATTGTTGCATTAATAATGATTATGCTCCTGGGCATTATTAAAACAAGCATGATTTTCAAAATCAATAGTAAATACAATACATATTTTTATTTTATTTTTCATTTTGAAAAAGTTTTGTTTTTTTTTGTTTTTTTTTATTTTTATAAACTCGTGCTTTGTTCTTGTTAATTAAAAACAAAAAAAAAAAAAAAAACAAAAACAAAAACAAAAAAAGGGGTTATCTATAAAAATAAAATTACTTTTATGAACAAGAGAAATAATGTTAGATGATCGTAATACATGGACGGACTCGAATCGATAATGACTGAAATTAATTTTGAAAGGGCTTAACATAAGCAATTCAGATAATGAAACATTGAAACATTGAAACATTGAAACATTGGTGCGGGGAACCGTAAGAAATCAAAGCCGGACGACTCTGAGAAAACATTTTATTTCTCCCCCTTCGCGCGGATTGATGGAATGCATATTTCTGGAAGGGGAAGGATTTTCTGTCCTCTTTCTTCTTACGTAGATCGAGGAGGAACGTCGTTTTACTATCTAAGCGAGGTCTGGCTGTGCCGGAGGCGATGCTATCCGAGCTCGATCCGCGTCCTGGATTTATCGGTGCCCCGCTAATCAATCTCGCGCTCCCGCGTCAAACTAATTGCATTTATCACCGCTAACTCGAGCTTCGATTACATGATCTAGATATTTATTTTTACCAATCCAAGGACATTTGAATGGAGCTTTTTATCAGTGCTCGACGTTTGAATTCTCTACGGAGATGCAATAAGCTGTCAATATATTTTAACAGCGGCTCGATCTAGTAATTAATAGAGAGAGTGTGTGTGTGTGTGAGAGAGAGAGAGAGCGTAGCTAATGAATTCGTGGCAGGTTTTATTAAAGTATCGAGTATTAATAAATAAATATTATCACCCGGTCGGAAGCTCGCAATAAAGCTATTTTAACTCTGGCTTATTTAAATTCATTTAATGCAATTTATCAGTCGATAAATGCTCTCTATCTTTGGGAGTAGGATGATAACACGGTTGACTGAAAAGGCAGTAAGAGAGTTCGGAAACAGCTAACGTATGGCTATTTATCAGAGGACCCTCATTAACCGTCTCAGCCACAAATAAAGCAGTCTCGGGGCTGCTGAAAAATATCTTATCTCCGAGTCGTTTTTCCTTACCTCACGGAAAACTAGCTCGATATTGAACTTCGCGAGCTTGTTCTGGTTTATTTTTCCCTTACCACCACCACCCCCCTCACCGCCCCTTATTTCTCTTCTCTCCCCTCCCCCACTTTTCTCCCTTTTTCTCTGTCTGTTCGAGTCTATATCTAAACTCTCGGCTTCTATCTGGCTCTGCCTCGCTCCTCACCTCCAGCTCTCGAGTTCCTCCTCATCCTGCTCCCCCTCCCCTGCCCACCACAGACAATCGATACTCCCTACAGTCTACACGTCTTCTTCTATACGACTTTTCCCATTTGCTCTTCTACATTTACTTACTTGTGTATATAATAACAAGCCGACTGCTAAAAACGTACATTGGATTGAGCGTGAAAGGGTAAAACGACTGAGATAACAAGCAGTCATCTGAAGGCTGAGAATATTTTTCAAGTTCTCGTGATCGTTATAACCCATAAGGACACCGTCTTTTCGTGCACAGGAGTTTCGTATTCTTCTTTATCTATACTTTCTTTTTCCTCTTCTTCTTTCTGCATAACTTGCCTATACGTTCAGAAAATTGAAACCTCGGTGTACTCTTCTCGACTGCTGCTCTTCTTCACCATCGCCATCATTAGCATCGTTATCATCATCATCATCATCATCATCATCATCTTACATTCATTCGTGCCATGAATGATATTGTTTCATCGTCTCTCGCAAATAAATCTATTGAGATTTTTGTGTAATAAGTCAACAATATAAAACATATTTCCGTAGCGATAAGATTATGCACCGATATTTTCGACAAATAAGCCCAAGAGATATCCTCAAGAGCAACGAAATTCTTATTCTCTTTGCACGTCAGCTTTTAAAATTGCGGTTGAAGCAGCAGTTTTGAGAAATATTTCATAGTCAGAAAGCTTTATCAATATAAGATATTAAGAATGACATACGTACCAATCTGGGATAATGGATTTTTTCTATTTTACTCTTTTTTCTTATATATATATATATATATACGTAATAGAAAAATAAATAAAGCGACATTGACTGATCAATTAGTTTATTACAATATTTGATGCGGAGCTCTTTTGCCCAAGTGCCGATTAATTGTACCTGATTTAAAAAATTTATCGATTCGGAATATCATTCATAACGAAAGACAAGCTAGATTTGATAACATATTAATACTAAAATACGCCGAACTTTGATTTGCTGAGCTCATTTATTAGACAATAGATAAAGAAAGCGAATAAATAGATAAAGGAGATCGCCGCCCCCAAAAAAGGGGTGAGCCCTACATTTTATTTCCTTACGAGTGGGGATTTATCCGATTGTACTTAAAGGAGAGTAGTGTTCATGATTTGACAGATCGATGATAAGGGAGGTTGCTATCGAGAAGCTCGGAGGGATTATAAGGAAGGTCGGTTAGTAGCGCGGGGGTAGAATGTGATCGAAATGTGAATCGCTTTAAGTAGCCGCGGAGTCAGCTAACCATTTCCAAGCGATCCACGTGCCATGCGATTTCATATATTGCATTAATTCTTCTACTTCCCTGCGAGCACACATTCCCTCTTTCTCCACGTTCAAGTCTACCGACTTCCACTAACGGTTACTTTACGACCCTTTCAAATATAAGTGCGATTATAGCGATTCCAGATGATTGCCATTAAAATTTCATATCAATAACTAAAGATCCTACAATAGAAAAGGTTAAGTGAATGGCATTATGCTTCTTTCATAGTCTTTTCACTCATATTCCGCGCGCATAATATCCTATACATAATTTTATTACTTATCTGCATTTTATATATAATACATAATGCCTTTAAATTATCGATTTCAAGGAGAATTAAAGCGAGCCCACTCGATAAGAAATTCCATAGTTTCGGAAAACCAAAATTACCTCAACTAGCATGGATAATTTAAATAATTTCTATTATAATTACAATATGTTAGACGGTACGTATGGCAAAACGTAATCATTGGGCACAATTTTGCATATTCATTACAATCAAATATTACTTAAGAGATCAATGCACATACGTAGTGCCGTAAAATATTCCGATACGTGAACGCGTGATTAAAAATATTCATTAAAATTCCATCGCGTAAGTAAGCTTCACAAAACTTATTATTTTAATGTGCAGCTTCTTTGTATATTAGTTAATTTCATAAATATACAAAAAATCTCGCACATTAATATTATATCCCATTACTATTTAATCTAAGTTGTTTTCGTATCATATCCGTTTATCGTATGATATTATTAAGTTATTAAAAGTTATATTATTTTGCACCGTGATGCACAAATTCAATTTATTTTAAAACTTAAGTGGATTTAGTTTTAAAACAAACGAATTTGTAATAATAAATGAAACCAAGAATGATTAACGTATACAAGAAATGTAATTATAGTCATTTTATTTTTAAAAATATATTATAAATACATTCTTAGTATTAATTTGTATAATGTAAGTCAATAATTTTGGTATACTGAGAGCAAATATACAGCATTTTAGAATAAATTTTAACAAATGCGTTTCCACATTTTCTATACATGACTTCATCAAATTACAGCTTCTGTAGACAGGCATAAGATAAAAAAAAAAATGTATAAATTATGACAATACATAAGAATTTATTAATCGAAAATAGTCGTTTGAAGTTAATTGATTTATGGCATTTATTCAATTAAACGCTTAATGAGCAAAAACTTTTTAATTTATTATATACGGAAGCTCGATTTGATATTATTTCTAATAGTTCAACTCAAAATCTCTACTTACGCACTCTAAAAAATAATAAACAAGACTGTAATGTTTACCTTTATCGAATCAATTGTAAAAAAAATACGGAATTAGTATTATACATATAATTTTGTACGGGCTAACCAAATCGTTAGATATATAACGACGGAAGTATATAAATAACATTATTAAAATATTAGAGTATTATTATTTAAAACTAAATGTGACTTAGTTTCTCGACATATCAGGAAAAGTGTTGTAAGAATAGATTTTATAATTTAATATTGAGAATTATTACGAATAATTTAAGCTTTTTATTAAATGGCGCTGGAAAACTAAAATTTAAGAAAAATCCATTTTTAATAATAAAATTTAACGTTATAAAATTAAGCATTTGGAAGAGGAGACCGTTAATAAATGCTATTCTGTAATATTATTAATGGAGTATGCAGTTTTGCGATAAATTAATGCAATTATGAGGTCGAAAAGTGGGACAGTGCTGTAGCTAATAAAAATCTGTCATCCCAAGGAGCGAGCTGAGACACACACACACACATGGTGGCTAGCTTGTAAAAATTTTGCCTGCATTATAGAATTCTACGAAGTTCGATAATTTGAAATATCGGGAACGAAATTTTATAATAACCGAAGTTAAAATATTATTTAATATATCGTATAATATTCATGATCTTAGCTCGGTGAGTTAATATCTCGGCGATTAAGTTTTGAAAATTTCAACTCTCATTGGCTTCTTGTCGAATTATTAATCCGAATTATTAATCCGAACTAAATAATTAATGAATTTTTATCAGAAACGAGTTTATTATCTACTTTTAAAAGGCCGACTGCGTATGAAAATTCGCAAGCCGAAGGAAAGTAGTATTAATAATATCCTGTGCATTGATCGATTGGAGAAACATTGTAATCCCCGTGCAACCCTTGAATTTTTCATCGACGAATCGAATCGCCAGTTTCGCCGGCTCGCCGCTCGGTGATCCGGACGATCCAGACGCATGGCTGCAGGCCGTCGAAGCCCGTCGATGCGTCATCGCACAGCGGGAAAAAGCCTGTCGTGAACAGTGACATCGGCATAGATATTATATACCGACATGATCCATGCGGGCTTGGAAATCGGAGCTTTGCACCGATCTTGACCGATCTAAGTTGGAAATCTAAGGGGGAGCCGAGCAGTAGCTGGGGCATCGGAAAAACTGGACTGCAACGGACGTCGGTATACGTTCGCGTCGAGCGCCCTGAAACAACGAAAGATCGAAACGGAAAGACGACGCTTCGAGGCGATGTAATCGGCCAAGACGCGCCAACTGTTGTTAAGCATAGGCCTACGCCTTCCCTTCCCCTACCCTCCCCCCATCTCGCCGCTTTTTTTTTTCACGCTCCCTTCTTCGGCGATGTTGTGTATTCTTCATGCAGGATGAGCTTCAGACGCAACTGCCTATGATGAGGAGGATCGCTCAAACGGTACGATGACGTGAATCGCGTGCCGTGACTCCGAAGCTATCCGACCTCAACTCACTTTTCTCTCTCTCTCAGAGCCCTTTCTCGATCTGACTCCCTCATCTCCCCTCCCCCTCTCTCTCACTCTCTCTCACTCGCTAAGGGCACGTCGATAGAAGCCCAACTCGAAAAAGTCGAGCTCTACCGAGCTGTCCATTGTTTTTCTTTTTCCTCATTCTACCGCGCGTCATTACACAGGGAACATGTCACACGATTGTATTTATCTTGGAAATATTTATGTGCCTGGCACGCGTCCTCGTTCCCCAGGTGCTTTAACAATCATTTCCTTCCTGCGCCGCTCAGACTGTGACCAACTTTTATTCGGTCCTCATATGTCACGCAATCTTCACTTTTTACTATCTCAACGATTATTTTTTTACTCGTTTGCGTAAGCTTAATTATTTCGACGATATGATATAGCCTAAATTATCGAGTTCCGTATAAATAATCATTCGTCATACTGGCTATAAAATATTATATAACCCTTCAATAGTTACGGCCTTCTATAACTATTATATTGAATTATATAGTTATAGTAGTAATACGTGTTTCATATTTATTTTAACAGACCTCGATTATAACGTCTTATAACGACTTATCCATTGAATTTTTTTTGTAAATAAAATCCAGAATACTTTTTATTATTGTTATAATGCAACTGGATTTTTCATTTAGTTTGCTGATATTAAACGTCTTTTCATTACCTTCTTTATTCATATATAAATATAGAATGTGTTATTATTAATATAATAAAAACTGAATTACTTTATTAAATTTACTTACTCCGTTATTTATATAAGATTTAAAAAGTAATAACAATGTAATAATATTAATTACGTTAATTATTATCCCTTTTTAAAACTTCACATATTTATTTTAGACTAAAAAGTCTTAAGCTTTGGCCACTGTTTTGAATTTCTTTTTATACATTTCATAATCAATCTGCTACTCTCCTTTCTTCTTCGATTATCTTTTACGCGCTATTTCAATCAGTTATTCATTATCTTTATTTATCTTACACGTTAATAGATTTGTATGAAAGTATGAAAGCCGTATGATGAAATGAAAATTTAAATTGCTTATTCAAAATTTACGAAACCTAAATATTGATATTGGTCTCATCTTTCAGCAAAATCTTTTCGTTCAATTCTATATAATTACCTTGCTTCGCAAATGAATATATATATATATACAGGGATAGATTGGCATATTATCACTTTTGTAGTTCCCCTAGTTTTAAAACATATATTTATTTACTCGGTTAGGTACGCTAGTACCTAAATGATATATGCGTGATAGTATTAAAGTTAGAATAATGAGGCTCTTTATTGATTTTACATATGAATACTGTAAAAACATACTGTATTCTGACAAATGGATGATCCGATAAAGTTTCTAAATGATCCACACAACTTCGCTAAAAATTTTATACATCAATTAAAGAATGATGAATTCGTAAATCTTGATTAAAAAACAGAAAAATATTATTGTTCCGTTATTAAATTAAAATGAAATATATTAAAAAAATTGTAAGAAATATAATATTTTTAAATAAGAACGATACGTACTTTTTAAATATCTAATAAAAACATTTATAAAATGTTGATCTACGTGATTGTAAATTTAATGTTGTACCTAAATGGACAGTAAAAATTTATATTTATGTATAAAAATGAGAATTTCACTGAAATCTTTTCATTTCCGATTATAATACTATAATTTTTATTTCCCAATTATTAAATATAATTAAAAGACTTTAAATACTAGTATGATATAAAAATCATTACGTTAATAACTTAGTTTCTGCGAGAAGAAGTAAAACATTTCGTCAGGAATTATATCTGAATATTTTGAAAAATACTTAAAATCAACAAATTTTTAAGACAAACATCGACTGAGTGAACTCATTTATAGATTTAATTGAGTAAATGTTTAGTTTCAATTATTATAATTCTTCGATGTATAATTAATAGTTGAAAAGAAACGGAGAAGTAATTCGGTACATATCATATATTTTGCAGACGTGACATAATTTTGCAACTCTTTCACAACTGACCGCACCTCCAACGAGACCAACAATTTTTATACGCTCGTAAAGTTGTGTCATGATTATTATCCCTCTACAACACGGAAGCAGTTAACAGAATCGGGTGGGCGTTGTTCCGACTTTTCATCTGCAGATGCATTTTTACGGGAAATGACGTATTAAAAACGAGGAAAAAAAAATGAAAAAAGTGATTATCCGAGTGAATACGTGTTTAGGGTGAGAGGGGGGGGGAGAGGGAGAGACGAAAGGGGTTGATAAAATAATCTATGCGTATATACTCTATACTAAGTGCAACTTTCTCATGTACATCGAAAAAAACTAATAATAATAAACAACGTACTTTGACCTAAATTGGAAATTGATGGAAAATGTCTGTCTGTAATTATTTAGAAGAAATATTTCTCATAACGAAGCATATTTCATAAAATATTTAAATTAATTATATAATGGTTAATCAATAAGTTTACAATGTATATTTTTTGTACTGTCGAAACGGTAAATGAACCTTACAAAATAGGTTTTAAAAATAACAGAGACTATTACCTGAATGAATATGTAAAAAAAAACATGTTTACGAAATAATTAGTCAAAGTTAATTTGAATCAATATATGTATTATTTTTACTTATTCGTTACATAAATACGTATGTATGTTATAGTACGGGAAAATCCATTTTCGATACCTCTGTTTATAACTTTGTAATAATTAATATTAAATATTGTAATAAATATTTAATATTTATAACATTACTATATATCTTACTACAAGTATATTTATCGTGTTAAATTTGTTGGCAAAGTTATTTAAAAAGGCACATTTAAGTTAAAAATATTTCGTAATTATATGAAAAATAGACAATTATTAATAATATTACACATATAAGCATACGCGTTTTTGTAATAAAAATTTTCCTATTTGAATTATTATATTAGATACTATTAAATAAAATATATATGTTTCTTATTTTATATAAGCGTGTGATATTATTTTCAAGGATAAAATCTTTAGTTACACGAAAGTGACGTCAATAAAAATGTTATTATTTTTATTTAAAAAGAAATCCAGTATTCAAAAGCATTCGTTTATGATTATATTCGAGATAAAACGTGTAATTTAAAAATCTAATTCGGATAATTGTCACGAGACCTTTGTTCGCTTAATCCATTCTTATTATGCTTGCGAGTAAAATAATAAACATTACTAATTATACCATGTAAATCTTTAATATAAGTATTGCATTTATTTAGTATTACATTTTATCAAACGTTTTGAAAACGTAATTTGTATTATTATACCAATAAATGTATTTTATTTGTTATAAAAAATTATAAGAAGATATTCGTATTAGATAATTAGATAAGGAGTTTACAGGTTTTTGAACTTTAATCGAATGACATTAATATCTTGTTAAAAAGTCTGAGGCTTTCAATTGTAGAGGGACTGCAGACGTTGTAATGACGGTCCTTAAAATGAAATAAATGAGTTGTAATTTCCGCGCTTCATTGATGAAGTACTAAAAATTGTAATACGAGTGCACATTGGAAAAACAAAAGAATTTGCGTACTATTTTATCGTAACGGTGCTGTAAAGTTGTAAAGTAATACAAAAAGAGTCTTTTTAACGACAGGCGGTCGTATCACAGCTTTTCAAGTGGATTGGATAAATACTGGATTAAGAGAGATGGTAGATGAGAAGCAGAAGAGTGAAGGGGTGAGGGGGTAGGTAAGTTCAGAGAATGAGGAAGAACGATGTCAAGGATATAATTAGATACAGGTAATGAGAGGGTGGGAGCGAGACCGTCGGAGAGATGACAATAAAGGGGCGAGGAAGGGTAAATGGTGGCGAATGGACAAAAGGAGATAAAAAGCATACGCAATGAAAAAAAGTTTCCAATCGATATCCTCCTTTTAAATAGAGCTTAATTGCGTTTAATGCGTCAATATTCGATTTAGCGACCCGAGAGGATTATCGTGCCGAAAATCTCCTTCAGAAATATTACAAATATTTAAACTTCGATTAAGTAAAATGAAAAAACTTCATTATAATATTCTCGTATTTATTATTATGCACACTTGGCGGTGCAATCAACGCAGATTATTTTTTCGGAATACATTCGGAATACATGAGCCGATAATTGGTCAAAAGCCGAACAATTTTTAATCTACCAATAATAAATACGATTTTCGAATTATCGAAATACTTCGGCGTATTGTTTATTCAGAAATCCGATTAGTCCACTTAATAACCGAGCCGCATGTGAATTCTGATACTAAATTAAGAGCATTAATAAAAAATAAAAAAAACAAAAAAACAAAAAAAATAAATAAATAAATAAAGAAATAATGAAATATATACAATAAGAGTTTTCATTTGCTCATATCGACAATAAATAGACTACGGGACTCTTAATTTTTGATTAACTGCCCTTAATTGCCTTTATTTATTCTTATAATGGTATTAGTTTAGAATTATACTTACAACTTCGTAGGAGCTTATTGATTATTAGAAAATAACTGAGTAGAGCACTTTTTCAAGAACAATGCAAATTCCAACAAAAGTGCATATACCCCCCTCCCCCCTCCCCCCATGAACCATATTAATTTGTCAACAAAGTGCATTTATTTGATTTGAACAATATTCGCGTTTTAGTATTTGAAATTCAATATAAATGTCAATATTCAATTTTAGAGAACTGTAGAATTTATTTGCATTCCATAATAGCATTGTTTAAACATTCTCATAAATAATTAATTGTAGCTTTGGATTTCCGGAACTTTTTATTTACATTATTGCAGGTATTCATGTCTCTTAAATATTTTAATATCCTTGTAGATCTTATTTTGCTTATAATATCCTTTCAGTAAAAGACATTGAAATTTTTATTACAAGTATTATCAAGTGCTTACTACTGCTCAGTTAACTAATAAATCAAAGGTATACTTTATACTCTGATTGTAGTAAAATGTAGCTGAAATATTTTGTTGAACAGAACACTCTACGGGAATATGAAAAGTTATCCTTAAAATATAAGTTTCAAATTCTTTTGATTTATTAATTTGATTAGAAAATAATATGAATTATAACTTGCTGTACTCTTACTTAATATCCATTGATAATTCTAGATTAAACTCGAAAAAAGACGGTTTTATAATTCCTCCCCCCGCCGCCGCCAGTGGTATATATAAGCACAAAAACTTGGTCTTTCGCTACTACATTGAGGTTATTCAATGTACGATGGGATATAGAGAACAGATTAAATAAGAGGAGAGAACGACTTAAGAGAACGTCAGTGTCACTTATTTAAATAACTTGTGTAGGTCTATATATATATATATTACGTGAAACGTTACGGGTCAATTAACGTGAAAATCCAGTTATAGATCTTCCGAATCGAGCTAATATTTATAACTTTAAAGTTGACGACGCGGGGGGGGGATAAATGAAGGAGTTCACTTAAAGTAGAAACAATGTCCGGGATAATAGATTTGGCGAAGGGACGGGAAGGTGGGGAGGGGGAGCAGGGAGAACGTTGATTTTTCACGTATTTTCAAGATGTTGAATTAAAGTTGGCTAATGCCGATTTCCCGTGAGTCGAGGGACAATCGGAAAGGGTCAGAGAAAAAAAAAAAAAAAAAAAAACACGAGCAAGTGTTTGAGTTGTGGGATCACGTGCTACTGGAGCATTTTTTTTGTCCTTTGTTTGGGAGAGCGTAAGCGGCGTTACTAGCGGCGATTCATAGCCGCAATTTCACAGCTGATCCCGCTCTCAGTCGTCCCTATAACTGAAACCTCGCACGCACAGATTATTTTCGACTCGCTCTAACAGCATTTGCTAATTAATACAAGTTAATAAAGAGTTCACATAATTAAACTATTCACATTAGTTTGAAAATCTACATTTATCTGAATGCCCGAATTAATTGTCATTATAACTTTTGATTACGTTCTGCTATTTGAATAAAAATCTCTTCATTATCACGTTACAATTCAATATTAATTAATATATCAATCAATGCGACTTTAGGTTTTCAATTGATTGTACAGCGAATGTAAAAGTGCACTGTGCCTTTCAATTCGTAGAAAATCTTAAATAAATTTCCTTAGATAAATATTGTTTATAGATCGAATTATTTTTACAATTATAAAAATCGTTGTACTAAAATTGATTGATGATGATGATGATGATGATGATTTGAATAGTGTTGACGACGATGTTGAGGAGATCCCGATGAATTATGTGAAAAATTTGTATGGCTACACAAGCTACGACTAAATTCTATTAATTTATAATGAAATTTATTATTCGAGCTAATAAAGTTGCGAGAATTCGGCGAGGCATAAAATTGTCATAATATTTACGATTTCTTGGGAATTAAAAATACTGGTTAAAGATGTTGGTTGCCGTCAGTGCAATAATTGATAACGAATAGGATAAATGAAAAAAATTTTTAAGAGCAGCTGTAGGAGGAGCAGGATGAGGAGGTGGAGGAGGTGGAGGTGGAGGTGGAGGTGGAGGTGGAGGTGGAGGTGGAGGAGGATAAAGAAGAAGAGCGGAAAGTAGAGGTCGAAGGTAAATTTAGTGAAATAAATGGTGAGCCCGTTATAAAGTGAAAATAAAAATGTGCCAGCGAGTGATCCACCGAGCCGATAAAACTTATGAATTCTTATGGCCTTTATTTATAATATATGTATATGAGTAGTAAGTAGGCTTAAGAATGTGCTTTGGAAGCCAGTCGATTAGGATTGTCCAGGTTGGGACGATCCAGGGTAGTATTTGGTGGCGTAGTCGGTGCCGTAGTACTTGAGATCGGGGAATTACTCGGACGTAGTGGTAATGTTATGGTAGCCACGTACGCAACAGCCTTATACCCGAGCGGATAATACCAGCCCGTGCCCGCCTTTCGTATAAGTCTCAAGAATGTGCGAAAATTTTATGCCGAGTTAAAATCACTCGCATAGAGTATCCGCCGGCTCCCTCGTAAATGCTAGGGGGCATCGGTATGCAGTGAGGCGTACTACTCCTGAACAAGAGCATCCACGGCACCGTGGGGCACGTACAAAAGTTTATGTAAAGGAAGGGGTTATGGCTGGGGCCGTATTACCAAGTGCTCGCCCCCTCCCCAGCTCGCCCGGACATCTCGTATGCACATACATACGCGTGCATTTGTGCCTCCTCGCGGGAATACAAGTGTTCGATGCTCACTTTGCTTAAGTTTTCCAAAGAGCGAGGATCCAAAGTTGACTCGCCCCTGTACCTGCGGATTTTCATCTCCCTCCCACAACCCACCGCGTCCCGCACCCTTTCAATCCCTTACCCCGTCACTCTGCTTCTCCGACGGCTCCGGGAATCATTAAACGTGACCGTAAAAAAATCTACTCCGACGCCAATTACACGAATAACCTGCCTCCTTCTTACCCCCTTCTTCTACTTCCACCCACCTCCACCCACCCCCACAGCTTCTATATTAATCTTCTGCCGTTCTTGATCTCGTATCTTTTCTACGTTTCAGTGATTTTGCTGATTTTTTTTTTCAATTAAAACGTTTATATATATATATATACGTATATATACACGTATATATATATATATATGAAGAGAAAAGGGACAATACTAATTTAAATTTCAATAAGTCATAAAGTAGCCGTGTCATTTGTTGCAGTGATGGAGTGTGACTTCAGAGGCAGCAACTCGACCACTAAATTACAAGTTCATTCATTCATTCACGTCGGCGATCTACTCTGTTAAGCCGGCCCACAACGGCTTTATTACATACAGCAATCCCATAACTTAGGCGACCATTTGATAATCGAACGTTAAGGAACCGATTGTACAATTAACTTTGTCCCCCTCATTTTCTGGGCAACTCTGCACTCAAAACATATTAATAACAATTTATTTTTCTATTTACGGCCAATTCATTTTAACCCAAAGCGAATGGCAAATACCTACGACAACACGTTACGATATATTTATTCGAATGGAGGCAATTAATATTGGGAATTAAAATATTATTCAAACTTATAAGAATACTTATTGAAAACAAATGTGTAACGAAAGTTCACGATTCGTACAATTATTATTCATACAATTAAAATTGTTTAAATTATAATAAGTAGAATAATTGCTACAATTTATTTAATATTCTATAAGGAATAATGAGCTTTTATATTTTATATCAATTTCATTAAATATATCAAGGCATTTCTTTTTTTCTTTTTTCTTTTTCTTTTTTTCTTCTTCATGAACAACATATCTTTTAATATCTAATAAGTAATAGCGTATTATGCTATTAAAACGGAAAAGACGACATTTATTATAAGCCCGATTACTTCGTATCGTATATATGTATATGCTACGTACATATATGTCCTTTAGCAACTGCCTATTCAATAACGACTTTTGACGTATTTAAAAAAAAAAAAAAAAAGAAAGTAAATTTGAAACAGTTGTTTACGTCATGAGCTTCATAATCAATTAAAAAAAATTTCAGCAACGTTCTATTTCAGTTTCTTTGCTAAATTCTTTTTCTTGATGTATACAATGACAATTAAAAGTTCACATGACATCAAAATGATAAATAATCTATTTACGAAAACTCGATAATTTAAATCAATGTTCCTTCGCATTTTGATTTCCGTTTATTATTTTTGTAATGTCTCAATAATAATAAATGTATAATAACTACAATTTTATCAACGATGAAAGTGAAAGAATAAATGGCTGAAATAAAATATTAATTTGGATATAAAATTATCTTACTTTGGTTAATGATAACGTTAGAAATACTTTTTTAATGATATCGCTTGTGTACAATTTATGACATACTTACGCATTATGCGATTTAAAATTATATCACTTTTTTTATTAGAAGCTGTTACATGAGCCGTTAGACGGAAGATGAAATTAATTTAAATTATTTAAGGATTATAATGGTCAAATATACAAAGAATCATGTGTCATTGATTAAGCAGAAATTTTCTCTCTTCCAGATAATAGAATCGTGCCAAGACATGTTCAATAATCATCATTTAATAGCACTAAAATCACTTGTTCTAAACCATGGAAAATGTTTTCGGGCATTCTACAGAAGTAAAATCATATAATTTTTAATGATTCGTAGATGACGAATGAAGTGGACAAAATTTTCAAATTCTTCGATCTCAAGAAGCAATTATGATTGTTGAATAAATGTATCAGAATCGTCATTTCATTGTGTTCAATTGTCATTCATACAAACGCGACACTCGGCAACTTTGGATAATAGCGATATAAACCAACACAATGACAATTAAAGTGAGTTTCAGGGCCAAAACCTTAATTAGCAATTTGATAAATAATAGCGGAAATGAATGTTTGTTTTAACCTTGATGAGGACTGTCCAAGTAAATTCTTTAAAGTTAAATAATATCAATCAGGAATAATAATTATGGATTATGTTTGAATGGCCTTGACGTCTTAAGAACTTTTGAAAGAGGGAAAGAGAACGACGGATATGATTATTTTTTATTGTTGAATAATTTTGAAAAAAAAATTCACGAGCAGAGCTTTGGAATGATGAATCATTAGTACGCAAAAGATTACTCGGCATAATATTTACAATTGCGTGAACTCATGAACAATATTACACAGCACATGGTTGACATAGGTAACACGTGACATTTAGATTGTAATTTTACTGCAGAGTACAAAGGATAGAACTCGAAACTAAGAGTAATAATGTCTGGCTAAGAAAGCTTACTAAGCGTAATTATAGTCTCTATGTCTATAAGACTTTTACTCACGGATACTTGCAATTATTTATCGTCTACTCCGTCAGAGTGCGACCCTTTAAGAATAAAATCGAATAGAACTCGAAGATTAGTATCGAAAAGATAATTTCTTTATTTCAACAATACCCTATTGCATTTGATAGTATTAAAAAGGAAAAAAAAAAATAATAGTCATCAGTGATTAGAAGAACATATACACTCAGAAGTGTAGAATCTACTCGGATCCATTGTTAGGATCTCATAGATCTCGAAGCCGGTCTCCGACTCTTCAATCTTATCAATTACTTATTTTGAAGAATTTGTGCATTTACATAATACAAAAAGTTATTACTTTTTTCCAAGATGATTGGAATTTTTATTTTGTATATATTCATATTTCGAATAAGCAATAATTATTTTTTAAAGGTTATCGAATATAAATATGATTTGAAAATACAACTTTTTAAAACAGAGAGAGAGAGAGAGAAAGAGAGAATTACATACATTACGCGGGTCTAATGCTATTTGAAGACTTTTAAAGTAAAATTACTAACTCCAGTATCGTAAAATAATTTCTTATATTTTTCCAAGTCCATAGCACTCGAGATGTGTGTATGCGTCTAAGGACAAATTATTACATAGATCATTATTATATCTGTATATCTTGGTAATAAAAAATCATAAATTTAAAAATGTAAATGTAAATGTGAATGTAAATGTGCACAATCAGTATTTGTAATTCCAATTGCTTTTCGTAATATATTCTACTTAAATAGTTTATGCAATTTTCGGGAAAAATAAAACGTTCACTTCCCCGTAATATTCAACAGACACTATCGAGGCGAGTATTTTACATGATCGCATAATTAAAATTATCATTTCATAAAAATGTAAATAAACGGTGTTAATGCATCTGGAGCTTTTATTCAAAATAGAAATGCATTGCTTCCTCAAGACTTTCGTCTATATTAATATCGCAATCACAAACTTTTGAAATTCAGGATAAGAATATTTTTATTTTCAATTATACAAAATTTCCATGACGTTTTCCTTAAAAGCTTTAAAAACTCAATATTATAAATGCTCCGGTATTTTACGTTTCTGTGAATAATGCCGTATTAAGGTTATTTTAAGACCTTTTCTTTTTTCTTTTTCTTCTTCTTCTTCTTCTTCGTCTTCTTCTTCTTTTTTCATTTAGAATTCTGCTTTGCAGGGCTGCAGACTCCTATTCTGAGAGCGAAAACGATATTTATTTTTCTTATCCCCCCTGTTAAGGCACGACGAATTTACCTGGGCGTGACTCCATTAGGAATAGCAATGCCGGCAACGACCAGCGGCACGATGGGGTCGAGGCCAAAAACTTTCTATCTCGCTCTCTATCCATCTCTCTTCTCCTCCCTCCCCCTCTCCCACTTAATCAATCCCGAAATTCTAATATCTTTTAATAGTATTCTTTTAAATTGTATGAGACTTTACCCACTTCTAGCCCTCCTTCCATTACCCACGACCATTACAGACACACGTTACCACCCACTTGTTCCGTCCACACCCCCCACACATTTACGCAGACAACTCTCTCTCTCTCTCTCTGTCTGTCTGTCTCTTACCGCGCATCACCATAAACTCCTTTTAACACGCCGATTTCTGAAAATTATACGAAAAATTGACCTTGAACGGCTGGAAGTTCAAGCATTTACTTAGTAAGAAGCCGGAGAGCACTTGATACTTCGTATAGTCTTTGCAATACGGGATATTGAAATAAATCGATAGATTAAGGTTGTTTTTAGTCATTTCGAGTCTCTGTATTTGCTGCTAACTGAGTTATGGGTAAAATGAAATAAGCTACAGATATCCGTCCTTGCTTAAAGAGCATAATTTTTATTTATTCATCGCACACCTAACGAGTTATAGGATAATTTTATTTGCCGTCTATAAAATGATAGCGATACGAGGTCGAAAGGCTTCGACTTTCTCTCTAAACGTCACAATTACGGATAATTATTTTATAAGTAACCAGATATGAAAGACGACGGGGGGAATTTTTTATGCGCCAGCAACAGAAGAAGTGATAAAGGAGGAGGAGGAGGAGGAGGAGATGGTGGTGATGGTGGTGATGGTGGTGGTAGTGATGGTGGTGGTAGTGATGGTGGCGGTGGTGGAGAGCGAGGATCTAGGAAAAGGGATGAAATTCTGAAGCTCGAATGATTTAGTCCTACCCAGGGATTAGATCCGCAATTTCGTTTGAAACATTCATGAGAAATATCTTCGCTGGCTGGTAGCACAGCTGTGCAGCGTTTAAAGAATTGCACTACGTCGTCGTGCCCGTTTACTTATCTTGATGGTTTTCTACCTCTACTTTTCTCCAGAGAAACAGAAATGCTTCATATGCATAAACGAATTGCCTCTACTTTTTCTTTAGAGATCTCATTGAGCCTCTGTCCTCAATATTTCCGTTTCTTCTTATTCCCTTTTTACGCTGCAACTTTAATTAAATTTTTTACTGCATAAGTTTTTCACCATTATATTACGATCTTCATTTTGTAATGAAAATATTTCCGACGGATTTTCAAACAATATCTGAATTAATTAATTTATATATATATATAGAATATCATATTATCTTCGTTATTGAATGGCAATCATTTAAACGTATTATAAATATTATTATTTCAATGTCTTGTGAAAACCAAACGCTCGGATTCTTGAATCTATTTCAATATTATTAATATACGTTTCTTTAATGCAAGAATCATAAATATGGGAGGAGAAATTTCATTACACATTTTCATAATGTCAATTCGAATTATTCCTTTATAATAATTTTTCTCGTTTCAACAGGAACACAAATTTCAATGCTCGTACTTTATGAAATTCTAGTGGTCAGAGTAACACGTATAACACATAGCCAAAAATTTTTTTTCAAATTTTATAGAATTTTAAATCAATAAGACGAATTTCAGTCTCTCATAGTAAGTAATGTTAAATAATATGCGTCTTTGCATCCATTATCAATTTTATTATTAAAATCCAACAATATAGAACAATAAAAGTATTAAAAAGAGCAAATGGTCCGATCATTTTAAAAATCCGTTTTGCTTTAAATTTTTGTATTTTAAGGCCTTTAGGCTGATAAGTGTCAAAAATTACATCCTATTCATGCGAAAATACGAGCGAGAAAGTATTTTAAATCTTTATTACGAACAATGACTCAGTGTGTACATTTATGTAATTTACAGAAAATTATTTTAGACCTTTGTAATTATGAAAATTATATTCAAAGTAGAATTATCAGCGGCAAGTGCGAAAGAGCTTGAATTTTTTTTTAACTTTTAATGTTACACTTACATATAAATTTCATCTCTTGCACTCATTTTATATTTTTAAAATATATATTAACGTGTACGGCTTAATTGTAAAATGCATTCGTATATAGAAATACGAAATAAATAAAATTTTTACAATGCATATTCCTGCTACACTTCATGCTAATGAAATACATTAAAAATTTAAAGATTTATCATTTCAGGTTGTAAAAGCTAATCCGCTGTGGTCTTTAACTTATTTACACACTGATACTCGTTAAGGATTTAAGATTATTAAATTAAAAATATAAATTACGGCAAATAATGGCATTTTGCGTTTCGAATTTAATAATAAAATAAATCATTCTGCGGTATGGAAAACGTCGATCCGCGTCAAAGCGGAAAATGCCTTAATTATCAGAATAATCGACAGGATTGTCAAATTATATTCTTATTACGTATTTTATACAATTAGTTTTACGTATAAATACGTACTCGCGTGAAATCGATTCCTTTGACAATACAAGAGCCCTTTAACTTACTATCAGTGCACAAGTAGATTAGATTAATTAGATGCAGGTGTGGGTCTTTCACGTGGACTCGAGTGGCTCCTTCGAGGAGTCCTACGCATAGACACATCCGTAACATCCTTACGCTCCACGTGTGCTTTAGCCGTAGTACGCGACTAAAGTAGGATAAATCGATTGTGACGTCACAGCCAACAAAACTTGATCGTCAGCATCGTCCAAGTTCGGTCCTGTGCCGAACTCAAGGGTGTGCACGATTTCCCCAACTTGCAACTCTCATACCGACGATTATTCAACAAACACATTATCATTGCCTGACACGCGCCCATCACGATAATGTCTTTTTCTAACCGCGTGTCGACGCTCTTTCTGCCAAATATCGTACATTCGACATGATTCTGCAGTCTAGTTAAATAATCAAGGAAAGATGTTCTTTCCTAAGCCGATACTTAGAGGACTTCACTTGTATTTTCTGAACTGCTTTTGTTTATAAAGTTCATGGTTTAATACGTGTAGCCCAACTTTTTATCCCCCTCACCGATTACACCGACAAGCGAACGATGCTTTCTTTCATCTACTCAAATACAATACGCAACTAATGCGATGATACTCTCGAAAAGTAAACGAGACACGATGTTCAAGAGCGAAATGACCTCTGTAACCCGAGAGGTCAATACGACATATTTTCCGTTATTTAACCAAGCCCGAACCTGCACCGCGACAGTAGATCACATACCCACTCCACAACTGAGAGCCAATTGAAGACGATCTAGCTAGGCCGTCTAATTGCCTAATTACAAGCCAAGACAGAGAAGGCTAGTCAATAACGCAGCAGACAACGTCGTTACGTAATCTTTACTCGCATTATCCGCGCATTTCTTAATCCTCCAGTTTTTTTTGTTGTTTTTTTGTTGTATTTTATTTTTTTATACGATCTAATAATAAACGTGTAATTTATAAGGACTTGTAAAGCAGTTTATTTGATAAACGGATACGATCTGCATTAATACGGATATTATGATACGATTGTATGCCATTAATCTTAATTTTAATAGAATGAATAAATAAAATAAGAAGTAAGAGTATGGGAATAATTAGCTGAAGTGAGGAACTGAATTTCCGACGAAAGTAAAATGTACAATCGATGCTTTTTATTAGACGGGATGTTCAGGCAGGAATGGGGGTGGGGTGGGGGGGGGAGGGAAGGAATCTTAGAAAAACTCTGATAATGCACTCGTAGCGACTGTGCCCTTTCCTTTAAAATTTTAATCTGACATTTTTAAAGTAATGAAAGCCCTCGTGATTTTCCATGCGATGTATCGAATTTGAAATGGGAGCATTTCTCTGAAAGTGTAACAAGTCACTTTATTGCCGAGATTCGTCGACATTATTGCCGGAATCTCAGTTTCAAGCTTTCAGTCTGTTTATCTGAATTACGAATGCGCGTTATGAATATTTTTCGTATACTTCTTGAGGAAGTCGGGAAATGCCGTAGACGCTCCGCGGCCCTCTCTGACCGGTTAAATACTTTTAATTCTCGCCATTTCGGATAATCGGGATGTCTAGGAACTGATAAGAGTGACAGTGATAATAGGGAAGGGGAAGCTCACAATCAGTCCTGGCGTTAATGTAAACTACTACCGCCCCCATTCCCTCGCCCTCGCCCTCGCCATTCCCTCGCCGCCCCTCCCCATCGCCCCCCTCTGCCAACCAATAACCCCGACTCGAGCACTCGCCGCTTTCTTATTCTCATTTAGTCTGGAGGGGAAGAGAAAAAGGCCGGGAAGGGAGAGAAAAGCCAATGGTCGACTACTTTGCTTTTGTTTGTGTGACCGTGATAGACGACTCGTTCATTTGTCGAGGGGCTCCATCCGGGTTCAGAATTCAATTTTTTCTCATCCGGCAAGCTCTCGTCACCGTGCATATTCCGAAAGTCATGTCGTAAACAGTCACGTGAGCGCGCAGCCAAAGGGAAGCTTTCTAGGGCTTTACTATTCCCTTTATCCAGGAACTCTCTCCTCACTCCATCCTCTATTTATTCCTCAATTTTTCGCCCATGCGTTCCCATAATTTACTACCAATACGCTTTTTAAACTTCTGCCCTTGGCGACATTATCGCTAATTATCCTTTTATTCTTCTTCTTCTCCTCCTCCTCCTTTTTCTTCTTCTTCTTCTTCTTCTTCTTCTTCTTCTTCTTCTTGTGCTTCCCGTTTTACTTTTCACGGCCCCACGACCTTTCATTTCTCTTATTTTATGTTTATGACCGGCCTGCGTGTCATGAGCAGGCCTAATTTCTTTTCACGAGCTTCTCTTTGCCATTTCTACGACTATCCTATACTTTTATTTAATCTACAACGTGTTGACAAAAAATCCATTATTATGAAATTTATAATAACCTGTCAAGAACGAGATATTATTTGTATTTTATAAAAGCGAGGTTAAGCCCTATCCAAGCAACCGCGTACACCGATACTCAATATTTTCTTACAAAAAGAAATCATTCTCGTGTACATAGTGACGATCGAAAATCATTATTACAGCTAAATAATTCTGCAGGTAGCCACTTCTGAATTTAATTTTATTCTCTAATTGATTAAAATTAGTAATAAATAAAATTTAATCTCCGCACCAACGGTGGTCGACTATCGCAAGAAAAGAATAATTACAATGTTCATCGTGTATTTTGCAATTATAGAGATTATTAATAATTTAATCCCCTTGTTATTATTCATGTAAATAATTGTTATGTTACTAAACTATCTGTAACATTAATAATACTTGACATTTAATTATATTTTAATAAGAAGTGTACATTTAGTAAAAGTTTTTTCAAATAATATTTAACAAATACAATGCAGAGGAAAGTGATTTTAAACTTTAAGGAGTTTTTTTTTCTTCAAAAAATTGATTGCTCTTTCTCGAAATTATCATTTCATTAATGAGATATGGTAGATAAAATCGAAAAAAAAAAAATCTAACTCAAGAGTATCCAATTAAATTTTCAGAATGTTTTCGCTAGAATGCAGTGTAAAGATTTCGTCATTAATATTGAAAAGCGGTCATTACTGAATAATAATAAAACTAATAACAATAACACTAAGAATTTTTATTAATAAATACTTCTAAAGACTATTACTATTAATTATTGATGCTCAAGCATAATTATCGTTCATTTAACAATCGCCTTCTGCTGTACTAATAATATGTTTATTTGATTAATTTATTTAATCTAATTTTGCAGTAATTGTAGTTACACAGCAGTGAAGTCAAGTAAAACTGAGATATTGAAGATATTGTATTTCGTAATATGATCTAATTATTATAAATTTATATTATTATTATTATAAATAACGTGTGTCAAACAAAAATATGATTGATGTATTTGTATATCAACAACGTGCAATAATGACGTTCACTAGTTGTACGCAACAAATTGATAAGCTAATATACGAGGTAAAAATTCATTGCGTAGAAAGGTAAGGATATTTACGACCCTTTAGAAAAATTCTTTTTTAATCAGCCGTTATTTTGAAACGTCAATGTTAACATTATACCTAATAATATATTCAATTTTAATTTATTGGCTAATCTTCATTAGGAGCTTTATTCTTGTATAAAAAAAAAAATATGCTTGTTTATATTGAAAATTTAATACGTTAAGTTGAGAGTGCATTGTTTTATAATATTGAAAATTTCAACTTCTTGAATTATTAAATATTAGTGAAATTAATTTTAAAAAATTACATGTTTTACATGAACTTTAAGATCATTGATTTTAACAAAAATTTCATTATATGAGTAATGTCCTTTATTATAATTATAATTATAAATAGTTTTAATTATTTTATATTTTAATAAATAATTTTTTAAAATATTATTTTTGATTATACGGGTTTGAGATAATACATGGGTTCACTAGAGTATCACTAATAAACTAAAAAAAATGTAATATCTAAAAAATTTTAAATTTAAAAATAAATACTATTAATGAAGATAAGATATAATATAGTTGTTAGAAAAATTATTTTTTGATTATGTATTATTAAAAAGTTTTGATTTCATATCTCATGTCCTCTCTCTCCCTCTCTCTCTCTCTCTCTCTCACACACACACACACCAACTCTATTTCTCAGTAATAAAAGATTATACATTGTTCATTTTCGTTTTCTTTAATGTTATTATTTTTTATTAAAGATTGTATCCTGATATAAAGAAAATCATTTATGTTTGTCTGGACTGCGATGAGATGTTTTTAATATTTTATAAAATTTATTTGAATACAGAAAGGTATGTCAGACATGAAATAAGTCTCGTGGTTATTATTTATATTTTAGTTAAAATGGCAGCCGAGGCATACCATTAAGTTTTTGTACTCTAATTGAAATTTATACATAAAAAAAAAAAAAAAAAAAAAAAAATAATAAAAGAAATCTACCCCAATATAAAGCCGCTTCATTATATTATTCTTTAATTTATATACTTGTCGGTATGCATATCAGTGGTTTTGAACACAGGGTTGTTGTAAATGGCAAAGAGGCAAAGGCATTGTAGGTATTGTAGGTATAAATTGTAGAAAAGCGATGTTCAAAGATCAAAAAAGGTTGTCGTAGTTTCGTATTATCACCAAGTAGAAGCCAGGGTGTAAAATGAGAGATAGAGAGAGAGAGAGAGAGGGGGGGGAGAGAGAGAAACGAGGAAGAGAGTGAGCGTTAGTTGCGAAGTGCAGGAAAAACGAAGCCGTTTTTCACATTTCACCGTTAGCCAGTAAGTATGACAAGGGAATATCTTTCATCTTCTGCTCCGTTCTCTTAGTCACGAAAAAAATTCACTTCTTCAGCAATTTCCAGCCGACAGACAGATAACGACTTCATTACGCTCCTCATCAGATATAAATGACATATTTGATCGGCATGACTGCTCGACCGTCTGCATTACAATCAGACTACCGGCTGCACCAGCTATCCTCGCCTCAAACTTTTCAGGCCTCCTCCTATTCAGTTTCCTATTGGAGCATCTCTTACGCTTCATTTTTTCTCTCCCTATCCTTTCTTTTTTTTTTTTTTTTTTATTATTATATCTTTTCGCTTTACTCTCGTCGTTTATGAATGCAGTAAAGTAATAATGAGAGAAGGACAGCGAAGGAACTGTAGAGGGTTTACGTATTGTCTCTGCTTGAATCAATGCGGACTTGTTCCTAAAGACACGTGCCGCGTCCCGGTGCATGGCTCTCTCTCTCTCTCTCTCTCCCTCTATCAATCTATCTATCTATCTATCTGCGTAAATTCCTCTGCATCTGTAAGAATCAGAAGGCACTACATCCTCTTCGTAGATTAGATTTCGCAGCGACTGCCAGTCTCAACAAAAATGCTCGTCTAATGATTTATAGTATTTTATTTTCGAAATATCGAAAATTACAGTTCAAAGCCTTTTCCACATATCTTCAGTCATTTATGTGCTTGAAAATATATAATTCAAGAAATTTTTTACCTGATTGCATTCGAATTTTTCATTATTTATCATTTCTGGATTTAAATATCGTCGAATATATGCCCAGAGATAATAACTCATTTAGAAGGATTATTTAACTAATCCGTAATCGACACTTTTAATATACTCATAATATAATATACCCTACCCTCGCCCCTCCTTCCCACTCGTTATTCCATTGGAATATAATTCTTTAAAAGATTTTTAATATATACTATACTATCCCATAGACAATATAATCTTGTATAACTGATATAAAAACATAAAGAATAGATATTATTATTGTTATTCTAATTATTATTATTATTATTATAATGATCATCATCATCATCATTACTATTTTCATTATAAGGAACGCCGTTCTACGCGTCACCGATTTCGTTATTGACAGATTCAGGACAGAATGTATTAATTAACCTAAATTTCGAAATTGTATTTAATTAAAATAAGTAGTTTAACATAATAATATAGCTCTAATATTTTTTTTATTAAATTACTGTTAATTTAGATAAGTTGAAATTAATTTTTTATTCAACATAAAAAATTTGAAATATTTGTTGTGAAGAATAGCTGTAATTATTTTTAACATCATTCGTTCTTCAGATTTAAACAAGTTCGTTTTAAAAAAAATATTTATTTTTCGTATTAAATTAAAGAAAAAATTTAGACCTAATTTAATATAATAATTTTAAACATATAAATACTTAAAAATGTAAATTTTATTAATTATATTTGTAACGGATGAAAATTTTGTAACAAATGCCAATAATTATAAAGTTTTTTTTTCACGTTTCAATTTATGTAAATTAATAAAAGTAAGAAAAGTAAGTAAAAAAAAGATGCAGAAAAGATGATCGCGAAAGCTCGGGATGAAATGGGCGAATGAACAATAATAATAATGATTATCAATGAGCTTAGTATGATGATTGTACAATCTTCAGAATAATGAAATGATCTCAAAACGTAATGAGATGCATCCGTGACGTTTTTCTTTATCGATCTATGACCCGATGATCAACCCCGTTACGAAGGGGGTAAAAGATAACGACGTTATTAAATATCTATGGATAAGAGTCGAAACGATTTATCAAACATCAGTTTACGTGCGATGATGTATAACTAAATGTATGGAGGTAAGGTGTGGCGAACACGAGTAATTTCGTAGGAAGAGCGAAGACGATGACGTCACCAATACGTTATGTGTGACGTGTGTGACGTTGGGTTGTAGGCCCAAGTCTAAGAATTTAAGGAATTCGCGTTCATGATAGTCCGCGACCTTGCATTTCCGAAAATTTGATAATCCGGCGACGTGGTGTCGGAGCTTTTCGGAGCCATGATCTCGAGGCTCGGGTCTCACGTACGAAAGACATTTTGTGCTGCCGTTGAATTCATGTTATTTTCGATAATGACGGTATCGCTTACACAATACGGTTTTAATTCTAAAAAGATATTTCTTTGAAATTTTTATATTACGATTAATAATAAAAATAGAATTTGAAAATTATATTTTATATTTACGAGCATTCATTTTTCTTATTACATAGTTTACATGTATTATTATACAGTACATAGTATTACATATCACATCAAATAAATATTTAAATTCCGGAGTCATTAGTATTATGGGAAATTATTGATCGTGCATAGTCTTAAAATAAATAATGAGTGATTGGAATAAAAAACAGTTGAGTAAATCAAAAGCATTCTGCATACCCTTCCATCATTAAGTGAAATAAACAAATTACTACCGAAGAGTGGCATTTCATGAGAATGCGAGGCTCCAGCATCTACAATTATTCGAAATAGAGATAATTAATAGAGGGAAAATAACAATACTTTTTCAATCTGTCAATTAAGAAATACAGCAACGATAGAACATTTAATAGTTATGCTTTCTGTATCGAAAAATACCTCACGGCTACAGTTATCTTTATCTGCCAATAATGGTGCATACTTATATCCTATTGTTTTTTATCTAATGATTTTTATCATGAATTTCTAAGAGATGATTAGAGTTCCTTGAAATATAAATTAACCGTGAAACACAATGAATTTTGGTGAAAATAATAATTAGTTCGATGCCTCACTCGACAGTTATATACTCGACGTTATAGTTTCGTAGAAATGATTTTGCTTGTAAGAGAAGCGCGTGATAGAGTTGAGAGATAAAGAGCGAGTGTGTGTGTGTGAGAGAGAGAGAGAGAGAGAGCGTTACAGACAAAAGGAGACAAAGAATGAAGCTTAGGTGATGTTGCATTTGTAGATTAGTTAATATAACATTGTAAGTCCATAACTTTAGCTAATTATTTCTACAACGCACGCGCTATTTTGATATTTGTTATTGTTCTGAAGTAATTTAATGCATTAGGCATGTAGATATATATATATATATTTTTTTTTTTAATTGATTATATAAATACGTAAGTAAGATTATACTTTCAATAGGTTTATATAATTTTTCATAAGATTAATTTTATTTAATTACCTTACGTTAAAATTACATTGCTGAGAATAATTCATTGATTACCATTGAATTATTATTATTATTGAAATCTATTAAATAAAGGCTACATTATGTATTGATAGTAAAGATCTAGAAAATATTTGGAAATGATATATTTATTTAGTCTCACTCGAATATAGCAAGAGTCTTTTTTTTTTTTTTTAATTTTAATCTTGTACTCGAATTAAAGAAGTTGTTAAATAAAAATAAGTAATTATGCCTTTGTAATGGGTTTGGCAATAATATTATTCCAAAATATACGTTAATACATTTGTTCTACGGGTGTCGCTGTTCATTGAATAATTTATTATAAAACTTACGCGAGCAGAAATCTCGTTCGTTAATATAAAAAAAAATTAATTAATTTATTCTTCATTTCTATGATTATATTTGACCAATCAAATAGAGCATAGGAATCATACTTTTTTAGTTAAACAGTATACTGCAATTAACTTTGAAAGAGAATAGAATTACCGAAAGGATAATTAAATAAACGGTAAAAGATACGTTGGATGAGTATGTAATTCATGATAACTATTAGAAAATTTAGTGGTCTAATAATAATATTTAAGGGATTATAATGAAAAGTCCGTGAATAGTGAGGTATTTCGAGATAAGTAGATTAATGTATAAGATAAAATGAGTGTCGGCGAGTAATTATTCAAGGAAATTAGAACGTTATAGTTTACTTTATAAAATCAATGGTGATATTAAAAATAGTTAGATTTTGCGGGAGAGAGTGAGGCGTAACTTTTTCTTAAATCCGACGAGAACTTGACAAATATCATTCGCAATCAGCGACTATTGAAAAAGCTTTTTTAAAGACTTGTCCAAATAATCTCAGGGGGTCGAATGAATTGTACGAGGGTGGTCGGGGGAGGGGATATACAGAGAAGAGGCATTAGAATACCTTGGCGCCTAAAAATGCCGATTGCTAGATCGAGAGAGAGAGAGAGAGAGAGAGAGAGCTCTGATATCTGGGATCGTTAAGCTATGCTAGTCTGCAGTAGCGATGGGTACCGCTCAGTCATTACGAAAGCCGGATTGCAAGGAGCGGCTCCGAGAGAATCGCCAAGAAACCACTGAAAGGATCCCTCGCGGGATTTGATTTCTTTTATACCAACCAACTCCTATGCTGTTTTTCTCCCTCCCCTCTACTGCTCCTTCGACTTCTTTATCTTTCTTCGAAATTACTACTACTGCTACTACTACTTCTACTACTACTACTGCTAGTGCTACTGCTACTACTGCTGCTACTGCTACTGCTACTCGCTACTACTACTACTGCTACTACTGCTACTGCTACTCGCTACTGCTACTACTACTACTACTACTACTACTGCTACTACTACTAATACTACTACTGCTGGACTAGAACTACTACTACTAATACTACTACTGCTGGACTAGAACTACTACTGATACTGCTACTACTACTGCTACTACTACTACTACTACCGCTACCACCGTTGCCCTTACTATTACTACGGCTACGATAAGGCCACTGAAATGCCATGACGAGTTGAGGGAGCATTGATTTTTCCAGAGCAAAGAGTAAGTTGAGACTCGGTAGACTCTTTCTATAAATAGACGAGCGCGTAGCAAGTGAAAGCTTTAGAAGTAAGAAAACTTCTCTGATCCTCACAGCTATCTCTCCTTCTATTGTTTTCGACCTATGAAAAATCTTCGATTAACTGAAAGGTCTTCTTTCCTCTTCATCCCTTTTCTACTACTTACTCTTTTTTTTTTCGCTACAAAGGAACTCTTTCCTAATTCATCAACTTCATCTACTTTTCCCATCCCTGCTTCTTTCCACTAACAGTATTAGTAATTACTTCATTATACTCTAATTTACTTAATATTTTTTTCCCCGACTCTAAATTTCCTGTTTATTACACATTATTCTTTATTTCCTTTCCTACTGCCAACTCCCAACACTCTGTTTAAATACTTTGGTCATCCTCAACACTTTCTTTTGCATAATTACTTTATCGGCGAGGATTTCGTCATCTGTATAAACACGTTATCTCCTATGGCTGTGTAAGTTATACATCGAAATGTTAAAATACGTAGATATATACATATAGATAGATAGATGGATAGATAGATAGAAGTATTCTGTAATATTTTACTAAAAATTCATAACTTCAATAAATTACAAATGTATTGGTGGTTTATTTAAAACTTTCAAAATAATGTTAAGTTTTAAAAGCTTTAAATACTTAAATCTATATTCGATAATATTTTTGAAATAATTATTAAATTGTACACCAAACTCTGATGTCCAATTAAAATTGTAACTTTACAAATTAAAAACTTTGTAATTAAAAATTCATAAAAAATATGGATTTGTATTAAATGTATTTTTTTATTTTTTCAATAAATAATAGCTATTGGTTTAATGATAATTGCCCTCCCTCAATTGTGGTTGACAGTTGGTTGAAAATGAAGAAACAAATAATTTTTAATTTAATGGAGTGGAAAGAATAAATGTGTTTGTGAAGGTATATATATATATAAGAAAGCGTAAATCGAAATAGTTAATAGTTAACAATATTATTAATTAATTAGTATTTCGCTTAATGTATTGTTTATTTAAATTTGGTTGTTTTTCATCCAACAGCCAAAGAACGACATTGGTTAAATGCAGGGAGCCAAGCTCCCCCCACCACCGAATAACTCGTTCACGAGAAGCCCGAGGCGTATTTCAATCGAAGTCGATGTAATGATCAAGTTAAATTGCCAAATCCAAACTCAAGCAAAGACGCAGAGAGCCATGAAGAATGAGTCGATCCGTCAAGGTACATAGATCGCGGGAGCGGGAAACATGTAAGGCATCAAGGCCCCGCGCAGATTGAGATATATATATATATATATATGGCGAGAGAGAGAGAGAGAGAGAGAGAGAGAGAGAGAGAGAGAGAGAGTGGGAGAGAGAGAGAGCGCGAGATAGATAGATCGAGGTGGGTGGCGAAGGGCGCGAAAGGGCCGAAAAGGACTGAGAAGGATCGAGGTATAAGCGTATCGCGGGAGACGCGTGCGATATAGATCTTGGAGATCGGATTAGGCCACGGAGGAGAGGAAGGATGGATATGTTTCGGCAGGCATTTGCTCGCGTCCCGTCTCTTTACCCGTATTAAATCGAATGCCAGGGTATTCTCATGCATGCCAATTTCCCTTGAACGCCGTACCGAGATTTATACGCTAATGTAAATATGTTGCCTGTGAGGTAAAATCCCTTCTACGGCGCTCACCCTCTTGAGACTAGTTCGCCCGGGCGCGGTGGAAGTGTGTGATAACGGGACGGGACGGGGACGGGGGGACGGGGGGACGGGGACGGAAGAGTTAGAGAAGTATCAGATTCAACGCTTTTCCCTCGGTAACGCCACTCAGGTGAATAATGCGCGGCGAGAGGCCAAACAACAATGCATGCCATTCGTTTGTCCGTATTGAAGCACGTGCTCGTCCCATCTCCATGTGCACGTACACAGTTTAACATTTCACCGAGACGAATGGCGCGCTGCCTTTTATACCACTCCCCTATACCACCCTTATTACCAAAACCAAACTTCCTGCGGGCCTACTCGATTTCCCTAACATCATTCCCTCCTCATTTCAACGGAGATTTCATCTCTTAGATCAAGGGTTCACATATATATATATATATATACACACGCGCCCCTCTTCCTTCGAGAAATATAATTGATGTTGGAGAGCGAGCGCCTTTAATACAGAGTTTTTACCACCGATCATCCGTACGACCATATGTATATAGGCACATATGTATACAGACACTCACGCACGCGCGCACACGCATATATATATATATATTAAGGTCGTGGTCGATTAACTCAAGGCCGGTCTCAGTTCTCCTTATTACTATCCCCCACCTCGAGTACGGCCTACCATTACATTCCGACCTGATTTATTCTTTTCGTCTTGTGTAACAAACCATATTGATATTAACTGCACTTTCCTGCTTTTTATGGCGAATCTGTAAGAGACGAGTTGAAATTATTTATAAAAAAAAAAAAAACTCCCCCAAGAATTATGCTTTCCGGCTGTCATTAGATGTTTTACAGGAGAATTTCGTACTTTATGCGAATCACAACTTTCTACGGACTTTTATAAAAATCGCTGGCTGCGCAATCGGGAATTTCGTTCAGCCAGTCATGTTTTTTTATTAATCCCTGCTTCGCTAAACTTTACTCAATCTTACTTACTTCTTCTGATTCTCGGATTATTTGAAAGTCTGGGCGGGTTGCGTTCTTACCCAACTATTCATGTAGCTTGCATCGAAGCTTTTAAATCTCGTCGCCAATGGAACCAACGGCATCATTTTCCATATTCCCCGCGACGGACCGCAAAATTCCAACATTATTTACACTCTAATTAATATAAATGCTTAGGAAAGCTTCATGGGCCGAGGGATTTCTTTTCGATTTTTCCTATCGTTTACGTGAAATCTACAATTTTGCAATTATCCATCGTAAAGCAAAACTTAAACTTGCTTAATTTATTTACTCTACGCTGTCATTGTTATACGCTGCTCCTGCATAAATTAAGACGCGCGACTCATGTATATTAATACAATTTGTTTTTTGAATTTTAAAGGGAATTTATTTTTTAAGCAAAGGCAAATTTAGTTTTGTGCATCTTTGTTTTATATAAGGCATCAAAGGCTCGTTTATGTCACTTTATATAGCGCGGAGAATTTCTTTGTCTATTATGTAGCGATGCGTAAAATTTTCGTGATACTGTAAAATAAAATTTTAACTACTCGACTATAATCTTTTTTTTTTTTTTTTTTTTTTTTTTAACTATAACAATATAAGTTCATTTAATAACAATATAAAAATTTTACCATTAAGTTTGTAACAACAACAACAATAATAATAATAATAATAATAATATATGTCTCTGACCAAGTATGCTTTCAAGCTGTAAGTAGTTTCATCTAAACGTAATTGGACTGTATTTCATAATAATTAGATTATAATCCCGTATTAAAATTGAAATCAGCAAAGCTGAACTACTGAACGTACTGCTGAACTTTACTTTTTTTAAAGACGTAATTTTATTACCCAAAGGAATACGTGTGCGGCTAGTCGATGCCAATAGCAAAATACGTAGCCTTACTTTATGTTATTTGTCCAAACATTGAAATAATTAATAATAAAGGACACGGATAATAAGTTTCCCAATTGTCCTTCCTTCGAATAATGGATGGGATATGCCCATTTTGCACTCTGCTGTTTGTAGAGCTACAACTGCCATTACATTTTACGTGTTATTTTCGTAAAACGTAAATATTGAACAAGATATTTCTCTCATTTATAGATTTATTATTCTTCGTTCCTCAAATACAAATAGGTAGAAGCGTTTAAAAAACAAGACGTCCATGTGAAGTCGAAGTTGAAAGGGTTCGCGGTGTGGGAAGGGGGCGGGGGGAAGAGGGAAGAAGTCAATACAGGGAATGGACCGGGAAAAGTCTCGGCCATTTTGTTGAGAATGGCATAAGTTAAAAAGAAAAAAGTCTGTTATAGAGGCAAATCCGAGAGAAAATTTTACCGGCCAGAAAGTTAGATGCAAAATTTCTGAAGCTACTGCAAGAAATTCTGCCTCCCCGTGTACATGTAGATTCGGTCGCGAGCCGACGAGAGCCTGGGTGTCAGTGGGCACAGCATACGCTCGTTCCGTGAACGCGGCCATTCTCGTACAGATCCCGTTGAAGCTAGGCGCTATGGGACGTGGGAAGGGGTGTGGCGGAGGCGGAGGCGGAGGCGGAGGCGGAGGCGAGAGGCTGTGACTCTGTTGTCATTCGAATAGTTCAACTGGACAATTGGCAAGTGTAGAAGCCCCAATGAATTTATGTAGAAATGTCACGTAGAAAAACTTAGAACATTGCGTCAATTAGCATTCAGAATGAAAGCGGAATGTCGAACGTGGCATTTTACTTTTTTTTTTTTTTTTTTTCTTCTTTTCGCATCCACCCCGACAACAAGAGAGAATAAAAAAATATTAGAGCTCCTCTCGGCCGCGAAAGTGCTGCAAAATAAATAGGACTTTTTTCTTCGTCCTTTTTTTACTGTTTTTTTTTTCTTTCTTTCTTTTTTTCGTCCCCCGCGCCGTCCACAACGCTACAACCCTGATGATGCCGCTCCTCCTCCTCCTCCTCCTCCTCCTCCCCCTCCTCCGCCACCGCCACCGCCAACCCGACCGGCTAACCGTGGATCGCTGCGCGTAGCCCCGCCGCCGTCGTTCCCGCGATCTCGCCCAATACCTATAGATCTACGCGAGAACGTTGAAATCGATGTATTCGGGAAAGTACAGGATATCCCGCTGTTCGAGCATGGCTTTAATTTACTTGATAAAGTACAAAGACTATCTATCGAGACAATCCTTAGCTCCCACGAGAATTAATTATCACATTCTCCTGTACAGAATATAAATTTAAAGATTTCCTTACAAGTATTTACGCTGAATCGTATCCCATATCTTGTTATTAAAATTATTATCAGGATATTTATCAAGACATCTGCTTACATTTATAATCTTAGCAGTTAATGCGCAAAATTAGACATTTTCCCACATGTAAATACGAAGTGAATGTGACCGAATCATTTACAAAGCAAATACTTTTTAATTATATTTATTTTACAAAGCCGTAAGTAACTGTCGTGAGACGAGATAACATTTCGAGCATTAGCTTGGCCAATCTGTACATGCATTCATGCATTTGCCGAATACAATCTTAATATACAATTTATTAAAAGCTTTGTGGATTACGTCCAGCTTATGTACAAAAAGGTCTTTTTTTTTTGTACATTTTGTTACGTTTTATCAATTTTTTTTTTTTTTTTTTTTTTTTTTTTTTTTTTTTTTTTTTTTTTTTTTTAATCCTTTCTTTTCAAAGGTACATATCATGCAACAGTTTTTTTTTTTTTTTTTGTCAACAGTCCTTTTAAAAATCAAATTCATCAATACATATTAATTATATTATTCTTGATTCGTTCGTTTAAGGGATTCGTTTATTCCTTATTCATTGGGGTTAAAAGTTTTTTACCTCGTGTAACGTTCACGTGTAAAGTCGTATGAAATAGTAAGGTGCATGAATAATCATTCATTGTCGTAGAAAGTTCTAACATGTGCCGATAAAGGATATATTTGGTCGCGAATCAGCGTGCGAAATTGAATATTTCATTGGGCCAGCAAATTAATCGCTTAAAATATGAACAGCAGAAATAGCTTTTTATAAAAGAAAGCAGTGTATCTGGCATCGATAAATTGTATTGTAAATTCAGTAGTCGTGTATATATATATATATATATACATAGCGTACGGGATAGTGGTATTACAAAGGTATGGAGAGGGATGGGTGCAATCTAAGCGTCACACCTCGATAAGCAATATCAGTAGCTTATTATCATTCATTGCCAAAGCTTTGTTCGATAAGTTTTTAGTTCCAGTGCATTACATAAATTTCCAGTCGTTCGTTTCAATTAAATAAGAGAAAAGTTCGAGTTAAAAAAATCTTTGCAAAAAGAATTTCCTTCTTGTTTACACTAATTGTTTCATATAATTTCTCCTCGCTTCACCCTTTTGTTTTTCTATCTTACGAGATTACTCATACGTAAATAAACAATCGTACGTTCAAACCACGCTTTCGTTAGCAAATAGAAATTGTATCCGCTGTAATTTTCGCGTCCGATTAAAATTTGTTTTGCGCGATTGCCGCGAGATGTGAAACACGAGAATGTTTTTACTTATAATTCTCGTAGTTCACAAATCGATGGGCACGCTCGACATGTAAATTAATAATTTATTAATAACTTCATTGACCCCGTATAAAAGATAATATATATATATATATGTATATGTATGTATATCCAGCTTCGTTATTGTCTGTAAAGTATTCACGAAGCTCTTGTATTTTTATTCTTGACGAAACCTTTTCAATCTCTATCAATCTCGTATTTTAAAAGAATAAAGATTTTCTTTCTGTCGGTTTGATCTCGTTTAATTTTTAAAAATAACTTCTTTTAAGAAGTTATTCCTTTAACGAAAGTTTAAAGAGAAGAAGGAATTTATGCTAATACTGCCGTACAAATTGTTTTAATTTATTGTCAATTGCCAATATCGACAGCCACTCGTTGTATTACCTTTCTATAAGTAAATATGAAATAATAACAATGCAGTTCAAAAACTATATTTTCATCTGTATTTTTTATCTATAATAATTATAAAACGCAGTAACTGTTCGAAATTTCTTAATGTCCTTTACTCTCTTAACGCAAAATAACGAGGCCCGTGAAAAATAAATTTCGATAACGTTTTTCAATTACATAATTAATTCGCTTAAATAAGTATTGGCGGTCCGTGGCTTTTAGTATTCTATCGGGGCTAAAATAAAATTATTCTCACTACATCGGATAAAATATGAACTATTTCACTTATTTTTCCATTAAGATCGATTATAATTTTTTTATGAAGAATCTCGATATGTTAGTAAGAAAAAGGAGAAGGGAAGAAAATAAAATTTTCATCGAATATATTCAATATAACTTTGTCATGAAGTGATAAAAAGCGAAGTGGAATTATTTTAACAAGTAGAATTTCCGGGCAAACGGATTTAACGTGTATTTTAATCGCCTGCCTACGTTTTTATTATCATTTAGCTATTGCCTTTTGATTATTATGAAATCTTGCTCAAGTACTTGCTACCTTCGCTATACATATACATATACATATATATATACATATATTCGAACCTTTTTGTATAAAAAGTATTTCATAAATTGTACATTTGGCTACTCTGTCGCAATGTGAAGCAAAAGCAGTTTCCCTCATTCATCCATTCTTTTTCTATTTCTCGACTTCCATTTATTTTGGCCTACTTTACTTGAAATCCACGATTTAGTTGTGTCTAGTAATCCTATTTGCTTATTTATTTCTCTTTATAATATTGTCTCGGATTCTCCCGGCGATATCACTTATTTTGTATAATTCGTATTTGCCATCCGCTCTCCGATGTTTTCTTTATAAACGTATCATTTTGCTTTGAAATTTTACGATAATCGCAAGTTTTCCTAGTTTCAAATGGCACGCAGTGCTCGTAATATTTCCGAAAGTCTAACAAAAATTGAATAATTACTTCAAAACAGATGGAATTCGGTTTACTCGTGTGAACTTAGATTTCCGAATAAGCTCTTGTTAAGTTACATTAAAATCGATTAACTTTTAAAGATCTATAAGTAAGTCTTCCTGAGCATATGAAATTACAGGTATCAAATTACCGGATAGGAAGTTGGTTTCGGTGCTGCTGAAGTTCTGTATTTCTATGTGTTAAACGATGACTTTGGTTAAAAAAATAAAGATCGTCGGTGATTTATGCGATAGCTAATGAAGTTAAATGAATGTGGCATTGAGAGCTGTAAGACGTGGCATTGATGCCGAAAGAACAACCGTCGATCATTTCTTTGAAAATTCCGAATATTGTAAAGGAGTAATTGTAGTTAAAATTTTTTATGCAATCCCGATTGAGGCTGTTGTAATATACGAGCTTCGGGAGCGCTCGAGCTTACTCTCGGTCAAGCGAAACTTATATTAGCAGCTCTGAATAAAAATGAATCGTCGATCGAAAAAGTTTCGCCAACAGGACAACGAGTGCCTCTGACCCGTGTAATTTCCTCTTAAACTTTTCGCTGTATTTTGAGAAAGCCTACATGTAACAATTACATAAGCGTTTCTGTTCTATGCCTGACTTTTATGAAATTCTCTGATTTCCAACTGACTCAACGTTGTCGAGACAACTCCAAATCATACAAATAACACTTCCTACATATTTTCACCATATATACAGGCTCTTTCTTTCTATAAATATAAATTTCTTTGTACAAATTTATCCGTTGCTCGAAAAGCTCTTACTAATAGAACGCAATTATTACGTTTTCAACGACGTGAGCATTAAAACATTATTTCTAATTCCGACATGTACTCTTTACTATTCCTTTCTTTTCTTTTCTTTTCTTTTCTTTTTCTTTTTCTTTTTTCCTTTAAATACCTTTAAGTAAAAGTGTCACTTAAAGGAATAAATAAATAAAGTTGAATACGTATGATAAAGAAAATTACTGCCGTATCCGTAAATGAGGAGAAATGTCGGCTTATAGTGTTTGTAATGGTGTAATATTTGCCAAGCAATTGATGAAAGTATTGAATTTCACGTTGAAAATTTCAGCAATTTAATCGATACTTGGTGTCACGTATCCGACTATAAAATATTTATTAATATACAGATTGGCTTCGTAACTTTCTATATTGAAGTAAATTTTAACGATTAAGCATTAGATGTAATTGTACGTGAAATATTAAAGAGTCGGTATGTATTCCCTATCTCCATCGTCAGGTCTATTTCAATTAATTATTTAATGCAAAATAACGAAGAGTTTAGTATTAATTCGATGTTATATTTGCCTCGGCGAGTCTAAGCCGAATAATAACCGGTCGAAGGGAATAACCGCATTGGGGGAAGAGCGAATGAGGCGAATGTGGCGAATGAAAAATGCGCGGAAAAGAACCTGTCGCGTAAAAAATACGAGTAATTGGCTTTCTTTTCGTCCTATTGCATCGGTGCAAATAAAGAAGAAGCATTAGAAATTTAAAAATCGTAGGGAGCCCGTTATCTGGCAATCAGGAGGCACCGAAAATATGAGTATTTTTTGCGAGGGACCGTAGCGAAATTGGCCGGTATCCCATTTCCGCTCTATTGTCGTTCCTGAAAAGGAAAATTCGCCTCCTAAGATAGAAAATAAGCCGTACCAGTCGACCCGGCGGACTCCTCCGTCGGGGCGAGATCTCGGCACGAGAGGGTGGAAGGGTAGTAAAATAAGCTGGCCAAAGGACTTGGCTAATTGAGAAAAATTGCCGACACGTCGAATCTATCTCTTTGACCCCGTGTCTCCTCGCCTCATTCTATTATTAGCTCACTTGGTATGACCAGCCTCGGCCGTTATTCTGGCACTTGAGACAAACTAATTGCCCGCTACGTACGCGTCAAATCCTCTAGACTACGTCCCGGAACTTTAAATTTATTCCCCCCTCCCCACTCCCCAGATCGCGTCCCTCCCGCCTCTCATTCAAAGTACGTCTATATACGTCTGCTTGTATATACATGTAGACGTATATCGATCACCTTATCTTCCGATATTGAAAGCTTATAAAAGAAGGACATTTGTCTGAATCGAGTAGTGTAGCAATTTAAGTTGACCCCACTAGACTTTGACTGTCCCAAGACTTTGAACAATATATATATATATATATATATATATATATATGCACGCACGCACGCACACACACACACACACTTGCATACATACGTAGACCACTTCAATTATGCAAGGCTCTCTACTGTATAAGCATTACGATGTATTGCACGAGGGTGCTTAATAGTATTAAGCTTATCACGAACGGCGTGCCAACGAGACCATGAAATATCGCTTTGGCCTCTATACATTCTCGTCGAACCATAGTATATTTGAGTAATCAGATTGATTTGTTGCAATGTGATATGACGCTTCGATTTTAGCATAACGAAATTTCTATTTATCCCCCAGCATTCAACGAATACTACCCTATCGTTTATATATCGAATGTCCTTTTTATTGGCAATTTCCAAGGTATTCTCTATCCGAAGAAGAAATTTATTACAGGCTTCATTATAACTATTTCAACATTCTTTCGTTCAGCGAACAAATAATTAATATAAATTGCCGAAAAATTCTTTTCTTTTCTTTTCTTTTGTTTTCTTTGTTTTTTTGTTTGTTTTTTTTTTCTTTTTTTATTTCACTAGTTCGAATGTAATAGCACGAAACCCTCGTACTACAATGACGTTTAATTTACTATATTATAGTACGCGTATTAAATATAAACAAAGAATCTGAAAGTTGAGTAAATTTTTTCAATTTAAACAAGAATACTTTATAGCTAAATAAATATCGGTTACTTATATTGAATGATTTTGAGGCTTAAATTCGATCGTAAAGCAATTTTCGTTGGCAATTTTAAAGCTCCGTGCAGAAAGATTTTTAATTTGATTCGTAATGAAATAAATAAATTGACTATTAAACGTTTCACGGAGGGTGATAATAATTTTTTAATTTTTAAATTCGGGCAAAAACGTTAGTAATTAGTAAAAGCCTCGCGGAAAAATAACTGAGGCATTAATGAGGAAAATGTAACAAAATATACGGTCAGGTGTTATTATTAAAAGTTTTATGGACAATACAATGTTAATCACCCGTGAACGAATGACGTAAGCCGATGACTATTTATTAAATTATATTTTTAAATATGAAAAAAGATATATTGGATATATTTTTAAAGTAAGTAAACTCATGAAAGTTTCCAAAATACGTAAGCATACAGGGGGTGTATATGAAATTTAAAACATGAGGCCAAAACAAAATTTGCTTCTCATGATCGATATTGTATTAGATTTTATGGACCTCTACCACTTTTAAGCTGGCAGAAGCGATTACGTCCAAACCCTCGTTTGCTGCTGCGCCTTATAGCATTATGAATACCTTTACATTAAAGTATAGAAATTTTTCAAAACAAAATACCAACTTTGTGTATTTATTTATATTGCATGTTGTTTAGGAATGTTTTTGTTTATAAATAAAATGCTGTTCAGTAAAAAAATTAAAAAAAAAAAAAGTTTAATTTAAGCAACTATATAAATAAATAAAGAACGATTTAGGGTCTAGGTATAATCGCAAATATTTGTTTATAAAATTTATATTGATATATATATAATTATATTATATTATATTATATTATTAATATATACAATTGATATTTAGAATCGTATCAAAGCGATCATCAAATATACGTGTTATTACACGTACGGTCAACGAATATCACAATTATTAAAGTCGCATACGGCAATTAGATAAATATTGCTTGTTATTCTGAGGAGAAAGTCTATGAGTTGT
The DNA here is from genome assembly GCA_018883505.1 of Ceratosolen fusciceps. Classification (NCBI taxonomy): domain Eukaryota; kingdom Metazoa; phylum Arthropoda; class Insecta; order Hymenoptera; family Agaonidae; genus Ceratosolen; species Ceratosolen fusciceps. The sequence goes on from RCIC01000008.1 coordinate 8,181,434, forward strand.
AAATTATATATTATTCATTAGAGTTCAATATGCTGCGAGTAATCAAGGTAAGTAGACCTTTATTCTACATCTTCAGTCTAATGTAATAATCAATAGATTAAAATAAAAAATAATAGCGAATTTATTATTCAAACATTTATACGTAACAATGGGTAGCCACTTTTATCGCAAGCAATAAAATGTAGTTGGGTACTGACACGAACTTGAGTGGATTTAGTAGAGTAATGAAAAATACATGTGCAAATAAATATTCAGTCGATGCGAATAATTTTTTATTTTTTTTATTTTTAGAATTTCCTCCTTATCTCTCGGTATCTTATTGCTTTCATTTTTACTCATTTTTAATACTTATAATGCAACCGTTATAACACATAAATTAAATAATATCTCATAAATACATTGAAGAACGTCTTATTTAACAATTCATTGGCCTTTATTCTCGATGTATCCTTACGTTACAAAGAAATCTCCCACTTTTTTCGAATGTTTTAATATTAAACTTTTAATCGAAGCTGTAATCCCATGTAAATACTCTATATTATAATTGTGCTAGTTCATTAGCTTAAAAGTGAATTTCATCTAGATTCAAGTCGCAAGTAGATTTCTTTAATAATAATAATAATAATATGTAATAACCGAAGGCCCATCGGTTTAAATCGGTATAAATAAAATGAGATCTATAAAGCTTTTAATAGCCAATGTATTATAAACAGTTGAATAAATCATTAAAATAAATACAAACTTTAAATTATAATATATTTTATGCGCACTTTATAATGATGCATTATAAAATTGTTAAACGTAGGGGTGGTTATACCGTTGGAATTGCAAAGGTGTTTGTAACGTGTTGAGCGTAGGCGTTAGCTCGGCTATCGAGGTCTCATATCGATAGGATATACCATGTATTACGTGAAACACGAAACCCAGCGAGCTTAAGAGGATTTTAAAATTTTTAAATTGCTTGAACATAGACAAAAAATTAAATACCGGCGCGAGACTCGCGAAGACAATAAGTAAAGCTACGGGACAATTAAAAAATACGAGAAGCGTCAATATGAACTCAATGCGCCCGAGCGCCCTTCCACTTTTCCTCAATTTGTTCATACAAGCCACGTGTAGTACGTGCGGATTAATAAAATCGTTTCGCTTGAAGATTCATATAAATCTCAATGGCAAACGATCACTTCAGATATTCGAGCATTGTATTAGATGTCAAAGTAAAATACTCTTCGCACTTTCATTTCAAGGCTCAGTTTAAACTCCGTAATTTATTCAAAGAATTATAAGAATTTAATATAACCGGACGTGTCAGAGGTGGATGTGAAAAAAAAATGGAGGCATTTTAATGGAGGAGCAACAGCAGCGCCGACGTGGCTCGAAAAATAGTATCACGAGTATGTGATACTCGGGCGTGAGGGCAAAAGTAGTGGGAAATTGGCGAAACCGAATGAATAAAGCATAGGCAAACGTAAAGCCATCGATAACGATGTAGAGGAGAATAAAGAAATCCGAGCCGAGGGGTGAAAATCAAGGCTCGCGCGCGGAGTGTCGACTCCCGTCAATAAGACATCGCTGCATTTTCCTGCGGAATTTCAAATATTTAAGGCTTTTCCTTCGGTGATCGGTACTGCTGAGGGATAAGTGCGCGGCCATCGAGAGACGAACCGGCGCGATGAGCGACGGAGGACTGACGCGGGAGGAGGGCTGGAGGGCAGGAGGGCAGGAGGGTGAGAAAAAGACATCGGGGACCGGCGCGACTCCCGGCTCTCGGGGTTATTGGGGTTAAGCGAGCGCGAAATAAGTGCTCGAAAATGGGATTGTTTTCCCAAGTTTCTTTTAACCGAGGCCGTTTTTTTTTTTTTTTTTATTTTCAGATCATTCCAATGGCTCTTCCAGTGGTACAATTTGATGCTTAGGGATACAGCTCTCCTTTCCTATTTCCTATCTTGCTTATCCCTGCCTTTAACTGCTCATTTGTCTCTCCAATCTCCGCAATGTTTTCCATCGGATCTCCGTAATTTTAACGCTACTTTGCTGAGAAATAGTGGTAAGCCCCGGTTCGATTGAGCGATCGACCCATTAAAAGCTATTCAAGACACATTATTATTGCCTTTCATTCTTTATTATTATTTTAATTTTTTTCTCTCTCTCTTCTTTTTATCTAAATAATCAATACCCATTCTCGTTCCTGTACTAACGCTTCGCATTCCAGATGATCGGGTTAAATCACTATTTAAATGATGCGCTCAATCGTTCGGTAAAATGAATTTCTCGACGTTTCATAACTACAATAGTAATTCCGATCATAATAATAATAATAATAATAATAATAATAATAATAAGAAGAAGAAGAAGAAGAAGAAAAAAACAACAACAACAACAACTACTGCTACTACTACTACTACTACTAGAAGAAGATGCTAAACGAAACTTTTTTAGACGTATTATTAACGTTGAAAATAAATAATTATTAAAAGGTTACGAGAGGCGGCGAGGGACGGATTTTGGATAGTTTGACATTCTATAAAACATCTAAATTCTATTAAGCTCTGATAAAGGCTATCTTCAAATTCTTTAAAACTTTCTCTATTAATTGCATGTGTTAGAATAGTTGAGAGGGGCATAAACTAGACATTCCATTATTAAAATGCCCCGAATATTTTACTTTAATATGAATCGTTAAATCGACGAATATATATATATTATATATATATATATTTATACATTGTTCGATCATTTTAGAAGCCTTAATCTCTGGTTAAATAAAATATTTTATAATAATATTTTTTTTTGAAAATTTTTAAAATCCACGCCCACATATTATTTATGCGTACATTACCGTTTTAATTTTTTGATAAATTTTTTATGAAAACTAATTTTAGTAATTATATATGACAAATCCTTTATTAAAATATTTCAATATATTTGAAAATAACTTAATTATAATAAAATTTTCAGAAAAATTACAATACAATATATTTATTTAATTTAAAAGTGCTCTTTACATTAATTTTAATTAAATTTTTCAAGTATTAAAAGCGCGACGTACACATTCATTACATTATGAAGTTACGTACTATTTTTTTCGTTTACTATTTACTGATTATTGGTATAGTTTACATTCGTAATGCATCTTAAAAATTAGTTCACTCATTTTTTAAATTTAATATATTTTTAGAAAAATATTTTCCTTGTTAATATGTATTTGTTATAACGATTGAGATTCATACTGAAAAGAGCGTTTAGGAGATAATGGATAATTGATTCTTGAATGAACGGTAAAATATTTGGTTCCGGTAGTATGGATATCTAAAGAAAAAGGGAAATTGGTTTTCTTTGATTGAGATTTTCAGTTTTAAAATGAATCGGTAATGGTAGCGAACCGTAGGGTCCAGTGAAAACGAAGTTCCGTAGAGAAGGAAATACTTTTGGTGGTTTTAAACTGTCTCGGAACAATTGAATTGCGAGATGGAGCATAATGAGAGCAGAAGTCTTTACGAGCCAAATTCATGATATTTGAATTTCAGACCGTTCGCACTACTTCCCATGGTATTTATTCTTCGATCAATGACGCTTCGATCTATAGATCTTCGTTTTTTACGAATACATTTTTGTGTCAAAATGTATAAAAACTTTATGGAGCAATTATTTGTCCTTATTTGTAAATTGCTAGTAAAATGAACCGAAGCAGTCATTCGCTGGAGTGACACTATTTCCGATACACTATCAGCCTTTATATAATTCCTTTTCAGAAGTTGGCATCGTATTTAGATGGCTTTGTCTTTCGGCAACGAAGGGCTTTTGCGGCCCTTTCGGCCAGTGTATGAAAATTAGAATTAAATAGCACGTAAACTTTCGTTATGCCACGATCTTTCATCAATGTCAAATGATAAGTAGACTCAGGGATACTCGTTACTTGTTTTATAATTTTGCAAATGATGCTGAATTGAATGAGTTAAAACCTAAGCATAAGAGCGATTACCTTGGATCTGTGAATCTCTGAATCTTTCATACATGACGCTCTGAACATGTTGAAATATAAGCTTCGACTTATATTTGAAATGAAAAACTGTAGTAGATGGCACTGTGGACTTTTAAAATTTCTTCTTTGTAATGACTTCGTGGTTGACAATGTGTTCGTAATTACTTTATAGATATAATAGTTAATGTATAAATGAAGAATGGCAAATATTTTAAGTTATATACGATTATTTTTACATTGATATTATTATCTCATCGACATTCATGTAGGAAATGTTAAAGGCTAGAAAGTTTGATGAAACAGCGGAAGGGATTACACGATATTATCCAAGATGGTGATCGATGTAATTTGAAAATTTTTGAAAATTTTAAATGCAATTGTCGATGAAATGTTCAGGAGAGATGTAGCGCATCCATAGGAAAGAGAAAAGGGCTTCGCGTTTAACTTTTAGATCGTAGTGCTGCTGGTTGTGTTTCACTTGCCATTGGCACCGAAACAGAAGCGAGGGCATACATACAACGTTACTTTCTACAGCAGAACAAGCTCATGGCCCAACCATGTACCCTGAAATTACCTATATTTGTACTCGGTTAATGGGGCATCCGTTGCATCAAATCTTCGATATCTGCAGTGCCGGACTCGAACAGGCCTCGCACGGGACTAGACCAGAATATAATATCCTACCCGCTCGTATTTATACGGAGAGACAAGCGCATTTTTAGACTGTGGGAATGCGCGCTGCGCGCACGCGCGTGGATACGAATCGTAAAAATTAGTGACTCGTTTAGACCGACGCAACGTGGACAGCGAATATGCTTATAAAATCAAAGCTTTTACTACGGGGTCGCTGGGAAGTTCTTTATCGAAATGTTCTTTATACGTATCGTCGTAACGGAGTGTAAATAACTGGCCTATTTAAGAGCTGCTTGCCGATATCGGTTGCCCGGCTGCACGAGTGTATTGCGTGAAAATCTCCAGTTCCCATAGATATCCGGGTCAGTGTGAGTTTTCAATTAACTCCGGTGCTTAAGGATGTTTGATTGGAAACTCAAAGCAAGCAGATTTCATTTTCGCTCGGACAATTTCCTCAATATATGAACTGTATAATCGCTTTCTGCTCGAATACGTTAATATTATATAAGCCGAGACTGAATTTATATGTTGATTTCGGCAATAATACCACCAGCCCCACAAATACGTCAACATTTTTCATTAATCATACATGACAATTCGACTGCTTATCACATTTCCTAAGACTTCGATATAAAATTAGTTGGACAAATCTGACCTAATATATCCAGAAAAAAAAAAAATACGTTCAATTAAATGGATTCAATGTATTAACGACAATGTATAGAACTTTTACGATATACAGTTTTTTTTTTTTTTTTTTTTTTTTTTTTTTTTTTTTATAATAAATAGAATTCCATTATGTTTATGTTCCTCTTTCGAATCTGAAAATTGATAATAACAAAAACAAGTGGAATTCGGTATTATCGAATAAGGAAATAATTATATTTTATTATATACTCTCAGAGTTTATGTCCGTCATCTTGATATCGTTGTGATAAATAAATAAATACATTCTTGGCTTCCTTCGGCCGAACATACACATGCCCGTGAATTGTATACAACATACGTACTTGGATTTTTCGAGCTCAGTTGACTTTAGAAAACGTGACGGGAAGTCGTGTTATTCGATAACAACGGTTCCTTTCTCGAATATAGTATCAATGGAACGGACTCTGATTAAGGAGAGCAGAGCTTCAAAAGGACATAATCTCCTTAGAGATCTTTTTCAATAGCCGTCACTGATGACACAGTTTTTTTCTTCTTTATTTTTTTTTTTTTTTTTTTTTTTATTTTTGTTTATTTATATATTATCTGATAGGCAGGAAGTGGAACAACAATACAGTAGTACTTTGTTGCCGAGCTTCTATTACCTTCTATTAAATCTGGATAAGAAAATTTCTGTAAAGCTATGTTAACAAATTTATAATATAAAGAATTTCGTCTTTAATACGTCATACGTACAATTCAATTTTGCATATCCTGTACTGATACAAAGCTGCCAAAAGCAATTGTCAAGCTAACGAGCACTTATCTTTACTTTGACGTGGATTTAACACCAGAAATAATTAGGTAGAAAAAGAAAAAGTAATGCACAATTCAATCCTGAGAATGAAATTTTTAATGATAAAAATACTTTTGGAGCTACTCGTATTAAAAATACACTGACAGATAATGAGAAAGAGATTGAGAGAGAGAGAGAGAGAGAAAAACTTACGTATAAAATTGTATTTCCTAGATAATTAAATAAACGTAGTGCAAAACTTACTACTTAGTTAAACCATCAATACTATACTAATATACAAAATATTCATGACTTTGCATATAATACATAAATCAAATTTATTCGTTATAAATTAAATTATGTTTTATAAATTTTAATGGTGTTTTTATAAATGGATTTTCATAGACTTTGGCTCATTCTTACTAAAAAAAAAAGTAAAGTTAATGACAACTTAGACTCCTTGATTGACTAAAATCAATAAATAACCCGTTCAATTTATAATTACTAATTTAAGAAACATCTATTTCAGTCACAATTACTTTAAACTTAATCAATGAATCGAAGCTCTTAATAAATGCACTTAAAATTTGAGAATGATTAGTAGCAAAAACAATATACGAATTTGCTGTTTACACGCACATTCAATCCTAATATATCGACGGAGAGTTTTATTCTGTATAATATTAACAATTACAATACGGTTTTCGGTTTGCCAATACCGTTCTTAAGCTATAGGCTAATTAAATACTTTGGAGCGGTTACAATTTTTTAATGTATTTCATAATAAATAATGCGAATTAATACGCGGTAAGTAATAACTATGATAATTTTATAATGTTAAATAATTTTCCATACTCCAATATATAAAGAAGTTCTTAATTTTTCGAGCAAGAAATTTTAAATCAATGGAAATACAAAGTTTAAGCGAATGCAAATAAACATAAGTTTCGAAGTATTAATTCTAGCTTTGAGAAGAAATTTTAATCTTATATTACTGTGATTAATTTCTAAGATTTAACAGTTAACGTGCCCCTTATATATGAAAAGCCATTTATCAAAAATATAATCTTCGGACAAGCTCGGATTTAATATTTGAATAATAATTTATACTAATAAAAGTAACGCGAAAATAATAATAATAATAATAATAATAATAATAATAATAATAGAATTTATATAAGGTGTTTTATAAATTGAGCGATAAGATTGTTAAATTACGAGGATCTATGTAGTTTGAGAGCTACGGAATTATGAAAAGCCAGTGAAATGTCATTATTAGAGGAATCAAAGGTTATTGGGGTGATTTAAAAAAAAAAAAAAAATAAATAAATAAATAAATCAAATTCAAAGAAATGAAATATGTATATATATATATATATATCCTGCATTGTGTACATTTGCATTTTCGTATCAATTCGAAATATTTCGAATATTTCGAAATATTTTCATTCTCGGGTATCTTGTTGTTACATTAGTAGTGAGTCGTCGTCGCATTAGGGCGGAAGCCTCGAGTCGCGTATAAAAATAACGCCAGCTATTGGTCGCTGGAGTTTGAATGTTGTCAAAAGTTTTTTTTTTTTTTTTTTTTTTTTTTTTTTTCCTCCATCTGTTGGCGTTTATAAAAGCATTAGCCGTTAGAAAAGAAAGGTAAAGAAAAGAAAAGAAAAGAAAAGAAAAGAAAAGAAAAGAAGAAAGAAAGAATAAAATAAAAAGAGTCTCGCTTTTATTTATGGTGAGCGTGAATCGGTGTCCCGTATCGAGTCCCCTTGATTTAATGCTAAATATTAGGTGATTAAATGAAAGAAAAAGCTCCTCGCCACGGTTATTACAATGAGCGGGGCTTTAAATGAAATAATTCAAGGGATGATGAATTATTTAAGGAAAGGAAAAGCTGAATGAAGAAATGAGTTAGTCGGTCGGTTATACGTTTGCGGTTAAAATATTCCAAAGAAGTGGAAAATCCACGGATTCCAGTCTGACGCGGAGTAAAGCCTCGCGAAGCCGCGAATGCCATATATTCCAGCAAGTGCCGAGCACGAGCACGAGCACGAGCACCAGCACGAGCACCAGCACGAGACCTTTAGATTCCTCTTAGCGCTCTCGTGAAAATCGAATTACTTCTCGCCTTAGCTCGCAAGCAGGAAATGAACTTCTGGATCCTTCAGTGAAAATGTACATACACTTCGGTTCTGCTTTCTCTCGGTCCTTCCAGCCATTTTTCCAGCCACTCGGCACTCGCTCTCTCTCTCTCTCTCTCTCTCTCTCTCTCTCTCCCTCCCTCTCACCCTTTCGGTTTCAGTCGGGGATAGCCACACAATCTCTATCTCATCCTCCTCCATAGTTTTATCTCTTTTTCCATTTCAGCCTTCTATTCCTCCACCGCTTTTCTAAGACTTATTTATGATGCAAATTTTCCAGAGTGAGGGAAGAAAGATCTTCATTGCAGTTTGTATTCAAAAGTTCGGTGCTTGCAGCTTGACCGAACGGACTTTGTATACGCTCGTTTTAAAAGGCACGAGGTGAGAAATTGTTTTCTTACCCATTTTCTTCGCTCCCTCCCTCCCTCCCTCCCTCCCTCCCTATCACTCACTCTCTCTCTCTCTCTCTCTCTCTCTCTCTGCGGATCTCCAGCCGTCCTTTTTTATCACGTTTTAAATTATTTGCAGTTTATTTCAAACTTTCATTTTATCAGATAATGAGATAAATAAGTTTAACGGCGGAAAGTAGGACTGTATTACCGGCTGTTAATAATTAAGTGACTAATCCATTCATTAAATATACCTCTATTTCCACTTTCACGTCAAATGTTTCTAGTTTGTCTAATTACAGTATCTCGACCGTAGCGAAATAATAAAACCACGCCGATGCAGCTCCAGTTTTGTTATTCCCAAATAAAAGTAATATTATTATAAACAAGTGAACGCGTGTGGGTGTCAGTAAATAAAAGAAGAAAAAAATTCATAACTCTCTTAGATTATTAAAGGATTTCAATCGTTTAATAAATAATATAGAGTAGTAAAAAAAAAACGGTCTCTGCTTCGTTTAATTATAAAAAAAAAAAAAGGTCATATTTATTCAAGTAAATTAACAAATGGCATTCGAACTAAAAGAGCAAATAATGCAGTGGAATAAAGGAAGAGATTCTTGAGTATTTTGACGACAGTCGTGATCTCTAGCGAATGAAAAAAATTCAGCTAAGAGCTTTTGCAACTTTAATATTTTCTTCAGCGGCGTGACTCTCGAAAAAGAAAATCTCACTAAGAAGTATAAAGATCAACTGGAAGGTGTACGTCACGCACGTAGCCACTCACACAAGCGCTTAGCTAAACGTCGCGAGATAAGAGCGGTTGAGCGAGCGAGAGGGCGAGAGAGCGAGAGAGCGAGAGAGCGAGAGCCTGGCATTAACTAGAGCGCAAAAATACTGAGGAACGGAAAAACCAACGAGCAAAGAAGGTTGAAGGGGGGCAGGAGGGGGAGGGGGAGGGGTGGAGAGAAAAAGTACCAAGTCCAGGGCACTGTGGCACTTCATTCGCGCACTTTTTCCGCGGTCTGAGGATACGACCTCAGACGTTTGTTTAATGCCTGAGATGATCATCATTCGATGTGTCCGTATGCGTAATCGTACGAGTGTTGATTTACGTTTACACCTGACCGAGAGAGCGAGTCTTATGCCTCGTATTACTTTAAAGATATTTTAGAAATGATTCGAACGTCCGGTCGTACTTTCGGTTTCTCATACTCCTGCTAAATCAAGGCCTTTGATAGTTTTTCCTGCTCATTATTAATAATGTTCCTTCCTTTCAATTACCGATGTAATCCGACTGTAATTTAATTAAATTTTTTCCCGTATTGTATTTAATAGGAATTAAATATAGAAATTTCTTTCATTCGCCAAATCGCTCGCTCTCTCTCTCTCTCTCTCTCTCTATATATATATATATATATATCTACCTGCTTATTTATAATTAAAATAAAATTTAATTAAAAATCCCTCGAATTCACGTTATTTTTCGAATATTAGAAAACTATGAAAGCGTTGAAATTGCTTATATCTTTTCTAACCCTCTTTCTCACCACACTGAATGTATTTTTATTCTTCTATTCTCTTTTATATTTCCCCTACGGTCTCGCGCTTACCATTTTTAATAATGCAAAACATTATATTCCTTTCTTCATTTTCTTTTCAAATCTTGTATTTTTCAAAATATAATTTCAATGTTATTCTTCTTCTTCTTCTTCTTCTTCTTCTTCTTCATCTTCTTCTTCTTTTTTTTTTTTAACGCTCGCTCCGTTCTCTTTGTTAACAACAATTCATTAGTATATTCATATTATACGTCCTTCATAACACTTTAATTAAAACTTCGGATGATTTTCTTATCCAATCATAATTGCACCATAAAACCTTTGACCTTAATTTCCTGTAATTAGCTCTCACCAATTAATTTACAATTTGTATTTATTAAAATTAGCAAGAAGATGCATTTTATATATTTCCTTAATAAATTATTCGAAGCTCATTGGTATTCAGAATTCCCTACTAGCATGATAAATAAATACAATCTTTTACTACTTCTCCGCATTAATTCTAAACGTATTGATTATTTAAAGAACAAATATTGTAATTAAACCTCTGATTGTAATAATACTTTGAAAATTCACTTCTTTGGAATTCTAACCGCTATTTATGATCATTAACAAATCCACGTATGTATTCGGCTTGAACTTATCCTCGATCTTTCTTCAAAGTACATAAAATAATGCCAAAAACCCGGATAAATGAAGAGACAGTGTATCCAAGCAAATCCTGATCTTAAATGCGTGCGCGACGTGCACGAAGGATGAACGCAAAACGTATTTGTTTCGTCCACTAAACGTCCGATCATTCCGAGCTTCAGCAAAGCCTTTAATTATAAATTGCGGCGATTGAATTTCCCTCTGAAATGTATACTAATAATTTACGTCTCCGTTTAAATCGCTCTTTATATACACATTCAGATTTTTATTTATTCGTTATAAATTTTCTATATAAATTAAAAGAAAAAGATTTCTTAATTATCATTTGGGTGTAAAACAGTTTTATTGTATACCGCGATTTAGATAAATTATTCGATAAAAAAAAAAAACCAATTACTTGCGGTTTATTTTAAACGGCAACATTATTATAACAATTGAATGCTTCATTTATTCTACATTTTAACTGTATTCTTGGATAAACTGAACATTCGTGTAAACTCGTTATTTCAACAAGTATTCCAGAATCTACGTCATTTTTCATATTCGATCTTCAGTTATTTGTATTTGTCCTATTATTCATTCGTATTGTTGAAATATTAAGTGATTATTTGCATTACAATAAATTTGCTGAATTTGAAAAATGTATCAGATTATGTTTCGTAAAACTTATCTTATATCCTTTTGAATTAAGAGCTTTGCCAGTATTGGAAGAGAATTCTATCTGGACCGAAATAAATTGTCTGTTAATTTATTGAAGATTAAGATTTCATCCTCTTGGAAATAGTTGGCAGACATCAACCCGAACAACCATAACAAAAGACTATATCTATACATACGTGTATAACGTTCGAAAGAGGCAATTACACGTATCCTATTGTAAATTATTCCTCGCAAAATGCCATAAACATATAAATTGTTGATACATAATGTTGATTTGGAAGACTACGCCTACGATTATATGCCGAGTTCAATTGCTAGATACATTATGGTTGAATACATTACATAAATCTCCGTCATCTCGACGCTTAATCAAAACGCAACATTGAAAATCTTATTACCGTCCACTCTAGATTCTTATTTCTTTTAGAACTTCATTATCTACATATTAAATATTTCATTAAGTTTCAATCTAAAAATACTATCGGATATAATAGTTTTATTCTTCGCTTTGAATCTCCTTCTCGCGCAGAGTCATCAATAAAATGTATATAAAAAAAAAAAAAAAATAATAATAATAATATTAAAAAAAAACTGCTTATAAATTTAGAATAAATGTACGATTATTTTATGGGAATTTCCCATTTCTTCCCATTCAAGGATTACTTTTTTTTTCTTTTGTTTCTCAGAATGAAATTTTTGTTTCTCCTGCAACTTGTATTCTTTCAATACCGAAACTTCTTTTTAAAATTATCTTCCTATGAATCTTGAGATATTTTATTAAAAACAAAATAATGCAGAAATATATTTTTCCTACTTGTATTGATTATCGTATATATTTGACATACTTGCATTCAATTCTTATAATCGTCATTCTTTAAATTTCTTTTATCCTTTTTAGTTCTGACTCTACATAATGAACTGCTCACAACTCGATATATTGTTTATTAATATTTTATTATAACTATACCTCTACTACATATTAAATGATCGTTAATGATAATATGCTCCTTGTTTCCTTAATATTGTATAATTTTTAAAAATGAGATGTTAAATATAAAATTCTATAACGATTTCACTTATTATTTTAAACAGTATCCATATTGAGTTGAATAAATTTTATCAAATTTCATAGTGTCACGTAAATATTTCATGTTCTGAGCATCCTTCCATATTCCCAAAATGTCCAAAATATTTTTCTTATCTAACAAATATGATTGCAATACTTTTTGATTTTATTTAGTCTTTCTCTCAAATTATTTGTAATACATTTGTTATCCATATAAATCAGTAAAATACATTTCTATAGTTTTATTAAAATTATAATATCATCGTTATTTCTTATTAGCAAAAGCTAACAGTAGCTCAGTTACACCAATAACCCACACACACACACACACACACCCACACGTTTAGTAAAAAAATGCTGTTACGGTAAAGTTAAAATTGAATCAGTCGCAAGGAATTTTAAATTTTCTTCAGAGCATTTACTTTTAGTTAGGGAGTCTATCTGTACTGCTATTATCGGTTACAAAAAATTTATGTATTAAACCATTTTATGAAATCTTCAGAAATATTTTTCTCAGATAAGCTCTTTCTTGAAAGCAACACGAATTCCGGCTTAATCTCAATGAAATTTTTAATAATATAATTATATATAATTGAATATCAGTGAATACAGAGCAAACATTCGGAGTAGTTGATTTTAAAATGAACTTGATACCTCCACTTTCTTACCTAATTTTATTAATTTTTAATAAAATTGATCGTAATTTTTAATAAAATTGATTCAAAGTAATTAATTTATCAATTAATATTAATTTGAATATTCGATATGCGCGCAGTCGTTCTAATATTTCGTATTCCATAATTATCAAAACATTCGTTCAAGGTTATATGATTTGTTGTAGACATTTTTTTTTACTGAGAAACTATTCTTAAATCTGAAAAATATTGATGTATTTTACATTTTTATGACTCTTAAGAAGTATATATATATATATATATATGAATTCTTTTACATTTATGGAAATATTAAATTCTTCATCTTAGTTGCTACTGTTCCTCGTACTTCAATCATTTTATGATTATTGTTCCACTTTCTTATTTTTATCAGCTCTTTTCTGATTTATTTTCATCTTACGTTCGGTTTTTCTCAGATTATTGATTCGTTTTCATTTAAAATTTTAATGAATAATTTATTTTTTTTGTCTTTATTTTTTATTTTCTTTCTTTTATTTCTTCAAATTATCCTTCTTCAAATTATCTCACGTTATCTTTTATAGCTTTGCTTTAACATACATATTCATTACATTAGAAATTTTTCTTATTTTCTTTTCCCTGTCGTATTGTACTGTTTTTATTAATACTAGTTACAGCCAATGTTTCCACCATCATTTGCTGTTTAAGTATTTTCATAGTAACACAACGTAGTAGCTCCTTTGCTTTGCCTGCATTTCTTGAGTTTTCTTACGAAACTTTACTCTTTACTCGTTAATATTACTTATTAGATTTATTTTCCATTATTTACTCTGCATTCAATTTATTTAATGACTGTACGTCGCTTATATTCCTTTATTACTTTTTAAAACTGATTTTATGTAAGTAATTTTTTCGATTTGTCGTAGATTTCCATTCTTAGTTCGTTTAATTAATAGTTATACATTTATTTACGTAAACATTGATTTATTTAAATTAAAAAAAAAAAAAAAAATGAAAGTTTATGTAATTATACTAATTAATATAAAAATAATGATTAAGTGATTTTCTCTTTTGATTTTCTAAAATATTTATAATTGCGAACTTAAACTTAAATATGCATTGTAAAAGTACAAATACATAAATAGAATATCATAATTATTGGCAATTTTTTAATATGGTATATTTACTTGATTACATAATTTCTTTAACTTTAAATATATAATAAAATTTTCATGTGGCTTTGCAACGTATGTGCTAATTTTAGAATTATATCCTTTGATCTACTCTCATGATTTCAAAGGTTGATGAGTTCGTCAAGGTGGGGACCAGGAAGGGCTGTAAAAATAAAACTCAACTATCTTTGTCCAACTAAATATAAATAATTTATTACCTAACGAATTCTGGGCGAGCCGATGGAACCATTAAATTCAATTATGCCGCAGGAAAATATTTATAACAATCATGATTACTATAAAGTGACGTCAGCCGTTCTTTTTGCATATATCGAGGATATATAGAAAGCTGACTGACTCTCTCCTCTCGACCTCGTCAGAACTTCCAACCTCCTCTTTCTAACCGTAACGCCTATGTCTTTACGATACATCCCTTATTACTTATGCCCTATGTAATAGAGCCTTAACCCCGCCCCCTTTAATGCACTTTCAGTTGCGATAAGGGACCATCTTTCCGAACAGTATGTAATTAATTAAAATAATTATTTGAAGAATTAATCCTTCTCGGATTCAAATAAATTACCGATATTAAAAATTGACAAATAACTTCAACAAACATTTATCATTTATATTTATCGATCGTCAAATATTGAATACTTTGTGAAAATATGAAAAATAAACCAATTTCTAAACATTATTTTTTTTATAAACAAATCGAAATGATATTTTACGATTTATAAATGTAAAGTCTTTATCGTTCAAATTTGTTTTAACTTAAATTTATTTTCCTTAAAAAGTTGTGTAGAATAATAAACAGCATTTAAAAAATAGGATCCTCGGACACCAGATTTATTATCGCATTTAGAAACCGAACGAATATAAAGAAGAATGAGAAATAATTTTCTTTGGAAAAATGGGATAATAATATTTCGAAAGGAAGTATTTGTAATAAAAGTATTCACACCAACTGAGTAACTATTTAACAATGTTGTCTCGGTGAATAAACAATTATTTAGAATAAGGGACTCGATATTTTATTGCATTGGTATGAAATAAATTGAACAGCATATTACAAAACCATAGTCCACGCGTGTCTATTTCAAATATTCTTTGCGCTATCAATTCAATTGTATATTGTATGATCGTGTAATTATTATAGGAAACGTAGTATGTAATATTTCTAAGATATAGTGATTAAACGACGATATTTTTGATCATAAATTCAAATTGTTTGTTTGTATATATATATATATATGTCTATAGTCGAATGTGGACTGTTTCCAAATTACATGGCCTAATGCGAAAGGACACGTATAGGGATATCGATAACAGGACGTAGTTCTTCTGAACGAGAATAAAGTATTCACGACTTAATTCCCAGAGTACTTAGAATATTGTCGTTGAACATTCGACGGTGAATTATACGATAACGATGTCTGCTTCAGTCGATCGACGAAACAGAAGCTCATTTTCCGCTTCGACATCTACAAGTCGTAGATAAAAACAAGTCACTTATCGGCAATGGACTGATTCTCCCCTAATAATATTGGAGTACAGTTGTTGCCTTTGTCCCTGGCAGACACGTGTGCTACGGATAGAGTACACACGGATCTACGGACAGAGGAAGAAAAAAAAAAATAAATAATTGAGGTGTCATAAATTGAAAAGGATCACTGAGGACGAGTGTAAAAATTTGAGCAGTCTCAGTTTAAGGTAGAGCGGGAGGTTATAGGTGGGGAGGAGGGAGGAGGGATGGGTGGGTGGTGGTCGGGAGGATCGGGAGAATCGCATCTATAATTCTATTGGGCAAGGATCTCATCAGGAAAGAAGCGTGAAGGTGTCCGAGGCTGTTCGACACAAGGGATAGAGGTTATTGGGGGTGTAAGATCTGACGCGCATGCGGCGTGGAATCCGGATGCGGCCGTGGGGGTTCGGCGTCCAGCGTCGCGACGACCTGGCGTCAGTAAGCCTCCGCGCATCCCTCGTGCCAGTCAGCACCAAAAGAGCCTGGCGCCCCTTAAGTCCTTTCACCGTCGCGCTGTGCTAAGATCCTAGATGGATGTCGCTGAATCGCGTCGTCCCGGCGCCAAGGCCGTCATGGCTGTCACGACTCCTCCTGCTTATCGTCTGGGCGTATCCACTCGTTGAAGGTCAGTCCCCAGGATATGCGACAATAAGGAATGAGCGCGTACCCGCCGAGGAGAAGCACCCCGAGCGTGTCCTGTGTTTTTCAGTGTGTTCTCTCATAACTTGTCAATCCTTCGCCTTTCGACGTCCGATACTTTTACTCGTCACCGGTGCACCCCGTCCATCCACACGGCCAATCAATTCAACGATCACTCGAGCAGCTTTTCATCATCACCACCATCACCACCACCACCATCGTCACCACCACCATCATCACCACCACCACCACCACCACCATCATCACCATCATCATCGCCATCATCACCATCATACCGTTCCCTCGTTATCCAACCATTCCATATCAAGCCTTCCATGCAATGCAGTAATTGAAAAGCAATGGTTTTCTGGCTTCTCGGTACTTTTCAACCGCTACTATCGAGCTCCCTTTTAACAATCATCCTCTCTTCTACTATTTCATAAACGATAAGTCGTCCTTATTGCTTAATTCTATTATTAAAAGCCGAGCTTTCAAGCATCTGCTCGTCCCTGTTCGTTGTATTCTTGTCAATATCGTAAAATTATATTAAGCTTTTAAAGGCGCTTTCTCGCCCCATCCTCTCTTCTTACCGAGGAAGGGAAATATTTCATTATTCCGAAGAATGATAATTCTAGAAAATATTTACATTTGATTTTATGGTGAGTATTACACTGTTTGAATTGTAGCCACATCCGACGAGATGTTTCGCCGGGCGCAAAGAGCTTTTATGATTCCGACTGACGGGTTTAAGATAATAAACAGGCCGATATAGAAAAGCTTTCGCTTACAGAATGGAATTTCATGCCGCAGTTGCAGTTATTAAAATATTAATAAAAAAATACGGTGATATTTAAGGAACAGGAAAATTGTAAGATTTACGCAGCTCCGCTTAATATTTCATTATTTTTATAAGAAAAATTTTACTGCTCCGAGCAATTACATCCCGACAGGGATTATTTATATGATTTTTTTTTTTTTATAGAACAAATAAAGAAAATATTTAATGATCAATAAATAAAACTACTAATTCTGCTTTAAATCTTTCGAAAGATAATTATCAAAGTTTTTGAGCATCCTAAAGCCAAGTAGTCCTGGAGATACAAAGAAATTTTTCGACTAAATTCACGATCTACCTAATTTTAAGCGCAAAGATGATAATGAACCCAAGTGTTTGTTCTAAGCAAAAATTGTATTTGACTTGAAAAATTAGCTCTTTTATTATCATTAAGTTGGCTTCAATAATCTCAATGTAAACACTAGTGTAGCCTGTCTAATTACATAGGCTATTATTACGATCTATTATTGCCCGCATTATCGTTATTATTATTATCATTAATTTTATAATACCAGCAGTACTCTCGCGTGCTTTGATATTCCTCGAGTACTGGCATAAATGATCTTACTATTGAACGACTATTTAAACTTTTCGGTCGAAATGCCTTTGCTGATATCCGTTTTTATATATAAAGAACCGAACGGTTCTTTCGTTCATGCTCCGAGGAGCCGCAATAGACGACGCTTATTAATCCCATTGAACAGCACGGGATGGAAATGCCTTTTAAAGCTATTTGTAATCGAGTACGACAAATTAGCGATTTTGGATTTTCGTAGTAGATTGGCTCGTTCAATGAATTCTTTTTGGAAAGGGGAGACATACAATATTTTCAATTTCACATCTCGATGGCGCCTAGGATTATTATTAAGGATTTCGATTAAGTCGATCCGGCACTTTTTTGTATTTTCATAATCAGTGATTTTCATCACCTGGACAATGTGTTTCGGTCGTCTCGGATCGAATATCTCTTCACGAATTTAAATAGAGGCGCGCTTACTTTCGCTAACTACTAAAGCACTTTCTATTATCTATGGAAAGAGGAGCATTTATTTACATAATATTGCAGAGCTAATGGCTTATACGGGTATTTAATGCATGTATTTCTTTATCTAGTGGAATACCGAACTTGTTGTTGTTGTTGCAAAGGACGTCCAAGTCAACGGCTGCATAGATTTGCCTTAAAAGCAGCTACCTCCTGTACAATATGCTAGAAAGAGGAGATAATAAATTCTATTGTTGGCGGGGATGGGGTGGGGGGGGTGGAGAGGGACGAAAGAGTGTCGAGTTAGAGAGTAAACAGAAAGTATCCTTCTGCCGATCATGTCGATGACGGATCACGCAAGCAGTATAGACGAGACAGCCGTGGATCTTTGTAGTGAAGAGGGGGTGGGGGGTGAGACGGAAGGAGCGAAATGACGAATATAAGCGGCCGGACGAACAGTAAACAAGCATTTAATCATTGACATGGATTTCGGGCTTAAACCGTCATTGTCATCGTATATCAACGCTCATGGCTCAATACGCGGAAACCTTTCCAACGGGTGGAATTAGGATGCGAATATGATTGACTTATCCGAATTGATCCAGACTATTGTTAGTCACGGGACATTGTGAATCGTCGAGCTCGCTGACGTGTACGGAACTGTCTGTCCACCTCGTATACAGACGTCAGTCATTAATATGCAGTAAGAAACCTGCTGCCGAGCTCCGCTGACTTTGTCTTTATGCATATGTCTATATACAAAAGGCATAATATCCTTCCCCTCTGACGGGGTATTTTGTCGACAGCCCCTAGGGGATCCCCTTAGCTAAACTTAATTGAGTGAAAAAACCTTTTTCTGCAATTTTCATTCGATATCTCGCTCTGATGGATGCGCTGGCGCCATAGAAAGAACCCGCTACTTGCAAATTCAAGTTCTTAACCTTCAACCCTATGATTCTTTATTATTATTATTATTATTATTATTATTATTTCATTTTTATAAAAATATTATATAATAATTATCGTAATTTTCAAAATTAACAAAAACGTATATTTCACGTGGATTAAATGGGCTAATTAACATTTCTAAGCTAATATTATCGAATTATCAATGGTTTGTCTAAGAATAATATTACGATAATGCTTTATTGTCTCTACGTCTATGTTTATAAGTAATTTATTGTAAAAGAAGATGTACGATCTCTGTCGAATCCGAGCTCCTGTGAGCGTACCAACTATCGTGATAACAACGCGCATGAATTCTCATGCTCCATTTGGTCTTTGAACTCCAACAAACTCCCAAAGTTATATACACTCTACGCGTATCTTAATGTATACGAGTAATTAAAGTACAGTGTAACTTTATTATAAATAACGATTGTCTATAATAATAATTCATGATTTCCACGCGTCTTCAAGATATTTACTTACCCGAATTCCTGGCGACCAAGCAAAACGTTAATATACATTATTTCACATTACTATTGTTTTTAATGAAAGTAGTCCGTATTACATTTGTTATTCTAGTAATTTTTATAAATTTTATAATTTTACTAATTTTAACTACATATTTGTAGAATAAATTTTGTAAAAATTTTCGGAACGTCTTTCAATTTACTTAAACTTTGAATCTTCTTAAAACTCTCGAGCTTTCTACTCGACCCAAAAATTTCAAAAGCTCAAGCACGCGCTTATCTTTTAATGGTAATATTTTTGTGTAATTATAAATGAATTCAAATATGCGACTTTCCAATGCATCGACACATTTTATTGTCTAATTAAGCTGCTTATCATATTAATATCGAGGCAAGATTATTTTTATTTTCTACCTCATCCATTATTCACGATAAGTCTCTATTTAATAGTTTAAAATACATAAGAGTTCAATCTTGATTACGAATCGTGATTAGAATCATTTAAAAAGGTAAACATTAAAAAATTATATAATTTATTAAGATGTCGCAGTTTATTAAAACTTTGTAGAAAAAATATTACCGATTTACGAAAGTTTAGAAAATACGTTAAAATAATTTTTTTTTTTTTTTTTTTTTAATGAAATATTATTAGTTGCAGTGGGTACGTTACTCTAGAAAAGCAATGTGTGTAATGTTATTGTGCATGACATATGCGGCGACTTATGAAGAGCATTGGTAACTCACACCAAAAACTAGCTTTACATTCCATTAATTACGATCTCGTTGATTTCGAAATTAAAATGAATTTTTTATATTCCATATTGTCTGAAAGCATTTAGTATCAAAGAATAAATTCATATGCTTTATTTTTATTGTACCAGTCAGACTAATCGTTCTTTTATAAAATAACCACAAATAACAAAATGTGCTTACAAAAAAGTTAGCCTAAAACTTCTGGCCAAGTAATTAAAGCGAAGTTAAAGTTCTCTTTTATAGAAAATCATATACAAAAAGTTTTACATTATCACTGATATATTTTGTTAAATGCACGAACTTCCTTAAAATCATTACAAAGTTTTCTTTAATAAAAATGTCTAATCTATAAGAAGCACTTAATATTTGATAATAATAATAATAATAATAATAATAATACATTGTGACTAATAAAGTTATTTAAACTTTATTTAACATTACAAATTACGTAAGGATAACATTTGAAATAATTTATAAATTATACGTGAAAAGAAATTCTAGATTTTCAGAATGTTAATATATATTTACAGTAAATCTGTATACATTACATACGGTTATTCTACGTTTACGAGTTTTTGACTGATCAAAACAATGATAGATGAATTTAAAATTAAATTATATAATTTTTACATGCATTTGAGTAATAATATTAATTTTTAATATAAAGTTCATTATTCATTTATGAATCGTTATTTATTCAAATTTCAAAGTAGAGTTGTTTAGTTAATGTAATTAACTAATCGTTGTAAGTTTTTGAATTTCGAATAAACAGTAAAAAAAATATGTAAGAAATAAAAGACGTACTTTGAGATCGATTTCTGTCACGGTTAAAGCGCGATACCGTTCGTTTCATATATGTAGCTGCTATACGTATGTATATATGCATCCTTGAAGGAAGAAAGAATTAAACTGCAGGAACACTTAGATTAATGGGGCTACTTAAAAAAAGCGGTTTTTTCCCTAATTTCCAACTTTATTGAAGAAAGTGTAACTGTATGTACGGCGACCAAGACATCGAATTTTTGCCCAAGTTAATTTATGGCATTGGGATTAAGGGAGTGAGCCTGGGAGTGAGAGAGAGAGAGAGAGAGAGAGAGCGCAAGTGAGTTCGGGTGGGAGGATAAAGAACCGAACGACAATCCTGCAGTGCGGCCGAAGTAGTGACGATTCGGTCTTGCAGCTTTGCCTCATTCACCCTCCCCCTCCCCCCACCCACCCATTCGCCCAACCTTTGTCTCCAGACGTCCCCCCCCCCACTGTCGCTCTCGCTTTTCTTTAGTCCTCCAACTTCTTCTTTTCTAGTTTCGAACGCTTAAAAGGTTTGTACCTAACATTTAGTCACGATAAAATATCACCGCAGAGAAGAAACGGTCGAGTCCCCTGAGTCTGACAAAACATGGCCAATAAAACTCCGTCGTATTTTTTTTTCATATTATTTACTAAATTTTGCTATTTATTTTCCAAACTTCGGCATTTACTTCATTCGATTACCTTCGAATTACCAATCTTAGCAATATACATCGTTTTCATTTCTTCTTCATTTGCTTTTCCGATAAGAAAATTTCCAGAATATTTGTAACCTTCCGAGGGCAATTATTTTTCTAGCCTTTGTTAATAACATTTTTCACATGACTGATATTTGTTTATTAAAAACCAAATTAAAAGTTACTAGGGCATAACAATAATAATTAATATTTAAAATATATTTATATTTAAAATGTTTAATGATCTACTATGCTTTCGGTATGTTAAAAATTGTACATTTTCAAGTCTGCATTAATGATATACTCCACTCAATGATAATTTACTTATGATATTAAGAAAATTACATTTAATAAACTTGCATAGAAGATGATACTCTAGTCAAAGTTTCAGCCTATTTTAGATTCTAAAGTACAAGACTAATATGAAATATGAGGATACGGAAGAAGATGGTTACAATATAACGGATATATCCATGCATATTATTATACATTAATTAATTAAATTTTTTATAACAATTATAAATTGAAAATAACTTTTATAATAATATAAACTAATTGGTAATATAAACTAATTACCACGGGCAATGGTACGTTGTAATTTCAACAAATAAATAATATTTCGTTTCATTAATATTACTTGGACAATCAAATTATAATAGATTATAATAGATATAGATTAATGCGTATTAATTTGTTTAATCCATTCAAATAGTTTTTAAGTAGATCAATAAATCTAAAATGGTTTTATCAGCATTAAATTGTTTGCAGTTTATCATTACAAATATTGAAAATATCTTAATACGGTTTTATATGTATTAATTTAAAATTATTGAAAGAGTCAAGAGCTTGAATGGAAAAA
Organism: Ceratosolen fusciceps; assembly: GCA_018883505.1. NCBI lineage: Eukaryota > Metazoa > Arthropoda > Insecta > Hymenoptera > Agaonidae > Ceratosolen > Ceratosolen fusciceps. The sequence continues at coordinate 8,204,246 of RCIC01000008.1, forward strand.
AACCTCGGATTTATGACATATTACAACTTTCATGTACGCAAATAGTCTTTTACGTTACGTGCAAATAACTAGATTAATTTATTTTAGTAAAAAACATTTTTTGAAGCTATAAGAATGATAATAATAATAATAATAATAATAATAATAATAATATAAAAGCAATGTATAAAATGTAATGAAGACACGTGTGTCTCAGGCTGTTCAGTCAGTCCTTGTAATTATCGGTTTTCTTCATTAGCGATATAATGAAAAAAAAGCTTAGCGAGTGAAATATTGTTAATCTTGGCTTAGTTTAGTTAAATAGATATAAAAATAATTGCGAAGAAAGAGGAAATGAACGTATATTATTATTAGCTCGGATGTACGATTGGCCGAGTGCAAGCAAATTATTTATAGTTGGTACACTCGGTTCGGTTTAGTCAAAAGGATAGATAACCATTAGTATTTACATAGCAGCCGTCATTACATAAGCCACAGACGTGTACGTGGGCAAGCGCGTCGGTGTATGAATAAAGCCGACAGAAGCTTAGCGGATATCCTTTTTGTTAGTAAAAAGTGGCACGGGTAGAGGCATAAGCTGTATAACAGGACAAGGGAATCGCATTTTTCTGATTGGTTATTCCATTATTCTTGGAGCGGCGTGGGGCGTAAAATTGGGGTAAAAAATTCTTGAAAAAGTGTCTGCGAGCGCGAGAAATCTAGACGGAGGCGAGAGAATCGGGGAAATAAAGAAAAAGAAGAGGGATGGAGATGCAAGCATTAAGAGCCGAAAGATTTAGAGCGACTAAGGGGATCCCGGAGCTGCGCTGCGGTCGTACAATTCAGCCCTTCCCCGCGGCCGCAAAATCTTCCCCTTGGCTTACGGCTCTTCCCACCCAGGATTCCCCTACCCATTGGCTGCCGAGCTGCCTTTCCACCGAGACGGCACTCCCCTTTATCGTCAGCTTACCACCGAAACACGGCATTAACCCTCCCGCGCTCCCAGCCAGATTGCGCTAATTAATGCTAATTGCGCGGAATAATAAATAGTAACGTTCAGAAGTGGAAGAAATGTGGCCGACGTCGCCACGACCGGGAGCACGTGTATCGCGAAAAGTCGGCAACGACCTTTCACCTCCTTCCCACCTGCCTCCCCCGCGTTAACAGGTACCGCAAATATACCCGGGCCACTTGGCGCCCCTAAAATATTCATTGATTTTCTTAGCAATTAGGCTTGCGCAGCATGTACCGAGGCTACCGTGCCACTTGCTGCTACGACAATTTTCTCGAACGTATCATTTATAATTATCTATAAACTTCATTATATATACATATATATATATATAAATGTATATGACACGAGCTGAGCGTATACGAGCGCGTAATGGATAAGCCAAGCCAAGCCAAGCCAAGCAATGTCTGTTACTAAGAATATGAAATATTTAAGAAACGAATATACCGTATAAATATTACCTAAACTTACACATCTGCGCCAATTTACGCTCGACCTCCTCTACGAATACATCACTTTTTACGTCCTACCTTTTTTATTTTTTACTCGAGCACCCTTTTCATTTCCATCTTCGAGGCATTGCGTCATCAGTTTTTCCCTTCAAAATTACACTCAAATACATTTAATAAAATTCAAGAACATAATAACGAAGAAAATTTATCACAGTCTCCTCTTATGCGTATGAATTTTTTACATGACAAATGAAAGGAGCAGCCGATCATAATATTATTTCTTCGTCTACGGCTACTCCTATTAAAATTATTATAATATTTTCTTAATTTTTTTTTTTTTTTTTTTTTTTTTTTTTATACTTTCAGATCCACGATAAAGTACCGCTGAAACCTTACGAATTCACAATGACGCACATTAAAATTGTAATAAATTATCGAACGAGTAATTCCGTTTATCCGATCGCACCACTGTAAAAGTCTACGCTGATCTAAATGAATAATCCTACATTTCCTACTCGTTGTTATTTAACATATTGTAAAATCAATCGGTCACGTATATTGGTTATGAAATGTGTAAAAAAAAAAAAAAAAAAAAAAAAAAAAGAAAAGAAAAAAAAAAGAACGAGTTATTGCTGAAAAATTTTTCCATATCGAAATATCAATCATATTCTATAAGAACGTGAATCATTTTCGCAAAGATTTTCAAAAATTTCTATGGAGCATCTCCTTAAGTTCGCTTATATTGGATTCGCCAGTAGTAAACGAGGCTTTACTTTGTACGAAACGGGACCCGATCTATTGAAAATGCGCTCCCTCAATCCCCGCCATCTTCTCCCGCCGCCACCCCCCCGTACCGTCCCGCCGCCCCGCGCGCCCCCGCGCCATTCCACAGTCGCTCTACAAAAATCCAAATATCTCACTTGTAGCCGGCAGCTAGACATCCGAACTTTTTCCTCTCCTCGCACATATATCTAAATGTCTATCCGGCCTTCTTACGCGATCCCTTGCTTATTCTTCTCTCCGCTTCGTATTCAATTGAGGAATGCACACGTTGACCTTTATAGCAAACATATTATATACATCTGAATTTCCTTACTTATGTATCCTCGTAATGCTATACGATTCGTTGTGCATTTGTCAGTGTTATTTATGATCTACATTATCGAGCGACTAAAACATACGAAAATCTTAAGGCGAGTGCTGAGCATTTGTGGTCGGTGGTGAGACTCAGCTGTCCCCCCTCCCCCTCCCCCTCCCACCATCCCGCCATCCCGCCATTGTCATTAATAATCTAAAAAATATATATCTCTGCTGATAGTCTTATAATTTTCTCTCTGAAGCTTAACAATCCATTCGACAACGCGATAACATCCAACGTTGATTATTAGTAGTCGTAAGGGACCGATCATGAGCTTCGCTCGTATGACTAAAGCTGCCGAGCCCTCAATCGGACAGAGCTCATGTAAAGATTAACATTTACAAAAAATATAGCGAATATAAAGAAAAACGAAAACGTATTGAAATCAATTGCAATCGATGAGACTTTGAATAATTTTAATAAGCAGTCACTTCGTACGGCCGATTAGAATTATTAGAGCTGAAAATGAAAATTAACTATTGGAATTTAAATTGTTTAAAATCTGTACTACAGAGAGGAACGTTCAAAAAAAAAAAAAAAAAAAAAAAAAAAAAAAAAGAAAGAAAGAAAAAAAGAATATCAGAAATACTTAGCATGGACATGAAAAGAAATTAAAGCCATGATTTTTTTTTAATAATAAAAACTTTATGCCTGAAATGCTGCACTTCTAGTAATTAGAAGTTGGCGTGAGAAGCGACGAAAGCTCGGGCTAAAAGGATAAATAAAACGGTCGAATGACAAATACAATGGGTGAGACGGATAAAAGGGCGGGAGGTAGGGAGGGGCGAGCTGGGGGGGGGAGGAGGAACGGTAAGGATAGAAATTGAGGGAGAAGCGTACGGGGAGTGGCTGGCGTTAATCCAAAATACGTAGAAGCTGATGGAAAGAAGTGCGAAACATAGGGATCGAGACAGAGAGAGAGAGAGAGAGGGGTGGGTCGTCCAGCGGTCGAGTGGGAGAGGGGAAACAAAAAAAAATTCAGGCGAACAAGCTAATGCGACCGCGATAAAACTAAGCCGGCTAACACGGGCATCGAACTGCTTGCTTGGCACTGACGCTAAATCGTTGGAATATTTTGCATTCCAGTGACATTCCGGGCGAGCATCCGGCCACGCTTGACCGCACACCAATAACCCCTCGATTACCAAGACTGACGACGACGGTCACGAAGCAGCCTCGACATTTCCCTGCCCTTTTCCCCACAATACTCAAATCTATAAATCTATACATAAAAGTACTTTTTACTGATCGAGTACTCGCTTTCATTCTACCTAATTTATATTACCGGTAATCTATCTTATTACCATTAGCGCGGTAATTTACGTACCCGATACAAGCGATTTTCATTATAATAACTTTACGGCATCCCTTGACCGTTTGGTTTTAGGAATAAATGGTTCCGTCTGGGCGTCGATAGGCTCCTTAAAATCACGATCTTATACTCTCGACGAGTCGCAGTACTTGATAACGGCACTACAAGTTATAACGATCGTAATTTTCAGACGAATCATTAGTGGGAATTTCCCTTACAAGCCAACGTCGCCCATGTTTCTACGGCACGCCACGGGCTTAGTGTCACTTAAGCGGGCCTTTTTCATTTAGATTTATATTGCCTAATCCAATTACAGCGCTTTAAAAATCTTCTGCCGAGATCCTATTAGGATGGGGATGTATGAGATGATCCTGAGGGCAGAGCGAGGGATAAATTAATCTATACGGCGCCCGATTAAATATAGGATAATTATTATTAGCGTATTATTTACTCGGCGAGGGTGAAGGGCGAGGGGACGGCGGGAATCGTTTGGACCGACGTTAAGTCCTCGACAGGCGTTAATCCGAAATCGTAAATTGTCGGGGAATAATGAAAAGACCGTAGACGAGTAATAGTAAGCGCGAGGAGGAGCAGGGCGACTATATCGCCGACTAGATAAGATCTCGTTCGGGTTAACGCGGAGTTTGTACGGCGTGTCGCCTTGATTATACGATGCGCAAGGGACAATTCGCCCCCTCTCTCACACCCCCGTGCCCCATCGTCCGCAGCGGCAAGACCGAGCTGATACTAATCTTATTTGTTAAGTATCCATCCTGGATTTTCGACCCTGTCGCGCTGCGCCCCTTGCCACTTGCAATTTTCAAACCTTCACCCCCTCCCTCCGTCCCACCGTCCCCCCCCCCGTCCCCCAACGCCGTACACCTTCGACTTTTTCATCTTAAACGCGAATTCGCCAGTCAATGTAACGGCTCTACTCTGAACCCATAATCGTTCCGTCAATCATCTTAACAATTACTCCCACAAGCTCGGGATCTTTATTATTTAATTACAAGGGAGAAGTCACTCAAACCATTATTAAGCTTATAAGCGATTCGCCTCTAATTGTACGTAGACTTTTTTCCCGGTGAATACTTAGTCGTGCTCTTCCCGTGCTTTTATAAGTCGCCAATTATCTCGAGGCAACTTTCAGATGGCTATCATCATATCCTGAACAACCGCCAAATTCTTATTTAAGTACAGCCCATTCTCGTACGAATATCACGGAGATGCTTAATGGCAAAGAGGACGTTTACTTTCGTATTATATTATCCAGCATCTTCCTAATACTGATTCGCTAATACTGATTCGCTGGTATTCTGGATCCGTTTAATTTAATGATTCGTAATTGTAATATTATTATTCGGGGATCGATGCTGACACTCGAAGTGAAATTATTTGAAAGCATTGATTCTTTTCTGTTTACGCACAGGAGAGATAAGGCGAAGAAAAAAAAATTAAAGCCAAGTATTGCATTGCACTTGAGACGGATTCGGTTGAGATGCAGTATAAGCGAGTTATCTTTATGACATCGTCACCTCTCAGCGCAAGCCTTCCAGATTTCAACGCATCCTGAACGTATTCTAAAGCAATTAAGAACATTCGTTGTTAATAAAAATGGCAAATAAAAGGGCGATAAAAGGAATTTATGTCAGCGTCTTTCACAAAACAGTGGCGGAAAGAAGGTTAAAGCGAATAATGTTGTATGCATAGACACATCGAATGAGAAAGAGAGATAGAGATATGAGATAGAGAGATGGGGAGGGTGGAGGAGAGAAATGTAAGATTTGAGAAAGAAATTGGGGATTTATGCCTTACTCTTTCTCTCCTCAAAAGCTGCAGTTGCAAGTGTACTTTAATACTTTTCCACCCTTAAAATGCAGATGAGCCTCGTTTATGCGGATGCACGTATGCACGTGTAGGCGTGTTAGCCCCTACACGTGCAGATTATGGAAATCCGATGCTATTTAGAGCTACTTTAAAAGGTAACAATGGCAATGAGAGTCGAGAGAATTTCTTTGACTAACATCCTCAAAAGATGTGAATTCGCAATTGAATCTCCAAAGCTTCTCATATTTACGTGGTATTTAGCATTCATCCAAGAGCAAAGTTTCTTCTGCCAAACTTATCGATTCAACTGGATAGTTTAATCCCAAGCCCTGAATAATACCGTGTAAGGGAAAAGCCGGACATTAGAGCGATTAATAGAATATACTCGTAAATATTCCAGTCACTCGATCGACGAGGATCCATTTATTTCAATTTATTTATTACAATACCCCCAACGGATCTATCAATTTTTGTTTGCTTCTTATACGAAAATGATTGAGTTCAATTACTTGATTTAACATTTGACATTTATACATTCAACAGAATCCAAATTCTGACCAATTTTATAGAGAGAGTGATTACAACCAGGTAATTAATTCTGGAATTTGAAAATATTTATTTAAAAATTAATGAAAGCCAGCTTGTAAGTGCGATTATCTAGATGCGCATATAAATGATATAATATTTCATTCTGCATAAATACATATGAATTCTAGCCATTCAATGAATTTTCTCGTTATTTTTAATATTGGAAATTGCACAGCCTCATTTTATAAATATTGTTATAATCCGTCTCTCTCTCTCTCTCTCTCTCTCTCTCTCTCTCTGTCTCTCCCTCTCGTATCGGATCTATTCTGTTGCCCATTGCGTCAATCCTCGGTGACGTTTCTTACATTTCATCTTGCTCTTTTAATTTCTTCCTTTCTGTGAATTAAAACTCAGTGCATTAGTTTATAAATTTTTAATAATCAGTGCCTTTCTCGAATCGATATCTCGTCGTTTAATGCAGTCGAATAACATCTTAACAGAAAATGACTATCTTTTTGTGTATTTAACTAGAAATACATACACGCATTTCTACTATTTCTTTACGTGCTTTACTTTTATTTATTCTCCTTTTCTCATATTAAAGTTTTACTCTACTGTGCAATAGCGGCTTATCAATAGATCCTCATCCCCCTTAAAAATATCTTATAAATCAGGAAGATGAACCAATAAATTTTTATTCCCTTAAAAGTATATTTCTATTGTAGTGCCTATTCTGTAGAGTTCAATACAATTTTAAAAGGCAAACTTTCTCTTACTTATGGAAATTCACTAAAAGTTAGCCTCAATGGCTTATTTATTTCATTTATTGATCACTGCAAAGAAATGCCTTTCTTTAAATAACAAACCCGAAAAATGTATCTAACTTTGAAAGGAAGAATAGAATGAAATTTTACTCCTACAGTCATTTTTTCACTCTCGTTGCTTTTTATACGTTAAAAGCGACATAGTTTTCTAATTAGTTTATATTAATTTTCTTTATGCTATTTAAAAAATATTTCACAAAAAACGTCAGGAATAAGTTCGAAGTACAGGAAGTATTTAAATTTATCTGATTTTAACGTACATGAATTATTAACTTTTTCGTAAAATAGCTTCGTGAGCCATCGGCGCTTCGAATTCGAACAAAATATATTCCCATGCGTATTTTAAAAGCTAAAAAATTATTTAAAAAAAAAAAATAATATATATATATATGCATATTTAAACGTAGTTGTTGAGCTGCGACTGAAATAACGTTCATTTTCAATCCTGCATTCAGATAAGCAGGGACTATCTACTCTATAATATATTTAAAAATAATACGACATGAATTCTATTATTTTATTATAATTAACAAAATAGTTTCAAGAGGCCTGAAATGTTCGATATAAAAGCGAATTCGTACGACGTATTACCTACCATCAATGAAATAAATGGTAAAACTTTACAAGCAATCGATATTCATAAGGTATTATTCACAAAGGTTTGAGACGTTCGTAATAATTTGTTAAAGTTACATATCGCATGAGATGTAAAATAAATTTACGTAGTATAAAGTTGAACGTATTTTCGTGGTTGCGGGGGCTTCGTTGCAGGAGGGGGGGAATCGCAGGGGAATCGCAGAGGAATCGCAGGGGTATCGCAGGGGAATCGCAGGGGAACGTGAATTCCGAGTAGTGTCGAAGCACTCGAGCAGACGAGAAAGAGATAAAAAATTATCCGTTACGCTTGATTGTCATTTTAGGGGTGCGAGTATCGCGGGATTCCAAGAGGAAAGGGGAGCCCGCGCACCGCCGAGGAATCGACCGAACGAACGGATTTGTATACGCTTGAGAGAAACAAGCGGCGACGGGAGCACCGATAGTGCAATCTTCCGGCGACGTCGCATTTTCCGACTCGGTGGGCTTTCCAGCCTCCGAATCCAGGTGTATTCGCATTCCTCGCTTCTAGCTTTTCGTTTCAGTGGCTTCCTCCTCGATCGGCCTCGCTTCCGTCGTTATAAACCTACCAAGGATACGCTGTATTACTACTATTTTTCAATAACCGATCAACTGTATTCGAATTGTTTTTTTTTTGTTTTTTGTTTTTTTTTTGTCTCTGGAAGCCGATTTGCATCAACCGATAGGATTAATTCCGAAATGCTCAACTATATATGTATATATCTATGTATATATACATATCTATTCGAATAAGCTTTATGACGATATTAATTTTAAATGCAGATTCTCAGTTTAAATCTTAATTATTTTAATGGCAAAGTTCCATACGAACAACAATAGCTTATATAAACAAATTACAGACATTGATTTACATACTTATTTGACTTTACGAGTGCATTAATTTTACAATTAATTGTTTTGTTGAAGTTATTACACGTGTTTCGTCTTATCTCGCTATATAAATATAAATAAATAATTCTTGAACTTATTAATTGTACTCCACGTCTGCGAAAGCATACGTTCGACCATTCGGCATCCCGAGTCGTTTATTAAATCTATCGATTTGCAGCACTGCGTCTTAATATCATCAATAAGGTCGAGCTTAGACGGCGTCAATTAAATTTTTTATGTATTTATTATTTTTTCTTATTCTTACGAAGAAAGCCTTTAAGAACAGTAGCAAGCATTAACAATCCCTGTGCTTTATTATTTTCAAAAATATTTTTTATGCTACGCGAGTAAAACGTAATGGCACTTATTGGGAGGAAAATATTAGGGACATCAATGTTGATAGTGAACAATTAAATCCTACTTCCTTTCGTTTAGTCTAACAATTGCTTTTCATCTCTAGCTTTTGCAACTTCGAATCCCGTAACGCGTATGAGAAAGCATACGAAGTAAGTATTTCGTATTTAAAATAGAATGCGTAAGAGTCAAGGTACACAAGGTCGGCACATATGTATATTCTGTTTTATTTATTACGCGTCTCTGTTAATATTTGAGTATATTTTAAGCAAAGAAAATTCTTAGCTTAAAGAGATTGCTCGTATGATATTCCTAATATTGACGTAGCTATGAAATTTACATGAAAACGTAAACATAAAAATAACTAATAATAATAATAATAATAATAATAATAATAAGACGAAGAAAAGTATAATTTTTTTTGGAAAAGTCTTATTTGCTTTTACATTTGAGATTACGTTATTTTAAATAGAGAGAGAGAGAGAGAGAGAATATATTCCATTTTCAGATTGAAGTTTAAGAAAAATAGTAAATATTGTTATATTTAAGACATTTCGAAGGAGTCTTGAAGAAGATAATGTTATTATTTTCCGTATCGAATTCGTAGTCCGTAATTATGTATATGTAAAAAAGAAAAAAAAAAAAAAGAAAGAAAGAAAGAAGAAAAAAAAGAAGAAAAAAAAAGTGAAGGTCGTAAGAGCCGCTAGTATTCGAAGCTCGTAAATTTTCTTTTTTCCTTAAACCTCAGCTTCGCATTGTTCCTCTTCATTCAGCCAAGGCTTCTTAGGTAATATAGGTTGCCGTAAACGCGAACAGCTACTCTAAATGAAAGCATTATCATCTATTGGATGGAAATTGGTACGTATTGCAATTGTTCTATTTCCTTTACAATAGGCAGCCCGGCTTTTAAAATAAAACGAAACAGAATCTTTTCATTATTTTCTTTTACTTCTTCTTCTTCTTCTTTTTCTTTTTCTTTTTTTTTTTTTTTTTTTTTATTTTTGATCATGGACACTTTTTAAGAATTCACCGTCTCCGGGCGCAGAGGGGGGGGGGAGGGGCAGAGGATCCGTCCGACGAATCCGTTTTATCGCATAAAGTTATAAATTATTTCTACGCGTAATGATTACGCTTTACTCGCTTATTATTTAAATTACATGGAATTAAGTTTGCAGTTGCCATTGATCGCGTAGCTCTGATTAGACCCCCGTACCAGTAACTTTTAATAAAATTCATAAAAATTTTTTAATGCCAAAGGACAGCGTATTCCAGTCAACGCTCCGCCCTTGCCTTTTTACCCGTCGGAAAATACGCCTTTCGTATAACGGATTTTCCCATAAGAAAGGGGTTTCAGGGCAGCGAACTAACTCCTAGGCCGTTTTTGCATCCGAATTATTTGCTTTAGCCAATGCGGATCTCGTCAGGGACAGACAATACGCGCGGCGCCATTATGCGCTTTCGCTCATACTCGTACATAATCTTTCTTTTTGCATCTCCCATCTCTGTTTTCTATTAGTCTTTTCCTATGCCTCAGCATTGTTCGCTTAAGCGATTCGCGGCGCTCGGAGCGTTTCACTTAAAGACCAAAATTCTAAGGCATACGCACATTGTTTCACTAATTTACTAATACTACTACTACCACTTCTAAAATAACTTGTATTACGACAATTTAATACTCTGTTACGCGTAAGCATACGCATCGGGAAGCTCGTCGGCGGTAGCAATGCGGAAGGGAAAAGGGAGAGGATGCGAAGGGAGGAAGAAATATCGAGAAATAAATGAGGGAAAAGCTCTGTAATCGAAAACACGAGTATGAAAGGAAACACTTTAATAGTAAAGAGATGGCGGTGCCTGCGCAATTTCCAGCTCTTTATGGTATAAGAACAGGTAATGGTAAATAGACATGTATATATTGGAGTGTATGTTAGAGGAAAGAGATGGGATACTTAGCATAAGGAAGTACGCATAGCTCGAATCAAAATCCGTTTTACAAATATGTACGCGTAAAATTAATTGGAATAAACCCATGGTTTTACCCATTATGGAGTTTAAGTTAATTAATTTCTTTATTTATTTATTTATTTCTCGTAACGGAAGATGCAGAGTATGTAATATTTCTATTCAGGTAACCCCACATGAGATTTCTTTTCTGGAAAGCTTAGCAAACTAAGCTTTCGTCGAATTTACTCAAACTAGAAGGGATTGCATGAACAAAAAAAGTAGATTGAGTAGTTGATGGATCGATTGCTTATTTTTACGAAGGAATAATCTATGATGCATTACGGTCATCCATACTAATTCAAAACTTCATAATATGCACGATGATGATAATAATACATTAAATTCAAAACTTTAAAGATGTATTAAAGCTAAGCTGCTAGCGAAAGTAGGCGATAGATTCTTCGAAAATTTTTTTTAAAGATTATTACGTTTAATATTTTAGGGAAAGTTATTAATTTCTTATTGATTGAAATATTAACTTTCAATACGCTATAAAATTCTTTTCAAATATACTTACTTTGTTATCGATTGGTGCATTTTATTATTAACCATATTATCGAATTAATGAATTTTGACAGCCAAAAAGTCTATAAAATACCTAGATATTACGTAAAATGAAACGAAAGGATTTCAGGACTATTTGATGAACTTGAACTTTTTATATCAGAATTGATTGACAAAAATCTAGGGGCGCGATTAATTCTAATGGGAAAATGCGTTGAACGTGACGCGTTTTGTATTAAGACGGCATAGAAAATATTTTTATTGTTTTTTTTTTTTATTTATTTATTTATTTGTTTGTTGTCTAGTTTATCGCGCGAATAATATTTTACCAACAATTCTACTTTTTACATTCATATAACTTATCGGTCATGGAAATATCTATTTATCACTCTTATACAATGCAATTTCATGTAAAAGCATTTAAGCGAAAAGTCCAATTTCGCGCCAGTCGTTTTCCAGATATATTTATTTTTATCATGTTGACGCGTTTTTGCAATATTTTAACTACGTAATGACAAAAGCATTGGGAGAAAAAAAGATAAAGATAATAACGCAAAATAGGACAGCGGATTCAACAATCCGAAGAGGCATTGAGAGAGGGTGTGTGTGAGAGAGACGGTGTGTGTGAGAGAGAGAGAGAGAGAGAGAGTGAGAATGCGCGAGTAAGGTTCGCGGTAGGGATGGGGGGGGGGGGTGGATGCTGCGCGAGAAAACTGAGTTCAGGACAAACGTTTAAGTACCACATTGTATACGCAAATTTCAACTCAACGTCCTTTTTTCTTTTGCACTGGTCTGTATCAATATAAATGTAAATGTCGTTGGAAACTATTCGGGCGCATAGAGAAAAATCCCAGGAGACCGATTGCAGCGCTAGATTATTGCAAATAGCTTATATATACGTCTTGACTCGATTCAATTGTATCGCGGATTCGAATTTGTGCCTATTCGAATGTGTATACCTCGCGCCCTGACCTCTTTTTTCACTTTCAATGATTTAGTTCATAAGAGTCTGCGGGATCTCGGCACGATCGGGACGTTTGTTGTATATAGGAAAATTTTTGGTTACACAGTAAATTCGGAAAATTCGGAAAATTCGAAAAATTCGAAAAATTCGAAAAATTCCGTAAATCGGTAAGGGTACGCGATAATTTTCAATTCTTCTAATAAATAGTATTATTTATAAATATTTCCAATAAAATTTTTAATATTTTCTGCTATTATTTACAATCGTTATTTACTGTACAATTGTTCATTTAATCTCGATTCATTGGAGACTTTGTAAGTTGAAAAATTACTAAATTTTTCTACCTTTTTTAATTTTTAATTTTATCTCGTGTATAATTTTTCAAAAGCTGGTTTTTAATAATTTGACAGTTTCTTTTGTAAATTATTATTATAATGCCGTTATATTGCGCTAAGTTATTTTAATGTTTTTTTTTTTTTTTTTTTTTTTTTTTATTTTTATACAATATTCATTGTGTGATTCGCATATTCTTTACTGTGCATTTCTACATTGTTTCTTACTTACAAGTAAAACATTCTTCTGGAAAGTTTATCTGATCTACAACCCTTATGCGTATAAAACGGATAATGTTTGGATGTAACAATGTCCACATAGTCACGTAATCGAGCCAATTTTAGCGTTATCGCTAAATGGTATATTAGTACTTGAAATTTTAATACAACAAATGCCTTGCATTGTGTATGAAATAGTCACGTATATATATAGCTGATTACATTCTTATATACTTTATTATAGTATTTAATCTACTTTATATAACTCGTAGCGATTAGTAGGTAGTACAAGTAAATATAATTTTTTGATTAAATAATATAGTTTCTAATCTTCGATTATAAAAATAAATATTAAATAACGAATGTTGGTTGGAAGCATAATAATTTATTCGAGGTGGATTGAGCATTACTGTTTTCCTTAATGAAAATTTAATTCCAGCTAAGCGAGAATTTTACTTAAATTTATTTTCTTTAAAAAACGAGGTGGCGTTATCGGGTAGAAATTAAAAGCCCAGATTCGCGTATAATATTTTTAAGAAAATCGAGACATTTAAAATCAGCTAATGTACAGAAACTGATTATAAAAACATAAAAATTTTCATAGCCACTTGGAAATTCTCTGGATTATTATTTAATTAAGCTTTCTCATAAAGTTTCTCGTAATGAATTATCCGAAATAAGATCTCGGGGAGAGGCAAGGTATAAGTAAGGATTTTTTTTCGTTTTTTCTTTTTTTTTTCGTCGGAGATTTTGGCAGGGCAGCCACGTAGAAATTTTTATGGACTTGGGTAATATCTCGATAATTCTTTAACGTATCTACTATAGCTTCGCAGTAAACGACAATCGGTTAGAGTACAATGTTATCTCGGCACTGAAACATTGTTTTTACGAAATCCGCACGTGCACGCCAAGCAATCTGCATTTATTTTCTCAGCAGAAAGTTCGACGAGCGATTTTTCACGCCCTCGCGATATTCCTTTCCGATCGAGCGTCATTATATCTACTTGTCCCGATATCGCCAAAGTCAATCCCTTTTTAACAGAGACAGATGACCTTTATCGAAAGGTATATTTCGACTCGAATATAAGTTGGCCTGGTACGTAGTACTGCTTTCGTCAGTCACGGCATTATAATGGATTTTACCTCTGCTATTTCATTCGTTTTATATTTTCCTCCCTCTTTGTTCGCCCCATACCCTCTCACTCACCGACCCCTCCCAACCCAACCCCATTCACTCTTTATCTAACTCTTTCGCTCTCACTCTCACTCTCACTCTCACTCTCACTCTCAATCTCACTCTCACTCTCACTCTCACTCATAAGCTCTTTTATCCCCTGTACCGATTTACCTTGTGCCTATTTACTTCATGCTGTCGACTTTTTCTCCCTCTCCATTTTACAGTCAAAAAAGATTTACTGAATTAGCAGGCAAATCGCACAGAAAATTTGTCCTTTCTAAAGCAAACGGAATTATTATTTAATTAAAATATATTTTTATATAAAAATTTAAATCTATCGACTAATGGATAAAGTATATATATATATATATACAAGTATCGCTTGACTTTTTCTTTTCAATTATTTCGCTTACGTAAGTAAAGAATATTTTACATAATTATACATAATTGAAAATCTTTAAAATGGTTTTAATATTTTTAACTATGTGAATTGGCTTAATTTTTCGAATCTCTCATGTCTTTTACATTTGAATGAAAATATAAATAAATAAATAAGTAAATAAATAAATAAATAGAAATATTGACTATATACCGTTGGCAACAAAATATTCATTGATTATTGAATATCTTTTGTGTGCGTATGAAAGTATGAAATGCACAGTAATATCATCTTTTTAGTATGCTTTTACTGAATAATGCATCAGAAGGAATACTTCATTACAAGAATTATTCTTATAAAAAAAAAAAAAAAAAAAAAAAAAAAAAAAAAAAAAAAAAAAAGAAAGAAAAGTAAATCAATCTTAAAGCCTTGAAAGAATAATAAATCAAGGCTCGGTAGGCATAGCCGAGCATATAATCGGCTGTAAGTTTTACATTACTCAAGCATAGAAAATTCTTAAGAGTATTGAAAGCTCGATATTCGAAATTCTAACTTTAATCAAATAATTATACCGCTTTCCGTTCATGCGAATATACGAAGCATTAAAAATAAACGTTATTATATGGAAAAGGAGATGCATGGAGAACATTGGGGAATGTAGTTCCTTATCAGAAATAAGATTTTACGGCATTAGCTTCGATGAAAGGTGAAGTGAAAAATAAGGGATCGGGGTAATAGAAAGGGAGATGAGGAGCAAACGAAAGGCAAGAGGCAAACGAGCGGTAAAGACGGCAGCTAGTGGCGCGGGGGATGGGGGATGGGGGGGGGGGGGCGAGGAGGGTAGGAAGAAGCAACAACGGCTGGCTCGTGCTTTAATTTAAAAACTTGCTAAAACTTGCTCGCTCGGCAGAAGTACTGGCGTTCGTGTTAAGTTTTCATTTGAAAGAAATGCAAGTCAGAAACATTTGCCAGAAACGGAATTCTGTCATAAGAGAATAGAGCGAATAAGAGAGTAGCGGTAGGACTGAAACTTTCCGTTCCCGTCCCTTGCACGTGAAAACTGCATGCCTTTATTTCCCAATTCTACTACTCTTACGGCTCCCCCGTACATTTTTACAGACATTTTTACCCAAACTCTTTCTATCCTTGAATTCTTCAATTTCGATTTTTTTTTTTTTTATCGATTTTTAATATTGAACTGCCTATTTATAACCTAGGCGTTTCATGTTTATTTATTTATGCGCATCTTTAACTGCATTTAATTTATACGCGTATGCTTTTAATCGTAAATTTATTTTACAATTTATTTTACCATTGGCATTTCGATAGCTTGTTAATAGAAATACAATCTAAAACAGAGACATGCAGAATATCGAATAAGCGAATACCTACGTATGCCTACATGCACGAATACAAATTGTATTCGTAATTGGAAGATGCTCAGTCAAAACCATTGCTTGTATTATATAACGTAGGAAATGCTTCCTGGCCACTCATAAATGGCATTTTTCAGCTTTGGTTATTTATTTATTTTTTTTTTTTTGCAAGGTTTTGTTCTACATGATATATATATATATATATATTCATATATGAATTGTAGTATTTTTTTCAAATCCGAATGAAAAATATATAATTACTTTGAGTATATAATATATTATTGGTAAAAGTAACGAACTCATTTATGAACGAATTCATTTGTTAATAACTGCAAAAAATATATAATGGATATAGTTCATTATCTTTTATATATTTTCGTGTACAAACAATAACTTTAATATGCATAAATTTATGATATAAATTTTATAATTATATATTACCACGAACTACAAACGACTTAAATTGATTTTTCTTCTTGCTTATTTTCATTTTCAAGGAAAGTTTATAAATTTTCTTATTTTTTCATTCACATTTTCTTACAGATTTTCATTCATATTACACCGCATGAATCCATTTATATTTATATATTCATTTTCCCGATTATTATTATTTTATGCAGCACCATTTTAGGAACTATGCGTTACTTTAAATTAGTTGAAGTATTTATTAAAGAAAGAATTGAAGCAAAAAACGAACGAACTTTTATGGAAAAAGTTCATTTTCATTTCCTAGATTACCGCGTTATAATTGTGATCTCAATAATATTTATACATAGTCACTTGTAGTCACATTTCATATATAAAATTACATAATTATATACCCACAGAAACAAAATATTTATAATTTGTACAAAATAATATAAATTTTAGGGTTCATATATATTAAAACTCTTTACTTACCTACAAGAATAGGACTATGGTATGATAAGAAGTGTATATGTAGATAGATCATGTGTACGCGTAAATTTATTTAAATGACTTAGTAGTACATGTTTCTCTAAATTTGGCAATTCAGTCTTAGACTATTAAGATTCGTAAAAATTCTTTAGAAAACGAGTCCCACGTAAAATTAGGAAAATATAAATATAAATTTCGACGATTACAAATTTAAAAAGTATTTCTAGTGTAGTCGATTTTCAGTTTTAAAAGGATATTTATTCTAAAACATTATCAATGTTGGTTACAATATAGGTTAGAATACGTTTTCTTACTTTTTTTTTTATAAATAAAATGATCCATTTAATATTAAAAATATTATTTTTTTAATAAAAAGCATTAATTTTTAGTTATGAGAATAATTACTGTAAGCGATAAACAAAGTTCATCAAATAAAAGTATGATTCAGATTTTCGATAATGTAAAAAATGTGTATTGAATCACGCCCATGATTTACATTCATTGAATAAAATATGTTACGTTAATAAAACAGTTTAAATAGACTATTCGTTACAAATAATACTATTTTCATATTTAAGCTTTTAAGCAATGGGAATGTGGTTGAAAATTACTATAAAAAAAACAAAAAAATGCCGTACGACCCATGACCTCTTGATCAAATAACGACGTAATAAATTACATTCAAATAAAAAGATTTGCAACATCCGAAAATCCATCTGATGACAGCTTGATGGCCATAACCTAAACACAGAATGTATGTATAAATGCTTATCCCTTCATTTTATGGGGTAAGTTACCGTGTTGATATTTTCACATTATTGAGTGTTTTCACATTGGAGTGACTAAAATGGTCCAAAAAATTACTTTTGCATTTATTTATGGATGAGGCAACTTTAAGAAAAAAAAATATATATACATTATGATCCTTTTGATATAGTCAAATGTAAGGTTAAGGTTGTGAATACA
Organism: Ceratosolen fusciceps; assembly: GCA_018883505.1. NCBI lineage: Eukaryota > Metazoa > Arthropoda > Insecta > Hymenoptera > Agaonidae > Ceratosolen > Ceratosolen fusciceps. Next base: position 8,221,993 of record RCIC01000008.1, read on the forward strand.
GTCCGATTCAAATGGTATTATTGGCAAGCATATAAGAAACGAACAGATATAGAAAAAGATAATAAAAATAAATAAATAAAATTCGGAAATTCGTAAATATTTGAAAATAGTATTCCTCTTTTTGCTTTGATACTATCATATGGTAACGGTACACAAACAACTTTGTTTTCCTCTTTTAAATTACTCGAATATAGTTTTGGACGGGAAAAATACTTTTTAGATTATTTATATAAGATTGATCGATATCCTTAGTAAATTTGACCAAAAGTTCTCTTTTTTCGATACATACATACATACATATATATATATATAAATTAACACGATTAAGATAATTTACAAATTGGAAATCATTTTTAATTATAATTAACAAGTTTTTAATTTTTTTTTTAACAAGTAAACCAAATTCATTTCCTTTAATATTTTAAAAGCTTTATTAAAATAATGCAAATCAGTAATCAGATTATCGAAACTAAATTTAAAGATTTTATCTGAAAACGCAGGTCTAGTTTTTATAATAAGAAGGTGGATTTTAATTTGATTGTAATAATATTGTTGAAAACGATGCTAGTTTTATTATTACAAGTTATTATGAGTACGTAAGTGATGAGATTTTCCCAGTATAGCATACGATGTTAGTATAATAAAAAGAATAAAAAAATACTTACATAAAATACATATATAGCTTACGTAAGTAAATAACATATCTAAAAAGTACTTAATGTGTTAAATTATATAAATTAATTTATATTTTTTTAGAAAAATTAGTTCATGAAGATCACTGTTTAAGTAGAATGTTGCAAGTATGCAATACAGTATAACATAAAAAGCCAAAAGCAAAATATTTTATTAATAAAGAGAATATTTTTTTTCATTTTTGAAATTATTTTAAATGATCGCTCGATTATTAACCGAAATATTTGTTTGAAAATGTATCATAAACAATGAAAAATAAAGTATTGAAATATGTCAATTCAAAAGAATTCCTTAAACTTATACTTAATATGAACATTTTATTATTACTCGTAATATATGTAATGATTTTTATATTATAATTGAAGTAAATATATTTTTTCGCTAAAAATGTCCTTGAAAGGTTTTGATAGCTTAAAAAAACCTTATATTTCTGAGTAAAGAATAAAATGAAAAATATTTTTTATAAAATTAAACAGATATGTAATTTATCGTTTTAGCTATAATTCAGATAAATTTTAATTTTTCTTGATCAACTATTACCAATCAATCGGCTTCTTTTAAAAACATTCTAATATATAAATTATTATAAATTACCGTAAAAATATGTTATTAATAAAGCATAGACGATTGTTTAATCTTATCGACTCTTATTTTAAAAAGAAGGGTTATAGTATGCACTTAAAACAGTAAAACTTGAGTAAACTTTGAGGAAAATAAGTTAATATTTCATTGAGCATAAAGCAGAGTATTATACATAAAACAGAGTGTGAGGCCTCTATTTAAGTGTATATACGTGTACCTATGCAGACTTGAAGTAACATATATTAATATTCGCTCTCGTGAAGCGGTCGACAACGAAATTCAATTACTACATTTGTACTTTTCACGCGTAGAATTGTATATTAGCAGGACGATATACGCCTACTGAACAATATCGAAGATAATAAAACTACGTTTATTGCTAGTTGTTTTTAAATAATTGTGTTTAGCATTTTTTTTTCCCTCATCATTTTAATGAAGTTCACTATTATGATCTATTATACGCAGCAGTTCCTTAAATATTTAGATAAACTACTTTTCCACAAATGGTTATGAAAATAACAGGAGCAATAAAAATATTGTCTACGGTAATTTGAGATATGCAGTTAATAAAGTTAATCGTGGTTATTACATTTTTATATTTCTCTTGACACCTCGAATTCGATAAGAAAACAATTTTTTACACGTATATTATATTATTTTGCTAAAATCTAAAACAGTTAATAAAATTTAATGTAATTTACGTTGAAATCAATTTCCTCATTCATACAATAACTTGTGAATTACTTAAGCATTATTTTTGTATTTTGAAATACTTGACATTTAAAACAAGGTAGCACAAAACAATTTAATGTTGTAAATTTTTGTATTTCAGGACAATCGAAATATATTGTATTACTTAATAACGCTTATTTCTTCTGCCGAACGATTGTAGATATGCATATAATGCATTACCAGCCATTTTAATTAATGTCGGTATGTTGAAGCTTAAACTACTCCGGCTTTTATATATATATATATAAACATATATGTACATCTGCTTATATGTATATATATATATAGATTTAGTGTCGTTTATCGATTTTGTAAGATATGAGAGCGCAAAATTTCTCATCTCTTAATGTTCCTTCTCGCAGTAATACGGGTAATTTGCTGCTCTGTCTACGCGAACGATGCTCTATCCATTTGAATGGTTCAGCGCTACAGGACAAATAAAGACCCGTCGAGTAATATTTAATAATATACCTTGAATAAAATACTTTGTACCATACGTATTAATGAAATTTTATACGAGTAATAAACATAGTTGTACCGAGAGTTATTTACAATTAGAGGCATGTATTAGTTCTGAATACTCTCTTAATGAGTAACTTACTTTAAATTATATCTAAGCTGCAGATATAACTCATAGTATAAATACATTATAAGTACACTTGCTCCTAAACGAATTTACCAACTCATAATAAATTAAGCAATATTAACTTCCACCCAGACTTCCGCTTAAATTTATTTAAAATTCTAAAATTAATAACCATAAAATACTTAATATTGAAATTAATAATAAGAATGTAAGCGAACGAGGAACCTATGAAACATAACAATGACAATAACAAAAACAACAGCAACAACAACAACAACAATAATGATAATGATGTATGCAGTTCGGTATAAATTTCCATATTCAGTATCTAATGCATTCTACTACATATAGTACAAAGTGGAGTGGGCTCAATGCGACTTGGGCAGCCGAGTATCCCATATTCTCGTTCGCAGCGCTAAGAGGCTAAAACTGGACGTATTTTCAGAAAATTGATCCGAGCAATTTTCTCATTCTGAATATGCTTGAGCGCGCTTGGAGACTTGACTCGATTGACTATCGTCGATTCTCTCGTAATACGGTGTACGATCTACTTCTATTCAACTCTGTTTAAAAATTCTATTTCCTCAGTCTTAGTCTCGAGTCGAGACAGATACTGTCATTTGCCACAACGATTCGCTCTAAACAATGACGACATTACATTTTTAAATACATGCATATCAAGGCTTTACTTTACCCACAAATGTAGATAGATCTACGCAGAAAGTATCTTTCTAACAATAACAATCCTTAACTCTTATAATAAGAGTCATATATTTTAATCAATCAATTAATTCATAATTATATGTAATAGCAGCTTTAGAGTTATTGTCTATAATGATATGTATATATATATATATATGTATATCTTGAAAGTGGACGGTTAAAATATTTAATTCGTTTATTTCACTTGCAGGTCGACAGTCTAGAAATTTTCAATTCCATGGAAAGATTTCTAATCATCATATTGCGCACGATGTCTCAGTCGGTAACGAACACGGTAAGAGAATTTCTCTTATAAAGTAATAATAATCCATAATTTTTATCTTAATATTTTAATAGCCGTAGTTATAATGTTCTTGTTTTTTTTAACGATACTTTACCAATCGTACGATTCATTCCTTTAATATTACTACTCTGACATTTAATTAGCCGCGCAAGGCTAATTTAGAGGCTCCATGAAAACAGTATTATTTCTAAATTTATGAAATAATGGACCATAAAATGATTGACCTTAAACTCTATTTGCCTGAGAAAATAGTAATTTAAATAGACACCTTGAAATGCCGAAGGAATGCTCGATTTCGTTGATGATGCACTTGTGTCAATATTTAGGTAATTGAATGTAAGAGTGAGTATATAAATCAATATTCCGATTCCCTCGGATATTACAAATCCGTATCTCATTCGTTATTTCAAACTTTAATAGATTTTTTGTTTATAAAGTTATTTGGAGAAACACGTATGTCTATGTACAGGTTACTTTTTAAAGTATTTTAATATATTGGCGATACATGAGAGTACGTGAGTTATAATTATTATGCATAAATTGATATCATTGTTGAACTTTTAAGGAAAATTAAAATGTCGAAATAACATTATGAAGCATTAGAGCTTGGAAATGAGGCAGTAAATAAATTTTAGAACCAAATTGACATTCGCGCGCACGCAAGTAGAAATATAAAATTTAAATTTTTATAGTTAGCGAATACATTTTGTTATTACGGATGAAAAAGTAATGAACATTAAATAGGAGGACGACGACGACGACGACGACCACGACGGCGTCTTGGTTTTACGGGACACTGCTCCTCTACTACTACTGCTACTACTACTGCTACTACTGCTACTGCTACTACTACTACTACTTACTACTGCTACTAGTACTAGTACTACTACTTGCTACTAGTACCACCACTACTACTCGCTACTATATTCTTAGAAAATCGGAAGCTTTGATTTCGGTTATGGAGGAGGGTGGTGGCAAGTATCGTCACATCATGTAAATCCGTGGAATATGGAAAGCATGCACAGGACTGTTGGGAGTGGCGGCGGAGTATCGCGCGACGAATAAAGACATTCTCGGATACAAGCTTATGAATACGAACGGTCTTGGAATGTCGGGGCAAAGAAGGTAATATCCCGCGGCTCTCGAGCCAAAGCTCTCCGACGATTTTCAAATAGCGGGTTAAGCGCGCTCTCGAGTAAATGCCGCCTCGAGCGTATATCTCCGAGTCCTCGGGTCAGCAAAGGCTTCTCCGAGACTGAGACCGACATCGCCGAGCGCGCGTTCCTTTTAATGATGTCGCACCTACCCGAGCTCCATGCCTTTAATGCGCTCCTTTACCCCGAGCTTCCAAACGAGTCACCGGTTATTTTAGCATACTAGATGGCTTTTAACCTTTAAGCCGTCGTCCCGATTAGCGCCCAAGCCAATATATTATTAATACCTTATCCTTCCGTAATTTACTTACTCTTTAAAACTTCTGATATACTTCCCATCGCTACTCTAATTAAATTTAAATAATTCATCATTTTTAGGCATTTTCGTATTCACGAGTCCCTGAAATATCCAAACTTTGCCGCATTCTACCCGAATAACCCTCCCGATACCTTACGAGGAAGTGCCTCTCTATTTTTTTTAACTTATTTGAATTAAAATTTTTCAAGTACATCGATCCCTGCCTGATTCTACGCCAATTCAATAATGAACAATCGACTGTAGCAATAAACTTCAGAGCAGGGCATTACCAATACAACTGCAAGACTACCCGTAAAGTGAACGTAAAAGCCTATAGATTAGTTTTACAGCTTTTTTTTTTTTATGTAAAATCATAGGAATGGTATCTTTTGTACTATTTTGCAAAATTACAAGAGAGAAAATTTATCTTCCGATCGGTTTTAGTGAAATTTCTCGAAACAACAACTGTTACGTTTATCTAACAACAATCGTCTCCTTGGTATTACGCATTAAACATTTATTTACGAGGAATATTTAGAAATAGCTAAAAGAAGTTTTTATAAGCTCTTACAGATGTTTCAGCAAGACACTGTACAGACCACTTAGAAGACTCTTATTTTGTGCACTGTTGCACGACATGTTATAAACCTGACGGGGATAAGTTTAAAGTGGCTCTTACAAATTGAAATGAAAATGTTTTTAGCAGTACTAGTCAAATGTATGCAAAGCAGTTAATAAACTCTTGTAATTCGTAAATTGTCTCGGTGCGATTGTTTAAAATCAATGATATACAAACTTTTGTTAATTCGCTTACGTTTAATGAATTCGCTAGCTGTATAAAGGACTTTAAGAGAGTCTCTTAGTAATATTTCAGTATTCTTCTCGTGAATCCTCATTCATAAACAATACGACTACGGTTCTTATGAACTTTAGATTTTAGATTTTAAAATCTTAATCAAATCATCATCGTCATCATCATTTATACTCAATTAAAAGAAACTTCTAAATCCATAATAAGTACGTTGGTTAGCTCAAGATGCGAGAATTAGGGGCCGTCCATTAGAAAATAAAAGGTCAATCTGAAAGTTAAATTTAGCCGCTGAAAATATTTAGAATGCATAGACTGTGTACTCGGTGCAAATAATGAGATATTCATTCCTCTTAGCAGATACTCCGTCTATATCCGAATTGCTTACTTATCCCTTTCCCCTTGGTTTTCATCTTCCAAGTCATTAGAACACTGAGAGCTCAAGTAAAAAAAAAAAATAGCTTATAGGTATGCATTAGCTTTGAAGCTCTTGAGATAAATTTACGGCAGTGACATTGTTGTCGGTAAAAAGTGAGAAGTCGTCTGCGAATGGAAATTTCAGGATATTGATAAGGGCATAGGGAACTGCTGCCGCTACCATTACTACTACTACTACTACTGCTACTGCTACTATCTCCGTTACATTTAAAAGATATTTTCATCCCTTAAATTTGCATGTCTTATAATCAATCGATATATCGATCGGCTGTAAATATTCAAACGAGTTTCTTACCTCGGCCTGTCATGAATGGAAATTTTTTAAAGGTGACTCGCTGTATATTCAAGAGATTAAAGTCACAAGAAGCTCGTTTTTACGGTACATTTCAACCATTGATGTACCCATCGGAGTCGACAATTTCATTTTACTATTTATCCCTTACTTTTCATCATATAACATTTATTCTTTCTTATAATCACAAATTTTTTATAAATCGAATCATCTATGACATTTTTATGTAAATAAATTTCACGCAAGGCGATCGCAAGGATTTTATGCGCAATGTATTCTTTTATATTTATATATTTAAGTACATTAGAAATTTCATTTCCCCTTCTAACTATGCCAATTCTATTACGTATACTAAGCGCAACGATCATAAAAATTTATAGTGCATATTAAACATAATTACCCTTATACATAATAACGTGGCTTTAAAAAATAATTAGTGAATTATCATTCATTTGATAAATTAAAATTCGTCGGATTAAAAATATTCATTTGCAAGTCTATTTGAAAACTATAAATAATATAAATTCATTCGAATGTTAAAGTTTTACTTTATATTGCGAATTAACGCGTAGGAGCGCACGTTTCCGCCTAAGTGTATTAAAACATTGAATTATAAATAATAATGAAAATTATATCTCTGTATTCGTGAAATTACCCAAACGATCTGACCCTGTGGTTAATTAATTCGCAGAGCAACCTCCTTTCTTGCTCCTAAGACCCTAATTTCGCCCCACCCCCCTCTGTCGCCAACCACACCATTAGTAGTCTAGTTCTATTGGCTCTCATCCGAGGCACGACCACACACTAATGCAAACATAGTATGAAAGAATCTGCTGAAAGTGCTTTATATAAAAACAAAAGCATATATATATATATATATATATCTGTTTAGACTTTTCAACCCTATTTTACTTGATTTATTCCCCGATCCGTCACTTCATTCGTATTGTGGTTAAAGCAAATAAATGGTTAGGTACTTTATTATATATATATATATAAGCCTTGAGTGTTCCGTAACTCAGCTTGTAAATTGCTATGTCTTCGTTTTTTACAAAGTATGAGCATGTGATATGTCTACTCGATCCTACCCCCGTCACTTCACAATTACGATCATCAATGCGGCATCATATACAAGTTCTATTTAAACGAGTTTTTGATCAACACTCATAATTAATTGGCGTGATCCAAAGACCTAAAGTACAGAAGCCATACCTAATAAATTGTTTTATAAAGCTCTGCAGATAATTTTTCGTGATGATTTTATTCCTACATTTCTTGCTATTCCTTACCAAAATGAATATAGATTAATTTGTAAAGTCAAGTCAGATAAAGTCAGACCCCAGACTTCAAGACCAGCTACGCGACAACAGTGATATGTTACGAGGAAGTATATAATGATTAATAGACGACACTCGAATCGCTACATTCGACTACTGAGTTCGATAAAACGGAGAGACATTTGAAATATAAGAATTACAAATCATATGATATAATGCAAATCGTATTGGTATTTAAACAACGTATGCTGAATGTCAAAGATAGGTTTCGGAGACCTACCCTTTATGAAAAAAAATATAATACAGTCATTCATAAGGACGATTCGAGTTGAAAGACGCATAGGAATTTATTTATATATATTTATCGATAAAAGGAATAAGAATATTAGAATTTAAAATTTGACACTTCCATTGCATTACAACAGTAAATTATACAATCGCTTTAGATCATTTGTCATTGGTATATTTTGTAGCTGATTGTGGAAATTGAAAGAAATCGTACACTTCGTATTTCGTCCGGATTTTTATAGAAAAATAGGAAGAAAATTAATTCACGACAAACCTACGTAAATTGGAAAATTATCTAATTTTTATTAATACAAGAGCAAACTTCGTGTGTTAGCATAACGTGAAAGTTTTTATATCCAATACAGGTCGTAATTTAAGTGAGAATACGAAATTATTTTCCTTCCGAGTAAAAAAGGTATTTTTACCCGTAATAAATAATTTACCTGGATAAATAAGGAGGAAGAGCGAAGCAAAGAATTGAATTTATTGACGAACTTGCATTTATGTCGAGTAAACGAAGTAGCCTCCGAAATATTATTCTGCGTGTATACGTTGACAGTTTGCTAAGAAAATATCTAGCGGAAAAGCAGATATAATAGAAAGGCTCGAAGGTATAGATCTAAGAGTAATATCGACTGTGACTGATAATTTATTGATTATGAATGATCATAGTTATGAAATTCGTTTATACGATGACGTTATCGAATACATTCAATGCCGAATGTTCCATTCGTACAAGCTCTACATATAATAGTAGGCTTGTTGTAATTAAATTGAACGCGATAACGGATTTTTCATAACCTAGTGAACGATAGTTAATGAAAATAACTATTTCGTGTGCTCGTCACAAATACTTGGCGAAACTTCGGCTCAATACTATATCCGATAGTGAAAAGCCATTTACGTTATACAATTACGTGTATAAAAAATATTCGACTCGGTTGTATTACGAGTGATAAAAAGAAATGATCAATACACTCCATTGTATTAACGCGAAAGAATAATTTTAATAATAGATAACGTAGCGTATTCGTGATACTTGCTTCACGGATAATTAAAAAAAGCAAAGTCTTTGATCCCTGAAAGGGATTTTGATAGTTGGCATTAATCAATCTCATCTCTTTTATATTTAAAGAGACTTTAAGAGCATATTGTTTTACTATTTAAACCGAATGAATTTTATATTATTTCTTTTTATTTATTATTAATCGACATTTTTTAGATATTCCCTTTCTATTTGGTAAATTACACGTCTTTGACTTGGATATATATATGCATTAGTATGTGTAAATCACCACTGTTATTATGACATTTCAGATTCAGGCGTTGTTTAATGAGGAAATATTAGAACCTTTGAACTTCATTAGATACAAAACAAGGTGATAAAAATTAATGAAACATATATGTTACGAAATATCCGGATTTCCCGTAAAATTTTTTTTATCTAACATATACAGCAACAGTACGAAGGAGCGGATGCTTTTGCGTTTGAAATTGCAGGAGGCTGCAAGGAAATAACATTATAGTGAAGTACAATTATAAATTCAGCAAGAAAAATATTTGGTACGATACGCAGAATAAAATTAATTAACTACAAGCCGAGTTTGCTATTTCAATGGGTTACATGGTCAGTCAATTCTTATTCCAATTTCTAGTTATTTGAGGATACCGAAAGTTAAAATTATCAGCGCTGAAATAATTATTCTACTGAATCAGTGTGTACGAAATTCAAACAATTTTGAAGATCCTCTACTATTACTTGCGTCACTGTGAACTTTGACAATTACTCTAAACTTGACGACCCTCTTTCGCAAAGAAAGACCTACATATATATGTATATATATATATATATATATATATTAGCATGGTCTCGATGCATGTAATTTATTTAATATTTCTATTTTTATCGCATTATTAATTCACGTACTAACTTATTTAAAACAAAAATACAATACGAATATATATATATATATATATGTTTGCGTATGATTTATCTGTTTTTTCTGTATTATATTTCGATTGTATTTATTTCCTAAAAATTTGAAGTAAAAATATATCCTTCAAGCTCAGTGGATGTACGAAAAGCAAAATATAAAAGGATTACTAAGTTTTATGAAATAATGTCTTCAGTTTTTTAAAAAGGCATTATTATTATATCGAGGGCTAGATTGTCAACATAAATGTTGAGAAAACAATAATACAATGAGTTTGTTGAGTTATCAAACAATTACATCTCAGTGCTCGGGCAAGCATAGTGCTCTAGATATCATTATCTGTGTGTAAAATTTAGAGCAACAACAGCATTATCATTTAGAAATGAAAAGCTGCCAGAGAAGAATAGCCATTGAAAAAGTAGCAGTAAATATTATGTTATATTTCAGGGAAAAATTGAATCATTGCTTTCTTCAGTACTCCTACATTCTTTTATTCAATCTTCTCGGTTGTTTACAATCTCTCTCTCTCTCTCTCTCTCTCTCTCCGTTTGTCCTGCTCAGCTCCAAAGATCGGCAACTTCTTCTAGTTCGACTATTCCTCACAATACATTTATTATATAAATATATTAATTTAATAGTGCAGCATTGTCCGTATTTGTAGAAAAAAAACGGTGAGGGGCAGAGGGGACAGGGGCGGCGAGTAAAAAGGAAGTAGCCATTGCATACACTGGATAGAGCTTTCAACTATGACGAAAACCAATCAGCTTTGGAGGTTTTAAATTCTTCAATGTTTAGTTCTACAAAGTAAAACGGACTCGGCATTAATTTTGAAATCCACTTAAAAGAATTAGCAGAAAAAAGAAAAGTTGCCCGCGTTTGAAAATTGAGGAACCGAGTACGTATATGAGAATAGGAGTAAAGAGAATCGAAGAAATATAAATAAGCGGCATAAAACAGAGATAGTAAATGGAAGTGTGAAAGAGGTGGCGAGTGAGGGAGATTCAAGTGGGGAAAAGAAATGCTATAGAAGCGTTCGGACTGTCGCGGAAGCAAGATATATATATATAAATAAAATCTAGAGTGGGTAGATGCAAGGGCAGGAGCGGATTTCGGATTCGAGCAAGAAAACACATTTCGGATTGTCGGAGGACTGAGAAACGTAACAGAATGGTTATGATTACTCTAGAAAAAGGAAAATCGCCGTATTTTTCTTTAACTTCGACTCTTTCTTTTTCTTTTTCTTTTTCTTTTTCTTTTTTCATTCAATTTAATCTAGAAGTGGTCGTAATAATATACTTTCAGATACAATTATAATTCAAGTATACGTAGACATATGATTTATTAAAAGCTTTTCACGAATGTTAATAAGCAGATGTTGATTAATTATTAGTTCCTATGATTTTATTACAGTGACGTAAGTCACACGTTCTTTATTACATAAAAAAAAAATACTGAAATATAGAAAAATGAATATCCTTCGAAATTTTAATTAATTTCCAATCGTATTCCCATTTATTTTTACAAATAATCATTTCCAATTCATTGTTACCCAAATATTTTATTAATAACAGTAAAAATACTTCTCCACGAATATAAGATCAATTAATGGAGTTAAATGTTTGTCACTCACTATTTATTTGTTACTAGACTATGCATCTAATGATGTTTAGATGCAAGATAATGCGCCGCGATTCTAATGCACTATGTCTAGTGATGTGTATGCGTTATTACGATATAGAATAAAGAATAAGCATGAAATCGATATTGAAATGAGAAGATTTAGTCGATTACATCTGCAGCGTCAGTTGAACTTATCATCGCAGGCTCATTATCGAGAACAGCTCTTTCGATATATAATAATAACTATGATACATATATATATATATAGAGAGAGAGAGAGGAGAGAGAGAGAGACCTGAGCTGCTGATAAAACCGAAGCTTCCTCGTTATGCTTATAAATTTCTGTACTGCCGAGCGAGGAGTTGTTATAACTTCAAGCGGCCTCATTATTAACCTAAATATATACATGTATATTTTTATGCGAATTGTACATCCGTTTATTTATTTGCACGGGTTAGCGCGTAAGTCACATGGGCTTATGCAAATGCACATGTGGATGGATGTACAGTCCCCAGTACTTGACAGTACTTGAGCGCGCATTCTCACAAATAAATAGTAATGAGCACATTAATCTTGATCTTATTGAGAAAAACTTAATATACGCGATTAAGTTGTTCGTTGTTAACAATGACATTTTATAAAAGTTCTGTACATCTCACGTTCTTTGTGAGCTGTAGTATTTCATAGCTTAACGAATATTCGAGAAATATGTAGTGAAATATTTTTCTAAAATTTATGTTGTGAAAATATTCAGAAGAAAAGGAATTTATTTATACAACATAAGAGTTTTTAAAATTTAGGTTGTTTATTAAGTCGAGAACGATGTTTTACATTTAAGTGCCGTATTGACAGTAATTGCTTGGAAAAACGCTGTATGAACTACGTACGAAATTATTTGCGAATACGATAACAGAAAAAATTATTAAATCCAAGAAAAAAAATTAACGTAAATTCTATTTTTAGTATCTCATAACTCTAAGTCTACAAAAGCCTTTCCACAAAATTAAAATACGCTTGTACTTTAAATATAACAACTGGTTTTACTAGTACAAAGTAATTATAAATGTAGGAAATATAGTTTTCCAGTTATATAATTTCGACTATGAATTCTACTCAAACTAATGAACACATATATTTTTATACATCCGTACAATGCGATTCTTGTTTCCCCTAAACATTTAATGTTTTTTATCACTTTTTTCGTGTACGTAATAGATATTTTTATTAATTATATAATGAAAAATAAGGGAAAAGAATTTTTTATCCGATAAATAGGAATCTGTTACGAACGCGTTTCCTTTTTAAATAAATAACGATAATGTTACAAGGTCGACATTGTTTATAATTATATGTAATATACAATAAGCGAACATGCGATCCTTCGGTATGATTTGGTTGGTTGGTTGGTTGGTTGGTTGGTTGGTTGTTGTTTCACTTTGCTTACACGTTTTGTTTGCAAATTTCGGATTGTTGATAAAATGGTTCGAGAAAAATTTAGGGGAAAAAATGGGTAATAAAGTTACCAGCCCAATGATAATATTTTAAAATTTTTAATTTGACGCATACCTGAGACGTAAAGTTATACACTGTAGAGGGAATAAAGCTGAATAACGGCATGCACTAAAAACAAGGAGAAACAGATTCAGTGGGTAACGAAAGGCGGGCAACAATTCGACTTCTTTTAATTCCTTCAAAAACGAAATATTATAAATAAACCGGATTCATTATACTTAAAATTCTTGAAATTGTGCATTAAAATAATATTCTCGTATATTAAAGCTTTCACTGTTTTCATAACATTCCGTCTTTATAAATAGTGTTGTAATTACGCGTTATGGATTTTAATAATACTGGATTTTAATGGTACCCGAACAACGAGACCTTGATCTTAAAAAATTAATTATCGCAGTAATTTTCAGTACTATTTATAATTCATTTTTTCGTATTTTCTTATCAAATATAATTATATCTTCTTCTTCTTTTTTTTTTTTTTTTCTTTTTTTTCTTTTTGTTGCAAACATAGTAAATTCGTATCAGCAAAATAATTAGAAGTAGAACAAGATCGAAGGATGTATTTATTTTTTTTCTTTCCTCGTAGTCTAAGCATTTAGTACACACGTGCTCGATTACGAAAGATTTTCGTAAAGTAATGATAATCATGATTCCGGAGTTAGCGTGTAATAAATTGCGTAGCGACGAGGGGCGAAAGGTATTTAAGTCGCGGAACTTAATTAATCAAGGGAAATATTTAAGGGTTATTAAGTGGGTATTCTTATTCGAGTAGGGAAATAATGTATCGACCTACGATCGCGGCGGAGGTTCTTCTAAATCAATAAATAAACTTTACCGACAGTTTTATTTGTTTTTATTTTTCCTCCGGATCCGGGTCTCGTGGCGAGAAGCGAGAGCGGAAGGGGCCGGGCAAAGGAATCCACGCATTGCGACAACGTGCTGCGCCTCAGGTGTGCTTTATTTACGATCTGTCGACTGTATATTTTCCTTTGTAAAATCAATAATCGCCAGAGGGTGCTTTATGCTCCTCGTAAAACTTTTATTAAATTCTTCGAACGTAGGGGCGGCTGGATGGCCACGGTTACACTTGCCTACGCGCATTTATTATCAATTTACCTTCCATTCGCTTTAGCGAATTAACGTGCACCGAGCCTATTGTTCTTCTTCTTGTTGTTGTTGTTGTTGTTGTCGTTGTTGTTGTTATTATGATTAGTATACATCGTGTAACCGACGCGATTCTCAAACCTCTCTTATATTTTTTATTCGCAGATTCGCTATTACCAATACTGGCGGAGCCGATACAAAACGTCACAGTTAGCGTCGGCCGCGATGCTCTTTTGGCCTGCGTCGTTGACAACCTCCACAATTACAAGGTATTTATTTCATACACTGTCTTCCTCTCTACTGTACTGCACATATTCGATTTTTTTTTTTTTTTCATACTTCTTTGGCATTCCTTGTATAGTTAAAGTATATTAGGTTAGCGTATAATACGCTGCCTTGTATGTAACAATGATCAAGCCATAGCATTTTTTATTGTCTCTGGCAAAAAAAAAAAAAAAAAAGAAAAAAGAAAAAAGAAAAAACGAATGTTTATAATGAAACTTGAATTATTTGAGTGAGCAAAAAAGCTTTTAATTCCATTGACATAGAGTTACTTATTTTTATCCAACCTCGAATCCGCGATGGGAAATTTATTAATATGCGATTCCTTACCGTCGAGCTTACTTTCTTGAATATTAATACAACATCGATTTCAATCTTTCATAACGCGGAGCGTGGAATTTGACGAAACTCCCGGAGCTACGGATATGCAGAGAGCACTTGGTTTTATTAGTACGAATGCTCTGACTGGTGGTGGGAGGATTTCAATAGAATCTAACGTGAATCGGTAAAAGCTTTGCGATAGGCGATCGATGGATGACGAGTTTGAAAGGAGCTCGGGGCCGCGGGCTGCTCTTGTAAATCTAGGCGGGAAATAAGACATCCGCTTACTAAATTAGAACGTGATAATGGAAAAAAAAGTGGCAGAGGCGATGGGAGCGAGCGCCAACGAGGGTGAAGGTCTTCCTCGCCGGCTCGAGTGGAGAGACGGGTCTCGACAGGAATTCGCAGAATCTAAAATAACGCGTGACGTGCTTCCGGCGCAAATGGGAATTACAGAGGCTGCATTCGCACGACTCGTTCAGCCTTATGCAGCGTACTCAATGAAGTTCCGTTATGTATATGTAGGAGCCGGAGTTGCATATTGGATAGCCGACCTAAGATTTGATTTTCGTTTGTGTTACCAAGTCCATTTCGTGCGAATTGCACTTGAGATACGTCGAGACCGAGGCTCTCACGATCGAGCACTGCGCTCTGCCCCTTCGCCCCTCTCACTTCTTTCCTTTGTTACCTGCAAGGGGACGTCGCTCAAATTTTTTATAAAAAATTTCGCCCATTATTCATAGAACATTATTCATCGACTCGTTCTAATTTAAGCCAATCTAAGTAACCAATAGCTATTGTGAAAACCGCTCCTTTTTCTTACTTCCTACCTTCTCTGCTTTCTACCTCTATTTCATGTGAATGTAACGGCGACCTTGAATGGCCTTTTTGCAACCTAATATCGTAAAATAAATAGATTCTCATTAAACGTAAATGTTTTTATACGTATATAATATTTATAAATTACTTTGAATCCTACTACGTAAATGAAAATTTCTTATTTCCATCAGGTTGCATGGGTTCGCGTAGACACTCAGACTATTATATCGATTCATCATAACGTTATCACGCAAAATCCTCGTATATCGCTTTCATATACCGATCATCGGACGTGGTACCTCCATATAAAGCATGTTCAGGAAATTGATCGAGGATGGTACATGTGTCAAGTTAACACTGACCCTATGAGAAGTCGACAAGGATACTTACAGGTTGTCGGTAAGTTCGAAACTAAGTAAAATAAGAGCGAGTCTCAATGGAATCATAAATAATTTATATAACTCCATTACGCGGAGGGCTTGAGTTTAAAAATTTAAATAAATGTAGGCGTATAATTAAATTCGAGTAACAGTATTTTGAGCGACAAGAGGTGACAAGAAGAAATTGCTGTGTTTAATAAAATAAAAAATTATTGCATAATGCATAATGATTTATGATACGTGAATAAAAGACAATAATAATTAATCACTCGAAATTAAGATAAGAAATACTAATTACTATTGAAAATAAGGGGATGAAATAATAACGATATTTTCAACAAATCTGTCTGCCTGCGTTTACTAATAATTTTCACGTAAGCTATAAAATAAAGACAAAAATATGTGTAAAATACTAATTGAAGTAACTATGAAAAATATAAGATTCAAAGACAAGCCAAGATAATAAAAATTAGTCGTGGCGCGGCTTTAAATTAACGATTCATTACTTTTATTGGGCATAACAGCGTAGTTTAAATTAATGACGTAAAATATCAATATATTATAGTCAATATTATACGAGTAATTGGTAAATCGAAAATGAATGCATAATACGACGTTATTAATTAACATTTTAAATAATTTGTCTACAGTTTTCATTGAAAATCGAATATTAAAGGTCTTCAGTTTATCGTAATTAAAAATGTTTAGGTCGTAGATAAATAAATATGCAAATAAAGTACAAGGCTCACTTAGCATTTTTAACGTCGAGCCGTAAGATATATATATATATATATATAAAACAGAAAAAAAGAAAGAAAGAAATAAAGTTAAGAAAAGAGAAAAAAAATGAGAATGAAATAAAGAAAGTGTCGCCTGAGAATAACTATTTATCGAGTTAAAGTAAACTAAATTATAATTTTTCGGTCTCGTTCTATATAATCTTCCCTTCCCCCGTCGCCGCGGAGTCAATGAGGTAGAATCGATTGCATATACTCAACGCGGGCAATTTTCTCGAGCTCGTGTCATTTCATCTTAATCATGGTTTCTCATGACAGTGCCGCCGTCTTTCGTTACCAAGGAAACCAGCACCGACATGGTTGTACGGGAAGCTTCGAACGTGACGTTGACTTGTAAGGCAACCGGATATCCTGAGCCTTATGTCATGTGGCAACGAGAGGATGGACAAAATATCAATTATAACGGAGAGAGTGGCAAGTCTTTTTAATTAATCAACTTATTTAGCTCTATCTAATAATATGCACGATAAGATATTATACGCGACTCCGATCTCCTTGCATTCAGCTGCGAATCATAATTTACTCTTTTAATCAAGTTTTATTAAGCTCCCATTTATAATTTTATTTACTCGGCATTTTATAACCGCAATATTAAAGGTTCCGTGCCTATTAAATCTACTATAAACCATTCTCTTAACCTTTTATTGTTTCATTATTGCCATTGTTATTATTAGTATTTTTCTTCTTCTTTTTCTTCATCTCTTCTTCTTCTTCTTCTTCTTCTTATTATTATTTTTATTGTTATTGTTATTGTTACTCTTATGGTTATAATTTTTATTGTTAAATATTATTGTTTAAGCTATTGTTTTAAAGCAATATATTTAAATTTATTTGGCTTGCGGCTTCGTACTTTTTATAAAATTCAATTAAATTATTTTGAAGCTGTCTAGCTCGTATCTCTAGCATTGGCAAAATAATCACGTAGAAGATTATATTTGTCACTGTTTGTATCATAGTGGGACGCTCTAAAAGAAAACCGAGAGCACCAAATTTCAAATTATATAAAGTATTTTATTATAAAATTTTATAAATCAGCAAACCGATATTGACAAATTAAATAATGATTTAAATGCACAAATAAATCGTTTGCATGAATTATTAAGCTAATTACTACACAAGAATGAATAATAATATTGTTGATTAATTAAATTTTAATTGTTTAAGGCAGATCTTTAAAATTTCAAATAATTCCAAAAGGTCGTTTCGCATAAGCGCATAAGCCCGTAACGTGAACATGTCAATCTTATTATCATTATTATTATTATGAATTAATAGCGTGCGTACAACTAATATTTCAAATAATAGGTAATAATGATCGCGGCTACACGCGCCCTCGTTGAATAAAGCAATTGTTATTAACAAATTGAAAGACACGAATCTCTCGCAAGTATGGCCATGCGTGTGGGATGTACGTACAAAGAGGAAGTTTTGTCGCCGCGAGCCGTTTACATTAATTATACAGTAAAGCCGCACAATCGAAGCTCAAAAAAAAGGAAATGTAAAAGAAAAGTAACAGCGGGCACAAATGGATGTCGGGGCGGTGGGGTAGTGGTAGGTGGGGTAGGGTAGGGGGGCGAGCAGTCGGCGCAGCATCCGAACGCTTAGCCGAATCGGAAATGATCCGGTCGAGCCTCGTAGGCGCGTAATTCAGTTGGCGGTTGCGGTAGCCGCGCGAGAATTCCGTACCTTCAAATTTCCAAATCACCCAATATCCCGATGCCGGTGCCGATGCGGCCGAGAGGCCATTTCGTCGATCAATTATTACTGGCTCGGCCGAGGCATCGAAATTCAAGCCAAGCCGTGCGAAGCCAACCGATGCGTAGCCGACAACGGCTCCCCGCTGCTCTAACGTAATTATTCAGCCGCGAATGACACTTTACGGAAGCTCGGCCATGCGGCCCGACGCCACAGAATAAAGACCACGAACGAATTCAGTGGCTCGACCTAATAATCAGTGTTACGTGAAAATATATTTTTCGTTGCCCATTATGGGGCGGCAGCCCGCCGCTTCAACGACCTCGGCCGACTCGCGAGTGCACACCTACACAAGCTTGTTTATTGATAAATGACGTGAGAACACGTAGGCAATGCCCACGCGTACGCAAAGACAAAATACAGAGCATGTCATTGGCCGGCTATTGTACGCATCATTTAATCTGTACTGTAAAGTCATTCTAATTTACGAGTTCAATCTATACGACTCTCCCACGTATTCGCTATTATGTATTCGAGAATCTTTACTTTTCTAAAGTATCAACGGCATAACAGTTTGTTGAGCTTACAGAATAAATAAATAGTAAGAAAGTGGTGGGCAATTTAGGAAAAGCTTCTTTTTTTTTTTTTTTTTTTTTTTTTTTTTTTTCTTTAAACATTAAAGATATTTTTATGAGATCGGAACGTAGAGGGATGATTTATGTTATATAACTTTAGAGCGAAGTTATCTCGAGTCAAGCTTCCGAGTATTTATTCAAGGGCCGAAATTTATTAATGCGTTGCGTATTTAGGATAAATAAAAGACTTATTGATTGGGAAGTAGGCGGTTGACGCGGCCGAGAAAGATAACGTTCAGTTGTTCTCAGGCGACTGAAGACGATATTGAATAAAAGCCATATAGGATGGCTCTCGACTCAAAGTCTTGGTGCATTACTAGCTGATGTCTTGCTCTCCAGGGTACAAGAGGCACTTGTAACGCCATTACTCGCTCGCTCATTGCCTCAGGACACGGCAGCTTTAGCTTCCCACAGAGTTGCACTGTTTTCGCGTGCATCTTTTCTTTTGAAAAGAGCAAGAGGTCTCTCTCTCTCTCTCTCTATCTCCTCTTGTCATGTCTACCTCAAACGTTTATTCAGCACTCTAATTCGTAAAGGCTGACATAGATAAAATGAAATGTAATTTAATGGACGTCCGATGTATAGGTTAAAGGAAAAAGTCCAGGCGCGTAGAAAAGAACAGAGATACGTAGATAGGAAGATAAAAGTATCGGAGAAAATTTTGAAGGGAATATAACTTAGAATGGCTACTTGCTAAAACCGAGCGAATACAATTGAAAATGTCCTATTAGATTGTCAAAGACTCTCGTTAAGCCTCTTAAATGCGCGCGGGACAGGATTAGCCTTTGCAGGATGCAAGGAAGCATCAGAAGCACCTCTAGAAAGTTGTTTGGAGGCTCACAGAGGTGCGGTTCGCGGCGACCGGACAGGCCCGAGAGGTTCATCCTCTTGTATTGCTTGTTGCGAAAGGGCTTCGATGTTTCGAGGAGTTAGTCCGTGGATGCACATAAGGCCGAGAAAGTGCATAGAGGTATTGGCCACGTATAACACGGCTCTTGATCCGAGCGACGGATGCTCTGCGCAAACTGATCTCGGGATCGATAAGCTTTGCCGACATTCGCACTGGTCAACTGAGAATGTCCAATGACTCTCTGCTCGACTACGACGTTCACGAGCTTAGAAAAGCAATGGTTATCAAACGGTTATCAAGATTATGGTTAGCGATTGCAGTTTTCTCGCAACCCTCCCCGTGCCTTTATTAAACAGCATTGACGAGAGCTCTGACCGGGAAATCCTATAGCCAGCAGCTGTCTCTGTGTCCGGCATATTACGCATCCATGTATCACAGCGATAGGGAGCGCGTTGAGCGCCCTCTAGTGACCAATTACAGTCAATGAGAAGTGCTCTCTCTCTCTCTCTTTATTCGACTATACTAATCGGGTGTTTAGCCTAATAAAGCTCTCTGGCCTCAAGTCGCCCAACTATTGTTCTCCAGACTCGCACGCCTACGCGCACACAATCTGTGTACAGTAAACTCTCATGAGTAGTAGTAGTAGTAGTAGTAGTAGTAGTAGTAGTAGTAGTAAGCTTAAGTGCAGTTATTGGGATGAGCGGTCACCTGACACGAGAGAAAGATTCCGTTCTCAATCTCAGATTATCCATTGATTAATGCATTAATAAATAAATAATAAAAAAAAAAAGCTTGTTATGATCGCCAAAAAGATCTTGGATGGGATGGGCTTCTAATGAAGCTTCATAATAAATACTTTTATTGTCATTGAATGTAGAATACTTACAGTTTAATAATGTCAGAGATAAAAATTATTGCAGAATATACCGTAATAAGTTTTATGACATTCTTACTAAAAAATTAATTAATAGACAAGACAATACTGTAGCTAATTACTCTTTTCTGTTAAAATTAAATGATAAACCACTTGGAATAATTCTCATGCTTCTGACATTTATTTCAATAGTCCATATAAAAAAATTAAAAACATTTCGTAAAATTGTAGAATTAAAAAGAAAGGGCTTTTTTTAACGAAAATGTATAATAGCAGCGTTTTGATTTATAATAAATATGTATCAATCAATTAAGGGCATAGATAAATTCTAAAATTGACTCATTCCTCGAGCCAATACTTATTTTCATCTCAATCTTCATTCGTAGCTAATTAAACTAAATTATGATATAACGATGGGTTTTAGAGATAACGTGTTCATTATAGACGATGTTACAAAGCAAAAAAAAAAGCAAGTTTAAAGAAGAGTTAGATACTTTTTCGTTAGCTAGTGGTTTTCCAGCGAATTTTATATAAACAACGTGAAACGTAAATAGTAAATTATATAAAAAAGTTATATAAAACGCTTTCTGCCGTTCGTCAACTACAATATATTTATTTAATATACTTTCGAGCAAATAATCATTTTTCTATAGGTCATCATTAAGTGGAATACACATACATTTTCTATGACAGCTTTATACAGTTAGGATAATAAATAACGGAGGGTTTTGTTATAATCTGTAAGCAATTTTTAAAAAAAAAAAATTGTACGTTTTCATTAAATACTCAAAATTTGTCATGGATACTAGTGCGTTAAATTTTAAAGCTTCTACGTACTCGTAGCAATTTCTCATCCTGTCAAAAAGGTCAAAGGTCTCGTTTCCACCAAAGTCCCCGTAGTAAAATATTATTTGCACATAGATAAATTTGAAATGTCTAAACATTGTATATGTATATATATGTATATGTATATATATATATATTATACTCCCGAATAAAGATTTGTTTTCGCACATTCTCAGGTATAAAATGCCATTGGTTTTGTAATATTGCCTCGGAAAGAGTAGGTGGGCATATCAGAAAAGCGATTTAATTATGGCATCGAAGTCGCGATAGCACCGCTGCGACTACTTGATTAAAGTTCTCCTCGTTTCGATAGCTCTCTCACACCTGGAGCTTTAAACACTCTCGAATCGGAGTCTATAGGCAGCCGAAATTTGAATAAAATCGATCTTCGGAGCCATTGAATAACCGTGATTTCCCAAATGAATATTGGTCGATAAAAATGTAGTTTATTGCATTAGATCACGAACTGGATTAAAGAAGAACCTTTTTTACAATGTCAATGCAGTATAATAAAGGCCTTTTTCATCTCAATACTTTTAAAAATTATGTTTCGACGGTATTCTAATAAAAAAGTAATATTTGTTTCACCATTTCTTATACTTTTTTTGTTTTCTTGTTTTTAAAAAGGATAATCAATCCGTATTGTAGAAGTGAAAATGAAATTTTTTTTTTTTTTCTTTTACTATTAATTATATTACTGGGATTAATTAAAGCGTAGTAAAAAAAAAGTATAAAGAAAGTTGTAAGCCATAAAAGAGGAGCATAAATATCGAAAAATAACAGTCTCAAATATAATATATTATATATAATAGATTTTATATGTATGATAGAGAATAAATTTAAAGTCGATCTGGCAATAAATATGCATCTTTTTATTCTCATTGCAACATAAAGTCTAAAAATTCGTATTAAATCAGATCTCCAAGGTTCTTTTCTTAATAAAATTTTTTTTAGATTTCGAGCTATACTACGAAAAAAAAAAGAAAAAGGAAAAAAGAAAAAAGAAAGATATTCTGAAATTATAATCCTTGGCTTTTAATACGCACGTTTCAACCACAATATAATTACTCTCTTGCTGATTATTATTACTATTTCTGAAATTTGAGGATTAACAATTAATTAAATGCAACGTATTTTATTATATTAACTAATAAAGTTATTATTATCTTTACTGTGGATGAAATTACGTTGAATATTTATGCGCCTCACACCCACTAAACTAAATTAATAATTCGAGAACAATTTTTTATGATTAAACGAGATTTAAACAACATAGTGTTTAATTATTACAAATCCGTTAATGTGCTTGGCGTAGTGAGTTGATAAATTTCTACTGCCATCCAAAAGTTCGTGTGCTTTTAACACCTCGGCATTGGATTTGAATCAATGGACTTGACCATTGAAAAGTAGTATCTTTTGATTTTTGATTTTTGAATTTTTAAAACTGGTCGCTTCGTCCAGTTTCCTCGGATTTTTGCGACTCCAGCGCTTTCAGCAATTTTTATAACCAATAAACAATGCAATGGAAGAACGTTTGTCGTATCCCAAAACACTAATGTCTCGACGTGATTCGAGCAATAATAAAAATGCTTTTAAAATATTGGAGAGTCGAGTTCGTAAGACGGGAAGCAAAGTTTCTTATACTCGAGAATACATTTTACTTTAACAGTTAAAGCCGTTAAGCCTGTTTTCCGCAAAAGTACACTCTGTACATTTTATCGAAGCTTCCTAGCGGCGTAAATTCTCTGTGAAGCGGAGAAAAAAAAATCGAGTTAAAACAAAATACTTCTCTGGAATTCGAATTTATCAACCTATAAACAATGTATCATCGTAGGCGTTCGGGGGATACGATTACATGACGTCACGTGTATTTTTACCAACAACGTCCTACGACAAATAATGAAATTCCGAAAATGCACACACGCTACATTTGAAATGTAATGCACAAAGCTCGTGCAACGGCTTCGTCTCTATACCGCATTACGACTAATTTACTGCTATTCCGAATACTTTAGTGATAAAATCACGCATCGGATACGTACGTCATCCATAATATTATACTCTCTTCTCATTTTTTAAACGCGTTACACGAAAGTATTACTTATAATTCCTAAAAATGATAACGTAGCTTATCTTTAAGCAATGTTTTGACTTAAAATTTGAAATCTCCATTCTATTATATCAAAGGCCAAATTTTTCATACAATTCATATTAAGTAAATGCATACATTGGCGCTTTTCTTTCTAAGGAAATTTTTAAAAAATACTAAAATATTCGGCCTCAATTCCATTTAGAAAATAGATGGTCTACTATACTTTAGCTTAACTTCATATTCTTTTTTCTGTAAAATTGTCGATATTCTGTCTATAACCCCAATAACCTTTCTAACATGTAATATACAACATCTTAAATTTAAAAAAAAAATAAGCAACACAATAATAATCGTCAAGAATGCACGATCGCTTATAGTTTATACATTTCATATCCTATGTATTTTGTATTATTTTAAAGCTTAGGATCGAGAAGTCTTCTCAAATGTTAATCGTACTTTTCATTGAATAATTAATTATTCAAAAAAGTGTACTCGTAAATGCTTGGCTTAATTGATAATATAAATTCTTCGTACATTTCACATACATTGATACGTATTTAAATATTTGATTTTATAAAATATCATACGATTTTCTAATATATTTTTCAAAATTCATATGAAATTAGCATTTTAAATCTGCAGATAATTGTTTTCACTTCAAACGCAATGCGCAGCATAAAATAATCACGATATATAACAAAATAATTGAATTTATTACTTCTTTTTAAACATTACGTTAAGAAATGATAGAATACTTACTTATCATGTATAATTTATCTTCCTAACAGAAAGTATGCTTAAGCCATCAATTTTTATATCGTCACTGTATATAGCTATTGAAGAACAGATGGTTTCTTATATATATATATATTGAACACAATGAAATTTTATAAAAAATTGTTCGTTACTCGTTTTCATTTTTATACTCAATAGGTATTATTTAAAATAATTTACTCAAGTAGCATAGAATTATTATCTATTAATTTTTTTTAATGTGTCCTATTGCATAATACGTATATACATATATATACGGTTGTATTTATGTAAATAAATATCTCGAATTGCATTTAAAACAAGCCCATTGCATTCTGAAATATTTTATAGCATTATATTTGAAATTGCTATTTACATTCTTATACATTAAAATATTATATTACATATAAAACTTATTAATATTACAATTCTGAGTTTATTTCAAATGTAAAATATAAAATTCAGCATGTATTTGGTATAAAGTGGTATCCTTTAATTATTTCGGCCATTACGTGTTGATAAAAACGTAATCGATAATTAATAATTAATTAATTTTGCAGGAAAACGCACATCTGCGTTAAATTAATATTACATAATGAAATAAAATCACTAAATATTACAATTTGTACGTATAAATAATATTTAAGATAATTTTAATTGAAAATAATTGTTTCTCGCAAATCGCAAATTATTGTATAATTGTACTATTATGTAATTATCAAGTACACGAGGTTTATTCGATATATAATAGTATTGAAATTTGTGTTGTCGAGAATATGATTAGCAATTGTTTGCTTTGCTTTATAGTTAATGTTGTCAATGGCGAGGTGCTCCACATAACGAAAATTAGTCGTTTGCATATGGGCGCATATTTATGTATTGCTGCTAACGGAGTCCCACCTCGAGTCAGTACGAGAGTAATCCTAAAAGTGCAATGTAAGTATAAAGTTTCATTTACCTGGAGTATTCGATATCACATTTGTTGGTAAAACGGTTATAGTCCGCTGGAGTAATTCAATTGCGTTTACGTATTTCAATTTACGTATTATTAATTTATCAGCAGAATTTATAAACTTGCAAGAACAATAACGTATTTATTATTTTTAATCGGTATTATACGAACAAAAGTAAAACGCAATTAGTGTATTGGTAAAGGTGGTGGTTAAATAAATACTGTCCTTGATTGAACGGTTTTATTCTACGCGTACTGTATCTCTCGAGAAGTCCGGTCGAGCGATACTTCCGAGTACATACAAAATGTCTTTCGTACGTGAGACCCGAGCCTCGAGATCATGGCTCCGAAAAGCTCCGACACCACGTCGCCGGATTATCAAATTTTCGGAAATGCAAGGTCGCGGACTATCATGAACGCGAATTCCTTAAATTCTTAGACTTGGGCCTACAACCCAACGTCACACACGTCACACATAACGTATTGGTGACGTCATCGTCTTCGCTCTTCCTACGAAATTACTCGTGTTCGCCACACCTTACCTCCATACATTTAGTTATACATCATCGCACGTAAACTGATGTTTGATAAATCGTTTCGACTCTTATCCATAGATATTTAATAACGTCGTTATCTTTTACCCCCTTCGTAACGGGGTTGATCATCGGGTCATAGATCGATAAAGAAAAACGTCACGGATGCATCTCATTACGTTTTGACATCATCATTTTTGCATCTTTTTTTTACTTACTATTCTTACTTTTATTAATTTGTTACTAAATTTTCATCGGCTACACAACATTTTGATCAACGTATCCGTTTATTGACCAGTAATTTAAGCAGTTGTTTATGGAACATATTTCGACGATCAGTTTATTATGTAACGAATATAAAAATCTAAATTATATTTAAAAAAAATGTGCAATGAAATTGCGGAATTGAGAACTAAAATATACGATTATTTTTATAAATTCCTTATAATTATTCATGAATCAATATTGTAAGATAATGTACCTCCTTAAGGCTTTAAGGCTTTTAATTATTTTAATTTTTATTTTTGCACTAAGATATTATTTTAGGCAATAGAAAGATTTTAATTTTACATTTAAAATCATGTCAATTATTGACATGATTTTAAATCATAATTCCTAACATCTGAATAAATAATCCAATATAATTAGTCAAATTAAATTATACGCGTGATGAATAATTGTTATTAGCTTATTGAAAATCATAATACACGTATTATATCTGACTTATTGGTAACAATAACATTTTCAGTAAAATAATTTTAAACGCTTCCATTAATCTAATAATTTATATGTATATTTATTTATTCGCATTAAATGTCATAAATAATAGAAGTGACGGTCTTTTTAAAAGAATAATTTTCAACAACTGTTCACTGACTTATTCTTTTTTGTTCGATCGTCTCTGCTTGCTCTGAATATAAAGCCGAGAATGCTGATAAAGTGAAAAGTACAGATATTCTGGATATGTGCAACTTGCTTGGCGGAAGCAGCTGAAAGATTATTTCGAATTTTATATAGGAAATCTAAAGAAATGCAGATGATAATACCGAATTGCAGTGAACATAACTGCTTATTAAGCGGAAACGGAAGTTTATCCTTGCATGTTCGATTAAACCTTATTATTATTGTTTTTTTTTTCTTTTTTTCTTTTTTTTTTGCACATATATAGGAGGAGGCACTTACGATCACGAAATGTTATTTAATTTTTACGTGTTAGAATTAGATTAGACTTTTCCTTTGCCATCGGACGGCCTACACATAGATGTAAAAAATATATTCATGCAATGGATTTAGTAAAGATAAATCGAATAACTTGGAAAGGCGCGGATAGATCGCCGTCTGCCCCTTTCCATCGGGCCGCTAGATCTTTTCCTGTAGGTTATTCAATTTTATTAATTCTTTCCTTCCTTGATTCCTTCCTTCCTGCCGTAGTTTCGTATATATGACTCATCCCTTACTTCTTAAAATCGAATTGATCCTTTGGAAATCAAGCCCAATAAAACTTTTACGAGAAGCAATTATTCTTTTATTTATTTACAATAAACTGACGCAATAATTCTGTATAAAATCGTCGTAATTTACAGTAATATTGTACGTATGCCTCTTATTATACGCGAGATATTATAAAACAGATAAAAGATAACTTTAAATATTAATACTTGTGAAGAGAAGAATAAATCGAAATCAATATGCAGTTGAAATTACCTTACTCCCGAGTTAATATGGAGTTTTAGGATTACGTTGTTTCGGATAATTAAGCGAAATACACTTTTATGGCGCGTAAAATGTTATTTTATTTTTTTTAAAAAACTGTTTATTTAAAAATGTATTTGTTGGTAATGAAGTTATTTTTAATCAAGGGATCTTTAATAAAACGTTTTTTTTTGGATTTACTTAATTAATTGTAATATAAAATAAATAGTAAAGAAGATTTTTGTCGTTGTTGTTGTTGCAATTAGTTTTATTTCAATGAGGATAATTTGACACTTTGATTAATTGACGAAGTCTTATATTACATAACCTTTTGATATTCATTATTTACTATTGGCAGTTCCCCCAATGCTATCAATACCAAATCAATTAGAAGGGGCTTATATCGGACAGGATGTAACGCTAGAGTGTCATACGGAAGCTTATCCGGACTCAATAAATTATTGGACTACGGAGCACGGCGACATGATTGTCTCTGGTAAATTCACGTAAATGACAGATTTAGATTTTCTTATCTCTTAAGTATTGATTATATATAATTAATTTTTCACGTTATCTGACAATGATATTGTAGTATTAATTATTTCATAGTTATTCCCATGTTATATAATCAATCATGCACGCTATTAAGTGAATGTTAGATGTATTACTTATTGAAAACAGTTAAGGACTCGATCTTACTTGCCCAGGCAATTACCGTTCCGTTGTAGGCAATAAATACGAGGCAATCATAACTAAGAATGGATACAACCAATACATGAAGCTGAATATTAGAAATGTCGGAATCAAGGATTTCGGATCGTACAAGTGTGTAGCGCAAAACTCTTTGGGTGGTACTGATGGAGTTATCAAGTTGGATGGTAAGCTTTACAATATCAACAACGCTATTTATTATTATTGTTATTATAATACAATACATAATAAGTTGTTTAAATAAATTATTTTCTATATAAAATTTTAAATTATAAGATTTGATCTGTCCTCCTTTTTTTCGAAGATATCAATATAAATTACGAAGTTGTTGATTTTTCATAATTTCATTTGTTTATTTAATTTCATTTTTCACTTCAATCTTACATACTTTATTGTATAATTAAAAACGTAAAGTTTATTTTGAATTGTACTTATTACATTTTTTTTTTTTTTTTTTAATCGAATTAATAATTACAATCGGAGAATATAAAAATATACAAAATAACCTTTGAATACGTTTAGGAATTTATAATATTTAAAAATTAATCTCTTCAATGACATTTGCAATACTTTTAATTTTAGAAATTCCAGCACCACCAACAAGCACTCACCCTACGAATTACGTTACTTATACTCTCAAAAAGAATGGTAATTCACATATTCAATACATTTAGTCACTTACTATTTCTATCTTATCTCTTATATTTATAAAATTTGAATCATATTACGTCGGATATATTATAATTTTTTATTATGCATATAATTTTTAAAATTATATGATTCTGGTTTTTTATCAAATACTTTATAATATAATTTAAGCTAACATTACATGACTTTATCTAGTACCCTGTAATATTAAATATTTTATAAAATTCTTATCAAATATCTTATTTAATGCGTAATAGTTTACACTTGAAAAAAAAAAAAAAATAAGATACAGAAATCGTACGTAACATAGTTTATGTATTTTTGAGGTTTTCTGTCTTACAGGTAAGAACGGCAATATAAAACTTCACAATCGACCAAACGATTATGAATTAGAGGAATGGCGAGATCCAGGTTAGTTAAATTAATTAATTATGTATGCTATAATCTCATTATATAATCATATAGTTATATATACATAGAAATATAAAATTTTCTCCATACAGTACATATTACAAGAATAATTACCTATTTTGAAATGAAATTTATTTTATACAGTTTCATATAATATCAATAATGCAATCGAAGGTGCAATTATGTATTTATTATTTGGTAGATCGTAAATTAAAATAAAATCATTACACATGCTGCGTAATAACCGAAATATATGAATAATAAGAATTACTCAAAATAATATTGTAAATTAATTAAAATTTGTTTAAAAATTTATAACCGGAATACAGCGAATGAAAAATATTATCTCAGAAAATTAATAATTCGAATAGTAAAATAATAACAATACTTATGAATAATAATAATAATAATAATAATAATACTTACGTTGATTCAATTATTAATAATTTGATTTGTCCGAAGACTTTCAATATTCGAAAGAATATTTTTTTCATTAAAATCAGCAGTAACGAAATGATTATTGAATATATTAATTTGAATTTCATAAGGAATGAAAGTACACATGGCGATGATGTAACCGCGTCGGAATTTAATTCGACTTTTCATTACTTTAATACCAAGAGTAAAATATTGCCTTAATTTTTATGCAGCAAGAATTAATTACAGATCAATACTATTATTAGTAATTTTTATAAATCGATTGCCATTATCCTATGAATTGGAAAGTATTGAAGGGCGAAGGCGCGCTCGTTTGTTTGATTGCTTGCAGATTATAAACGGGAGTATGGTGCTGGATCGGCGAGACCCGGCGAAGATGCGGATGACATCGAGGAAGAATCCGAAGCCAAATCACCATCATCGGGTGCATTAAGTATTGCCCCGACTTCCGGCCCCGAAGCTGCTTTCTCCTTTGCATTTCTTCTTTTTTCGCATTTCCTGGTACCGTTTGGTCGCAGGTGATCACCCGGGCTCCTGTCGAGGGCCGTATTCACGAGCTTCTTCTCTATAGGTAATCATAGCCAAATTAGCAATGTCGACGAGGTCCGTCAGTGCGTAGCTACATTCGTGGTCTGACTCTCAGTAAGATATAACTTAAAATTTACTCGTGACAATTGTGCGTCTGCGTCATACATTCGATCGAATTGATTCAACTCCAGATTCAAAAGAGTATTATCATAAGTATAAACAGTTCTGATAGCGTAGTCTTTGTTGAAAATAGGAATAAAACTGAGAATAAAAGGAGCCGAGTGTTCGGCCAGTGGAGTAATGAAACGAGAGCGAGAACGAGGATAGAGGGATAGGGGAGGGAGGAAATACGAAGGAGTATGGCAGAAAAATTTTTAGAACGAGGTGATAACGCGTTAAATTATTTTCGTACCGAAACAATACTTATATATTATAAGTAATTATATACGATGCGTATACTGAAGAATAACAGAAGCCATATTATGTAACTCGTGCTTTATTGAGAATACTCGTCTCGATAAACAGAAAAATATGTACTCATATGATCATGTGGTGTATGGTTTGCAAAATTCCCTATTAATCTTAAGGGGAAATTAGGTAAAAATTTTAAACGAACGCTCGACACTCTTGGAGACGTTGAGACTTTGTAAAAATTCATATACTTCAAAAGTCAGTCTATTAAACAAAACGCTGCATTAAAAGCGTTAAAAAACATTTCTAGAAAAAACTCAAAAATTCAAAGAGTTGCTGTTTCAATGAAAAAATGTTAAATATTTAATTGGCATGGATTCACGAATACAAATTGTAATAGAAATTCCTTTTCGTACAATTGCAATTTATTTATTTCCTATTTCAATAAAAATTATTTGTATTAATAATATTACTTTTGTTATTTTATATATATATATAAATTAAATTCCTGCGCTATTTTATTTATCACGAATTAGAAAATATTGATTGGATCTGTTATAAATATTAACTTTTTAAGCACATAAGCTTGTTGACGTTATTTGTTTTTTAAAACTATGACTATGGAACTAATTAGGATTCATTGTTTCTTTATACTACACAATAAATATATAACTTATCATAATAAAATCAACTAGATGAGACGAATCAGAGTTGAAGTACTTGACTGAAAAATAAATTTTGGAAAAACTTTCTTACATAAACTAGGACCAAATTGTTTTCATCCAATTCCTTTTCCATTTACTCATTTACGCACACTACTTTTATAATTATTCAAATAATACGATTTTAGTTAGAAGCAATGTAGTTTAAATGTATTTGAACCGTAAATTAGTACTTAAACGAATTTTGAAATCATGAAATAATAATAATAAACGGAGACATAACTGTACGGTGAAACGTAAGAAATCGCATAATGAGACTAAAAATATTTATCTATGAAAAAGTGCAGATAAAGTTAATGTTAATACATTGTAAGGGATAATTAATTTTATTAAAATTTATTCGACCCTTTTTGTATTTCTTACATTATCTAATATTTATTGACGAATCAACAGTTTATAACATTGAACATGTTGCTTGAAATGCAATTCATAGAATTTTGATTCCATTAAACTTCTAATTTTCTACTTAACTTATGTATTTGTAAATCTAATGCTCGTTATTTTTCAAAACTATTTTTAACAAAAATATAAACCAAATCTTTTGTCTTGCAATGACCTTAGGAAATTACTTATTATCATAAATTATGAAACTGAAACAGAAATCAAAAGCTTTATATCATGATTTTAAATGATTGTATTTATATATGAAAGTAATTTATTTAGAAATACGTCGGGATATTCATTTTTGTTATTTTATTATGAATTATTTATTAAGAAATTGTGTTTATTAAATTATCTGATATTTCAATTGTACAATTACAAGAGAGTGTATGTCTGAAATACATCAGGTTAAAATTACTTGAAATAACAGTAAGTGCAGTTATACTTATTTCAAGTTTTTAAATCGGACCTGAAAATACAACGATTCATCATCTAATTAATTATTTCGTCGAATGCCATTATTACTTCTTCATGTATTATTCCTTAAAAAAATGTCATGAAAAATTTTGTAAATATTGTAAACATATAGAAATGCGGCGCATGATTAAAATTGATATTTGCATGTGTTATTTATTACTAACGGCATCATATATTTTTTCTCATCGGTTCATTATTTAATATATTTTTTATATCATCTTACCGGTTAATGTATGTTTTATATTTCATATATTTGAAAATATATTATACTTTCAATGACAATGCTGTAGAAGGCCATAATTTATAATAAAAATACGCACGTATATTTCGGTACTTTAATTTCAATCAATAAGTTTAATTGAATTAATTCGCAAAAGGTGATTAACTTTTAATGCAAATATAACAGACCTTCCAACAGATCTGAATTTACTTTTCATCGTGCGCAATATTATTATTATTATTATTTTTATTATTATTATTATAATTATAATTATAATTATAATGAGATAGTATTATTGATACTGAGTAATTTAGACATTCATTCAAATGTAAACATATTAAAATACGATGCAACTATAAGTGCATTGATTTTAATGTCATATGGAAATTGAGAAACGCTTAATCAAGTATTAAACAGTTGAAATATATATATATATATATATATATATATATACATATATAAATATATATATATATATATATAAAGTTCGTATGTTAATCGTTATGTGTAACTGTTGAGTAACGAAATGAATTTTTTAAAGGTATAACATATTTGTATAAGATTTATTAAAAATATTATAAAGTAATCGATTGTTCAAATTAATTATATTTTCAAATTATTAACTGGAACTTGAGACAATCGTGAACGTCAATGTGCAACATGTAAGTAAATTGTACATTTACAAAGTAAAGTTCCGTTACAATTGTGATGATTATCAATTGTTATTTTATCATATGAGAAGTTTAATTGTAAGCAATTTTATGCATAACGATTTACGTTTCCGAGATTCTCTTTGTTATGTTACAATAAATTAATTACGAAGAAGTATATTATACGAAACGGATATGCGTGTAAAATTAGTTAAATGTGACTGCGACATGAAGTCTAGCTCGCGACGCTCATGCTTAGACAAAAATTATTTTTATGCATTTTATACAATGTACAAAGGTATGTAAATTTGCGGTATTAATAAACTATATTTATTTTAAGAGCTCATAACTTCCATAATACTCGGTTTTCTCATAATTTTAGAATAGAACGATGTATTGTAAGTACAATGAAATAAAAATGTTCGAATCGCTTCAGAAAAGTAAAACGATAAATTTATTTATAGTTTAAAAGTGACGTAGAATGTGCGCTATTTAAAAATTGTATTTAAATAGATAACGGTTCATTGTAATGATATTATAAATTATATACATATATGGCGAATATATGATTGAATATAAGAGCATACAAAGGTCTTATTATTTTTTACCGACTTATTCTTTTCCTGACCATCCATTGACAATTTCCCTTTGACAATTTGAAATGGAAAGCTTTTAGCTCTGCCTACGTCTAATGTAATTTAAGGGTAAGTATAATAAGCTCATTACGTATGCCAAATAAATCTGATGGATGATAAGTGATATATGTATGTAAAATTTTTATAACTCTTAGAAAATTACTGGATAATTTTCTTAATTCTCGTGAATGTTTAGATAAAGTATTATATAATTTGATAGCGTGGGTGTAGTGAAGGCATCGGTACTCGTTCGGTATATCATAATTTAAATTAATTTCGAGGCGGATCTGGGGGCGTGTATACACAATGAAAGACGAGAGAACTAATCGCGAAGTAACGGGTGAAAGTGAGTTCGCCGTAAATTCGCATACGTGTTGATTTAGCCAGGTTCATTTGACCCTGTGAGCGTGCCGCGTTCGTACGTCCGGTCGGACGTAGACCACAACTACTTGCAAGTTTTGCGCCTCGGCTATGCGACGCTTATATGCAAAGCCTCCACAAGTGCGGAGTTTACTCTACGTGCAATAATTGCGGACAAGTTCACTCTATACGCCCGGAATCGTAACAAACTTGCAAAGTCGAAAGGAACCGAGCGATTCTGTCGCTATTAGAGTCCGCAAAAGCACGTACGACACAGGCTCCTGTAGCACCTAGCCACCTAGCCACCAAGCCAGTAGACTGCCCCCGTCAACCCCCGTCTACCTCTTCCTTAAAAGCCCATTTATCCAATTAGCTCACCCATTCATCTACTTATTATTACGTGTGCTCAGTTATTAATTTTAATTGTCATATGTACGTGATCGAGCTCCATCTCCGTTATATTTAGCCGCTTAGCAGATTTATTCATAGCATTCCTATCGCCGCACACATGCACTCGAGCTTTTATTTTCATTAATTCGTAATCGTTAAACTATAAAAGTTCTATTTAACTTTTATCAATCCTCTCACATTTTTTATTTTTATTTATTTATTTATTTTTTTTTTTATTTATTTAATAAATGAAATGTAATATCTTAGTAGGGGTTGTGTTAAAGATTTCTAGCGGGTGACATAAAAATAGTATTGAATTTTTCGTCACGCTTATTCTAAAATTTTACTTTTAAAGTTAATATTGGAAATGCCAAAGTGTAAATTTATACTAGAGTTCGTACATGATTGCTTGACTTTCTGCACTAGTTTATATTCGTTATGTATATTAATTTAAACTGAATGTACCTTCGTGACTTCAATTAAAATGTAGAAATTTATCTCAGTTCAGATTTTATAGTTGAATATTATCACATTTATAACTTTGACGACAGAAATTTTATTTTCTACATCTTTGAATTATATTTCTACTTTTAATAACTGTCCATTAATTTTACTCCAATAAAATAAATACTTTAAATTTAATTGAATCAATAGAATTATTTTTCAATTAAATATTCCATACGCATGTATGGATGTATAAATGAAATGAAGCTAAATGTAGA
Source organism: Ceratosolen fusciceps (assembly GCA_018883505.1). Lineage (NCBI taxonomy): Eukaryota > Metazoa > Arthropoda > Insecta > Hymenoptera > Agaonidae > Ceratosolen > Ceratosolen fusciceps. Next base: position 8,257,542 of record RCIC01000008.1, read on the forward strand.
ATTTAATTTTCCATATTAAATAAACTAATATTTAATAAATACATGTAAGTTTATGCGTTAACAATTAATCATTAGTTTATCTCATATATATATATATATATATATTTTTTGTTTTTACTATTGCGATAAAAATTTAAATGAGTATTAATATACTTTCGTAGAATTTCATTAAGAAATAAATCGTAGATATCAACAGGTAATATAATAAAATAACCATTAAGTAAGATATTTTATAAATGAATAAATAACTATTTAAATTGAAAACATAAAAAATTATATCTTGACAATGTTTTTGTATGCATTTTTTTATAAAAACAGATGTAAGCAAATTTATTGGCTAAATTTATTCAAATTAAGTTACCGATTTCTGAGAAAGTAGAGTGTAATTATATAAAATATTTTCCATCCCATTATTCCGCTTAGTTGTTTTTATAATACACAGAATGAGTTGGACGTTGAGTTACAAATTACTAGTTGCAACTAGTAATATAGTTGAAATGGGTATACATCTCATAGCAGACAAATGCATTTCGATACTATAATTTAGTTTCATTGTATTGTCATGTTAAAACATTAAATAGTAATGCATCAAAACTATAGATTTTTTTTATTTTTTTTCTTTTTTTTCTTTTTTTTTGAGTCAATGTAAATCTGTAGGAAATGGAAACTTTCTGGAGAAGGATTGAAGGAATTGCCTCTTTAACGTTATAAATAACCTGCGCTTGATGCTTACGTTACAGGATAACATACGCTAACTTCAAATATGGAAATGATCTTTTCATTATTCATGCATTCAACCACGTGAGCTACAGCATTGTGTATATCGTGAAACGAAAGTTTAATATTCATGCATCTATATATTACAATAAGGTTTTTTTTTTTTTTTTTGGTTTTTTCTTAATAAGACTTGTCGCAATTCATTTTAAATTATAAGTCGTGAACGTCAAGTGTAGAATAATTTTCTTTTTTTTACCTTATACGTACATAATAATATTAATAATTTGATAAAAGCTTTATGTCTATAATGCTTTAATAAGCAAAAGTTTGTTTTTTAATTTTTCATTATTAATACTTAATCATTATTAATAATTAATACTTAATACAACGTCAAGTGTAGAATAATTTTTTTTTTTACCTTATACGTACATAATAATATTAATAATTTGATAAAAGCTTTATGTCTATAATGCTTCAATAAGCAAACGCTTGTTTTTTTATTTTTCATTATTAATACGTAATACAAGCAATAATATAACAAAAAAAAAAAAAAATAATGATTTTATCGACCAATTTATTCAATATATTTTTACAAAATACAATTTCATTCCTCATAAGAACATTAAAGATATTATATATTTACATGTTGCCTTCTGTAATTTTAATTTAAATAATTCCTTAATATAATTTCTTTGCTGAAACATTATACGCTTTTTGCGTATATTTTGCAATGCTAAATTTACTAATTATTGTAAATTAGTATTAGTATCAAATAATCTGACATATGCCTTTATTTTATTCAGGAGACATGTTTTTGCTTTCCATTGTAGGATCAGTGCAGCCTTCCGATTATAAGCCTTTCTATTCGTATATTCATTGCACTTTCGCCCGTCTCGATAAATTTTCTTACAATTCATATAAAGCAAATATTAGTCCTTCAAAATATAAGTATATATTTTATATGTAAAATACTTTACATATATATGTATATAAGTACGTAAAAGATAGTTGGTAACATTCTACTGTAAAGGATTTCATATTCGACCAAATACACCTGTTTCGAATTAAATTTTATTCATTTTGATAATCAAAATCTTTTAGTATCAATTTCGATAGAATATATTTCTGAAAATGTATACTTGCATTTGCTTTGGATATACATTTTTTTAAATTCCAAGATGCTTTTTAATTTTGAACGTATCTGAATTAATGTCTTCCTTCATTGTTTATAATTTTCTATTTGTAATGTCGAATTTTCATTCCATACACGTTGAATTAGGAAAAATTTTAAATATCTATAGAGGCAATGAAATATTGACAAAAAAAAGAAAGAAACAAAAAAATTAACAAAGCGTCAGCACAAAGGAGGCTGCTCCATTCTTTTGAAAATAACTTGAAATTGTCTATTTGCTTTCTTCGAAAGTAAGCGATTCCAACTCATCGTGACATATAATCAATCGTACTGCGCTGGGAAAGAAGAAATTATTTAGATTTTATCCCCAACAGTTCTAATTTTGATAATAATTTAATAATACGGACGAGCTAACTTTTTTAAGCTTCGGGAGTTTGTATTATTTTTGTTTTGTTTTGTTTTTCTTTTTAGTAAGTACAGTACTTGAAATAATGCATGAAAAATTTTTTCGAAAAGCGATCTATAAACGAACAATAAACCTTAGCGATCGCTTAGATCAAATTTTATTTTGAAAAATTCAAATTCAAATATTTTTACACACACACACACACACATATATATATATATATATACATTACCTATAAAGTTATTATAAATTTAACTTATTCAGAATTATGTCACGAACATTATTTGTACTTGGATAAACCAGGTCACTCGTAATTATTATGAACAAATTTCTTCAAGGTAACGTCAAACAAGTACTCATTCGGCAAGTAGATTTAATAGATTAACTTCAAGTTTCATTCTACATAGCTTTTATTGTCTTAAGAATATTCATTAAAATGATTATCTCATTCATTATCCGTTTCGTTAGATTAATTGTAATAAGCCCTTTACTACTGTGTAGTTTTATCTATTGAATTTCCAAAATAAAAGTCATTACATTACGATTATCTGCACAAGATTTCAAAAAAGTCAAAGAGATTTACGCAGAAAAGTGTATGAAATATTTTCAATGACATATGAGTTTTGATAAAACTGAAATATTGGTGGAAAACGATTCGGACAAAATTTAATCTTACAAATAGAAAATATCAAAAATGTAGAAATGGAGCATAGATGATTGCACATATGAATGAATATATATAGTATTTGAATAAATTAATGCTAATATCCTATATGTAGTTTAATATACGTTATTTTTATGATTATCGGATTATCGAGTATATATATATATATACATATCGAATTTGATTTGGTAAAATTTGAATTTGAATTTGAATATTAACAATAGTAAGCGCTAGAGAAAGCCAAGAATTTTTAGAATAGGCTGCGCCCTCCTTGTCAATATTCATCTATTGTTTAGATAATTATTTATCCATTGGGTTGATTAATTTCGGCTTCCGGACTTCGGCAATTTAGGCGGAAGGTCTAAATTTAATGATTTAGAGAACACGAATGCGATAATCATAGGCAAATAAAATCGTATATGTCATGAAAGATTCATAAATTGAAGTGAAATAATATGTCCAGAATAATCTAAGGATTTTAAAAATATTCTTTTCCACCTAAAAGCAATATACGGACTTGGCAAGTTATTATGCATGAAAGTAAAATAATAATTTGTTTGATCGTTTTTAAATTTAAGCGTACGATGATTAATTGTAAATGCCGAGTGCCGGCGTTTAGAGTTTCTAAATAGCCTTTTAAAACATCGTTACAGTGAATTCTCGACTCTTATGCACTATTGCATAATTGACGGCATTGTAAAAAAATCATAAGCTCGGATATCGTAAAGTAATTATGACGTATTGCTTATAGATCTGGAATTCACAATACCGAAATAAGACTTTAAGAATAAATTTCAGCTCCGACTGGCTTGTATTTATATTTAACATCGGTTATTTAGTATTTCGGAATTGATTTTTATCTTTTATATTTAGCAACAGTAGACGGACTTAACAATGCATTTGTATTAATGAATTCCGAATGACGAAATTATTGCGATGGCGGTTCTTAAAATACGCAATTGACTGATGGCTGGCGTAGATTTTAAAAGGCGCGGGGCGGGGGGCGGGACGGGCGGAGGGAAGGACGCGAGAGCGGATAAGAATTGGCATTGGATGGGAGCCAATTAAAAGGAAGTTTTCGTAGGCTCGGCGGGACCGGGTGCGGGGCCGGGGCGGGGCCGGGGCAGTGCGGCAGCCCTAGATGGAGCTCTACGTGCCGATCGCAGCGTCAGGCGGCGCTCGGGCCGGTGGATGGTTAAGGGGTTAGGGGGGAGGGAGCGGTTTATGCATGCGGCAGGGAATAAAGTAACGAATCGAATCTCAGCGGGATTTTTCCGGTCGATTCCCGTCGCAGGCCAGGGCCAAGCGTAATCTCTAAAGTGTCTGGAGTCGCCCCGAGGGAGCGCCGAGACAGAGAACGTGAACAAGTCGCGCGGGCCACGCGGCCGCCAAGTCGGGAAATGCCGGCGCACCTTTACGAAACATCCGTCGAGAGGGGAAGTTATCCCGTAGTTCGGGACGAGTCTCGTGGAGCGGAGGCCGCAGGCGTTGAAGCTAAAGCCATTAGAGCTCCTCGGGGACCCTCCGCAAAACGTAGGCGCCGCCGAACAATCGGCTACACGGCATTTCGACGTTTCCTCGCTTCACCCTTCTTCGCTCGCGCTACTTCCCTGCCGCTCTACATCACCCAATATATAATATAATCTATATCGCGCCCGCCCTCCTCCCCACCGCCGCTCCTTCGCACTCTCTCTCTCTCTCTCTCTCTCGCACTCTCACTCTCGCACTCACTCTCACTCTCACTCACTCTCGCACTCACTCACTCACTCTCTCTATCTCCATCTCTTTATCCATATATTATCTGGCTGTGTTTATAAGCAGACTAGGAATTCGTTCGACCGAAATCATTGCTTTCGAATCACTACTGCCGCAAAAGACATTATTCTGCATAATCAGCATCCGGTACTTCCTTCTCTTGTATACATTAATTCCTCGTTCTTTTTTACTTATCGCTGCACATTACAATGTTATTTCAAATACCTATCTGTGAATAATTAATTTACATAAGTATGAACTAATGTTCTTAATATTAAAATGTAATTAGTTCTAAAGCTCTCTTAAGTTTAAGCATTATTATCTACGCTTTTTCAAAACAACTCATATTTAATACGAGTTGGTTAATACATAATGGGATTATGATTGTAATAAAAAGTGTAATAAAAAGTCGGAATTAGTTTGTAAAGGATTTGTAAGCATTTGATTCTCAGATGTTTTATCTTACCTGAAGCTTCGAATAATTTAATTCAATTAAATTCTAATCCACATGACAATCTGATCTAGCGCATCAATGAAATATCATGCAATAACCCGGAGATTTGAAATTTTTTAATCTACGCTATTGGAGTCATGAAATTAATTCGGCAAGTATGCAAGGCTCTAGCGGTACAAAATTACTATTGATTTTAAACCAACGATCGACTAATCCTTAAACGTAACGTAGAGTCAAGAATTGTGAAACCTCTACAAACGAATAATAATTTATCAATAAGAATTTGGGGATGAAAAGAAAACAATAAAATTCGTGATTTTTGTTTAATACGCGTTAATAAAAATATGAACTGAACTTTCTGAAAATTAAATTTCATGCTAATAGTAAAAAAAAAAAGAAGAAAAAAACAGATAGGGGTAACACGATGCTCGAAAAGCGAGTCTGACAGCGAATCAAGAAAAAGGACATACGTGAATAAAAGAGCTGTAGCAGAGAAGCGGAAGATGGAATTAGAATGATGCAGAAATTAAATGAAAAATTGAGCGAGCTCGAGAATGGGGGAGAGAGAGAGAGAGAGAGAGAGAGAGAGAGAGAGCGAGAGAGTGCGTGGGTTAGTGGGGGCCGGGGGGTAGAAGAAACGGCCGTAGAAGCTGGGAGCCTCAAACCCAGTCGGATGACTGAAATATAGAGACTAGCGCGGCAGCTGACGTTACTGGAGTCCATGTCGCATTATTTTTGCGAGCAGCCATGCGTATTTGCACTAACGCGGTGCTTCTTCCATGTGGCGTCAGCAATAACCGCGATTTTTCAAGCTTGATCGTAAAACCGGAATTCGTTCGCGGCTCCCCTTACACCGCTCCTAACATCGTTATCCGCTTCCTATGACAAACTCTCACCGTACTCCCACTCCGTCTCTCTCTCTCTCTCTCTCTCTCTCCCTCTCTCTCCCTCTCTCTCTCCCACTGACACTGTTACGCATAACCTACACCTTCCTTTCTATCTCAATATTCCAAAAATCCTTTTTTTTTTTCAATGCATTTCCATCTCAACATGCCGAAGGATTGATTTAATTTTATTAGATTCACTGCATCATTTCATATATTAACCTTAAAAATAAAATAAAATTAATTCAATATTAGTTATTTAAATTTATAATGTAAAATAAATAAATCCAATTAAATTATATTTCGATTATAAAATATGCCCATAAATTAATTTAATTAAAAACATTTATAATAATAATTATTCAATTAAAATATCTTGTTATTTTAATAAACCTAATACTATTTATAGAAATAATTATTATGATAAAAATGAAATACTTACATTTGCAAGCGTAAGAGCTAATTTTAAATAATCGGCAAATAAATTCAAATAAAAAAGATAATTTTAAAAGTTTATAATAATAAAGTCATTAGACGTCTACGAAAAAAAGTAAATGATCTCTTGAACTCGTATGCTCTAATATAATCAAAGCATGAAAATAGCTAATACATACCAACAGTTTAAGTACATTAATCTTCCCCAGTTGTATGAATAAGATGAAGGGAATAGATCTATCAATCCTTATAAAATCCCATGAGCACTTACTGGTAAAATAAGTTTAATATTTTATATAATACGTATTCTAATTATTGCATAATTATAAATGTAAAAGACTAACATCTATATGAAAATTAGATAAATAATTATTTATAATATTAATTACTAAAAATAAATCTTAATACGAATAATAAGAAGAAATGTAGGACGTGGTACTTAAATTGACAACGTTCTAAAAAATTTTTATGAATTCGTTACCTGCAATATAAATTATAGAAATACGATACTTTAGAGTATAAATCACATGTCCAGATGAAATATAGTCTGCATTTTCGGATAAAAATATTTAAAATTAAATTATCAAGAATGTACTAGACATAATGCTGAAAAAGTAAAAAATTATATTAGAAACATGTACGTATAATTTACTCTATTAAATAAATATATATATATATATATACAGAAGAGATTCTTGTAATTTTTAAATATATAGATCGAAAACGTTCTGGAGGCTTCAAATAAGCTTAAAATAAATTTCATATATTAATTGTATGTGTAATTAATGTCTGTTAATTTTATTTTAAGTAAAATTTCAGTATGCAATATTGATAACGAAAATTACGTTTATTTCATGTGCACTTGAAACAAATATGAGTGGATCGTTCGAAGCATTTTTAGGAATAATTATTACGAAAATAAATAAATAAATAAATAAGGAATAAATATTATATAATAAATTTTGTAACACGTTTAAATTAATTTTAAACAAATTTTGTATAATAATTCGACATTGAATTATTATATGAATTTATTGTTAATCAAAATGAAGAATTGATCTATAAATTTTATCATCAAAATCATTATCCCCGAAACTAAATATAGAATTTTTTTCATTCTAAACATTGAAATCTATTTTATAAACTATATTTTTAAATTTTTAAATAAATTTTCAATAAAAACTTCTAATTTCAAAAAAAATTTTACATTAAGTTCAATTTTTCTATCAATATTTTTACAAATTAATAACAGTAAAATAGGTGTTCGGATTTAAAAGGAACAGTTAAATTACGACAGTAATACGTCGATTTGAATTACTTCCCCCACCGCTAACATACTTTTGTAACATTTCTAACTAAAATATTCCAAAATAATAGCGTATTAATAAGTAGCGAAAAACGTACCAGTGCGAAATAAAATATAAAGCTAATTCAACGCGTCCAAAGAATAATTATTTATTTAAACTCATGTATAGGATTTATAATTTTTTGCTTATTCTATATAATTTCTTTATAACTATAGTTGTACTCAGTGTCATAAAGAAAATTATATATTATTATTCAATGTTTACTTATCTATACTAATAATAGTGTAATCGTATTAATAAACTGATGTGATTATACCCAAGTACTCGTCTCACCTATATTTTTAATAGATTACAATATTCAAGTTAAAAAATGTAATTTAAAAAAAAATCATCTTAAAATATTTATCTTAAAAAAATGTAATACTCTCTGCTTGAGAAGCTTCTGTAGAACTTTATTTATTTACTTATTTTTTCATTTTATTAATAAGTTTAAATGGAGCAGCGCATAATATTAATAATTTTATTATGACGAGACGATATTTCATATAAAATACAAGAATTTTCTAAATTTGTATTTATAAAATTCAATCTCTTCTCCATGTAATTATCTATTATAATTGAATTAATATTCATGAAATGCTTTAACGTACTTTCTAATTCTTTAGCGAATTCACAGTATTTTACAAGAGCCTCGTATTAATATCAATAAAAATAGCTATTATTTATCGTTAAATCTTTCAGCAGAATTGCCCGAAAGTTCCTACAACATCATTTATTTTAAATTAAAGCTTCATAAGCTTTTATATTCATATGATAAGTTTACGATGTGCTCTAAAATTAAAAACCAGTTCGCTTTTATTTTTATTTTTCAAAATATCGAGTAAACATCTGTAGTTTAAGTAATTTAATTATCTTATGAATAATCCTATAAAATAATAATTGTAGGGAATATTTGAAAATTTATGTAGGATCTGCAAGTAGCTTGAGTACATATTTATTCACTAATTCATATTTAAGACTTCCTTTATTTCATAGGGTAATTTCGTATAAATTCCTAATTAATGTTTTTTTCCTTATAGTTTTATTTATATTCATTCTATTGAGGCAATTTTTCATTCTCGGATTGACAGCCGAGTAAGCACTTTTATATATTATCCTCAGTTCAGATCGATGAGGGTCATTGAATCTAATCAAACGGTAAAGATATTTAGGAAAAATATCACAAACGATTGAATAATAATAATATGTCCGTAGTAATTTATATTCTTCGATATTGTCTGCGGTATGTTCCTTTGTTGTTGTTTTTATTATGGCAAATATTATGGAGCTAATTTATCGATCGTTGGCATTAAAATTAATTGGTTTCCTAAAAATCGGAATTACCGTCTTATTACGTTTGTTATAAAAATCGTTTAGTTATCACAAAGGAATTATTTAACATCCGGAGACTGATCTATTTTGTTGGTATTGAGATAGATGTTGAGACGCATTACGTATCCGTTTTCGGAAGCCATTCGGTTTCGCGGCTTTCTTATTATTTTCCCTTTCGTCATTCTTAGAGGAAATGCGTCGAGCTGACTATCTTTTTAAGCCTCGACTCTTCGAGAAATCCAATTTTGCGCTTCGTTGCCCTACGAAAAGACCGACACAGGTTCCGATCCACGCGCCCATTGCATTATACACGAACCCGGAAGTCACCCACTACGCACGCAGGTGTACACCTACCCTCCTAACTTTACGATATATGAAGCAATGCACTTGCGCGTATGTGTGTGTGTGCGCGTGTGTGTGTGTATTTAAGCCGAAATAATGACGCACGGCTGCAAAGAATGTGCTATCCGCTCGGCTACATACTTGCCTCCTCCCTTCTTCATTTTACGCCTGGCGTCTCTTAGTTTTTTTTTTTTTTTTTATTTACCTTTTTTTTTTTTTTTTTTTTTCTTCTATCACTCCATGGGTGCAGGTATTATTAAGGCAAAAATAACTACAAGTTTATCAAGGCATTCGCGAGAGATTCCATCCGTTAGTCACTGGATAAACACATTTAGCCAGCTGCATACGCAATTACATCGCCGCGCATGTCCGTACATAAGCAGATTAAATTCCTCAACTCATTTAGCAATGTTAACATTGCGGAAGCTGTTAGGGAACGAATGCTTCAGCACTTCAGCACTTAACGTGTACAATTTAATAAAATATTCAGGCCAAGTGTTTTTAGATGAAGATTATCAAATTGGCAGATTTTTCCCTATCAATAATCGATACTCTCCGCTTCTCGTATCTCTCAATGCCTTTTACATTAGTTTCACGATTCATCGTATCCCGCCGATTTGGCAAAACTCCTTTTTAATTGTCAATACAAAGGCAAGAATATTACTCAGTATACACTTCCGCACGGAATATTGCTTACTGACGAACTTTCTAACACGGACTGAAGAATTTTATAGACACATACAGAATACAATAGAACGAATAATAGAACGAATAGACATAAGCCTAACAAGTTAATATCTACACACTTATGTGATATTTAAATACTTTGAATATGGCATTGACCGGATAAAGAAGCGTGTCTAGCGTCTCTATGGTTCGGGCACGTATACCGAACGCGATAAGTATATTAAAAATAAAAAGGACAAGAATGGCAATAGGTATAGGAGGATGTGGAGATCTATAGTTGAAAGCAGCGAACCATCCGAGGCAAGCGAAGTCACGAATTCATGGGTCAAGAATCCTGCTGGCCAATTTCTTTGAGTGCCAGTCGAAAGTTGGAGTGACTATTGTAAGCTCCGATTGTGATAAGATATCACCCTCGGCTCGTTCCCTCACGCGTACAATGAGCTTCATCCCAGCTATACGAAAAACTGTTTACACGACTAATCAGATCCTCCGTCGATTCATTCCCATCCCTCTGTGCGTGTATATATATACATATATATATCTCCCCGAGTACCCTTACACAACTTTAATTAAATACTTTCATTACAAATTTCTTTTACAACAAGAGCTTTCTATTTAATTGTAATTTCATTTGGTATACTAACGACCCCTTGGCTATTATTTTTATTGGCCACATTCAACTTTAGCCGTTTTAATAATCGAAATTTTCAGAAAACAAGGCTTTTTCGAAAATTTCGAGAAGCAGCAATTAATCGAAAACTATTCCTATAAAATACCGTTCTATAAAATTCTTAACCAAACGACTTTTGACACAAGGCTGCGACATATAAATATAGGAATCTATTTAAATTTTATCTTCGATCGTGAAAATTTAATAGTATTTCAAGACTTCGGCAAAGACACTTTATTCAATTAAATCGTTATTTTAATTTCAACTATCAATTACATGAATTATTTATAAATATAATGAATCGGCTTCGGCTCTATAAGCTTTCGGGCTCAAATTTATTTTAAGAAGATGAATAAAATTATAAATATCGGTAAATTATAATATTAAGATAAAATACATATTGAAATATGAATTTTATTCATTTGATTAAAATAAACTTTATCTAAAAATTTGTCCTGATCGTGTTATACGGCATTAAATAATAAATTATTATTGATTTAAATTGACCCGATCAAATTTAATCCGATAATTTCTTTCATAAGACAGTCGATTTTAATTTTATTTATTAATCATTGTATTAAAAAATCATTATTAGTTTAACCGGTAATTACTTTTTCCTTCTTTTTTTTTTTTAAATTTTCAATTGAAATTTTATATAAAAAAATTACCTTAATGCAATAAAAAGTAACGTATCTTATATTGCTTATAAAAATTATAATTTCATTTACAATATTATAGAATATTACAATTTTTATAACGCAAAATGTTTATAGATCGTTGTGCAATTGATTTTTAAAATTGCTCTATCATAATCTACTTTCTCACCCAACAAGTATGTTTTTCCATTCTTTAATATCTTTTCATGCATTTACCACCGTAAAACCATAGCATCCATTTCTTATTATTTTCCTACTTTTTTTTTTTTTTTTAATTATTCCGTTTTGAGACACACCGTTGCTAACTTTTCGTTGAAGAAGTCCATTGCACGCTTTCCAACTTCCATTTATTTCGAGACTTTAATCCACTGTACGAATAATAAATCACTCCCTGAAATCAAACTCTACCACTTTTTCTTTTATATATACGTATAAATAAAAATGTGCAACCGTAAATCAGAACACTGATTTACTTTTCTTGAATATACATAATTCGCGCAAAGCTATACGAATAAAGTAGAAATATCAGCGAACAATAGTTTAATCATGAAGTTTTATGAGAATTTTCAAAAAAAATGATATATTCCATTTCATGTAACTAATCTATGCCTGTCATATTATTTCACAAAAAAAAAAAAAAAAAAAAAAAAAAAATGGAGCTCTGGTTTATATTATTGAAAAAATGCATGCGAATATATTCGAAATAAATCGACGTTGAATGAATAGAGAAACTTTAATTAGCATACGAGAGAAAACCAAGTTAGAATGAAAACGGATTTCGTGAATAAATTAATTACTAAAATTTCTTTCACTTAAATTAATTTAAAATTTATTCGAGCAGGTAAAGGTGAACACTTTCTATATTTAACATATAAATTTAAAAAAATATAACAATATATTTATAGCATGCATGAATACCCTTTCTAACGTTTTAAAATTAATATATTTTCATAAATAAAATGTTATTTCAAATATATGATTAAGGAATTTCGATATTACAATTAAGTTTCACGGAACATTTATCCTGTATAATTGATAAGTTGATAAAATTACACTCATTTAATGATATTCTCTTTATAATTAATTGACTTCATAATATTCTATACGTTTTATTCAATAATGTTTTTTTTTTTACAAATATAAATTATGTTACAATTACGTGGCATCCACGCATTTATGTATTATAATAAAAAATACAAATGCTTCGTGCATTATAATAAGCATTAAATATCTTATAAGTAATAAAATTAATAATTTACGTCGACGGTGATAAATGGCCTATAATAGTACAGTTACAAGTGGGATTTATTTTAAAGATTTATTATTAAAGTTGAATTGAAATTGAGCGAGTATTTTATTATTAATTTAAAGTTTATAAATGCCCTCGAGTATATAATGATTTATATAACGAGCTGAGTATTAAAATATCGAGGATGAAAACACATGCGTTTGTAATAATATTTAATTTCCGGGATATTAAGAATGACATGGCGTCTTTTAAAGTGTATCGGCAGTCTGCTATATATATATACATCTCTATATATTGGAACTCGATTCCAAATGATACCTGACACTTAGCAATTTTCCCACTTAATATTAAATCAGACGATCATATAGAGTAAGAATTATATCATTATGAGGATTCGCGCGGTAGTGCATGCTGTAGTGCATATGGTCCAGTCGTGGGTAACGTAATAAATGAAATTTTCATTGGATTTTGATGCGCGGACGTACGTACGGAAGGTGAGCGAGTGTCGCCCATCGAGCAGTCAGGTTTTATAAATCACGGTGAAATTAAAAATCTTCCGCCGTACTCTTAGCTCGTAGTAGAGAATGTTAAAAAAAATATTGACTCTCCTCGGGTGGCATTAACGTTAAGAGGAAGGGGAAGGGGAAGAGGAAGCGGAAGGGGAAGAGGAAGAGGAAGAGGAAGAGGAAGAGGAAGATGAAGAGGAGGAGGAGGAGAAGAAGAGGAAGGAGAGTAGGGATCTCGAGTCCTTTGCTTGTACACCACGGCTGACAAAAGCGGCTTACTTGATTAATGGAAGGGGTAAAGTCGTCACCCAATGAACTTGGCACACACCCTCGACATCAAGCAGCTCTCTTGACGCTTCGGCGCATAGCTTCTTTCCCCCTCCCCCCTACCCTTGCATAACAAGTTCCATTCGCTGGTTGTCTCGCACCCGTCCCCCCCCCGTCCCCATACCCGCGGCTCTATCCTCACAATCTGCTTGAAGTTTTATAGCCACGCGCGATAATCTTCTTTTTCGTTCCGATATTAGGGCCGCTTTCCCGAGCCCTGGCCTCGTCACTTGTGCGGCGCGGAAGAGGTGGGGGGGGGCGCGGAGGGGCACGGGTTATTGGGTAAGCATTCAACGGCTTTACTGCGCTTTTATTAGGCGCGTGGCGTCAACTCCTTCCCGAGCAGGAAAGCATAAAGTTACCGGCCCGTGACGGAGGTACGAAATCTTACGTAAACCGAATACGCCTTAATGCCTGTATCAAACTCGGATGCTGGCCTGTTATCTTCCACTCGTCGGCTTAACGGCGATATCGAACCCGAGCTCTTTAGCCCCTACCTCGAGCTAAAGTCGGGAAGGGAAGGGAAGGGGGGGTGGAGGGTAACATTTTTTTCCCTCTCCTACTTACAGAGAGCTTTAAGGGCTGCACTTATCTGCATTTATACCAATTGTATGCTTAGGACAAGTTTCTCCCCAGTTATGCTGGCGTGATTATTACATGGAAGCGTTCATACAGCTCCTCTCACTTTTTCCGTTCCCACTCGTATTCATGTACAATACCGGATGATTACCGGATGGCAAGCATTTAGCCGTTTCGCTTCAATTCCTCAGTCGATCACAATCTTACCTATACAACGAAATATCTTGCCCTCGTGTTCCCACCCTAGAGTTTTAATACGATTTTCGTTCAATCAAAATCACAATAAATTTCTAATTAAAATCCTTACACGCCATTATGATGTTTATTTATTAATCTATTTGTTATAAATATTTATAAATAATACGAGAATATTCTAAGAATAATAGAGAAAGATAACTCTTGTTTATAACTTTTCCTCTTCTGCTCAATATTTCATGAAAAGTATTTATTATTTTGTCGTTAAAAGATCTCGTATTGAATATATATATATATACATATATATCAGATTTTACTCTTATAAAAACAACTATGAAAAATAAGTATTATTTATTTATTGGAGCTAAAAAATAAACGGTTATTCCTTTATTGTCATAGCAAATTCAAATATACTTTTAGATCGGTTTACAATAAATGAGAAACTTTTTAATGGCGTAAGAATTATTAAACGCGATGAAATAATATCCCAACAAACCTTTAATATCTCTGTACAAGTAAAGTAGTAGCATTTAATGCAAAAGAAAATTATACAAGAGAATAATGCAAGATCGTTTAAAGAAAATCATAGATGCTAGTACATGTATTAGTGCTATTGACGGGGATGCCACTATGGCTATCAGTATTGAAGTATTAGTATCCATAGTAGTAGTAAATCACACTTGAGTGCATTCGTATGGGTGTAAAAGGGAAGGTTGGTTTGGTCGCATGCAATGGAATTGTGCGAATTCCGAGCGAGTATCACATTCCGGTCTTGCGCCTTCTCAAATCAATGAAGTAGTGGCGATGGTTTGTGTTTTCACGTGTAAAGGCTCAGTGAGAGCGAGAATGAGAGAGAAAGAAAAAGTAATCGAGTACGAGAGAAGAGAAGATAGAGAGAAAGAAATCGAGCGTTAGAGAGAGAGAGAGAGAGAGAGAGAGAGAGCGCGAGAGAGCAAGAGAGCGAGAGAGAGAGATAGTGTGAGAGAGAGATAGGGTGAGGGTGAGGGTGAGTAAGAGAGGAGATTATAGCGTGATCGGCGATATCCCCTTCTAGATTCTTCCCCTTTGGGTCATATATCCGGCATAGTTCAATCAATTCCATGTCAAACTCAGCAGTTCGCTCATTCTCCTTCTCTGCAAGCTTTAACGCGCTCGTTTTCCAAAGCAACCGAACCATTACCTTTCTCTTTCTTTCCCGTCCCTCGCCCTCTCTCTCTCTCTCTCTCTCTCTCTCTCTCTCTCACTCTTTATCACCCCCTCCCACCCCCTTCCCCCTCTTACTCTCGATCGTACCTCTTTCTCCTACCGTGCTGCTCTCCTTCGCTCTCCTCACTTCATCCCACTGGTAATTCTACTACATACACTTTTGGTAATTCAGCCCTATAGAAAAGCTAGTCACGCCATGACCTATCAGATTTAACGCTGAATTTCTTTTCAATGTTCGGGCAGCTCTAATGTACTGAAAAAAACCTCAATATCATATCTCATTTACGTTACTTTATATTACGGACAAGGCTACACGTGCACAACTCTGCACATCCATATGCAAACTCGAACTAGGCTTACATTACGCACGTTAATGCAGGTGAGCAATTTTTTATATCTTCGCTTTTCTACCTCATATTATAGTGCAGTTAACGTACACGTGAAAATGTGTAAATCGCTTTATATCGTATTAGTGACTTAATTATCATTTATAAAGTGATTCGAAAAAATTAGTGTAACAAACCATTGCTTAAAGCCAATGCATTTTTGTAAAATCTTTAATTACTGATAAGGAAATTATTTATACATTTTTTACATTAATAAAAGCTCTGGGTGTAATAATTTTTTTTAATAGAAAATTTTACGATCTGTCGAAATCGTATTATTTTTGAAAGTAACTCTTGTTATAAAATAACTTCTACTGATTTCCCGAGCCCTTATTGAATATTAAATTGAATGAGCTTCTCGCTTAAATCCTCGCACGCTGTAAAACCTTAAGATCTGTGCAAATACGCGTAAGCATACGCGCAAATATTATTATTTATAACAATAAATCATTATTTGAATAATTGTTTTACGTAAACAGAACAAAAATTAACGTTTTACGAGTAGTAAGTCATGTGTCAGGCTTAAATGTTTTATGTCATTTGTTCACACAATTCCTTATTTAAATAAATTTTTATAAATAAATTTATATCCACTTTTCCTGATACAAAAATCCTCTAAATATATTTTGAAAAGCTATTAAACGTTTTTCCCATCTTAAACTAACATCAATAAAACTGTTTCGTTACTAGTAACTCTTTTTCTCCTATATGATATCTATGTATTGGGATCTACAGTTATGTATTTTTTTTTCAATGTACGTACTCTGTAAGATCTGCGTTCTTAATTAATTACTTGTTCGAAAAAATTATTATACGATAAAATAATTCTTACAATAAGAAAAAAAAAATCACGTAATTTTAAGCCATAATATTATTTTTAAAAATTTTATAAAACCTAATTATTTGAGATAAATGATGATGAATAGTTCGTTTAAAAATACGAGGGCATAGTTTGACATGGCAATAGGGCATATTATTGATTACATAATGAATTCTTTGTCATAATATATAGGATATTAAATTAAGTTATACTGTTTCCAGCATCAAAGCGTAAAAACTTTTAAAGAAGTTAAGTAATACAAGTGCCGTAGATAAAAAGGTATTTCATAACTTCATTGGAAAATTCAATTTCTAACGATCTGTTGTAAACATTATTTATTGCAATAATCAACGCGATAATTCGATAACTCGATAACTGGATAAAAATTTTGAATTTTAGTGTAACGTTTTTGTATTTACAATTTTTATATTACTTTTAATACGCAAGAATTTTAAATACGATAAGCGACCTCATATTATAATTACAATTACATCTTATTTTTTACCAGAGTTTTCGTTTTATATAAACTCGACAATTAGGATCATTGAAAATCTTGCACTTTGTAACTTTAATTAAAATAACAAAGTAGTTCTTATTTACTTTCTTTTTCCCTACGTATAAAACATTAGGAAGGCTATGCAGCATAAAAAAAAATGTCATTTAGAATAATTCTCAATAGAGAATAGAATAATAATTACTTTGACCAATCAATTGCAAGGAGTATTCAACGCGGATTGATAAAATTGAATTTATTACTTGTCAGTAGATACGGGAACTAAGTGATTCATAATTAGGCATATATTTTAAAAAACTTTAATCACAAGGACAAGCGCATATAGCGTAAATACAAAATAAAGTGTAATATTTAATAGTATAAAAAATGTAAGATGCATTTACATAATGAATTTATTATTTATTCGCGGGGGTTTATTGTCGAGCTTAGTGCTGGAGCTGGAAAGCTAAATTTGATCGTTAGATCGATGAAATTGAAATAAATTAAAGAGCCAGGTTGGCTTGGTTCTGTATACCGGTGACGGGGGAGGGCGGGCGGGGGGGAGAGAGGGAGCGAGAGTGAAGCAGGCGGCGACGTGGGGGTGAAGGGGTAGACGAATAAGGGGAGCGGGGGGGAGAAAGAAAGAGAGAGAGAGAGAGAGAGAGAGAGAGAAAGAAAGAAGGAAAAAAAAAGAAAAAAAAGGTGAGTAATCGGTCGTGCACGGAGAGGAGAAAAATAGAATGGGCATGGAAAATAGAGAGCTCTTGGTGAAGGAATCGATAGGTGAAAATCTCGTTTAGCGTAACCGCTGCGGCAATTCGTTGAGTCATTAACCGATATAGGGGCGAGAACGCACGCGCGCTAATTTGCTCGAGAGCGCCGCTCGGGTCTAATGGGAAATCAGTATCGGACGTGTCATCGCGCATGACTTCCTCCGTTGCATCTCTTGCTCCTGCTGCTGCTGCTGCTGCTGCTGCTGCTACTACTACCATCGTCGCCGCTACCGCATGAATTGCCGGTGAATTCGCCCGTTGAAATGCACGTCCCCTGGACCAATCGCGTATGCTAATCGTCAACAGGTCGAACAAGAGCTTGGCCCCAGCCAAATAAAGATAACGTATAATAATAATAATAATAATAATAAAAATAGGGGGAAAAAAGGAAAAAGGGGGGGGATGGAGAGGGGAGATAAAAAAATCATCACGGGGGAATGATGGGAGATAGCCGAGACCCCGAGATCCACGAGCTGGAGCACAAAATTTTTTACGAACAATGGTGGTAGTATTGCGAGGAATATTTTGACAAACACGGTGATTGTAAATGCATTGTCATTAATTAGCAGGCATTCGTTCTATCCAAGGCTTTCCAAGGCTAAATCCAAGAAATTTCGAGCTCGCTCGACAAGGAATCAATTAACCCCAATAGCCCCAAATGACCTCTCTCACCTCCCGCCTCCCGCCTCCCCCCTCAACCCTCAACCCCACCCCTCTCAGCACCATATAGCCATTATCATTTAGTCACATAAAATATTACGGTATTGTTAAGCGACTTATAACCTTAATATCTTATCGGGGCTGCGCAACTTTATAGGCCGATAAGTGAGTTTGTCGGTAATGCGATAAGGATTTAAGAAAACACTATTCGATGTAATAATATTTACATTAGCTGGCCGTTGCATAAAAGCTTAGCGAGACGATGGGCTAGCATACACAGAGGGTAAGGCATGTAAAGCGTATTAATAGCCAATGTTCCAGTAATATACAACATAGGTAAACGTGTAAACTAGCAAACGGAGAGAGAGAGGTAGAGAGACTGAGAGGTAGAGAGAGAGAGAGAGAGAGAGACTGAGAGAGAATCTGAGAGAGAGAGAGAGAGAGAGAGAGAGAGAGTGATAATACCGCGGAAGGTATTCAGGCTTGCGGTTCCGCGCTAGCGTGTCAGTTAATTGATGCTGGTTTATTAGCTGCCTCTTTTGACAGGAGGCCTGAACTCGCTCACGGCCTATTACTCGACGTCTGACTACCACCCACGACCCACCTAGGGACTTTGATGCCTAATTAATTTCAAATTTTCCATATCTTTGCTCGATCATTCGCGACGTCAAACCTTAACTTTAAGATACGACAGATGATCGCGTCACGGACAACCGAACGGCCCATCAACTGACTGACTTGCGCTATCACCCTCCAGCAAAGCCATTTGCTTTCTACGTCTCGATCTCTCTCTCTCTCTCTCTCTCTCTCTCTCTCTCTCTCTCTCTCTATCTATCTATCTATCTCTACTCACGTGCCCTTGTAACACCCGTGTCCCAATGACTCCCAACCTCTTTTACCGAATTTTACAGAATAATACGGAATAATAAGAAGTGTAACCGGTGCTCGACTTCACCTCCAGGGCATTTATATTCGCTGCAGATAAATCGACAACTATTTAGCGATCCTAACTCGATAATTACTTAACCTTATTAGACGAAAGAATTTCAAGCTGATTACCGAACAAAACGGATAGTCGCCTCGACTATCTTTCGAGTCCTTTGGCTTTTCAGAAGCGTATAAGTAATGCAATTTAAAAAAATATCAATCCGAATCAATATATTTGCATTATTTCAATTACGGAAACAGTAGATCAAATTTAAATACAAACACTTTAAAGTATACTAAGCAGCCCAACAGTTTATGCATTTAAATTTTAAATATTTTGTTTTAATTTACAAGCTAAAAGTTTATTTCATGTTCTTTTGATAGTTTAGTTTATAGTTTATGGTTATTATTATTATAAAATCGAGACAACTATAAAATTTCATTAATACAGTATAATGCATTAATATTCTTTAAGTTACACCTCATAATTGTTAATAACCGCACAAATTAATTTCAGCCAACTATATCATGCTGTAAATAAAATTTTTTTAAAAAAATAATTTATGTATATATATGTGTTAAAAACTTATCTTAATAGATAATCAGGACAAAAAACATTTTCAATATTACAATTTAAATATTTTTACTACAATATTTCAGATAAAAATATCTGAAAAATACTAAATTATACCTAAAATATTAAAACAATATTAAAACAAAAACGATATGAAAATCATATTAACCAATAAATATAGGAACCAGATTTATTAATATGAGAGACATTTAATTATCTACTCAAATCGATTATGTCCATATCATCTAAAATTATTAAAAATTTTGAAGATTTAAACAACAGAACTCAAATATATTATATATTAAAAATACTGTAATAGATATTTTATAAATAATTTTAAAATACTATTATATTTAGCAAAATTGTTAAGTTAATTCTTAAAATTTTTTATATTTGTATGTCATTTAGATTGTTCATTTTTGTAATTGTATTTATTATAGCTTTAGAGATATTAATTTCAATTAAAATATTCCACTTGGAATATAACAAAATATACTATGAATTTATTATAATTTAGTTTCTCCAAGTGCGATAGAGATAATCTTTAAAACACTGGATATATATAAACTAAAATTGTAAGTTGTCAATATTTATTGACCTGAAAAGAAAGAATTTCAGATACTTTTTCTCGAGCAATTATATACATACGCTGCATTTAATTTATACACAAATGTAATAAATTTATATAAAAGCCCTTGCACAATGCTTTTCATCTATATTCAACTGATTAAACGGTTATTTAAAAATTAAAGTAATACGGTAATATAAAGTATATATATATATATATATACATATCCGTGTGAGTATATACATATAATTTAATAACATTATTTGATAATGGCTTCAATACAAACTTTTTTACATAAAATTGAACAATTGGTTGAAAATAAAAAATCGGACATTAATTTTCATTTTATTACAAAAATATCAAAAGGATTTCATGAAGTTTATGTGTTAAAAAAAAAAAAAAAATAAATATATTACCATTAAAAGGCTTGTGTTTATGGTGATTAAGCCATGGCAGATCAAAATGTTTATATTAATTGTGGCATGAAGTTGTTTTTGAATAGTGTAGAGGATATCGGGGTCAGTGAAATCGGATTTTTATTTAATCCAAATTTCTTCAGGATATGGAGGTAAAAAATTAAACCTATTTGTTTATTATTCGCGTTAAAAAATGAAGCGAAGACTAGTCAATGTGTCGAAAGGGAAGGGATAACCTTTCCTTATCACTCAGCTGTATTGGAATTACGTGATTATTATGATTGTATAGGTACGCTATCTCTTTCTCGCACCAATGAGCGCATTTATTATTATCAGAATGTAATGCGCGGGGGGAGGGGGGGTGCTGCTGCTGCTTTTACCGAATAAACGCGAACCTCGGACGGACATCGATTCCGGGTAAAAGCATAGGACATTATTATCCAATCCGTCGTGGAACAAATGCCGATTAGGCGTCGATGCGCCGCTTATTCTGCAGTTAAATCACAAAGTCGAACAATGATTTTACTGCCTAAATTATATTCTAGACTATAATTTTACAAGTTGACACTTATCGTGGAATACAATCGTACATTCTCATACGTTTAATCTAACATGTGCGATACACTTTGCGAATTTTTTTTTTTTTAGGCTCTTGAGCTCTCGAACCATTCTTCAGCCCATATCAATGATGCTGTTCGAGTTGCGCCTTCGTTTTTATGATAAAATAAATAGTAACACAGACTGCGTAGATATAATTTCATTGAAAAGCAAATAACAATAACTGGTTTACATTAAAGATTTCTCTCTATTTATACTTGAATAAGTATACTGGTTTTTGCTTTTATGCTAGGGATTGCATTTAAACTTGACATTGAATTTGACGCCATTATTATTCTTACAGGATAGATTTCTCGGCAAATTAATCAGTTACGAAATATCCGTTGTAACGGAGGCTAAATTATAATATTATTTTAAATGTTAATTTCATTGGCCCGTACGGCTCTTGTCATGCGGGTGTTCCCGTCTGCATCCGCGGACAATGCACATCATTCTGGTATGTTTATACGCACATCCATACACACATCTTTTGTTTTTCAATGCATTATTTTTAATCTCATCAGTATTGATCTCTCGTTCATTGTTTTATAGCTTCCTAAGGCGGTCCCATTATCGTATATTTTCTTATATCGTTAATTCATACTGTCCCCGTCAGTTTTCGGAATTTTTACTTATAATCTATACAAGCGAATGTTATTTCTAGGTAATTTTAAAATTTTTAAATTGTGGCTTTTACGAATGTTATTTTTCGTAATACCTATGGGACTGCAAGGAAGCTACTCCATCCGTGACAAATAGCGTTCACTCATTATTTATCATGTTCTAACTGTCATTGGTAATGCTAATAATTTGATTTAATTATTAACAAGTAATTATTAACATTGGCGTTCATTTCATTGGGACGTGAAAGTTTTATTAAGTTAAGACGCGGCAGAATAATATGTAATATTGACGCTTAAAACTTTTTGCTCGAGAGGGCAAAGGAACGGACGTCCATTGAAATTTACATCCGTCGAAGCGTTCTACCATTACAGGAATATAAAATATAAAAATACAGAGTTTTGCAAAATTGTAAAAGGAATGACGGGCGAATAACGCGGGTGCAATATTTCAAAAGTATCAGGAAACATTATTGTTAATACCGTGGAATAATAACCAATAGAAATGGCAAAACTGACATTTTCGCAAGAATTTAAAAAGTACGGAAGCCCTAAATTGTCAGTTGTCTGACGTCTTATTTCGATATCCGTTCTCGGATAATTATATATTGGCGGGCAATGAAACTATGACTTCTATTAGATTTCGATTAGAAAAAATCCCATTAAATATTCAGTCGGATAAACTATCAAGGAAGGAAGAAGACCGGCTTTTTAGAGCCGAGCGGCGACGAATGAGAAAAATAAAGGAATACTCGGTATCGGGTAGCGACCGGACGACTCAAGAACAATTCAACCTGACAATGTCCGTGGGCTTGTCAAGATAAGAAAGACACATTAGATACTAACGGCTATCTCTCTTTCTCCCCACCCTCCATTTCACTCTAACGTACAGTTTGATTAAAAATCCTGTTATTTGGCTTTCTCTACGACGACCAATAACAAATAGACTAAAGGACAATTAATTAAATATTCTCCACCTCCGTTATAACAGAAGGAACGTTATTGATATATTGATATATTGAAGCGAACATTCAATATTTTCTTTTTAATTATTCTCTTTTACAATTATAATATTGAAAAACCGCAATTGTTTTTAAAGAAAACATAGGTTCGCGTGTTCGTTCTATTTGGAATAAAAAGTTTAACTGCTAATCTAAACGAAAACTATAAAATATTTTATAACGACTAAATATTTTTTAGGATGTATGTATATTTTTGTTTTGTTTTTATCGATTATTCGGTTATTCAATATTCTTTACCGAATTAATGACGTTCCGTATAAAAATTGAATGAAGAGTATCGGTTATTTTTATGTATAATGATATAAACGTGGTTGGGGAATTTCTTTACCAAATTACTGTAAACAAGCGGTTATTAAACGAATTCGTGAAATATGTTTTCAATTTCCAATATCACTTTCAATTGTTGCAGGCTCTTTTTACTCCGAAATAATAAATAAAATACAATATTGGAACGAGTGGATTGAATTAGATTATTTTTTAACGTTACATTACAGTTTAAAACTTCAATCCGAAATTCCGTTTAACTATAAAGATATTTAAGTTTAGCTTGAAACAGTTAAGTTTCAGTGACTTAATGAACACGTCTATATGGTAAAGTAAAATTAGGATTAAATACACGTAAAATCATTTTCTTTCCCGAATAACTTTATTGGGTTGGGAAACGTGATTGTTGGATCACAGTAAATTAAATATTGAGATTAATAATTTTACTCGCCACTATCATTGAAGAACAGTCAAAATTATATTTCGTATATTATAAAAATCAGTATTATATTTTTATTGTGGCTATAAATCCGTTAAAAAATCAATCATCTTGTAAGAGCGCAAACAAGTAACGATGGCTGCCTGGAATATTAAACTTATGATAATGTATAGATTTTTGATGCGTAGACAAGTCGAGATATTCAAGATCTATGGATTCGCCGGCTCCCTACCCGATACACAATGCGTAAAATAAATTCTACAGAGATGACAAAGCTCGTAGAATAAAGTATCGACATTACGTATGAAGGACGGTAGTGCAGGTAACGGAAATTTTTTTATAAGCTGTAATCGCTCGGATGTCGAATAATCGGGTGGCAGGGTGACCGGCCGCAGGAAGGTTATTGGGGTTATTTGGATTGGGGGCGGGGGTTTCGAGTCCATTATACTTGCATATTACCGGAGTGGTTGCATTATTGTTTAAGTAATTCTCTGTGCTCTGATCCTCGCTCGCTGAAGTTGAGCTAATAAGCCAGTGATCGTTTTGCCGTCCCTCGGACTGCCGAGCTAAAGCAAATCTAGATAATACTCGGCTGTTTGTGCTTGGCCAGGAAGATAGGCTTCGCCGAGGAGGCCGATAAGGTTACTCTACTCTGCCGAGCGTTTGTGTGCACGCGCCTCTACTACGGCAGATTAGCAGCAAGATTTTGAAACTGGCTTGAGTCGGAGCCGCTGCTCCTGCTACTTACTGGCAGTTAAGCTTCGAGCTTAAGCTCCAGTCGTCGATGCTTAGACTCGCCAATGAAACTCGCCGCGATCGACTCGATGTCGAATCTCGTTGGAGTCGGCCACGGGGGGGGAGGGGGGCCGAGGGACAACCGACTATTATTACTCCACTATTCCATCAATTCGCACTTGGGTTCGGCCTTAGACGCACGGCTCCTCCAATCGTCGCTCAATTTAAACCAATTCTCTCCAGCCCAGCACCTCACCCCCCCCTCTCTCTCTCTCTCTTTCTACGATCGATAAATTCCATTATATTGATCTCCTTATTAATTACGATTTTTCTCTATTACCTATCGTCTCTTTAAAACTTTTGAAATAAGCATTCAACGTATATAAACAAATTAATAAGCTTTCCCTTTTTCATTTTACGCGTTCGCATAACAAATATATTCTTCTCAATTATATCACTTTTATTATATCTAATATTTAATTTCTTTCGTGAGGATTTTCGATATCTTGTTTGAAAATAAGATTTCAAATGTTTTTATACACTGTAATGCTTTTATGAAATAAGTTTTCGGACAGAAACTATAAATACGTTTCCTTCTACCGCGATCATATCTTTGCCATTTCAACAATAAATTCGTAAATATTAACATTTTTTTTATTTTTTATTTTTTATTTTTCAAAACTTAAATCTTAATATTACTGTTTTTTTTTTTTTTTTTTTTTTTTTTATATGTATTAGTATTTTCAAAATATCGCGCATCTCTTCCGGAATTATAATCCAGTATAATATTATGCATAGAAACTGAGAAGCATAATCTTCTCTAACTAATTAATTTATCAATGAGGCTATTGCGTAATATGTAACAGAATATCCGTCACGAAGAATACAAAATCAAAGCGTGGGAATCAAGAGTTCAGCCCAGATTGTTGTATTTTTACAGTTATTGATGAAACTCCATTTTGATACTCAACAATATTGACAAAACTTGTTTTCCCGGTCTTCGATAAGCGATAAGAATTTCAACTTCAAGTAAGATAACATTAAAATTTTAACCAAATGCCAAACAAAAAAAAAAAAAAAAGAAAAAAGAAAAAAAAACAAATTAAAACGGTTTACCATTCTGAGTAAGAATCAAGGAAGGAAGAATCAATATGGTAAAAAAGTTTTTATAAAATCTTCATAAATTGCAGTAGGTCGTAGTGAGTCTCAGAAAACAAATGGTATTTCGATATAAATTAAAAGAAAAAGTATGTAATTGGTAAAGGATTTTTAGCAGAGTCTGTCCTCCGAATTCCATTTTCCTTTAGACAAAGGTAAATTTTCAAACGCTCTCTCCCCTATTTCCATTTCGTCCCACTCCCTCGCCCCTTCGCTGACAAGCTTTCTCTCTTTCTTAAATGCTTACTCGGGTATTTTCACTACTTTTTTTCAAAGTGCTCAGCCATCCTCTTCTAGTTCATTACCTCGATATCGTCCATCCACTTGGTTGTCCTTTTAAACTGTAGGGGCGCAGGCTCTCACTATTCCAGGGAACTATAGGCATTACAATTCGAATTAAAACCAAGCGCACATAGCCAAATGATCAATTAAATTTCTATTAAGGGCACCAACCCCCCCCCCCCCCCCAAGTCCATCGAGCACAATTTATCTAAAGGATTGTATTTTCCCTTTAACTCGCATTATATCAGTAAATTAGTAGGACAACATTTTTCAAAACCCTGCATTTCTAATGTCATTGTAAACAGAATATGGCTTAGCTTTGCATCTACGTCTTCTTTCAAATACTCTAAAAAATATTTAAAAGTATTTACTGCCGATCCGAGATATTTATACTAATGCAAATCTTCCTTTGGGTGGATATTTATTCTTGCGTAATTGAAGTCAATTTTCTTTTTTTTTGTTTCATTATTATAACCTGCACGTGTGCATACAAATTAGGATATTATCATTAGTTTATAGATAATTAAAAATATTATCAGCGATCGAAGTTCTTAATCTTAAAGTATTGGGGGAAAAAAAATCTACGAAGCAGTAAACTTTTGAAATGTAAAGTTAAATTATTATAAGACTTCGGGGAGGATCATTAATGCATAAATAATAATTGGTTTTTAATCTGTTTTCAATACTTGAGGATTAATTATTTTTACGCATTAAATATTTTTTAGTTAAAAATAAAGTTGAATGAAATATTTTATTACAATCTATTTCCGATCAACTATAATTACTTTAAATAATCCTGTCGAAACATTAATATATAATTCGATAGGATTTTAAAGTAATTT
Organism: Ceratosolen fusciceps; assembly: GCA_018883505.1. Taxonomy (NCBI): domain Eukaryota; kingdom Metazoa; phylum Arthropoda; class Insecta; order Hymenoptera; family Agaonidae; genus Ceratosolen; species Ceratosolen fusciceps. The sequence goes on from RCIC01000008.1 coordinate 8,284,660, forward strand.
ATTAATTAGAATAACCAGTTATAAAATAAAATAGTTATTTCCTAAGGATTTTACAGCTAAAATTTTATAAGTAATTTGTTGTCAAACAAAGCTAAATTCCCTATAAAAGAAAAGTATTACTCTGAGTTTTCAAAAAAATCTTTAATTCGAATAATCTAAATTATTTCTTATATACCTATTTAAATTTATTTAAACTACACTTTTGTATAAATATTGTAATTTTAAATTTATCGTATAATCGTATTTAATATCGTATAAAATATAACGTAAGCCTTAGCTTAAATGAAAAGCGATACGTCTACGAATAGTTCTTGAAATTAAAATATATGTAATTATATAGGTTCCAATATTTTTTTGCTCTTTGAATACTTTGATTAGAGATTTATTCTTAATCTTTTACCTTTAACCCTCTTATCCTTTTTGCAGGGAATCCCCGTCGTTTCCTATATCTACGTTGGTCTCTCTCTCTCTCTCTCTCTCTCCCCCCCCGCTCTCTCTCTGGCTACGCTTCGTCTCGCTAGATTTCTGTAACAGAGTTTTATGATTGGAGTAGCGAATAACCCCGGATTGACAATATTACTTTTTATCGGTGGCGCTTCTGTCCTTCTATCGACAGTCCAGAGAAATCCTACGAGGTCGGCAAAAAAATGTTATTGTCTGGCTCGATGATTTGTCAGAATATGGCAGCGGCACTAAAGCGCCCAGAGGCCGACTACCCCGGCTTGTTTTTGCGTTCGTTTTCCGTGTATATATGTTTTCGTAAAAAGATTTCCCGGGGTAATCCCTGATTATCGAAATCCAATTGCTGGCGCAGCGTTATTCCTTCGCACCCTACTCTCGCATTCCTATTTTTTGCCGATAAACACGCATATCCAGCCCCGTTTCGTTATCATTGATAATTCCAGCTTCTCCGTTTTCCGTTTCGTTAAGGCCTATAATCTCTAATAATATCTCTAATAATTGTTTACAGGCCATACAATTTTCATTATAATAAAAACGTCAGTGTAAAAAAAAACACTGTCCTATGCAATAAAATCTAATTATTCAGATAAATTTTACGAAAGCTTGTAACTCGTAAAAGGGATTCAAAAATAATTATAATAATATTCGTTGATTCTCCATGTTTATTCAATATTAATTGTGAATGCCTTTTCGTCCTTATATTTACCATCTGTTTACATGAGGTTATTAAAAATATTTTATATTCTTTTATTGATATTAATGATAAATGTAATATCAACTATTTACAGTGAAAAAGGGATTATGAACAAATTTTTCATATATTTTATTTCACAAATTAACCTTTTTAATAATCAGCTTATAGACAATATTAATTCTAAGCCATTTAAAATTATATCTATTAATACTTTATTTATTCATTCGAAAACAACTTTTTTAAATATGTAGCACATTTTAGTTATTTCATTGAAATGTACGTAAACTATGCAAATAAGTCTCAATTTTTTCAAAACATAATTATAATATATAAAAATTTGTTAGTCATCTAATGAGTCATTGAAATATGTATTACGTCTATATAAGAAATTATATAATAAGTAAGGTCAAAAGTTTTACGGATTATTTATACTATTTGCTTATCTTTATGTTTTAATTGAATGTTTACTAATATTTTATCGTTTAATTATATAAGAAAACGTTTAAAGGATAGAAATTATAAAGTATAAATAAATCATTTCATTATAAATCAATGAAATCAATATACGTCAAGTAAAATAATAAATAGTAAATATTTTTATTAAGAAGAATGCATTAAACATTATAATTACTGATATGATATTATATTTTATATCTTTTATTTAATTCCGAATATTTAATAACACAGTATTGGTTACATCTTGAATTGGTTGACTGGTTCCGAATACGACAATGGCATCGCAATCATATGGACGATTGAAATACCCTGCTGATATGACAATGTTGAATCGCGTATCCCGCTGAAAGACGAGATGTTGCACATATTGAATCGCATCGTATTTGCGTCGAATTACTTCTTACTGCACTGACTCGTTCTGTCTCTCCTTATTCGTTATTCAGACTCAGTGTATGTGCATTCGCCTATTTATTCCTAAAGAGCCCTAATAATTTCAGTCCTGAAATATACATAATTGTACAAGAATATTTCCTTGTTATTTATTGTACATTTAATTTAATTTAAATTTTCTGCACTAAATATGAACGTTAGTTGTATAAAAAGACAGAAAAGGATCAACTGAAAGATTATCAACTGAAATAGAAAGAAATTAATAAAAGTAATTTTAAGAGCATCGAAGAATCCTAATTTTAAAATAATAATACGAACAAGACGAAATTATTAATAAAATGCATAAAAGGTTTTGTTTAAAATTCAAATTTCCAATGAGAATTAGCATCCGAATGAAGCTTTTTACGCACGCAAATATATATTTAATAAGTCTCGTATCGTGGCCGGGGCAGGATAATTATTTTCTGCTAGCGAATGAAGGTTGAGGAATATTATAGGGTAACGAAACGACGAAATCGTCGTCTCTCTCCGAGCTGGCCATACTTTTTGCGAGGAATAAATTCTTTTTATTTATTTTATTTTTATTTATTTATTTTTATTTATTTATTTTTTTTTTTTCGCAGCTCTAATGACAGAGGCGGCAATAATAGGCGCAATATCCTTGGTGCCGGGACGTGTTAAAAAAAGTTGCGGTAAAAATTTTTCAAGTTTTTATATACCAATTAAGAAAGGGAAAAAGTTTTTGTAGAAAATTTGAAAAAGTCGAGAATTGTTTTCACATCGCGTTCCATCTTAGCAAAGAAAACTCCTCGCATAACAATTTCAATCGGATCTTGAAATGCCACATGCACGTCTTTCAAAGTTTCGGTGCGCACAAAGTCGCACCGGAGAGAGAACACGTGACCGCAGTACACGCTTAGCTTTGAGAAGCACGAGGGAGCAAAAGAAAAAGAATAAGGAGCCGAGGATGGCTGAGGGGCGGGGGTTCCAGGACCGGGGTACTCGAGATGGAGATAGAGATAGATAGAGATAGAGAGAGAGAGAGAGAGAGAGAGAGAGAGAGAGAGAGAGAGAGACTGAGAGAGAGATCGAGAATGAGAATGAGAATGAGAGAGGTAGTGCTTTTTCGCGGCGAAGTTACCTCGTAACTCCTCCTGGCTCATTACGTCTCCCGCATGAGAGTTCCGACTCCAAAGATAAATGGAATGTGAAAGTTTTCAGCATTACAAAATTTTAAAGGTAGGATGCACGCGTAACGCAATTCTCCCTCTCTCTCTCTCTCTATCTCTATCTCTCTCTCCGTTTCTCTCACTCACTCTCTCTCTCTCACTCTATCTACCTCTATCTACGACTACCCGACTCGACTGTCATTATTTTTTTCAATATTTTTCATCCGTCTCTTTACTAGCGCTATTTTCCTATTTTTCAATATTTAAGATCCCCATAGGTCGACTCGGCTTCGAAGAAATACTTAAAGCTTCATATGAGATATCGATGCATCTTTGTAACTTTATGAGCTTTCAGTTTTTCCACCATTTCTCAAAGTGCTAATACTTATAAACGTTCTCGCCCCTAATGAAATTCTACCCTCAATAACTTGAATATCTGAAAAGTAAGCGAGAATTCCATCGAAACGCAACATTTTTACATCTTGATTATGTACGTATAATTTCTATTTTAATTTACACCTATAATTTATTGTTAATCAATGTTTGTCACAAAATAATGTACAGGCAAATTAATTATTCGTCGGTCAAGTGCATCCCTCTGCGTTACCCGTTTTGCACGTAATTACTGTCACATGTCTTCGTAATTTCGTAAAAAATTTTTCTTTCAAATCAATAATAAAAGAAATTGTATTCGAATTAGCGAGCACATTTTTTCTACTCTTCTTCATTTTTAGCATTAAATAACTGCGTTTTCGCTCGCTCTCTCTCTCTCTCTCTCTCTCTCAGTCTCGCTAACTTTGATTCGGAATCATCGTGGGCATGTCTATTTGGCATTGGAGCAACGATAATACACGGACGAGTAGTGGACAAAATTCAAGAATCCGTCCCGAACTTATACGGCAATATTTTCTCGGCTATCTTTTTCTCTTTTGCAACTATTGATTTACGAGGGCTATTTGCAGATCACGCCAAGCGCATTAAAACTTTCTACAACTGTGCCACACCTTGGCCCATTACATTACTTTTCAGTAGTACTGACTGCTCCGCGTCGCTTAAGAATTCTTTGACGTATTCCCTATGAAAGTAAATGGGCTTATTCCTTTCTTTATTATACGTCATTTCTCGCTTCCGCGTTAACTGCTCGCTGCTCTGAGTATCCGGACATGGGAATCCGCCCGTAAATGTGCTCCTTCTTTTGTTCTATTTTTTTTCTTCTTTTTTTTCTTTTTTTTTTGTTTGTTCTTTTCTTTTAATATTATTTGTTTAACAGACGTTCTAGTGTAGCTGAGATAACGTGTAATACAAATCGATGAATTCCGAACTAATTTCACTCGTATTGATTCGATTAAACTGCTCTACTAAGAGTTTCGAACTATTTCATTGTTTTTTTTTTTTTTTTTTTTTTTTTTTTTTTTTTTTTTTTTTTTTTTTTTTAAATTATTTATATATTCGGGAAATAAAATTTATCCGATGCTATTTTAAAATATCTATTCGGATGCTTGATCGAATTTTAACCCTTCTCAAACTTAAATTTTATATTTCTGGCAAATATCATTTTAAGGCATATCATATCGATGTAGAAGTTTATATAAATATAAAAATGTTGTACATAGGCAACACATTTAATTGAATTGAATGCCATTGTTAAACAGTGCAGAGTAGAGTATAAAAATCGAGTATACTAGAATGTCTTTTAAAATAAGCAGTGGTAATGGTAGATAATTCAAAATAAATGTTAAGGAGTTAACTAGACTTTGCTAAGCCAGGAGTATCAACACCGAGAATACAATTCAAAACTAATCAGCTTTTCTAAAGACCAGCATACAAGTTTACTGTTTCTAAAGTGATGCTAATTTAAAAGCTAACTAATACTTCCTCGGTATTTAGCCAGATTCCTCTAATTAAAAATTTTTAAAAGATCCAACTGTTCCCAAAATCCCGAACGGCAGCTCTTCCTTAATATTTGTAAATCAATTATTCGACATTCATTAGTTTAATTGACGGCTTATATAATTGCTATCTTATATCAATATTAACCTCGGTATGGCTGTTAAAGTACACAACGACAGCCTTGAACATTATCCAAGCGCGAATCTTGAAATAATACAATTTACGTTTGTATTTTAATCACATGATTGGCTATTTATTTAAACCGAGAGTGAATCAAGTTCCTCGGATTTTCTCTTCTTATATAATTATTCGCGACAATCTTCTCTCCATCAATCCGAATTATCGCTAATGTTTTCCTTTTTGCTTCTAATTTCTTTCGCCCCCCCCTCCGCCGCCCTCGATCTCTTGATCGAGATTTCAATTACGTATTCTCGTACATAATTTTTAAAATTAGTCTTTGATTTTAAAAATTGATGGATCATTCGCGCATATTTCTTTCTTTTTTTTTTTTTTTTTTTTTTTATACATAAATGCTTGATCCTGAAAGAGTATTTTGACGATGAGCGATGATGAATCGTTAATCATCTAAGGAGCGTAAAGCGTTAATAACCATTTCATTTATATCGCCTACCGCCGGCTCTTATAACCAATAAATTCCTATATAGTCTAGTAATGGCATAATCACGATTCACGAGGTCTATTGACATTCGGTTGTGTAACTCGATCATTGTTTATGTTATAGATCTGGAGCCGCGATATTAATACTATCATTGACAGTTCGACGCATAAATATATTCTGAGCAAAATTATCGTGAGATTCTAATTTGTTAAGCATCGAATCTATTTTCTTCTTTTTTCTCTCTCGTTCTCTCTCTCTCTCTCTCTCTCTCTCTCTATCTATCTATCGCGTTATGTCTTCTCATGGATATTATAATATTTAACCTAATAATACAATGCTTAAATGTATCATTGCTATTATATTCCATACGTCTGAGATCACTTTATCAATTAGGCTATGTTAATAATAGTTGTGTGCGAAATATTGTAGTCGTTGATCTACTTGTGAAGTATCAATATTATTTATCAATATTATTTATATCATAATATTATTTAATCGAATGAGTCGTTATTATATAATATTTTAGAAATTACGTATGAAATTATAAAGACAATAACTTTATTTTAATAAAAAAAACGTTGTCGATTCGTAATTCATCCTTTATAAAGTATTTTTAAAATAATTAATTATACTTTATAGCTATAAATTAATTACTTCGATGTGAGCGCCGTAATACTCAAGTTAAAATGAAGAAATTGACAGTGAAATTTTCAGCAGAATAATCTCATTTAATTTCATTTCAAGGGGCATAAGGTACGGGTTATCCGGTTGCCTTTGCAAAAACTGTCTTTGTAATAAGAAATATGACTACATGCTAAACAGACATTGTATGAATACATTACATCATTAAAAGCTGTTCATATCGATGAATTAAAAATGCCTCTTTAATGTTTAAAAGGAAATTGAGAGAACTAAGAGGATTATTTGCTTAATTTCGTATTAAATATACTACAAAAATAAACTATTTATACTTTATTCACCTTTTTTTTTTGTTATGATCCTACTTTATATTACGTAATTTACTTTTTATAGGTATAATGGACATGCAACGAAACCTCCAAATACTCAAACGTATTAAGCATATAATCCCGGATATTCAAAAGGTAATTTAATATTTATTTTAAAATTTCATAAAGCAATTTATTTTTCAGTATTTAATAAAAAAATGTCATGGAAGAAAAGGCCCATTTCCAGACATATCTTATTAAACAGCCAACATTTTCTAATCGTCTTCGGGTCTTTCGATTTTTCTACATTTTCTTACAATCATATTGGAATATATAATAATTTGTTTAATATAATAACATATTGATTTCAAACGTAAATATGACTATTTTATTTATTTATTTATTTTTCAATTACATTCTTATTTTATATTAATTTAATATAAATCATATTTATTAGCGTAAGTAATAGTATATTTAGTATATTGGTAGCTGAAATAGCATTTCTCACCTAAACTCATACGTCGTTCCATTAGATCCGAAACTGAATTATTGATCATAATTGATGCGATTTCTGGTACAGCAAAGAGGTTCCTAATTAAATTAAATATCTAAACTTTTTTGCTATATCCAATCTTACAAGATTTCGATACTTTCGGTGAAAGGTAAATTCTTGCGGTTGCGGATATGAAATCAAATGAATATAAATATTAAAATTTTGATGAGATTCGAGATATAATGACAACTTTCATTATATTATTATACAATATACAAAATACAAAAAAAAAATTGTTATACAATAAAAAGGTATATTCTATAATAGAATTAATCAATGAATATTAAATACTACCTGATTTATTAGTATAGATTTACAATCCTAATATATATATTTATGTGCACGTATGTATAATTTAAATTTTAATTTATATGCTATCAGATCAAACGAGGTTTTAAAAATACCGTAGTTCTTTTTGAATATCCATAAAGCGATATACATTTACTTTTTATTTGCGTTCTCCTACATTTGTATATTAAACGTGAAATACAAATTGCAACGTATAGATGTAGTTAAGAACATAAATAATAATAATAATAATAATAATAAAAAAATACGTTTTTAGTAATTACATGTAGAAAGATTTAAAGAAAATTATTAAATGTAAAACTTGTAATATTATTTTATATTATTTGTAAAATAATTTGTAAAATATTATTGGACTACGGATTTGTTTGATATGTAAATTCCCGTATTTTGAAGTACTAATATTAGAAAAATTTCATTTATTTCTCATGATTTAAATTCGTTTTTAATGAGAAACGACATCAAAAGTATTATTAATCGATTCTATTCTACATATTTAAACTTATTCAAATCGAAGTACGTAAATTTTGACAAGTTTTCTAAAAAAAAAAAAAAAAAAGTCAGACGTTTCAGTTGTAGAATCAAGCGAAGAACATTTATTATAGAATGAAAGGGATAATTCGACCGTTAATTTTTACCATTGAAACAAATTCAATACAATTATTGCTAAATGTTTTATTTCAATATTTAATTTGACGAGTTGTAAAGTTATAGTCATTAATGTAAGGCTAATATTTATGTAAAAATATTCACGATTAATAGTCTTATCAATAATCATCAAGTGAATTAATTTTTACTACACGTGAAGAGCCTAAGGTGCAGATACATGTGTTTGGAAGTTGTAAGTGAGGATAGACATTTCAAATGTAACAGGAGAAGGAATTCTAAACGCAGAGAGTCTGTGAGGATTCGGGAAAAACATCTGAACATATTGAAAAGTTTGTTTTCAAAAGAGAACATTGTTCACATGGGATCGTGACATTTGAAGTGGAGCTGAAATCAGACACGATTGGCAAAATAATGAGTAAGATATGGGGTGTTGGAGGCTGAAAATTCCATCTCGTTCTCTTAATTGTCAATACTTCATATAGTGTGATTCATAAAATGAGCTGCCGTTCTCGGTAAGACAAAAATTCATAATGCTCACGCATAAATTTGCACGCGTACGCGTTAGAAAGCTAATAAATCGATCAATAGAGTTTCGTGATTCGAAAGAAGATTTAAAAATTCGTGGGCTTTGTATGGTGTAAGGAAGTAAATACGTAACCATTGAAGCATCGAAGCAAAGCTAAGGAGATGAGGCAAAACTTAACCTGCTTGCGCATCAGAGAATGCGATAGGCAAATAGCGAAACGTATGTGCGCTCTTTCAAAAATTACAAGCCGATTTTCGCATTATATTTGCTCCCTCTCCCCCTCCCCCCACCCCCTCCCTCTTTCTTCAATGTACCAATCCGACAAGGTACTCTATAATTCTATTTGTCAGTCATATCTGGCATGTCGATCGATAAATCTCATTTCTAATGCCAGGTAGACGATGACGAGGAGCTCAGACTAAGAAGAGATTGAGCCCCGTGATTCATCAATCGGGGCGGAAGAGGGGCGGGTAACAATTCATCGCTTTGTATTTATGTTATATATCTTCGATTACAGAGGCCATATTGATTTCCTTTCCGATAGCGACCGTATAATCAGACTTGGAGCGAGGGTATATATAGCAGCTCTCTTCTCTAGCTGGCCCGATCTATCTACTCGTCCGCGCACGGGGATACCACAACATTTTTACAATAATTACCAGTTCGAGTATGCATTCGTCCGAATATGATTACCTAAGGACTCGAATTTATGAAAATCTTTTAATTTTGCAAAGAAACAAGTTAAGGTTTTCTTCTTTTTTTTTTTTTTTTTAAACAAAAGTAGCCGTTATTTCATTATCGTTATAACGTAATTTAATCCTCGTAATATTTATATAGAAATATTTTGAAGTTGCGAAGCCATTCATTCGTGTTTAATATTTGTGTAGAGAGCCATTATTTAATTATACCTTTTCCTCTTGTTATCTCGAGCACTCGGTATTTTTTTTCCGCAATTGCGCCACTCCCGCTTCTAAAATTACCAACAAATATGAATTAAGAAAGTAAACTTTTCCGCGTACGGACGGCCATTCATGAACAACGGGCTGAAAAGTATTTATTATTGAAGAAAAAGAAATACAAAATATCATTGCTGCGGTCTCTCAAAATAAATAAAGCTGACCGCTCGCTGCTACGTATATTCTTCTATCCGCGCTCATAAACGCACACGTACGCGTATTACTGTCTGTATGGCTCACAAGCCTAACTCACTCGGCGCTGCTCTGCATACTTTGTCCGGTACCATCGGTAGATCCGAATTTACCGAACGATGACTCTTTTATGAACGGATGTAGGATTACGGCTGCTCGGTGGCCACGCAATGACTGATTCCGTGCGGGATTCCTCTCTACGGTTCAGCCGATCGATTAATTTTCCGAGACGCTTCCCCTACGACTTTTACGTTATTTAGTAAGCCTGTACATTAGGCTTACGTCTTTACTCTAAATCACTCAGACATTTTATAAGCTTTTCCAATCGAACCTCTCCTATCAACTATATATATATATATATATATCTCCTATGTAAAGTATCATATTATCATATTAACTGGACATCGATCAAAAAAAAATTCCTCTATCGAATACACATTCCTTGCAACTTTTCTTACATAGTATTTTTAAAGCACAAGCTGCTGCTGCTGCTGCTGCTGCCGAAAATTTATCAAGTATTAACTATTAACTAAAATAAATTCCACTTTTAAACTTTCTAACTTTATATTAAATAAAGCACACCCTCTGCGTATTGTTATGTATTATGGAATTTTTTTAAGGTAATACAATTTTAGCAATGTCTTCAACAAGTACTTATATCCGATTCAATATTGTAAATTATTTCTTGAGTAGTAGAAACGATAAAAAAGCCAATAATTTCACTTACATGTACAGGCAGTTACAGGCAGTATGTCGGCATAGTTATAATGGCGATGTCAGATCGTGTCATGTCGTGCATATTATTTATTCATATGTCGAAAATTAAAATACTAAGGTAATATGGCATTTGTAAGGGGCAGTTAATGGACTAATTAAAACTTTGAAATCATCGAGTATTATCCCATTATTGATTGGTCTATTCATGCAAAATGTGAATAACGTAATGTGTTTAATTGGTTATACCGAAAACAATAGTTGGAGCTGAAAATGTTAAAAAAGAGTCGAGAGACTTAAATTTTCGATAAATTAAAATAACTGGAATTTAAATTCTTTTGAGCTCATATGAAATCACGTTGTCGGAACTTTTCCCGGTCAGTTTTCAATCGGTCAAGAATATTTAATTGTTTCTTAATGGCATAACTTAATAATATGCGAAGTAATGGCCAGGTTAATTAAATTAACAGCAGGAAGCCAACTTCCAATAATTGATTCGGAAAAGAATTTTAGATAAACAGTTAATCGTATAATGGTAAAATAAGATTAATTTCGAATGAGCTATTGAAAGAATAAATGAGGGCTTGGGCTTGGGCCGAAATTTTACATTCGAACGTAAAAAGAAATTATTTTTCCTATCCATTCGACTACTTTCCTTTACAACGAAGCGCATACAAATATATCTATATATATATATGTATATATATATAAATGTACGTGTATATGTGTTGAGTAAAAGTTGTATATCTTTGAGGCGTTTATCCTTTTGTTCTTCTTCCATTTTCCGATTACAGGGTAGAACCGCCGAACTAAGTAGGAGAGAATCGAGCTTGAAACCCCGAAGAAATAAGCAAGGACGAGGCTACAATGCAGGATGCAGACCACGTTTCTCCGGGCCGCAGAAGAAAGTAAGAAATGTTGAAGACCGGAGTTTCACTCGAGCATTGCAATGATACTACCCCTCGCATAGTGAAATTTTTTTTTTTTTTTTTTTTTTATCCTATCCTTCTTTATGCTTAGGCAGCTCATCATTCCCTTTAGCTCCATCTCCCTCTTACTTTTTGTCAAATATTAAAAGTTACCTAAAACCTTGAGGTATTATTGGGATTTTTTACTCTGCATTTTACGACTACTCTAAGCCCTTATAAATATAAGCCCACTTTTCAAGTATTAATAAATACTTTTATAAATACGCGCATACGTATATACGCGCCTTCAAATTAACTTTAAATTATATTTATAAAGTTCATGCCGATTATTAAGTTTTATACTTGCCTACTAGTTCATTCATGAGGATTTTTCAGGAATAGTCTAGTCGTATTGCAAAGCAATAATAATGAGAGTTTTGTAAAAAAAAAAAAAAAAGAAAAGAATTTAATTTATTAATTAGAGCATCGAGGTGATAAATCATGAATGAAAGCAGATGCAACGTCTGCCGATTTAACAATAAATAAATATTTTACGTAACAATGTAATGTGCTAACAATGTACGTTAGCAGTAATAAATGTAAGCGTATGCATTTTCTTTTAAGCAGACGTGCAATTGGCTGCAAGAGTCTCTCTCATTAAAGAACTTGACGCGAGATGAAGAGCGATTAAATGAAAAGTGAAAATGTGATGACGAGGTTAGGTTTTCGAATGAACTCGGTCACTTAAGGACGAGCAATACATAAATAATATTTAATAATTTGAGGAATTCCGAGGAATTTTCAGTTAATAGAATAAAGCTGAGAAATAAAGATAAAGAGCAGCGAAGCTTTTATACGAGAGTGTAATTTAGATATTCCGGGGAATAAAAGCTCCGTGTCATTCACAGGGCAAGTGGGAAGTTTTTCGTGGGTGCATGCCGACTGCCGTGGAAAAAGCCCTCTGCGAGTCACCCCACCCCGCCCCGCCCCCTGCCACCTACGCGCGTCGCCGCTCTACCACCGCTCTACCACCACCGCCGGAGTGCTTATGCGTTATAGGAAAATATTGCTCGCTTTCGTGAACTCTCGCCCCATGACAACGCTCTCTTTGTCGCGATTTCGTTACTGTACTTATTTATAAAAGTCGTGCGCGCGTGTCCGACGTCATCCAGTTTTACCATATCCCCTACTCTCCCCCCCCGACCCCCAGCCTCCTCCCACCTCCTCATTAAAGCGCTAGGTCGGGTAAGGGGTCGGGAAAAAAGTACGGAATAACTTGCCCCCGTGGTGTCCGCCTCCGCCGCCGCCTCCACCGCCTCCGCAGCCGCCTCCGCAGCCGCCTCCGCCAAGCGGTAAACGCTTGGCTTTGAATTAAAGCCACTGTCGGGCAGAGCCGCAGCCTTCTTAGCCTATTTATTCCCTGGCTCGTGGTTCGCTCATCTATTGGATTTGCAAACGAATGTGAGCGGAACACCGGATGCTGGAGGCTTTTCTCGGATTTTACCCACTGAATATTAGTTCAGTCGGTGTGCCGGCTCTAATCCACCTTTACCCCTTCGATTTAAGCATCGCGCATTAACATTTTACCGGATCGCAAAATACTTTTCTTAACTCAGAATTCAGGATCTTAACTTCTTCCGATGACTCTTCGCTTATCTGAATTCCATTTGGTTTTCACGCTACCGAATGCCTACGATCTTCTTAACCTTTGTTTTTTCTCTTCTCCTCCTCCTCCTCCTCCTTCTTCTTCTTCTTCTTCTTCTTCTTCTTCTTCTTCTTTTTACTCGTACTTTCTCGTGAGAGTTCGTTTATGCTAAAACATTCACGAGTGAAAATTATAGAGCTACCGATAGAACGAAGAACAAATACATAATGAAATTTTATGACTATTACAATATACTCCTGGTAGTCACTACATTTAATTTTTTTTTAAATTATCTTCCAACAATAGTGATTTATTAATGCAGTATTCGTGACTATTTCCCTATGAATTTCAAGTATTTCAATATTGTTTTATCTTCTTTATTACATAGTAAGGTTAATATTAATTGTATACACAAGATGTATTTCTACAATAAAGCGTAAGCACAGTAGTTTGTTCCGTTTTCGTTGAATTTCTAAATTTACCGTTTTTAGTTATAAATCTTCGTATTTTCGTACCTGGAGCAACGTCGATTTTATTCCGGCCACTTGTAATTTCTCAATATGTTTCACCATAAGAACATAACCGAGACAAGTAATCAGAAAAGGACATTTATTTTTATGGGAATTTACATAACAAAGCGAATGAAAAGTACATTCTACTTTGGGACGTATCAGTCTAGTATTACATTTTACATTTTAAATAATAAAATTTAATCAGAATCTCATTATTACCGACAATACGTATACACGTATCGAATCCAACAGGATGTCATACGCAGACGTAAGAAATTTTACAACATCGTAATCAAACCTTATCGTTTACAAGCTCTGCTATTTTTTTGTCACATTGAATAACGTTAAATAATTTACAGATTATATTCACATAGTAGAACTTATTTGTTTCATATATATATATATCGATAAAATAATCAGTTAATCGCTTAGTTATTATATTAATTAATTTATTAAACTTTCTTTTCAGCGTTATCAAATTTCTATATTCCATTAGAGCAATTATATTTGGCTAATAATTAATACATTATTTTGGTAAATTTGACATGATTCATAATAATTATGTTATAATCGATAGTCTCTAGTCATTTATTTTAATTTATGGTATTTTAATAACGTATTGTATAGACATATTTTTAATAAAAGGATGCAAGTTATAGTTAACTATAGTGAAGCCATTGTAGAATAACAATGCTTATATCTTCTAAATATATTTTAAGTTTAATTTATCTTTTTTAAAATTGAATAGACTACATTATAAATGAATTTTTCATTAAAAAACTCTTTCATTAATGGTCTGTATTTAAGCTTCTTTCATTATCATATTTCCTCGAGGTATTATGATATATGATAATAGGTATATAAAAAGTAATACGGTAGATAGTGGCAATAAAAGTACATACACGAATGCGGTCATTAGCTTTTTTACTCAGACATCCATATGAAATTTGATTTGATTAATTCTAAATGCGTATGATTATTTTCACCTTTCATGGCGTTTTCATTCTTTTATTTTATTTTATTTTTTTTTTTTTTTTAAAATATTCGGATTTTGTTTAAAAAAAAAAAAAAAAAAAAAAAAAAAATTGGAGGACTCGCGACGAGCTTGTGAAAATGAGAAAGAAAAAAAATAAATATAAAAGCAGAAGTAGGTTCAAAGGTATACCGAGAGATTGGCATTGATTTTAAGCAGCTGAGATGCTTAGGGCAAAGGGTTTAGCTATTAATATACTTTCTTTCTATCTTCTTCTTCTTCTTATTTTTTTTTTTTTTTTTTTTTTTTTACAAAAACAATTAATTAAGCTTTTTAATTAATTATCTGCGTAAAAGCGGCTATTCGTTGGCGCGCGCCCCGGCCCCTCACGGAGCATATAAAACCGGCGGATGCACGTGGATGAGTAAGGTCGAGTAGGCCGCGGTGAATTGTTCCGGGGCGAATATATTAATTAGCCGAGGCGTCGGTGGGATAGCGCGCGATCCTCCAGCTTCATTACAGCCGGAGGCGAGCCGTTTTACTGGCTCACGGCCGCCGAGGTACGAGGGCCACGCAAGCGCACCGGGTAAATTATAAAAACAGCCGATGTATTGGCGCAGCCTCCGGGACGTATCTCCTTGCGAGAAGTGGGGCTTTATCGAGAAAAATAAGTTAATCGGGCAAATTTTTCCGTGGACCCGAGGGCGCCTGCGCCCACCTCCTCCGTTCCCCTCTTCGCCATTATTCCGCCCTAGCAACTAGGCAGCTGATAATCAAGGACCGTGAAAATGTGGGACAGGCTGAAATCAGGGGTCGCAATTTTCACTCTCAATCAAGTTGACGCTTGTCTACACGCTTGTCTCTCTTGCCCTAGCTTCCCGCTCGGATCAATGATCGACCCGCGACAATTATCATTCCGGATACTGATTTTCAATTCTATTTTTCTTATGGGTCACCTACTTTCTTCCATATCCAATTAAACATCTACTACCGATATTAACGTTTCATCCTCTAATTTAATAACATACAATTTTAGTCGCAACATACGATGACTAAGACATTTTTTTGTATTGCTTGGCTCCTAGACAAACTCCTTTATTATGCAAAATTCCTCAAAAATTACAAAAAAAATCAATAGAAAATACAGATGATGTAAGTACAACGTTATAAAGAAATTAGTCATTTTAATCCCATTGGATCTATAGGAAATATATAGAAAATTCCTCCTATCGATTTTTCTTTTTACGCACGTACAAGAATTTCATTTTTGATTTGCTGTATTTGAAGAATTTGATTAAATATTATTACCTTATTAATAAGAAAAGACAGAAATGAAGAGATGCTTAAATCAGCTTAGAAATTTTTTTTTATTAATTTTGCATCTTGAAAATAAAATTGAAGTGTTCAAAAAAAAAAAAAAAGAAAAAAAATGAAAAAGAAAAATAAGACGAAGCACCTAATAATGAATTTTTTTTCGATTTTTTTTCCTTACCTAAAAGAGTAGTAAAAAAATATTGCAATATAAAACGTAACTTTTCTAATCATAATATTACACCCCAATTATTTTTGAACTATGATTCGTTAACAAGCGCCTTCATTTAATGCCAATAATAAATCGTACATAAAAAATATACTTTTTTTTTATAATATTGCTTATTATTAGGAAGTATTATAGTCTACTTTAAAAAAAAAAAAAAATAAACCGTAGAATTTCAAATGCACATATTGTACGATAACATTTCTTTACGGTTCTTTAAATTTTATTTGAATATTCAACAACAAATATAACGAAGAAGTTGACTCTGACACTCTCATAAATTTTATTAATTTCTTAGAATATTATTATTAGACATTCATACAAAAAGTCATCAACTTTGAAATAATGTTAAATTCACTATTTCTTCTTGACTCAGAATCATATCTACAATTACATCCGTTCATAATGATTTTAGTGTGAAATACTTCGATTGAATTGAATACAAATTAAATATTAAAAATAAATTTTAAAAAATAATTAAAATCCATAATTTATGAAGATTAATATAACAAATTCTGTTATTTAGTTTGTAATTTCAATTTTTTATATTCTAATGTAAAATTCCTTAATTTCGTAATTTCACTTGAAATTTTTAATGACTTAATTACGACAAATTTATTCCTTCTTATTGGTTAAGCTAAATTGTAATAATTTTCAATGTTCAATGATGTAAACACTATTTAAATATTCTATTAATAATCTGATGAAATATGTTGTCACTAAGTTTTAAAAATGTAAAATTATGTATGCATATAATATTACAAAATTTAAAAAAATTTTCTTAGTTCCAAATTCAAATTTTGATCAATATTTTATATGCTTCTCTTATAATTATATATTTAAGGAGAAAATTGAAAAAAGTAATTTTTAATAATACTTATAATTTTTTTACTAATAACGGTAAATTATCACAATTCATTTTATCACTGGTTTTCGGTCGTTTAAAAAATTTTTATAACAATATCATGAATTATTTTATTTTCTTATCATTTTAACCTGAAATGAAAATGTCGTTAAATGATTGATTGTACTCGTGCCTGCGGATAAAGTTTTACATATTGAATTTTGCTTGTTTATTATGAACTAATTACATAAAACTTAAATGAAGTGAATTTAATAAGATGGGAAAATCATTAATTCTCAACTACGCATCGTAGAATAACATATAATCAAATATTATACAGGTTAGCTGTATTTTTAAAACTAAAATTTCTCAATTAAATTTTTATTTGATTTCTGTTATAAAATCGGATTTTATTAATTCAAGACAATTACCGTTTTATATGATTTTCGAAGGTAGTAAATTCGAAATAAACACCTCCAAAGGACAATAATGCACGGAGACGATAACGATTAGAATACCTCGTGACGATGTACTATCGAAATTTATACTTTATACAGCTTCGCATTCTTTCAGTACTGAGCTTCCTTGAGCCTCAAGCGCAAAACCAAACTGAATAATTAAACAAAAGTACAAAAAAAAAAACAATATATATATATAAATAAGGAAGATAAGAAATGGGCGAAGCACAGAAAATCTTGAAAAAATAAAGTGTCGAGAGATAGAGGAATAACGACACGAAATCATACCTTTTCCATCGTTTTCCGCTACGTCATTCGACAAACTAAAGTCAGGATTTGAAGTTACAACCATCCGCAACTGTGCCGTGAAAGAAATTGCAGCAGTAAAGCGTATAGCTTAGCAAATAAAATCATCCACCTATTATATATGTGGACGTATATGTATATACATGTATATTTGTATGAGCGGTGGTGGGAGGGCGTACGTGAGTGCGGTGACAGAAGGATTCTGTACGGAAAACTGTAAATCTCGATAATGTCTATGCACATTTATTATTCATATTTTAAAAATATTTTTAATATTTTTCGCCTGAAAATTATCCAAGCAAGTATCCGCTCATGATTAATAAAATAATAAAAAGAAGAAGAAGAAGAAAAAAAAAAGAAAAGGTTAAAGTCGGGTGGCTGGGTGGCGTTGGTTCCAACTTTTAACGAGAAATGGGGACAAATACAACAAAAGGTAGGAATGTAATGTTTGTATGGAGAAAAAAATTGTCTACTCATGGGTGTTATTATTCATTCGGGACAGAGCGATGAGGCCCGGCTCTTCCTAATTTTCGACGCTCCATTGGCATCGGCGACATTGTTGTCATTCTCATCATCCGGAGCGAGAGTCATTAGCAAGGACCTCATTAGTGCTTTTGTCGCGGTGGATTCCCTACGCTTATCGCTGCTCGCGTTGACACTCCACAAGCTGAAATTGCCGGAAATAAAGATGGAGCTCAAGATCTGCTAATAACTCTAGATGAGAAAGAGAGAGAGAGAGATAATAAGTGAGAAGAGATATATATGTACCGGCAGAGTTAACTGATAATCAGTCTTGCGGTGGAGGACGCTCGTGGACTTTGATTGCGTCATTATACTTGACATACGAAATCGTGTTACTACCTAATTTACTCATTTCAAACCCCCTTCAAAATATTTACGACCTCTATCTCTCTCTCTCTCTCTCTCTCTCCCCGATGATCTTCTATGCGCGAGGGTGTCGACAGATTGTCAGATTTTCCTTCAAAGATTTAACAAAACTACAACTAAGAATGATATGCTGATTAAATACAAGAATGCCAGCATTATACATAACATTTCGGTTAGTTAGGGTGAAAGCTATTCGCAGTAGGAATGTCATTTATTTTGTATGACGTACCCCTCCCCCTGCCACGAATTTACCTACTTTTAAACTACTTACTAACTTAAGCTTACGAATGAATAATTACTGTCTTATATAAAAAGTTAATAATTGTCAAGAGTACAGAGTATATTTTGTATTGCTCAATAATAAAGTAATGAATAGTAAAATATTGTACTTCTAAATATTAATTGCAGGCATTTAGAACATTAGATTTGCAAAATTACTTGGAAAAATAATTCTTTTTTACTTTTGAAAAATTTTACACTTACAGTCAGGTGTGAGCATTAAAACCTAAACGCTATGTATTTTTAAAATTAAAAAAAAAAAAAATTTCAATTGTACAATATTTTTATTAGAAAGAAAGAGAAGCAGACGAATTTTGTAGTTCATGGCGACGAAACTCATTTATTTAACTATGTTTTAATATTTTTTTTTTTTTTTTAATTTTTCCTACTAAACGACAGAGTTATTAATTTTTTTATAAAAATTATAACGTATATTAAGGAAAAAACTTTTATAATTCTTATCCAAATGAATGTTACAAGTACTCTCGATAATAATATTAATTTAATTTAAGAAAATAATTTTGCCATTCCTTTAATGTTTCATAATGAATTTTTTTTTTGTTTCATAAATACAATGCTTTAATAACTCTAGCAGCACTAATAAAATTGAATTGGAATATTAAAATTAACATCAGGTATATACTAAAATATGAATAGAAAAATATTTCTATAATGATTCACAAGAGTATTACGATATACCAAACGAAAATAGAGATAAGGAATATATTTTTACGGAATATCAATTTTCTAGAGCATAATGTATCCTCAAGCCAAGAAAAAATTCATATCATCGTAATGTCTACATTTTTACCCACACATAGAGAGAGAGAGAGGGGGGGAGGGGGGATTAATTTTTTTGTAAAAATAATTGAAACCTCGGTGAAAAGAATAAATAAGCATGCGCGAAAATTAGTAATAGGGAAAAAGAATGGACGGGCACCGGTTGAGACTAGAGAGATTGACGTAGAAAAGAAGAGCGGAAGATATGTATGTCTGAGTCTGGAAAGAAGAATTAAAGAGAAATGCGAAAGAAAATCTTGTATTTGGCTCACGTACACGACAGCGGACGCGCGTATATTTTCTATGTTTAGCCAGGAATACCACGGAAATCATCGGTTGTGTCACCATCCTCATCGCCTTCTTCGCCGTAACCTGCCTGCACAATAGATTTACGTATTCTCTGGCAAAGAGATAAAACACTCATACAAGTATAGGCCGTAGGGAGATGCGAGGAGGGAGAAGGAGGGCAAGTGAACGGCAATCTTGGCAGTCTACCAACTTCCTCAAAATAGGTATGTACCACAACTGTGCTAACAGTGTAGAAACGTGCGGCTAGTCATCTCTCTCTCTCTCTCTCTCTCTCTCTGACTACATGATTTTTTGCAGTTTTTTTTTCTTTTCTTCTTATTCGACGACGATTTACGCCATCACCACTGACGTATATAACATGCGTTACGCGTGTACGTGCAAAACTGCAAAAACTAGTCTCGTAACGAGTAGATTCGCAAACTCATATGCCAGAAAGTAATAACTGAAAACAGATTTTTTAATTATCATTTGAATTGCTCTTTCATAACTCTGAACACTTTTTTTTTTAATATCTCTTTTTTAATAATTGCATAAGTGGACTGACACTTTTTCGCGAACAAAAGATTCTAATCACTACGACATTTTGCTGCGCTTGCATTAAGGAATATTTTATTACATTGAGCAAAATATTTCCTAATTTCTAATACTAAAAGTATCAATTCCGAATGGGTCTTATGGATGGTAATGAATTCGTTAGCTTTTAAAGACATTCGCTATTGTTCAAAAATTAAATTGCATATACGGCGTTGTAAACAATTTAAAATAACAACTTCATCCTAGTAATTATTGATTTGTATTTTACGAGCGAATGGGATATAAAAAATTGTTTGATGGAAAGAGCATTGAAATATTAAAAAATATAACCTAAGGCTGATCTATAAATTGTACAAAGGGCTGCGCAGTGCCACGGAGTTGAATAATTTATAATTCCTGTTGGCCGTGCAGCCGTAAAATAAATAATTTCAATTAACCCAGAAGTACATGTATTTCCTCGGACTGAAATTATTTGCGGATTAATTAATAGTAATGGTCAGCAGTTCAAATGGCTTGATAAGGTAATGCGTCTGGTATTAGTCTACTTATTTAGTTAAACAACCGAAAGGCGAGACGACCGCGCGTAGGCGACGGTCCAGTTAACCGAGGCACGTAACCTCTAAATGATTTATTGATAACTGAACTTCGAGGGGCATGTATTCCCCGATATCCCAATAACCCCCACCCCGACCCGCCGCACCGCTCCTCCTCACTCTACCGCGACATTTCTCGCTCATTCGTTTTCCCGTTTTCACTCTTTATTTGCATCTATCTTTTTTTGTTTTGGCTACATTGACACCTGCTGTCGCTCTTGGCTGCAGGTAGCGGACGAGCTATGCGGATGCGTTTGACACTTTCGTCCGATGAGAGTACTCTCGAGTACTCCCATTCCGAGTTTCCCGCTTGAAAATCAAGTTGAGTATCGAGCGCTATTTCTTCTTAAATATTTATCATTAATCGTTTAATTGCAACGAAGGAGCCTTTATTTCCTTATATATATATATATGTAGATTTCACTCTATTGGTTATTTTTAATGTTCTGCAATGAAATTCATTTCAAGTAAAATAAACGCAGAGTCGAATTTAAATTCATGTCCTACTGATTGATTAGAAAAGAAAAGCTTTTTTTTTTAAAATAGTCCATGAAACTAATTGTTACAAAAGGCTCAGTTTTTAATGAGTCGATGTAATAATATCATGTCTGGATGAAAATGTAACAGAGTTAGGTTATTAATTAAAAAAAAAAATAGAAAGGAAAAGAAGATAAGTAAATATAATTATATAAGTAGTAAATCGTTGGAAATGCCAGAGAGAGATTTTTGTAGATATCGGATTGTTTCGAAGGCATTTGTTAGTTTTTGATTCAAATAATGCGTTCTTTCGGCAGGGGATAATAAAGCAACGATTGAGCAATAATGCACAGGGATCGAGATTAGGGGATAAAATCTATGTGGTGCGGGCTGGATGAAATTGCAAAAAAAATAAAAGGGGAGAGGGAAGAACGTCGGGAGGTAATGAAACTGATGCAGAAATTGCTTATGCACGATGGCTAATGCTGGTTGAACTCGCCGTTAATTCTCCAAAGTGGAACGGCAGCGCATTCGGCAGCGCGACCGAGGGGTTGGGGCTATGGGAGGGGGGGGATGGAAGCCAGCGGTCCAGCCTTTATGCTCGACTTAGGTAGGAAA
The DNA here is from genome assembly GCA_018883505.1 of Ceratosolen fusciceps. Classification (NCBI taxonomy): domain Eukaryota; kingdom Metazoa; phylum Arthropoda; class Insecta; order Hymenoptera; family Agaonidae; genus Ceratosolen; species Ceratosolen fusciceps. The sequence continues at coordinate 8,306,804 of RCIC01000008.1, forward strand.
GCCTCAGCGAGACCAGCTACAATTTACCAGGATGTTGCGCCCGACAAATTAATTCCCGCAACCCTGGTCCTTCCACCGCTTCGTCCTCTAACACCTTATAAACTTGGAGATGATTAAGGATCCATCGTATATTTTCAACCGGGCGGTCTGTAAGCTCGCTGTAGAAAAATCGACAAGTATTAATAAACTATTTGAAAAAGAGGCCCGGCTTTTATTATGGACCTGCGCTGAAATCTAATACTAATAATTTAAGCGAATAATTCGAATTCCCATTAGATTTATTATCCAATATATTCAAAGATGATGTAAACCATTTATAAAAGAGTTTTTATGACACAGCAATTCATGCGATTCATAATGTATTCTTAGAGCTCAACTGCCCTGATAAATCTTGATAATTTGAAGATTTTTTATTTACCGCATCTCATAAAATGATCGAAAATATTTCATCTATAGTGTATTGACTGCGTCATGCGTAATATATCGGGTTTGCCGTGCATTTCGTAAAAACAAAGTAAGCTAATACTTTGGATACGGAAGAAGTAATGGTAACAGTAGTACCCTCAGGAGGGGCTGGCTGGGATAAAAAAAAAAATCGAAATTTCCCTAGATTTCAGGAAAGCTTTCCAATTCAGAAATATCTATAGATCATTGTCACAACGTAATAAAACACGGTTGCCCGTCACTGTTAAGCTTCTTTTCGGCTTCTTTTCACCTTCTTTTCTCAAAGCTCCTGAGAAGATAAAGATTTCGACTCGGACACGTGCAACTCCTTTCCTCAACTGCGTAACTAGTACCGTAAACACGCAACTATTCTTACCCGATTTCCTTAAGCACGAGCTTCGATGAATGTTAAATCGCCAATAAATAGTAGAGTCGTGCACCTTTTTCAAACAGTTTTCAAACACTGTTGTCTTTCAATTCAACGTATACATCAATACAAGGAAAAACATAAATGAATTCTTTATATAAAATGTTTATACGGATTTTATTAAATTTAGTTTTACGTTTAAAATTGGAACTTGCGGCGTAAGTATTTTTAATAGACTAACACATGCTATAAGATCTGTTCTTACAATTGTATCCTACAAGTATGAAACTATTTTTAATTAACTTACATTTTATTAGCTTTTATATTGACAAACGACTTAATTACGCGATCATTCCTTATTATACATTGAGGCTGAGTTTATTAACCTGAGCAATTTTATTCTTCTACACTCAAAGTATATAATAAAATATTTTATAAATATCAGCAAATATTTCCGCAACATTATACTCTACCTGTGATTACAATTTAAAATAATTGCATAACTGTTATTTGTATTATATAATTATGTAAGTGTTATATATAATACATAATTACGCAACTGTTACATCTACTATTTAATATTGACAATGTATTAATATCTCACAAGTTGAAGAAATTTATATTCAAATAAGAAGCTCAATATTATAATTATTCTTATGAATGATAATCAATTTGTATCACTTACGTATAAAAATCACATTAAATATTCTAAAAATTCTTCAAATTAAGTGGGTGAGTCTTCTTCAAAATAAAATAAGAAGATTTTATAAAACGGATTATATTGGCAAAGCCCGTATATATAATTTTACGTCATAATAAGTATTTTTCGAATGAAAAAATTATTTTAAAAAATTCCAGTAGGTCATGCTTTATTAAATATCCATTAAGTGTTAAAAATAAATATTAAACTCGGAACAGATATGACTTAGATAAATCACCTAAAATTTAAAATGTATATATATTAAAAGTAAAGGGATTTCATTTACATAATACAAAAAAAAACTCATTCGAACATTTTCAATAATGATCTCTTAAAGCAGAATTCTAACTAATACTATTGCTGGAGACCGTTTAACTGACGCGGGCAAATAAGTGGAGGGCAAATAATTTGTAACTGACCGCTCGGCGTTTGTAGTTGGCGGGTGAAAAATAATATAAATTACAGAAAAACAAATGAAGAAAAGGCGCGAATAATCCGGGCGGGAGAAGTCGCGTGGTGGTTCGTCCAATTAATCTGATTACAGACACGAGGTCGTACAGTAGATTCTTCTACTAGTTTATCGTATAAATTCCATAAGAGTTGGGAAAGCTGTGGGCATTGCGATTTGCGAAAGGGTACGAGCCGAGACCCTGACAGTGATTCGCGAATTGATCATAAGTACCCCAGTGGGAAGTAATTGATCTCCCGGCGGCAGATCCAGAGGACAGGGGTATGTATATTAACACAGAGAGACAGAGAGAGAGAGAGAGAGAGAGAGGAACTTAGCTCTGCGGCCAGGTTGACGTTGGAGACGCACCGGTGCCACGGCGTAGGTCGAAGGTCCAGCTGGCAAGCAGGTATTTTAAGTAAATTTCCATGCGAGAGAGCTCTCCGCGCGCGCGCGAAAACGTCCGAATATTATAGTTATTCGATTCGATTGTAAATTTGCGTGACTTTTACTTTTCCTCTTCCTATCCTTTATTCGTTTCAGGACTCACGGATACGGTAAGTAGCTTATAAACTGCTACAACTATTAAATAATAAACAGATAATCTTAGAAATTGGCAGGAATTTGTTCTTTAACAAGAAAATAAATTATCGGCATCTTACTACTGTGTATACAAAGGTATATAGCATAATTATTATAATATATGTTTCTGGAAAGATTTTTCGAAAGGTATTTACATCCGTTTCGTTATTACTGTTGCTTAAAAAATGTCATTTTTCATCTTATTGTTCGTACGTAGTTTAACGTAGTTAATGTATTGAAAGGACAATGTATTATTATATCAAATGCTTCAAGTACAAATCTAATGCTCTTTATATTTTAGAATAAATTCGAGCTATTTCGGTCGAAGAATCACAGTCAGATTTTTATCCACTACATCTCTTTATTAGATCCTCGATTGCCTATATATTTCTTCACCGTTAACTCTGTGCAAGAACAATACTTTCTTGATATTTTTCCTCAACTCTTTCCTTTGTCTGTAGGGATTATCGTTCAGTGTTTTATTCAGTCTCAATGCTACGATGCAGCTATTTATTTTCATAAATTATTTCAATGCTATTTAAAATATTATATACTCATATATACGTACATATATATATATATATATATGTATTATAGATTCATCCTAAACTGTATATCCAATATTGGAAGCGTATAGAATAATTTTCTTTGCCTTGTGTTTATCGAGCTGTTCACAAACGCTGGCAGACATATCTGATTTGATTCTAATTTCCGAACTAAAATTTATCCAATTTTCGTATCACTAACCGATGTTTCCGGGTACATTATTCCGTTCATCTCGTCAAGTGTTTCCAAACTTTCTTCTTTTATAAATAGAATTATCGTTCCGTTAGCTCCACTTATCTTTCTGCAGCAATTACTCTACCAATGTATTTTATCATTGTAATAATCTCTGTTTCAATTCTCTCTCTCTCTCTCTCTCTCTCCCTCTGTTGTTCTATATGAATATATCTACCTATAACAAAATATATATATATATGTATGTGTGTGTCTAGAGAAGCTTGTTGAGTAATGTTCGTTGCCTTCTGCATTACATTCCTTTGCATTTTATTTTATTTTACCATTGAGTAATCTTGATATATAATTTCTATAACATATTGTTTTTTTTTTTTTATCATAAATCAACTAGCGAATCTGATTATTTGCAAATATGCAACTTGCGCTTCTAAATTCTATAATTAAACTATCCGTAAAATAATATACTTTTAATTGTTAGTGCAGTTATCGGCCAATTTTAAAATTATTTTTGCTCTCAATACACTAATGTAAGTTATGGTCGACTATCACTTCTTCCGAAAGTCCACAATAATTTTCGTATATGCAGAATGACTGATTGACATGTGTCTACGATGATCTATTAAGGTCACTGTCCTCCAAAACCTTTTCGCTTCATTCGTTCTACATTTTTTACGAAACAAAAATTTCTAATTATTTTATTCATTAATTATCGATTCTCTAAATTACGATTTAATTGAAGTAACGGAAATTTGTGCAAATTCTAAAATATAAATACATTATTTCTATCATTAAATAATATCACCTTTAAATTATCTTAAATTAAAATTATTTTTGTTAACTAAATTGTTAGTAAATAAACAAGTGAACCGTGTAGATAATAATATTTGCCAATATACTATTATTATAATCTAGGTGATCACTTTTTAATTATTTTCATCGAATAAAATAATAATTCAATAGAGATAGAAATAATATTACGTTGCTCTACGGTTTGCTAAAAATTTGCCAGCTATTTTATATCACTTCTACGGTTTCTTTCTAATTAAACTTGACAATGGTTTTATTATAGCTTGTTTTATTTATATCCGTATCAATAACAAATATCGATTGCAATTAATCTGTTAAGATATTTTAAACTCAAAAAGTTGGTTACACTTGAAGTTTAAGTACTTTGTGCACTATATTTATTGTATACAGAATAATTAAGGTGATAATTATTTTATTTTATTTTTATACTCGAATCCCAATATTATCTACTAAAAATCATATTAAATAAGAATGCAGAATAACTTACATAAAATTTATTATAAATAAAATATCATAGGTAAACTAGTATGTATGTACTAACCTATGTACGAATATGTATTTGTATAAAATGGTTAATTTTAAAATGAGCTTATCGAATGACGGACATTTTATAAAAATCACAGTAATCTATGAAGAAATAAAGTTTAATATCGTTATGTCTGAACGTATTTCAATAGATTGAATACAAAAAGAGACTTCGATTCCGTTCCGTGACCGATCGAATAAAATTTACAGGCATTCTGCAGCATGGCGCCAATTGAGAATTAATCGTTTTATTAATCGTAAATATATACTGTAAATACATATCGTAAATAAGATAGAGCTGAGATGTAACGAGCACGCGTCCGTTGTTAGGCGCTCGTTAACGTAAAGTTTGGGAACGATGTCGCTGTTGTCTCCAGACGAAATTGATCGTGAATTCGTGTTCGTCTCACTACTTGTCCCCCCCCCCCACTCTCTCTCTCTCTCTCTCTCTCTCTCTTCGACTCTCGCCTTGCCCATCACCGCAAATTCATAGGAGCTTGTAGGAGTACATCACAGTCAAGTATTTTCTTTCACAGGCAAACTTGCGAGCTGAGCTTCATTCAAGCAAAGCGAGACCAAAGATTTTACGACGATTGTTCGCCATAACGAAGTTTTACTAGTCGCTCCGTGGCTCGATATGCAAACGCGATTTCCGATGAATGGATCAGGCTCGCGATTTCCACCTTCCCGAGGACGCTTTGTTGAAAGGATGAATAAGAAGCCATGAGTCGTTAAGTGCGATTCAACGATCGGAGGACGATTTCTCACTCATCCATCGCCATAATAAATTTAATACTTCATTATCCCTAACTTATTCCTTTTACCTCAAATACTAAGAGCTCTAATAATAGTAATAATAATAATAATAATAATAATAATAATAATAATGATAATAATAATGATAATATAAATAATAATAGTAATAGTACGTATGAGTTTAAAGCAAAATTTAAAATTACTTTATTTTAGCGATTGAACGTTAAACAACCGTCGTTCCATGAATCCAACTCATCTTACTTAACAAACCCATTATTCTAAATATTTTTTATTTTTTTATTTAAAAGCATAATATTCATAATGATCTGTAGATAATTACGAAATGATTTAATGCAAACAAACTTTTATACTGTAATATGTAATGTATGAATCTTTGTAGTTAGACGACCATTAAGCAATGAATATATAGTTTAGTTTTTCTCTAACATTCGAAGAGCAAGGATTGTGGATTCTCTAGCGTCGTAGCGTAATAGAGGACAATATAGGTTGTTAATAATTATACAAATGCCTTCAGTCTGAAGTGAAGGTAAAAGGGATAAAGAGTGAAGTGAGGAGTACGCGTGGTTGACGATCCACCAGGAGTTTACCCCGTGGATACGTTGAAGCCCAATGAGTGGCAGTCCGATCTACCGACTCTACCTGGCCACGTGCTGCACTTCGCCCGAGGTGAATACGCTGGATTCAACGACCTGGTTGACGGGATGATACCCACCGGGTCGGCCCCTCCTCCTTTCTCTCTGCGTGACCCATTACGCTACGCTAAGTAGAAATCGCCGTTGAAATAGGTATTTTAATTATAAGCGCCTGGCCAGTTGCTTGCGATAGTTGATACGTGGGCTTTTTCCTCCTTCAATAGAGAAGGAGCTTTTCTATGCCATTATGGTAAAGTAAGTGTAAAAGGCTTCTTTCTCCTTCATTAGAGAAAGGGGTTTTTTATGCCCCGTAGGAATAGAGCTTAAATAAACAAATTTCTTTTATTAGCGAAAATTCAAGGTGTTAATTATTTTCCAACACACCTCATCCCTAACACCTTCCCGAACCATAATAATAATTAAACTTAAGGCTGCAACATTATGCATGAATATAAACGTATGTAAGTCACAGAAAATAGCAAATGACTTGTAGCAGTTTATAAGCTACTTACCGTATCCGTGAGTCCTGAAACGAATAAAGGATAGGAAGAGGAAAAGTAAAAGTCACGCAAATTTACAATCGAATCGAATAACTATAATATTCGGACGTTTTCGCGCGCGCGCGGAGAGCTCTCTCGCATGGAAATTTACTTAAAATACCTGCTTGCCAGCTGGACCTTCGACCTACGCCGTGGCACCGGTGCGTCTCCAACGTCAACCTGGCCGCAGAGCTAAGTTCCTCTCTCTCTCTCTCTCTCTCTCTCTCTCTGTGTTAATATACATACCCCTGTCCTCTGGATCTGCCGCCGGGAGATCAATTACTTCCCACTGGGGTACTTATGATCAATTCGCGAATCACTGTCAGGGTCTCGGCTCGTACCCTTTCGCAAATCGCAATGCCCACAGCTTTCCCAACTCTTATGGAATTTATACGATAAACTAGTAGAAGAATCTACTGTACGACCTCGTGTCTGTAATCAGATTAATTGGACGAACCACCGCGCGACTTCTCCCGCCCGGATTATTCGCGCCTTTTCTTCATTTGTTTTTCTGTAATTTATATTATTTTTCACCCGCCAACTACAAACGCCGAGCGGTCAGTTACAAATTATTTGCCCTCCACTTATTTGCCCGCGTCAATTAAACGGTCTCCAATATGACTAATGAAATAATTTAACAGCATTATGGCTTTATTATTTATAATGAGATTGATTTAGTTATTCATATCTAACAGTTTTCAAATATTATATCATATCATCAATGAATGCTATAAGTAAGTAGCTGATAATAACTGAAAATTATAACTATCTATTACCGTTATAAATGTCAAAATATGGTTTTAGAAATATTGCTTCAGTAAAGTGACTCAGTCAAAGTGACTCCATTATTATAGCTCAGTTATTTAATTTTATTAATTTGTTAAAGACTATGTATTCAATTTAGCAAAGTATAATATTTCATATTGTGTTCGAGACCATTGCTCTTATCACTATTATTAAAATAAATGAGAGAAAATCTATAGGTCTCTATGCGTACCGTGAAGGGGATGCAAAGGTTCAATTGTCCTTTTGGAAAAGGTTCCACTGGGGAAAATGCAAGTACAAAATTTAGCCTGAAAAACAAGGACAGTACTTTTTGAACGGCTTAAAGAAAACATCGCAAGACTCTTTCGTTGCAGTTTTATTTAAACTATCAATATTAGCCATAAGTATTTTATTTGATTAGAATAGAATTCGTTATAGTTCGTGTAATCGTAATTTATCATAATAATCGGATTCTGAATCTCAGTGCGGGTTCAAAGGGGTAAGTCTCTTGCTTGTCCCCTGAGTGGGCATCTATACACCTGAGAGTGTGTCAAATACAGCAGCAGGGCAACACGTGCACAAAAACATACTCGCGGATCCTCACGTGTAATTAAAACCTGCTTCATATTCAGAGCAATACTGGCCAGTATTAGATATATGTATTAGGTATTAAGCATTGACAATTAATTGTAATCGGCTTTTTCCTCCTTCCGTACATAAGGAGATGTTTTTTTATGCCTTTAGGGAATCATTTGCAATAAACAACTATTTTTAATTTACTTGATGTGTCAATTATTTACACGTCACCTCATCCCTGCCTGGACTATAATGTACTATAATGGACTATAAAACGCTGCAACATATTGGTACTGCGCATTTCTAATTATAAGAAATTATAACGATGAAATTGAATACTTGAATTGTTTAAAAAAAAAAATAAAAATATATTGCTATGATGACCCTGAACCGAATATTAAACTGATAATAAAGTGAAAGTGCAAGTGAAAGTACAACGATTTCGAAAATACAATGATTTATGACTGTGATGTGTGACATTTATATATAAAAATATTTTTATTTTGTATCAATTAAATGAAATAATATTTAAAAAATTTACTAATCTAAAATCAACAAAGAAGTCTTTTTTACAATAGTTATACGTTAATATCGAAATTATTGTTTAATCAATTATGGAATATTGATTCAGTTAAAAGCTATTTATTTAAATTAAATTGAACTATTGCATTATTGGGATATGATTTATTTAAAAATTGTTAGAGAAATTTATTTTTCAATAATTACTGAAAATATAATATTTATTACATTAGCAGAAACGAATGTGGAATTAAGTTATTTTTTTCAAAGTGAATTAAATATTTGATTTCGAACCGTTTTTTATTTAATTAAATTTCTAATTATCTTATTGAGATCCCAACATTAATTGAAATGTTATAATATAATATCGATTCTGAAAAAAGTTCTCGCAAAAATATTATGACTTTCTAATGAGCTAAATTATTTAGTAAATATATAATAGATAATCGTGATAATACCTCAATGTATAATTATTACAGAGAATTTATTTTATAAATAGGAGTGTGACAACAATTTTCATCAACTGACATAAATATTAAAGTAATTTATATCAGCAATTGACAAAGATAAATTAAATGTAGTAATTTAAGATTGATTTCTATGTATTTGTGTTGGTAACAATGTTTTACAAATAGATGAAGATACGGATTCAACATTGTGAGAAGTAAAGAGTTTTGGAAAGACTTTTGTCCCGGTATTTATTATTTGGAGAATTCTTTTATAGTAGTTACAATACAAGGAAAACAGATAAAGCGTCGTTGTGAGAGGTATGTAGTAGTAGACTCGCTCTCCTCTTCATCTCTGTTTTCAGCTCCTTATCTCAACAGCGGCTATCGTACCTTCTGATGTCAACATCAGCGTCAACACTAATATGAATCTCCTTTGTCATGTTGTTCAGAATCACAACGATACCAATCCAAGGATCCTCGTGCTGATCTTTGAGGCAAGTACATTCTGTGTCGGATGGAGGCTCTTAAAAAAATTATCGTCGACCGGGTCAAAAGCCGCTGGTCTAGAACAAAGACTAGCAGTTGTACCCAGAGTGATAAAACCAGAAAAATATGTTTGACCATTTACTTTCACTTTAATTAAATAAAGAATATTTTACTTGTTCAAACATTCATGCACTCGCTTTGTTGTTATTATTTTATGAATTCATCTACATGAATGCCCTTTATGGTTAAATAGCATGTATTTACTTCCCAGAGTACTATCACTGAGTAAACCATTTTTATATCCATTTAGAGGTGTCGGACAAGTTTATTCAGAATAATAAATATTATCATTTTTACTTCTCCTTATTCTTTCCAGGAGTTTATTATTATACATTTTACATTATTATTAAATATTTACAAATTATTTTGTATTCTACAGAGACGCAATTATTTATAGTTTAGAAAATATCAATTTTATATTTTCTTAAAGGCCTTATTCTGTATTTTATACACGAAAACTACCATCAAAAGCTTTTCAACAATTTTCTGCTTTTTTATTTTGCCAGACTCAACCGAAACTCCGATAAGTACATTTGTATTTGCATTAATGCCCTAGTATCCCTCTGTATGTATTTAAGAGAGATTCAAACGATAATATTTTATTATGAAATCTATTATTTGGAAGGAGGATCGGCAAAGCGACAACACAATATAACAGTATATTACAATAATGAAGCAAAATTTTGTATTTTATATATATTCAGAGAATAATATTTTTTATATTCTGTTTTAATTACAATAGAACGATTGAAATTTAATTGGTATAATTGTTAACAATTTGCTAGTTAAACATTTAGTGACATAAGTAAGTAAGAACCATGACAATAAAAAACTTAATTGCATTAGAAATAAATGCGTTTTATCCATGTATTTGAAAATATATTTTGTTAAAATTTTACAAATTACACGAATTTATCTAAAATATCCCCCGAAGGTAGCGCATCGATAATAAATGGTTTTAGTTTCTTTTTCGTTTTACTGAACTCATCTACTTGTAATATTACGAAAAACTAAATATTCTCTCCAAATACATATTTATATACCATTAATTATAAATAAGTAAAATTTTACAATATATTTATATTGTAATACATTTACGTTATGTATTAACTAGATAGTATAACAAATATACTATGTTATATTTCAAATTATTTGAAACATAATATAGAATTTTATCTGATGTAATTAAAATATTGTACGATAAGATTACTGTTTCGATAAATATGCACATTATTATTCTGAAAAAGATTCTTGAATTTTCTTTGCAGTAAATATGTAAAACTTTAATTTATAAAAAATATAAATTCTTATAAAATCAATAATTTTTTACATCAACCGATTACTATTAAAAAAAAAAAATTATTATTATTATAGGATATTATTATGTAAATGAATAATTTGATGTGTTAAATTTCATATGAATAAATATTTAATCTGAGGCTCTCGAAACAATATTTTTTGTAAAACACTATTAGAGCAGAATTAGAATTTAATATAATATAAAACTTAAATTAAAACGAAGAATTTAATAGATTAAATTTAGCTTAAATCTCTAGTAATTGGAAAAATGATATATCCATTAAACTTTTTATATTTATGGACGACTTCTTCCATTCGACGTATTCATATAACGATTTAGCTCGAGTAGTGTGAATAACGAAATCCGGTTTTTATCAAATATGTAGAAAAGAATTTAAGAAACTGTAATGGAAAAGTATTAACTAATAGTGCGCTATTTTTTTTAAAGGGAAAATTTTTTTGCACATTGAAAAGTATTAGAGAAAATTAAAAATATATAATCCAATGAAGCAGGATACGTAGATAATAGAATAAGCACTATAGGACATTTAATAAAATCTCTAAGAATTTTTACTAATTTAAATATTACAATAAAATTCTGGAAAGTAAAATAATATTTTGAATACGTTTAAGGTAAAACTAGGGATATCGTTTAATGGAATGGACATGGTTTTTAATGAAAAGAGCGGTAAATATTTAAATTACAGATAAAATATATGTTCTTCCGTCGAAAATTATTTAATGTGGATTTTAACAAACGATAAAGCAGTTAAATTTGGGAAAGGCAAAGAACATTTATTATAAAAACATAATAATATAAGAAAACGTGGGAATAATATTCTTTATAATTTACGATAAAACAGTTGTAATTCATCATAAACTTCGCGAAGTTTACCGTAAATCCTTCAAGAGATGAGAAAGCAGTGAAAGGAGAATAAAACAAACTTATGCATTATAGAATAACATATTTCTGTGTAAGAGAAGAATTTAAAAATAAGATTATCCTAAGTTATAAATTTTTACTCGTACGCAAGATGAATCTTCGCGTGGAGGCAGCGGGTGAGCTTATGAGGTACCAAGGGAAGCTGGCGATGACGACTTTTAAAGGGAGTTGGGACTAGTGACACCGCACTATAAAAATAAAGCTCAAAAGGAAAATACTTTAATCTCTCCTATTCTCGGCATACGTACGATCATAGTTCATCAACTTTCCGATCGACCGAGATCTTTGGATTTTTTTAGATTCTAGAGGCAGCTCACCTTTTTCTTTGATAATACTTTCGGACAACTCCGAATGAAGTTGAAGCCGCTCGGCTACCGCGTTACTATCTCTCTATCTCACTCTATCTCTCTCTCTCTCTCTATCTCTCTCTATCTCTTGATCTCTTCTTATTTCCTTTTCCTTTTTCATGAGCCAGACCCGTACGTGTTAAACTGTCGGGAATTAACGCAGATCGAAGAGAGCCAGACGTGATCTTCGGTTCAGGCTCATCTTTATAAAAAAAAAAAAAAATCTATGCGATCGTGTTAAGCGTTCGAAGAAGCAAAATAAGTTGGAGACCAATTGTCTATAACGAATGGCTATGAATCGTTCGTTTTAAAATTTCTGGCTTTCTCTTTATCCCCCCAGTCCTTTAAATAAGACTAAACTCTCAAGATATTAAGGCTAGTAACTCGTTGTCATTACATTCATTAGGTCTTGTGATTTTTTTTTTTTATTTAAAAGATTTTTTAAATGATTTTTTTTTATGTAAACCATTAAAAAGTTTATTCAATTTTATAAATATATATCGATACATGGACGCTTTACGATTATAATGTAAAAGTATTATATATATATATGTATATATTTCTCTTAATAATCAATCTATTAAATAAACAAAAATTCTAAAAAAAGAAAAGAAATATATATATGTATATATGTATGTATGTTAGTTTGTATGTTCATACGAATGTATTGACTGCTACTGGTAAAGCATTTTAAAAAGTTGCTTAAGATTACGTTAAAAGTGACGAACACGAACAGAATAAGACGAATGAGATAATTGAAAAATTATCATTTATTGTGCAACTGAGATAAAAAAAAAAAAAAAAAAAAAAAAAAATACCAGGGAAGGAAGGAGAATTTAAAAGAGTGATCGGATCTTTTCAACGACTTAATAGAGCGATTTAATTAAACGAGGATTTCGCAAGTAAAAAAGCGCATGCAATTAGAGCAAAACGACGGGAAAGCACTTGGTTGATTCTTATCAAGGTATTTGCGCCTCCTTATCTATTTTAGCCTCTTTATCTATTTTCAGTCTCCTTCCATTGGCAGTTCTCCTTCCGTATTATTGGTTTTCGATCTGTAGTCTAATGAACGAATAATCTATAATTTGCAGTCTCCAATCGTTAATTCTCGTCTGACTAATATATGTAACTATCCTTATATTTCTTGAATAATCACTTATTATATCACTTTTTTTTTTTATACAATTTACGAGCAATGTAAAAAAATATTCATTTCAGTCAATAAAAAAATGTGTATAATGCGAGGATTTTTTTTAAAGAACTCGCGACTTTTAGATTGAATACAGTCGACGATCAAAGCTAGTTAAAAAAAAAAAAAAAAAAAAAAAAACGTAAAAAATATACGATTAACGGAAGCATATGGTACGATAGGGCAACATAGAGAGAGAGAGAGAGAGAGAGAGATTATGCTAGTGAGATGTGAAAAGTGATGGAAGGAATATTATGTAAGCAAAGGTCGGAGTGAAAATTTTATCCGACAATTAAAAGTCCTTGAATTTTCCGATATAGAATGGGTAGGAAAAACGAATGTTTGAGATCGATAAGATTGAGCGGACGAGTGACGAAAGGGGAAATGCAAAATAGAAGAGTTTAATGAGAAGCGTTAAAATAAAATCATTTACTGATTTAAGTTAACCACGTCGCAGATCAGATCTCTGTTGTAAACGGGATAAAAAGCTAAAGTCGAATCGTATTTCAACGTACTTCTTTACTTTGATGACAATAAAGTCTTTCCTTTGTTTCTTCTCGTAAATAAAATCCATTCGTAGCTTATCAATTACTCTTTTCTGCTTCTTAACTTCGTTCGCCATTATTTTTCTCTCTGACTCTCTGCATATATCACTAAAATTCAATATAAAATTAGACTCGCCAGCTCTTAGACATCCAAAAATTTGATCTACAAAGCGCGCTCTCGTCTTTTCCTTTGATTCACGATACAAATAAATAAATATATATATATATATAGAGAGAGAGAGAGAGAGAGGGGGCGAGTTTTATCCTACAGATCGAAGCATCTGACAACTTTTAAGAAACTTTTTTACAATTTCCTACGCGACTGATAATGTAGTCAATTTCGAATTGGACACCCTTTTAATATTCTGAAATTATTTCCAATAGAGAGGAAAATTCTCGGTACCGGTCGACAAGACAACATTTCTATAAGAATTAACATCTTCGACGGATAAAAAAGATATGCATCCCCTTGGATAAAAAGTGCCGCATAAGTTAATTAACTAATTAACCAAAGTTCAAATAACGTAATAAATAGTGCAAAAAATTAATGGACTTGAATATGTATTTAAATTAAATTAAATTATATATTTAATTCTAGTACTATTTTTAAATAGACGATGATATAGGCTCAAGTGAAAGATTTTCAAATAACTACGACAAAATTCTATTATAATTTAATTAGAATTACAATTATAAAACATTTGGCAATGTTAAAACAACATTGATCCTTTGTGTAATATATTTAAAATACTACTTATTAAATATTTAGTGTTATAATATACAAATAACTAGTTTTTTTACGACATTCAATATTTCATGTAGAATAAAATATCAATAATCGTCGTTATTTAAGTATTAATTAATTTATAATTTTTGTTCATTAAATTTAATTTGTCTTAGATTTTAAATGTTTAAATTGAAGATATTAATTGTAATTATCCTTGCTTTGTTGCACAATAGTTTCTCTAATTTAAAAATTTATACTTCAGTGCAACTATAAGAATTATTCATTTAAATACAGAAATCAATATGAAACTTATAGTCTTATATAGGCCTTACGTTTAGTTCTTACACGTTATCGGAACAGTTTTGGTTATTTATAATTACTAGATTATTAGATTATTAGATTATTTATAAGGAATTGACTCAATATGTGTAGAGATTCGAATATTATGTGAAATTATATATTGCGCAAATGACTAGTACTTGTCTTTATTAAAATTTCAAATCTAATGAAATTATAAATAAAATAAAATAATTGTTTTAAATTGATAGATAAAAATAATAAATGATTATTTGCGCAAAAGCATACGACTGCCGTTGGAACGAAAAATACATCAATTAAAATAAAAAAATAAATCTATTAAAAAGTTTTAAATTCTCATGCAAATAATAATAATAATAATATTATTATTATTATTATTTGCGTTTCATGTATTGGTACGGACTTTAATAATTCTTGTCAATTTTTCATATTCAATAGTCCACTGACATCAATAGATTTTAATACACATAATCAAAATAATTCTTATGAAATATTCAGTACTTGAATTATTTCACACAACTAAAAATTCGCTATCTTTATCAGTAATTCTTATTCAGCATTTATTGTATACTATGGAAAAAAAAGTTATAAGCGGACGTCAGGCAGCTCTGCGGAAACGTTAATATTTTCAATTATGAAATTTATACCGTTTGTCAGTCGGTCTTACTAAAGTCACAAATCACATTTATTCTTACAAAGAGAAATAATTTTATATTACTTATCATAATGTAACTCATTCCAACGGACCATAAATCTTGCAATTGACATTGCAGAAAATTTCATTTCTGATACGTGTAACGTATGACGTTTCGTCAGGTGATTACCTGGAGGTGTTAAGTGAGTGCGTATGAGTATCGGATCCGCGTGTGCCGACGAAGCTCAGAGAGTTACGGACTTGCACTCGAGAGGGACATAGATAGATAGATAGATAGATAGATAGATAGATAGATAGATAGAGAGGAGAGAGAGAGAGAGAGAGAGAGAGAGTCTTTCCGTGGGTTCAACGGATTTATGTTGGTCGTTAATGGTGAAGGAGGGAATGGTCAAGGAGACCCAACACTGTCACTGTTCAACAAGAGCTCATGCAGTCATAGTGGGATCCAGCAAAAGTAATCGAACCGTCACACATCCACGTCTATCGATAGCGATAGAGTTAACGAATGGCCCGTGTATTAGTACGAGCTCGTGTATTTTCTATTTTCTTCCGCGATCTACCTCTACCCGCCCCCCTCTCCACTGGCAACTCGACGACAACTCGCATTAGGGGCTCACGGACCTTCCCGACGGCTCTCTCTCTCTCTCTCCCTCTCTCTCTCTCTCTCTCGCTCTCTCGCTCTCTCGCTCTCTCTCTCTCTCTACCATACAAAACATTAAAAATATATTGACTTCGCCGGAATAGAAGAAAGTAATTGAAATAATTAAATATTCATAATACTAGTAGGATAAAAGTTTTTTATCTCTTCGTGCATTTCGCATTGCATGGATTCGTAAAAAAAAAAATACTTTTACGACTAAAAAATAAACTCCTGAATAAGTCGGATGGAAAATAAAATTTTATCTTTCCACGTTTATCAACATCATGAAAATCTGCCGTAATGAATTCGAGTGCTTGATTCATATACTGAATTCTAATTTACTCTCAAATAAAATGCTTAACCTCACATTTATTAGGCAGAATTTAAGGGAAATAATTATCGTAAATAATTATCCGGTTATTGATTCTAATTATTATTTCATAACCCTTTAAAAACGAATCGGCGCATTGAATACTCGATAATTAAAAATCGTTTATACGATACACAACAAAAAAGAATAAAAAAGAATAAAAAACAAACAGACAAAAAAAAAAGAAATAAATAAATAAATAAATAAATTATAATAGAAGCACCGATTGAAGTGTACGCGGATCAATACGTGAACTGTTGATGTATTTTTGATAGAGTTTCATTTGCTTTCAGGAGCTTTTCTACAGGAGGTCCAAGATTACACTGAGCTTACGTCACGGGTTTCTCAAGTCGACGACATGGACTGCGAGCGAAAGCACGCAGTGTAAAGAAGTCCTACGAATCTCGGAATTTCCGCAAGATTGAAAAACCTTGACCCCCTCCCGCGCCCGCACCCGCACCCGCACCCGCGCCTACCTAATTCTCCACACTGTCTTTCCACGAAACGAGCGCGGCTCGGTGGGACGAGAGGCGGGGAGGTGGGGAGGCGGTGGAGGCGGTGGAGGCGGTGGAGGCGGTGGAGGCGGGGTCGGGAAATAATGGAATACCGAGGACTTTGTAATAATATCCGGGTATTCGTACAGGAGTGGAGGTGATATGGTGGCGGGGGGGGGGATGAGGAGATGGCGGGAGCGCGTGTTAAGACAGAGCCGTTGAACAAGTGAGTTTATTAAAGAAAAAGTTTGATCTATGGACGGGCGGGATCGGAGGCGAAACAGTTGGTACATAAACAAGTCGGGGAAAGGAGTCGGGAAAGGAGTCGGGAAAGGAGTCGGGAGAGGAGTCGGGAATGTAGTCGTGAAGAGAGCCGCTTTCCCCATACGAAGTGATCCGCCGGTGAACTTGGCCAAGCAGGCGAGCGAGTCACTTTTCATGAATTCGGCATAGGGCGGCTGATACGTGACATCCAGAGTTTGCACAAGACCACAGCTGCAACGGATATACGTCAGAGGGGAAAATGAAAAATTATTTCGATATCATATCTGCCGTAGCCTATCGCCGATCCCTCGGCTATTACTTTTTTTTTTTTTCTTTCTTTCTTTCTTTTTTTTTCTTTTTCTCCTTTCCTTTTCTTTTCCCTAAGAGTTACTCGATATTTTAAAGTTCCACTCCTTCGTTCAATAACCTCCTGCAGCCTTTTTATCCCTTTTCGTGTTTTTTTTCCCCCCCTCCTCTTCTATTTTATTTCTAATGGCCATTTTTATAATGGAGAATAGCCGGCAACCGGACGCTTTACGCGGGCTTACTTTACGTCCTTGGCGCTTCACCCCGACGACAACTACGAATGGCTTCATTATTTCATTAAAATGAGAAGCGTTTCTCCATTGGCGTTAACGCGGACGGCAAATCCCTTACTATTATAAATGATTTTCTCACTTATGGAGAACGGATATCGAACGAACGAACGAACGAACGAACGAACGAACGAACGAACGAATCCTAAACTGACGCTATAAATACAGAGATTTATAATGCATTATTGCAACGCACATATACAAGCTAAAAGGGATTTAAGTGGAAAAGGCTCGAATAAATCTGCTAGTTGGACTTTAAGAGACAATGTATTTTTATATAATTTCCTTCTCCCTAATCTTCTAATGCCCTAAATTACTTTTATATAATAAAACACGATTGGCGCAGCTCGAGAGGCGCTCCTTTTTTTCTTCTCTTTCTTTTCTCTTTCTTTTCTCTTTCTTTTCTTTTCTTTTTTTTTTGTTTTATTTTTTTGTTCTATTTTTTTGTTGTATTATATTTTTTTTTTTTGAACAAGCGAATTGCGAATCGCGTTGGATTGGTCGAAGGAAGATTAGTCGTCCGGAGGAAGCTGGACACGGCGTAAATCGATTCGGCTTTTCCCATTCGTTCGAAATGCATATTCAATGTTGCGAATCGAAAGGAGGAGGCACCTCGAGGCGATACTTCCGCTCCTCGGCCTCGACTTGCGTCGACGGCTACGCCAGTTCCCCCGAATTGCTTTCGACAGGTTACGCGATGCGGAAGGGGAAGGAATTGAAAGTCATGCAGGTGTCCGCTTTTAACGCGTCCCCGGGAAAATGTCTCACGTTTTCCGTTTATCGGAAGCACCTGCACTGCGGGACAGGCGTATCCGAAATCTCGAGGGCGTGCATCCTCATGCGCAGTTCACGTTATTTATTTCCCGTACCTCTCTCGCTCGTCCTCTCACTTCGCTCCTCCCACCCTCCCTCCCTCCCTCCCAACCAACCGCTCTCTTTCTATCTATCTATCTATCTATCTATCTATCTATCCATGTATCTATCCATGTATCTATCTATCCGTCGCTGTTCTGCTTTTGTAACTCTCTATTTTAGCCGTATGCCGGTCACCTTCACCCCCGCCCGGCCGTTTGCCATTTATTTCTATTTCGGCCCTTAAATTTTAGCATAATTTCATTCCGCAAATCCCTCGCGCCACACGCTAATGTTCTGTTATTAATTTTTAATTCATTGAATAACGAAAAAAGCCTCTTATTCCGAATTATTCATTCGTAATTTATAATAAATAATTTAGTTTTATTACATTAGCTACATATAGGATTTACAATAATTCGTAAGGATAAAGATTTAGTTTTCCATTCATCCGGAAAATTTCATTTACTTGTACAAATTAACAGTACTTAATAGAAACCTTTCAGTTATCATTCAGAACCCGTGCATTCCTCTATGTATAAAAAACGTAGTTAAAATTATTTTTTTTTTTTTATCTTGAAATTCAAGGAAAATGTAATGGTTTTTTAAATAACAAGTTGAAAATGAAATTATTTCACACACAGGCATAAATTAAGTAAGTTAAAACTTTTCAAGGAAATTGCGTTTACTGGGAACTAATTTATTACGAATTAGCTTTTATAATACCAGTGCATTGGCTCTTTCGAAGACTAAAATTTTTATCTATCCTCCACATGTAACGTGAGCTTATACGTAAAAATACGCTTACGTAAGTATACATATACTTCAAGCACATTGCATATTTTACAAATATTAAAAGCTTACAAAATATTCAGTATGCTTAATTGCAGGATACAGTTTTTAATTTTTTTTTTTTTTTTTTTTTTTTTTCTTTTAATCAATGGTCACAAAAAATCTTCATTAATATTTCAAAGACGTTATTTTTTTCAAATTGCCATTGATTTATATATATATATATATAAACAGAAAAAAAAGAAGAATAGTACTCAACAAAAATACCGTCCAGCCTTAGAATTTAATATTTTACACAGATTTTTAATATGAACTTTTTATAATCTACCTTTGGCTATAAATTAACATGCTTCGTAAATATGCTTGATATTATATTAATACGAATTACACTCGTAAACGTATGGGAAGTTTTAAAAAGATTTTTGCTTAATTACGAAGCTACGAAGCCTTTATTTGATTTATCAAAAAATTTCTCTTAACGGTTTCATTCGGTCCGACGATTATGAGTAAGCATAAACTTATTTATGAACTCGCCTACCTGGCCTTTTTAAAAAAGTAATTCTCAAGGCAGTTAGGCAGTAATTTTTCTCTTCTCGAAGTTATTAATTTCTTTAAAACACTACATAATTCATTATTTTCTTTATCCGTGAAACGTATCTCTGACAATGGAGTCTAAATATTTTTAAGTCCGATTGGCATAAAATTCATTTGTGCATAATAAAATTTTAGCAATTAATATATTAGCACATTATATAATAACAATAAACAATGTTACAAGTATTAGAAAAATATGTTTTTTTTTTTTATTCAATATTATATAAAATGTATTGATAGTTATTTTTCACATATAAAGAAATAGTATATATATTTTTTTTATTCAGTTTCCCTAAAATATAGCATTTTCGCTTTTATAAAATTAATATTTCTATAAAAATCTGATTATATAAAATATTATTACATTTAAGGAAGTAGAGAAACACATATATATATATGTATATAAATTAAGTTAAACATATAAATTACAATATATTCACAAGCTTCTAACTCGCTCTTCCTCTCAATTGATAAATGTAAATAATATATATTAATACATTTAACTAAAATATTTATGATTTGCATAAGTAGTAATGTATTGAAATTTACGTATGTGCTTAGGATATTATTTTTCTTCGAGGGTAGGCAATTGATTTGCTCGATGCCTCGCTGATTAGAAAAGTGTAAAATGTCAAATGGCAGTTTTTAACTAGTTTGAGGATGGGATTTTTAAGGATACGATGAAATAAAATCCTACGAGCGTGACAAACAGCGGATTACATTAAATTCTATCAAAGCCATCGTAGTGTAACTTGCGTTCCCTTCCTTCCCAATTGAACTGGTCATAAGCAGTAGCAACAACAGCGGCAGCAGCAGCAGCAGCAACAGCGGCAGCAGCAGCAGCAGCAGCAGCAGCAGCAGCAGCAGCAGAAGCGGCAATGGTAACAACACCGACGACGGAGGCAGCGAAACAAAGCCTACGCGACTATATAAACCTGACGTCGTGGAAATTCAAAAGTAGCCGCAACACCGCCTCCCTCAACCTATTATATTCTCGGACCGAGAGCAGTCTCCCCGTGCACCGAATGTGGCCGTGGTCGACGGCGCGTGAACTGGGCGCCTGTGGAAAGGGGGAACACGCGAGGAGGGAAGCAGAGCGAGTGACAAAGAGGACTCGAAAGAGTCTGCTACAACGAGGTGGTGGTAGAGGTGGAGGTGGAGGAGGAGGAGGAGGAAGCGAAATATGAAGCTAGCATCAAGGGAAAGAGGGATGCTATTACCATTTCATCGTATGAATTAAATTAAAGAGGGAAATTGGCCACGTTCTCTCACTCTCTCTCTCTCTCTCTCTCTCTCTCTCTCGCTCTCTCTCTCTCTCTCTCTCTCTCTGTTTCACCCCCTCTCTTTATTCCTCAGCCCTGAGATTTTCGCGGAACGGTATTTCGTATATGCAAGCGGATTCTGCATCGATACAATGTGCACCGCAAGTGCTGCAGCAGCCAGCGCTGCCTCGACTTTCATTATCGACCCCTCGATGTGTGCAAAGCTCCCTGCGTCACTTGTTTTCTGCCTAATACAATAATGTAATTAAATTGGTGGGATAATCGCTTAGATTTCTTCTCTCTCTCTCTCTCTCTCTCTCACTCTTGCTCTCTCTCTCTCTCTCTCTGTTGCTCTCTCTTTACTTTTTTCCTCCCCGAGCCCTCAAATATGACCTTATTTCATTAAGACTGATGACCGAGCTTCACGGAGCTTCAGAACTTTTAAATTGCACTTGAATTTAAATTTTCCGATCTCCTTTGCTGTTATTTTTCTCCCTTTTTCGACATTCTTTTCACGGCCATTATTTATTCTTTTGAAGAATGTCTGGCATATATCATCATGCAAATGGGCTTTTATCCCACGTTTAAATTTTACCCCCAAGACAATTTTACGTATTTGGCTATCGAAGGGCTGCCTTGTACACTATTATAATTATCGTCCTATTTACAAAGTCTAATATTGAATTTATCGGCTTTATCGGCAATTGAATTGTGTCTTTATCAATGCGGATTAAATAAATACCCATTCAAGATATAATTTATAATTTTACGAATCTGTAAAATTTATTAGCCGTACTAGTTATTGTAATAATATTGATACCAAAACATATATTTTTCAATATTTATCCGATCTATATGTTGAATTCCCTCGATTATAAATTTATTTCATAATCCTGTATCGATAAAGATTAAAGTAGCCCTAATTTCGACAAACAACCTGATGCTTATTGCAGAAACGAAATTATTTAAATAATATTACGGAAATGAAAGAAACCGTATCTACACGGGCTTCGATCCATACGTATACAGATTTATATAAATGTATCATTTCCATAAAAATGCTTACTTCAATTGTCATTAAATATACCTAAATAGACGTACACTGAAAACATTTTAAAGTAAATATTTACATAAAAATATGATTTACACTGGACATTTTGTATTTACACGAATATTTATTAAGCTTGTTATGTAATAGGTATTTCCCGTCAAAGTTATCTCATTCCTTGCACACGTATTTATGTCACTGAATATTCTTTATGCTTTTTCAATACGAAAGATTGATATTAACACGATAGAATTATCATAAAGATTCAAAAATATAATATTAAATAATTCATACCGATTAATAATTTTTGAGTAAAAAAAAAAAAAAAAAAAAAAAAAAATCATTATTTATCTGTTTCTAAGAATGTATACACGTAAATGATGATGATGATCCAGGAGGAGAGGCTTCCAATTAGGAAATCGACATTATTATAAGAAAATTCGAAAGGCTTGAATTTATTTTCCAATTCGGTGGGAATATGTAGGAAACAGCAGTAGCGGTGGTATCTGCGAATGCATCGTCGATTTCAACAGAGCTTTATCTGGGTTCCACTATTTTCTTCATTCTCCTTCATTTCCTTCGGTTCACTTCAGCCCGTCTCTCTCTCTCTCTCTCTCTCTCTCCAGTCATCCCTCCGTTTCAAATACTCCCCCCCCTGCCCCCCACTGCCCCGATGCCTAGCGATCATTCATAAAACATGAGTTTCCATCAGGCACAGTAGTCCATAAATTTTCAAGCAGAGAAACGGGATCCGCCATTTTCCTAGAGCGTTGGGAACATTCGTAGAAGCTCGGCGCGACAAACATAGTGACGTCGACAGTTGAGCTAAATCAATAAAAAAATAATTAACGAATGACAGATAGTATTTATATAAGTCTTTGATCGTAAAACAATAATATATATATATATATATAATTATTCAATAGATATAACGAAAATCACGCGAACGTACTGAATTATATTAAAATGTCGCCCTAACAAGCAGCACAGTTCAAGCGAAATCTTCCCCTCGTAATAAATAATCCTCCCACTTTAATTTAATTTAATTTAAATAAAAACAGGGAAAAGAAAAAGGCCTTCAGCTTGCAAGGGATTACGTATACTCCGAGAGCAGAAATTTAATCTCCATAGGATCCACGTGGTATATCGGACGAAGCGCATTTATGCGTATTCGTAAGGGGTTGGATTTGGAAATAATATGAAATTTAGAAGTTGATGGGGATGGGAAGAAGCGGACGGGAAGGACTACTGTCACTTAAGTGCACTTTTTCTATAGTGAGCGACTGGAAAATCAAGATATCGCAGTACCGAATGTAATAAGGTGCAAAGTGTCCCGTGAAAGTGAATGTCTCGGCTAGGTTGGGATGGGATGGGATGGGACGGGAGTGGGGGGGGGGGGAAGAGAGAAAAGATCATCAATTACTGAAGGCACATTGCCGGGTACGGTTGGTGAGGAGGGAAAGACGACGGCAACCGGCACCGACGATTGCCCAAAGGCCTTTATTATATGGCCTTCCCAACGTGCTTTTCGGATATTATTCAAAGCATTACACTCGGGCTTTACTTCCGATCCATTCCTTCCTCAAGTAGCTATTTCCATAAAACTCATATCTTCCATCTATGATGATCGCGCTCAGATTTTCGACTTTCCAGAGATTCAGATACCTATCATTATCAATGACGACAGACAATATAGAACTTATCTAACGTTATGATACTTAAATAATCTCCTAAAGCTCGGCTATTACAAAGATTTTTTTGTCTCTTAATCTCAAAACTCGCACGAGCTTAACGAGCTTTAACGCGTCTTCTTACTAAATCACCTTATGTTTCGAAAATTCACCAATTTGAGGATATATAAATTGTATCAACTCATTTATGTAAGATATGTAAATTTAAATATAACGTTCCCTTAATATAAATCATCGATGGAAAATTTTAATGCTTAAATTTTATCATTAATCCAAATTAATATTCTCGTAAAATTTTAATAGAGCTTACCTTAATAATTTAACGTACATTTTATTTAGACGTATTATTATGTATAGCCATTAAATTAATTTCAATTTCAGTAATTAATTTTATTTATATATGCTCGTATTATTTAAAAATAAAATTCCTATTATTTAATATAGAACGTTCGAACCCTTATCACGACGATAATTTCAGAATCAAATTTTTTAAATAAATATATTTTGTAACTAAATATATTCATTACGCGGACGGATTCTGACGATATACAGATAAGAGTATAAATTGAAATAATTATTTTCCATGATAAATGCGTTGTTATTTTTATTACTCGCATTCATTAATATTAAATTTTTAAGAAAAGTCTTTCAGAGAATATTAAGAAGTACCTACTCAAGTATTTTTAGTAAATATGTGCTTTGAGTGAAATTAATTTTGAAAATTATATTAATCGCAAAATATATGTTCTAATTGTATTTATAAAAAAATTGATTGTATTAGTTGATTTAAAAGTATAAATATTAAGAGGGAATTTAATTCTTCGGAATAAATAAGAAGGACGCTCTTATCCTTATAATTTTTTTTAAAAAGAAGCTTAAATATCGAGAAAAAATTGATAAAAAGATGAGAAACAGAAATCGAAAAGAGGATAATAATGAAACAAAAGTTGAGCGCTGAAAAGAGTAAACTGAAGATGAAAAAAGGACGAAAGGAATTTACATCAGCGTTATTCTCGTTACACGTGTTTACGATCACCTTTAAAAACTTAAGTATCAACGATAAGTTCTTCTCCGTCATTCGCTTCCTTCATCGCAGACCCTCAACTGTCTCACTTGCTCTTCTCCTCTTGACAGCACGTTGTACAGCTTTAACGAGCTTAAGCTAAGTATCACATCTTTCCTATCTGCCTCTCTGTCTCTCCCTCACACTCTCTCTCTCTCTCTCTCTCTCTCTCTGACGATCTACTTGTTCCTTACTTCGCCTCTCCTTCTCTATCATCTAACACAAACTTATTCCTATAGCTTGTATTTTGTACTTTATACCTTAAGTCTACTAAAGTCTTTCTCTGAATATAGGTGTTAAAAAAGTTGATAATGATTTTCAGTAAAACCAACTATGAATATTAAAACTATAAAGCTATTTAAATTATAAAAAAGTAGCTACTTACTTGTATAGTATTATTATTAAATATCCGTAAATATATACATATATATATATATAAGATTTTAATATTACATGGAATTAAAAAATATTGTATGCATTTGCATATATATATATATGTATACATATGTTTATTAATAAAGATTCGATTCTCTTTTTATGCGTCTTCGAATGTCCAATAATATTTAAATCTTAAATGAGTATTGTTTAATAAATTTCGTATAATTGTCATTATCCTAATCTGATGCTTTAACAATATCATTGATGCGTTTTATTTATTAATTTTTTTCTAACAGTATCAGAATTTCATTAGCCTTTTATAAATTGTTATTTATTTTATTTTTGTCTAAAACCTTTCAACTACAAAGCGATTTGACGTCTTAAAAATAAAAAATATTTAGCTTATAATTAGTAAAATATATACGCGTTGAGCACTAAAGTCTTAAAGAAATCACGAGAGGTATTTAATCAAAATCCTTAATTTACTTTCGAAATTAATATATCAACCTATTACTGGAATTGCTTTATTTGTAAATTTGCTTTGAGCTTCTACTCCGATTTCTGGCAAATCCAGAGTCGGCTCTAAAATTGTTAGATTGTTAGCTTCTACAGTTTCAAGGCAACATTTTCTTATTTGTTGTTTTATGAAAAGTTCTTCTTCTGTACTTTGTACTTTATCAGTTTTTATTGTATAAACGTATTATTTATGTTTATTTGTGTTTATAGATTCCTTAACGAAACCGAAAATTATTATATTAATTTATTATGTAAGTAATCTATTTATATAAATTTTATACAACCATGTCTTATTTTTTTATAAATATAATGTTTCATATTATATAATATTGTATTTATATTATTTAATATTTAATACTTATCTTAATTTATCAAGAACTAAAAACGAAATTTATATCAGAAATGAACAATAGAATTATAAATATTGCTTTAGAACATAATCTCTATAAAAAAGAATTTAATTTATTCCTTAATGGAAATAATAGTTTTTGATCTTTAAGACTTATTGTGAAATTAGAGGGAAAATTAGAAATTATAGTTAATATTTTTAATTATTAAATTTTCCCGATTTTGTAAAATGTTTCAAATGACATTCAATTCATTCATGAATACAAATATAAAATAATCATTTCACAAATACGCATGTAAAAAATATTAATTAATAAATGAGCTAGAGTATCGAACAATACGATTATACGATAAAATGAGAAGGATGTTATAATTATATGTACAGTAAGTTAAATTATGTAAATAAAAATTTTTCATTTTACAAGCTTCTTGCCATTACTTGCATCCCATTTCTAAAGAAAACGCTTTTGTACTTCTTACTCTATCGTGTTTTTTTGCGCTTCACTTCTATTATAAAAAAAAAAAAAAATAAATAAATAATAATAAGAAAAATATGGAAGTGTAACAGAGTATATTATAAAACACAATTAGTATGTTTATTTGTCTTTTGCAAAAATGTTGATAAGAGAATTGTAATTTGCGATGAATAATAATTGTATTTTTCCATTAAAATTCTGAATTAAAATAATTAAAAAGATAAATGGATTATTTTATTTTAATATATGTCGAAAATTAAGTAATTAAGCACGTAAAAAACTTCAATTACAATTTCGAGCTTGTCTTATAAATTTAATTTTTATTTATAATTTAAGTAAATATCTTTTATTTTCACACCCCAATACTGTACTTTAAGGCTTCGCCAAAAATAGGCAATATTTTTTAAATTTCGAAATAAACACCATTTCGTTAAATATAACTTCTATTGGAAGGAAACGAAAGCACCATATTTTTCATTACGTAAGTGGTTAAATTAAAATAAATTATTTATGAAATTCTTGATATTGAGAAAACAAAAAATTATTTATATTAAATTGAAATGCAATTACTGCATTACGTGTTAGTAATTGGTTAATAAATTTCTTTAATGAAAGAAAATAGCATTTTCTATTTTTTGTAGAATCTTATCATTAATTCTGTTACACGATGGAATGAAATTACAGATAATCTATTTTCGTGAGACAGGATGTACAAATAGATACCTGCATTATGTTAATTACGAAGGAAATAATATTTAGAGTTGATGCGTAATATCATTTTTTATGCAATATCAATTCGGCATCTGTTCCACGAAAATTTTATAATTATTTCACTTGAAGCTCGTAAGTAATTTCTCTCCGAAACAGGTATTTATAAAAATATAAAGTAAACTGCATTATTATACATTGATTGTATAATACATATCCTTACAAAGCTTCTATTATCAATTTTTTAAAAGTATGGCTTATATGGCTAAGCAAATATACACCATACTGTAGCATATTTACTTCTGCCTATGATCTCTAACAATATTCTCTTTATATTTTTCAGATATATTATGAAACACTTTTCTCTCAGAAACTTACGATAGGATAGCACTTTTATCCGTGCATCGAACTGTGTTATTTTATGAAAGAAAGGAGGGAAATAAAAAAATGTACGGTAAAAAGGCGACTGAGAGAGAGAGAGCGAGAGAGAGAGAGTGAGAGTGGGGCGGCGCGGTGGGGGAGATGCATAGGGAAACGTGAGAGCGAGTGAGAGGGGCGAGTGACGGGAAAACGAGGTGCTTACTACGGTAAATTTTCAACATGTTATTCGGTTGAGTAAACATCGTCTCATCTTACCCCAACCCCAAAAGAAACTGTCGCTCATATTCAGCCACGCATTCGCAGAATGTAGAGCTAAACTAAGCATAAAAAAAAGGATAATAGGAGGGTAGCCGTACTTTAGCGGCTGTGCGGCAAGTTAAAATTAGCGACCCTTCAATAGAATGTTGGTTAACCAAGATAATTGAACTTGCACGCAGCACGTGGCTCAAGAGATGAAGAGAGAAAGCCTCCCCCCCCCCTATGTACCCGTCAATTACTACGGGGGTAGTAATTGCCAAGTGTCACACTCCTCGCCATATTCACTGATCATAAACGGATCTGTTTTTTTTTCTTTTTTTTTCTTTTTCTTCAATAGGTTTCATCAGCAAGTAATTAATGACGTTGTTCTCAGGTGAATCGAGACAACTCTTACCGATAATCACGATTTACGTAAAAGTTCAACGTTTCATCCTTCATGTAAATATAATCATTAGCGGTTTTTTTTCAATCAGAGTTTTCAGACGTCCTGATAATAATAATACCATATAGAGCTATTATACTCTTCTTACAATTAATCCCTAGATTAATTATCGGTCGCTTAAGGCAACATTTTCAACTAAATCCATATTGGTATTGTAAAGGAAAATGCAGTAGGGGAAAAAAAAAGAACATAATCTGATTTATAACCAATTCTTTTAGAATTCATAAATAATTTATTACTTAAACATTCGAACGTAAAGGATAACCGGTAATACCGAAATCTATTATACATTGCCCTTACATAATGAATATTTAAAAATACAGAAAATCTATGTTCTATTCATCCTAATGGTCAAATGTTTTCAATTCGTAGTACGTGATATTTCCACTTTCAAGCCTTTCAAAACTTCCGCACAATTCTCAAGTATTTTTTTTATGTACTAACGACTTTTCAATACTTCTCTTTTCGCACTTACGAAATATAAATCTATCAAAACTTTCCCTGGGCAAACACATTTTTACATTGAAGCTTATTTCTTAAAAGCAATTTAATTGTCAATACTTTTTCTCAATAATTATATTTTAATATAAATATATATATTGAGCTGTTTGTATTATTACAGCTTTAACAATAAACTTAAATATAATTTATATAGCGATGGGAAAAAATTTTTATACCACAATGCAATGCTGCAATATTTATAATTTTATCTATCAAACCAAATGTTTAATGTATATTTTAGGTATGTCAAAATATATCATTGACTTCCCAGCTTCACTTTGCACATTGTTACGTCAAATTACATCACATTCAATGTCAGATATTTTCCTATGATTATTTAAAGTTTTTATTTAAAATAATTAAATATCGAAATTTTATCGACATTTCTTTGTTTAAGTTTAAATTACTTTGATATCTCTAAATTATTTTGAGCACTGTTAAGGAAAAATAATATGTGCGAACGTGATGAATCAGTGAATCAGTTCCAGCCAGTCTCAATATGAATAGAATGACAACAATAGACGATCAAGATGATATCTCTTACAGTTCTCTGCTCTTGTGTAAATGAACTGGAAGCAAGTGAATGAATGTATTATATAACTGCCAGATTATAATATTACAAATTTATCACTGCAGAACGAATGAAAATATAAATATCGTTATGGGAGCGAAAATAAGTGTGAAAGCCATACGAATCTCTTATAAATTTGTGAAATTTGATGTAATTTATAAATGTATAACACAATTTTAATGAGTAAAGCAGTGTAAGTGTAATTGATAAATAGCTTTATGAAGATGTAATTATTAAACAATAATAATAATCATAATAATAAGAATAATAAGTAGAATGTGGAATAATATTATAGGAAACTAAGTCAATGAAATATATATATATATATATATATATATATACGTACGATGTGACTAATTTGGATTTTAAATTTAATAGCTATAATAATTTTAGATATATATGAATGATTTGCATATGATATAATTATTATGAACTTTTAATGAACTTCTATAAAGTGCACTAATCAAATTTTTAAATACGAATACAGAGGCTCATGCTATATATAATAAACGGATAAAAACTTTGAAAATGGACCGAGAGCTTAATGTTCACTTGTCTAAACTGGGCTGGATATCGACCAAGTCCGAGACTGCTGCACTGAGATTTACTGGTACATTCCTGGCACCGCTAATATAACTCAATCAATGTTCAGATAATCCTAGCAAAACAATTTTTATTTAATACCAGTACTGTAAATACATGCAACCTTCTAAAGTCTGAAAAGATTGTTGGATCTACATAATTTTGCATTGTCAAGCATTTTTATCCTTATAAAAGCATTAAAGTTTTAAAATAAATTTTAAATGCTTTTGTTATATGTTTATTACACGTAACCATTAATTTTGAAAATACTAATGTTCTAAGACCTTCATTAATATTGAAAGTATGAAAGATACCATTAAAAAAGTTTTATATCTTATAGAGCCATCTGTCGTTCAAGTGCCGCACTTCTTATCAGCTGCAAGCTCGAATAAATCAATATTCCGGGTTATAAACGGAATCTATATGAAATGGAAATCGCATCGACCGTCGATAAGAATGATATTTTGAATTATAAGAATATATTATAGCTGAATGTTACCATTGCGTAACAAAACGCAGGAACATTAATTTTGAAATAAATAGTAAATAAATACGTTATAAATTAATTTGATTACTACATTACATAGACAATGACGTTTTTAATAATTTTTAAGTTAGAAAATATTATTGACTCATCAGTTGCATTGTTTTACGTGCATATTCAAGAAGTTATGATGTTTTTTTTTTTTTTTTATGACAATAATAAATCAATTAAAAAGGTTCAAAATGAAAAGTGAAAATGAATTTAACAATCTATATATAATAGACATTTATTGTTTAAATATCAAGAATTACATAAATTATAATAATAATTATTTTTATTATAATCATATTTTTTTTATATATATATTTACTTATTTACATTTCTTCATCGCATTTTTCTTATTCAATGCAATCGTACAATTTATTGAAGCGCGAGAAAATACTATATAATATATTCTATATGTATATCATTCGTATATACATATCCCTGAGCTTTATTCTACAATTTTTATATTTTTTTTTTGCAATAGAATTATGTTTTCTACCCTGTAAATACAAGCTTTTCTTGAAAGCATTAAAATACAAAAAAATTATTGAAGTACTTTCAATATTTTGTACGTATGTATGTGTGTGTATGCGTGTGTTCAAGTGAGAATTACGGCATGAGTGATGTAATAAAGTGTGTATTAGAATTATATTAAATAAAGAAGTGAGAACCGTATATAAAACAATGTCTAATTTATTCCATTTAATGATTTTACAATTATTATTAGAAATAAAAAAAATATATCGATCAAATGTAACGATTATGTACATAAATTCGTTATTAGTGTTTCTTATGTATACAATGAAAGTAAAAAGAACAACCCTGTATTTCATAAATAACTAAATTTATAATACATCGTATTTAAAACGTAAATAGTAATTAATACAATTTGAAAATATTATTAATACAACTAATGAATACTATCTTATTCGTTTTATATTTAGAATAAATTTTCTCCAAAAGTTTAGGAGAGGTATCTGTACACTTTATTAAAATTATTTAGAGTTTTTATATTTATCGATTAAAAAATACTTTATATATATGGATCTGAACAGTTTTGTTATTGTGTATGTGTATTTTTAAAACAATATTAGTCGAAAATATTAAAAAAACTAGAAATTCGCTTTGTATATACGTATTTATAGTATTAAACATAAGTTATATCTTTTAATTTTTAATATGTATAATTGATAAATTATATATATACATAATTACTTATTTCAGGATGAACAATATTTTTTAATATCATGATCATTGTAACGAAATTAAACGTGAATTTTTACCCTTTTCTCGATACAAATATCTATTAATATTCATATATTTACATTAACATTAGAAAGTAAATCTACATTCATTAATATTTATCGTATGTAATTTAAAATTTAATTTAAAAATTATTCTAATACATTGGAAAGGAAATTCACACAAATTAGTTTTCTCTAATATTAAAGTAAATATTATAAATAAATTACAAATTTTTTTCATTCAGCATCGACTTCATTTCTATAATTGCTGAACATCATATAATTATTAAAAAATACATCTTCTTTAGATTTTGTATAAATTAATAATAGAAGAAATAAGTAAATGCCTTTTAATACTTTAGAATAATATATATTAATTATTTTTTATTTTATATTACTTTTACTCTAAAACACGTTGCTTGACATTATTTTTCTCTAAATTTATATATTTTTAATTTAGTTTTATTTACCTTGTACTTGCGAGACCAATATTTCATTAATTAATCGATAAGGACATTTTATCACGAAGCTTTAAATTCATATTTTTCATAGAAACAAGTAAAACATTATCTTGAAAATTTAGTTAAAAATTATTAAAAACGTTACGGCGTTATTGTGAAAATTGTAACAAATATATATATATATATATATATATGATAGTTTGAATGACTTTAAACAACGATTTGGAAGTTTGATTGAAATTCGCGGTGAGCGATTCTATGGATTCGAAGTTATTGGACCGCACTGGTTGTCCGTATACATTTACGTACGTACATTTGCTTATCTATTTGTAAATTTACAAGGACAATTTTCGTACGATAATCGATGATATTATAGAACAAATGATATTTGAAGCTATCTGCGGAGTAAATTGTATTGCCGCCGATTCAAAGTCATCGGTATTATTGATATTTTCATCCTTAAAAAGGGATTCGTCCATCATTCCAGCTGCAGCTTTCGTATTTGAATGCCATGTCTTCGTTGAGTCTCGTCTCGTATTTGGTTTACGTACTGATGCTGGTCTTGCAATTTCTGAAAAATCAATCACGATTTCAAGGTTATTTATCGTCAAATTATTTTTTAACCATTGTATTATTCAGTAATATAATCATGTGCGTTAAAGAAAAAAATATGTCCCCTTAAACTAAATAATACTTCTTTTAAAATAATTATATGCGAGTAATTTATTATATACTTTTCATATATTATTTAGAATAAAAGTTACATTAACTTATAGCAATATTTACTGTCTTGTTATAAAGAAATAATTTACATCAGGAATAAGGAACGAATTAAGCTCTACTAATGAAGCCAATACTATGCTTACTAAAAATTAGTTCAAGTAAGGAATCCTAAAGTTAATCTAGTTCCATTATAATCGTAATCTTGTTACAATGAAAAGGTATCTGGACTCATCATTCCTGTTCTTATGAATATATATATATATATAAGAGGGGGAAATTTCTTGAGGAATGGTGAAACAGGAAACAAACTAAAGGATTACTAATTGGAGCTTTTTACGTTCAATTAAACTATCCGTAAATGAAAAGAAATAAAGATATTTAATGGCAAGTAATAGTCTAAGGGAGAATTTTAACGGCCGTTTTGGTATGACTCGTGTCAGTCAGTGATACGTAATATACACTACACGATACGTGTGAATATGTTCATATCTTACTATGTCATTATTATTAATTATCAAATAAAAATGTATCGGCTATGGTTATTTGTTTACATATTTAAAATTAAAACTGTCCTTTATTATAATTAATTATGGATTAGTGTGTACGTGTATGTAGAGATACGATACTTATTGTAGAATATTTCCAAGTTTGTTCCAAGTTCCATAATTTGTAAATTGCACGCTTTGAAGTTACATTAATAATATTAATAAGGCTAATAATTCTTAAGAGAGAGAGAGAGAGAGAGAAGTTTGTGTTTACACGTAATGAAAAAAATTCCTGAAAGCATAAAATGAACTTGATAATTAATAAAGTTGTAAATTGTCATTGAGACGAGATGAAAAGAATCCTAAAACCTAATCGACTTTATATTAAAAGTAAAAAGTTTAACGAACTTCTATATTAACTCGTATTGTATGCATTGGATGCGGCATTAGAAGGTTGTTTATATCGAACCTGAGCGGTTCGAAGTCCATAACTTGATTAAATAGTATAGCTGATGTAATATTACGAGAGGAAATCTATTTTTGGTTACCAATTAGCCGACAGAGTCGATGATCTTAAATTGAGGACGATGGTGTGGGAGTAAGTATTAAATTTTCTCCCTTAGGGAGCAAAAGAAGGACGAAGGACGGTCTAATGGACGACTAACAATGTCCGTGTATGGGGAACCTGCTTCACTGAGGAAATCAACCCACGCCAGCGTTGGCTGTGCGCATAATATGCACCGGCGTCGAGCAGCACGTGGGGCACGAGTCCGATTTACCGCGGGGCGGTAGTCAGCCCTACTTTGGCCGAAGCATGCCAACGGTCGTATTTCACGAAGCACTGGGGATACCCGCTAAAGCCCATTCAAAGGAAAGCTATGGGCCGCTAACCGATCTGCATTATACATCGCATTGTGGCTCTCGCTTCTTAGGACTTAAGCATCCCTTATACTTTGCTAATTACCCATTAGATCTTCAAGAGCTTCGTTATTTAAATAATACATCTCAAATGCATCTTCTATCAGTTCCATCTTGCATTCATATTAATTCAATTTATTCATAAAAATCTCCGCTCTTTAATGGAGACGGTTTATCCCCTCTTTTAATTCAATGTACTTTGATTTTTTTTTTTATAGAAACCGCTTCACTCAATTAACTTCAAGTCAATTCAACTCCATCACTCCTGCGTTAGCAGCTTTGAAAAATTCTATATGTTAAAAATTCCTATCTTTTCGATAAATAAAAATATATGCCAATCATTAAGGTTGACTATGCATGCCAGAAAAAAAAGTATCAGTTCATTATGTATAATTGTATTATACATTATATCGTAAATAATATATACATAGTTAAAAATAACTTTTGCTTTTCAAACTTATTTTAAATCCATCTGAATTGTATTTCAATAATTCATTGATTTTAAATACGTAATTTAAGAAGGAATAAAGAATTAATATATTCAGAATACTATTTGTATAATAATAAATAATGCTCTCCGGGTGCGAAGTACATGAAAACTATCGAGACCGTAAAAAAACACACGTATTTTATTATTTATAATATCCATGTATGTATAAAATATTTACTGCGTAAATTCAGTTTCTGCGTAAGCACAGAAATTGTGACTGTAACAGTATCTTTTATTCTAAAACTTTCATATTTTTCATATGAAAAGAGAAAAGTAAATAAAATATAATTGCAAATATTATTTGGAATACGATCCTAAAGTAGTGCAATTTATATGAAACTTTGTATCCGCGGCATATCAACAATCAATAAATATTTCTTATTTATTCAATAATATATGAACATTATTATTTCACATAAATAAAATGTCGGTATTAAGGTATTTTGAAAATACAATAATCATTTACTGTTCAATGCTTTACGTAAAGAAAAAAAAAAAAAAATTAAACATACGAATTCCTTAATATAATAAGAAATTAAACAAAATTATTTCATTACTCAAAAGAATTTATGAAATGAATATTTAATTATAATTCAATAAATAATTTAATCTTTTCATTAAGTAACATTTTTTAATAAAAAATTCTCAGATTCTCATGCATTTATAACTATTAAAACGTAATTAAAACAAAATTATTATAGATAATATTGAGAATTGTAATATCTTTTACTCTTTAGTAAGAGGAATAATTTAATTATAAATAAATTTGTGCGGAATATGTTCCAACTTTATATTCAAATCAAGGTCTGAGTTTATTCTACACGTGTTAATTTATTAATGATTAAAGAGATTTATTCTTATGTAGAGTTGCATATACAAGACGATTTTAATGAATTTATCATTTTAAATATCGATCGGAAGAAAAATATTTCGTTGAATTAAGTATTTTTATTTATAAACAGTTGTTCGCTTACTGTATAATTTGATCTTTCCATCAGTTTCTCCTAATGAATTGGTTGCTATGCATCGAAAAGGTCCAAAATCCTCAGGTCCTACTGATTTGATCGTAAGTTTCATCAGAGTTTCGTAATTTGACGTAAACCCATCAACTTTATAATGGCCATCTTGAAAATTGAGAAATCATAGCGTAAGCATTTTAGAGAATTAATTTTTGAGATTTAATACTTCATTATCGTAGGTATTTTTTTTTTTTTTTTGTTGAGAGTTTATGTAATTTGTAAGGCTCGCATTGATTGACTAGAACGTTATCATTTCATTAAAAAATACTTAAGTACCGAAGAGTCATAAGTATTATAAGACGCTACTTGTAATTCGTATTAATAAGCATGAATTCGTATTTACAAATGTGAATCATTTAGCTTGTCAATTATATACTTAACCTGATACGTATTAATTTATCCCTCAACGTTCAAGTCCAATTTCTTTAATCTTATACGAACATTTACTTTATTATGCTTTATATTTCTATTTTCATTTTAATTATAAATACGGTTTTGTTTATTCATAATTTATTTATGAAAATTGTCAATTTTTCTTCTATAAAATATTAATAAATATTAATTATTCTGAAACCTAAAATACGTTTTAGTAGTATTATTTAGAAGCAGTTGTTTTATTCCTTTAATCAAATACTACATTAACAATAAAACGTAACAATATCCGTGAGTTAAGTATCGAATAAAATTATTGAATAAATAATGAAAATAGATGTTACATATAATCGAAGGATAAATATATATATATCGTGTAAAAATATTTTTGATAGAAATTTGTACATAAATTATTAAAAAAATTATTATTTCACTTTTGTTTCTGGTTATTTGACAATCGATAATCTCGCGTTTTACATTCCTTTTTCGTTACAGTCATTTCAAATCTAGAAAATAAATGACTTCTCAACGAATCATTAATTAAAATTGTTAAATAACGGCCAGCAACGTGATCTGCTTATTAATTTCAATAGAATAAATTACCATTATTTATAGTTTCGTTGAAGGGAGTTGTCCAATATGTAATTGGTCGGGGATATGCCTCGCTATTGCATTGCAAAACCAGCGTTTGTCCATCGTATGCACCCACTAATTGATTTTCAATTCGAATCATTGGTGGAACTATCGATAAAATAAATATCCATTTAATATAAATATCTACGGTAATTGTAATTAATATTGTACAATGAGACTGAGAGTTATTATACTTCTAAATTATTACCATGACGTGCGCGTATAATTTAATGAGATGAGCATGTGCATATAAGCTGCTCGGAAAGGAAGAAACAACTGAAGCTTTTGATGTGGTTACCAAAAAACATCAACAATAGCTCTCGACAAGAACGGAATTCGAGCATATATGGAAATTTGAAACCGCAAAGACTTTACAGAAGATTAAGCGTAGGGGGAAGTTAAATATTATACATAAAGCTACTTGAATTAAATTGAAGCTAGTACTTAAATGTAAATTTTGCACATATTATTATTGTTGTTATTATTATTATTATTACTATTATTATTACTATTATTATTATTATAAATGTAAAATATAATAATTAAATATGCCGTTGTATTTAGCGTGTCAGGTGAAAAGCTTATTTCTTATATTCTAGAGGCTTGTCGTCTTTAGCTTGTATTGTAGAAAGACGGTCAGTGAAACCGATGCTATGACGGAAGAAAGATGGAAAACAAACATTTCAAATTGAACTTCTAATAAATTTGAATGAAAAATGAGAGTGCAATATACGTACAGTGGACAATAAGGACAATTCGTTTGCTGACTGTCGGCGGCACCCCATTCGAGGCGATACACAGATAGGCTCCCATGTGCAGTCGATTAACACGTGTTATTTCGAGCTCCGATCCTTCTACGCTTGTGACTGTATGGGTCAAACAATGAAAAAATCATAAATTTAGTGAGCGAGGGGCGAGAAGGCGGAGCGTCGCTTTCCGCGCCATTCGTCGACTTATACTACTCGGATGCACATCCGCGAGACTATATCCCTTGCTTAATATCGCTTGCCGCTCATAGTATATGCATGAATAGTAAAACAATGAGTACAAATAATAGCTGGTTTTTCTTTTCTTATTATCAGATGATGATCCGTAAATATATTCATACCGTTTTTATTGCTTGAAAAATCTCTATTATATGCAATACTTTTTGATTACTTAGTAAAATAATTATTTTTATTGTAATAAGCTTTTTGAAAAGGGAATGATTCATTATGTTAACTTGTTAGTTAAATAATATTAGTTCGTATGGAAGACTTTATAATACAATAATTAAATAATAAAAAGACTATATAATGATATCTAGTGTAATCGAAACCAAATAAATCATATAATGGGCTTCGAGCACGCTGTACAATCTAATACAATCTAATCTATCATAAATTTCGTGACCACTGTATTTTTTAGCAAGTGTTCAACACAACTAATATACTTTTCCATTACGGAATTCCGATTTAATACAATCATACTATTCACGTAATGGCGGCTAGAGCCGCATAGAGACAGATATTTAGTCATTTAATTATGTATAAATCCAGATTTCTTTATGTCGAGAACGTCTCCGTGGCTATAAAATGAAAATAATTGGCGCATCGCTAAAAAGTAGACCTTAAAAATGATACCTTCTTGTAAATTTTGGAGAGTAATAATTCCTCCGGCTTCTCGACGCCACGTAACCGTCGGTTCAGGTGTCCCAGTAGCCGCGCAACGTAACGTTACATTATTCCCCTCTCTCACCATCATGTCCGTGCTCGTAGGATAATCGAGAATATCGGGCGGTACTGCAAGTGCAAAAACGTATAAAAATAACAGGATATAGTACGATGCAGATGTCTTGATATCTCTTGCCTTTAAATATACTTTATACTAGCTTCGTCTAATTCTTATACATTTCAGATAATATGCAGATTCTTTTAAATATATCGAGCTTAGAGTAGAGTATCGTTCGATCGAATGAAATTGCCGATATAAAGTAAATTTTTCAATTTACTTAGCTCAAACAGTTCGGTTTTAATCTTATTGTACAATTGAATGGCCAAAGATCTGTATTTTGTTAAATCAAATATAAAAGTGCAAGAAAAGAAATTTTCATGAATAGGATATATTTTAATAAGAGTTGAGCGTTATTTATGAAAAAGTCATTTTATTCAATCGTTTTTCTCCAACTGCCATTCATTTTCACGAAATCCATGGCTTCATGCTCCTTTATACGTCCAATAAAAAAATAAAAAGTATTTAAATATTACAATTTATACTAAAGATTTCGATTCCCAAGAAATTACCCTTACGCACGTTGATACCTATTTAAGTAAGATGCATTAAATGAAAAAGAAGTAGAAATGAAGAAGTAGAAGTCGAAATGAAACTGGCTTGGCGCACATCAGATTACACCGAGGTCTACACAAGACCATAAAGGATTTATAATAGTAATCAATTTAAGGAAATAACGGCATATTAAATCATTAATTAAGAATCAATGAAATTTTATTGTTATTTAATGTAATAAAATTCTACTCAACGACTGCTCGAATAAAATATAACCTCAATGTTCTAAATAAGAGTACCCACATTTCTTCTTTTTTTCCAAATCATTGCCTCTCACTCTCTCTCTCTCTCTCTCTCTCTCTCTCTCTCTCTATAAATCTAATTACCTAGTTATCCCGCTCGTTATCTTTTTTCCTAACTTAGAGGATCGACAATATCTGAATATTCTATTTTCGTTCTCTAATTACGTCGTAAAAAAGCATATCACACATATGAGAATTGACTTCCCAATTTTCTTATTAAATTCAGTAACATCATATTTCTACGTAAAATTCGGTAAATTAAGAATGAAAATCTTTATGCGGACACTCTTTGGTATGGAAATTTCTTTTTTTGTTATCTTTAGTAAGAAGAAAATATATTTCTGAGTAATTATCAATAAATATTATTACTTTTTTCAGTGGACCAGTAAATAAAATAATTTTTTTTAAATAGAAACATAAATTAAATCTTATTTAAGAGGTAAATTAAATTTAATTATAAGCGAAGATAATATTTATCTAAAATTCAATATAAATCAAAATAGATGGAACTTCTTGTTTGATTTCGAATATAGTGAAAGTAAAATTAGAAATAAAAAAAATTTTAAATAAAATTTCTATTTATATTAGTTGATTTCTTTAATTAAATAAAATTTTATGATTCTGAATAAACTCTTATTCTAATAATATTTCAATAATATTATAATCTTTATCTAATATGAAATAATCTATAACGTAAAAAGGATTAATATTAATTTTTAGTAAAAATATAATTTCGAGATTACCCATATATATAAAAAAAAATAGGATAAACTGTCAATAAATTTTTGAAAAAACGAAGTATTTTTAAAGATTACAATTTCAAGATAAAATCTCAATTTAAAATAGGAAACTTTCAGAATAAGTTTGAGATTTTGTATTTATTTAAAAATTTAAGATTACATTACGAGAATACTTACTTCAATAATATTTAATATTGTCAATTATAGAAGCAGAATATTTCTTATTCTTAAAATAAAATATTTCGACTAGTGTGATACAAATATGCTTCTAGCTACCTTCATTTATATTGAGTATCATAGTTTTGCTTTATTTATTTAATTATACTTTAATTATTTTAGAGATAAATAAAAATAATTTGAAATAAAAACTTCTAAAGTTAATAAATGTTATTTCTAATTAATATTGACAAATTATGTTTTCAATCTACCCCAAACATACTTTGTTCGAGGTATGTATAACGATAATAATTCTGAAAAAATTATTCCTCATTAAGAAATATTATTCATTAGGAAACAGTTTATACATTTTGTAGAAGATAATTATTCCTTCATTGTTTCCTTTGGAAATTCAAAATTAATTTAAAATATAGATATAGAAAATTCATAATATTTATTATAACAATTATAATGAAAGTTGTATTTAAATATTTAAAATCTTGTAATTTAGATGTATACATGTCTTTTAATGTTATTTATATTCTTGGAATAAATAAATTCTATATTCTAGTGAATAATTATTATTAAAAGTTAATAATTATTTACATAATAGGGCTCAAGGAATAGAAATTAATAAACGAAAAATTCTAAAAATATATAAAAACGACTAGGAAATGACATTAGCTTAAGTAATTTATATGTAATATTCTCAAGGAAAAAAAGTCATAACTGAAGCGAATGGAGGGAGGAGAGGATAAACCGTAAGTTTAAGTGAACGTAAAAACAGGAGGACATAGAAGGATAAAATGCACGAAAGGTATTTACGCGCTTTGACCGCAGGACAATCTCTTATTCTCGTACTTGGACGAGAACCTTAACGCCAGCAGCCACCCCCCCTCCCACCAAGCCTTCCCACCCAACCCACCAGAACCCTCCACAGCGATAAGGAGAAAATTTAACGAGGGCTCGAGGTTCGGTTAAGCTACCTTTACCTACCGTTTTACAGATTACTTTTTTTTTTTGTTTTAAGAACAGCTGAGCGCAAATTGTTGTTCAATTTAGACGTTTCAGCAATACCTTCCTTATCGAAGGAAACATAATAATAATAATAATAATGAGAAAGAATCCGATATTCGTGGGCAGTAATTTTACGAAGCTGATCTCGAAATACTGGCAAATGTTCTTTTTAATGGGAATATAAACAATCGTTGGGAAATAGCAATGAAGAAGGTAAGAGAATACAAAATCACGTACGAATGAAGCCAAATGGAAACATGTTATCGAAGCGCAGCTTCGAATGCGTATACAAAAATTTGGAATATCCCAAGGAATAAAAAAATAGGAGGAAATATCATAACGAGAGAGACATTATTTTTATTTGAAATTGTATATTTTATGTTTATATATCTATATATATATATATATATATAGGAGAAAGTGGTTGGAAATAGAGCCGTGCATCGACCGCGGTATTAAATACAAATTCACCATGTTCACGTAACCGTTATTGGTAGGCTTGCGCATCCGGTACGTATGATAAGCTTACCGTCTGGCTGTATTTCATCCATCCCTCTATGCGAGCTCCATTCTGTTGGCGGAACTTTCAAATAAATGTCTGCTATGTAGGTAGCTGGATTGCAAGAGATGATGAAAGAACGGTATGGAGACAAGAGATAAATACATAGTGATAGTGGATGACGGGGGAAGGGGAAGCGCGGAACAAATATGTGAACTAGGAATTAATACTGCATATCCAGGCCGAATGTCGGTTATTAGTCGGAGCCACGTCGCCGGGAAGGTGTTTAATAGCTATCAAAGAGTCCAGTTACAGTCTCGAGTGGTAACGTAGTTAGTTAGTTACACGCTTTACATGCATTTGCATCGCAAGCTTGAAAGAAAGAAGCGGGTGAAGCCCAATCCATAATGCTGGACGCTCCTACTTTCTTTATCTCGGGCGACCCTTCAAGCGAGCCAGGACTCGCTGTAATTGGGAAAAGGACTCAATTGACATTATTCCGTTACGTGCTCAGCTTACGCGCACAGCCTAGTCGCTATGAATTTTAATATTTATGACAAAATCTGTCATTTCTCTCAACTATTGACTATTAAAACAAATCCCATTTACTCACAAGTATTTTCATCATTAACTAATACAGTTATTCTTTCTATCCGGAATCTCCGTCTGGTTCTATATGAACTTAAAAAAAATAGCAAGTTAATTTATAGAAATTTAGAAAATTATTTAGAAGATCATAGCCATGGCTAATATAATTTACTCAAATTTTTTAATATTTATTTATTTCACTAAAACTAACTGTAGATCATCAATTTCATCAATATTTTTTGTTGTTGTTGTTTTTTTTTTTTTTTTATATTCATTGTATGAATTTTCTTCATTTGCTTCAGTCAAATAGTAAATAAAATAGAAACGGCGTCGTCTTAGATATTAACAACATGAAACGTTATATAAATAAATATTTGCAATGACATTTATGTTTGAATAAATTCGGACTTTCCTTCATAATTTCATTCATGCATTATT
Source organism: Ceratosolen fusciceps (assembly GCA_018883505.1). Taxonomy (NCBI): domain Eukaryota; kingdom Metazoa; phylum Arthropoda; class Insecta; order Hymenoptera; family Agaonidae; genus Ceratosolen; species Ceratosolen fusciceps. The sequence goes on from RCIC01000008.1 coordinate 8,349,947, forward strand.
AAAAGCTTATAAAAAAAAAAACACATAGTAATAAAGTATTTCGAAATATCTGATGGGAATATATTTTTGTATTAAAAATTTATTGCCGGTTACTTATTACATTATGTATACTCAACTAAATTAGTATTATAAAATACACTACTAGTTTATATAATCTTATGTCTTTGTCCGTTTCGAATAGTAAATGAAGCAAAAGTGATAAATAAATTTAAATGTAAACATAATAAATCTATTAATCTAAAAAGGATTTGATTATTTCTATTTCCAAAATCAAGTCTTATTATATATATTAAAAAAAAAAAAAATCCAGCGATCCAAGCTTAGCAAACTTGATCTACAATTATTCCAACATTTCTCTCGGTGAATGTTTTCTCTAAAAACCCACCACTGCATTTGCATAAACAAATTCAAATAAAATAGTGTCCCTTCACTACCTTGTCCTCCAGTACAACACATATTTACAAATCCCAAAATAATATAGGATAATAAATTTGTTTTTTTTTTTAAATTTAAAATTTAAAATTAAAAAATATAACCTTCTTTCTCTCTTAACTTCTAGAATAATATTCTATTAATTCGAGGCTTTATTACAAGGCTAATTAATTTTAATTTCTTTTCTAAACTGAAGACTTGGTTAAACCTAAAATAATCAATAAATTAATTATCTTATTTCGTTAAATTTATTTTGCTTCTGCATTCGCCGTATAAAATCTATATCGCATTTTCAGTTGCTGCTCCTAAATGGATTCCTCTAGCAACTTCAAACACTTTAGTATTAAGTAGAAACATAAATTCGGCGTTAAAGGAAAATACTTCGTTGTAATATACGAAGAACAGATTGGCTTTCATGAAAAATACATAAATAATTAAATTTGATGTATGTAATTTTATAAATGCTTAAACTAATTTAGTCTCCAATTATATAAAATATTAGATATTATATTGATGTTTATAAATTTCAATTATTATTAAAAGTTAAACAAAACATCATAGAAAATAGGAATTTCATTTATAAATCATCATATTTATAAAAAATTAAAATATATATCAATTAATGCGGGATGTAAATAGTTTAAGTGAAATTTTCATTAATAAAATCATTTATGTCATTCTAAAATATTATTTTATAAAGGTTCACTGTTATTTATTTACAATAAAGCAAATTAAAATTATTCGAGTAATTTATATAAATCTATTAATATTAATACTTTGGATTTTCGAATATACGAACATATAATTAACAAGAATTAAATAAATATTTGTACCAACACTTCTGAACACAGAATATATTTCTTGTAACTCGGCATTAAACATTTAAATAAGTACATACTAGTCCGTATGGCGTAATGGTAGATAAGAAAAATACCTTTAACTTTCTATCCTATTTGACAAATACATACGAGTACATAAATGGTCTGATATTCTATAAATTATAGCGTTTTATCGTCTTAATAAGGCAATAAAACATTAATAAGCATAATTCATAAGTTTTACAAACTTGAAAACTTAAGCAGATAACTTAGTCAAGTAAAATTTACAGTTTACTTCTAATAGAATAACTTATGGTCAAAAAGATAAAACCATCCGAATTTATTTGAATTAATGTTTTAATTATTTTAAATTATATTTAAAATGTTTTTAATGGCAATTCAATCGCCAATGAGCTATGGATTTCATTTTTAATGTGGTAATTAGAGTAGTCGAATGATTTAATTTTTAACTTCTTTAGAAAGTTAGATCGTAAATATAAAAAAAAAAAAGTTTGAACGTAATAAAATTCATCTTTGTAATAATTGGAGTAAATTCAACAAAACGTAAATTTCCTTAGTTTAAAAAACTTGCCACTAATCAAGTTAGGAATAAAATTTTTAGAAATAATTATATTCACAATATAAAGTGAAATAAATATACAGATTTTATTATTTATATATTACTTTTTGGGTCTTTAGTAGTTAATCGGTTCGAAAAATTATAAAATATAGTAAAATTTTTTTCCATAACTCATAAAGTAATTAATTATTTTACTTATACTGTTTGGAAAATGGTTTTCGTCCCATGATTTGTATAGAAACTAAGATTATTTTACTTATACTACGACATAAAAATCAATAAATAAAATAAATGGGAACAGTCTTACCAACGACTTCGAGGAATCCCGTATTACTGGACATGGGATCGGTATTCACTTGACACATGTACCAACCCCTGTCGGTTTCGCGTGTGTCCTTGATATGCAAAGACCAAGTACGGTGTCCACTGTGCGTAATAGCGATTCTGTGGTTCTTGGTGATGACGTGGCTCGATATTGTCAAGATTGTCTGTGTATCTACTCGCAACCACGCCACCTGAATGAATGAAAATAAAAATCTCTTACTCAATCGCTGGAAATTATATTAAATCTTAATAAGATCGAGATAGAAATTATAGATTACGACGTACAACGAAAATATAAAACGTTCCTTTATCCCTCGCTCCTCGTCTACAATAGATATAAACTAATTCTCATTTTCAATAATTATTCTTTAAATTATTATTATTATTAATTATTATTAATTATTGTTATGAAAAGAATATGCATTAACCCGTTACGATTGAATTCGTCAAAAGGATTCGATCTCGTCAATATTTTTAGTTTGATTAACGTCTTCGTCACATTCTTGTAATTTACAGAGAATTATGAAGTCCTAATAATTAAGGCCAAGAACTCAAAATAGTTGGAAAGTAAATAGAAATATATGCCGGTTTCAAAATAAAATTAGATTATAGAATTTTTAAGTGTCGAATGTCATTAATATTGCAGTCGAAATTTTTCTCCAGAACATATATATATATAGGATTGAATTATTTCTAACGAAGTAAGGTAATTATCTTCTTATTATTATTTTCATAGTAGATTATCACGTATCCGGAAATACAATATCATACCGAATATTCCTGACCATTAGCTGACGAAAGACGAATTAAATCATTCGTTAGATTCTTTTATATATATATATATAAAATACGATATTGATATAATATTGAGTTTCAAGAATAGGCGCGAATAGCTCGGTCCTTTTAAAAATACGTAAGACATGCACGGGTACTATACCCCGCGTACAGACAATGTAAGAAATTAATTTAAAATTCAAGGCATTTAAGAGACTCGTCTTTGTAATAAAGTATTTTTTTTTATATTTCAGCGAGGCATTCAACGTTCTTGACATCGGCTTTAAATTTAGCAGGTCGACCTTTACAACTTGATGCAGTAAAGCAAACATACAATGAGGAAAAAGTGATGGAGACATCCGGCGGACTCGTGAGGCAACGAGAAGGACGGAGAGAGGGAACAATACACATTTTATATGCAGCCGTTTGCAGAGGAACAGAGCCAAAGCCAGAGCCGGGAAATGTGGTCGTCGCAGTTATTGTCATTGCAGCCACCGCTGACGTCTGACTTGTAAGCTTTTTTAATCAAGCTATCCGTTAGTACAAGCCTCTCTGTGCGTTTCATGCATTTCACTAAAGTGAAAGAAAGAATCATCTCCCGCGCGTCCCGGCACATTCACAAGCGTTTACCCGCACGAGCACATGTCAACTGTTTTAACGTCGCACTTGAATTGTGTGCGGACAATTTAAGAATTATTTCTTTTAACGTCGGTTAGAAATTGAAAAAATTAATGAAAATTAGTCCATTGCCCGCGCAAGGACAATCAATTCCCATGCAAAACGAAGCAAAACAAAAATTAAAAACAAGATTATCAATGGATTATAATGGCGCGAAATTAACTTGGCTCTACTTCCATTAGCTCATTTACACATTTTCGTATACAATAAGAATTTCGTGTAAATATTAAAACTCCCTTTCACAGCTCTCTTTTTACTTTTCAGCCAGATATTTTATATTATTAAACATCACTCGATATATGTTTTTCGAAACGTACGCAACGATGCTTTTCAAATACATGAATGCATCGCCAACATATTCCAATTGAAATATGTAATTTCAAAAATACGCATCACAACGTTTTTTAAATGAATATCTTCCTTACGAGGAAAATAAACCGTCCCGTTAATTATAACCCAATATACCCTTGATGTTTTAATACCTTTCATGAGAATAGAAAAACTGGTACAATTTGTATAAAACCTAGCTTGTAACATTCGTATTAAATTGCGCATTAAATTTCAATCGTTAGATCGAAGATCTAGATAGGTGTCAGATAATTTTATTATAAATTAATAGGAAGGAGATTTTAAGCCTGACTATATTTAAAAGCTTTCGACTATACGAAAGAAAATTTCAATTATTCTTTTAAAAATTATCTCTATTAAAGTTATAGAATCTATTTCGTATTATTTGTCGAGGTGTAAGAAATAACAATAATTTGTAAGATAACAAAAATTATGTGATCGGCAAGAGTTAATATCTTTTTCTCGGTATAACTGAAACTTTTTGTTCAGGATGTTCGGGATATTAGGGAGATCATCTCAACTCGATATTTCTTTGTTTTAAAAGTCTTTATTTTAATGATCAGAAGGTAGCACGTTTATTACAATTTTATTGGTCGCGAACAAGCATTGAATTCGAATTCAAGTCGTTACTGCAAAAAGAGTAGGCGAGAAAAGGCCCCGAGACCTCGACCTTCTCTCCTTTTATGGTCCCTTTCCCCGCCTCTAATATATTCCCGCCGATCTAATTGGCCGGGAAAATTCGTAGAGGGGCAGAGGGGGTCGCGGCTTCTGGCCCTGGTCACGTTGGACCTCGGCCGGCTCTTGTCGTTCTTGTCGCATGTGGCGAACATGCCTCATCGTCCTCGGGCTCATAGCAGGCTTCAAGCCCCTGCGGCTATATCCTTTTGACAATTTGTTGGTTTTTTCTTATCCGAATTCTCGTCCTACAGTGTTTACTGGCGCCTAAACACGATTATCGTGCTGTCGTTTCATATTTTAAACTCTTAGTTATGTATTTATATTCTAAACGCCTCGTTCGGTCGTTTCTTTAAAATCAATAAATTTCGCCATAAATCATTAATATTATTTCTAACTATACGACGACGCAATATCATATTTATTTATTTATTATGCCTACGCGGACCGTAACACTTTTGGTTTTAGCAATTCGACTGTTTTATGGGTTAAATCTATGAGATAGATGTTCGAACCAAAAGAGTTTACCTTGTGTTAAGCTCTCGGTTTATGTAATGTATAAGCGATGTCGTAAATGAAAAATAATTTCATTTATGATAAAAAGTATACTCGTAAAGTTATTATTATTTGTAAAGTTTCCGATTCCGAGCTTCCGAAAATTCTTTATATTTTCGGTCCTGTAATATTTAATTTAATAAATTTACTTGTTTCCTTCGGATCAATATTATTCGGATAAGCTATATTTACAATCAAAGTATGCTTGAAAGTTTTATAAACCAGCCAATCATTAATAGAATACCATCAATCCTTCAACATGTGTATTTTCAGGATTGTAGCTATTTTGCAAAAGGACGATTTGTTTTATTTGTATAAATTATATTTTTAATTTCTCCGTAATCGCTTTATGAAATGAAATATAATTAAAAATAACTCGATCTATTGTTTTTTTTTTTTTTTTTTTTTTTTTTATTTAATATTAGCTTTTACTTTACAATATTAAAAAGTTCACTTGAACTTTTTTACTCTTCGTTATTTACTTTTAAATGTTTGTCATTTGAATAAATACACTCGTGAGTACCAAAGAGTACCAAAAAAAAAAGAGAGAAAAAAAGAAAAGAAAAATAATAAAATAAAACAACTTTTATTGTACGTTGAAGGGCAAGTAAATCAACAAGTCAAACGTACCATATTTTATCGCTGCTGATATATTCCTATCGAGTCGCTAAGGCCTTAATTTTTTTTTTTTCGTCTCCCGGCTAATATGACCTATCATTATATTGTCAATAATACTGTCATTAATCATTTTTCATCACTCGTCCTTTTTTCGAAGCGTAATTGCTTCCAGACAAACTATTGACACGCTTCGTCTGATAAAACGTAGATAATACGAATAAATAATATATTGACGATGCGCGTGTCGCGATTGTCGCGATTGTCGATGTCGATGTTTGATGCAGCTTTTGGAAAATATTAATTCAGCAGCCGTGAAAATAAAGGGAAAACGTTCATTAACTAAGAAACTCTAAATGACAACATATAATCACTTACTTAATACTCGTGTAACTAAAAATATAAATATCCGTTTTCGTAAAGGCGAGGGAGGAGTCATTAAACTTTTCGATCTTTCGCCATATTGTTATTATTATCTCTCAGGCCTGTATTTTCCTTTTTCTCGATAACGCGATAACGGGGGACGGTAAGTAAAGGGCTCGGAGGGGGGTGGGGGGAATAATGTAAGCTTTTGCGTGAAATATAAGAAGGAGTCCGTTACCCTACAGTGCGGTTACTAACTACATCCTTGCTCCCTACATCCTTGTTGCTGAATTGCAGCAAATAATTGTTCAGCCAGATTGCTTACCCGCTTGTCTCTCGAATGTGGGAATGTGCTGCGGTCGACTAAAAGGGGCGCGTAACGAGTGAAAAGGCCGCTGGGAGGAGTTGCCGGCGTCCTTATTTATGCACACAACAGCGTATGCGAAGTAATGAGAGCGAGTCTCCACTTTTGAAGAGATAAGATTTACTAAAATATTGTTCTTACCTACGATTATAATTTTCTTCCCTTCGACTCTCGATCAAAAACTAGTCAGAAACGAGAACGTGACGTCATTTAGCTTCCCTCAACTTCCTAGGCATAACGCGGGCGCACCCAGCCACACATATATGCCTTAATATTCAGACGGAAAAGTTGTCAAATGAATTTTCATGAATCTACAGTGTTCTCTCTCTCTCTCTCTCTCTCGAGATTTTATTTTCTTATAAAAATTATTATATTTTTTACGCTGATATTCCCTATAGATTTGTATACGGCTTTTACATTTCTATGTAAAATATAATTATATTTCTCTTGACTTTTGAGCCTAATCGATAGGAATAAACGAAGTCGAAGTCAAATGAATGATATTATAAAATAGGAGATAACTTACGAATTATTGTTTTAAATAAATAAAAATCTACTGCACCAAGAAAGAACATCCTGAAGAATGGAAAAAGATCTCTATCTGTAGCATCAAGGAATCAGTTGATAAGGAAATTTAAAATATAAATTTATAGCCTCTAGCGGGTGCACATTATTACAAAGCCGTAATATGCGTTTTTAAATTTAGTTTTATAAATAATTGAATTTTAATAATTACACTTTAAACAACGGGTTATAAATTAGTGTACGAGAAAATGCAAAATAATGCTTTATCTGCAATGTAAGGAAACCGAAATTCCTTGATTAAGGAAAAATTTTCCTATAATGTTGAATATTGTATTATTAAGTTTTAAAACTGCGAAAGATAATAATATTATATCTGTAAAACTAGTTGCTATTACTTCAATATTATTAGATTACTTGTATTATTAGAAAACTATTGTATTAACTCTGCATAATTAATTCCAATTACGGTAAACTACTTTAATAAAATTCTTTAGTATTAAAATCATGTTTGATTTATTTATTCTGGACAGTATTGTAAAATATAAATTGGTCGATACTTTCTTATATTCGTTCTAACGATTGATATCAATACAATTTAGGGGGAAAAAGGTCAATGAAGTATGTTTGCACGAAACGCAGTACATTTGTATATTTTAGATAAAAAGTATAATAACTTGAGAGGATCGTTAAAAAAAAAAAAAAGAAGAAAAAAAGCCTTTAATTGCCTCGGTAGCATCATCGTTTTATCTTGTTATGCAATGCAGTGTGAAATATCTCTTCTGTCGGAACGGAAGACTGACTTGCTTCGCGAAATAAATCTACGAGGAATCGAGGAGACTTTTTTAACTCACGACTGGACTCCCACATTTCGTGTCGCACCGTCGAGCACAGAATAAAAGTAATGCGAGAACGATTCGAGGAATAATGGAGGAATGCGGAAAATAGGTGGCGAGCGACCTTAGGCTCAGATAACAGAAGGTGAGAAGAAGCGTCCAGTTGGATCAAAAGCAAACTCCACAATGATTCATTGGCGCTATTCTTTCTCTCCTCGCCTTCCTACTCGAAAAGTTTATTTACTCATTTCTTCTTTTCTCTTGATTTGTGATCTACGTTCGGTCGCTCCTTTTACTTCGTTCAACTGAAAAACTAACATTGGCTTTATTAATTATCCGCCCAAGACGTCCGCTGATGGCTTTTCCACACATTTGATATATATATATATATACATACATTTCTAGCTCGTGATTTATTTTCGTTGATAGTAAATATATTGTGTACACCAATGAACACATCAAATACCTCTAGGCTCATTAATTATCATTATTTAAACAATTATTCTTTACAATGACAATTTTATTGAATAAATTTTTTAAATCCACTATATGTAAGATTTTCAATGTACTATTCAATAACTCGTTATATACTATGTAGAAATTGATCTATCTCTCTATTTATTCTGATTTACAATCCAATATATATACAAGAGAATAGCACTTATAGTGTAATCAATTAACGACGAGTATGAAAGAATATTCAATTAATCTTTTACAGATTAATTACTTACAGTAAATTAAATTCTTAATTAGACTTAAATTTATTAATTAAATTAAATTTATTATTAAATTAAATAAAATATTATTAAATATTATTAAATATTAAAATATTAAATTAAATAATAATTAAATTAAATTAAATTTTGTATTAACATTTAGAGTTTTTATATTAAATATAATTAAATTTATATTAAATATTAAATGTAATAAAATTTATAGATATTTCATTAATATTTTTGTTATTAATTTTTATTAAAATATATAATAAACGTATTAATATTAATAATGATACCCTCTCTTTAATGAATTAATAATTAACATTACTTTTTTATGTATGTTATATTTTAGTAAAATCATTAATTTAGAAATTGTATAAACCATGGATAATATGGATATCGAAAGAATCTTAGTACGTTTTAAAAAAATTATTGAATATCAGTTTTTCGGTTTCAATTGGATTTAATAGACTTTCATTTTATCAATTCTTAAGAGCATAAACCTTTTAGGAAGTTTGTTAGGCGATTGCACAATCTCGACGATTGAAATAATACCTTTAAAGACATTTCCTTTTCAATTCCTATTTAATGCTCACATATACGTGAGCCGTACACGTTCAAAACTATATTTGATCACTAAGTGGTTAAAAGTGTGAAACTTCTCGACCATTAGTTCAATTTTAACGTTCGTTTCAGCAATATCCATCTTTTATTTCTTGATAACAAAAGCCTCAAGTAGTTATTATATTGCCTAAAGACATGAAGAAATTATATAGGATTTTAATTATGTTACACTGTATTATTTACTACATTATTCCCTCGATCAGACTTATTTTACCCATATTTTACATATTATAGTACAAATGCTTATTTTATCCTCTTATCATCTATCATAAAACAGATTAATTAATAGAAATAAAGTAAAACATAATGTTTTATTAAAAAAATTATTATTAAATATCACAAAATTATTTATATTTATATTACATGTCGATGTGATGAATTAATAAAATTTAACTGCTTAATCTATAATTGACATTATATTGACATTATATCTCTTATCTTCGAAAAACAATACTAAATCAGTAAATTTTACGTTGAAACAAATAATATTTATTAATTGCATATCCATTTTTTTTTACAAAATTTAGAACTAAGAGGATTTTGACGTCAAACTTGTAAATACTTATTCATATATCTTCAATTTCATAAATAATTGATAAATAACTATCAGAATAAACTATTACACGCATAAAATGATATTTACGAGATTTGATAAATTAAGGTGAAAATAAAATCATTTTTTAAGATATTAAAAATAAAGCTATCAATTTTTCTTATTTCTCCATAGAATGTGAATAACAATATTTTCATAAAAATTTATGTAAATAGAAAGATTGGAGCATTATGCATTTATCTATTGTAAGTATCTTGTTATATATCTAAAAAGTTTATAAGGAATATCCATTATTTTGAATCTAATCTAACCGAAATGGAGTAATCGATAAACGTCCATCCAAGTAATTTATACGGATGCATGTTAGTTTAAAACATTCTTTTCTAATAATATTATACGGAAAAAACTTATTTTACTTTATAACAATAATAGTTTTGCATTGAAAATTTTAAATACTTGTCTGTATCATCTACCGTAGATCAACTTAGATTTTTAACATTTACATACAAATCTTAAAAATACAGAATAAAATAACTATGATCTAAAATATTTTTTTTATAAAATATATTAATCAATTCGAATAAGCTGGTATTTATAAAAAATTATTGAGCCACGAAGTCTCAAGGTAATTACTCATCCAGATATTAAGTTCAAAACCAAAACAGTTTTATCAAGAATATTCTATTTATTTCTCTTTCTCTATTTCTCTCACTATTAATAATACCTTACACATTTTATTTCATTTGTAGTCGTGTGATAATTTTAATATGGTACACTCTGGATAAAATATTTCAAAAATAATGATGCGATAATCTATTGTAATATTTGTTTTGAAAAATGTCATAATTTCAATAAAAATATTGATGATATGTAAATACGATTAAAAACATGTGTGTCTTATCTGTAATATCTCACAGAATTCATGAGAAATTATAGTTATATAGATAGAATTTAGGAAATAATTCTGTATGTTTGTAGATCTGTATAATTATCCATACGTACTTTCTAACTGTCATATGATTGTTAAAAAAAATTAAGAATGTGAATAAATTCTGATGGTGATTGTTAGGGCCATTTCCGCGATTTTAACATAAATATATATATAGGTAAAGATAAGAAATAATTTTTATATTAATGTAAAGTCATTACATTATTAGATGTAATTAGTTTTCGTTTACTAGCGCACTGTTTGAGTAAAGTAAGTAGTTGCAATACAGAAATTCTCATAATTAATATTCCTTTTAATTATGAAAGGGAATCGCTTAGTGTTGCAAAGTTATCTTATTATTGGCTCATATTTCATGAGATATTTTATGCACGCATAAAATACTTTAAGGATAACCTTGTCAAAAATTAAAGTTTCTTTTTTGAAAAGTGAGCGAATTGCTCCGTAGGAAGGATGTCAGTAATAATTAGATAGAGATTATACGGAGAAGTTGAATTGAAAAGAAATAGTAATTTCTTAATGAGGCAGGGATCGTTCGATTGGTTGTCTCGGGCGAATTTAATACGCAGCCTCTCGTTTACTCCGCTCGAAAATTCTGACTTCCATTCATGATCGCATGCAATCGAGAGAGAAATGTAGGTCCTCGAAGGTGTGCTGTGACGTGTTGTGCCGTGTTGCGTTGGGTAGGACGGATGAGGAGGAGGATGGTGGCGGCGGAGTCCGGGCGCGTGTTGGTACATATTTATTTGTGGTAGTATAGTGAGCAAGGGGGGCCGGCCGCCTTGGCCATAAATATCAGGGAAGCCGTGCGGCCTCGCGTGTACCCCGGTATGCGGAAAAGAGGGCAAAAGAATTGCATCCCCGGACCTGCCCGGGGCTTACTAAATAGCCTCATGGACATAGACATCCATGGCCATGGACGCGCCACGCGTAACTTTTGCGACGACCCCTGAGGCGATGGAGCCTCGCTGGGCGCATGCGCCCACCTGTCACGCGATAACCCGGCTTTCCCTCCGACTTTTAATTGATTTCGATGAGTAACTCAACTCCGGGACAGTGCTTTGTTTAACAAACTTAATAATTACTTTCTATCCCTTCTTTTATATCTCCGTCAATTCATCACGTCAAATTGATTATTCATACCTGACAGTTTTCAACTTGTAGCGGCTTTTCTTTTCTCACTCCAACCTTGCCCACGTTCGATACCAGCTTCGAAACTTTAACTTTTTTAACCGGCCCCACCTGTTTTCCGTTCCCTGTATTTCCTCCATCTTAAATTTCATCCAACTTATATCGTAACTCAGATATAGCTTATTAATAATAATTGTGAAATTTTAAAATCATTAGTTTTAAACGCAATTAGGTTATGTTAACGAATAATTGCTGCCCAATGGTTATGCATTGCTCATAAACTTTAATCAAAATTCACATTCTCGTAAAATTATCCTTAATACCACGAAAGTTTAATATACGTTACATCAAGATAGAATCATACCGCTAAGAATTCACTTGATACATATAAGCATATAGAGTTGACGTTTCAACAATTGCCTTGATTTTCGAAATGATAAATGGAAAGCAATTTGAAAGAAAATAACGGCTTCAATTAAGAAGTTTCATATAAATTTTAAAAATTCCTGAACCAGTAATTTCTAATTAATTAATCAATTAATTAGTGAAAAATTTTTTATATAAAATAGAAAAGAAAAAAAAAACAGAGTTACGATCCGATCATTCTATAAGGTCAAATTGAAAAAGTATGTGTAAACGGAGTATGGAATTTGTTTACTATGGTACGTAAAAGAGGCTTACAATACATTCATTATTAAGAAAACGAATGTCTCTCTCGCGATTATGCATAATTAAAATATGGTAAAAAACTTATTTTGTCCATCAAAGATTAAATATAAGCTGACATTATATAAAAATTATGTCCAATCATTTTTATAATAAGCTTAAAAATATTTACAAAACTTCTAATATTGTATGCAATTATTCTGTAATAAAAAATATTTAATAAAATAGTTGCATTCGCTTGTTAAACGCCAAGCAATTTTTTTTATTACTCTTCGTTCACGTAATCAATTAATTATACATTAGCCTGTTCCGTCCTAGTAGCGATGAAACTACGATAAATTTCTCAAATTTGTAAATGATGCGCATGTAAAATTCCAGATAAATATCTCGCCATGTCCGACATGTCCTCGCATAGTCAACTATAGATTATTTATCATGGTATCGTAAGCTTTAGCTTCGCCATTAATTTACAGGAAGACGACGATCTCGTCTGTTTTTGCAAAAACATTGTAATCAATATACGATTTAACGTAATGTACGAGTACATTGATCGCGCGGTTAAAAAACAAATACCTCGATAGTACGCAATCTTGAATAAGGTAACAATTTTCAATTGCCTATATAAAATCTTAATTGGTATAATAAAATTATGCACAGCTCGGAAAATCCCATGTTATGTATAAGATTGCATATAGAAAATGCTATTAATGAGTACAGGAGAGGATTTAAAATTCTGATATTGCAGAAGTGCTGGACAATTAATACATCTGCCTTTATTTATTTAAATCTATTGAACGGAATGAAATAATCACTACCCTGGCGTGCGTTACAATTTTATCCGGTAATATTATTATTAACGTTACAGTTGTAATCATACGTAAGTAGGAGCATCGCCGATTTATTAAAGTCATTCCCTTGCATTAAATGTGTCAGTGCTTTTCTTTCAATTTAACATCCCCAGAGTCGGAGAACAAAAATGCACGAAGTTGGAAATTGATTAGCGCATTCATTCGTTATCGCTGGAAAATAAAATCTCAACTACTTCAATATAATTACTAAATACAGCATATTAAATATAAATAATATAAATAAATAAAAATCAATTAATTAAATGAAAAATCACAATTAGTTTCCATGGGTTTTCAAGCGTTTAATACGAAATAATAGAAATAAAAATTTTTAAAGTAGAATAAAATTTATATCGGACGATAGCGGTTATATTAAAAAAAAGTACGATTATTTGAAAAATTATTATATATCAACTGGTAATTGAAATTGGTCATTTTTCATATGAATATCTTTTTGGCTGGAAAAACAAACAGTTATGAGTATAGTATTCTTTCGGAATTGGTCGACAGTAATTTTACAATCATTCATCTAAAATAAAATGACTGATGATATAACAATTAATAATTTTTTGAATTATCAGGATAATTTTAATAAACAATTTTACTTTACAGTGAAGCGTGACTTTAATTTTTAATTATCAGTATCTTCTTTATCTATCGAATGCATTGCAATTTAAGTAAAAATGGAATTATATATTCTTAAAATACATTTTATCTTAGGAATTTATTATTCCATAAAAAATGAATAGATTCTTGAATAAAGTCAAATGCGGATTTTTCTCGTCTAAAAGACTTTTAAGATTTGCTTCTACCAATGAATATTCTTCTTTCGCTAATAACGCCGACAACAAAATAAATACACTCGAGGTACATTTAGCAATGAATTTGTTTATCTGATTGGAATCTATATGTTTATAAAGGCTCTTCCAATAATTAATTACACTTTGTACGTGTATTCTTAATTAATTACATTTCAAACTGTATTTTATTTAAAAAACTCTTGTTATTTATTTTACTTTTAAAAATAATACGTATTTTACTCAATAGGACAAGATTTATTAAAAATATTGATTTTATTTCATTAGTCGTTTGTGATATATCATTACGGTTCCATTAAAAAAATAAAAAAAAAAAAAATTAAACCTCTACGAATTTGATGATTGATATAAAATCTATAAAATATATTCGATATGATCAATATTCCTTTAATATGCCTTGCGAATTTTGACTTTCTTATTTAAAATTCAAACATGTGATAATTCAAATGTGATTAACAATTATACGATAATACTGTAATTAACTATAGAATTATAAAAAATAACCATAATGTCTATAAAATCCAAATGTAGGCGTAAACGAAGTAAACTTACAATTTGAAATCTAATTTTCCTCATTAAGCGGGAAACTGGGTACAGTAATTGTAAATCAATAGTTAATTGTCCTGGATGTAAGACTGTAGTTTGGCTTTTGAAACAATAATTTTTCAGACAATATTTTAAAGCAATACGTGTCTTTCACAATACTAATGCCAGCTTCGTCAAATTCTAATGTGGCTTCCTACGTTTCCATATATAAATACATATATTCCATATACGTTTTACTTATATTAATTCATATAAATATGTAATTTATTAAAATATTAAAAAATATAAGCAAATTAATTTAGAGCATTAATTTTTAAAAAGTTACTACCAAATAAGTTAATCGTTATGCAATAATTAATAAACAATGAGCTGTTACCGAAAAATATAAAGATAAAGCCATTCTAAGTTCTAAGCAATAAATATATATATTTATTTCGGTATTTAAATGTATTTTCTGACATTACGTATGAGTCAAAACTCTTTTTCACTTTACAACACGATATAAATATAAATTAAGAATACAATAAATTTTTATTATTTACACGTAGATAAGAATTCTAAATGAACATTTTAATGCCTATTAAAGTAATTGAATAACTGAGTTAATGAACTGCTTATTATTTAACTAAGTATGCACTTCCTGACTACTATGTCATATCTTTTTCTGCAGCTGATAATACCTTTTCGTTTAGTACGTCTCTTAAAACCATAACGGATGTAATATAATTCGTCACGTCTACTGAACGAGTCGACAGCAAATTTTTTTTTTTTTTTTTTTTTTTTTTTTTTTTTATTATTTTTATGAAAGTAAAGCTAAGGTATAAGAGAACTTATCTGACTGGCAATCGCAAAAATTTTCTTCCATCCAAAGCTACAAGGAAATGCAAATCAGCTAAACGGAAATCTTTTTTATTTTAAATTAAAATCAACTCTGAAGGTTCTTTTAAGTATATGTTCCTATCCTCGTTCTGTTTTTCTTATTAATATTAAACTTTTAAGACGATTTTTACTTTTAAAATTTTTAATGCTAATAATTCTAATATTTTAGTTATTAATGGTGAATTATCTACATTGGTTACTATTATGATAATGCCTTATAATTTATAGACATTCCAACGTGAAATTTTTAATTGTAATTCGTAATTACATTTTTCCGAATTAATAATTATTGCATTTAATTCTTTTGTTGTTGTTGTTGTTGTTGTAATTGTTTCATTTCTTCCTAATAAATACGAACTGAATAAATCCTATGATTGCACTTGTATCTTATATTTAGAATTCATCCGGGAATTCATTACATTGTTTGTGACGTATAACGTATATGTCTGCGACTCCGTATCATTTTCTTAAAAATGAAAACTCGAGTCAAAATAGTAGAAAAATAGATTACGAAAAGCTGAGGAAATGAGAAGATTCGCGATTCTCAGCAAGAAAAAACCGGATTTAAAAAAGTAGAGAAATTCGCGAACTCATGATATGGCTCTTGACAGGCTTGAGATATTCTTTCGATCACATCTAAATCAATGCATATAACAATATATTTTTATGATAGTGCGCATATGATACAGTATGCAATAATAAAGCAGCAGTTTGGCAAGCACAATATAAATATTAAATAGAATAAAACCTCCGTTACAATTATGCGTATGTTTTGATGCTGAATTAATTATTTTACAATAATTACATTTTATGTTACTGCTATTGGACTCTATTAAAATTTCAAATTAAATTAACCTTTTATTGAACTCCAAAATCATTTATTTCGATAAATTCACAATAAATATAATGGTTCTCAGTTAAAAATAAACTTTTACTCTTTATCATTGTATTTTTTTAGCATTCAATTTGATAAATTGTTATATTTTCTTAATTACTGTGAAAGATAAATTTAAAAGTTTCATTTTTCTAACCGGATAAATAAAAATTAATATTATACATACAATGAAAAATACTCGGTTCGACTTTTTGTTTGTATCTAAATTAAAGTGCCGCTGAGAGAGAAAGAAAAAAAAATTAGAATAATCATGAAATACATAAAAAATATGTCTATACGCATAAAAAACACATTGTAAGAAAAAAATATTTAATCAGAATATAAAATTATTCGAAACGAATTAATGGAAAAAAAAATAACACGATTCTATTTTCCAAAATATGAAATTCTTCTCTAATTCTATTGTATTTAATAATAATTCACTATAAAGTTTGTTTTAAGAACGCCAATTTCAGATAATATTCATCGATAAGGATTATGCCAATTATTATTTCCTTTTAAATTCCTAAACCTTATTGTCGATAAGATTCTTTGCAGATATTTATAAATAAATTAGTTTTTTGGTATAGAAAATATTGGAATTGTATTATTTATAGTAAATCAGAAGGGACAGATTTTAATTTATGTAATAGATTATTTTATTATAACTTTGGTATTATTTTAAATAAGTTTCAGCCGAAAAGCGGCTGATTTTTGCTCCATATTTAGATCAAAGGTGGACATAAATTTCTAAATATAGTGCCTTACTATTGTTCCTTATTTTGGATATGAAATTGTAAATTCATTTATATATTTATTTTACTTTCTACATTTCGATAAATAAGGATTTATTGAAAAGAAAAATTTTCAAAAGTTACATTCACTAATTATTAATAATTACATTAAGCATTTGTGTAATTATATTATAAAGAAGTATAAACTTTATAATACTTGTTATGAAATTTATAATTAAGAGCTATTTTATTTAATTAGTCATGCCTGCAAGGACATTTATATTCTCATAATAAAATTTCTGTCACTATTTATCCGTATACATATTACGGGCTTATAAATAAGTCATTAAATAATAATACAATTATATTTTATTATTCTGATATTAATGTACGTACTTTACGTAAAAATAAGGTAGTAAATAATAATTAAACGTATGGAACTAAGTTTCAAGGACTTAATTTATTGGTTCAGATTTTAAAAGTAATATTATTTAATGTATTCAAGTGGATTTACGATATGAAATTTTGTACTCACTTTGTATGGGCCTAGATTTTCTACGATGCAGGCAAAGACAGCTTCTCGACCCACAGAAATAGTAAGATTGTTCAAAGGCTTGCCAAATTTTGGTAAGTCTGCAAGGAAACGTGTACGTCGGTTAACATTCACGCTCGTTACGTGTTCACAGACCTACACTCACATATACATACATCGATGCCTATTCCTCGGTTACATCCAGAAACCTTATTCATATATACGTCCAATACATATTTATACTTACTATTCCTTACTCACATAATGAAATAACGAAAATATTTATTTACTTTGTATATTAAAATATTATGCTTCAATTTTTATTTATTATCGAGTGAAAACAAAAATTACTTTAATTATTTCATATATTTTAGTAGAACTCAAGTTTTTAATAAGTTTGGTTAAGAATAAGACTTTATTTCAATAAGAGAAAACATTTTCATAATAAATGTTTCTAGACTTGTTTAAGTAATAAAAATTGTAGTTTTAATTGAACTAAAATATCGGTAAGAGGACTTTTGTATTGTATGCCCGAGATGAAAAAATCCTCTAAAATATCATAATTTTTTGTCATAAAAATTTCTGCACAATTGCTTGAATTATCTTATTACTTTAAAATTAAGAATGTACAATATACATGAACTACTGTAATAAATATATTATATATTCACGAGCAAAAAAAAAAAAAATTATAAAATATAAAAAATTACTGTTAATAAATAAGAAATTTAAAATTGATATTGCTTATTTTAAGTATTCGGGTAAAATTCATTTCAGAATTATATTTTCGTCATGAATAAAAAGTATTAAATTCTTATCGAAAATAAAATATAAAATATAATTTGATGTTATAGGCTTTTACGTTATTATAAACGCATACCTTGAAAATGTGCGAATAAGATCAGTTTCTATCTATCTCTCTCTCTCTCTCTCTCTCGCGCGCGCGCGCGCGTGCGTGCGTTCTGCTCGTATTCTCCGATGTAAGAGAGTTTGCAAAAGTATCGATGGGCAATATTGACACACAAATCCAGCAAATATCACAATATTTTGCGCGCAATGCCCAATAAGTGGAAAAACCGCATATCAAATGCACCTACTCATCTTAAAGTTGGCGTATTCCAAGACCAATCTATCATCTCATCCCCTCTCTCCGTTTCGTTGTAAAAATCTTTTGACCAGTCTCACAGAGGATTGACGTATTCGTTTATATTTTGGACACTTTTCAGTTCACCTTTTCATTCATCTCCTTACGCAACATCACTTCCTATAATTTCTTTTTCGTTCTCCATTCTTCCTAACCCGAGCTATGAAATATTTACTATGAAAACAATTTTTCTTTTAATTATCATGGCGCAAGTCATTCAATATTGGCTAATGAAAACTTCAAGAGACAAATTTAAATAACCACCTCGGCCAATATTTGCTTCGCCAATCATAAACTGCTCGAACTTTTCAAATTCACTCAGCAAAATAAATTCTTTATATAAAATATTCTCCACTCCAAGCGAACTATCGGTATTCTTATTTTCAAATTTACATTTCTATACCGAACAATAAGGCTTTAGGTATTTAATACGATTGATAACGCAGTAATTGTAAATAAACGCTTAATTTTTTTTAAAGTCTAACTAAAACAAACTCCAAGTTAACTCTAATAAAATAACTAAAAATAAAACTTGTCGCGAGATATAAAATCAATAAAGAAATGTGCAGAGTGAATGTTGTCGTCGATATCCATGACGTGATACAAGTTCGCGTGTACATTGAAGTTGCGTGGAAACCTTATATATAATGTGTCTTTATGACAGCAGCCTCGAAGAGGACCTACCTACCTACGTTAATTTCTGATATCTACGGATACCGTGCAGTTCAATGATCGTAATCGAATAACTGATTTTCTTTAAGCCGACCGTATTTTCAAATATATATTCCTCACAAGCTTGCAGTTAATTATTGTAGATCACATTACTAACCTACCAAGACTACCATTTAGAATTTAAAGATTTTTCAACAAATTCGAAGAAATTTACATAAAACTTTATTAACTCTATTTGATATAGAATATATATAATATAATATACGATAGAAAGCAATAGTTTTATGTTTTATTATTAATTTTCTCGAACTCTACAATGAAATTAAAATATAACGCCTGTGATTTTGTTTGATATTTTACAATGAATTAAAAAAGTACAAGCATCAGAATTGGGGTTTGCATACAACATGGCTTTTATGAAGATTAAACGTGAGCAAGAACTCTCCCTTTTCTACTTGTTTTACATTCCTAAATATTCGTAACATTTTGACTTATAAATTTTAATTCCTTACTTTATGAAAAGTTGTTTTAAAATATTGCTAACCAGAGCGATTAACTTTTAATTGCATTTTTTAATATGTAAAAATTCACTAATCTGGCTTCGAGCTAAAAGAAATACCTTAATTTTTGTTGCCATTACTCCTCCGCTCGTTCGTTCTCTATCCATTTGTATAAGAAACTCTAAAAATGAGCTTTAATTTATGTATAATTAATAATTGGAAAATTTTCATTATAAAAATTTGTGTTTTATTAATAAAATTTCACGAATAAGATATTATTGTATCTTATTAAATTCCTCATAGTATTAATAAGGATGAATTTAGACAAAATGAACCTATCGAAGCTATTTTATAATTATATTCATTACGCATAGAGACCTCCGTTATAGATTAAACAAAGAGTTAAAAATCCAATCTCGACGCAAGGTTTCACCTAAATTTACTTTCCCCTCGTAAATAGTCATACTTGAATAGGTGTTATATTAAAAATGGACGAAAATCGAAAAAACTATTTGGATTAAGGTTCCACCAATTTTCCCAAGTATTGACCAACTAAGCAGTTGGTACAAATGAAAGTATTAACGAATTTCAAGAAAATATATATTAGTTAGTAAATAGAAACTATTAAAATAATTATTAATTTCACTAACGTATTCTATAAGTAATGCCTTATAAAGAAATTAAGTATAAAAGCAAGATAGAATGGAAAAAATTATAAAAGTCATAAAACAAATTGTTAATTGATATTTTATATACTTTTTTTGTATCTATTAAGATTTCCAATTGAATTTTTTCTTAGTTTGTAAAAAAGTTGGTACTTTTATTAAAATGTCAATACACGCGCGTGCATATATATATATATATATATAGAGAGAGAGAGAGAGAGAGAGAGAGAGAGAGAGAGAGAGAAAGAGAAAGGAATATTTTTGCTAAAAATTGAAATTGAATAATTCTTTAATAAATTTTAATCATAGTACAGTACTTTCAGTATAGCATTAAAAAGAAATTTATCCGAAAAGACACGGAGCTATAGAAATAATTTATCAAAAAAATTTTATGCCCTTTTCTTATGTTTAATAATACTTAAAACCATACTCATTATTCATCTTTAATTAATCAAAAGAGAAACCCTGTTTCTTCATAACCTACATTAATTATTAAGCATTATTGAATTGGAATTTAGATTGAATTCATTTAATATTCATATTAATCAGAATTAAAATTACATATCTATAAATTTCTTTATACTTTTACAAGGAAAATAAATAAGTTCTTTTTATAATAAATACACTTTTAAAGTATTTGAATTAGAAAAATGATAGATTTTTACTTAATTTCATTTAAAAAATATAAATTATTCATTCAATTAATGATATAATAATACTTTTCAGCAATGAAAGCATTATTAATAACGTGTATGTGAAATATATATTAATTTGATTTTTAAAAGAAATTTTAATTGTTATCTGCAGCAACGAAATACATAAAACGAGTTTTGAAAGATAATACATGTGCAATATCCACAAAATTCATAACAAAAATGTTCTTTGTTATATTTCTCGTTATTAATATATATTTTAATTTTACTTTTAAGGCCCACTATGTATTAAACTAAATAAATGTAATTATTATACCATTATTATTTCTTAGTCAATAGTACATATGCAATTACAAAGGAATATATAGGTAAAACTGAACTTTATCAGATGAATCGATAAATGAAATTATAAAAAACTTTTTTAATTTTTCGTTGAAACTACAATACGCAATATAATTTTAATGTCAAATCAAATTGTTCTTAATACAATGCTTTAACAAAGTTTTCTTCCGCTTCATCAAAATATTGCAAAAAGAGTAATCTGTTTCATTTCATTAATTGTATATCTATATACTTTAGTATAAACAATATAGCATAAGATGAAATGCATCTCTTTAACGTTATTAAAATCGTATTAAAAATATTTTATCGTTTAAAAAATAAGATAGAATATTTCTTTACATAAAAAAAAAATCCAATGATTATTCCGGACGACTAGTATTTACAAAAAAAAAAAAAATAATAACAACTAAATGGTGAATCTTTTTTAATGTACTTTATCATTTTTATTACTTTACAAAGAAAAATCATAATTTTATTACTCTCTTATAAAATGAATAACTTTACTGTTATAAAATTTTTTCATTATCAAAAATAATTATAAATTATTCCAGCACCTATATTATTCTCATATCCTCTATATATAATTACTCATACAATATAATTATCATAATGCACCAAAAATTAAAATCCGTATCTGTAAAAATCTATATATGTAAATATAATTAATATTTTTATTTCTCTTTTGAAGTGTTTTTCATAAAAGTTATGATTATAAATTCTTGCGGATATTAAATATAAGAATACTGATTTACAGAATTAAATATCAATCACAATCAAATTAATGAAAAGAGTTATTTATTTTTTATTAAATTATCATTTTAATCTCGTTCAGTTTATTTTTCAATTCGCTTTGAAATTTAAATCTATATCAAGCTAATTCGCATTTAATAATTGAAAATTTAATTTAATTAAACAAATAATATAAACCAAATCCTTGGTAAAGGATCTTTATTGCATAAAATAATTACGTATATATTAAAATTATACATACATATATATATATAGCTCGTCAGTGAAATTATTAAACAATCTTATATACGATAAGACGAAATACATTTTTAATTAATATAATAGAAAATACCATAAACTAATTCGAAAAAGATTAATAATTTGCCAGTGTAAGATGAATAATTCACAACGCAATAATAATAATAATAATAATAATAATAATAATAATAACACCAATAACAACAACAACAACATTAAACGAATTATTTTTCGAAGAAAATGCATGAATAAATAATATATAGGAATTAAGTGGTTCGAGGCATAGAAACCTTCAAAAATTTCAATACAATAATATAAATTCATTGAAGTAATATTATTTTATTAAAATGATGTTTCCAACTCCGAAAATGAATGTAATTTCGAGTTTAAGTAGAATAATATGCAGAAAAAGACTCGTATATTACGGTATGAATAAAAATTGATAAGTTAAATTTTTTTTTAACCACAATATCAAGCGCTCGGTGGTGTGTATTTCAGGGAATTGTGAATCCAAACAAGCGCATGAGCTGATGGAAGTAAAAATTGTCAATATTATTGTCTGGAAATGCCAAACGTAGGCATTTTTTTTTTTTTTGGTAAAAAATATTCGAGAAACTGTATGGAGGACGATAGAGTCATTGCAAATGGGCAGAAATTACATTTTGAAAGTCACGGTGGGCTGTCTTGTGTGTAATGCCATGGCGTGTTCACATCGACCAGAGGGAGAAACATCCACATCCGGACATCGCGTGCTAGGCATGTGTGAGCCCCTTGTCGGCCTGACGTATAAACTATGTCAACGTCGTCACTTCATTTCTGCCCGGCTTTGTGGACGTCGACGGCCATCGTAAGTATAATCTAAGAGCTTACTCTACAAGTTAGATTCCACACATGTCACTACCCATTCGTAGATCCCCCCCACACACACCCCCGCCTCGCGCTGGCTCACCCTTGCACCCCATCCACTTGTTTTCTATTTACCTTGCTCATTCTATCTGGCTCTCGGTCGGATCTTTGAAACAGAGGCATTAATTAACCCAAAGGAAGGGTATTATGATTGAAAGAGCAAGAGCGGCAGAGGCAAAAGTAAGAATGATTTTCGTAATGCCGGGGAAGAGAGATGAAAATGAGTGAATCAGTTTGCATTTTCATTGCGACGGCAATAAATCCGAAAAGCGGATAAGCGTTATCTGGTTCGACGAGCCCTTCGTTCGAACTTATCTGTATGAAAGCGTGCCTGCTTTATCCAGAATGGGGATGTGCAGCTTAAAATCGTTAAATTACGAGCTGCCAATTTCTAGCTTCCTATACAGTCTAATGGGCACAATGAAAAGTAAACGACAATGTCTTCGTCCTACTCATTTTATAAACTACATTGCATTTATCTAGTATATATATCTTTAACTATGACTTTTATTTATTTCATTTTTTTATTACGTCTTATACTGAAGTCCACATTTAGATGCAATTCCTATTTCCACGTTTAAGTAAAGTAATAAACAGACGTATAAATGTGTGTAAGTTCACGTTTTAATAGACAAGAATTTAAATCTAAAAAAAAAATAAACCTCAAGAAAGGCGTTTAAAATTAGTAAAAAAAAAAAAAAAAAAAATTTAAATATAAAATACTTTATGCTGTATAAATTTGGTAAAAAATGAATAGCAATAAGCAGCAGTTCATTAAGAATTATTTATAATACAAGGTTTATTCGTTAAAATTCAATGCCACTTTGAAAGTTATTACTGTAATTTCCAAATCGCTAATATAGCTATTTAGAAAGAAGAGAAAAACTAAGATTTAAAGTTAACTTTTTTTATTTATATTTTACATTTATATTTTATGAAATAAAAATATGCAATTTTAAATATGCGATTTTAAATATATAGATATTAAGATATCAAATTAAGATATATTCATTTATCAAGGAATATATATTAAGATTATCAAATTAGAATAGTAATGCAGTAGTATATAAGGAATTTTTAATACAAATAGTACTTTATTATCAATAAGAAATACATCAAGATAAATTACAATTTTAAAATAATACCCTATAATTTAAATGAAACTCTGTTGTTTTATTTTTTTCATTTCAGAATTATGTAGAACTCATTGTATTCATCATTTCAATAAGAATTGAGATTTATATATGGAACTGTTTCTGTTTAAATTTATCACAAAAATGCACTAACTTTGACTTATATATAGCTTAGGATTATAATTTTTTTTTATTTTTTAAAACATAGTTGAAAAATAGACTATCGCATAGAGGATCAGCATTAAACTAATTCCTCCAATTGATTCATTCGGCGTTAGAGAGATAGATAGAGAGAGAGAGAGAGAGAGAGAGAGAGAGAGAGAGAGAGAGAGAGAGAGTGTGTAAATAAAACGTATTCTGAATTTTAAGGACGATAAATTTTTCAAATAAGAATGACAATATAGAGATAAAAGTAAGAATTCATGAAGAAGCCCGAGACCGAACTGGCTCACTTTTTTCGGACAATTTTCTCTGATTCATCCAAATGGGCGGAGCTGTAAATAACACATGGAGACGTTAACGTATTGGATAATCTTAATAGCTCTTCACACATGGCTAGAAAAAGAGATTTCGTCGCGTGAATAGGACGATCAAGCCAAGCTCCGGTCTAGCCGGGATTGAGCCATTCATGATCGTGCTTTAATTATTCTCAAAACAAATTAAGAAGGCGCACGCAATGCTGTAACTTATTCGCCTAGACAACCTATCTCTCAACGCTTAGCTCTCCGGGTACCTTATAAAATATGTTGCCTTAGCATGATCAAAATAAAACCAGACGAATGATATATATATATATATATATATATATATATATATAACCATGTTTATTTGTTTGTTTGTTTGTTTGTTTGTTTGTTTGTTACTTTCTCTCTGTCCTTGTCTGTTGGATAAGCGCTAATATGCGAAAGAGAATTTTTATTCGCAAATTACGTAGTTACCTTTAAGCGTTTTAAAGTATATTGTCTTAATTAATAAACACCAATGCCAGTTATTATTCTAATAGACATACAAGCCGCATTCTTCACGTTCTCTATAGTTTTATAAATGTAATAATATAGAGCTACGTATACAGTATTCCATATAAAGCAAATATATATATATATAAAGAAATTGGTATAACATAGAAAGCATCAAGGTAAAATGCTGAACAAAGATTAATAATCTGATTTTTCTTTCCAATTCAGCAATGATTAATTTACTCGTGCTAGAATTAAAAACGATTACACACACCATTCGTCTAATTTTTATAATATATTATTTCGTTTTGAATGTGGAATTTCTCATAATTTTTAACAGTTTTTATTTCATCCTTCACGAGTAAAATATATAAATAAGTGCTTACGTAAATGAAAACAGACTCGTGTTTATTACGTGTATAGAAGAGAAGTAAATAAAATATTATACACATATAATTTTAAATATTTGCACGGCACTCTACAATATAAGAGGTTTTAAATAATATCTTACGCGCTGTATTATTTAGAATTTAATCCAACAATCAATATTATACATAAAATGTAAGACTTCCATTCGATAATAAATTCCTTTTCTAATAATAAATATGAATGTTTTGTGCGTGTGCATATGCACTACTGCAGATTTACATACTAAAATGTTTAAATGATAAACATTTCATTTTGAGATAAACATTTTTACTACTTAATTATTACGATTTCAGTAAACGTAGCTTTTGAAAAATACAAACAAATTTTACTTTATGAAAATCGTGAATTCTTTTTGGACAAAAGGGAAGGAAATTAAAACTCGTTGGCATTTTATTTACTCATAATATCGCTATTTACTTATGGAGAAGGGGGAAAACAGCCTATTAGCGACACGGTTTCGCGAAGCGCAGCATACTTCTCGTGAATAATTTTAAATCTACTCACTGCAATCCGTACTCTCTCTCTCTCTCTCTCTCTCTCTCTCTCTCTCGTCCGCAGGATCGGTCACCAGGAGCTTTTACTCCTTTTCCGGGGAAGCCCAACTTCTTCCCCCCTTAAATAACGCCTTTTCAATTCGAGAAGCTTTAAATCCTGGCCCTTTAAACTTTAAAATATCACAGCAACTCGAAGGAGAGAAAGATCAATCACACCCTCTCGATCGCTTCAACAATGTCTTTAAAAGTTTTTCAAGATGGATGTTGAATATGAATAATTGAAGTACGTATATATAAAATACTTTTAATTAATTTATAGGTTTAATTTTAAACTTGTTATCAACTGAAAAATTAATAATTACTATATTGTTTATAAATTCTTCAATTTTTTAATATTAATGTATAATATAATAGTAGGCAGAATTCCAAAATAAGATCATACTGATTATTGACAAATATAATCAACAGGTACCTTTACTTAGTTTAAGAATAATATGACGATGAATAGTATAAGAGTGCATGTGAAAGTAATAAAATTATATTATATTTTAATATATACGAAAAACATGTTGGTTAACAAGATGATACGCGTATAGAATAGATAAATTTGCAATTTTAAGTATAAGCTTTGAATTCCATCAGAAAACAGAAAATTGGATAAAGAGTACGAAAAAGTAGTTAAAGAGAAAAATATTCATGATTATTCAAGAATTTTTTGAATTTTTATAAATTTTTGAATAAATAAAAACATAGAAGTAAAAGCTATTGTGGAACGTAGTCCATGACAAATTTACTTTCGATACTTCCAAAATCAAAATAAATAAAGTCCATAAAGTGTATAATTGTAATTTGACAATTACAATTATTATACATAAAATGCAGTTTTCACTTAATTTCTTACTAACTTATTGTAATGAAATCTTTCCAAAATTTATCAATTACTTTTATTATTATTATGTACTGAGCTATTTTTAAATTGCTATGTCAATTCATGTTCTCTTGAGTTTATTTTAACCATTACTAACTATTAATTATATTTATACTTAAGATTACTTTTAAATGAATTTAGAAACATATGTAATATTAGTATCTACGGCCAATAGTTACTATTTAGTAATTGAAATATAATATTTATGTAGATTTCTCCATCACGTAATATATCTTAGACACATAATTAAAAAAAGTTTAAAAAGCAATTTTCATTTAAACAGAATTCATGGATTTAATTTTTAATGTTAACAACGACAGAATTCTAAAAATTTAACAATAACGTCAATCAAATTGAAAATTCTTACTTTAGGAAAAACAATTACTGTATTTCAACGCATGACAAGGAATTAATGCTTATAATAATAAACAGAGATCCAATAAGTTATAATTGAATAGAAATACAATAATGAGAAGTGCAAATGTGTAATACAGTGTATACGTGATTTATTACGTATATTATTTATACAAAGTTCAAAATAGAAATTTCTATATTGTAAAAGTTTTTTTTATTATAAAAAATTGTTTTAAATTAATGTTTGCTTTATATTAATTTTAGATTTAATAGAAGGATAGTAAAGTAACAAAATGAAAGTACAAATATTGAATTGAGATTTGAAAAGTTTTATACAAATGAATCGTAAATTATTTATAATTACATAGAGAAATATGAAGCTGAAGTGAAACAATTTCTTAACCGGTTAACTTAATTGGCATACAATATTCATTTATTTTGCTCCGTAATTTACGAATTAAATGACGTAAAAGCCTTTAATAGCTAATCATGAATTATTAATGGAATTAAATATTTACGGTTAATATCGAAACCATGGATATGTATAATTTACGTATCTGCTCTGCATTGTATCGAGAATTTACATAATGCTCTTCCTGAGAATGATAATAATTATATTTATAAGAGCAATGTAGAATTATAGAAGATAAATTATAAAAGATAGATGGAGAGATGGAGAGATGGAGAGATAGAAGGGGATGATTTTGCAGAGAAAAGCTGTTAAAGAATGCATTGAGGGGAAGAGAACGCGCGAAAGTAATGAATAAATAAAATAATAGGCAAGTAGGAGCAGAAACAAAATAAGTAAGTGAGCTTGAAGTAATTACTCATTTGCAAGAGCACTGGCGACAGGCGACAGTTGCCCGAAGCTCAATTACGGCTGCTACTTGCAACTGATAGATTTTGAGTCCTTCAAAGGAACGTATTAACCCTCTGGACAATCAGTTATGTGTTTACTACAATGCAGCCCACGTGAGCGTTTATGAGCTACTTCAGTTTCTTATTTCACATTCGGATATTTTGAATCCATTTCTCTCAATTTATCTCAATTTCTCTCAATTTCCCTCCATTTCCCTCCATTTCCCTTAAGATTACTTTATTCACGTATCTATCGTACTATTTTTTTATTTTTTGTTTTGTTTTAACGAAATACTTTTTTACAGCAAGTAGAAGGAAATTGTGACGCGAACGCCGTCGAACGTATTCCTTGAAATTTACCATTCGGTGTAAAAAAATTCTAACCGGACGTCAGAACATTTGCATGTGGATAGAACTTTAAAGGGGCTACTCGTTGGCTAATGAAATAGCACGTTTTTTGTTCTATCTCACTCTTCAAGCAACCTTTATTTCTCATTCGCTGTAACTTCTATCCTTTGGCGTAGTTTTGGTAATAACAGGAGAGCGCCGTGGTTGATCTGCTTTGCTTTATATTTTCTAAAGAGTTGGTCCAAAGTACCAATCTATTACATGTACGTATACGCGCGTGCGCTCGTCTGCATTTATATGTAACGATAGTGGAAGGCTAATTTACCTAAGCCAATTACTTTACTACTTTTTAACCCAGGCTACTTCTATCTAGTTAAATCCTTTGAGAATTCACATAATAATTTGACCAAAAAATTATCTTATACTTTAACACAGTGCCATACTATATAATTTCTTTATGTCTAATAGATTATATACTTTAGCGTATGCATGAAAATTAGAACAATATTGAATAAGCATTTAAGGAAATTCTTTGTTCTAGACGAATTATTCTTTTTCAATGAAATAAAAGTAAATCGAAACCATAATGATTTTTTAAATGTTATAAATATTTGTCAAGCCGGTATGATCTCAAAATTCTATGCATAGGATCGAAATTTAAAGTCTATTGTTATTTTCCCTTATGTTTGGTTCAACAAAATAAATATAATAAGTATAATAACAGACATTCGCAATCATACGAAATTTTATACAGAATAATAATGCTTGTATCGATAAAATTTATATAATACTTTTCTCTGAATTTACTTAACGTCTGCACGTATAGTAATTATATAAAAATAATCGAGTTTTTATTAAATGAATATTACTTCCGAATCGAAATTCATTTCAAATAAATTTACATTTATAATAAGTTAAATGTATAATGTATGAATTAAGATTTACAAAAAAAAAAACTATAAGCAAATCATGTGCTTTCTATTTTTGCATGTGTAAATAAAAAAATAAATAAATAAATAGATATTTATAATTCTAATCATATATAAGATGGAATTGAAACTTTTACACAATTACAATATTATTAGAATATACAATACTTTACTACACAAAATCTATCTTATTCATTTAATGATTTTATTTTTTTATTACTTATTATATAGTAGATACTTTAATTTCCAGCGTATATTAATATAACAAAGCTGTAACCCTCAGAAATGCGTATTGCATAGAATCATTGAAATAAGTAAAATGATTATTATAATTTATCGATAATTAAAATATAGAAAAAGGAGCGAAACTATTGCAAACTACGTTCAATGATTTATCCTAAAAATACGATTTCAAATAATAAAAAATACCGAGTGAAATCTACAAAGAAATAGTTCATCTTGAATAACATGGAGAATAGGGGAAAGTTTTACATAAAAAAGAAAATATGTAAAACGGTGGAGTTAGGTACAAACGAGCTGTAAAACATGAAAAATGAAATGAATACGGTCAATGGTACATGATAAAAATTGTAAAAAAAAAGAACTGTAAGTCAATGGCTTACAATGGAGGGCACTTTTAATAAGTTTGGTAATTAAATATCTAGTAAGGATTGAAATGATGTCGATATAGCATTCAACATGAGTAGACTAATATGCTGTGCTTAACTTTGAATCACAGACACTCTTAAAATAAATTACATGAGGTCTTTTCATTCCTGCTGTAAGATTTTTGACATAACGGTGGCTGTACAATAAGATCCTACGATGTATATTGTAGAAAATAAAAACTATATAAAAGAATCGAGAGTAATAATTAATAAGAGCCATTTTTATTAGCCATTTTATAAAATAATATAAGGTATATAAAATTTTTATGAAGCTGTTAAATAATTCAAAAGGATTATATTGATTATCATGAGTACAGTCAAATATTGCAGTAAAAAGGACTTTTCATTTATTTCTTGGAATTTTGCAGTAAAAATTCCTATAATAATAGATTGAATATAAATGATACGCTGGTTTTTACTGGAAACATTACATTTTATACGAAATACGTTTTCAAAGTATTTCCAAAATATTATTAGAAAAGTAATTGGAAATTTATATATATATATTTTTTTACGTTTTAGTATTACGTTCTTATGTTTTGAAATATCAACTTAATTTTAACAGAGTGTTCATAAAATTATTTACATTTTCAAACAAGATTTATGTCAAAATTCGTTGTAAATGCTTTTGTAAGCGAATTGAGTTATTGATTTGAAACAAGAGATTTTTATATTCATTATATTAGGATAGAAATTACCTTGCGAAATAAAAATCTCAACGCTTTAAGAAAAACAAATTCGAAAAAGAAAGTTGATCATCGTCAGTTGTTTAACGAAATTAACAATTTACTCGATAACAATTTGCATTACTATATCAATCCACAAATATTTTCATTTATACATCATGTCTACTACATTCTACAATTCTTTATTATTATCTTGAAAAAAGTTGTCCATAAATAGATTCTCAAGTGATTTATTCTTAACATTTATTTAATCATAATTAACTTCCTGAAAATCTATCTTTTAACTAATTTGATTTCATAATTATTTCTACTTTTTTTTCCAACTTGTAACTACGTTCTCGATATTAAACATGATTAATATGATTAATATGACCTGCATTTCGGAAGTAAGAGTATTTATTATATTTTATTATATTTATAATATATAGGTATCCTTGAATGCTCACATTCTCGAATTGAGAGAAGCGGACGAGGTAATTTTTCTGAAATAATCAGATAAATTACGATGACATAATCACCTGGCGAATTAATAAAAATTTTTTACATATTGCCATATAAAGCATAGTACCGTAATTTATTGTTAGCTCGTATTTCGAATAATTTTTACTTTCACGGGATGAATTTGCTTTTTCCCATCTTTAATTCATCGATACATTGCCAATTGGAAAGTGATAATACATCACTGAAAGACTAATAAAAGGTCAAAGATACTAAAATATTTTTTTAACAATTTACATGTAAAGAATAGACTTCAAATAAAATAGAATAAAAAATGACGAACGAACTATCAATTACTTTTACGTAGTAGAGATTTTAATTATTTGTCAATCAAAATAAAGCAAACGTTATTTATTATTGCGAAAGCCCTAATAAATACAAATACAAAAGCTAGTCTATTTAAAATTATATTTATATTTAATATATTACATATAATTATATGAATTTAGAGTTATTCAAGCAATTGCTTAAGTCTTACGATTATTTATAATAAGAATCATTGACAATAAATGAAGATATCTTTATTAATTAATATAAAATAAATTTTAGATCATGCTGCTATGAAGTAATAGTAATCATCTCCTTTCGGATATTAAATTCAAGTTATCATAGCGTAAAACACTTTTAATAGACATAATTTACGAATAAATTTAAGTAGTACTTCAGTAATTGTGATATTTATAAGAAATGCATCAATAGTACATGTTGATAAAGAAGTGTTTATGTATCAATTAGTGAGCTTCAAAGATAGGAGACAGAAAAATACTATGAAAGTAAAGAGAAAAGCCTAAAATATTTACATTTATCTATATAAAATCATAGTAATATGCACTTCCTGTATTTATTAGATTCAACACGCACACACACACACACAGATTTGAGCAAATGAAAGATAAGGTTTCTGATAAAAAGGGTGAGAAAATGTTGAGGGAGGGGGGTGTGGAATATATGACGGTAAGCATAAAGGTAAAACGAAGCAAACGAAACAAAAGAATTTTCCTGTAATAACGTGCAATTAAGATACACCCGTGAGGATCAATATAATTTGTTTTTATAGACAGAAGCATTAATGGAACTCTCTTGAATTTCTATTTTACGATAATTAAAATACTGTATTAAAATAGTCTCATTAAAAATCATTTATTTTTGCTTTTAATAAAATATTAATTATTCTTCCTATATTATGAATATATTAGAGTATAAAAATTAATTTAATAATAATGATAATGATAATGATAATAATAATAATAAGAAGAAGAAGAAGAAGAAGAAGCAAAGAATAAATAGTGTAATGTAAGTGTTACGGGGCGTATAGGTGTTAGCTAGACGCGGCGTTGTACAAGGGTTGCGTTAGCAAGTCTTTATATTTATTAATTAATGTTGTTTTTTGGATAATCACAAAAGAGAAACACTGAGAATGTTTAAAGTTAATTTATTTGGATAATATTGAGTAACACTGTGATTGGGTAGACTTGATGTATTCACACACTTCTCTGGTCTTTTAGCTGGAGATTAGCGGTAGTCTTGTTGAAGGAGGGGAGTGTACTCGCGGTCTTTTTTTGTATTAATTGGCAATTAGTCATTTAGGTGGTATGCCAATCGCCGTGTAGTTGGCGTCTAATTGCGCAGACCGAAGACAATGGATTCCGTGTCATATGATTATTTAATTTTCCGCGCAGGTTTATATATATTTTAGTAAGGCAAAAAAAAAAAAGGGGGTCGCCTTGACGATTTGGCTTAAAGGGCAGTTCGCGCTTTAACGGTAAGGTATATTACTTTATGGTTAACATTTCTATTATCGTATTTCCATGTACAAAGGTATTACTTGCTTTCAGCTTTATTTAAGAATATCCTTCGCATCAGGAGAGTAATCAACGTTTCCGTCAATAGTGATTCTCATCAAGCATTTTTCAAAGACGTTTATCTTATGCCTATCGTTCTCTCTATACCCCCTTCCGCCCCTTCGCCCCACGCCCCGCCGCGTCAAATCGCACGCCGGCTTAGTAGTGTAGACCCCGATTGCCCCAGTACAGGGATCATATGCATTACTGTAAACAAGTATCGGATGCCGAGAATAAAGCTTGATTCTTGGTTCGCATGAACTTAACTCATATGAACTCATGCTCAATTGATCTGCTCACTTTAATGTATTTACATTTATGATACAAATGTACAACCACTATAATAATTAATTCAAATATAAAAATATTTTTATAAATTATTTCATACATTTTAGATGAAATAGAAATATAAGAGAGTGCGCGTCAAAATTATAATTTCAACGTAAACTTTTCATAAAAATTCATGGAATCGCATATATATATATATATATATGTATATGTATATGTATATACTTAATCAATAAAGATGTATAAATCCATGATTTCCGCTCCTAATTTTGCTCGACTCCCTAAAAAATTTAGCATTTCTATTATTCATCTACGCGTTTTAATGAAGTAAACTAAAATAATATAAAAATTCTTTGAAAATAACAATTATTAAATTATTTTGATTGTTCCAATTTTATTTTAAAATAATGATTAATTTAATATTTCAATGATTTTTAATGGCGACTGTATTTCTAACTTTAACTATCATATAAATTTGAAACAGAATAATAGATAATGCACTAACAGTATAAGAATATCTTTTACTAAAATTAATATAAAGAATAAAAAGAATTTATATTTATTAAATTTCTTATTATTAAATTGCAAATCATACGATATTGGCCACGAAATAACTACATTTATTTCTTGTATAAATTTTAAATAGTAAGAGTATATTTTTTATCCATTATATAATTTAAAATACAATAATTGAAATTACATTAAATTACAAACATTACATTTATAGGCAAATTATAAAGACGACAAATTATATTACGAGGTGAAAAAAATGTTATTGCTTTAGAAATTTTATTTTTGCATAATTACGGATATTAATATTTGTCCATGATTTATATTAACAATGCTGCAATTAGGTAATGGCAGTATCACGTTTGGTGATACAGAGGAAATCAGAAACAACTTGCAACTATATAGTTTATACCAATGACTGTAAAATACGGCTACTAAGAGTTGACAAATGTTTACGACAGGAAGCACACACAAAATCTATGTGCCGCGAAGTAGATGCAATGAATCAGAAACTCGGCCACTCATTGCTTCAAATGTGATCCGAAATGAGATTGCTTGGTTAACCCTTTCTAATCCCTCGCCCCCTCCCTCTCTCTCTCTCTCTCTCTCCCTCTCAATCCCTCGCTCTATCTTTTTGTATCTATCTATGTATTTATTCTTTATTTACTCATCTGCTGTTTCTCTATATATTTTAATGCTTGTCTTCTTCATTTATTATTGCATTTTTTTTTTTCAAACAATCTGTAGGAAATATTCTTAGTTGTAAAATCATAAATTGACGAATGAAATTAACAATTTTCTATTATTTGTAGTTTATTAACTTTTTATTGATTAAAATATCTTTAGAAATATTACAAAAATACGAATTGATACAATCTTCTCTAATAATAGTAAATATTAAAATTTTATCGAAAAATTCAAGTTAAATATTGAATTTTTGTTATTATCAATGGCCGTCTAATGCAGTTTCATAATATATTTAAATAACTTGTAAAAGACTAAATTTAGCTAAGTAAATAAACTATTTTTGAAGTATAAGTAAAAATACAAATACTTATTATTTCATTTTCAAATCAAAGTCATATTAAAATGCTAAATATACATCGAACTCGTTCGCGATATGCTTTACATTATAATATAAACCAGTAAAATAATTTATATATTATTTTATTGCGCATATAAAGCAGTTCACTCTCTGAATTCGGAATAAGCATGTAATATTATATTATATTAATTAATTTTAAAGAATATAGTTGTTAATTAAACAAAGACTTTGATGAATAATTATTAGACCAATTAGTTAAACAATTTAGTAATTTTATTAAGATTTAATTTTTTTCGATACAAAATGTGAAAAATTCTTTTCATAAATAATTAAGAAATTTTTACTTTTTAATGAACTCCCGATTTTCATAATATTTAATATTTTCTCTTATTCTTTAAAATATTTCTATTTACATTTTTCGTGTCACTTATTATAAAGTTAAACTTAAGCTTAAATAAATTATGCAATTTATTTATCTGTGTCCATTTATTTATTAATAACATATTTAATATTAATAATACTAATAATATATTTCATGGGTACATAAATACTTTTGGTCGCATGTGACAGAATTTTCATGCAAAGTACATTTCATAATTAGTTTGGAAAATCTATTTAGTTGTCTTTCATAAACATAGGTAACTTATATAAAATATCACCATCTTATGCTCTAATGTATGCAAATAATTCTTCGTCACGAAATTGACAATGTCTAAATGAATATGAAAACCTTATTATTATTATTTGCGGATGAACGAATAAGAAGTTTATTTTATTTTTATATGACAGTAAAACATTTTTAAAGGTTATAAGGGAGAGTAAATTCAGGTCTCAATATTTATACAAAGTTGTTGAGTTGAAGGGAGAACAAAATAAATCCCATTCAACGCTAGATCAGGCAAAGCTTAACTTCTGAAAGTTAACTTCTAATACTTCTTTTGCTAGTTCTTGTCGTCATGATCAGCATAAATCATAAGCACAAGAAAGTAGTTTCATATGCTTCAATTTATGAGCTTCAAAAGAAAGTATCTTTTCATAAGAACACGGAATATTATGCAACTATAAACGTGTGTGAAATTATAACATATTTCAAATAGAACCAAGTGTTGTAATATTAGTTTCATGGATCAAGCCCAGGGATCATCCCTCAGCATATATTTTATATACTGTTAATACATATTATACTATTTTTATAGAAAAAAAAAAATAGAATAAATGATGCAAACGTTACGAATACATGCGATTCAAGCTATGTTTCAGATATTTATTAAATTGAATAGCTTATACCTTTTTGACGTACAATTGAGGAAATAAAATTTTGCGATTTCTCGTAGTGACTAATTTTTATTAAATATTAAATACTTTAGTGGGTGCTAAATGTTCGAAAAATATAATTTTCATATTAGCGGTATATAAAATTAGTGTTTTAATATTTTTAATGCATTCCAAATGGATGGAAATTTTATCCTCAAACAGAATGTTTTATGTATTATAAGAATTTTGATTTAATAATAAAAATCAAACCAAGGGTTTCATTATAAAAACAAATGATTTAATTCTTTTATGTTATTTAACTGAGCGCTGGCTTTAACATTAATACACTGTAAATTTTATCTATTAGGTAATAATGATCATTTAGATTTATTACGAATACATGCAGTGAATATAATTAATGTCTATAATATAAAAGTAAATATTTTTATTGACGCTTTTATTAACGATAAATAAAATTTATTTGTAATTTATTTATTCTTAAATAAAATATTTTAAATAATACTATTAAAAAGAATAAATATAATTTAAAAATATAAAGTGCAAAAAACTTTGTTATCAGTACAGGCATTTTTCGACCGACTTAATCGAGACTTTATTCAAAAATTTATATTTCATTCATCAAAATTCATTTTTAATAAGAGACCCAACTAATTGTTTAATTTATTTTTGTATAGCTGTCGAATATTTTTACTTTGAATATAGCTTTTCTTTCACGAATGCTATAACAATACAATTTTTACGTATAACTTTATCTAAGTATTGAAAATACTTATAATCTATACATGTTTATTGCGAATGTTCATAAATTTTGTATAAAATATAATGAAACTGTATTAAGAAATTAAAACAAATGTATATAGAGAGTATTAATAAAACTAAATGAATGAATTGTAAAGAATGGACTTTACGAATTCCTTAAAGAAATTAACTAAATTCGTTAAATAAATATTAAAAATAATTCATATGGTTTATAAATAGTTTGCGTAACTAAATTCTGATTAAAATTTTTTTATGAAAATTCATATATCTTAATTTCCATG
Organism: Ceratosolen fusciceps; assembly: GCA_018883505.1. Taxonomy (NCBI): domain Eukaryota; kingdom Metazoa; phylum Arthropoda; class Insecta; order Hymenoptera; family Agaonidae; genus Ceratosolen; species Ceratosolen fusciceps. Next base: position 8,387,847 of record RCIC01000008.1, read on the forward strand.
TAGATGGAAACTTATAATATAAACTTTCTTTATAAATATAAATTATTTTAATTTACGTTCTGCAACTTTGTAACTTTTATTTTGAGTACGCCATAATTAATAGATCACGAAATTTGTCTATCGCTCCACTGTATATTGGCAATTCTGTATCCATTAATTTATAAGAAATGTGTGTAAAAATAAAAAACATACGTTCATTTGATGTAATTTATTTTGTAGGTCAGCGACATTAAAGTGACTTTGAAAAAAAGAAACTAAATAATCTAATCAGAAACGGATTAATGGTTAGAATAAAAATGTAAAACATTGGATGAAATTACGTTTGGGTATTAATCGCTACCAATAATACCTAGAGATGACAAAGTTTCGAAATAATATAGCGCAATATGAGCGATAATATGAATATAAATAACGATAAATCTCCTTCTCGTCATCGACGTGTTCAGACGCGCAATCCGAAGAAAAATATAATTATAATGCATCCCAGTGATTAAAATTTTAAGCGAAATCTACCTGCAGAGAGATCGTTGAGTCCGGATGCCCATGCCACGAGGTAGAGTACCGGAACAACGATACGGAGCATTGCGACGTGGTTGGCGCGTCTACCCTGACTGGCTGGCCTCCACCGGCCTCGGGAACATCCGCCGAACTGCTCACTGCACTGTTTCCATCCCCCACCAGCCCCCTTCTGGAGATTTTGCCGCCAGTCGCGATGCGCAGGCGTGCCGCGAGACTGCAAAATTTATTTCCCCGGGACGCTGAGCGAGAACTAGCCGAGCGGAAAAATTTATAAACATCCACCAGCCCGTAGCTTTGTTTTTCAAGATAAATGCAGGGAATATGCTGTAAGACACCTTCAGAGTTTAAGAGAATCCTAAACATTGGGTAGGTCATCTCCTACAAAGACCTATTTCTTTCTCATAACGTATCTTTCTCAATGATCTACGCAGCCTGTTCTAACAATTCTAATTTAATTAATAAGCCTTTAGTATCCCCTATGTTTAAGCTCCTTTAAACTTCACTCGAAGCATTTTTCTCCGGTGAAGCAGGATTTGCAAACAATGCATTTAAAATAATGGTCGGCTCTCGTTGCACCCACATATTTTAATGAAGGAATGGAGCAGCAGGATCTTTGATCCCGCGCAGAGATTTCCTTCAGTTCTTATTGCACATAAATTTTTAGTTGAAATTCCGTGACATGTGTTATTGTAATATCTGAAATATCTTAATATTTATATAATACCGGTATCTTTAATATTTTCAACCATTCCGGCATATCCATTTTCCTTATATTGTATGGTAAATTGATTTTTTTGATTTTCTCTATCATCTATTTGGATAATGACTATTACTTTTTAAACTTCTGACATTTCAATAAACCCAACAGTTCAAGATTTTCTCAAAACTTGATTGATCTTATAACGCATGGCTTCTTTCTTGGAAATATTAAAAAAAAAAAAAAAAAAAAAAAATACGAGAAGAGCTTTCTTTGATTAAATGTAAAATAAAAGAGAAAACCAGTGATATTATGTTTCTACGTGAAATGCCCTTTATAACACAAGATGTTGAAATTATATAAAATACTTTACTTCCAGGAGCTAAGAGTATTTTTCATTAATTCTAAAATATAAATTATAAAAATTACAGCAGATGTTTTTATATCTGAAAGTAAAATTGAAAACAAAAAAAAATTTTATTTTATTTTAATTTGCGATTATAGTCGAACGCATAAACATACGATAATAAAGCCACAAATTCTTGGATAATCTCGGTAAGAATTAGTTTTAAGCCTCTGTAAAATAGGCGATAAAGAAATTGCTAAGAAAATCGCTTATCGTGTAGTTTTTTCTAAAGAGCTTTATAGTTAATTATAAATTTACCAACAAGAAAAGGAAATTACATCGTTCCGAAAATATCGAAAAATTTATTATAATAACAATAAATTGAGTACGTACGCGAAAATATTAAAGTTCTCTTTCTACTTATAAAATTGCTTTATTATAATGAAATACAGAAAGTTCAATTTAAAAACTGAATGCCACTGTAGTACATGCGTATTTAAATTAATTCGAAAATACGTTCATCGAATGCTTGGTATCATTTATGAATTTCTAAATTAAGTAGAATTTAAGAAGTTTGTCTTGAGTTCTAGTGTAATTAAAGAACAATTTTCAAAATAAGTATATCTTAACTCAAACAGACGCGATTTAATTCGTATGCACTAAATTTTAGCTCTACATAAACTATTTATACAAATCTGCATGAATTTATGACAGTTAGAGGAGAAAATTAGAGAGAAAGGGTAAAAATTGATAAAAGTAGGTGTATAGTGCAAGGTGTGAAAAGCCTCTAAATTATACTAATTGCCAAAAGTACACTTATAACTTAATAGGTACGTACATATAATCCATAGAAGTAACTGCCTCTTGAACGTTTGCACGCAAGCGCGTGTAAGCGCATGAATATTCAGATGCAATGTTGACTGCGGTGTAACTTACGTATTCAGATAATCGTGGAATGCGTGCTTCCTTACATTTTTGTAATAAAAAATATATTTAGAAATCATTTCTGTTTCCAAACACTTTTCGTTTTATCTATCCGAATTAGTAAAGCAAAGCTTGAATTATTCTTTGCATAATTATGCTCTGATCCAGTGATTTTTAATTAATTACAGTTACATATTAGACGTTATAATTATGAATCACAAGAAACGCTCGAATAAAATTATGTAATTTAAAATAAGAAGCATTTTTTAATATCGAATCATTAAATACACGAAATTCACTTAAGGCTGAAAAAAATAATTACTTTTAATGCATATTTAAACTTAATGGATACAAATTTTCTTTGGAGAACACAAGATCAATAAATAAAACATTGAATTATTAATTTAAATATAAAGTCTTAAGGTCTTTGTTGAATTTTCTTTTCTTTTTTTTTTAAGGATTAAACATTCAAATTAACGCTTTTAATTAACGACAAATGTAACGGCTATAAGTAAAAACAACAATATTTTGTAGCACGGAATCTCTATTGCATATTAAAAATTCTATATTAATTATAATATTGATTATTCACTAGTACACTATTAACATTTATTTAACACAAAATTATATAAATTTGTTTTTGTAAAATTATATTCTGATACGTAATTAAGCTTGCTGATTCACGTATAATAAAAAAATCGAATGATTAAATAATTTATAAGTCTTACGAAAATGGTATATTTATAATGGCAATATGAAAAAATATAAAAACCATAATATTTTATGAAATGCATATTTCTATTTTGGAAGTTAATAAATTATAAATTTGTTTGTCTGTATAATTTATATTCAAATAGAAAGGGCCAAGGTGCTAATCGTATGAAAGGCAAATTATGAATATTCCCGAATATTAAAACATTTTATAATTTTATAATAAAAAATTACTATAAATATTCGTGAAAAGTATTATAGAAATGATTTTTGTATAAATTTGATTTCATTACCTATCGTCTCCTCTTCTCTTGTAAATCGCGTTACTTATTTATAGGTTAAGTTACATGTCTTTATATTTATTAACGGGACGCGATAAATTATTATTTAGATATAATTGAAAGTTAAATAAAACCTACATTTAACTAATGAATTTTTTGTTCCCAATGAAGGTAACGAAACTCTCAAAGTGCGATCTGAGCATACGTATTATGTTAAGGTAATTACTATAAATATAGAGCATTTCACGTTATCAATAGATTTTTGTTGTATTATTAGTATGGAATCGACTGAGTTAATATCTGTGCTGAAAAGCCATAGCATTCTCTCTTTTGTTATAAAGTCTAGACGTGAAAGTTCCCAGGCCTGGGATTAAGGGATGCATTAGTTCCAGATAGATTTTCCATCAGACTAAGTTATTTGCTGAGAAGGTACTTTCCCTGAAATGATCACCTTCCTTTAAAATATTCAATTAGATGGCCATTCGGCAAATCTCTTGAGAATCGCTCGCGCGGAAAAAGATGGATCAGTTTAAGACACCTGCGCGATCAAGTGGCAACACTTCTCCCCTAAAAACTCTTGTGATTTTCTTGAATTTCATCTTTAATTCCTTCCTCCGAGGCATTCAATTTTCTTATAAAGATAAAAATAACATTAAAATCTGAGAAACACGAGGATCTATGATAACATGATTAATCATCGTAAATTAATTCATAATGTATGTTAAAATGCAGGTTATTGATTCGATTTCTTATTTAAATATATATTATAAACTGAAGTGGAAATGTATTTAATTGTTTAATTAAACAAAATGATAGTATTATTTAGTATCTAAATTGGTACACTATAGACTACTTGTATCTAATATTACAAATGAGGTAAATAGATTATGCGATTGTAAATACATGCGATTCTCGGTAGATGAAATGAAAATTTACCGAAAACAAGAAAGAAATATGAATTGGCAAAGGAGTTTAGCGGGCATTTTTTTTTTACAAATTTCTTAAGCGATCGATAATGAGAGACGTGTGACGGTGTTCTGCTCCGCTTGGGCCGTACATAGATCAATTTCAATTTAGCCTCGTTAAGGGAGCTGCACGCACTCCGCGGTTAACGAGCTTTCGAAAGTCGTAGATAATCGACATGTCGGCCTTACTGCAAAAGTTTATGTATACATTTCCATGTTTATATAAGACCCTCTCCGTCTCTGAAAGCTCTATCATTTGTATTTGTAACCAGGTTTTTGTTGCAATTTTTTCTACATGTATTGCAGATAGACAGTCTCGAATTTTTACAGGCATTACATGTAGCGAGAGAGAGAGAGAGAGAGAGAGAGAGAGGGGAGAGAGAGGGGGAGAGGGGGGCAGGAATTGTGTAACAGTGCTTAAGCTACCAAACTGCCGTTGCCAATATTCGTTATCGAATCATTTTTCAAGTTTTATGGGCTTATCTGTACCGCCTAGCTCTTTGGAATAATTTACTATAGGATCGCATCATTCTTGTAGCTAAGTTGTGTTTTCTTTGTCCAACTATGTAAAATAATTTGATCGTATACGTTTGCATTAAAGATTTTCTGAAGCTTTCATGCAAATAAATAATATAGAATTGTCAGAAGTCCATATTTTTAACGGTACTTTTATATAATATATTAAATTAATTTTTCTCTTTTCACTTTAGAAAGTATTATTTTCTGCTGTTAGAAATAAAGACTAGAAATAATAACTCAGTAACATCGTAAAACCAAATAATTTAATTTCTTTTTCCATTACATACGTAATTCAAAAGCAACCGCTTTTCAATCGATTTTAATCTATCGTAGCTTATTTCTTTCTTAAATACATTCTCTGTAAATTTACTCACTTAAAATTTCCATTTACTGGCTTAATTTTCTTATTACGAATTACCACCGAAAATAAATAAATTACATACGAAACTCAGTTGGGGAAGATAAAATTTTAAATAAATCTCAAAGTAATATTTTTCTCACTATAGCAAGATTTCACGATGGAGATTCGGTATTCTACTTCGTTGTAATGGCTATTATCTTTTTAAAAATACTGTTGGATTGTTTAAAATAGTGTTTCGAATAATAGGCGCAGCAGGTTTTTGAGAAGTATTTTGACAAACAACAATGACGTGCATAATAAGTTGGAAGTCTAAGGAAGTAGAGCTTGAAATAAAGGCTCCTAAAATTGTATAGCGGATGTAAATTCAGTAAATGCTTTGTACGCTAAATTCAATTTGTTTCTCAAAACAAGCTCATAACAGTCTACCTGTTCATTTGAAAAAAGGCTAAGTCAAAAAATTTCTTTCTGTTACTTTATTTTTGTTTTTTATTCTTAAGAGCCGAATACTAGATATGAATGGCCGTTGCGTATGTTTAAGCGTTTTCCGTTCATTTAGGATAAATGAAATGCATAGAGCTTCGACTCGAATGAAAAAGGAAATGAATAGCGCCGAAAAAGAGAATAGTACAAAAAGATCTGGGGGTACAAGGGCTAGTAGTGCATTGAGGCCTGTGCATATAGTACAGCCCTGGGCTTACTTGAAATTACAGTAATTTGCGGCAATGAAATATCAGAAAAAGCTGAGTTAAATCCGAGGAGTCGGGAGACCCTCGCGCGCGTGTGTGTGTGTGTGTGTGCGCGCGCGAGAAGTTGCTTGTGCATCGAGAGCGCGAGGGGTCCGGTTTCGGTTCACTTAACGAGCACGGGGCCAGAAAAAAAGATCGAGGAGAGAAAATTATAGACCCACAGAGGTATTATGCACCACCTCCACCTCCTCGCAAGTAAGACTCCCAAGATGCCGCGGCCCTTCACGTGCATTCGAGCTTTCGAGCTTTCGAGCTCTCTTCGTCGGAGAGCTGTCGCCGCCGCCACCCCCGGCGCTACGTCGCGTGCCGCTGATATCGAGTTCCGATCGTTACGTAGCCCGGCCCACCCGAAATCTATCAGCTGCCCTTTTTTCCACCTCGTAGACCTTTGAAAAAAGATCCTCTTGGCCCTCGGTTAATTTCTACGGCCGTGAGAGGGTACCCGGAGTTCTCGGCATCGGCGCTACTCTCCCTCCCGATCACCAATCAACGGATAAATTCATCAACATTCATTCCCTTACGTGCAATCAATTCAAAAATCTATTATCCCTGGCTTCTACCCCATTATAATACGTGAATAATACACTGGCTGAAGACGATTTTCAAAATCAATTGTAGCTCAAGGGCAGTTCTTATAAATGATTGCCACTTCCTGTCTGAAATGTCTGTCCTGTGGCTCTTGAAAACGAAACTACGTACATGTAAATTTATCTCCATTTCATAAGCTACTTCTTATTAGCTATCATTAAATATCATTAAAATCAATAAGATTCTGTTTGAGCTCTCCACTCTCTTATTACAATAGCACACGAATGCTTAAGCGAATGGCAAGACCGAGCAACATCGTTCATATAAAAATAATACTCGCAAATTATTTATTTGCGATCGGTTCAGATTTTATAATTTTATTTTATAAATTTCAAATCTAATGAGAGTGTCGATTATTCATTATTACAACTACAGTTTCTGCGTAAGTATAATTTTGTTAATAAAAATAAAACGAGCTTGTAGAATGTTTTTCCAAAAAAATAAAATTAAAAATAACGAAACTTTAAATAAATTTACTCGAGTTGGAATGAAGGATTTGTCCACGCAATCGAATTTTAAACTTAATAAAGCATATATTTCTTAGATATTTGTAAAAAAATTAATTGTATGTGGATGCGAAATACATCAACTTTCATAATAAATTAGGAGTATAATTCTTGGAGTAAATCTCTGTCTTAAATTTACACTTCCAAGGTATAAACACATTATAAAATTCCTGCTCTTTACAGGAACGATAACAAAAGTTTTATAATAAACATGTTTTAAACATATCTAATGTCGAAAATAAAATAAAATTATTGTTTAAAAAATAATTCAGTATTAATAAATAAAATTTCACTAAAATGTAAATTTAAGAATTTCTGCAAATAACTAAAATATCGAACTAATTTATAAAATAAAGACATCATTTATAAATGTTCATATTTAATAAATATATATTGTAAATTAATTCACGGTTATAATGAAAGAAGAAATTACTATAAATCAGATTACAATAATCTACACAATGTTTTCTTTAAAAAAAAAAACAGCATTTCAGATTATAAAAGTAATAATCATACTATGAATTATAATCTTTATCTTTAAAATTACGTTTCAATTACGTTCTGAACTTGATATAGCGTGTAAGGTTCATATATTAACAATGCCTCTTATTCGTAAACCAAAATAAGATTAAAAATCGATATAAATAGGTTTTCTTATTGTTGTATATTTATTATTATCATACACGACGGAATGATTAATACTTCTAAATCTAAAATAAAATAAATTACATATTACTATTTATTATTTATATAAAATATATTAAAAAACCATTATTTTTCCTTATAAATTCAAATTAATTATTAATTTGTGTATTATCCAATTGTATGTTCAATTTCACGCTCTCATTTTGTTTAAGGATAAAGAAATAATTGAAATTACATTGAATATCAAATTTATTGTTTAGAAATAGTAATACAGAAACTTTATAAAATATTAAAAATTTTTTATTTTAAAACAATATTAAAACAAATGAATATTTTACAGTTCAGTTTATCATAAGAAAACGAATAAATTTTATATATAATCTTTCATTCAGAAAATAAGTAATTATAATAAGAATAAATGATATTCTTCGATCTTACTGATGATCTGAAAGATGTTTAACAGCCTAATACCTTAATTTTTTACTTCTAATATGTATGAATTTGTCCATTAAGTAAATTTAGCTTTCATAACGAAAATTATTATATACCATCGTCAATAAGAAATTCTATAAAATATGTAAATGTTTGTTACATAAAATTCAAGTAATATAGGATAATATATTTATTGAAAAGAAATAACATTAAACATTTTTTTTTTCAAATAAATAAATTAAATAATAAAAATAACTATAGTCGAACTAAATTCAAACAGTTCTTACGAATGCACCGATTGATAATCATTTTTATAAATATATTACATTATTAAACAACAATTTTCATTACGTATATCATTTAAGATCACAGTAATATTTATTACATTACATCATACAATAAATAAGTTAATTTATTTTATTGTGCTGAAAATTTTTCAATATCAACTAAACTGAAGAACTTCGTACAATGTTTTTCATTTAAGGCACATAATTTTAAATAAATTTTATAAATAATAACTTATACAGAATATCGAACCTTTTAAACAAGTCATTTGCCAGACGCTTTGGATGATATTGTAAATTTATTAGTACAGCATTCTTAATTTCTAATGTACTTGTAATAAATTATCTTTCTAATATAGATTTTACATCGTCGAAAAAACAAAAATTACTATCCAATAAATTAGCGTCTATTTTATTTTTGATTCCCAAGAAAAGTATCGGCGATGCGTCCCGCGTAAAATAAAATTTATTCTGATTAAGAATTACGTGAAAAACGTTTCTCTTAATATTCCAAATCGAATGAAATTATTTTCTTTCGATTGAGATTCTCGGTTTAACGAGTTGGGTAAAAATCGCAAAGAAAATAATTTCCGCGAATACGAATAATGATCGAGGGGGTAAACAGTTGAGCAACTGATGTAAAGTGATAGAAAAAGAATTCGTTGAGCTTGGATCCGCGAATGATCTCGATCCGAAAACAGCCAGAGGTTCGGCGAGCTCCTACGACGTCATTCAACTCGCAAGAATCATTTCACTTTTAGGTTAGAATTATTGACGAATTAACTTAGGGGAGTAAATATTATTAAAATTAAATGTAAATTTCGGTAAAAAGGTCGTGAGTCGGGCGGCATCGATTTCTTATTGTTTGGGAAGCAACGAGCAAACGTCACTTCTGCACCAGTGACATCTATAATGGCTAAAATGAATTTTCACATGGCATTTCATTAATTTGAAAAAAAAAAATTTACGCAAGAAATATTCTTATTATTTGTCGTACAGGTATACACTCTTCGCGATTCAGTTTCTTATGTAATAGTTTTTTATTTTTACCAAACATTCGTTAAACCCAATGTTATTATAAAACTACTTTATCTTGGAAAAAGACTTTTCAAATTTGACCTGTACATGAAGCACGTAACAGGTCGTACATTTTTAATTCAGCATTTTAGTTAACAACCAGGGATTCCCAATAATTCTATATCTATCCCGACGTCCCTGAAAACATTCAGTAATATCTGACGATGCACTGGCATATCGTATTCACAGAGTTCGCACTTTTTAAAATGATATCTGCACGCACAATTGAATCGTTCGATCGTGAATTTGATTGATCAATTACTCTACCGGGGATTAGCGGCTTATAAGGAAGACGTAGCATTGGTCGCAAACCCGAACAGCCTTCGAGCCCGCGTTAGGTAAGCATGTTGTGTTGTCGCTACAGGCGTGGCAAAATATACTACCGCAATTTCGACAATGGTGCTGGAAAAGAAAAAAGTAAAGTATTATCTTCCTTATCGCTCTCGGGTCGTTATTATTACGTGGTGGAGATTAGCAGATTATTTATTTTTATTATTTATTATTTTTTTTTTTTTTTTTCAAACGTAATGTTATATTTTATTATGGAAACGGAATCGGTCGGCGGGTCTTCTTAATAGAATTAGGAAATGTACGAAGGCATCAAGGATCTGCAACGTGTTCGTTATTATGATCAAGAAATGCAGAAATCTCATTGGCAAGGACTTGACAACGATATTTCTTAAGTTTCTTACAAGCACTATTGATATCTTTATTAACTTTTTTGTTTTTTTTTTTTTTTTTTTTTTTTTTTTTTTTTTGAGCGATATAAGCAGTTGTTGCCGCAAGAGATTTATATTAAATTCTGCTTGAATCTGTATATGCGTTTACAAAAAATTCTTGCGGAGTGTAAAAAAATAGAGAGAGGGAGCGTGGACTCGAAAACGGAATAAATTAAGAGCTAATGAAACATTAATAGCATAATGCCAGGGAAGAAGTGCATAGTAGCATGCCAAGAAAAAGGTCGTTCCGAGGCCCGATAAGATAAACTAAAGCTTTCCGGTCAGCGCGCACCATATACTTTGGTATCCCTGTCACGAAAAGACAAGCTTCATCGTTTCAAAAGAGCCCTTAGACCGCCTGCATAGGTTAGCATACTCTTGGAAGTGCCTTAGCATTAGGCTCTCCAGTGCCGGAACAACAATCCCGAAATAACTCGTGGGGCACAAGTTCGGCGATATCAAGGAGTATGGTAATCCCGTTTAATCCAATGCTAAGAAAGGGAAGAGGAAAAAAAAAAGAAAAAAAGAAAAAAGAAAAAAAAAGAGAAAAGAGAAGGAAAGAAAAAAAGTGGAAAAAGAAAGAAGAAAAAAATTAGAGTAGAGAAACTATAGGCATTTCCAAGGAGTTAGCCTTGTTATTTTGCCATAACTTACTCCCTCGGTCCGGGTACGTACGCTTTCTAGACCACGCTCCCGACAACTCTATCCGCGACGCTCCCACCCCCTCCTGAATATGCATGCGCTCCTCTTAACTATGCCGTAGTTTCCGCTATTCGCGATTCGCGCCTCGCTTGTCACTCCGCGATCGGTAATCAAGGCTGGACATCGCAGCCCGCCTCTGCCCGATACCCCCTCCCTGCCCCGCTCCTCATAATTAATCAACACGATGATGTTGTACGTGTACTTGCGGTCGCCGATAAAAGGAAAGGAAAAAAAAAAATGTAATTTTTTTTTCCCTCGGCCAAGCTCTGGCTTCCTCTTACATGACTCTTCATTCGTCCCTATTGACGAGGCTTCGAAAGGATCGTTTTAACAAACGTCCCTCCCTCCTCCACTTACCCATTCATATCGCGCATGCTTTTTTTTTTTTTTTTTTTTTTTTTACAATATTTCCTAAAGAAGTTTTCTCCCGAAATTTTTACGACGTCACCGACGGCCTATAAAATTATGCGATTACTTAATTGTTATTATCCTCTCGCCCTTCAACTTTTATTAAGGATTACTCTATTCCAAGCAGCAAACTTATGCTCGAGCATATTTAATGCCGCGTACGTACGCGTGCGTGCAAAGACATTGTCGAGCTCTATAATGCTAAAAAAAAAAAAAAGAAAAAAAAAAGTTAATTAGTCACGAGCAAGCCGAATCTGCTTGTAAGCCCTTGTAAAGGCCACGAGTTAAGTAATATGAAAGAAAATAATTTCCTTAAATTAATTAGTAATTTTCAACAGATGCACGAGAATAGTCTCACGATATTTATTTATTACGCGTACATGATCTTGAGTACTGCGATGGCTCAGCTTTTTCATGGCTTATCTTATATCTTACCTTCGCAGTGTTTTTAAATCATAAACCCACGCGAATACCTCCTTTTTTTTGTTTCTTCTCCTTTCCTTGCTTTCGAGATAATTCAAAAATATATTAGTCGCAGCCTCGATTTTATGGCTATTGTGATTCAGGATTAGGGAAAGGATCGAGTAAGCTGACACACTACTGTCTCTGTCCTTAACACAATCGGCAATTAGTAGCTTACCGATATAATATCTTTATATTAAATTACTTACGGCAAATTAATTTAAAGAATTTATTACTTTTACACAGTACTTTGTATAATATTTCGAATAAATTCGAATAAAGCAGAATATTTGAAAAAGAAGAAGAAGAAGAAGAAGAAGAAGAAGAAGAAAAAAAGGCAATTGAGCATTTTAACCCTCCCCCCCGTTATACCCATAGCAATCCATTGGTCTTTAATCAACTGATAATGACAACGGCCTCGAATAATATTTTTTTAAAGCTATAACAAAGCAATAAATTTTTAATTTAAATAATAAATATTTTTTTACGTAAGAAGAATGTATCTTGTAGGTTGTATAATTTCAAAAGAAACAAGTAATTGCTGGTCGAATGAAGTTAAGCTCGCGGCGGAAAAGCTTACAATTACGCTCTCGTACAGCCAAAAATCTACTTTTAAGGCTAAAGTTTGATAATTGAGGCCCTACGTAGAATGTTTTCAAACTTTCAATGTATTATCCCTTCTTTTCCTTAATTAAAGAAAAAGGCTTGGAAGAAGCAAAGCCAAAAGTGACATATTACATTTAATATGGCCCTAATTTTTCTGCCCTGGCATACGAACGCGTAAAATTTTAACTTCCTCCATTTGGTGGAAACTCGACCGAGTAAAGCAGAGGAAACAAAGAAACGGAGGGATAAAAAAAAGGGGGGGGGGTAAAAAAAAGAATGACCTTTGTACGAAAATCGATTTGAAGAAAATATCGATGCTCGTTGATCGTCGGTCAATAAATACGTACCATAGTTGTCCAGATAGGCGTTACGAATAAAAGGTAAAGTATAAAGAATCATTAGGGAATTTAATAAGAGGAAATCAAGTGTAAAGAGGAGAATGATAGGCTCATTATTTTTCTCGTGCTCGATCGTAATAATAAAGCCCTTCTTAGTACGAGGGACAGCTTTAGTGATAATAATAAAGATATGGGTAACGGAATGGTGAGGTAATGGCGATGGGTAGAGGGGAGCAGCGTGCAAATGGGAATAGAAGTTGGGGGCGAGAGCGGGCCAAGATAATTACTGGTAAACGATTAGTGAGAAGTTGTTCGACTTCCGCACTCAACGGCGGGTCTAGTGAAGCCTTATTCGGTGGATCACAAGTAGGGGGGGCGGGGGGCGGGGGGCTGAATTAAAAAGTTTGATTACCTTACGACGAGTAATATTGAACTCCCTACTGCAGCTCTTGCACTGAGTGACCATCCGGTCGTTGGCCCAGGCCGCCTTCCCGGCTTCCTCCGGCTGCTGATTCTCCCGCAACTCTGCCGCCGCCAACTTGGCCAAGCTCAGTTGGACTCCCAACTCCTCCAAAGTCACCTCCTGCCCCGAGCACATTTCCTTAAGAGCATAATGCTCCTCTTGCAGGCACTTGTATTTCTGAGAATATCATTACACTCCTTGAGATTTTTGAGTCTCGACGAAAGATCGAGTACCCACCACTTCTACCTTCAGGAATTTTCCTTAAAGGCCCCCCCCCTCCCGCTATCATCCCCTCTATTATGTATTATGTAAATATTTTAAATGATTACGTCATATGTTTACGCTACGTGATCCCCTCGTTACTAAAACATCTCGTCATCGAACGGATCACAACGATCCCTCCTAGTTTCACCTAGGTGTTGTGTTTGTAACGAAAACGAGTAACGACGGTCTGTCTTTACATGCGACTTTACAATCCACTGAATCCGTACGTGTAAATAATAACGATAAGAAATAATAGATTTTTTACGTTATCAATGAGAACGTTGTTGAAAATTTCTATGCGGAATTTCAGAGGGAATTCTGGGGACTTGAAATTGAACAAGGATTCCTGCAAAAGATGTACCTCGGACTCTCTCCTCAGTTGGTCGACCTCCTGGAGAAGTTGGGATATCCTCTCGGCATTGCTGATCGATGACTCGTGGAGGGAAGTTCGCCATTCGCGCTCGATATGCAGTTCTCGCTCGATGTCGTAGGCACGCGCCTCAATCTCAGCTGCTTCGACTCCGAGGATTCTCGCGCGTTCCTCCGCCCCCGAACGCACGTCATCTATCGTTTTACACCTGATTAAATTGATTATTATTAGTTTGAGGGAAAATGTTCACGGGCCTCTTATGCATGCACCCTAGTCTTTATGCCTCAAGCTTATATTTGATCGACATGCCTGCTTTAATCATTTATAACAATTATTCCGCAACGTTATTACTACTCAGCCCTTTCTATTTATATCAGCCTCGTGCTCGTTAAATATTTCACTTAATTTTTACAAAACGGTACCTGTCAATCCCATTGTACTTATACATCAAAGTATTCGACAATTAAGTTTCCACATTATTAAGAAAATCAATACCAAAGACATTTTTTCCCGACATTAATTTCTAATTAATCTTAATCTTTCTTTGTCCAGATACGAAGCTAAGAATTATAGATAATGAATAATGACGTGATAGAACAATTTATGGGCTGCATCTTACGACTCTTTACATTACCGAAGTAGCTTCGTACGAAACGCAATTATTCTTACTAAATTATTTGAGACAAAATATCGTGATCAATTTTTTTCCGAATCAAAAAAATAATTTAAATAAAACCGCCAATAAAAGCTCTTCACTCAATTTATCCACGCATATCGGTAGGGAATATTTTAAAATATTTTAAAAAAATATATATCACTACTATTTTGAACGTTTCTTATTCATCGAAATCCGTTTCAGTATATTAAAATAGAAAATGAATTATTCATGAGCCGAGTTCAAGCAATTTTTTTTTTTTTTTTTTTTTTTTTTGTAATAATCTTAAATGAGAATTCAGTATCATAATTGTCATGGAATGTCTTTTTTAATTTATGTATATTAAATATAGTGAAATCTTGAAAGTCCTCACTAGATCACGCACGAATAATACTTCATTTAAATGCATATAATTATAAAAATAATAAATGTAAACTTTTAAAACTGTAATAGCACAAATTCATTTTATTCCAATTCGAAAATGACTCATTATGCGATAAAAATTTTACGTTAAATAGTGCAAAATATTAAAATCTAAAGCTTTAAAAATATAGAATATAATATTTGAAATCTAAGTATAATAAATACTGTTGAATAAACTGTACTTAGAATATTATGGAATATTTTTACACATACCGTGAGTGCTGTAGCAGGTAATTATCTAAGAATTAAGTATAAATGTTCTTTGGGTAATCATTTTTTTTTTTTTTTTGGTATTGCCGATCAACTACATGTATTAATCATGGTAACATATGCAAGCAATAAATTAGTATACTTTGTAAGTTACAAAAACGATGTTAATAAGTTTAAATGTTTCAAAGGTGAGTGTATTAGTATCGAATAAAATTTTATATTATTTCACTATTCGATATAAAATTGTCATTGGCAAAGTACTACGACGGATTATACTTGGGATAAAGTAAACAATATTTTTCATTTTATAATCATATGTTTTTATTGTAACCGTACAGAAGAAGCCATCGTCAATTATTTTTACACAATGACAGTTGTAATATAATTTATTTACAACATGGTTGTAAGTTGCACATAATAAGTCAATATTAATTTACTATAATCATGATTGTATATAATTTAAATGGAACTTTCATAACAACGTAACATTACCTTTAAATAAGTATCTTATGATTCGCAATGCCTTAAAAATATCAAATTGCTCTGTTTATATAGAATTATCACATAAGAATAAAATTATCCTAAATTACAGTACGTTTTTTCTTGAGTAGTAGTAACTATATCGTTAAATCGCTAAAACTAAAAAATTTTATTGTTCATATTCGTACGTACAATAAATGTTCTTGTACGTTTTGTTTTAATAACTTCATCAATATAATACAAGTGAAATGTAGCTATCGATCAAACATTCTTCAAACATCAAATTATATTCTTAATTAAATTACGATTTAATATTAATAAAGACTAGAGTACGATTTTAAAAAATATATATATAATGCATACTTCTCATCCATTTTCTGGATGGTATCAGTCATTGAAAACGTTTTAGCTTCCAATTTAGATATCAATTCGGTTTTATGCCTAAGAGAGTTCTCGCATTCCTGAAATCCATCACAACAAAATGTTCTATTAATGCTTTATAAATAGCTTGTGCAATGAAACCTGAAATAAACGTTGACTTAGGAACTAGATGTGATTAGAAAAATGTAAAATCCATTGACTAGATCCATCCGGTACGTCATTGTAATGTAATAAATATAAACGTTAATTATAGCGACTGCCATCCCTCTTTAATATTACACTTAACGTGCGTAAACGTTGCATTCCTCATAAAAATGTATGTATTTAGCAGACTATAAGAGCTATAAATAAAGCTATAGATTAAAGTTTTCATTTACAAACGCACCAGGTACATATTATTTAAGAGCTTGACAGTGTAAGTAAAAATAGCAGCAATCTATCCTCGAGAATTTTACATTAGACGTTAGAATACAATGTATACTGAATCGACAGGTGCCAATAGGTAAGAGTAACTGGGAATGAAAGAAACAAGAAAAAAAAGAAAAGAGAGAGAGAGAGAGAGAGAGAGGAGAAATAAAAGAAGAGATAACTGAAAAGGGTAGGGGGAAGAAATGATTTTAATCAGCTGAAGTAGCGACGTCTTTTTCTTCCAAGGATTTATCAACATTGGGGGTAGTTATATTCCGCTGTTCTGAGAAAGGCGTCGTGGCGGATTTATTTATTTTCGACTCGTCCGCCATTCGCCGGATATCCGAAGAATCACAGATTGACCTAGGACGCAAAGGGGCCATTGCTGATCTCGACGGCGCCTTCGTATTCGATCTACTCTGAGCGCTCTTGTATGCACATTCAGGCATCGCTGCTCCACGTGAGCCGTCGCTCTCTTTAACGAAATGGTTGAACTTTTCGAGATTATTCAGCAACTTTCCTATTTGATTCGTTTTCGCGTGAAGCCTGCTCACCATTTCACCTTTCTGTGTCAATTCTTGCTCACACTCCTACAAGTTAAATATACAGCAAGCACTGTCAGTAGAGAAACTCAGAGAATCTCAGACTGCTAAATAAGCAAAAGCTACTGTCAAAAATAATAAACGTCATTATAATTAAACGCGACGAAGACATTCGGAGAAATACCCATGTATTAGCCAGGAATATAATTTCTACTAAGGATGACAATATACACCTACAGATTATTCTCACTGTTTTAACAACAATTGCATATTATTATAATCATTTACGAAGACTTGCGTCCTGAATTTTAGAATATTTTTTATTTCAAAACGTACTTTTTTTTTAATATTATATTGCATTTGATAAAATGGCCATTTCTCGAAATGTATATCGATCGGTAAGTATGCGAAAATCAAAAATAAATTATGAAAAAAGAATAACAAACTAACTAAATTATCAACTGACATCGACAATTTTATAATATACATGTTCGTTCACCTGTAACTTTTTGTACATTTCAAGATTGATTTGTTTAATATCATCGAGTTGCCGCCTCAATGAAATTATTGTATCCTGCTTTTCGTGAATATCCTTTTCTAGTAGTTTCATTGCAACTTCCATTTCAGATTTCATGCTTATCTATTAAAAACAATAGGTTACTTACTCACTCACTCACTCACGTACTTACTTACTATATTCTAATCATTAAAATATACGGTTCGTTAATTAACATTAATTTCTCAACCTGTAATTGTAATTCCTTCTCGGTTTCACTCCTTAACCTTTTTTGCGTTTCTAATCTTGCCCTTAATTCTTCATTTTCTGTTGTTGTTTCTGAAATCTGAATAGGCGGTTTCCCATTCTAAAGAATACAATATAATATTAGTTGTTATAACAATAATTACTTACTTATACGGTATTGAAGAGGGAGGGAAAAAAAAAGAAAGAAAAAATGAAAAAAACAACAACAACAACAAACAACTATCAATTATCCGTACCTCGTACAAATCTTTAATTTCTATTCCTAATTCTTTTTTCAACTGCTGATTTTCGAAGTGAAGGGAGAGAATATTATTCTTCGCTATCGATAAATCTTCCTTCATTAAGGCATTTGTAGTTGTGAGGGATTCAACCTTTGCTTGTAAATTCTGAACTGTTGCACTAAAAAATAACGGTATTATATCTAAAACTAAATTAAGAACTATGAGGGGATAAATATCTAATGAAATAAGTTAAGTTACTTTAAATGTCTATTAAGTTCTTCGATATAATTCTTCTGATCGAGCACTGTAGTCATATTATCATTTTCTAATTCGTCTTCCGGCGATTCACCGGAAATGTGATTACTATTTCTAAGATAAAGTGAAAAATCGATGACACCTTGCTGGCAATCCAAATCTTCTTCCTAGTTGAGAGAATATTTTATAATTAAATGCGTGGGAGCGCTGGTCGTACAAGCCCATTGATTTATAGATCCCAAATTAAACCTTAAGTTCAACTGTAACTGACCTTAACGCAAAAATTGCAATCTATTACATTAAGTCCGACTAGTAGGCCCATCACTATAATTGCTTCCTCGCTCATCATCAAGGCATCCGGTTCAAAATATTCCGAAAGCAAATCATCTTTATGATCTATCAGAACTTTCAGATAATCGGCGAGTTTCTTTTGCATTAATGCCATTCTCAGCCAAGCTCGGGCTCTTCCCATCGCCGTCCTACAACGTTGGCAATTAATATTCGCCAGTTTTAACGAACATGAGCTTTTATTAAACTACTTTTATTAAATCAATATAATTAAAGAATTCAGATGGCGTAATATCGTGTACGATAAGTTTCGAGTTTAGAAAATTCACCATACCTAACTGTAGGTAAATCACGAATACTGGAGGTCATGTCCTGCGCATCTGGACAGTATTTTTCAATCAGCTGAAGTATATCCCATAACTCCTTTTTTGGCCCCAATAAGCCCTACAATTAATGACAATTATTTGTCATACTAGTGCTCGTATAAGTATAAATTTAATGTAAATTTATTGTCTTGACGTGTCTTTTACCTTCTTGGGTCGCAAACCGTGTCTGAGCACATGCTCAAGGACGATAAAGAAGTGCTGCAAGGGCATGTGATCAGAATCAAGCATGCGTCCATATTTTAACGAAGTCTCTATGAGCTCTTTTACTATTAATTTTGAAATATTCACCAGGTTACTCCGCTCAATAATAACTGGATCACGCGCTAAAAAATAAACGTACAACTTTTGCAGTCTAATTTATATGTGAATTAACTTCAAAAGATAAAGTATCAAGTTTTTACATGATTCTGGACGGTTCAAGCTTTCAAACTACTGATTGTTATAAGTAATTAAAAAGAAAATTTTTTAACAATTTATACTTAATAGGCACAATCTCTTTTCAATCTAAGCAAACGCACAATATATAAAGCCAACCGTTAATTATTAACGTTCTTAGTGTTACAATATATTTAAATTGCTAATCGATCCTGTATTATTATATGTAACTTTTATACATAAGTATTGGACAATGAAAAATGAATTTACGTCGCTCGTCCAGAGATTAATAAAAATAAAAAATTAGAAAAATTAAAAATTAATGTTTTCATAACGCGGTGTACTTTTATAATATAAATTTAAAGAAATATCACACTAAGTTAACTGATATTTGAAATTTATGCCAATACATGAAACTATTTAGGCAAATAAAAAAACTATAGTCAGTCATTAAAAGAGTATGTGATTTGAAAAGTAAATGATTTAAAATGATATGTATATGTCTTTTTGAAGAGATGGCAATGCGTGCAAACGGGTATATAGATACAAACAGGAAATGTGCTGTATATGCGATGCAAGTATTTTGCGAAACTCTGGCGTATGATTATAAAACTGCTGTAGATCGCACTTTATACCACTTAATGTTAAGGGTGGCGAGAGCGATCGCTGCATCGAATCGGGCATTGAAAATTCGACATCTTGTAATTCCTTTAGGCAGAGCCACTCGCCGTCAACGGATACACGAAAATTACACAAATAAATTGTATCCTGGGCTCCCGCCATATCCTGGTCCAACATCTTGGCGATTTTGTAATATTAATATACCACGGGGATATTCAAGGAAACTGCAACTTATTAGCTTTAGGCTAACACTAGTTAAGGAGCCTTGGCGAGTTAATGGTTACGGTTCGCCTTGGTGAGATCGATCGCCCAAATAACTTGTATGTTTAACAACGTTTCTTGGTATATTTCTAGTAATCAATTATCTAAATGCTTACAACGATCTTTCTCTTACTACAAAACATACCCGAAACACTGGGGTAAATTTTACTCTGTTATAAATACCTGCCACTAAAGATTTTAAACTTCTACTATTTTCTTTACATCAATTACGAGACGATTTATGAATTATATCGTTTGATCACGATTATACTGCTTTAGAATGTCAAAGATTTTTTTTATTGCGTAGAAGTTATCTTGCACTGTAATGTATAATAGCATCCTTCTCTATATAGACTTGGTATGATAGAGTACTTTATTATTTCAAACACTCGCACTTATGAAATTAGGCAAGCCTCACTTATCATTTTTTTTTTAACGAGCGCGAACCTGAACTTTTCTGACGTCTAAGGCATATGAACCTTTGATATAATAATACGATGCGATGCGTAAGCGAGGAAAACATTGGCGAATGTAACATGGCGAGAACCGGTGCTCTCACATATCGATTTTCGCGCCGACGTCGACTCCACCTACGTTAATCAATAACCATTTAGCAGCATATAGTCATGCCGCTCTAGGTTCTCCAAGAATTTCGTTTGTTTCTGGCACTGCAGAGTGCTGCCGCCGTTTCCTAATATCAATAATACAAAAAATACAGCCGATAAAGTAGAGACCAACTGTACTTTGGATAAAACTAAATATGCACACACATTTTCAGGAATTTGCATACTGTTAAGAAAAAATTATCGGTTACGCGTAATGTTTTTTTAATTATAAGAAAATTTAATTTAATTATATAAAAATATAAATAAAAATAAATTTTAAAAAAATATCATAATGTTGTACAAGAAAATTAATGTACTGTTCTTCAGCATATGTCTCATTATAAATTAACATATTAATAACTTTTTCATTATTATTATTAACTCCGTAGATCTTAAGTGATGCATAGCATGCAGCAATCACTATGAAGTTATCAAAAACATAACATCTCTATGATCATCTAAAATCGGTTTGCACGTATAATAAATAAAAATAAAAATAAAAATAAAAATAAAAATTTAAGTAACTATGTTTTGTATTAATAAAATATCCTATAAATGTTTCTATTTCTTATTTGATCTCTTCTACGGACCTTTGAATATATTTATATGAGTAAAATAACAAACACATGTAAGACTTCAATATATAAAGTCATTAATAGCTTGTTAAATATTTTAAAAATAATATGAAATAAAATGAATCTCAATTTTTATTTATATTTGCGTTATTCAGTATAATAAATCGAAATATTACAAATTTAATGACTATGAAAAATTCTATTATAAGAGATTTTCTCGTTAAGGATAATGCACGTAAACTGCAGAAGGAAATCGTAACAGATTCAAAAATATATATGTCATTCAAAAATATACATTACATATGAAGATTCGTAAAAAATCTCTTTATAAGAATTCTACTTAATTAGAATTAAATTGAGCTTTTATGCATATTAATTAAGTTTATTTTCGAGATTTATCTAAAAAAAAAATTAGCCTATTCTGTAATATAATAATTATTTAATATGTTTTGTAATTATAAATAAAAAATAATTTAAAAAATTAGTACCGAAACAATTTTAAATGTAAAAACTCAATTAAATAATAACTATATTTTTCAATCGACGCAATCTATCGATAATTATATAAAGATTGAACGTTCGAGGTTATGTAAAAAGCTAATAAAACGTTACCAACATAAATCAATAAATATTCGATAAATTTGATATTGATTACAACTTCACAGCAAAGGGGATGTTTTAATAAATCAGATGCCAAGAAAAATGACCGATACTAATCGCGCGGTCAATGTTATAAAAATTAAAGTCTTTTACTATCAATCACGATTAATTGAATAAAATGAAATCATCAAACGTGCATAGTCCAACTTATGAAAAAAAAAAAAGGATTTTTTCATAAGTACTAATTCGGCTCCATAATGTGGATTCAGTAAAATTAGCATGTTCCCGTTTGAGTTTATTATTAAATTAATTATAAAGCTTTTACGAATGAATAGAGATTTTCATTGCAGTCATTTTATTTCTCTATTTCTCGCACTGATTTTAATCATATATTACATTTCATTCTTTGGTATCATAATTCAAAAACAATGAAAATATGCATTAACAAGCGATACTTGTTAATTGCTTGAAATAAGCTAGATATCGGCTTTTATTGTCGTAGTACACTATTAATCATAAAAAATGTTAGGTGTATCAATGAAAAACGACATAGTTATTAAATGACACCCAGGCTTTGACTAAATAAAATAATTAAGATAGGACAATACAGCTAGTACGACAAATTATATAAATAATGTTTAATTTAATTACACAACTACCTCATTATTGTTTACATGTAAAAAGAGATTACTTTTCATTACAATCCTCAGCTCATTCGGAATTTAAAAATTGTTTACTAAATAGTTACTTTTTAATGAACTTTCAAATTATTCAACGAATTCCAATCGAGTTGCATGCAAGTTAAATGATGCAAGCTAAGCTATTATGATTAATAAAGTTTGTTAAAATTTATTCTTAACTTCTTTTTAAAACTCAAACTACAAATAATTTTCCGGTTGTCATTTATTTTTACTTTTTTTTCTTTTTCTTTTTTTTTTTTAATATTATCGTAATAAAAATTTCTAAAATAAATATGAATTAACAAACAGAACAAATATGTATGACTTTCTAATTTATATAAAAAAATTCATTTTTATGTGTATCATTTCTAACTGTTCCCATTACTCCAAATGATACGAAAAAAAAAACGGCAGAATTACATATCTACCAATAAGTCTTTATTATTTATTGTTAATTTCGATACGGTCTCAAATCTACAATGATAAATTTCTAATTGAAACTTTATATTAAAATAATGTACGAATCTAATTTATATTAAATGACATACTAAAATAATATGGGAATGAAGTTTACTCTCTTAAATTAATCTTTGTCCATAAAAACAAATAGTTCAAAGTAATAATTTATTTGTAACAAAAAATAGAAATTAATTAGAAGCCATTTGGATCGCAACTATAAATTTATTATTAATAGCTACAAAAATTTATATAGGGAACTTAAAATTCAAATTCTAACTTTAATTTGTTATTGATATGCATACAATAAGCGACTGCAATTTAAAAAAAAAAAATAAAAACTATAAAGAGTATCCATAGAAGTGTCCAATAAAAAAATTTTTAAAGAAAATAGTACAAAAATGTTTTTAATACCTAATTAATAGATGACATTTAATTTTATTTATACAATTGAATATGTCTAAATATAAAAGAATGATAGATTAATAGAATCTCTTTTGAGTAAAAGTTATTATCGATTAAAATTGATGTCTATTTTACATTTACATTTACAGTAATCGTCTAATAGTATTTTTACTTGTAGAATGACTACTTTACACGAAACACCTACTTCATAATAATAAAATTCTAAATTAAGAATAACAATTATCTATGCTGGATCTAAGTAATTAGAAAATCGATCAAGATTTTTGTATGTACGGACATTTATAATAATCTTTTTATAGTAATTATATTTTTGTTATAAATTATGAATATGAAATACCGATTCTTATTCTTATTTATATAAACGCTTATTATAGTCGTATTCATTTTTATAATTCCTTATAAGAGTAAGTAAAAATGTAATTTATTAACGTAAAGTAAAAAACGAATATTTATAACATAAGAAGATTAAGATAAGAATATTTCTTTTTTCTTTTTTTTTTTTCAAGAATAAAACTGAAACTCATATACGAACAAATTCATAAAAGTCATATATTGTTTATCAACCGTCAGATAGAGTGATTAAATTTTCAAATTATTTATATCCTAAAAACATAAATTACTTGTTAGATTCATTTTAGATATTTCAATACTTGGATAATTCATAGCTTTATGGAAATCAGTTTTAGCTTTGATAACACTGTCAAATACAAATCCATAATATCGGTGCCGCTACCTAAAGTAACATACCATTTTAACAGATTAAATAAATAATTTTTACTATATACCGATGCACTTCACTGAATTTATATAATTAATAATACTTTTTAATTTACTTCTCATATTTTTAAGAATTATTTAATAAGTTTAAAAACACTGTCAATTTTTAAATTTTTAAAAAAAGAGTTAATCTTTTCTACACTATAAATAAAACTTATGGTAAATTTATTTTTCTTTCTACTCGTCTATTTCATCTAACAGATTATTATTAACAATTAATTAATTAATAATAATTAATAATTACCTAATAACCTAACGAATATCAGTAATAACTAGTAAGAAAATTAAATTTTGTTCATTATTTAAAAATAACTTTATTGTAAAAAATATCGTTAAAAATAAGAATAAATACTTTTTAACCGGGTTATGAACGACTAAAGGTAAATTATACATTCTATAAGTTTCTAGTATCGTATTTATATTATTTCTTTATTATTAATAATACATGTTTTTATAAAATATTATAAAAAAAACTATTTGAATTTCTTAAGTAAGCGGATTTCATGATTATCCTGTATTAGTCTTTTTTCTCCGTTACCATGTAGCAGTTACACTAACTACTGACATCCGATTAACAGTCATTTTATTATAGGTAATTTACAATAGAAAGCGACCGATATCTTTTTCTTTTTTTATTGTTGAAAGCAGATTATGAACTACTTCAAGCTATTGCATTGCAAGGTAACTTTTATATTCGAATATTTTGATTACTAAGAATACTTATTATAATAAACGTTTATAAATAAAATACGTACAAAAAATAATATTACTAAATTATCCCAAAAAACATTAAAAAAATTATCTGAATGTTTATTATAATTATAAAATTTTTGCGGATATAGATTTCTATTAGATTTATTACATATAGAAAAATCGCTTTTATTTGTAAATCAATTTATTTACTAAAAATTGATAATTTATGAGGTCACCAAAATTTTGTAATAATACATTAATAATTACACAGAAGACTAAGTATAAAAAATTATAAATATAAAATAATCAAAACATTTGTTTCAAATAGTTATGAAAAATATTTTTTACCTTAATTCACGATGATCTATTCCGTTTTAAATACACTAATTGTTAATAAAATGTTATTAAGTATGCAAATGCCTTTGGCTAATTTTATTAACATATTTTTAGTATAATGGATTACCGGTACCATTCTAATTGTATTTAATTCAAAAACTAATTTAAATATCAATAAAAATATTCTTGTTTAAGTCTACACAAATAAATCCATTAACGAATTTTTTTTGTTTAAATTTATGCATTTATTAAACAAATGTTTCTTCTCATAGATATATTTAATTAAAGTATTCCTATAGCATATATCAGAAAAGTTATGCAACTTTTTATAAACAAAATTTTATATTAATATTTTTTATTTAATCATTTAAGTCCGCATCATTCACATAAATAAATCTTTGTATTAAAATTTTATACCTATTCAGATAATACATTTGATATTTATCTAATTATTTTTCTAGTTCAACAATTAATATCTAAATTGAACTTAAAATAAAATTTTTATTTAGACATTATACTATTTTTAAACTGTCCATTTAATAAGTTAAATCGTAAAATTATTGCTAATATAATTTACAGAACATTGA
The DNA here is from genome assembly GCA_018883505.1 of Ceratosolen fusciceps. Classification (NCBI taxonomy): domain Eukaryota; kingdom Metazoa; phylum Arthropoda; class Insecta; order Hymenoptera; family Agaonidae; genus Ceratosolen; species Ceratosolen fusciceps. The sequence continues at coordinate 8,413,784 of RCIC01000008.1, forward strand.
TTTTGTTAGGAATTTTAAAATAGCAAATATCTGTATAAAAATTGTCACAATGGATGTTGATGAACGTAACAATGGATGTTTCACGAAAAAGGCCGCATATGTCTAATGATTGAAAACAAAAACCGATTAGTATCGATGTTGAAGGCAGACGAATAAGATTTTTTAAATAACTTAATGAGTAAAATAATAATTCTAAATAATAAATAATTACCATGACCTTTGTAAATACGTATATAATAAAATTTTATGAACAATTGGTACGTTTTGAAGACATCAAATCACCGTAAATTAAAAGAAAATGTAATTTTTTTATAACCGATTTGAAATAGCTAATTTCCTGTCTAATTTAAAAATGGAGCATTGGTATGTTAATGTATTTAAGTAAGTTTATAATGAATAATAAATCCATTCGGCTTACGATAAAGCATATAAAACGATTTGTCGATCAATGCCGAGAGAGTTTAAATCTTTCCGCGCAAAAGGGCTCGTATGCGCATGCGCCAACTCCTTCACGGAACGTAGGGACCCGATTGCGTACAGAGGCATCAAAACAAATGAAAGAGGAGTTTAGAAAAGGAGGTTCGGCGATACCGATGATGATGATTATGATGATTTAAATAAAAGAAAGAAAAAAAAAAATAATAGCTGTACTCACGCCTAGGTGTCCACCAAGCGTCAAGCTTCCTCGGCCGCGACACAACGAGATCCGGCCACCTGTCCTCCTTAATAGAGTAACTGCTCGAGTTATTGTTTGAGTTTTCGCTCTCGGAGATGAGACTACCTGTCAGTGATTTTTCAGACGGCGACGTCGGCATTGTCACCGCTGTATCGGCGGCCATGTTTCCTAACGTCGCAAATCGTTAAGAAAACAACTTTACACGGCATGCAGAACAAGATATTGTCAAGCTCAGCTCGTACTCGGGCGTAAGCAAACACTTGTATATATGTATATATGCGTATATATATATATATATATATATCAACAATTGTAACGGTAAACGAGTAACTGATTCGAGCCTGCGTAGATCATTGTGTGCAAGTAAAGAGGAATCGGCCGAAAAATCTCTCCGACTAATACCTTATTTACTAATAAAGCGGGACTTTATCCTCCCGTATTAACTCTACACAAATTCAAGGTCCCTTTATCCACTTTGGCAACAATATGTACAAATAACCAAACACTGACCACAGGCACGTGCACCCAATAATTTTGTTATCGTCATCCAATGTATTTGTTATCTGTCATGGACAGGCCACACTTGTCACCACAAATGAGCATTTCGGACATTTTAGAAGGAAAACCGTATGTTGAGCTATAGGAGATTACATGTGCATTAATTACACAAAGCCAAATAGTCGATAAAGTCGATACTCGAAACATCTCGTCTCGGGATAAAAGAGGCAGCATTTCGAGAAGCGTTCGCGCATGCGCCTCATTGCCCGCTTGTATTGGAATGCAAAGACCAGCTTGTACAACGGGTTGCTCTGCTCGCAGGCGATAAGCAACTCCGTATACGGGACCACTACTAGCCGAATCCATCAAACACAGGATGATGTTTTATGTTTCATGTTTTATTATTTCATGCAATACATTTTTCAATAATGAAACATTGTAGCCTTCGTATTGTTTAATTAGCTTCCCAGACAGATATTGTTTCATTTTTAATATTCCTCAGAATACAGCTACAATAAAAACGCTAAGTTTCATAAATCACACTTTTTTACTTTATTTATCTTCTTATTTGTAATTTTAAAAGGCTATTATTAATGAAGAAAATAACATGCGATAAATTGCATAGTTATTGAAATCTTTTAAGACTGATTCGAATACATTAAAGACACGATCATTACATTTTTATTCATTGAGTAGAATTTTATTATCCAATAATAACGTAAAAAGTTGCTTTTGCACAAATTTAGATATTCAATGTGACTTTAGTTTCATTAAAATCATTACAAGTCGTATTTTAGTATTACGTACGAATTCTACATCTTATAATATACAAATGTAACAATTCGCCGATAAATATAAAATACTTTGTCGAACTTCCCTGCTAATGTAAAAATAGTAAAAATTATTACCCTACGTAATTTAATTTTATTATTGAAGAAGTAGTCCTGCTTCGTATAATTGCTAAACACTGCTTCCCGTAAATTAAATCGTTTGCCGACCCTCTTGTACAGTAAAATTCATTTAACGCTAGGTATAACGAAGGTAAGGCACGCCTCATGCTTCCGTTTTTCTTTGTCGACTTAAATAAAATCTAGTTTGTGCACGTACAAATCTTTAACCAATATCAATAAACACAAGAGGATGATAGTTTTTCAGACTACAATAAAAATTAATTATTTAGAGTACGTTTAGAGAATTAAATAAATTAGTTTTGTAAAAGTTTCAGAGGTATATAAAGTGAGCATATGGTCTTTAAACAGAATTTGATGCATCCATTGGGAAATCTAATTTACTTTTATGAAAACGAAGTTAATGATAAGTCCTCATGCCATTTATTGAGGTACATAAAATTTATAGTAAACTTACTTTCAACATATAATGTAATATAATATAATACAATAAATAACTTTTAAATATTTAATTTTTATTGTTAATATATCTGCATATTTAGTACTAAAATAAAATAAATGTTTAATTAAATAAGTAAAAATAAGATAAAAAAAAATTGTTTATTTTATTTTAAAAGAAAAACCAATTTTTTAAATAAAAAATATTTTTGTATAATAAAGAATAATATTACTTTCTAAATTTTATGACTAATTTGTATTCAATAATAAAAAATTTTACGCTGAACATACTTTAGTGTAAAAAAAATTAATACAATATAGTTCCATTTAAAAATTACAATATTGGCTTGAATAAATTTCATGTCGTGTCTTTTACTTTTAATTTTAAAGCACGGGATCTTAATATTTGTATCATATATCATGATTAAATTCTTTTGTTTGGAGAACTTATTATGTGATAAATTCCGGTGTAAACAGTTTGTTTATGTAGATTAAAATAGAGCTCCACAGTGCGGAACCCTTCACATGAATTACTTTTACTTAATTTAATACGGTTAATAAAAATATATTGTTACGAAAAAATTATGCTAACACCTACGAACAAATGATTTTTCACTTCAAAAGACACTATTAAATTTTTTTCATATATTTATAGGTATCAATTTGAAAATTGAACTCAATGTGCAGTTTCTAGAACGTTAGACAGAATATAGATTTTATTTTAAAGTAGTGTAATACCCTCATGATAAATTGCGAGTAAAAAATGTATTCTCCTTAAATTTCTTATACATAAAATTCATTTATTGTAATCGTAATATGAAAAATATTTTAATTATAAGTACGAAAATTGTAATAAATTTTCATGCTAATAATAATTCATAAAACTGAATACCGTAATTTAGTCTTACTGATGATTGAAAATATTGCACGAATAATAAACCATTTTCCTATTATAACCACTTGGTCTTAACACGAGACGTAAAATTCATGTTCCCGTGAATACGTCTGTTTAAGTAGCCTCAGTAGATTATTGGATTAAATATTTAAATTTTTACGAGAATCGTATCTTCATGTATTTCATTCTTCATTATCCATTGATTAAATTAACAATCCGATTGATTATATATATATATATAGAGTATGAACGGAGTAAAACGGAGAATATTTAGAATCGTAATCTAATTTCAATAAAGAATACATTCGTACTATTAATAATAATAAGATTAATAATATATTTAAATATAATTTTTATTTAAAGTTTATAAACAATTAAAAAAGCTTTTTAATCGGTACTATTACATTTTTTAGGAATTTTAAAGGTCCTATTCAAATATTGGATAGTAATTTCTTCCCCGCTTATAAATTAATTTCATTTATGAGTAAGTGATATTTAGAGGTCAACCATTCAGTTAAATTACATTAATGACAGAAAAGTATTAATTTATAAAAAGTTTGAAGAAAGTATTATGTATTCGGTCGAACGAAAGCGTTTTTTCAATGATAAAGTATGAGTAAAGTAATGACCAAAGCAGATAATTGACGCTTTTTCCGCTAGTATTTGTTAGATAATATAGATAATGTGTAAGTTAGTCTGCACATAAAAAGATGCAGCAGAGGGGTGAGAAGAAGACATCTTCGCTGGCTATTTGTGGATTAGTGCTGAAAGATCGTGGATGAAGAGGCACCGGTAGTGAGACTCCAGTGTAAATTACTTAAATTAAGCATGTGAAAGAAGTGTAATCCGTCAACTGTCAGCCAAATGTATAAGTAATATAATATAATTAATCCCCAGTAGCGCGAGTCGGTGATAACAGTGCTGCGATGGACGGTTGGTCGGAGGAGGAGGCGAAGGTGGCGGTGGAGGTGGAGGTGGAGGTGGAGCAGGAGGTGGAGGAAAACTCTCGGGACAAAAATGAAAGCCAGAGTATAATAATATGATACCGAACAAGAGTAGCGACTGCGCACACGGATGAGTGCGCGCGCGCGCGCGTAACTCCAGGGTCTTAGAGCAGCCGGTATCAGCACTAGCCGATGGCAGGCACGCACGAGTCAAAGTTGTGCGCGCCGAGGACGAGGTTCGGGTTCATTACTAAGTGCGACCTCTTTTCAAAGCCGCGCGTATCGCAAGTGTCGGCACGGAGTCGCGAGCCGAGGGGAATGTCAGGACGGGCAGGTCTTGTCTCGTACGCTCCTTGCCTTTGATTAACCCGTTGATTAGCCGGCCGTTGCCTTCGCCGCCGCCTCCGTTTGATGTTGATGCACTCGGCCGTTTCCCGGCACTCGTATCGGCCTTTCCCGTAAACGCTTTTCGCTCCTTCCTAACATTATCGGCGCTATCATGTACGGAATGCTTTTGGAGAGTATACAGCACTTTGTGCAGGTTTGTCGTTGCTTATTACAAGCAGCACTCCAAAGCCCAAATAATAAAGGAACCTCATTTTTCTCTATCTCCTTCCTATCTATTTTAATGTCATATGATTTCGCTCATAATTGAACAATGGAGCGCGCTCTAGGATATCCATGCATAAAACTACATTCAACAGGAGCGATTACTCTATCTATTATTTCTATCTTCACGATAAGAGCAGCCATAACTTATTCCTGAACAAGAATTAAATTTATTGTTTTTTATACTGCCCCCTCCCTACCCCCCACCGTCTCTCTTTCTCTCCCTTTATCTATCTGTATCTATCTCTATCTATCTCTATCTATCTTTCTACCCAACTATCTCTTTTAAAAACGACTGATATTAATGCACTATCTTTATTCATAAGTCGATTGAAAGAAAAACTAATACGATTCGACATTAATATTTATAAACAAAGCATGTATTTACCGATGCTCTTCGAGCATCAGTGTCTATTTATAAATATAAATTTAAGTTTGTAGTAAAAGTTATATATCTTCCCTCTACTCAGCCTAAAAATATCTCCAAGAATAGCAAGAGAACGATAAAAATGATTTATACAGGAAAATCTGCATAAACGAGCTTTTTGAATGGATGAAAAGTATTATCACCCATCTGCTGTCAACTTTCGTATAGAATAAAATATTTCTTTTATTACTTATGTACATTCTCTACACCTACATAAGAATATATCATAACCATTAAACTACTTTAATTAACATATATCTGGTAACTCTCCTACGAATAACTGATCTATTAATCAGGCAACATTAATTACATAAAATCCACCAATGTCGCTTATTAAATCGTATGATGAAATTAATTTCAACTTTGCTCTAGCCCAAATATAAGCAACCGTTTTAATTAACTTAGTTCTAACAAAGTCGTAAGTTCTAACGTGTAAAATTACTGACTTTACAAAAGAATTATTAAAATCAAAGAGTTGAAATTCAAAAAGTTTTAGATTTTGGAAACATTTATTAATAAATTATGAAATTGAAGAATATCAGAGGATTTAAAGGAACTAATAATCTGATAAATAAAACTTTCTTTAATTTTTTTTTTATATAATAGTTTTAAATAATATAAATAATATAGAGAGATAAGGAGAGGATGGGCGGGGAGCAGGATTTTTATTCCAGTGTCAATAGTCCTTACATGTATACAATTAAATTCACGTTCAAAAGTTTTACCTTTTTTACTTATTGTCTTCCCCGACACTTCGGCCTTAAAATATACATGAAAAAATTAATTATATATTTTATTTGCATAATCCATCCATTGAATAATAAATAAAGGTGATTCATATTTAATTTGAGCTACGGAATTTTATAACACTTACTTTTATAAGCCATTTATTAAATATAATAATTATATATTAACTTATAAGAGTAAAATAAATATTCAAAATATAATATATGAACTTCGTTTCCGTAAAGTAATTAAAAAAAAAAAAAAAAAACGAAGTAAACCACATAGATACATTCAGTCCTTTTTCATAAAATATTTCTTAAACATTTTTATGTGCATTTTCAGAACTTTTATTTTATTTTTGCTCTTGTATACTTTAAATAAATTTTATAATCGTTTATATGAAATTTAATTAAAAATGAAATATTTAAATTAAATCTTTAAATTTTAATTCTTAATAATTATGACTGCAGTGAACGTTCCATACATTTATAAGTCAAAAAACATCTCTTTTATGTGAAATTTATATATTGATCGCTTAACATTATAATCATAAAATCATGAAGAATACGATTGAAATACATTGATATATAGGGTAAATTTAAGTCTAAAAAAAATTATTGAATATATATCTGAGAATAAACTACTTTTACATTATATGTGTAATGTCAAGAAATTATTCAACTGTTGATTAAAATAGTAATTAGATTAATAGTAATCAGACTAATTGTTTATACGTTTACAAAATTTCTATTAGAAAGCTCAAGATATAATATCAAGTAAATTTATTTTATGCAAATAATTGCTTCCTGTTTTATATTAATTATATTTATAGCCTAATTAATTCACAATTTATTTGTACATAATCATTTGTAAGATACAAATTAAAAATAAAAATGAAACATTATGTATTTCAAATTACCTAGTAATTTGACGTATTTATTTTAAAATACGTATACTTATAAGACGAGAAAATTAATACGTGGATAAAAAATTATCTTAAATCCTAATGATCATTAAATGATGAATGTACGATTAATAAGGGTGCTCGAATATATAAATTATGAAACATAGATGATACCTAATGATCGAATAATGCTTAAGCCTATGTAGTTTTTGTTATTCGACGAATTGTAACGTATTAATTCATTTAAAGCTGAAATATGGCGAAGACTTGTGGCTGGATATGCTGGAAAAGGTTGGGGCCAAACACACTGTATTTAATACCCGACAAATCTATCCGGACGATTTAATGACAAAATTAGCGGCTGCCCTCGCCGCTCACACGTGCGACACTGTTGATAGCGTCATGCAGTACTTTGGCAAATGTTTCGTTCGATTTTTTAGCAATCTTGGGTAAGATTTCAGATATACGTATTACATAATAATAAATATCTATGTAGTTCTCGTGCCCGTACTAAGGTACATTGATATTACGACCCTGAATTACAAAATTTTTCGCATCCCTGCCACTAATGAGCCTCCAAACAAATCTATCAAACAGAAATAAAAAAAAAAAAAAAAAAAAACGACTATACCTATCTGTAAATGAACGCCAACTTATTTTTATACAAGCTGATGGGGATAATTTTTGATGCGCAATTATTTTTGCAATTAATACTACCCCGTATGAAATATTTTCATCACTCATACTGTTATTCTTATATATGGAGTTATTGTTATTACTGCTATTATTATTACTGTTGTTGTTGTTGTTGTTGTTGTTATTGTTGTTATTATTATTGTCATTAATATTATTATTATTATTATTATTATATGAATCATGTACAATGGATTTTGATAGATACGGATATACCATAAAAGCGACTGGTCGATATTTCTGCGATTTTCTTCAAAGCGTCGATAACATTCATATGCATATGCGGTTCACTTACCCAAAAATGTTAAGTCCTTCGATGTATCTAACCCACGTTGATCCGCATGGAGTGGTGCTTGTCTATAGAAGCACGCGCCAGGGCTTTACTCATTACTTCATGGGTAAGATGTTATTATTTTAAATCGGCACGGCAGTACGCAATGCAATGCAATTAAACGTGAACATTTAATGAAACGTATATTAAAGCGAGAACGAATGGCACTACTAAAGTTTTGTCTTTTTGGTAATTGACTCATCCCTTACGTAATTAATCTTTAAATGCGTAATAATTATGCACAGGGAAAATATGTACCTGGATTTTTTTCTTACTTATTTATTTTATTTTATTTTATTTTATTGATTTATTTTTTTTTTTTCTAATATAATACGCATTCAATTATTATTGTTGGCTATTTTTCTTGCATTTCGGCATGCGCTGAACTTAGCGAATCTTGTTTTAAAGTGCAATCTAAACTTTATAGCAAACATTATTTCAGGACAACTTTTTCAAATAGCCGAAGAACTTTATGAGACGACATTAGACATACGAGTCCTGGAGAGTTCTAACAGCATTCCCGGCACGAGGAGTGTAATGGTCAAATTCCGCATAGATTTTGATAATCGCAAATACGTAATACTTATTGTTCTTTCTTTTTTATCCATTCGTAAAGTCTTTTTGCCAATGCGACGTTCATAATCTTGCAGATGCTAAAGCATTCGAATATGAGAACGCCGGTCGGGCGGGAGCTTCCGCCTGTCTCTTGTAAAGTGCTATTGCGACTGTTTCCATTCGGTGTCGTGATGAATAAAGATATGTGCATTTTAGGAGTCGGCGAGAAGCTCTTTCATGCCTGGGGCAACTCCACGTCTATCTTGGACAAGCACGTTACCGAGATTTTCAAGCTCCGCAGGCCAAAGGGTATTTCCTTTACTTCGGGAAACGTATGCATAGATAGAATTTTAAATTAATTTTAACGATCTAGAAAAATTAAGAAGAAGAATCATAGAGCGAGCGAGAGAGAGAGAGAGAGAGAGAGAGAGAGAGAGAAACACCCTCATTGCATTCAATTGCAGGTCATGAATTTGCATTCGGTGATGTTCGAACTTGAATTGATAAGATCGACGAAAAGCGGCGGTGCGATACTGCCGGAGACAGAGACGAGCTCAAAATTAGATCGCCAGGGTAGTCAAGGAGCAAGAAATATCTTACTCAAAGGTCAAATGAGATACATCGATGACATCAAAGCCATTATATTTCTCTGCAGCCCATTGTAAGTTTTTCCATTATAATTCTACTTGTTTTTTTTTGTTTTTTGTCTTTTTGTTTTTGTTTTTTTTTGTTGGTCTTTAAATATCACGAGATATATATATATATATAATATAATTCTAACGGGGAAAGATTCTTAGAATTTACAAGGCCTTGTTTTATTCAACTGAAAAATTATAATATTAGAAGTAACGTAATAGAGGACTATAGCCTTGACTTTTTATTAGAGCAAGGCATATCAGTATAGAAATGTAATAATAAAAGATGAGGATGTACGTAATTTGTGTGAGCACAGGATCAATAGCCTTGATGAGCTGCTGAGTATGGGTATTTACTTGAACGACTTGAACCCCCATGGATTAGGCCGAGAGCTAGTCCTCGCGGGGTGGCATCATTGCGGGAGGTAAATTGAGCCTACGATCGTATACGTTTTGTTCCACTATACTTTTGATGAATTATTATTGACTCCTCGAAGGCTCGAAATGATGTTTGAGAAAGCAGAGCAGCGCTCGGAGGAGTTGGAGCAGAGCTATGACTTGCTCGACCGCTGGAAAAACAAGAGCGATGAGCTTCTGTACTCTATGATACCACAAAGCGTCGCCGACAGGCTTAGAGCAGGAGCTAGTCCGCTCAGTACCTGCGAGGTATACACCTGGCCATTCGCTATTCTCTCACTCGAATACGTACGATCGTTCACTTATTTTCTTTTTCTTTTCTTTCTTTTCTTCTTTCCCTTTCCATTCCTTTTCTTTTCTTTGGATAAAATTACTTATTCCCGACCCACCGACTTCTGCTAATCTACGCATCTTTAATAAATCAAAACGCACCGTACCGTCAGGATACCCCTCGCTTTGCCTCTAAAAAAGCGATCTAAGATTAGAAACGCACTCATTTTCTATTCTTACAGTCCTTCGAGTCGATATCGGTGTTATTCTGCGAACTCTGCGATTTCAACTACTCGACGATCGAGGGTGCTATGGACATTGTTTCCTCAATGAATGCCGTTTATTCCTGCTTCGACTCCCTCATGGATAAATTTAACGTTTACAAGGTCTCTGGCGCTATAGGTTTCATAGATCAAGCATTTTCAGACAAAGTCTCGTAGGACATTTGATATTCATGTCTTGCCACTTTGATTGCTCGACAGGTGGAAACAGTCGGACGAGTGTACATGGCGGCTAGCGGGGCTCCGGACCGAATGGAGGGTCACGCAGTTAACGTAGCCGACGTATCCCTCAAGCTCATTTCCCAAGTGCGTTTCATGACTTTATCATCTGGAATTGATATTCAGATACGAATAGGTAAAAGGACTATAACGTGTACTACAAGCGAGGAAAAACGAGCTCAAATATTCTTTTTTTTTTTTTTTTCTTTTTTTTTATTTAATTTATATATTTTTCTTTTCTATAGGAATACATTCTGGACCAGCTGTTGCCGGTGTTGTCGGTATTAAAGTCCCAAGGTATTGCTTCTTCGGGGATACTGTAAATACAGCTTCGAGAATGCAAACAACTAGTCTGGTAATAATTCACCTCTACTACTTCTTCTTTTTTTCTTTTTTTTTTTTTTTTAAATATAGTCTTATTTTTTATATTTATATATATATATTATATATATATATATATATATATATATATATATTTTTTTTATTTTAAAAGTACAAAATTGTAAATACTATAAAAACATTGTAATAAATCTTAAGAATTATTTACATAAAAAGTGCATTGTAAACGACGACGTTAACGTTAATGAGTATTTTGAAAAAACATTATAAAGTTAAGTACGGTGACATCTATAAACTTAAATAATTCGAAGGGCTTTATTTCTATTCTTCTTTTAGCCAGGAAAAATTCACATATCGCCGGAAACAAAGGCATTGCTGCCTGCAGATCGCTATAACATTGAATCTCGTGGCACTGTTTTAATAAAGGTAATGTATATATATATATATATATATGTGTGTGTGTGTGTGTATGAGCGCGTGTGTATGAGCGGATGTGTGTAAGGTCTGTGTATACGAGTATTTTTCAGTTTATATTATTATATATTTACATAAACTCTACAGGGAAAAGGCAATATGGAAACTTTCTGGCTTTCCCCAAAAAATAGCGATCAATGTTCAACTCATCAATTGTCAAAAACAACTGCCGAGTAATTATTCTAGTCAACCGTTATATAATGTAATAATATAAAAATATAATTTATAATATTTATAATTAATGTTAAGAATAATTATAAACAATATTCGTATAAATAACCATAATACACGTTTATATGTATACACGAATAAAGATTTCATGAGATTATACAGAGATCTCTTGCAGTTCGTAAATGTGAAAAATATCTTTTATTTAAATACGTATACGTTTTCTTCCAATATACGAGACTTTTTTTAGTGATAAATGACTATTTATCATTAAAATATATGTCTTTATAACATATTATATGCAAAAATTTAAAGAGTATTACGTGTAATAATTTTTAACCCATCATTTTTTCAGTACATTCCAAATGAATATATTTATATATAAATATATAAGATAAATACTGATTTATAAAAATCCTTCGTAGTTTGAAATGTAGTGATTTTTTTTCTTATTCTCGCATATGGGCATTTTCATTATCGTTTAATACCCAAGCACTGCGCTTCATATATAATAAATGCTAGAAACATTATCAAAGACCATAATGTATACACGTATATATGCATGTAGAGAAAGCCGCTCAGCTGTATAAAAACTAATAATAAATCTCATTTAATGTTTGTGTTATTAGAAAGAACATAAGTTTTAAAATGATTTTTTATTATTCCTAACTAATCGTCCCTTTGCCTACCTAAGCTTTGACTTAAAAATGACGAAGATGCATGAAATGTTTTTAAAAAATGTACGTATACAGGAATAATGACTGTAGGTCGGAATAAAATGTTAACTTATATAAAATTTCTTGATAATAGTCGATAAAATAATCGACAATCGACGTTCGCTTTAGAAATTGACACTTATATGAAGACTTGGAAAAATGTTAACGCAGTCGTAAAGTTGATTCATCCGAGCAGTAGCAAGAGTCTGCCGTGTTGTTTACAATCCAGGTTATATAACGGTTAACTCGTGTATAGACACCAGGAAATCCAGGTTGAGCACACCCTTCACCCCAAGATACGATTCCTGCAATCAAGTTTTATCAAGTATATGATGAGAACTTGACGAAATATTAAAGACCAAGGAATAACGACTGAATCGTAGCGAGGCTCTTTAGCCGTTCTTGTTGAAATTTATCAAGACGGGTTAAAGGAGTAGAGGAGCCCTATGGAATTCTCCTCGAAATACTTTTATTACTCGCACAGTCAGTCGTTGATGTTAATAAAAACAAAAAGAAAAACTTTGTAAAAATAGGGCACTTACCAACTATTCGATATAATCCTACGGCAACTACATGAAGTGGACCGCCGCTATCTCCCTATAAGAAGTACATGGAAAACACAAGTCACCAATGGTATGTATGACATAATAATAATAATAATAATAATAATAATAATAATAAATAATAATAAATAATAATAAATAAATAATAATAATAATAGTCGGCGAGCGATTGAGGTTGGGAATAGTGAGGCTGGGCGAGTAGGGGCAATCGAGCGGTAATTCGATATAAAACGTCGGTTTACCTGGCAAGAATCCTTCTGCCCTTCCTTGTATCCAGCGCAGATCATGTTGTCCGTGATTTTTCGAGCCGGATACTTGGATCTTCGGCACTCGGCGTTTGACATAATTGGCACGCTGACCTCTTGCAAAGTAGTAGAAACTGGTCCGCCTTCCTCGATGGCCCCCCAACCGGTTACAATCCCCGTTTCGCCGGTGAAAGTTTTTACTGAAGACGACACACGTGCGCGCGTATTATTTTTATACGATTTTTACAAAAAGAAAAAGAAAAAGGGAAAAGAAAAAATCTCATAGGGGCCGGGAGGCTGAATATCTGGCCAAATGAAATGACGCGTATCGGGGAATGGCTTACCTCGTTCGGCTAAGCAAGCCGGTCTCATTTTCTCATCGAAATTCAGCTCCCCGTCGATTTTTATAAGCGCTATGTCGTTATTATAATTAACCGTGGAGTATCCGCTGTGCTTGATGATATCCGTGATTCGAAAGTCCAGAGTTATCGCCTCGATTGTCGAATTCCTGTCGTGCTCCAGGATACGCACTAGCATTAAGTTTTTGTCGAACCTGCTCGATCCAACCATGAGAAGACTCATATACATGTAAGCAAATTAGTCAACAATGTGGATAAAGGTTGATGTCGCCTCACCGAGTTACGCAATGCGCCGCAGTCAATACGTATTTTGTACTGATGACCGTTGCGCCGCAATAGAATCGTCCCTTGTACATTAAGAGGGCCACCCACGGATACTGGTTCACTTGGGTCTCTATGCCTCCGACGATTCGGTTTTGCTTATTCGTTATTCCGCATCCTGTAGACATTTTATTTTAATACATTCCGGCAAATCGTGTTTGACGCGGACAGAGCTTTCATTCCCGGGAACTAATACCAAATCGTCGATATATTATTGTTAAAAATTATAAGAATCTACTTACGGCAAGGCGCGCATTTTTCAGTTTCTGGGATTGGAAGCTGTGTCGTCGGTGCCGTGGGCGGCCTGTATCCTAATATGTTTTGTAACCAGCTGAGAAAAAATTTGTCCTCTTCTGTATAATAATCCGAATACGTAATATTAGCTCGTACGTCTCCCGAGTGCTTCGTGAGCGCACTCGGCAATTGTACCTGCAAATACTTTTCATCATTTTTTATCTCATGCAAAAGCTGTGAAAATAAACAAATATTCAGTTCCAACATGTCAATGAAATAATTTCGATTACATTTCAGGGCACTTTTATTTATTTATTTATTTATTTATTTATTTATTTTTATTTTTTTAACGAGAAGGTGAATATTAGACAACGAATAGAACAAAAACACCGTTTTAATAAAAAATACATATATAAGCACAAAAATGAATAAAAATTAAAAATAATTATGAAATATAATAAGGATTGAGAAATAATATGTTAAATTTAGGCTAAAACTCGTGTAGTATATGAAGTATTAAAAAAGAAAAAGGAAAAAGGAAAAAGAAAAAAAGTCACAATTAACTAATTGAAAAGAAGAGGTAAAAACAAACAAATAGCAATAATATGGAAAAAATTTGCTCGCACTTAAACATGCATTCACTTGTTCATGAGAGCGTCAGACTGCTTTACCACTTTTTTTCAACTAGTCGCTTAAAATAAATCGTAGTTGAATTTCTTTCACGAGCTTATCAGCGATTAAACAAAGGAAAAAAGCATTGAAAAGTTAATTACCTGACTATTTAGGACATGGGCAAATGCCAGCGGGACAATGAGCAGAAAAATACTTAGAATCCCGCTCATTTTGGATGCCTGCCGTGCAAGAAATGTGTCGCTGAGGTTAATCACATAAGAGGCACGCACTGCTTTCTCGAACCAAAATTGAGCTCTAGATAGCGTCTTGAAAACCCGATTTGATACACGCGCGCGCGCGCGCGCGCGCTACTACGGCGGCGGCACCGGCGACAACGACGACGACGACGACGACCCGTCCACGACAACGACGCGACTCAAGCGACACTTTCACACAGACTCGATCCTAACCAGCGAATCTTTACTTATATACAGAGAAGGAATAAACGAAGTCGACACGCGAGAGAGTGTCCCAGTCGGTTTTATTATTAAAATTAGGCTAGTTGTATGGAAATCTGCTCGTATATCTACGAATATCTGAGGAGGATCCCCGGCTTCTCACTTTATGTTATCCTTTTTCACACGACTCATTCGCTTCTGTCGGCTTCTCTTCAAGTCGCCTAAGATTCGAGAGTTGCGACCACCGAGTGATATATTAACTTTTCAAGTGAGAGAAATTTATAAATCATGCCGCGAATACAATAATATAGAAATTAATCGCAAGGGATGATTGTTCTCGGGCTCACTAATTCACTAGATTATGTTTTTCCAATTTTTTACGATTCGATAAACAACTATTAGTTCAAATTTAAAGTCACTAATACAAATAATCTCTTTCCGTTTCCATTATACAAATATTTCCACTTACTGACAGCCAACTGACTTAAGAACTTACTTCAGAATTTAGAAAAAAAAACGTGTTTTTATCATAAATCATCCGCTTTGTTAAATTCTTATTCATTGTAGCGGGATTTAGAATTAATTAAGCATTATATGAAAATAGTGGTTTAACTTTAAAACGATCGAACTTCATAGTAAATAAGTATCGAGAAGAAAATTTTTTCAATTCGACTCTCAAAACTAAAATAAATTAACCTTACAGCAAATACTTAGTTATAATGAATAAAAAATACATGTAATTCGCGTAATGCAATTTCGAAACAGCATATTGAAGATCGCTATGCTAATGTGAAAATTGAAAAAAATTTGTTTTTTTATCACTTCTCAAATTATTTCAATTTTTTTATGCATCAAACATTGTATAATAAAAACTTATGAAAGAATTTTGCAACAGTATTTAAATATTTCCCTTAAGAGCTCAGTTTATTATAGTGATTTAAACAATTACTATAATAATTCATAATTAAATGATCTAGACTTGAGAGTAAAATGACCATATAAATTTTATTTATAAAAACTTCCTATGCAATAAAGCCATTTAATCTATAAATAAAGAATAATAAATGTAATTGGACCTTTTAAAATATTTATCGATGAATTTAATATTTTATCAAAGTTAACGTACAAAAGGTTTTGAATATTTTTTACTTTACAAATAAATCCTACGATCCTTCGATTACATTGTATGTGCATTTCGAGTATAAATATATATATATATATATGTTGTGTGTGTTGTTAGTATGTATAAAAACAATATAGTCGACAAGTGAGGGTAGTAAAAATACAATAATAGATCCGCCATGATTTGAGATTTAAGTAAACGTACTGTGAAATATTGTCATGAAGCTTATGTACGCCCTCAATAATAAGGATAAGAGACTCTAATATACTTATGTAAATTAGCTATAATCGATCTAAGGTCATTTAGAAATGCATACGCATTTCTAGTCAATAACCTTGCGCGATATAATGATCCCATTCGATTGATCTCTCCTCTCTTAGCTAAACACAATAGTCTTATCTGGGAAGGACGCACGGAATTAGTTACCGATTATTATTTTTTTTTTTCTTCCTTATCAACCGCCAAAGCCGAATGTGTGATCGGAGGACACCGAAGTTCGATGAACGGTCTCTATATATATATATATATATACGGCTCGTGGCACTCGTCTAACCTATAACCAGTAAAAACCACCCGCCAAAACAGTGGGTCAAGGTATATAGGCCATAACACCCTCATGCGGGCAGTTCATATGCTTTATTTTCTTCACTTGTCTTTTCAATGACAGCTCCTCGGGATTTATTGGCTAAAATTCGCGGCTTGATTATAGTTTTCCTAGCCGAGCCAATTAAATATCCCACTCCCGGACGATAGTCATTAAGCGTATCTGTAGCAATTCTCCTTTGGAGGCCCGTTAGGCTCGGGAATTATTCCGAGCAATGAACAGAAATCATTCAATGGACCATACGACGGCATTAATTATTAATCAATTATCAAAGGCGTCAATTACGTTTAAATAGCACAATAAATGCCTAACGTGTAAATACTAAAATTAATAATAAGCTGAAAATACTTAAAAAATCTCTCGTTCACTTTGGTCCAAATAAAAACTTGACATTGTAGAGGAACGCAATGAAAGGTTTTATAATTATGTTTAATGCAAGATTTCATTGTTCCAATGTAAAATCCGTGCACGATATCACAATTTACGAGCTTAGGCCTAAGATTTTTGTTTTATCTCACCTCCAAATTGTATATACATGATAATGAAGACCTTGACTCTTTAAGAGTTATGTGCTTTACCGCTTGTAAGTTTCTTTCTGTATGATGGTTTAAGCCCCAGATTCCTTTTTCTTTCTTTTTTTTTTCCTTTCTTTCTATATCGTTGTTATTTATTTTATCCAAAGAAAGGTATAAGCCCAGCATCGGAGTTCCTAGATGAAGGAAGCTCTCTAAGATCTTTCTCGATATAACTAAATTCAACAATTTTCTTATGGGTAAAGACCGTAAGTTCATTTAAGAAGAAAGATTTGGCAGAAATCACGCACAAATAATCAATAGAAAGGTCTCGTGGATTTCATGGACCTTTCAAGATTTAATTAACAATTTATACGATTTTTAATGAATTTTCTTGAAAGTAGATTGATCTATAGCATTTGTTTGTCATCTCTTCTCCGCGAACAAAATTGTAATGTTACAAAAAAATTATTTAAATTAATTTATGTTTTATATCATAAGAGAAGAGACCATCAATACAAGCTGTTCATAAGTTTTATCAAAATTGACGTAGACTGTGATCTTATAATTTAAAAATATCTCTACCTTCGACATACTTTAATAAATTGTACTCACTCAGTCGATCATACAGTTTATTTTTTATACGCAGTACTGTTCTTATATATATATATATTAGTTACAACTCAAGGTTTATTAAATAAAACTGATCGCAAATAAATACCTCCAGATTGCTCAAATCGTAATTATCGTTCTTTATGTGTACAGTAATAATCTCAGCGGAGAAAATCTATGTCTATTTTATTTTTTCATCTCTGCATATTAGTTCATTTCGAAGAAACTACGTAAACTCTTACGGTGTCGACAGACAAGGGCATTTAGTTACATTGACCCCATTGAAAACTTTCTTGTAATTCATTCACGTAAAGGTGTAAAACAATTGCTTATCCATTATTTTTCTAAATAATATGAAAATATGGATGCATTATAAAAACTCTAACTTCTTTTAACTTAATTCAAATTTTCTTCTGCGTAATTAAAAGTTTTCTGTATTTTCATAAAAAATTTATTTATGTTAAATGTAATATTGTTGTATGATAAAATTTAATACGATAAATTTAAATTTATACGAAGATGCGATTAGTAATAATAAATGCCTATTTTTAGATTAATTCCAAACTTTATGAAAAATCCTTGATCGTAGGTGGATTTATATAATCTTACTTATTTTCAACTAGTAAAAGCTTCAAATGAATAATTGAAAGAGACCAAAATTTTAATTTCTATTATGTACGGATAAATATAATACATAATTAAATACAGATAAAATAAGAATAATTACAATTAATTTGACTACTCAAATAGAACATGAATTATCTTATGTTACATCGATACTCTAGATAATTAGTTATTTTTAGCATTTATTTAAAATTCAGAGCTTATTCTTTCAGAAAGGGAAGGAAATTTATGTAAATGCTAAAATTCTAATTATTATAAAGTACAGTAATTTGGGGTATAAGTAATGATTATTCACAAGAGATTTCAAACATAATAATTACTCTGTAAACGCGAAGGTGTAATTAGAGCGCGCAGAAGCGAAGAATTTTACGTGTAAGAACGATCGGTGGTAATAATAGGCCAGAGGAACGGATTAGTATGGAGGAGCTAGTCATCGGAATGGGCTCGATTTTGTGGGAGCCGATCGGTCAGATGGTTGAAACGACTTTGTCGGCAAGAATAACAAGTCGGCAAATGAATCGATTGACTTATTTATGGGCCGGGACTACCATTAGAACGATATCTCGAGTCGGAAAAAAATCCCTTTTCTTTTCTCGCATACGCAAGAATTCGATGGCTCTTGATAATGGTCTCGCAGCCTCAGTCGGCAAATGCGCTCTCACTTTCCAATAAGAGTTTACGAAGGAAGACGCGCGATGCGGTTCAGCGGAACCGAAAGCTTCGTTGATAATCAGATCCGCAGGGGGCGGTGGGGCGGTGGCGCGGAGAGGGGGAGTGCCGTAACGACGAGGGGTCGAGAGCGAGCGAGAGGGATCGCAGGGTGGGTAGGGGGGAGTGGGATGCAGCGCCGTTACGGGGATCGGAGAACAAAGTCCGACTGGGTCAGCGTCGGCGTGACATTGGGCCGCTGAAGATCGGCGAGCACTCTAGAATTGCGCCATCGAGTACAATGACGCTTGGGCAGCCCCTGCTTGCGATTCGAAAAAGGTCGTGTCTCGCGCCTCGTCGCGGCACATCTGCCAATGCAAACGCACCGGCCAAGGTAAACCGGCCCCCACCCGCGCTCTACCCAGCTACGTTATTAGTTATAATATACTATAAAACGGCAAAACACTCGGCAATCGTCACTTCTCACGAGGGGCCCGTGACAAAGGACCGAGAAGCAGCGCGAACCTTTGTGTGTCGAGCGTGTCTTACCGATTTACCCAGTGCAGTGCAACTAGAGAGAAAAAGGAAGAAAGCCATCTCTATCTAGAGAGATTGATTTATACATATATACATATATATATATATATATCTATAGTGTGAGAGAGAGAGAGAGAGAGAGAGAGAGAGAGAGAGAAAGAGAGAGAAAGAATGAACGGAAAAAGTAAAGCTTTCACCTTCTGCCTTGGGGCCTTACTCAGCATCCTCGGGCCTGACGAGCTCCACGCAGCCCCGCGTCTAGTGAGTCCTTTGACATCGAGTCCATTTGGGAGAGCTTATTATCTTCTACAAGGGAATAACCGTATACCCGC
The DNA here is from genome assembly GCA_018883505.1 of Ceratosolen fusciceps. Classification (NCBI taxonomy): domain Eukaryota; kingdom Metazoa; phylum Arthropoda; class Insecta; order Hymenoptera; family Agaonidae; genus Ceratosolen; species Ceratosolen fusciceps. The sequence goes on from RCIC01000008.1 coordinate 8,433,691, forward strand.
TGCCCCTCTACGGCTGAGCTTATCCCAACCGGATAAGCAACCCTCCCTTCATCTCTTCGGGATACTTTCGACTTTCCCACCCTACATTCGAGTGCCTTTCACTCTCCAACCCTTTTCACTCTCGGAAATTAATTAGCCGCCTCCTCCTAATAATCACTTTATCTCGCTCTCTTGCTCTGTATTTTTATTACCAGAGCGTTGCTTCTACAGAGCTAATGGCTGAAATACGCGTATATTTTCGCAATGAGCGAGAAGGCAACAGTAAATAAAAACAATTTTCCCGCGAACTCCCGACCAAACTCATTGATAAGACAGTACGAAGATACGAGTCGCGTACCACCGCAATACGCCAGAATGTTTACAAAGAAAAGAAAAACATTAACCAGCTTGTATTTTTTGAACCGCAGATTTTAAGTGGAGATCGAGAAGCGGTGCACGAGAACAATTCCACTGGTCCTGGCACTGGCTTTCATGAATATTTTGACAACTGGTCTTTCGCAAACAAAGCACTGGACGTCTGTAGCAACTGCGGTAACTATCTGTCTCATCTAAACTCATGGCTGACACAGCAAGTGCAACTTTCCAAACATAAGCAAACGCTCTCTTTTTTTTTATTCAGGACCGATTCCTAACGAATTTCCTTTTCTTTCAAATTCATTTTACTCATTTTATCCTGTCTTATTAGAATCTCGAGCTCGCGAGCTCCAAAGAAAATTTTAAGCCTCACGAAATCTAACTGAATAATTTGCAATTAATTAGTTCGAAACTAGAACCCCGAATGCCCTCCTCCCCCCCCCCCAGATTGAGCTTATTATCTGCATACGTAAAGATTTTATGGATCTTCGCAATTTTCTGAGCCTCGAGATAAAGTGGCTTTTTTAGATTTTCAAGTTTTTAAACGAAATGCGGCAGGAAAAAAGCGAAACCTCGCTTCTTTTTTTTTCTTTCTTTTTTTCACGTGCAGTTAGTTGCATTCATCTTCTTACGCAATGTCGGTCGATGTAAAGATTCATAAAATTAAATGCACCAGAGGCGCGTACCCATACTCATTATCATACATAATTAGCAATAAATACATAATGTAAGCTACTTAGTATTCGATACTTAGTAAATTCGATTATAATTGCAGTTTGCGGTGTGAGTCGACAAACGAGAATCGTAAACGGCGAAATAACGAGCACTTATGAGTTCCCTTGGGCCGTTGCCATCACGTATGAAGGCATGCATCACTGTGGGGCGAGCTTGATAACGAGTAGACACCTTCTTACCGCAGGACATTGTATGTCCGGGTACGTTCGAAACCACCTTCCAACCATACGATTTTATTACTTTATCGTTAAATGGCTAATATTCATAATATTTATTATCAATAACGTGCTGATCTCTTTATATGTTTCTATATGTTTGTAAACAAAGTGGTAAATGAAGTTCGTAAGAGTGTCCGAGTTAGATTTCAGAAAAAATTTTTCGGAGTCCGTTTTGCGGACCACGCAAGGTACTACATTAAATCCGTAAGTGTGCATCAACACTACGATAAGCGGAGCTTTAACAATGACATCGCCATAATTGAACTCGACAGGCCAGTGCCTCTGGACGGGATCGTTAAGACTGTTTGCTTGCCTGATGCGGGTAAGTATTATTATCATCGTCACCTAGAATCCAGCACCGTCATTTTTAAATAGCTCATTGTACCATATAGGTTTGAAATATAACTTCTTTATCTGAAAGGAAATGGTTACGTAATAATTCCATCATATTGTGTAACGACATTCATTTAAATTTTTTTCTTTTAAGTATTATTGATTTCTGGCATTAACTGATTCCGACTGAGGAATCGAAGCGCGCGGAGACGTTACTTATTACGGCTTATCAAGCGCGAGAAATCGATAATATTTTTATGATAAAATAGTCTTTGGGTGATCGGCATTGGTGATTATATTGCAATTGTCTTGGCTTCGTCCTTAGCAAAAGCTCTTATTGTTTGTTTGCCCTTGTCGTAGAAAAATTTGATTACACTGGGGCGATTGGCGTGGCAATAGGCTGGGGACGAATCGGAGAAGGTAAACCCGTAAGCCAAGAATTGCGGAAAGTTGACCTTCCGATCATGTCGAAGGAACAGTGCAGGCAATCGGAATATTCCGAAAATCGCGTCACCGACAATATGTTCTGCGCCGGTTACCTCGAAGGCCAACGCGATGCTTGTAACGTACGTTCCTTAAAAATAATAAAATCCCAACTAACAAAGAAGAAAGGAATTCCCGTTGTAATTTTTAGTAATTAAATGTTTTAGGGTGACAGCGGCGGTGCCTTCCACGTACGTAGTGCACTAGGTGCAATGGAAGTTGTCGGTAAGATGTTATTAATATTTTCACGTAGGTTTTGTAAGTTTGAAAAAATTTATGAGAAGAAAAGAAGAAGTTCGTACTAAAGTTCTCGGCGTTAATTTGATATTCAAAAATATTCAAGTATTCTCAATAACGAATTCTTATTTATTTATACTATTTAGGTGATTTAGGTGATTTAGGTGATTTAGGTTAATTTATGAATTAATTGAATCAATTGAATTCTAATTAAATATCCTTTCTTAGGTAACTTATGTAATATTATAATTTAAACTTACGATCATTATATAAATTCTGTTATATTATAAAGTTTTAATAATTTGTTTGTTTTTAACTTCTAGGACTCGTTTCTTTTGGTCGGGGCTGCGCTAGGCCAAATTTTCCGGGCGTTTATACAAAAGTTACCAATTACCTAAAATGGATCGGAGATCAGATTAAAGGCGAATGCGTGTGCTTGCCACCAAGTTACGTGTCGCAATAAAAAAATTATGCGAGGAAAGCAAAAAAAAAAAAAAAAAAAAACAAAAACAAAAAAACAAAGAATAACGATAAATAAGAAAGAATAAGTTACACCAAATATTTATATAATTAACCAAAGTTTATATGATAAATTGCATTCTCGAGGTTTACAAAAAGTTAGCTAAATCTATGTATTCGTAGAAAAAGGTCCAAATGTTGCCATTGTTCATATATTATATGTGCATCACATTCCCATTTCTTTATCTGTTATACGCGATAGAAGATAAAGATAAATCTAGTCGGATGTATATATAAATAGTAAAATTGCCCTCTGTGAGGTCCTGTGATGTAGTTTAAAGTCAAGAAACTTATAAGTAATTGAGAATTATTGAAAGTAAAAAAAATTGTAATTATTTTCCTTCCGTTACTATTATCATATAATCAATATGTAGAATGCAGGAGTAGAATATATAGAATATAATAGAGGCTATAAAGATATATATATATATAAAATAAAAAAAAATTGTAAACAGTAATGAAGAAGATCAAAAAATATGAACCAAGTTCCAAAAGCAGGCCGTGAATTTGAATCGTTTTGCTTTCAACGAACCAATGTAGGTTAGTGAAACCATCGAAGCATCACGAGTAATGCGTGACTGTGTTGATTTTAATAAATCAGTATAAAGTGTAAGTGAAAAGCGATATAAAGTAGTAAGAGAAATTTAACTTATATTTAGCTGGACATCAATACTTGTTGCTTAATAATTATTCGAATATTAAAGTTGAATGATCACTAGTAAATTGCAGCAATTAATTTATAGAAATAATAAATACAAAATTAGGCAAAAAATATTTATCTTTACAATAACTTCACCATAAAATTATATATTTGCAAATGTAAGGTAGCATAAGATTAATATTTAAGTGAAAGTAATGTTCTTATCGATACAGGGTCTATCAAATTTTAATTCATTATTATTAAAAGTGATAATGAATTCGGTATAAGAGAACCATAAAGTTATTAACGTATAGTCTATGGATAATATTCAGGTTAAAACATCTTCGGGTATAAATAATTACTACCATAATGAATAAACAATATTGAACATCATTTTGTTAATATTGAATTAATGACGTGTGAAAATAATTACAAAAAATTATGTGAATTTAATAAAACTCTTGGTACATGCAAATAAAATTACGAAAATTAACAAGTACGCACGATCAAATAATCAAAATGTACATAGTATATCTAAATTCTTACTTTTATTTATAATTATTTAAATAGAAAATGTAATTATTTTAATAGTATAATTGCAGCTTCATTTCTCTCAGCAGTTTCACTAAAGTATATGCATGTGTAAATATAAGGTAATTTTATAAATAATTGTTTTAGCTGCAAATTACAATACTACAAGAAATTTTAAGTTCAAATACATCTTTACTTTTACATTATATAGAAGTGCCTGTATATTAAAAACATTTTAAAATTTTATTATACGATTATAAATAAAAGTTTTATTTAAATAAATAATTGTGGTCTCTATATATATATATATATACACGTGTGTGTAATATTAAGTTATTTTAACATTTTCTTTAATTAATTACTTACACAAATTTAATAAAAATACTCTAAATTACGTCTATGAAATAAATAAATTTTATATCTTATTTAATTATTTAATTCTTCGTATTATATTCATGTTTAATTATAGTGCTCAATCCAATATTAATGTAATTACAAGGAGTGCATTATCTAAAAGAAATATTAACGTAACTTTTATGCTAACAAGTTGGTTAAATTGATTAGGCATTAAAATTTTGTGAGTTAAGACTCTTGTTGTTAGTGTTTACTCGACACACGAACGTAACTCACTTGTGATTCTAATTTGTAAAGCTCTACGGTCAGAAAGTCTATAATAATATATTAATAATATCGATACAAAATAACAATAACACGGAGACGCATAATTATAATCATACAATATATTTTAGTTTTATTTCTGATGTCTCTGTTTTTTTAAACAGCAAATTCGTTCAACTTGAATAATATATTGCACTTGAAAATAAATGACAACCAAGTCTTTACGGATCTTAATCTAATCGGTTATAAATAATAATTAATAATTGCTTATGTAGAAATATTGAAGTAGAAATTTTTCAAATTACAATTATAATTATAATGGACAAATGTATTTCAATAACTTAAAACAAAATGTCACATACTCTAGTACTAAAGAAATATTTTACTTTATCTTAACTTTAATAAATATGCTCTGAAAAGTTTTAATTTTATTTTTTATATACACAATATATGTAATTAATCCATGCATTATACAATTCAGGGACAAAATCGACGAAGCTTTGTAACGAATCTTTTCGTATGACTTCTTTTTAATACATATAATAATCGAGGTAATTACCTTTCACTACCACATTATTTACTTATTTTTTTTACGGACATTAATGGCTTAAAACGAAAAAGGTGGAAAATACATAGTTTTTATTTTTGCTTATCCTAGACTATTGTGAGGGGCAAAAAATTCTAAGTTTGGCTGAACTGCTGTACTCTTGGTTAATATGAAAAATTCTGTCATTTTTATTTTCTCTCTTTTATTGCAATTCCGTTTATTTCTTTTGGCGTTAAATTTACACGGCACAAGAAGACGGTAGAAGAAGAAGAAGAAGAAGAAGAAGTATTGTTTTTTATTCGTTTATTAAGATTATTATTCATTCATCAAAAAGAGTACGAAAGGATACGAATGAAAGTTAAAATAGTACACAGAGTGATTCGTAATTGTAGATAATCATATTTTTATTATATTCTCATTATAAGCCGCCCGTGCACTAGAATTCACGTAGTTAAGCCTACATAAATTAGTATGTCTAATGAAGCAGAAATAAATCGCGGTACGAATCGTGCTGAGCCCCGTCTTTCATTTATAGAAAATGTAGAAGTATTTAAAAACCAATGCCCGATTAATTTTAGTTAAAAACAAATTATTCTTTTAAAGTGATAATATTTATGTACCTTTGTATACTTTGCGCGCGTATTGGTATTGAAGAGGTTATTGGGGTTACGGTCTAGAACGATTGAAAAAAAAAAAAAAACGAAAAAAAATAGCTTATAAAATCGGGAAAGCGTGCGCAGGATGATGTAGGGAATACAATGGGAGGTCGAGAGCGCAGTAGTAATAAGTCCTTAATCGGGTATAGCCGCTTATATACTTTATTTATAAAGAGGCGCGTGATACCAATCCAACAATGAATCAGAATTGTTATAAAAAAAAAATCTTACCTTTCACCGATAAATTACTGGCCTAGCGTCAATGAAAGTAAATTTGTGCTGCCGAGTCGAGCGGGAAATTTCAGCAAGACCTTTGCATTACAAGGAATAAGAAAAACAAGCCCCTGGCCGTTGAAAACAACAAAAATAGAAAAACAAAAAAAAAAGAAAGAAAGAAAAAAACAAATAAAAAAACAAACAGGGAAAAAAAAACGCGAGAGCATTAAATCTGGTGAAAAGGCGATTTTCTAAGGCGCGTCGTTTTTTTTTTTTTTTTTGTAACGAGCCCGAGACGAAAAGCACGGCAGGCAAGATAGGCAAGAAAATGAAGCAATAAGCGCAAGTTTCACCGGCGCTCGCTTGGCGACGGTGTCACAGAGGAAATGGCTGGGGAAAGGGGAGGAGGAAGAGCGGGACTTTCTTCGGGCAAAGCGCGCGCTAGTGAAAGCAAAGCCCGTACGGGACGATGTTTCCTTCTGCGCGACGCCGAGCCCGAGATCTTTTAGTCGTGAGGATTTGACGCGAGATGACGCCGAGGCGATGCCGACCAGGCCGATAATGAGCCGTGCCCGAGCTCCCGTTAAATCGTCCACCCGCACCGCCGCGGCCAGCATGTCGTCCAGGACTCCGCTGCAGTCCAGGGCCCTCGTCTGCTTCTCCCTCGCGGTGGCCTTGATCCTGGCGACCTCGGCCTCGGGCTTGAGCACCGCGCCTCTGGCGAGCGCCGCCAACAGGAATCTACGGAATACGGAATCCGTGAGTAAATACTGTCTTTTTCTTATTTTTTTTTTTTTTTTTTTTTGTTTTTTATGTTTCCTTCCCCCCCACCATCGCAATTCCTAAAAAAGAAGAAGAAGAAGAAGAAGAGGAAGAAGGCGAAAAACGGCTACCCACGTGACTCGAGTACATATTTCACGTTCCGTGCTTTGTATGCGCTCGGTGGTGCCTTCGATCTTATTATTATACCCCGGCACAATAAAGTAGGACTCTGAGCTCATTTTCCTCAACGACACTTTCCTCAGTTCCATCTCGCGCCTCGGCACTTCTACAAACACCGTGAATACATTGGCGATGATCGCCGCTACCCGGTCCCGGGCGTCCCACCTCGTCTCAGTCTTATAAAGTATACGCGGCTCGTCATTGATGGCAGATAATTGACCCTTCGTATGGGGATAGAGCACGTGCGATGGGCTATACGTCGACTGGTCCGAGTAAAGGTCTGGGAGTCAGGATTACGAGGACGAGAGCGGCCGCGGTCCGCCAACGTTCGTATTGCTAATATTCGCACTCGCATGATGTAACTCCGTATTCCAGGTCAATAAAATTTAATGATCTCTTTCCATCAAATCCTTAGGCCTTGACCTACTTGGATCTTCATTAAATTCATCACTTTCTTTCTTCCGCTTACGGGCGCACGATACCTCATAATCATAACGTATATTTGTGAAAGTGAACGCGTAACGCGTCTTTCTTTCAGAGCGCGAGCTTTAATCGAAGCGGACGAATATTCTTCGATGAGATTTTCGGCTTCGATGTCGCTGCTTATACGGGCGGCAGGCCATTGTCGACCAACAATGAGGAAAAATTGCGGAACTGCACCTGCGGTAAGTCGCACACCCTGCCATTTACCCCATACACACTCGACCCGTAAATTCCCCTCAGTGTTTACATTTTATTTTTCTTTCGTTCTTTTTTCTTTCTTTCTTTTTTTTTCTTTCTTTTTTTTCTTCAATTTCCACGCTTAGCCAACGTTGTTTTCATTTCGATGCCAATGGCAACGCATGAAAATTAAACTGTTTTAGAAAATCTGTGTATAATTTAACGGCATTAAAGTATTAAGTTATTATTGAAAAACATTGTGCAGGAACAATCGTCACGAACTGCAAAATTATAACTGGCAATTTTATAAATTAATCTAAGACTTACAATAACTGCTGGTCATATTTATATAAATAACGCTATAAGCTGAGCCGCAGATACGTGCACGAAAAGCCATATAACAGGAGATTATTTGTTGAAAAATTTAATTTATATGAATTGAAACTCGGCGCATGACAAGAAATTTATAAAAAAAAAAAAAAAAAAAAAAAAAATACTTTTTTAAAGGATGTTTTTGTTGTTGTTGTTGTTGTTTTCCGATTAAAGACTGCGGATTATCGAATCAAGAGAATAGAATAGTCGGAGGCCGACCAACTGAACCGAACAAGTATCCTTGGTTAGCCCGACTAGTTTATGATGGAAAATTTCATTGTGGAGCCAGTCTTCTTACCAATGATTACGTTATAACTGCTGCGCATTGTCTCAGGAAGTACGTAATTATTAATTATTGTTAATTTTATACCGTATCATAAGCAGTGGGACTATTTGTAATTAACGATTTTTAATTGTTGTTATTATTAATTAATTTGGCTTTCGTTCATTGCTTTTGTTTTATTTTGTCGATCCACTTGATCCTTTCAACTACGTAAAAACATTACATCACTTATACAGTTCCAAAGATAATTTACTTCACATTTAATACATTAGAAATACAGTAATTTATTGACAACAACACAAATTAATAAAGTAATTTAGGATAATGTAATAAACTTTATTGCGGACGTTGCAGATTAAAACGATCGAAGATTCGTATAATATTAGGCGATCACGATCAATTTGTTACAAGCGATGGACAAGCGGTAATGCGAGCCGTTGGAGCTATTATTCGACACAGGAGTTTCGATACCGAATCCTACAACCATGACGTTGCACTTTTAAAGTTACGTCGCCCGGTGACTTTTTCAAAAACTATTAGGCCCGTCTGTCTACCACAAGAAGGTACAGTGCAATTAAGAAGAAACGAGGTTCGCTTCGTTAAAATCTTCCTTAAAAGCTTAATAAACTGACGTTAAATTCAATTGTTTAGTCAAATTGTAATTTCCACTGAATATACGTGTCATGACGAACTTATGTATGGTTTGATTAATATTTATTATGAGAATAGGAGAATAAAAGGTTATTCAATGTGCTCCAACAGGAAGTGATCCTGCGGGTAAACATGGGACCGTCGTCGGCTGGGGTCGGACGAAAGAAGGTGGAATGCTTGCAGGTATCGTCCAAGAAGTCGCTGTGCCCGTCCTCACCTTAGATCAGTGCAGAAAGATGAAGTATCGCGCGAATCGGATCACTGAGAATATGATCTGCGCAGGAAATGGAAGCCAAGATTCCTGCCAAGGAGACAGTGGCGGACCATTACTTGTCGATGAAGGCGGAAGACTCGAAATAGCAGGTTTACTATTCCATTGCTTTTCAAAATTCATAAAAGAAATCGCTTAGTTAGCCGCTCGGACTTTATCTAACGACAATTTCATTAGATTCCGTAATCTATTCCGCTAGCCTCTAAGCAATATTTAATAAATTATTTTCCATAATCAAATCTACAAAGTTCCTATAAATATTAAATTAAGGAGAGAGTGGGAGAGAGAGAGAGAGAGAGAGAGAGAGAAGAAAATCAGTAACCGTTACAGGTGACAATAAAATTAAATAAATAAGTAATATAAATTCATGAAACTTTTTAGGAATCGTTTCTTGGGGCGTTGGCTGTGGACGTCCTGGTTATCCTGGCGTTTATACCAGAGTTACGCGATATCTCGACTGGATCCGGTTAAATATGAAAGATACGTGCCTATGCGAGGCATAAATGTTTTAACGGAACATTAATGGACGGACTGCCTAAGTGTCTTCTGTGTCATAATACAATGATGTAATTGTATTATAATTGTGTAAATAATGCGTAAACAATTCTTCGTAATAATACATTTGAAAGGAAATCGAGGAACGAAGAAAGTTTTTCCTATGAAATTCTGCCTACTACTACATCATTTTAATATTTATTATTATTATTATGTTACTTATATATAGTAAATTATTTTTGTTGTATTTTAATTAGTCTTTAATAAACAAATATTTTAAACTGCCATTTATTGTTTGTTTTCATACCATTTTTCGGATTTCATTTGCTCTATTTACACTTTCAATTGCGTACTTATGAACGTGTAAGTTTAATATTTTTCTTTAATATCCACTGCATTCACTTACAAATGAATAAACTATGAAAGGAATTATATTCAAACGTTCTAAAAAATAAAAAATATTTAGCATTAGTTAAATAACAAGAAAATAAGTTGAAATAATTTAAAATGAAACTTTGTTTGTAAAATTAATATTTTTTATGAACCCTTGCTTGTAGGAAGCGATCAATTTTTAAATTGATTCTCTATCACGTTTCATCAAATATAAAGAAATTTCGTATTATATTTGCAGGAGATTTTTTTACAATGAACCATAAATTGTCAAGCGCGATAAATTCATACGGCGAGGAGCTTTCTATATGCAATAATTCTAAATGCAAAAAAGCGCTTCAGGAGTATTGAAAGGTATTTTGAACCGAGATAATAGATAATAGATAATAGATAATAGATAATGGTAAAGGAGGTAAAGAGCAGAGACCCTCGTCTCCGTAAGTTCTAAAAGATCTAAAAGATCGGTAATCGATAGGCCGTCTGGGAGTGACAATGGCTGATCCGATCGAGGAGACCGTGATCGTGAACGTGACCGTGAATACAGCTATGTGAATATAGCCCGGACGCTAGCCACTCCTTCGCTGAATTCGCGGGGATCGGTCATGCCCGATCTGTGGATTCACGTAGCCGAGGAGCAGCTCGGCTACGTCTTCCCCCACCCCACCCGGCGATACCGTCGCGGCCTTGTTCCTCCACTGACTATCGCACACCGATGGCTCAGTGTGGATACGCACGGCGAACCACCAGCCATCGAGTACACACGCGCACGCCCATGGCTCGACGACCCTGACACTGGCTATCCTTACTCCAGGTAGGGCTTCCGTTTACTCGTTTCTTAACCCTTTCGTTTCGTCGATACTACCTCGATAAAGGAGCTCGGTAATCGTCCCTAACGGTAAGGAAGCATTGGCCTTCCTTTACTCGGTCAGGAGTTTAGCCTCCCAAGTCCGTTGACCCGGGATCTTTAAAGCGAACTTTATTTTACCAAAGCTCGCAATCCGTTATTAATCTTAACTTATTTCGGTACCCAAGCCAACAATTCAAACGATTCCATATAACCCCTTAAAGCTTCTAACTTCAGAGTTTCTAAACTTTATTTACTCGAGTCCCCCTTTTCACGCAATTTTCCCTTCCGCCCCCTACCGCGCTCACGCTCCCGCCCCACCCACCCGCTCTCTCTCTCTCTCTCTCTCTCTCTCTCTCTCTCTCTCTACCTCTATCGCTCAATTCGGCTATCGATCGGACATATACAAGTTTTTTATTTTTATTCGCTTCTCCAATTATAATTTATAATTAATTCTATGCTTAATGGCATCTATGATTTAAGGGTTTGGCTTGGTATTACATTAAATATTTGGTAAAAACAGAAATATTCATCAAGGCTGCGTAGAATTCTATTCAAAATCCGTGATTATTCGTCGGCTCGGCTTCTATTCAAGTACAGCTAGCTCATCAGTGCAATATCTATCATGCAATCGAGAGTTTGGTCAGTGCGATTTCTCTTCCTCATGGCTTTCTTGGTATCGAGGACGAAGTGTCACGAGCTTGAAGTGAGTTTGTATATCTGAAATTTCATTAGATTTTATAACCTTAGCGGTTTAATTTTACTCCTAAAGAAAATATCTCTAACTAGAATGCTAATCTCTAATACTTCACGAAATCAAGTACCAATATATATATATATATATATATCTTGGTATAAGCTGTGCATTATACTTATATGTAATGAAAAATAATAAAATGTAGTTTATTAAGCTCTATCTAGAAATATTTTATTAAATTCATAATTATATGGTTCATTATATTTACATTTATGTAAAAAAATAATAAACAATTTGCATGTTAAATGTAATGATGAAATAGTATTTTGGAATTTTACGTATTATTTCGATATTGAAATGAAATTTTATTTATTTCTAATTTTCAAAATTACTTCCTGAAGTATATGCTAAATTAATCCGGAATTTCAGTTTCTTAAATATCATTAATACCGTCGATTACAGCCAAAAAATGATAATTATAATCAATTCTAATAATGTAATGAATATATGTTTTTAATAATAATAATTAATATTCAATATAAAGTTCTTACAATATGCTGTTGTTAGCTTAATGCTGCATAAATGAAAATTACATTTGATCTTAATTAGGCCAGAGAAAATAGTGTACACGTATTAGGAAAAAGGATACAACTATCATCATCGAGTAAAATCTAATTTCATCCAAATGTATTTATTTGGTTTATAATTAAATTCAACGTCGACATTCTTTTTTATTCAAATTTTTATATTTCTTATACAAAGTCAATATCGATCGGCAATAGAAATACGTAAAAATGAAAAAGTCATAGATATTTATAAAAGTTTTGGACTAAATTTTGAAATTTACATTCTCAGAACTCGACATACACACACGAGGAAGACAATAATAGTACGAGAAACTTTCTGAATATCTTCAAACCTAAAATAATAAGTTCTCCTGGACCATGTTATTGCAGTAAGTTAAAATTGTAATATATCCACATTAGGATTCATTTATGAAGGCATTCAAAGGAATTTATATATATATATATTATATGTATATTGATTTTTGTAATTTGTAATATATAATTTACACATCATTAGGCTGTGGTCTGCGAAATGAGGACAGTCGTATAGTCGGTGGACAAACTACTCTGATTAATGAATTTCCCTGGCAAGTAAGACTGTCTTACATGAACAAGTTTTACTGTGGCGGAACTCTCATTAACGATCGCTATGTTTTAACAGCAGCACATTGCGTTAAAGGGTAAATGAACTGATATCAACAGTTATGGAACTTCGAATCATTTTACAGTAAATTTATTTTTCATCTTTAACAAAAAAAAAAAAAAAAACTTGACCATTATATTCGATCTTAAGGTATCGTGAATAAAAATGTAGGCTCTTCAATATGCAGAATTTATAATTAATATAATAATTACTTAAAGTTTGGTATATCAAGAGTTTCTATAAGTATTGTTATATTTAATTAGAAGAGTGCGAATTTATTTATTTCCTTATTAGAAATGATCGACACATCTAGTGTTTTTTTTAGGTTCATGTGGTTTATGATAAAAATTACTTTTGGCGAACACGACCGATGTACGCAGACATCGACAACCGAGACAAGATTTGTCACTAGAGCGTTCGTCGGAAACTTTAGTTTCTTGAATTTCGACGACGACATCGCACTGCTACGACTAAATGAAAGAATCCCTCTATCGGAAACTATAAGACCAGTTTGCCTACCTTCGAACAAAGGTACAATGAAATTCATCAATAATTATTCATTCATTAGGAACCTGCAAATAAGTAATACGACGAGAGAATTATTTAATCGTTTGTTAGTCTATGATGGCATAATTATCAAATCCTTAATCCTGCATGAAGGTTAATTATATTATTGCTGAAGGCAATATTTATTTAAAACCTAATCAAATTTAATCTAATCAAAATTATAATACTAATATCACCCAATATCATAAATTATTCTGTAATATATTTATCGATACGTTCAATCACACAATTCGAAATAATAAATCTTTTATATTACTTATGTCTAAATTTTGTTTATACAATATTATTTATTTACCTCGTACGTTTGTCAGTCATCTATTCGTTTTACATAAATTACTTAGCATTCAATTAAAATACAAATAAAACTTTTCCGATGGTTTAATTAATTTTAATCTTCTACGATGTATAAACCCTATTAATTTTACCAAATGATGATACGGTAAATATAAATTTATGCGTAATGAGTGTATGTAATTGGTAAATTTCAGACAATCATTACGTAGGAGTAACCGCTCTTGCTTCTGGATGGGGAACTCTGCACGAAGATGGCAAACCATCCTGTCTTTTACAATCGGTCGATGTACCGGTCATGAGCTTGGAGCAGTGCCGTAACACGAGCTACAATTCTCGTATGATTTCTGAAAACATGTTGTGCGCAGGGTATCCGGAAGGACAAAAAGATTCTTGTCAGGTAAGCAATATGTATTTAATTCCTGAATACATTAATCTAAAATCAATTATTTATTTTTCTAGTACGCAGTCGTGCTTCGGTCATTTATTCAAATATGACTTTTATAATGTTTACGCAAAGTATACGCATATATATATATATATATATATATATATGCGTGCGTGCGTGCGTGCGTGTGCGTGCGTGTGTGTATACTTATTAATATTTATTGGCTAAAAATGTAAAAATAAATGTAAAAAGATACTCACATAAATGAAATATTTATGATCATAATAAAAATAACGATGCTTTCGTAATACTAGGGTGATAGCGGAGGTCCACTCGTTACTGTGAGAGAAGACAAGAAATATGAATTAATCGGCATTGTATCCTGGGGGAATGGATGCGCGAGACCGGGCTATCCTGGCGTCTACACACGTGTAACTCGTTATCTCAAATGGATTATGAATAATGCTAGAGATGGATGTTTCTGCGAATATTCTTGATTACGAATTCTTCCGCGGCAAGCATCCTTTTATTTATCCACCCCCCCCCCGCCCCGCCTTCCAATGTCCATTTTTAAAACATACAAAAGATATTTACAATTACATTCTTATCGTGTGCCATCTAATCTTTATTAGTTTTTTAAGTACACATTTAATTCTAGATTATTGAAGAACTGATAATGTAAGGATAGCCACTATATATATATGTATATAAACAATATAAATATTTATACAAATTATACAATAAAAAAAAAATATATATATATATATATATATATAATAAATTAATATATTGTCATATAAATATTGTAAAAAGAATTTATTGAATCGAAATTTAATAATTTTTAAATACCCATACGAATTTGGAAATCAAACGAACGGATGAATTGACGTGTTTAGATAATTTCCTAGGAAACGACACGGAAGCCTAACGGTACCGATTCCTACACTGCCCATTCATTTCATCTTTTAATACACGGTCAGGAAATTAATCTTCACCATGAAAAATTAATAATCTATGATGGTTAAAGTTACTCGTCCATGAGCCTATTTCATTGGTTTAAGAATAACGCTGGAATTAAGTAAACTCATTATTATATTATACGATAATAATTATTATAAAAACTAAATATAATAATGATGCAATCGAGAGAGAAGAAGGAATATCTCTGTGACTTTTATACTCATTTACAATTAAATAGGGAAATAGGCATATTTAAAGCTGAATCCTCGTTGCTGTTTTCGAGAGAATAAATAAATTTTTATTGCGAAATAATACGGGATAATGTTGGAATCGGCAGTAAAAGAGAATGGGAATAGAAGAATCTGAAAGAAACTAAGAATCTAGGCAGAGATGATGATAGTTCCGCTATTTCAGAGTCACATTCAATGCGACAGTTAGTAGTGGGTCAGTGTTTCCACAGCTGTTATTGCCGAAAGAAAAGTCATGAATATACAGGAGATCGTTAAATATCTTATGGGAATCGTCATAACCATCGGTCCATCTAACGTTGTAGATATAGTTACAGGTAATTATTTATTGGTCCCTTTATGCGAAACTGTACGTAAGATAAAGAATTTAATTAAAACTACACGTCACGTATATATTAATAAAATTATTTTTAATTAACAGATTAAAATTAAATTCAATCAAGCAAGTCATATTATTTATATTTACACTAAATCTATTATCGATATTAACGTTCGAGCTACCTTTAAATTAACAAATAAAATATAAATATGATAAGAAATTCAAAGGAATCGTTTTTGGTGCTTTGCTGAAAAAGTTTAAACATTGCATTAGATGCCGTACGTGTATAATATAATGAAAACATAATATCAGTATTTATTATCACGGTAAATTTAATTGGGATTTTTTAATTTGACTTCGTTGCGTGAATAATTGAGAGGCTTGAACAGAAGATTTTCATTTACAAAATATACCGATTATATCATAATCGAGAATTCCTATGACTTGCTATAGATCGCGCAAACTAAAAAAAAAAAAAAAAAAAAAAAAAAATTTAGAACGTTTTATTACATATTAGAAAACGACAAGTAAACTAATAAAATAATAATACAATGTAATTAAAGCTGTATATTATTATTGTTTTAATTATTTTACTTTATTCGAGCGAATTCGAGTAAAAATATTTTCCTCATTAAATATAATTTTATCTAACAAAATTAACCTAAATTAAAAAAACAAAAAAATGTAAACCACTTTTTAATATTAAATAATTATTAAATAATCGTTAAAATCATTTTAATTTACACTTCCGATATTTCATTAGCTCACGCGGTTTATATAAATTAAGTTTTAATAATTTATCGGAGTCATTTGTAACAAGAATTATTATTCGTTTCGATAAATTTAGAATAGTCAAATTTATTTTTTAATTAACAAACGAATCAATTAAAATGCAATGTAACTGCTCCGGAAATAAAGATATCCTCTATGGAGGTATGATAGATTCCATTTAGATATATATTCAATTATTAAAAATATTAATCGCATTGCTCCAAATACAGAGCTCGATTACGAATCACGGGCTCACGTTTTAACGCTAATTCGCCTCAGCCCGTCAAAAAAAATGTTCAGAGACGGATTTGCCAGTATACTTTGTCGGATTCTGATCCGTAAAAAACTTTTTAGCAAAGTTTCACAATAATATTTTGATTTAACAACTTTCTATACAACCAAAATATTTTGTTAATTATTTTTTATGCATTCGTTAATTTCTTCGTATAACTCTTTCATTATTCACGGTATATTAAAACATTCGGAACAATGGCTGTATATAAATGCCGTGCACATAATCGCCCGATTTTTAGCAATCTTTCAAACAACATAGGATTTTAACAAACAGCAACAATGACAGAAATATTTATTATTATTATTATTGTTATTGTTATTGTTATTGTTATTGTTATTGTTATTGTTATTATTATTATTATTATTAAGTATTATTATATCGAAATTGTAATCGTCGTCATCGTAACGGAAAGCTCAGTCCTTGAGTTAAACGTCATCCCGGTTATTCTCGTAATCGTCATAGTAATCCCGATTGTAATCACAGTCATTCGGATAATTTTAATGATAATCGCAATAGCCGGAGTAAAAAAAAAAAATTTAAACATAGAAAACTCATAAATTTATTAACAGCGTATTATTATTTATAAGAAATATAATATATTCAGCGCCCGTTCGATATAATAATATTATTAAAAATATTAATATTTCTTCGAATAACTATAAAGAACATTACAGACTAAATAAGAAACAATAAGCCACAAAGATCGAAAGTTTAGGAGCTTAGCAATTGAGGTCTATGTGACATTAATGTACACGCAAGGGCTAATTCTAACTCTAGTTCGTAATTTAATATTAAAAAAAAAAAAAAAAACAAATATTAACGAATAAACAGTAATTATTAATACTGAAAATAATAATAAATAAATGTAGCTGTCAGTGTAATTATCGTTTACGTTGACAACGTTATAAGAATTATGATTGTAATACAAAGCTGTATACGGCTATTGATACGAATGTTTCTTTCTTTCTTTTTTCTTCTTTTTTTTTTCTTTCTTTATTCTTTTTTTTCTTCTTCTTTTTTTCCCACGCAAGATAAGCCCAGCGATCAATCATTTTTTTTTTTTTTTTTTTTTTAAATTATCATAGTTATTTAGGAGAAGCGAGGACCATTGCAGGGGAAGCGGGACTCGGCTGAAGAGAAAAATCCAATGCTAGGACATGTCGACATCCCCGAACGCTTGAATTTCCTATTCACGCTACATACGAATATCTAAAAGGTGGAGTAAAATCGACGATCGGACCCGAGCACACTATTACATTAAGCTTCATTACTTCTGAATTTAAATTCTTTTCTTATTCAAATTACAGTCTTTGCGCCGAAAGAAATATATCTATAACTGAGTAAGACTGAGTAAGTAAGTCAACTGGATACTAAATCGTATAACTTAGTGCATTGATGTAGTGTATTGGATATCAATAACTGTAATAGTGGGCGAAACACATGTGCGCACAGGAAAATCGGAACCTATCTGGAGCAAATATGCAATCGAATAAATATGCATGATATTATCTAAATAAAGTTAAATAAAATAATGCCAATATTTGTATATTACCAAAATCTGCAAAAAATTTTATTGCTAATTAATTATTCCAGTCCAATCCTGAAGTTAAATAAA
Organism: Ceratosolen fusciceps; assembly: GCA_018883505.1. Taxonomy (NCBI): domain Eukaryota; kingdom Metazoa; phylum Arthropoda; class Insecta; order Hymenoptera; family Agaonidae; genus Ceratosolen; species Ceratosolen fusciceps. The sequence continues at coordinate 8,452,046 of RCIC01000008.1, forward strand.
AATTTTAACATAACATTAACTCCATATAATCAATAAGAAATGAAGTTCTATATATATATATATATATGTTTATGCAAGTATGTATGTGTGTGCATATAAATATACATGTTCTTAAAAAGGCAACGATTTTTTTGAAATACAAATGTAAATGTAAATGTAAATGTAAATTTTTATAAATATAGCCATTCTATTATAAACATGTATTATAAATATTCCTGAAAAATTAAAAAATAGTTTACAGTTTTTAATTTTATTAATCGAATTAAATATTATTATATCATTTAATAATGATAATATCAAAAAATTTCTTTATTAAGTTAAAAAAACAATAAAAACGCTTATATAGAGATGAAATATATTTTTCAAAATTCAATTATATGCATAGTTAAATAAAATAAAAATTATTATATACAACTACAGTGTAAAATATTATTTAGAATATAGCATTGTTTTTGTTTTTTGAAAAAATATTTATTATTATTAAATTTATTTTTAAACAGTAGTTATTCATGTAATTATATATATATATATATATATACACACATATATATATATATATATATATGTATATATAATATGTATATAATAAAAAATTAAACTAATTTCTAGATAATAATTAAAAGGATCAGGTTTTATATACTTAAAATGAAATTTAAATAAATTTAAATATAAAAGTAAGCCAGTCATGTATTTTATTTATATATAGAAAAAAACTATTATAATTTAGAAATAGAAATAAGAATGACGATAAAATAAAAATTCATAATATTAATATTAAATATATTTAATTTTCAGTTATTTACTCATATAGAATTATAACTTTTTACTGAATTTGTAATGTATCTATGTATATAAAATGTTGATTAATTTTTTATCAACAATAGTATATTAAAATAAATGTACGATTGTGGTTATTCACTTTATATGTTAAAAATAATAACGAATTCAATGTAAAGTTATTAATAATTGATTTAAAAACGTATTCGTATTGTACTTTATTTTCCATTCATGAATGTGATAGTTATTTTTTATTAAAGTGCTAAAGTTAAATTAATAATATATTTTTCTCAATTGCGGTTCCATTTATAGTATATGTTGTAGTAGGACATTTCTATTTTTAAAACACCAACATCCAATGAAAAAATAATACACCGAAAGAATTACAATTTGCTCAAAATCTAATTTATCGTTGTGTTTAGAAAGATAAAGAAAATTTCGATTTACTTTTCAAACAACGCGCGTTTTATTAAAATGCTTTTAAAATCGTTTACAGCGCTGTTAAATATCTTGTTATATTTTTATGAAATTTTTGTAAATGATTCCTTGAATTATAGAATTGCTCTCCTTAGTAATAGGTACATTAGAGAAAAAATTTATTTCAATGTTCTTAGGTAGACTGGATAAGAACATGGAGGGGGAGGGGGAGGGGGGAAGGTACTTAAAATAAAAAATAACACCAACCGGCTATAATTTTAACTAAATTCTAAATAAAAAAGTATATATATATATAAAAAAAAAAATAAAAAAATAAAAAAAAAACCTTAATATGAAATACACGATGTTTAGAGTAAGATGTAAATAAAGGCCTTGGGAGCGCAGTTTCTTTACGTTAGTGATTTAGAAATTGACGAAATTCGTATTTACCGTTTCATGGGGGGGGGGGACAAAAAGAAAAAGAGAAAGAAAAAAAAAAAAAGAGAAAATTGAGGTTGTAATAAAAAGCTTTCGAGGATGAAAATTGATATGATAATTTTAATGATAAGACACCATTGGTATAAAGGAATTAATTAATATTTCCGATGCAGTAAATTCCTTTCGAATCAGCCAATGAAATTTATTAAATCATCCTAGACAGAACTGCTGCGTAACAAATATGAAATTTCTTGGTAATTGTATTTTCTGAAATTGTACGTACACGCACAACAATAAAGCTCTCGGTCTGCCCACAGAGCTAAGGCTTGTATTGCTATGGGTTTATAAAGCTTCTCAAATTTTGTCAAAGATAGCAAAACATAAATCACTTAAAAGAAAAGAAATGAATAATGAACAAGTGCAAACACTCGTAAGATATTACATTTGATTTATAATGTTCCATTGCACTCATGAAAATATCAAGGAAACCGATATGAGCTGATAAGTTTGGAACTGTATTATTTATCGAGTAACGCAATTAATTTACGATCAACAAAGGCTTAGAAACGAATTGGCTTGCTCGAGCACTGCAGTTCTAATTCAGAAAAATAATCACACGTTAAGTCGACCGCAAGCAGGATGATATTACAGGCCCTTACTACGATTGGCGCTCTTCTGATCATAGACGTTCGTTGAGAGTAATTATACTCGTCTTCAATATTCATAAGCATTATTTATAAGTTTGGCCATTAAAAAAATATCCATTATTTACTTTCCAGGTGAGCTACGGGAAAACACCGCGTGTGGATCAAAGTTGCGGTAAAGTATTACAGATTTTATTCATAACAGTACATCTTACGCGCGACTCACTTATTCGCCAAACGCCCATTTATTCGTAATATTATTTATAATCAACGAGCCCTCGCTTTAACCAGTCTGGCCTTTCCACTTCGTTTTTTCTTTCTTTCTTTCTTTCTTTCTTTTTTTTCTTTTTTCTTTTTTCCTTCTCACCAATTAGCCTCCTCTTAAATACTCCATTCAAAACTATTATAACATTGAGTGGATCTTATTTTTTTTCTTTATAAAAATTTACGAATTATTTTACTGTACAGATTAAAACTTAGAGAGAGAGAGAGATTGTGTGTGCGTGTGCGTGTGCGTGTGCGTGAGAGAGAGAGAGAGAGAGAGAGCTGGTTTAAAATGTACATTAGCAATGAAATAAATGTATTATCCGATTATTGTATTTAAAAGCCCAGTCTCGTATTATATTTTTGGCATAATGTATTTCGTTTTTCAAATGCACAAGACTGCGGGATATCGAACGAAGGCATTTCTAATCGTATAGTCGGTGGCACACTCGCGGCTCCTCACATCTTTCCATGGGTCGTCGCTATATTTGAAAAAGGTGCACTGCACTGTGGTGGTGCCCTCATTAACGACCGCTACGTATTAACAGCTGGACACTGCATCTTTAGGTGAGCTCGCAATCCATTTTAATTAAGTCACAATGAAAAAAATATACACCAAGCTGCCGGGCCAGCTCGTGCGACCCTTGCCCTTTTCCCTTTTCCCCGAGCTATCCCAATACTTTTGCCAATTAAACATAGAAATTCGTATTTTTCAGACTAAAGAAGAAGCATATAACGTTAGGCTTGGGATTGCACGACGTTAAAAAAACCGATAAAGGCGTAATTCTTCCAGCATCTAAGCTAATTCTTCACGAAGACTTCCACAGTGACGCGTTGCACGATTTTAATGACATCGCTCTTATTAAAATCCCACAAGCAATTGAATATACAGATAATATTAGACCGGTCTGCCTACCAGTTACGGGCGAGTATTTTTATTTATTTATTTTATTTTATCCCTTTCTTTTTTTCTTCTTGTTTTTTTTTTTTTTTTTTTTTTTTTTTTTTTTTTTTTTTTTTTTCAATTTCGATATCGGTTACTATTTCTCCAACGTACTTCCAAGCGATAGTAAAAAAAAAAAAACAACTTAGTTGGGATCGATAATAATACTACCATTGAACATTAATACATGTTAATGCTTAACCAAGCAATATTTTGTGTTTTTATGCCTCAGCGTACGTTCATGTGCGCACTAGTGTTTTGCGCGAGTGAAATGACGCGCGCCAGCGCCATTGACTTCCGAACTGTGCGATTTTGTGCAAGCCATGTGTGCGTACATACATCTACATTAAATATACACATATGCAGAGAAAATCTTTATTAATCGTCTCTATATATATATATATATATATATATATATATATATGTGCATGTGTGTATATATACATTTTTTTTTTCTTGCGTTTTGAACTTAGTTGTATTCTGTTGCTACGTGCTGTAAAAATATTTACTACTACTACTATTACTACTACCACTACTACCACTACTACCACTACCACTACCGCTACTACTACTACTACTTCTACTACTACTACTACTACTACCACTACCACTACCACTACCACTACCACTACCACTACCACTACCACTACCGCTACTACTATTACTACTACTACTACTACTACTACTACTACTGTTACTACTACTACTACTACTACCGTTTCTGCTACTGCTACTGTTACTACGACCACTACTACTAGTATTATTTACGTTAATATTTACGTCGTTGTTTTTGTTGTTATTTTTGCTGCTGCTGATATTCCTCATAATGAGACTGTTGTTTGAGTCCTTGCTGTGTCTTTTATTCCTTCGTCATTATCCGTTCTATAGTCAAAACCCTTGTATATTGTCTATTAATGATTTTGTAATACGTAACGATTTATTATACGTAATTGAATACTTCTTTTACTATTGTATGACTTTAGGCTCAAACTATGAAGGCCATATAGTTAAGGTCACTGGTTGGGGACGAGTTAAAAGTAATGGAGGAGCATCAAGATTTCTCAGACAGGCCAACCTAAGGTCACTACCTTACGAATCATGTAAAAAAACGCAAATAGGAGATCATCTGGATGAAAAAATGATATGTGCTTATGCATCTGACACAGACGCATGTCAGGTAAAATATACTTATGATTAAATTGTGCTTATCCTTTTACGAACGAAGGCATTCCAAATAATTTTTATTTGGATGGAATATTCTGACGTTGAGAATTCGTGAGGTATTTTTCTTCTTTTTTTTTTAAAATATAAGCCTATTTAAATGCAATTTATTTTAGAATTAATATTAAAATCCTCGGGTCGGTATATTTACGAGACATTCACATTTAAATCGCATTTATCTATAATAAGTTTACGCTTTTTCTCTATTAAAATAATATCCATACTATAATATCACGGGGACGAATATTTTATAATATAATTAAAACTAAATCCATTAAAGATTGTATAAAATAATACATAATTCATAATTTTAGATTGCCATAGTTTTAATTTGTAAATATCCACACATTAAGCACATGTCACTGTTGCAGTTTTAATTAATCATTGTGACATAGCACGAATTTAAAATGAAATTTAAAATAAATCCTGAATCTTACATCTCGTATTTCTTTACAATTTTATATCAATTTCATAAAGAAATACATTAACGTAAAAAATGCATTATTTTCTTAGCTCTTAAAGTACAAGTGAAATATTTTAGATTTATTTTGTTTCTGACGCTAACGTTTTTTTTTTTTTTTAAATTCAAAATAATCCACCCAACACGAGCAACTCGATATAATCAGTCGCACTCACGCCTAGGTATGCATAAGCAAGTAATTTCATATATAAAGGTATTATTTTTATATTGAGTATGCGCCTCATTTGCTAATTAATTAAGATATTAATTTGTTTACATCAAATTTCAACTAATTAAAACTTCTGATCTTTATTGCATTCATCATTTTATAATTTAAAGAAAAAATTAGCGCACCATTAGTAATCATTTATTCTAAACAAATTATTGATTACAATGTAATTAATTTTGCGGACTTATATTATTTTGTTATATTAATATCAATTAAATTGTATTTTTATTTGGGCAAATAGAGTATTTAAATTCTTAATTTATATTTAATGAAGCTTTTGTAATTTATAATAGAACGTTTACATTTTAAGAAATGTCTTCTCTTATTGATTACGAATTTTTCTATAATAAAATAACTAATGATTTTGTTAGTAGATTTATCAAATTCAATTAAATTATTTTTTAAAACAATTTTTTAACATACCATTGACTGATGCATCTGCTTCACAATTAATTTTACGTATTGTATTTTTATATTATTTTACATGCAAATATATATATATGTATAGATTAATAACGAAATGTAACTTGGACCTAACAGAATTGCATCTGTATGTCCTAAAAATACGTTTTCATAGGTTGGTTTAATTAATAAATTAATTATTCAAAATATATCCGTAATAAATGTCGTTTTTAAGTTTGTATTGAAACTAAATTCTAATTAAATAAAATTAATTTATATTACTAATAAAAAAACTAAATCCGTATTAAATTAGTCTATTATTAGGTAATTTAATATGAAACAAAAAATTTGAAATTTTAATATATGTATATCTATGTCATCGACTCTCAGTAATACAGTATGTATATATATTTCCCTTTTCTTTTCTTTTTCTTTTACTATTTAGAAAATAATCATTTAATCAATAGTTTTTCTAGTAAACGACGATCTTAAAAATGTTGTAAGAAAATGTTACAGTAAGATTTAAAATTGATTATATAAAATCAATATGGTTTTGGAATTTTGAATTGTTCAAATATTTAATTTGTCTTTTGCAGATTAACTAATTATGATTTTAAAGTCGAAGTTCAATTTCAGATAATATATATAAGAATATTTGTATTCTTCCTATCTATTTTTATATTAAAATAAATGATTATTAATAGATGACTAGTATTAATTAGATGTTTAATAATTTTGAAGATATTAATCTTCATAAAGGAAGATTGAAAGAACAGTCGGTAGTTCTGGATAAATTGAATATTTTATAAAATAATAATTAATAATTGTATATTTGTATATTTTATAAAAGTTTAATTAATTTTTTTTGTTTTGTTTTGTTTTGTTTTGTTATAGGGTGATAGTGGTGGACCTCTACTTTTCCAACGACAGAATGAAAAATACGAGACTGTAGGTAATGACAATGAAAATTTCATTTTTGATCCTTTTTACAAATTATTGAATTAAAAGTGTAAAACGCAATGTCATGGACGCTTAAAGCATAAGTTTGCGAATTCATCCACTAAATTAATACTATTTTATAAATATTGTCCATTTTCAGGCGTAGTATCCTGGGGAATGGGATGCGCACAAAGAGGATTCCCTGGCGTTTATGTAAAACTTACAGATTACTTAGATTGGATATACACCCACACTTCAGATGCCACTTATTGTATGGATAAATAATTTTATATTTCTCTGATATAAATGTAATAAAACATTTAGAAATTACTGAATAAGCAATTTTTTCGAGAATGAAATAAAATTTATTTAGTTTTCTTCATAAACTATGAACTCCTTCGTTATCGTTTCTATTTTTTTTTTTTTTTATTCTTACTAGTGTTTATGATTCCATTTTATGAGCAACATATAATAGCTTTGTGATAATGTCCGTGGGCAAAAGCGAAGATCAATGATTAAAAGTCATAAAGATTAATAGTTTTAATGTAGCCACAATGATAAAATTATTTTGTACCTTCATGTTCTATACTTTTTCAAGAATACATAAATAATTGATTTTTGCAATAGCAATTATTGCAGGTATTAATGGAGATTTATAACTCATTCGTTAATAATTTTATAAAATCAACATGGAAAATATTTTGATTCTTATATATCGATTTACAAAAATTGTAAAATAATTAATTATCAATAAAAATCCAATTATTTGCGAAAGAAAATCATGATTTATTAAAGTGTAGTAAGTTCTACCTACGCAGGATTTCTAATTTTTTAATAATATAAATCTCAATAAATTTTTATAATTTTACGTATATTTTTTTGTTGAATTAAAAACACGATTGCTCATTTTTTTATGGATGTTTTTTCACTTTTATCGCTTATAACTCTCTCTCTCTCTCTCTTACAAAAAGCGAAAATTTTTATACATTATAAATTTCTAATTGTTCAGAAATATTTTGATAATCAAAATAAGAGTTTGTACTACAGTAAAGAATATCGGTAAAAATAGCTAAAAATCAGATTTCATAGGATTTTTCATCTTGAATTTCGTTTATGGATATCAATAAATTTCATAAATATATAAAATTATATAAAATTTTAATACATAGAAAAAATAAACATTGATTTATTGCTTATTAATGTAAAAACTTTTTATAATCTACATGTTTTTTATAAACTATTATACTCAGTTTAAAATTTGAAATTAATGTGACCTACTTCAATATAAATTTTTATTTTAATAATATGAGCTGAGACTAAGTTTATTTAATACGTTTTCAAATATAATAGAAATTCTAAGACTTTATGAATGATTGTTTTTAGCAGAAATAATTATAAGTAAATTACTGCCTATATTATAATGTACACAAAATTTACAAATTGAAACTTCCTTCTTTTAGTTAATAATTTGAAGAACATTCTCTTTTTTTTTTTTCTAAATTAATAAACATTTTATATATTAATTATCCATAATGCGAAGTAGCTAAGGTTTAAACGCGAATGAAAAATGAAAATACTTTTTAACTTATTATAAATTATGTAAACATGAAATTTGTAATATATAAAAAAATTTAAGTATCTATGATATTGTTGTGTAAAAAATTGACTTTTACAATAAACTTGGTGTCTAATTTACAAGTACATCTATAGATAATATTATACCTTATATTGTAATTATTAAAATAAATTTATAAAATTAAACTAAATAATATATTGAGAAAATTAATAAATGACATGAGTAACATTTGCATTGAACTGAGACGTAACAGCTTCTTCTAAATTGCAATCAAGTTTACGGTAATTTGCTGTACTTGGCCTTCTTCTGCTCCCTCGACCTCTTCTTGATCTTCTTCCTTCTAAAGCAATTGCTAAAATCTACACGAATTAGAAAATTATTAATTTTCGTATTTACTTTTTATAAAGAACAATAATTGTACATGATATATTTAATTCAGACCTTCTGCTTATTGTGATAACCAATGTATAATCCAATGCATATTAAAAAAATAATTGAGAAATATGTAAAAAAATGTGAATCATCGTCTTTTACAATTGATAATGCAGGATAAGACTTAATATTTTTATGTACACCTTGTGCATCACCTTAAATTATTAGAAACATAATGAAACTACAATAATTATATAACTTATAGCTATCAAATATTTACCTGAATCCCTTGATGAAAATATTTCATCATCTGTAATGCAACATTGAATAGAACTGATTAATAATACATAAAATATAAACTTCATTTATAAAAATCAAGTTTAAATAACAAATTTATCTATACATTGATAAATATCTTACTTATACTATTTATTTGTTCCTTTAAATCATTAGTATTGTCCTGATCATCCCCTTCATCATCTTTATCATCATTTATCTTTTTCGATAACTGATCTTCATTTAATACTTTATCAGAATTTATTTCTTCTTGTTGAAGACTATTCTTAGGATTATCTGTTATAATGTTCAAAGTTTTATCAGTAACTATATTATCTTTTATAGAGTAAAAAGCTTCATCTTTTTCACTATCTTCTTTTTTATGATTATCAGATTCTCTTTATATAAAAAAATATTTAATATTAATTATAATCGATTGTATTAATCATGTAGTGATATGAAAAAAATATAGATATTCAATGTAATTTATGTGTATATATATATATATATATTAAGTAAATTAAAACCTACTTTTTCAATGTGTATTCATTATGTATAATTGAAGAGTTTTGGATATCTTGTCTCTTTGAGCCATTTGTTGGTAATGTATTTTCTGACTGTTTTATGTAAGATTTATTTATTAAAATAGTATGATCTTCAAAATTTGTAATTTTATTTTCTACATTATTATTTATATGACTAATTTTTATATTTTCTACGGTTGATAATTCATTTTGTACAGTATAAGTATTGGCAGTATTAGTTAATATATTTTTATTAACTTCGGATACAAATTTAGGCCTTTTCACATTTATCAATAATTCATGAAACCAAAGGAAAATCATACACAATGGATGCACTGTAAATTTAGGTTTATGACAAGTATGGTTACACTCCGGCTGTGGAAAGAGAGTTTCGCTCCCATATTTAATATAAGGGTCTACACTAGAATTACTCTGAATATTTGAATCGTTCAAGCTCCTAAATACAGATATCATCGTTTTACAAAGATTGTCTATAAAAACATCGTAATCACTTGATTTTGGTTCAAACTTTCTTATACTATCATCTAGTTGTTTGGGACTTTCTGGTATTTGTATTTTATAGTCTTTACTGACAATATTATGACAAATTTTGTTAATAGTATCATACACCATTATACAGAGTGTTAAATCAATATCATCTTCTTTAAATGTCGTAGGCAATGATATTTGTTTACATTTAGCCAAATATGAGGAATCGTGTAAAATATTCATTGTATCACAATAATTTACTACATCTATAATCTTTTTTTGCTCAACTATATCACTGCCCACTATAGAAAAATTTATGAAAATTATTGTAAAAACTATTGTTAAGCAATTAAGGGTATTTATTCTATCCATAATTATTTTTCTTATTGACCACGTGAAGGACTAACACTATTTAAAGTTATATTTAAATCAATATTATTATTAAAAAAGTAATATCACTGCTTCAATAGGAGTCATATAAAAAAATATTAAGATTTCATCTAAAAGCTGAGCACACTTAAAACTGTGTAACTTTCCATAAAACATTTCACGATCAAATACGATTGTTTCGGCCTTATTTAATTAAAATTCAACGTATAAACCTCTTTCAGAATTTCAAGCCTACATAATTTTCATAGTATAAGTGTATCAACAGAATTTTATACCCTGAACACTGTTCAAATTGTATTACTTTATACTATAAAATGACCAAGGTTCAGTGAATTTTTCGACAGGGCTCTCTCTATTAGGTTATTAGTCGGTCCTACACAACTTCAGTGTATCGTTTATATAAATCGATCATATTTTCTGTTTTATCAACCGCTGACAATGTAGCTGACAAAAATATTCATAAATTATATTTATATGAAATATTGATTATAAATTAATAATGATAATTAAAGGAATTCTTTAATTTTAATTTAAAATTATATCTTATTACATTAGGCAATTGTCATTTTAAATCAAATACGTATAATTGAATTTTCTATGCTTTTTATTATAACTAAAGACACTACATGGAGCAAAATTAATACATACGCTTCATATTTTTATATACAAAAGCGGATATGTAATATTGTTCATAAACATTAAAATAATGATAAAATTATTAAAAAATATATTAAAAAGTATTCATACTTTCAATTATTAAAATAATCGTATAGTTAAACTTTAGTTATAACTATTGTAATATATACTAAAGATTATGGACTGGAAGTGATTTGAAATTTTTAGCAACAAAAGTTTTTATATCTAATCTGTATATTTTACTTTTATGACTATTTACTTTAGAGTTGATTAAATTTAAAATAAAAATGCGTTAAGAAATAATTACTCTAAATTAATTAAACAAGCATTAGATAAGTATATAAAAATTTAATTCAATGTTGTCAATCGTTTCCGATTCAAAGAATATTAATTTATTTAAAGCGTTAACGGAACCAATTTAATCATTATATTAGACTCCTACATTCTTATAATTTACAAAAGTTGCTCATGTTTTTATATATTCGAACGAGTTTAATCGTATTCAATGACTAAATGTATACATGCTCAATAAAATACATATTTTATTTTTAAATTTCAAATCATATATTATTTTCTAATGTTAAATATAGATTACAGTAGTTATAACTAATTTTAAATTATGCGAATATATTTATAATAATATTTTTTAAATAATTTTTGTTCAAATCTGTATTTTTAGAAATTATTGAAATTAAAAGTTATAATAATATTTGCTGTAAATAATGTAGTAAGGTATACTACAGTTAAAATCGATTTTTAAATGATTTTAAATGAGAATTCATATAATCTAGTATTTGTAAACTATAGATTTATTTTAATATACACATATATTAATAAAATAGAATATAATGGTATTATTATGATACTTTCGATCCTGCAAAATAAATTAAAATCCGAATAGTACTTTTATAATTTGCATTAATGATTTCAACCATATACATATGATTAAATATAACAATTCTAGTGTATTTAAAAAAACAATTTAAAAAGTACTTGTAGATAGATTTAAAACATTTACTTTATTTGTTGCTTATTAATTTAAAATTCAAATTATGTTGAATAAAATAAAGAATTATTATTTATTATTTATAGCTCTAAAAATATATAAATTTTATAAAATTTGATATTTTTTATGAATCAATATCGTTTTATGTTAAAAATCGAAATTCTATAAATCTATATTATATATATAGTTAAAAGGCTTTTATAACATTATATGAAAATACATAAAATTTTTACAAATTTTTGTAAACAGCATAAAACTTTTGAAGAAAATCATATAATTTTTTGTATTACTTGTGTATATTGAATGGATATTACAAAATAATATTTTTTATGTAAATATAATGTTTGCAATTGCATCTGCAAGTAAAACAGGTATTCGTTAGATAAAACTATTAAAATAAAATAAAATATTAAAAAAAATTCTATTTATTATATTTATGTTACAATACAGCAATATGTTAATTTATTGTTATTAATTTGTATACATATCTGAAAATCTAATTAAAAGGCAATTAAAAATACTGAAAATATTTACACGTTTAATATTTTTTCTTATATTTTTGTATTTTAAATTCTACAATTCATTTTTTTTTTTCTTACAAGAAAGACGCTTAGTACATATAACATATGAACATATTATCATTATAATATTATACATATATTGCACATGTATAATTTATGTCACATTCCTGTATTTTTTTTATAGACGCAGATTAATAATTGTGATCTAATGTTAAATAATTACCCTTTGCATAAATAAACCAAACTTCGGTATAATTTTTTAAAATTAAATAAAATAAATTTATATAGTTTTATACTATTACACTTTATTCTAAAAGAAATCGTTTTAATTTTTGCTTTCAAGCCAAAGTTTGGTTATAATATACTTTTTATATAAGGGTAATAGGATTGTCGGGCGAATAATGTATTTATAGCAAATATAGATGTAAAATTCTATATATATATACATATATATACATATATATACATATATATACATATATATATTAATTTTCATAAATCTCTTTAGACTTTATTAATTTTTTATACAAACCATGTTATAATTGTATTTTTTCAAGCTAATTAATATAAATAATTCATTTTTTTCCTATTTTAATATAATAATTAATGAAAATGCAGTCTTTATTATATTATACATGACTGTTACGAATTATATATTACGTAATCAATAATTATAATATTAATATACATTCTTTAATAATTAGGCCCTAGAATACGTGTTTAAATTAATTATATATAATTTTTCTAAAGAAGGTTCTAAGGAAATTATATTTATTAAAACCATAAATTTGTATTTTGATTCATTTGAAAAATTATAATTATATTATGAAAATATTTATAGATAATATTAAAATAAATATTATATTCAAGTGCAGCGTTTTTTATTGAGCATATTGCAATATATTAATCAATTTGATGATTGAATTAGATATCACGATTTTTCAAATAATTTCTATAGAAATGAAGATGCTGTAATGTACCGTAATACGTAATAGTAAATGTGAATTAGCAATATTACGTAACAAATATAATTTATAAAAAAAATGTCTATGGATAAAGTTATATTATATCCATAATTAATAAATAAATAAATTTAAATAATAAATAATCAATAATAATTAACTTTAAAATAAGGAAATGTATATTTAAAAATTTATTCTAATTACTCTAGTTGAAGTCTATGAAATGTTTCGAGTATTAAAATATTCTCAATTCAATAAATTCACATGTACCGCCTATGTATACGTAATAATGTGCAAATACCAAATTGTAAGTATGAAATTATAAATACGAAATAATAAAATTCGCAAATAAATATTGACTAGCTCGAATCCTTTATCTAAAATTATTACAAAAAAATATTACAAAAGTTTTGTTTTTTTTTTTTCGTGTATAGATAACGCAATAGCGAATTTAAATATCAATGCTTAACTGACTTATTAGTTAGACATAATTTTTCAAGCTCTAAAATTTTAATTGGAGTTATTGTACGTTACATATTGTATGCGTTGATAAATCGCTAAGGCTATGTATTTATTTAGCTATACATTGCATTCACCATCAATGATTTATTATTATAGCGCTAAGTTACTTATATAAATATTATGGTTTCTTATCATAATCAGAAAACTGTTTTTTATATGCCTCGGTTATAATCATAAAAGCTTTTCTTTAATTTTACGTAATGATATAAATTAAATACTTCAGAATGGAAAGAGTTATAACATTTTTCATTATAGTTTCTTTGTATTTATTTGAACAATATGTATTTATTATCCCTACTACATTATTTATACTCTCCTAATGCAACAATTAGTAAACAATGTTTACGAAAAATATTTATTTCGACAATTGAGATACAGTATAGTCTACGTGTAACCATTAATACCAAAGATTTTTATATTATCTTGAGAGCTAAGAGGGAAATTGTTTTTAATTATTAAATAAATAAATACGTCTCTTTGATTATTTTACTTGCGTGAGAATGATATAAAATGATTTAAAATATACTTTATATAATGCGGTAGATAATTACTCGAGCCATTGTTTTCCTTTTCTATTTTGTTAATAACTTTTTAAGCTATAATTGTATATATCAAACGAAATTTTTGTCTAAGGGACATTTATGTTTTACGCGGGTGTATTGTTTTACAAAAATTAAATTGCATGTTGTTGGATAGAGATGGAAATTTACACATACAACGAATTTTATCGCAAACCTTGTTTACAAGTGCAAAAACTAATGATTTATTACAAAAATGTAATAATAATTTCATATAAAATTATTTGAGAATTATATCTCGAGAATAAGTCTTAATGACCCAGTTTCATGAATTTTAATAACTCGGTAGTATTTTTTATTATTTGTTAAATTCATTACTGAAATTTAAACAGAATTATATAATAATATAAAGATTTAGTTATTCTCATTCGCACTTAGATAATTATTCTCTCGACTGAGGTCCATATTATTATTATTATTATTATTATTATTATTAGTATTATTATTATTATTAGTATTAGTATTATTATTGTTGTTGTTGTTGTTGTTGTTGTTATTGTTATTATTATTATTATTGTTATTATTTTTATTATTATTATACACGTGATTCATACAGCATTATTAATTCTATAATTGGATAAGGTATTAAAATAAATTCGCCGCAAATAATGAATTAAAAAGTAATATTTTAGAAATAAAAATTTTCTTTTAAATGAACGTAATCAGAGACTTTTTTTTATTCTTTATCCGAATCGATAAAATTTAATGCTAAAAAAGAAAGAACCATTTTTCTAAATTAAACGGAGAACAATATTAATTAATAGCGAGAAGGAGAATGTAAATTAATTTAATAGTTAGAATTTCTATATCTATTTAGAATTTTCTTAAATACTTGAGTAGGTTTTTATAGTGTCAAGCAATATATACTTACTATTGAGTTTTAATCATTTTTAATTAAGAAAACTAAAATGATCAATACAAAATTACTCATATTTCGTTAAAAATAATCAATACATGAAAGCAATTTTGAGATATATTCTTTACGTCATTTTTATCATGGACGCATTTTTTTTAAAGCTAATAACAGCCTTGATGTAATAATTTATAATGCAACGAATGGTCAGTGCACTTTCTAATACAAATATGTATTTATACCTGTGATATATATTTTCGAGCAGATTTTACAAACAAAGAATAGTGATAAATTACAAACTGAAAATAATTACAAGGAATTAAAAATAATAATTACGTAAAATAATTTCTTGTTTGCAAAAAAAAAAAAAAAAAAAAAAAAAAAATAAAAATATTATATAAAAGTATTGTAAGAATAATCAATAAGGCTATTGTTCATTTTACGTTATTTAAATACTTTCACTTTGTAAGAAAAATCTTTATTATTTAATGTTCGTCGGAGGAGGGAGTTTAGCGCCATAGAATCATTATTGAATTTCAAATAATAATAAAATAAGTTAATTTACAGTTAAGATTAAAGCTCGATAATGTCTTTATTCAATCGTTTCACTTTATGTCTTTAAAGGCGAAGTTTCATCGCTTGCCAGTAAGCTTACACGTAAATTATTATTATAGGCTTACGTATTATTGTTATTATTATTAATATTATTGTTGTTATTATTATTATTATTATTATTATTATTATTATTAAATGCACATATAATCTCTATTATTTCGCTTATATATCGAGCAAACACAGTCTAAACTACCATATCGTTCTCTTTTAAAACCGTAGCATATTTCATACAGTCATTTATTTCTCGCATCTTGATAAATCTATTGATTTGTAGCTGTCACAATGGCAACATTTCTTTTCTATATAATGCTATTCCTCACTCCTTACGTATTTCATCCTACTTTTCTTACTTTGTTATATGTTCTTTTAAGTATATCCATGACAAACGAGTATTACCAATTATTCACACATATACAATATATACAATAAAATTTATATCTTTTATTTTTCTTATATACAGCGTTAAATTTACCAGATATATTTTTATTTTTTTCTTTTCCTTTTTTTTTTTTTTTTTTTTCTATATTGATGGTGATTTTCTTACACCACGAGTAGAATATTTACACGCTTACAAAGAAATAAGTTACACAGCCGTAAATTTAATGCTTTCTGTATAAACCCAATGCACATATATGGATTAGCAATATTGAAAATAACGTATTAATACATTAACGAATATTTTGCCCATTCTGATTGGATGTAGATATTTTTACTTTCAAATGACCGAATTTATTATCACTTCAGGATAAATTATATTTATTGTATTCTTTAAAACATTAGCATTAATCAAATTTTTCACTCATTATCCCTTGTATTTGAATTTTTCTTTGTATTTTTGTTTGTTTTTGTAAATAAAAATCGCCTTTTTATAAAGAATGTTTAAAAAATTTTGCAGTCTGAAAACCTCAGTTGAACATTTTTAACGATAATGTTATTTATATTTATTGTATAAGCAAAGACCAAAACTTTCTGAACTAATTATTCAAATACTCACGTACATAGTTAATCACTGATATCTTAAATATAAATAAATAAATAAATAAATAAATAAATAAATATAATTCCTTTGTATTAAATCAATAACAAATATGTACGATATAATATTATATAATTATATATAATCCACTGCCGCATGGATATACATGTATTTGTATGATGATAGAAAACGTGAATTTTTTAGTATAGCGATATAAAAAGAGCAAAATTTAAATTTAATAATATATCAATAGTTGGAGAGTAAGATTCATTGCGTCAATAATGATAAGCAAAGGATTTAATAAAGGCAAATGTCCGCGCTTCTTCCAAACAATTTCGTAAAACCTCGAGGAACGTTTACTATTTTACGTTCAATCGAAATAAATAATGTATGACCGATTGTAAAATTGGATTTCACAGAAAAACCATTAGTAATATTTGTAAATTAGATTTAATTTATTGAAAGGCCGAGCGCTCGAGGAGCCAACGCGGGTGGATTAAACCGATTGCGCCAGTGACCAAAGCCGAATCGTAATCAATTCATAGAACGTTTTACGAATATTATCGAGTCCCGGCCATTTGAATGTCTAATACGAAATGAATACAATGCCGGTTAATAGACATTTCTACATTGAAAAGCAGTTTAGTGACGACGAACGAGCACATTTAGACTCCGTAATCTGGATCATCTTAATAAATCCAGAGAGGAAAGTACTTCTTCAGGAGTCTGATTATCGGTATTCGAGGCTGAAAATCTGTCGAATCTTATTTTATATAATAAGTGCACATTCCTAAATACTCAGCATGATCCCGTAATACTCTCCGGCGATTATTAACTTAGACGATAAGTTATTATTCTATTTTTATTTCCCCGCTTTTCCTCGCGCAATTGTCATGCAGTCATGCACGGAGTCAAGCCTTTGTTGACTTGCCGACGTTAAACGGCAATCGGATAGATGTGCCCACGGCACAGTAAGAATATAACGAAATAAATAGACGAGGAAGCAATAGGACACAACGAGGCAGATTGTATTAAGCGTTCGGTCGGCGGTAGGTATTAGATGTCGGCTGGCTGATCGAAGCTAAGTCGTGTAGCTTAAGTCATGTGGAGATCACCCTTTAGTATCCTCGTAAAGGTTTTCTTGAATTGCTGATTAGCGAGAGCGTAACAGAACGGATTCATCGGACTGTTGGCGTAGCATAAGAAGTACGAGAGCATGAAGAGATGCTTATTTGTGCAGGGTGGATTAGAGCAGAAGCCCTCGACTAAAGCAAGGACGTGATAGGGCGTCCAGCAGGCAACAAAAGCCCCGAGTATAAAAGAGATTGTCCTGAAAGCCTTTCGCGCCCTATTTTCCGTGCGTGATTTTTGACGACCCATTGTCGGATCTTTCTTCTGGGTCTTGACTCTCAGCCTCTTCCCGATGGCTTTGACCAAGTCTCTTCTGGATCCGCTGCCCCCCGTATTCGAACCGGCATTACCCTTGCCGCTCGACTGCTTCCTCAACTCTGGATACTTTTGCACTGTTTGCTGATTGTACATGCAAAGAAATTCATAAGATTACACTACATTGTAGAAAATCATTAATTCCAATATATACGTATATATACATATATATATATATATACGCATACACGTATAGCCTGTTCGTTGTGGTTCATTTATAGAGCTTAATAAAATGCCGTTGTAAAATATTACGCTAATCGATCAATTATCGATCAATGAATTTATAATAAGACTATTGTTGTGTGTTTTTTGCTCATACGTACGTTCTTCTCGTAATTTTGTAAAGTAAAATAATACAAATAACGATAATATCGAGGAATCGAAGAGGATAGAAGAAGGGCTGACAAAAAGACAACGAGTACCTGGATCTCAGTCGATTGAGAAACGACTATTGCAGCCGACGTGCTCATCACTGTCCCACCGGAACACGAAGTCGTACTCAAAAAGCCGCTCGCAGGTATTTGTGAACTGAGATGCAGCTCTGTATGCTCGGTTGCAATGGCGCAGGATTTGCCGATCTCGACAGTTGGTTCGGAGGTCACGATACTCGTAATCGGTTGCTGTTTGCTCGGAGTGTCCTTCACTTTCAGATTAACCTCGGTGTTGAGCTTGTTCACGACCATGGGAGATGTCTGCGAGGCTGCGTTACTCTGGTGAGTGATGAAAACTCGCGGAGGATGCGTCTGGCTCGAGGCGTTCGTCACCAGAGTCGCTCTGTTGACAAATGCAAATACTTTTGTTTCCTGCTCCCTTTATTTACACGGAATTCGGTCGTCAATGGCCATTTCGTTTTAGTGCAATATAATAAATAATTTCTAGTGCATGATATTAAGAAGCCTGCTTGTAATCCCTAATTATAGGAGAATAGGAGCCGACCTGTTAGCGGGGCCATTTTTATCGGACAATTCGGCGGACGTCTGCTGGGCCGTGGCCCTAATAAGCGCCGCTTGCAGAAGGTTCGTGTTCGCGGCAGAGTTTCCACTCGGAGCTGCTCCCGAACTGAATATCCCAAGTACCGGGGAGGATGGTGTCGTTGACAGGGGATTGGCTAGACTGCACGAAAACGAAGAGGGCGGACTCTCGAAGGACGGACTCGGCACAATCACCGAGCTTTCGTCCATAAAGCGAAGATCAGCCCCGTCCAGTCCAGTCATCATGTCGTACGTTCCACACTGCCCGTCCACTGTTAAAAGAGACGAACTCGTCGATGAAGTCTTCTCGGAGATGCCCGGGCTTCCTCGAAATTCACTCGGCGGTGGAATTATATGCGAGCTTGACGAGGTTGAGTCTCTGTGCTGTTGCTGTTGCTGTTGCTGTTGCTGTTGCTGTTGCTGTTGCTGTTGCTGTTGCTGTTGCTGTTGCTGTTGCTGTTGCTGTTGCTGTTGCTGTTGCTGTTGCTGTTGCTGTTGCTGCTGCTTTGGATGTTGCAGCGGAGCTTTGCGGATACTCTGCCTTGGCGGCAGAGGGGGAGGGTGCGGGCTTAGCGTCATCTTATTCGTATCCGTGGAACGTATAGACTGTTCCGGTGTCAAGGTCGGACTGCTCTCTAATAAAATAAAGCATAAAATAAATTTAAAAAATTATTAAACCCTACATTCACTCTCGCGTTAATTTAAACTCTTGGATTTTTAATGGTAAAGATTTTGGAATTGCGTTATTTTGAATAATAGCTTTTCGAACAAGTCATTGACATTATCATAAATGTGTCAACTATTTATTGTAGTATAAGCAAAGTAAGAAAATGAATTATTTTATAACAAGACATAATGGCAATACTTAATCAAGAAGCAGTACAGATAATTTTCGACATATTATAAGAAAAACTTTGTTAACTACGTAACAAAGCCGTTTAATCCAAATCAAATTAATTTGAAAAATTTGACGAGTCGTTAGGGGAACTTAGAGTTAATTCGACGATCATGATGGACAAAGTTTTTATCTGGATTTCTATGAAAAAAAAAAAAAATAAATAAATAAATAAAAAATTAAGAAGAAGCAGTATTGGAGTTACCGAGACTGGACTCATTGCGCGTATTGTCTCCAGTGAGACTCCACTCCTGAATCCTGGGCAGCGTTTGAGAACGCTGGTGAACCGACTCGGGAACTGGACTCGGGGGGGAGAGGTGCTTTCCTACGGTAACGGCGGCGACCGCGGCCATGGGAAGGCCTTCGACCTTCACAGGTAGGATGCCGTTCATTCGTCCATTTGCACCAAAAAGGGCGCCCGACTGCGCAACGAGACCAGCCAGGGATGAGCGCTTGCGCAAGTTAATAAGCTGCTGGGCAGACGAGCCGGCACCGTTGGTCCCGGGTGCGCTGTCATCGTCCGAGTCGAAAGCTGGACTACTTGAACGCTCAGATTTTTCTATTTCCGTCACCGCCCGCTCCTCCTGGAAATTCCATGCCGTCGCCTTATATTTTTTTATACCCTATTTTTCTAATCTCTTTGACCTTTTGAAATTTATACAATTATTGGAATTAGATTGGAATTAGATGAATTATGGGGTTAGATATTATCCCAATAATCATAAAATTTAATGTTTCACTTTAATACATTAATGACAGCAAGTTGTGATTGTATTAAAACCTAATGGTTATTGTAAATAATAAAGATTCACTTGAAAAATACTAAAGGCAAACGTCTAAATCGTATTCTATCGCTTGTATTGAATTACACAAAACATAGATAAATTAATTACGTTATCGTTTAGAAAAAATAATTTACTTGTCACGTGCTTTTATTCGACAGCTTGGCTTTAATATAAATATAAGTATAAATCGTTAAGTAATGTGTGCATTCACTCGAATGAAAGCATCAGTAAATGAATTGAAGTACTTTTATTAGGTGCTTTGATAAATCTTTGAGAAATGTTGGTAATAACAGTCACCTTTGGTACGGTGACGGCGGTCCCCGAAAATATATGCGATTCGCTCTGGGTATGAGAGCTTTTCACAAGCTTATTCGAGCAATCATTTTGAGATGCCGTCGGGAGTTCTATGGTCGTTATTATGCTCGGGGTGGTCGCAGTAGTCGTAATCGTCGATTTGGGCATGTCCGGGCTAAGAAGAGTACTCGAGGTCTTAGTGATGCCAATACCCGCAGCGCGTCCTGCCATACCTGACATCGCCCCCGCACTCAGGGCTACCATCGACTGCATCTTCCGCTGCTTCGCTTCGCTCTTCTTCTGCATTTCGTAGGCTGTTTTATAGATCCCCCCGTACAGGATAAATAGCACTATGAGAGTCGTCCAGTAGTATCCAATTATCAGTGCGGTATTGAATATCGGATCCTTTAAAGGTCAAAATATTATAATTCCTAAATTACAATACTGTACGCGAATACGTATTATTAGTTCGAATGGCAAAGGAGATGTAAAAAGTTTTGGTATTAGAATTGAAATTACTCGTCTCACTCATCCGAGTACTGTATTTTCGACAGTCCAAAGGACTAACGGTATCAAATACAGCCTTTCAAAGTACTTTTATCACTTGTATCGTCACTCGACATTATTTATCTTCGCTCGATTTTCCGGGACAGAGAACGGGTGTTATCAAAACTAGTCAAACTGCCAAGACTACGTTGACTTTATCTGACTAACCAAATAGTCATTCGATAGTTCAACATTGTTTATTAAGCCATATTAAAAGTCGTATTGAAATGAAACTATGTGTATTATGTTAAAATACAATAGATATTAAAAATGCAAGAGTAACATTGCACGCTGTTAATTTAGTTAATACGCATTTATTAAGAGTAGAACTTTGAATTAAAATAATATATATATATATATATTTGTAAATTAATTTGTTGCAATTACTGTTACGTCACCGTCTATATTAATAGACTGCTCGCCTCCGTTTGATTTTACACTTGATTTTACATTTGATTTTATAAATAAATATGTTAGATAAAATGTATAAAAGTATAAGGATCGAATGCTATTTGCAAACGTAAGAATTTACCTTGAGAAATTGGACGACGCATTCACCAGGTGCCAAGTCCCGGAATCCAATGAAATGCTCCCATCCGAATATACTAATGAAGAATAACAGTGCTGGTATGATCCAGGTGATGGTGACCATCCAGATAACACGATTCTTGGTGCGCCAACTGCGATACTTGGCGGCGATCTTGACCGAGCAGAAGCGATCGATCGTTATGAGGAGTACCGTGTATTGCGATACAAGGCAGACGGTATAATCGACCGAGAGCCACAGATCGCAAAGCAGCGGACCCAAATCCCAATTGCCCATCAATACATAGACCGTGAAGAATGGCATTGAGACCGTTCCTGTAATAATTACACAAACGCAATAATCTCTTTCGTCTTATTTCTTACATTTAATGATTCGGGCATTTTATTTCAATTATTATTAAATAACGTAGGTTACTCGCGAAATATTAACGGTGCATTAAAAGCCGGGAATTATGATTAATTAATTAATTAATTAAGAATAAGAAGAAGAAGAAGAAGAAGAAGAGGAAGCAGCAGCTTTAGTTTAAAGTTATATAACGTAATCCCTTGAGCTCTTCTCATAAATAAAAAATTAATCAATAGCGGCATTCAGATTAAGCTACAACATAATTTATCGAATTAAAATGATTATTATGAAGGAATTCGTAGATACATAAAGCGGTAAGTAAGTAATATGTAGAGAGCCGAAGAGCTAGTGAGACGATGTGCTTGAAATTTTAATAAATTGCCTAACGCGTAACGTAGCTTCGGAAATATTAAATCCCAATTATGCAAGTAATATGTATTGAGCGGACGTGCTGATACATCAGGGCGTTGTGTGCGCCTCGGTGTCAGGACCGAGGGGGTGGGTCGGGGCGGGACGGGGCGGGTCGGGGGATCAGGGTGTTTTACCTACTCACCGATGAGCATATCCGTTGCAGCAAGAGAGGCGATGAAATAATTGCTGGGTTGCCTGATGGTTCTGTCAACGATGAAGGCTAGAAGCACGAGAATGTTGCCGCCCACGGTCAGTACAATGCAAATCCCAATCGCCAGGGCGATTAAAATGGTCTGCCATAGCTCGAACGGCGGCAAGACTGGACTCTGTAAATCCTCTGCGTATAATTGAAATACCCATTTAATATCTATAATCCTTCTCATATTTTATATTGATATTATAACCAATAACCCCGATAACCTAATGGGATTAATTAAGCTCGAAGGATCCGCCACTTTATACGCATTTAATACAATTCAAACAGAAAAATCTCTTAGATTTATTAAAAGGCAAACGTGCACCTGTAATTAATTGACAGAGTACTCATTATGAGCAACGAATCATTCCAAACAATCTTTTTCTTTTTCCCTTTCTTTTTCTTTTTCCTTTTCTTTTTCTTTTTCTTTTTTTTTTTTAAAAATAAAAAAGATCTGCATTCGCGGGATTCTTACGTTTCTCCCGAATATTGCTTTAAGAGCTTTTCCATGTCTCGTCTTTGAAATAGCCTAGAAATCAAATTGCCTCTATTAAAATACGTATTACGATTAGAGGAAAAAAAAAATTCCGAGCATTTTAAAGAATAAGTTTGCAGGCAAGTTATACATTATTCGTTGAGCTTTATAAACTCAATTTAATTCTACATTATTCGGTAATAGACTCCAAGCGATTAATTTTTTAAACTTCAGAGCCTCGGCTCTCAATATGTAACAAATAAATACATATTCCAAAATAATTTTCTTCAAAATTTAAATACCGATATTTCTGCCAATTCGGATTTCATTATTTGAATTGCACTTAATGTTAATTAGATTCGTAATGTATGAAATCGTTTTGGTGTTAGGACTCTTAATTTATAATGAAATAACTCTTAATTTGAAGTGAAAGTGAAAAAATCAAAAAAAAAAATCCAGTGATTATCGGCATTACGTTACATTACGGTATCGATAATGTATTGGGGAGGTTAAAGTTCGCGAATTAAGAATCTTATAGACAGACTAAATATAGATTAGGGGCTGACCCTGATTGAGAAAGTAGCTTTGGTTATCGAGTGTCGAGGTATTTGTGCTATTGATGGCGAACCAGTCGGAGCAAAGCTCGCTGTAGTCATCGTTCCTCTGCCCGGGATCGTTCTCGTCGGAGCAGCTCCCGTTCACCTGGGCACACTCGGACGACAGTAGACTATTGTAAACGAAACGGCAGACTCGCTCGTGCTGCTTCTTCAATTTCCTGTAAAGCGCAAGGCCAAAGAGACCGTTAGACGCCCGACAAAATCGGTTTACAATACATATACGTTTGTGCTCGTGTAGGAGACACTCGGTGCGTTTACCTGGAATATATCAGCTTAGCGATTCCTATCGAAAATCATGAATCCCCTTATGTTGTTATTATAAATGGATTTATCGACACTCTAACATCATCCGTTCTATAATCCGATTACAATAACTACATTATACGAAAGTAATAAAATTAATTCTAATTAAAGTCACGTGTCGAATCGATAAAGAAAAGCGAATTCCTCCCTTTCTTCAATACCTCCCGTTTTCATTATCATTATTGATTTTTAACCTGAATAAAATCATTTATACATATTTACACCTGAGATAGATAGATAGATAGATAGATAGAGAGAGAGAGAGAGAGAGAGAGAGAGAGAGAGAGAGCTCTAATCTTATAATATCATTTGCATTATAGATTATGAGTAGCCATTGCTCTTTAGATTTCATTGGTCAATATCGAAGTCTATTATTCAGTGCGGATGCCAAGTCTTGTCTCAGATGATTTTATGCCATTTTTCATGAACGTAAAAATATTCGCGGCAACGAAATTTCGTGATTGTCTTTAAATTTGAAAGAACCGGTGTCTTAATATGTCATTATACCATGAACATACAATTCATCAAAACCTGCTATCCCGCTGCTAATAACTTCGTTTTTCTTGTTATTATTATTAGATAACCTTAATAAAAGATTTTTAATAGCAATCTATTTCACCGCGTCTATTAATTATTGACAATATTTTCTTATCAATATTGAAATCTGTCAGCAGAAAAATGACGTTTTTGTCATTGTATCTTATCATTTGTTATTAAACCACGGAAAAATGAATCGATAAACGTTATTGTATCTACGATTTTAAGTTTCATTATCTACAATAATGCAGTTGCTATGATAATTCAGTAATTATATAAATGAATCCTTAGGTTTTATACGAAATTGAAATTATTAAATGGAGTTGGCTATTAATGTGAAGGTAAAAGTAAAAGTGTGTGTAAGATTGCTATTTTCGTTGGAAAGCAAATCGATTTAAGGAAACGTCGCCATTCCTTGGACTAGATGACATTGCCAATGACTATCCCGTCAAACTTTTTACGTTCCAATGAAAATTACACTTTGATGGAAAATAGTTCGTATTTCAAGTTGAATGTTAAGAAGAGCCCGAGAGCACGAAGTTCCGAATGAATAAATTCCGCACAAAGTTCGATAAAGATTAGGTCATTTTTAGACAACGACGTTTATGCATTTGCTCAAATGAGAGAGAGAGAGCGAGAGAGAGAGAGAGAGAGAGAGAGAGTGAGAGAGAGAGAGTAAGGGGAAAAAAACAAAGCGATGGTATCGCGGATAAAGATTTGTTGCTATTCCGGGCGATTCGGCAACGAAAGGTCAGAATCTTTTAGATGTGCGGATGCCGAGGGGGCGAGAAGAAAAAAAAAGAAAAGCAAAGAAGAAGAAAAAAAGCGAGTCTAGACGGTGGCAGTGGCCGGCAGAGGAAGAGGGTCGATGAGACGGCGACGGCGACGGCTACGCGACACGTCAAAGGCTGAATACACGCCGCACACATTGAGCTTGAAATAAGTATGAATGGAACCACATTGACTTGCGAATGGCTCTCATAACTCCCTTGATGTGACGAGCCAACGGACAGCGAGGGCTTTAAAGAGGGAAGAAAGGCTCCCTTTTTTTAAATAATTCAACACGTCGATTGTGCAGCTCCAACCCCTTCTCCGACTCGCTCTAAATAATCTCGCTCGTCCTCCCTCCCTCTGGCGCTTCGTCTCCAGAAAAAACATCCCTCTCATATGTGCATTGCCTTTGTCCTCCGCGAAAATTTCTCTGCTTTTTTTCGTAAGATTTTTTTTATTCTTATTCTTGTTATTCTTATTATTATTATTTTTATTTATTTATTTATTTATTTATTTATTTATTTATTTTTTTTTTGTTTTACAAAATAGGTTTAAGAAGATTTAATGACATCGACGTACGTGTACCGACGTGTTACTCTGCGTTTCCGTGCATTATTTCCTACAAAAATTCTATATACCATAATCAAGGCTACTTAATATTCATCTCCGACAGTAGCAGTTATTATGGCTACGAATTTAAATTTAATACCGTCGATTGCGGATTCTTATACTCGCTGAATATGTCAGGTAGGTTTTACAATAACGCCACACATCGTTAAATTTCACGGCTATATTCCAAATAAATCAGACGCATTTATCGAGCTTTATGATAATTTACGAATTACATATGCCCTCGTGCTGAATTGTCATTACTGAATTGTTATGTAAAATTGGATAAGAATTTTACGCACGTTAATGTATTCGATACATTTTTTTTAAATTAAATTCTCAATATAAGAAATATTAAATTTTCCCTGAATGTCCGATAAGAATGTCGATGCATTTTCACAAATACATAAAGACTTACTTCTTACTCATTGTGTAACATAATAATCAGTGCACAAGTATCAGTGTATAACAATGAAAATGTTTCGTGTGGGGGGGGGGGGGACGGAGAAGAGGCTGAATCTTGGTGACGGAACTTGAGTCGGCGAACCAGTCCAGTTTTATTGATAGAGAAGATCGTTAAGCAAAGGAAAACTGCCGAGCTGAACTTATTTATACCCTCTTGGCATCTTGGTTATTTAAAATGTAACTTTAGTACTTTAGCGCTTCCAAGCACTTCCTTCGTGACTTCACGTGACCTCGCGAGTCATGTTCATCGAAACTACCAATCCAAGCTTCTCGATTCGTCGGAAAGAATTTCTTAAGATCTACGAGGCCAATACGAAATTCCCGGCTTCATCAATTTTTTTCCCAAGTCCCCCAGGTCTTACCCTCACTTCCTCGGCTACATACCTTCTCATCTTTCAATATTACACTTCCTTGTACAAATAATTACATGTCTTATTACCAAGTATAACAAATTTTCTTTACTTTATTTATTTATTCATTTATTTTTCTTGTTTTTCTTTTTCTTTTGTTGTTTTTTTTTTTTCATTTCTAAATTGCAATTTCTCTCTAAGAATCACTTAATTTACGTAGAAAAACTAAGTTTCTTTAATGACAAATTTCATAAAATTTTCTTTAATCGATTTGTAAAACTTTTTAAAAATTACCCAAAACTTTGACTTGATAAGCATGTAAGTAGATGTACATTTTAATCTTTCATTTAGTCATAATTTGTCGTACATGAATACGAATTTCAAATCATGTTTATTTTTATCAATTACTTTTTCCTATAGGAATTAATGACTGTTTGTATCGCATTGCCAGATCCGAATGAAACTCATTATCACGAAGCTGAAAATGCTAAATAAACTGTCAATTGATTTTATTAATTAATAATCGACAAGCGAAAAGATAAATACTGATATTCGTAATTATTATTAAATTTTATTGTCGTTACAAGCAAAACAATATATTCGTAAATTGTAAATAATTAATAAGTATTTGTTTAACGCTGTTGACTGAGTTGTAACGTCATACTGCTAATATTATACTTTAAATAATTAGCAACCCATCGTATTTATTTATCTAATATTTACACGAGCATTTATTATAAATTTTTGTTACGTCGAATATTAGTCGGAATGAGTCCTGAATGAATAAGTGGCCAAAAATTTTCATAAATACTGGATAATAGCCGTAACATTGTTACACAGTATACCTAAAAATGAGTGGGAAAAAATAATGGAAAAGTAATGGGTTCGTTGGGTTGGATGGGTATGGGGGGGTGGATGGGCGTTTGGAAATGTTGATAGTCGAGCCGAGGTTATAAAAGCACGAATAAAAAGCGCCAGTTGAAAGTAACGAGGAAAGTAACGTGGGGGAGTCAACAAGTAGTAGTCATCCATCGGTTCGCATGCTTTGTTAGAACGGAGTTGCACCACTGCGCCTGTAAAGACTGCGCCAACGGAGTTCCAACGAATAATACCTGCTTAGAGTTTGCCATATTTAACTCTGCCTATTCATTTCCACATCGTGCAAACAATATCAATCGAGACTATTGCCCTCCCCGCACTATTCCCAAGATATTCTATACTGCGTACGACTACTCGAGCTTCTGAGCACCTAATTACATTATTAAATATTGCCCCGATACAGTTCCTGCTGCTTCACATGCTGCTTTAAATTTCTTTCGTACAGGCAAACTCGAAGAATAATGTTCCTCTACCCGCGGATTCAGAGATTTTTCAAAGCAATGACCTTTTTCCAATCCCGAAATTGTACTAGATATTACGGTTTCGAGGAAAATAAATAATAACAACTTCAACCAGAGAGGTTAGAGTAGAGATCCCGATCTCGATAATAACAGGTCGTTCGGTCCTGAATAATATTAAATGCAGAAAAATGAGCTCAAAGCTGGGCTTCGTTCATTTTGCTCTGCACTCGTGACTCCATACATAAACCGAGCGTTTACGAATGAACGTTGAATTAAAGGAAGAAGAAGCGCGAAAGGGAAACAACCTGACACAAAGAGTATGAGAGAGAGAGAGAGAGTGTATGTGAACGATTGCGGGTCAGGGGGCAGAGAGTTAAAAAAAAATTATGAGATAGAAGGATCGCCACTTGTGCATCCACGAGCTATTCCCGTCTTCGAGTGAATGGTTCATGGTAGAGGTAGACGCGGCGTTGCACGTCCCGTTCCTCGTAGCGTCATTCGAATGCATTATGCGCGCGAATCCGTGGTCTATAAACGCAATAACCTATTTTACCGTTGCGCCGGTGTTGGTAGCGGCGGCGACCCACATAAATTCTTCCGAACATAATGAAAGCACGCGTGGCTGACATGCTTATGACCTGCGTGTCTCTATGTTTCATTCAATCTCTATGTTCCATACGTACGCCTACAAGCAAACGCCTGTTCAATTTGTGTCGGTCTCGACCGATACAAAAGCAAAATATCTGCTTTAACGTTTCATTTATAAATCCTACCGCATTACGTAAGTCGTATTATATTACCACCACCACCACCATCGCCAACAACATCATCACTGACGTCACATTTATAATCTGATTCTTATTGTTATTCGGGTTATTTTCAACAAATTCCTCTATAAGGGCTTTATTGCTGAAAATTTAACTAAAATATCTTCAATACTCAAGTATTCTTGCATAAATGAAATATAAATTTTTATAATGAAAATAGAAAAAAATCGCCTAGGCGCACAATATCGCACAAGTTTATAGAAAATTTTTTTTTTTTTTTTTTTTTTTTTTTTTTATCGATTATTACCGCGTATTCTCTCACAATTTAATTACGATACAAGGTAATCCACGTAATAAACGCACCGGTGAAGGGCTTTCGAAAAATTTCTTATAAAATTATAATTCTTTTTATAGCTTTACTATTTATTAATTTACATTGCCTATATATATATATATAAATTAATAATACATAGATAATTGTAAATAAAGTTATAATCATAAAAGTTCATCCTGATGAGAATTATAATATAAAAATATTATACCCCATAGTGGAGTATACGAAAATGATGTTTTTACTATTATAATAAGAAAATAAAGGTACAAAATAAATTTCAATTTTCATTTCAATTTGATTGCCTTTGCCAATCAATATTTTAACATTTCATTATTACAGAAATTGTATAATTTTGTAATTAAAATGGCTTGATTTCTTTGAAATGTTTGAAATGTAGATAGATCATTGACTAATTTGTTGAAATTTAGGAAAGGTTTTCTCAACATACATCCAATTGATTCGAATAATTGCATTTTGAATTCATATTCACGTACGAAATATGGATGGAAATTAAATCAAAAAGAGCGCCTTGAAATAATATAATTAAATTGTAAATATACAAATCGATCATTTCATTTTGAATTATTCTACTTTATTGTGTAAATACATGTATATATATATATTACAAATACATATTAATTTTGAATTGAGTTTCAACTGTAAACTAGCAAGTCGCAAAATAATACATTTAAATTAAATTTTTTCCTGAATTGTACTTTACATAAAAAAATATATGTACTAGAATGTACGTAAAATGCTTTATTACAAAATAAGGAAAAGAATTTTGTCTAATTCGGCAGTAGCAGGTTTCGGGAATCGCCTTTTCTTTTTAATAAATATATACTTGCAATCGCATGGTTTTATGTAAAATTTATTTTTACTTTTTCCGTATTCGCTTTTACTTTTCAATCGTCGTGGTTGGAGACATAGGTAACTCGCTAGTCGGGAATATCGCATGCGCTCATATACACGCACAAAGCCACTTCCTGCTTTTTTACTTTTAAGATATCTGAGTAGCAAGGCGAGAGAAAGAGTGTTATGGATGGCGGGCCGGGCCGACCGGGGCGACGGGTGGCCGTGGGGGGAGGGGGGCGGAGGAGGTCGCTCAGTAAAGGTAGAACGGCAGTTAAATAAGGACTTCTGCTTTAAAAAGTTTCAAATGGCCTGAGGCAAATAACAGCTTTTCCCTTTCATATCCTCTCTACCTTATGCCCTTTCACAAATGGATATTATAGATGCATTGACAAAAAGTGCACTCCCGATTTTTGCCATCTCTTTTGAATACACAACTTCCAATATTTTATATTTCTTTGAAAATTCAAATAACGTAATAAGATGAAGAATAAAAAATATTGGAAAGCTTAAAAAACGGATAGGGGAATCGACGGTCGGAATGGGGGGAGAGAGAGTATAGAGAGAGAGAGAGAGAGAGAGAGGAGAGAGAGAGAGAGAGATTAATTGGGAGCGAAAAGGAGGGAGGAAGAAAGATCTAGATTTGAGAGGGAAAATATTGGCTATATGTTGAAGATAACGTTGAATGCGTGTGTATTGCCTTTGCGGGATATGTTCGATACATTTCCTAAATCGGATTTACAACTGTACCCTTGGTACAGTATTTTTTATGGATAAAGGGACAATTTCTTACGATATCCAATCTATATTTCATAGATCATAATATTGCAATATCTGAACCTTTGCGATGGCTTATAATTTTTTTACATAAAAAAAATCATTTAATTTACTAGAGACTCGGTGAATCTTGCGGAAGCTCATATACTGATAAATATTACGTATTTGTAAAATTATAATTAAAATAATATGTCAGTATGACACTTCCAGATAATCTACAATACCTGATGTTGAAATAAATCGTATTAATATTTACAAATATATCTATAACAAATTATGAAATTGAAATTAATAGATTTTTATTATAATTAAACGTTAACTAGTGAGTTTTGAATAAGGTTCACAGATAAGGTTTTTATGGCAGTTCTTATATGACCGTTTACAATCACTAAGTTCGGTTGCAAAGATGTTTAATAGTTCGAGTAAAATTGCATCCAAAACTTTAGTAGAAATAGAAATATAAAAGTTTTCTTTGGTAATTCAGCGCTAACAGTATTAATACGAAAACTTTTTAGCGTAAGAAAAAAAAAACAGATAAATGATTTATTTCTATTATTAATTTTTTTTTTTTTTTTTTTTTTTTTTTTCGTTCTGTAAGACTGAAACATTCTTTCTTAAGACTCTTTTGTATTTATTATTAAATTATTTAATAACGCGTGTAGTTATTCGGTTATTTAATCTATTTCTTAGATACGTATATTCAAATTAAATTACTAATTAAAACATTTGACGTTAGACTGACTCTTTATTCCTTACTACAAATAGATTTAATTAAAGTATAAATGAAATTTACAAAGCAAATTCCAGGATCTATATTTGAACTGTATATTAAAGAAATGTATATCTTATCTTTAGAAATTTACTTCAATTCACTGAAAATGTATAAGATTCATAATTTATTAATTATTCGTATTTTCTCTGCACATTACGTTGTCTGATATCTTTGAATTTGCTTTAGAAAGGAAGTTACATAGTTATTCCATAAGATTTGTTTAAGCTCTGTGTCGTATTAAGATTTCAATAATTATGCTGATTACGTGGTTAATAGTTCGTATAAATAAAACGTATTTCGAGGATCCTCAAGGTTTCAAGAATTCAAGAAATCTAAAAATATTAGCCAAGGAATAGGCCACTGAAATTTACGTTTTGGCTGTTTTCTACGATTATTAACCATTTCAAATACTTATTCACGGCTTTTTAAAAGAACGTAGAATCAATTCATGATAAAAACCAAATAATGTTTAATATTATTATGTTTGCAGGCTTAATTTTACAACGTTGTCCAATAGAATTTATATCTTATACATCAAGATCAACATATATTTTTTATATTTATTTTTTATTTAAAACATGAAGTAATTATAAGAATTGCTATACGTATTAGCAAGTTTAGTTGAACTGACGGAATAGACAGAAAGTTAGATCGTCGTTAGTTTCGTATTAAGTGACTTATTGGAAAATGTGTAATTGTAAAAATTCGTATTTTATTTATAATTAACAAGTCAATAAATGAATTTGTACCAGCGTTAATAACAAACCACGTCGGTTATCTTATTAAAAAAATATTGAATATCCTTGTTACATGAACGTCATTAAATATTCTTCTTAAAATTGTCTTTTATCTACTTTTCTAATAAATTAATTAGCATATAATATCACTATGTACCAGAATTTGATGATGTAAATGAAGAAATTTTCAAATATATTTGATAATGATTTCTACAAACGTAAATGACAAGGACAAATTTTTCTTAAATATTTAATAATTATAGCAGCAAAATTTCTTTGTTTATCATTATAATGACTCTGATTTTTTTATTTATTGTTACATTACATTGCATATTGTAATAATTTACCTACAATATATTTAACTACTTATACGTAGGTTTGAAAGTGTACGTAAATTCCGTTCTGGCGACAAAAATATTAAACGATTAATAAAAATAGTATGAGAATATTTGTAAAATATTATTTTATGAATGAAGAAAATCACAGATACGAATTAAGTTCTTAGACCGTGTACATGAAGTATTTCAACTATTCAAAGAACGGAACAATACAACCCTTATTTTATAATGAATAATTCATTTTCAGGGAATTTTTAAGATCAAGATAAATAAAAACGTCTTACAACAATCCTATGATATGATAAAATAAAAAAATTAATACTTACAATTACTCGTGAATGAAAAAAATATTTATAGACTAATAGAATTGAATTGAATAATAGAATTCCTACTTTTAACGATCACATAAATTTCTTATTATTTCACCAAGACATAACATATATTTGGCATTCAATGCCAAAGTTGAATAAATGTATAATTGTTCATAAAACTATTTGCAAACAATGAAAAATTAAAAAATATTAGAAAAAGTACTTTACGTTTTTAGATAAAAAAAAAAACAAAAAAATGAAGTAATAAAAATTAATGAATATAGGCAGACCGATAATTAACGTGAATCTTTTGAACGGTTAAAATTATTTATCCATTAGAGCCCTGAACTACTGTAGGTCTAAGGAAATAATGTAATGCGCGTCAGATAAAGAAAGAAAGAGCGTGAGTAAGAGCAGAGTGAGACTTAACGGGTTGTTAAGTCGAGAATCGTGTTTCCGTGAATTTTCTTTCCGTATAGCTTGTGAGGTAGAACGAGGTAGTCGTGCGATCGGGTGCCAGTGGTGACTCGGTTGTCCAATGATAGACGAAGACGGGAGTCGTGTAGCGTCACATGGGGATGCGAATATTCTTCATCGCTCCGGGGGAACCGTACGAACCCGTTTAATAACTCCGAGGCTCTAAGCTTGAGCGACTCCGATAATAAAGTGCCATCGACAATATCGACCCCCTCTCCTTAATCCCTGACGTTTTTTCATTCCCTGTCCTGTCAAGGATGTCGCGCTGCACTTGACTGACACCGAGCACCAATCGCAGCCTCCCATCCGTTAACAAATTTTTCCACCAGAAAGGCCAACTACTACTATTCGTTAGTTCCTCCGACTTCGTTCCTCGTTTCTTTAATCTCGTTGTCGATTTCGAGATTCGAACTCCCTTTTCCCATCGGCCACCACCTCCTTTCAACATTATTATTAGTCCATCCGGCTTTTTCAGATAAATTGCTTAACGGTAAGAGCTAAAGCGCGCGGCTCTGAAATTCGCTAAATCTTATAAGAGCTCGGGCTGAAAAATTTAAATTCTAGCTGTGCGCAAAAGGTCGGTTGTACCGAGAAATCCCCGTTTCCCGAGTTTCAAAAAAGGCCGTCGTGAAAAAAATTCCAAGCTGCAAATTACTTTCTTGTCATGTAAGCGATCGCGAGTTTTAAACTTCCCCACCAAGGTGATATTATATCGAAAAATCCATTATCATCGACATGTATATTAAAATTAAAAGACTTTAATTCAAAAAGGTTTAATTAAAAACAATAAATATTACACGAATGGGCTTGCCTGCCGGTCCTTTTTCTTTTCCTTTTTCTTTTTTTTTTTTTCTTTGTTTTTTGTACTTAATATTTTTTAATCCCCATTGAATTTAATAAAATATTATTCCCCAATGTCACGAGTTTCATTTAAGGTATATCGAGGTAATAATGAGTAATTAAAACCGTGGCCCCTTGCGTAACTAAAATTATTAACATTTCTAGAAATAATGACGTTTCTCAAGTAATAATAATTAATAATAATTAATAATAACAAAAACAATGATTTCTATTTGTTAGTATTATTCCTTTAACGGTCGTAATTTATTTTTAAGATTGTAATCTTCGTATTAGGACTTAACGGAACGTTTAAGGTACAATGGCTTTAATTAATAACGGAGGTTCTCGGCTTAAGATACGGTTGCGGGAAATGAAACAAGAGCTGGGGAATATAGGCTGTGACGTATGCTGATAGACAAACAAATACGACGAGGAAGTGAATATTCCTTAAGGGGCAAGGAATATGCAGCGGCCGCGTGTGTAGCTCGCAGACAAGCTGCATCAATTAAAGGCTCAGTTGCGAAGAACTGAAGCCGGTCATATTAAGAAATGGAAATAAAATAGCTCAAGAGAGAAGTCGTAAAGATAAGGTGGGGAATAAGATTTAGATGGAATCGTTCACTGGAAAGTCCGAGCGAGCAGTTTAATATTTGCCGGTCAGAAGGGTAAACCAAGTTTCTTTCATTTAGTGCGTACCGCCTATCGGAGAGTTGCCGCATTGACGCTCCTCGCGATTTTCTTTTTCTTTTCTTTTCTTTCTTTTTATTTTCTTTTTTTTTTTTTTTTTTTTTTTTTTTCACAAGCACGAGTGATGCACGATATTGTACGAGCGTGTGCGCGTCTTCGTGTCTGTACTCATGCATTTTGTCCGCATACACCACGTGCACTCTGTGACAATCTGGCTTGCGACTACTTCCAAGTAACGAGCGCTCATCCTGATCATTGTCGCTATCGCACCACCAGGTTCTTTGTGTATCGATTGTACATCGAGGGTATCTAGACGTTCCTACTCGTTCCTCCCCCCTCCAGCCCCTCCAGCCCCCCCATTCCCCCATTACTCAAGCAGCCTTCAGTAAAATGTATTAATCACCGGGCAGTAGTATCGAAGCGCGGAGACTTACACAATTATCACATTGGACTTCATTATTATAATTATCGATAGACATTGAGCGCGTTCCAATATCGTATCTCGGATAAAAGAAATAATAAGAAATACTAATAACAATAAGCTAAAGAGGAGGTTATTATTTCAATGTTACTGAATTTATAGGAAATTGAATGCAGGTGTAGCGGTCATCCGATACGCCCTTTTCAGCTTAATTGACTTAAGCCACTTACATAATGATGAGTGAATTCATGAAATGAAATTACAAAAGGAATTCTTAGTTAAGATCTTAATTAAAAATGAAAATATCAATGGCTTTAGCGAAATTGAAATTTTTAATCTATCTCACAGTCGCTCAGTGTGTGTGTGTGTATATATATATATATATATATATATATATGCGCGCGCGTGTGTGTGTGTATGTGTACTTAACGGGCTGTCGACTAGTTTGTAAGATTATTAAAAACATATAGCTCCCATCCGTTATTCCGTTAATCTTTAATAATATTAATTAAACTTTAATAACTATTCTCTTTTTATACTTATTATCATCCAAAGTTGACACTAATACTATTAAAATACTAAAAATCAGCAAATATGAGGATCTGCCTAAATTAAAACTCTTAATGTGCTGATATTGACGTATTAATGCCGTGTAATTGATTTACACATTAATACACAAGTACAGGCATTAATTTTAAATCGAAATAATAGAGCCTTTTTTTACCTATATTCTTGATATTCTTTAGTTGTAAACAAATTAACCGCATGATACGAGAAGAGTAGATTCTGCAGTCCCTCAATTCATTTCTCCGTTTTGTTTTGAATTTACTTTAAATGATTCTGCGGTCCTTATGTCCATTGGAAATACATTATTACCGTACAAATAGTATATTTTATTTTTGAGATTTTCCACATTGAAAAGTACTTGTGACGTTATAATTTTCAAAATTTTGTCACTAACGACCCTGTATGAATATTATTTCCATTATGTATTATTATTTTGAGACTGTAAATAACTACGAAAATCTATAAAAAAAAAAAAAAAATACACAATAATGAATAAGAGCGTTGAACTTAAACTGAAATCGAAATCGTAAAATCGTAAAAATTTCGTCGAATGAAATAATGATCGTATGTATAGAAAGTATGAGTTCGTAAGATCTTCTGATATTATTTGGCCGTATGACGTAGCACGTCCGGCTTATCAAAATTCATACGTACTCTTAATGCAAAAAATTAACATCGTTCATATATTCATATGGCTATTAATTATTAATATAAAACTGAATTAGAACTTGCGTAATGCACGTTAAATCGAACATTGTAGGAGGTATACAGCATATATGTATAAAATTGTTGTGCCAGCCACTCGTAAAAAGATAGAGGGGGAAGTAGACCCATTATTCCATTTTCATTACACTTATAATTTACGATACGAGACCATAACGAGTCTCGTCATCCCACGCAAATTCAGAGCCTCTTTGGCTCTACGATAAAGCCTTTATCAAAGCACTTTACTCAATCGCCGGTACATAAAGACAACATTTCGATTTCTAATACAGCAACATTAATTACAAAGATGATTTTCAAAATTCAGATACGGATTTATTTAAATATACTTTATAATCGAAATATTTGATAATACAATCCTTTAACGAATTGTTACTAAAATTGACTAAGGACCATCGGACTTTTATATTATTTCTAACGGTTATTGATTTTTCTAATAAAAAACGTTATTCTATTTTGACTATGAGTGTGGGTTTCTAATTTAATTTGATACAACGCAATATAAATAATAGCCATTCGACAAAATTCCTCAAGAAATTCCTCTGATTAGTAATTTGATAAAGGCAATGACTTTTGCAAATTTACAATTCAATTCTGCATAAAATTATATTCTATTTATTATTATAAATATTTTTATTTATAATCTAAATGAAGTTATGAAAGCACTTTAGCTTTAACCATCAATAAAACCACATCGTTGAATTAGACATTCTTTTATGTTAAGCACATAATAAATTATTTCATCATACATTTTGACGTTTTAACGTAACTACGCTTAATAATTAAAATGATTAGAACTATATAACCCACATATACCCCGTCTTACTTTAATTTAAATATTTTTTCAAATAAAAATTACCACGAAAAACGTTCTAATTTTCAGTATTCTCAAGTATCATAATTTACGTAGAAATTAATTATTAATAAAATGTTATATACTAATATTATATTTTTAGTTAATTAACTAATATAATGATAGTATTTATTATTCATCATTATGCCTAATAACTCTAATTATACTACATTCAATATATTCATTATGACTATAAATATGTTTTGAATTTAACAGTAATAAAACAGTATTTTTATAAATCCAGATATATTATAAACATTTTTTTTTTAATTTAATTGAATTAGATATTAAAATGAGTCATTTACAATAATCGTATATGAGCTTTCTAAGTCAGTCCACTAGGTTTTCCGACCTATGTTTATAAAAATATTTACAAATACATATGTTGTAAGATTCAGAATACTTATTATACGTGAGAAACAGTTTGGTGCATTTAAAATTCCATTTTTATCAATTGTAAAATTATCTTATTAACTATTATTATACATATATTTACTGTAAATGAATTCTCATGCGTATTTTGGAAAACTCGCATTATATTCATATTTTTATATTTATTTATGTTTTAAAAATTAAATCTTTCGTAACGTAAAACTTCATAAATGCTTCTCTCCATGGATCCCCATGAATATATATGCTTACATATTTACGAACGTAAAAATTTAACATCTTTTTCATTCCTTACTAAAATTTTTACACCTTAATTTTATAATTAATTTATGGGTAATAAAAATTCTATTACAAATTCCTAACTTTACTGATAAGTTTTTCGTCCTGATTTATAGAATTAATAAATGAATTGAAAATTTTATATCTTTAGATTAAAGTTGGCAACATTGAGCGATTTGTTTTATATTCTTTTCATAATCAAAAATCTTAAAATATCTTTACTTATAAATATATTAGTAGAAAGTCTTTTATAATTTCTATCATAAATTCTTTAATGCTTAGATTAATTGTATTAACTATTAATCAAAGATTAATTATCACTGTATAACACGTGTAACTCGATTTATAAAATTGATAATATTCTAATGAGAATATTTAAATTAAGGATCTTGCAAAAACTTTCGAAGCTTACTTTTAATGTAGCTTTTTTAAAAAATGATTCCTCTACTTACTTGATTTATGCGAAGAGTCATTGATCACATAAGTATCCAGAAATTAAAATCACAAAGTTTTAAGTTTATGTATTCCATTATTGTAATTTATTGCTTGATGTTATTCGCCATTCCGGTAACAAAGGGTGCAAATTTAATATAAAGATCTCACATTCATGTATTTACGATTTACAATTTAAGAATTTAACTTAAATTAAAAATAAATAATAATCTGATAAATATACTTCTAGTTTTTATAAATATTAATATTCTGTTACCGTTAACGACTCATTAAAACGACTCATTAAAACGACTCATTAAACGACTCATTAAAAAAAAAAATTATTATTCAATCACTCTGTATATACCATATATATATATATGTGTGTGTGTGTGTGTTTGTGTTGTGTGTAAAATTTCACTTCATATTATAGAATAATTTGTACTTAAAATATTACTATGGAATATTACGTAGAATAAATTAAAATCTCTTATTATTAATTTTATTATTAATTAGGAATACAATAATTAATTTTTAAGTACTTTTTTTCTGTAATGAGCATTAATAATGATATTTAATTGAAATAACTAAAGAAAATTTCTTAAATAGAACGTTATTTCGATTGCATAAAATATTCATTTACAGCAATAGACTAAAAATCATAAAAATGTGTAACATCGTATATAATATTTGATTAAGTTTCTGATATATTTTAAAGCTGGATTGTTGTAGATTTTTATTTATATATTTATTACCATTAACGTTAATTGTTAATGAATATAGAAAATGTTCCGATTGATGCCTTCAATTATATAAAATATTTTACATTTAATTTGAGTTAATTGCTTCTCTAAATTATACTAGAAATTTGTTTTTAAACTCCATTCGGATTGAAAAATTTACTATTCCTGAATGTTAATTATTTTCATTTTAAAAGAAAAATCATATTTTACATCCAATATTATATAATAGCGTGCTCTTTTCGTAGTTTACTTTAAGTAGTTATATGTGCTCGGAGTGTATCAGTAAAAGTGTTATGACGAAAATTTGAAGCATTTGAATAATTCGAAGCTGTTAAATATTTCAATTTTACACTCGTTTTTAAGAGTTCAGGGCGATTATTTCTATTCTTAGTTTAGTTTTAATAACGTTCCCATAAAATATAAACCATTACCAATACTTTTCTATTTAATAATTTTATTTTAAGATTTGCATTATTATATGCAAAATTATATTTCATATATTGATACAATTTTAAATTTCATGATTATTTTTAATATGTGGAACTTTAAGGGTACGGAATATTCGTAAAAATACACAACTGAATTATAATTAAGATATTATTTGAAATTTATTTTCAATATATTTAAAATGTCTAATAATCTTATACGAGCTTTCATTATTTATTTTACTGACTGATTATTCTACATTTAAGTACATATCTGTTATTCCGCTATCCCATAACAATATTAGAACATCTTGTTAATAATGCCATCATCTTTCTGAGTCTGAAAAAGTGGATATTCACCGAAATTATAAAAACTTATTATTATATGTGCTTAATTGATATTTGAAAATACGTACATTTCATGTACCAATTAAATTTTCCGACATATTGCAATTTATTTCGAAATTATTTAACATGTATCGATTCCTGTTTTTTCAATTTCTCCACCCTGCCCCTCCTCATCCACTCTCGCTCGCTATCGCTCTCTTATTCCGTTTCTTTCTTTTCTCTTCACTCTGTATACCCTCCAAAACATAGATTATATTTTAAATAGTAACCATTTTAAAATTTAAATTAAGTGTGGGTTTTAAGAAATTTATTTTTTGCTAGTTTAACTTATAAATATATTATATCCTATAATAATATAATGTTTAATTTTAGTACATCTTAATTAGCTATGAACTTTTTAAGTGTTTATGCACTGGAAATTTGCGTGTAAATCTGAGCAGATGTTTATTGTGTTCAGTATAGTTAATTTTATAGATCATTTTTGCTATTAATAGAATTGGAATTTCCAGCATATACCATTAAATATGAATATCAGTTTCTTTTAATATATGTATTTTTGGAAAATTTATTTAAAAATATATGAAATAAAACTATTATTACTTATAACTATTCTGAACAAAAGATATGTGGTTTTCAATAATTTTAAATATAAAAAACGTACAAATTTTATAGAGAGAGCTATAATTAAAATATCTTTATTATAATAAGAGTATCTAAAAAATTATCTAATAATTTAAATATTTATTATACTTAGATAGGAATTTAAAATTTATTTTAAATATCTGACATATTACAAAACGATGTTATTATAAAAAACGCTTGATAAATTAACTTTCATCAATTCTACATAAATAATTTAATTAATTGTATTTGTTTTAAAACTTAGATATCTAAGACTAGGTATCTAATAAATGATTTTCTATAACTTTTTCTCAAAATCTTCTGCAGTATTTTTCACTTTATGCTACTGTTAGCTTTTAATTAATAGTTCCCCCCTTTTTTTTCGTTTTTACGCTATAAAAGAAGAGTGTTTATTAGTAAATACATTAGATTAATCCCTGCCGCATATATTTTTTTGATTATCTGAACAGAGTATACTGAGTAGTTGTAAAAAAAATTCTCAGCGAAAAGAGATAAAAGAGAATGTATCACTATAGTTAATAACCAAGCTTGAAGCTCAGAATGAAAATGTGTAAAAGTATTTGAGTGACGTTACGGATACGTATGCTCGTCCTCTGAAACTTTGACAGCGCATCTTTAATCAAGCTTACTATTTCTATGTACGTACGATGAGGTTCCGCAAAGCTCGTCTGCTCACAAATATGTATCCACAATATGTCTCGAGCTTCGAGCTTTTTTTTTTTTTTAATATATATATATATATATATTAGCGTAACTGTACAGCAGAGTAGCATAAAAAATGAATGTACCATCATACATTGACTTAATTCTTGTTTTCTGTTTATTCATACGCTATACATAGGTTATTTAAAATTATTGAACAAGTTTAATAAGCAAAATATTTCATATGCATTGAAGAAATATTGAAGAAATATTATTCATTATTTAAGTACGCCCGCCAGATAAGAATATTATATCTTGTATAGTAATAAAAAATTGACGTAAACAAATATTTTTGATACAAAATTTTGTTTTATTTTCATATAGAGATTAATAAACTAGCGATTGAAGCTATAAAGAAATTTTGTTAAAATATTTGCTTACGCGTATTTTTCACAAATTATATCATCCAACATTTTATAATACTCTTTGTAGTTAATTTTTATTATATTTTTCCATCATAAATATATCGTTATATTATTTTCTTTTAATACAAAGCTTTTTCATATTTCGTATTATTGGGTAACAATTAAAAAAAATTTAAACATTACTTGTTATGCTTTTGCTATTTTTTTATAATAAAGTACGAATATTTTCTACTCAACATTAATTGATCTAATTAAATTCATCAATCTCATAGCTATTTATTTTAATGTAATTACAGTTTTAGAATTAGGTAGGTTCTAAGTTTGTTTTTTATTAGTGAGGAATAAAAAATTTTCCCTAATATATTTTCTCGTACATTTGATAAGGCCAGTGACAAATTCAGGATTATATTTTATTAAGATAATTTGTAGATCAATATATATATATATATATAATGACTGGGAATCGGTTTGTAATATTTTATAATGATTAAGAGATCACTCACCGGTTGGTCGTTAATTAATATTTTGTTATAAATTATTTATTAGCATCTCAGCGATTCCATTATTTTAATGTGCATATTATGAAATATCCAGTATGTTTGTCCATAAGCTAAATACAATGAAAATCATTATTGATTAAATCTTTTTTCATTGCCAAGATTTATTAAAATAATTCCAATTTCGCGATTACTTGTAAATTCATTGTACAACAATTTACAGACTGTTTTATCAAACTAATATAGAATTTTTTAAGTACACGTTCAAAGGGAATTGGAATAATTTGAATACGATCAGTGAATTTAAAAATTAAAGGTTTAAAATACCTTCAAACATCATGCAAGCAATATATTTACAAAAATAGCAATGAAAAATTGAACAGACCGCACTGCAATACAGATAAAAGTCAAAGAATGAATTTAAAAGTCCAAAAAAGTAAAAGTTCAATAAATAAAAAGACAAATAATACAAGGCCGGTTTTACTCGAATTCATAAATTCACTTTATTATTCTGATTTTTACACGAAATTCCTTCGATCCAGCAAAATATTATGTTGCAT
Source organism: Ceratosolen fusciceps (assembly GCA_018883505.1). Taxonomy (NCBI): domain Eukaryota; kingdom Metazoa; phylum Arthropoda; class Insecta; order Hymenoptera; family Agaonidae; genus Ceratosolen; species Ceratosolen fusciceps. The sequence goes on from RCIC01000008.1 coordinate 8,495,818, forward strand.
TGCGCTTCGCTGATATCAGGACGAGAACTTTCCCTATATTATAGGACTCGGAAGGACTCAAGAGACCTCACTCATCCAAATCTTGTCGCTCGCTCAGCTCTTCTATATAGAGGTGAAATATTGACATAAAGAGACACTATAAACTTATCGTAAAATACGAAGCTCTGAGGAGTCAAATGTTTGGACATAAAGTTTATGATTAACTAATAGCATCGAGTTTCGGTAATATGAATATTTGTATAATTTATTTCATTAAATGTTTTTAGAATCATATAAATTGAAACAAATCTCGTTTTTAAACTCCATGCAACTAATGTTATTAAAAAATATATATATATATATATTTGGTTTTTGAATGTTTTTTCTCGCTTTTATTAAATAATGTTGTTAATGAGGATCATTAACGCAACCTGATCGTGTTGAGTTTAAGGGTACGAGTAGCGGCCAGAAATAAACGCTGATTTTATCTGTAATTTTATCTGTTGATATTCGCGTGATAGCGAGCCCATGATATACAATACTGTCGGACGTCATAATAATGACTTGTTCATCCTTATTCGTCGTTAATGCGGCGAGCCGACGAAAAAGACAATTACGATCCCATTAGTATTGGTGTACGCGTCGCCTAAGAACGCAGAATCTCCAGCTGAGCCGCTCACCCAGTTACCTTCACGTAACCGACAATGGCTGCACGAGAGGTCAAGGATGCAATTTGGCCCGGATCAGTTCATGTATGCGAAATAGCTTGTTTCACCCCGCCTCCCCCGCCCCCCTTCGCCACGAAGCTGACGATCCTTCCACCCCTTAGCCCGCCACCTTCTTTCATTCTTCCCTGCAGTCCTAACCCTACGACGACGACGACTTAATAATTGCCATACGAAAATTACAATGCTTTTCTCTGAAAAACTGATGATGAAATAGTTCAAGTACGTAACTCCTAATTTCTAGATCGTTTTTTAGCACTTTTACGAAGAACCCGAGAAAAGCTGACGAGGTAAGAAGAGATAAAAAGTCTCGCATTTAAAAATATAGAATATAAAATGATAAAACTTTTGATAATGTTGCAATTTCCTCCTTATTATTCATCACTCTTATCATTCTTCTTTCTACGAGATTTTTTCCCTTTATAAAGAAATATCTATCTAGCCTTAATTATTCGTTAATTGCTTTTATTTCGATTTAAATTCATTGAAAAACTATAAATATTTTTGGGGGAGTTTTTTTTTTCATTCATTCATTAGAAACTACTTTTCAAATACTAATTCATTAATGTGTATAATTAAAAACGGTCGCTTAATTTATTCGAAGAGCATTGAAACGTCAATTGCAAGTGGGTTAAATTTGTTAAGAATACATTACATGTTTTAATGAATAATTTCATTAGCGTTATATTGTACTTAATTAATATGAACTTCACTTTCCGGTCTAAAATAATGAATTTTTTATTAATAAACTTTTCAAAAATTAAAAGGCTAATTAGTAGCCTACTTATGATTCCTTCAATAATTTGAATTATAGGATGAAACTGGTATTTGTTAACCGTTATAATGCATATCTAAGCTCGAGTTCCAAATAATAAATGGTTTATTACCAGATAAAATTAACAAACAATATAATGAGTAATCACATCGAAGCATAAAGAACTGCGAAAATCATTTTAAAAAAGTTGATGAAACCGTAGAAAATACCAATAAATATTAAAATATGTCTCTTTGATTGCGTAAATTACGTACTAAGAGTGCAAATTTATCGTTCAATTATAAAATAGAAAAACAATTTTAAGAATTTTTAACTTGAAGACATTATAACTTTCACTGCATTGCATCAACATATGAATTAAGAATAATAATAATAAAAAAAAAAAAAAAAAAAAAAAATTGAACACAATAATATTTTAAACTCTATTAATTATTTGTAAGTTACGTAAAAGTAATTTTAATCAGTATGAAAAGTGCTAATTGTAGTCAGGAACGTTAAGAGAAAAGTGCTACTTACCAGTTTTCAATGAACTTGGTGCCAATGCTGAAAATAGGCGTGGAATCATGATTTGCATCTGTGGCATTGAAGCCACTATCAGTAACGTTTTCTGGATCCATTCCCTTCAGAAAGTTTTTGCTGAATGAGAACAATCTTCTTTGTCACCCTCTACTTCAATGCCCAATCACGTAATGTGCATTCTGTAATGTAAAAATTTTTTTTTTTTTTTTTTCATTTTACTAAATAGAAAAAATATTGCATTAATAACATTAACAGTTCCATTAGCAAGTAATTTACGTATATAAAATGATATATTTTACATATTTAATATTAATTTTATATACTTCATTTAGATATATAAATTATATATGAAATTTTCCATTCTATTCCAAAAATTGTATAACATATTATTGGAAATGTTTAATCAAAGCAATCAAAAAAGTTTTATTCTTCCAATAATTCGCAATTATTGACTGGTAATTAATATTTCATTAAAACTCCATCATGTGGATCTTATTTTTCTGCTCATGAAATGAAAAATCTTTTTGATAAATGTAATACGTATGATTATTACGACAAAGAGAAAATGTTTGCCTCAAGACTGAAACAATTTAAATGACGTATTAAAATATTCATTTCTTATTATTATTATTATTGTTGTTGTTGTTGCTGTTGTTGTTGTTGTTGTTGTTGTTGTTATTGATATATTTTATATCTTGCAATATCTAAAGTATAAATGCATTAATCAAATGATATCTTAAAAAAAAAATCATTGTTAATATGACAACACTTTTATTGATCATTTCACCAATACTTCTGCAGACACAAATTGAAAACTCTCTTAATTCGAGCGTAAATCTTAATTAAAGATAGTGAGAGCTTCTAAAAAAATAAAAGCAAACAAGTAAACTAGAGAAAGCATTAATCTTATCACAAATAGGGAGAATTTGCAGTGTTGGATTGAATTCACAACAAAATTATAAATAATTATATTACTTTCATTATAAACTATTTCGTAAAATTTAAATACACATATAAAGAAAGTAAAAAAGCGTACATTTTCTTATCCAAAAGGTATCTTTAATGTTTTATTCCTATAATCTTGACCTTTAAAAATTATCTATTTAAATAAAATCCCAGATTTGTAATTACTTAAATTAAGTAACTGCTGGATTAAGAATTTATTAAATACTACAGAATGGTACACAATTACTTTTCATTTTTTCCCTATGCTTTTCTACTAGTAAGATCATTTAAATATAAATTAAATAGTATTTAATTGTTAATTTTTTACATATAAAGTTGATTTTTTAAAACTTTCACAGTCAATTGAGAGAAAATATTTTCTGAATAAAATGAAAAAAATTCTTTTTATGAATTATTTCTGAAACATCGTCTCTTTAACGAATTACATTTAAACCAAGGAATATTTTTATTAAAAATTTGTCAAAAATCATATTATTTATAAAAAATATCTATATTAATTATCTTTTAAATTAAATAATTAATAATAAAATTATCACGTTATGCATATTACATATTAAATTTTAAAAATTACGAAAATTAGTATAAGTGTATGAAATAATAAAAAATAGTTAAAAAGAATTTGTATGAAAAAGAGAGAAAGAAAAAAAGATCAATTTTTATATCCTGCTAAATCAATAATAATTCCTTATGGGTGATCTGATCCGTATTGTTGATCATTGCTAAAATTAGTTGCTGTTCACTTGTACGTATGATTATTGAATGAGTTTATTTAAAAACTCATGATTGATAACAGAGTTAGTAGATTGATTATGGAGGCGAAATCTTTATTTAACTCCACAGGAACTGATATCGCTAGATTATCGCTCGTAGACTTGTCCACTTGTCTTGAGTATCTTAGATATCTTGCCATTTATTGTTAATTATTTTTCGATCAATTCAGATAATACTTTATCCGTAGATCGTGGATTTTTAAGCTCCGGACAGCTCGAGTTATCTAATTTTTGTAAAGATACGTCCGCTCGATCAAAGCTTTACTCTATCCTGGAATTGCATATTGCAATAATAATGGTAATAATAATAATACTAGTAATAATAATAATAATAGTAGTAGTAGTAATAATTAGCTTTGACTAAGCTTAATCTACGTTTTTACACTTATTCGGTATTCAGTGCTTATTAAACGTGCCGTCAATATAATGTATACAGTTTATTTACATTAAAAATTATTAACCGCAAAAGCAGAAAATTTTATGTCGATTAAAATTAATTTGTTGCTTTTATCGGGTTAAATCTGCGTATGCATTGTTAAAACATATCTTGTTAATTTAATTGATTGCATTACGTTCACTAAATTTTTTTATACCAACTTGAACTGTATGTAGAAAAATACCAATTACTTTAGGTTATTTTTATTTTATTTTTCTACGAAAAAAATTAATTAAGCTTTTCGAGGTTGAGTGAGTATATCAATATTTCTTTATTTTATAGCGAATGTAACATAGTGTTTATTTTCAAAATTTTATTTCTTTTAAATTTTTACAAAAACTAAATTACGATAAAAGTGTGGCTGTTGTTACGTAAAAATACATACGAATAAATGTGGAACAACAAATATTAAAAGAATGTATATTTAATTTTAGTAGTTTAGAATGTTTGTAGTTTTTTTTTTTTTTTTTTTTTTTTTAGTTTTTTTTCTACTGAAATTGTACATGTGCTTTGATAGAATAATGCATTTTTTTTTAAACACTTAATTGTGAAGTATGAGAGGTCGCGGGTATATGTCGAAGGGGAGAATCGGAAGTATCGGTTCCGTTATTTTAGTATTCGGTCTTCCGTCCGACTGCTCAGCGAGACATAGATTTTAAAACAGTAGATAATGAAAATGGATGCGGCTAGCCAAAAAAGAAATGGATAAATATGTCGAAGATATTCGCTTTGGTATTCACTGCAGGACTGTATATTGTTTTTTTTTTTTTTCTTTATTAGCCATTAACATGTATTATTTTACATAAATAAGTACATTCGAGTGAATTTAAGTGTTGGTTTATTAGGCAACTACTTATTTTAAGTACGAATTGACTCGTACGAAAGCTTAAGTAATATAAAAGTTTTTACTATAATTTATTTTAAAAAAAATCTTTATTATTCGCTGTATTCGGATACATGAATTATAACGTAATGAGACATTCCGACTGAATTTTCAAAAAGAAAATGAAAAAAAAAAAATACAATAACAACACGAGCACGTAGTATGTCCATAATAAATTTCATTCGAATATATTTTTCAGAAATAGTTTTTTGTACTTCACTTTTAGGTTTGAAAGAGATTCCATTAGTAGCGGGAACTAATGAAGTATACGTAGAAGAGACAGGTAAACGAGATAACCCTGTTATAATGCACACTGATATTTTATCTAATTTCTTTCAAACTCTATTGAATTACATGTCAATCTACCAAACAATCTTTTCACTACGCGTAAATACATTTAATAGGAACATGCGGCAGAGCGTAAACGTTGTTAAATTTATTTCCCTTGATTCCATTGCAATGAAATGTTAGGCAATCCTAACGTTAGGCAACGTGTATTCTTTTTCAGTTCATATTTTTATTTTTATTTTAATAGACTATAAAATCTAATCGATGAAAATTACATTGTTTTCTTGAAAACACGTAAATATTTAATACTAATAATTAGTTACGTATAATATGCAAATGCATTATTCTTCGTTGCTCTAACAACGCTTTAATAATCATATTTTTTACGTCTCTAAATCACCTTTTACTTTTCTGTCAATAAATTTATTCTTCACATTCTTCAATTACTTTCTACGTTTTATACTTTCCAGATAATGTTATTTGGCAACAATAATATTGTTCTAAGGTAATTATTATTTCCTCGGCGCAATAGATCCTCTTCTAGTCTTTTACAAAAGATAATCTGCAATCAGAAATATTCGCCCTCAAGTACAGATTAACTTATTCACAGAAAAACGTATTTTCCGGAATTAATTTGAAAAAAGCTTTTTTTATATAGATATAAAAATACTTAACTATTATTGTTTCCCATTAGCGGAATAATTGAAAACTGCAAATTATTATGCAATATAAAGCGAAAATATAAAGTATATGATGATATACTCATATTTTTGTCGATGAATTAATCACTACCAGAATCGTAATTATAAATAGGAATTCATTAATTAATTTTCATTGTAAACTATCGATATAATGTTACTTATAAATACAGTATGATATTTAAAAAAACAAAAATTGTACTACAATGTTCGTAAATTGTATAATGTACGAATGGAAAGTGTATTATAAACTGTAAAAAATTGAAAAATAATTAAAGTACCGTAAGTATGGAATCCTAATGAGGTTTTATCGGTAAACCTCTTGACGAGACAATTTCCGTTCAATTACTCATTTAAAAGACATTAAATTATCTTAACGTCAATGGTCTTTTTTAGTGAATCGTACATTTCAAGAAATAAATGTTAGAAAAGCGATAAATATTAAGTCTGTTTTATTTACCCGAATAAACATTTATTTAAATTTTATTACTTATGTCACTGCAACTGTTAAATAAACTTGATAAAAATTGTATAAAAATTTTTGTATATATATATATATATTATAAATATACCTTTATGTATAGAATTATTTTTATAAACTATTCTTACGTCATCGATATACATTTAATTTTTATGTTACTTTACGCGAACATCTTTAATTAACTCTGATTTAGTAATATATAATTAAAGTTTTTGTCTATAATATTCAATTCTTTACGTTTATTTATTTATTTTTTTTTTTCATCTATGTATTAATGCAGTTCTTTAAACTATGTCAGCCGGAGAATTAAAACAGTTCACAATGTTAAATGCAATGGAGGAAGGAACAATTATTCCTTCTTCCATTTTCATCTTCTTCAAGTCCATAAAACTTAAAACTTAAATTTATAAATAAAAGTTTGTAGAAAAATCAGTTGAAGAGATAGTAATCCAATTTAATTACAAAGTGTAATAGGAAATAATATAAAAATGTTTCCTTTTTACCCGTAAAATCTATAAACTGTCGCCTACGTCGTAAACAGGAATTAAGGCTCTAAAATAAGGCTTCGCTAATGATATTTTTCGCTTTTCTTCCTACGTCTATATAAGATTATACAGCCAATGGTTGATAAGATCTTATAATTATTCGAAAATCAAATTCAAATATATAATTGTTTAAACGAGTATTATAATCAAAATCGTATTGTTTAACGTAAAATTAATTTAAACATCACAATAATTAATTGTTTAAAAAAAAAAAAAAAAATTTCATACGTCTTTTTCCCTCACCGCTAATATTTATTTATATAAATCAGCATGATAAGTTTTAATAATTCAAAAATTTTCTTATCATAATAGTTATTTATATTTTTATTAATGTTATAATTTAACGGATATTAAAATGAATGAGTTTATTACTTTCTAAATAAAATTAAATTTGATATTTTTATTTATAATATTTATATCACTACTTTTCGGATAATAATGTAAATCTGCTACTCCATATGTACGTGTAATTTTTTACATTTCAGATTATTATAAATATATTGTTATACCTATTCGTTGTAAAATACACAACTATATGCAAAAATGTATATGCATAAATATTAATTAGCTAAGGCTAAGGCACGTACATCATTTATCAACACAGGTATATTTGCTTTACATTTATACAAGAAAAAAATATATAAGTTTTCCACTAACGCCTACTCATACTCCTTGGTTCGGTAATTGTTGAAATGAATTTTATTTAATATAGTTTGTAGAAATGAAAAATTATAAGACCAAAATATAACACAATATTTAATTAATATCTGCTTTCAATTAAAGCCAAGGTTATTTATTTTTGACATTTTTGTCGAAATCTTTTCGATTACTTTGATTATATAAAAATTGTACCTTGTACTCGATAGAAAAATTTCAACATAATAAATTCGTTAATAAATTTCTAGGTAAGTTTAGGCAATGTATCGAAATAATTTTATTCTGCTAAATTTATACAAGAGTTAATTAATAACAGCATATTGTTTAATGCCGGAAATCATTAAATGATTTTATGCTTGAAATGTATTAGAACAAAATGTATACACAATGATTATTTCTTATTCATTGCTGCCATTTTTATTTTCACATAACGTAAAATACAATTTACATATATGAGTGAATTAATTTTTACTTTGTAATTATTAAAAAAAAAAAAGAAGTGTTATTCAAATTATTTTATTATTTTTCATTAAATGCTACTGAAACATGAGGAACGATCGTTATCGCATTGAACAGCTTATGAGCAGAATGGGGATAAATATAGAAGATTAAATAAAATAGCCATTCAGATTTCTAGATAAATATTAAAACTGACTTTAATATGCTTACTTTAATAATATACTTAAATGCACGATAAAAATATTGCATATTAATAGTATAATTTGTAAATATAATTTATTTAATTAATTATTAAATTTTTGAATTTAATATTTCTAGAATTAAATCAAACTTCTTTAATAATATACATATAAATGATTTTACAATTAATTTCAAAATTATTACATTATATTCTTAATATTATTGAAAAATATATACTTAAATAAATCTTCAATTATAAAAATACAAGCGTGTACTAATTTCATTAATAACTGCATAACATTATATCAATAGCGTCAAATACAAATTTACGTCGTAAGATTTAAATATTGATTATAGCTTAAATTTGTTATAAAACAATTTTGCTTGCAAAAAGTACAAACTAATATAATTTTTTGAATATATATATATATATTTATTTATTTATTTCTCTTCGTCTAAGTAAATTAATGTAGAATACATTGTTATTAAATTCAATAATATCCAATAATAAAGAGATGAAGTTTTAAAATGAACAACAATAATTTGTTTACATTGAATTTCGAAATTCGTATAACGAAATAATGCTAATAATATAACATAAATAATATAAAGAAAATACATTTTACATAATGAATATAAAATTTATATTTTATTTGTTGTAAAACTTTATTTTGTCTTATTTAATTTTCTCATTCAAGCACTTTTGTTTTATTTGTCAATAAAATAAAAAAAAAAAAAAGGTTTTACAACTTTGGAACTTGTGACTTCAACACACGAAAATTGCATTACCCTTGCTCGTGACATATATTCCTATGGGTTCGATTTAACAATTTTTCTAACCTTTGAATAAATAAAACTTTATAGAAAAAGACAAAATTAAAATAGTAATACTTATTACCTTGTTATAAATTCATAAAATTATTATAGCTTTATTATCAAATATTCATTTCAAAATACTAAAAGAATGTATAATTGTCTTTTAAATTATTATTATTATTTATTAAACGTTAATAATTTCTATTTACGTTTTCGAACAATTATAATGATATATATATTCAAATTTTAAGTTTATAATATTTGAACCAATGAAGAAGTATTCTTGAAATTAATTTTCTATTTTTCATTAATAATTTTATTTAAAAAGTAGGAATTATTAAAAAATTTTATTATAATTTAAGATTAAAAATATTTGTTTTTGGATTTTTAGTAGTAAAAAATTTTTAAAAATTGAATAGATAAAAATGTATGTAGCCGAAAAATTTTTATGTATAAATATGATTAAAATAAACATCATTATAATTGCGAATAAATGTAATGAAAAGATTTTACTTGTGAGTGTTTATAGGATTCTTAGATGAAAAGAACTGGCATTTGAAATTTTATACATTAAATTTAATAATTTTTTATTCAGTCGAATAGATAAACTTATTTCAAAAAATTCTATTTTTCTTACAATTAATAATGCAAGTATTATTAATTGACATGAAATCAATTATGTATTGAGATTTAATTGTCAGTAATAAATACCAATGAGTTTTAAATGAATAAATTGCTGCACATAGTGATGAAGAAAATGCATACTTCCGTTCAATAACCAAAAGTTCTGAGTAATAATAAACACAGATTAAGAATGTATGAAGCTGCGTACAAAATATACAGTGAAAATGAATTTTAGTTTACTTTACATAAGTTAGTAGATCGCGTAAAAAAAAAGGAACTCATTCGCTCTTCATGATATTTAAAATTTACGAAATAATTGGATAAATGTTTTCGTATTTTTTTATCTAAGACTCGAAAATTTTTAACGAATACGTTTTTTATTTTTTCGAATGGACAAGAAAATATTTAGTTAATAAAAATCATACATTTTATTCACAGTTAGTATTGTATGGAAAGTATTTTGTTTTCAATTCTAAAAAATGTATTGTAATGGATGTAAATCTAGAGTTCAATACAAATTTTTTAAGGTTATACGTAGTGATTAAACTAAACTTTACTCAAAAGAGAAATTTTAAAAAACGACATAAACATTAATTTGGAGGAATACAAATATTTGTTTTAATTTAATTAATTTTTTTAATTTCAAGTTTCACACTTTGAACGATAAAAATATAATTTTTAAATAAATATTAAAATATCCATAACTTTAATAATAAAGTTCAATTATATGATACACTGCAGTACATACAAAAATTTTCAATTAAAATGTACACAATAAGAATGTAAAAATGTATTATGAATTTCGAGATTTTTTTATTCGTTATAAATATTTAATATTGAAGACTTGCAAATTAAAAATTTTTTTTACATATATTCGATCTTAATTGTAATTTAATTTCCAAAACTATTTTTCTTTACTCATATTTTTAGTTTTTTATTTTATAAAATATAATAATATTGAAAAATCTAATCGATTGCTAAATTTGTAATAAAAAACATAGTTAAAATAGTATCACTTCGGTGTATCAATTATTTCGTTAGTCATGAATCAGTTTCTTGCATTACAATGACCGATATTAAAATGTATTTTTACTCTTAATATTGAAATACTAAATACACATTGATAATTACGTATAATGTAGATTAGATTTTAAAATAATGTATGATATATCACTTCAGTAGACTTTTATTATAAATTTATATTAACAAATTCTACATTTGCTAATCTTCTTTATTAGCTAAATTACGCAATTTATTATAAAATATTTATAAATGTCTATCTTTCTCTAATTTATTAGCTTTAAAATTAATTAACTAGACATTTCATGATTATAAAAATATTATATTATTATTATTATTATTATTATTATTATTATTATTATTATTAACTGCATTACAAGAAAAACTATATCGTAATTAATATTTAATACTAATTATATTATAGCGATGTAATTATATTTTTACCACGTTTATCATTGGATGTTTTAAGCTCAAAAAATTATTATCTCAGCTTTTATCAACAATAGTAAATTTAATGTTATGTACTATTTACCATGAAACTAGATTTCTTGAAAACTTTTTTATGCAATATAATTGATTTTTCAATAAAATTACAGTTTTATTTATGATACTAATACGAATAATTAGTTGATGTTATAATTTTTGTACAATATTGTCATTCTGATTAATCACTACTATATAATATATTTTTCATTTTAAATAAAAACGATTACACTTCCTCTATTTGATTCTACATTAAAAGTAATATTAACCTAAAATTTAAAGATTTAAATAAAAATGTCATAAGAATATTGAATTAAAGTAAGAAAATAAAATGAAAAAATATTTACAAGAATTATTAAAAGTAAAAGTGTTCTTAATATAATATATTAAGATCTTAATATATCTTAATAAAAAAATAAGTTATGCAATGACTCAAATAGAATTAAAAGTAAAATAAAAATAGATAAGAAAAAAAATTCGGATTAATATATATTTTCGAATTGATAATTAGAATTTTCAGAGGCTAATATTATATATTATATAATATTATATGTTTTATAGTAATATGAGAAATTTTCTTATCTGAAATATGCGTTTTACCTTTATGCGTAGCAAATTACAAAATACACTTCTATGTGACGTATTTTACTCATCGAAAGTAATTTGAAATCAGTTCCTTTGATCTAATAATACATGTATAATTAATTCGATTAGTTTAGATTAAACTATTAATCAAACTTTAATACGAAAAAAGTAAAAGAATGAGAGCAAGATGTAAATATATACAATATATGTATATATATATATATGTACGTATGTATGTATACATGTATTTATGTATGTATATAAGATAAGTTTGGGAGTGAGAATGATGTTTAAGTGGCTAAAGTACAAACAGATGATACATTTTGTAATAAAGCTATCGATTGTCTCCTTGATCTACTAATCCTTCATCAGATTTCAAAGACTTCAGTGATAGTTACATCTAAACAAGAGGCACGAAATAGTGATAGGTAAACGTAATCAAGGACTCCGATGCACGTATAGAGGCAAGGTCGTTCGACAGTCCCATACAAACGAAATTATTTTGACGATCCTTGACAAGGTGAGGTAAAAAGAGGCGTATAAAGAGTAGATTCGGTCATAGCAGAGCAGACTATAGAGACAGAGAGAGAGAGAGAGAGAGAGAGTTGAGTACTGAGGTCAGCATCTTTCCATTGAATACCATCCCCGAGTTCGCGTGCTTCCTTTTATTTTTTTTTTTCTTCCTATTTTATTTTTCGTTTTTTTATTTTTTTCCTTGGCGCGTTATCGATTGCTTGGCATACGAGACTAGTATAGAACCGCGACAAATTCTCTCGGCCAGTCAGGTGTTAACTGCCCTCCCCAGTTCCGCCCCTATCCATTTACGGGCAGCAATGAGGGATAATGATCCCTTTGCCGATACTTGCTTGACCACTCAATCGTGCTTAAATATAGATGCTAAGTTCATTTACATTGGTTGGCCGACCAATCGAAGCGACCGAGCTTGCAATTTCTGGGCCCCCGTTTTCCATACCTCCCCGGCCCCCCTCCCGTCCTCCACCACCACCACCACCACCACAACCATCCAGCGACCACGCGGCTATATTGCATTACACGACCTCGTGTATAATCCCTCGAAATATTATAAAATAAGTTTGTAACGCGTCCCCTGGGCGCTGCCGCCTTAATTTCCTCGTCCTCGTCCATGGCCTTCGTATACAAAATACGATTCTCCCCAGACGTTATTAGATCATGATTAAAAAAAAAAAAAAAGAAGAAAAAAAAAATCTCTACGCCCATCGCTTGTGCTTCTCGATACCTTCCGTAATATCCGATTTCATTTTTAACCAGACTTTTTATTAAATCGAGAGATTCAATGGCGCGCGTCACATAATTGGCACCCTTCTCCCCCTTACTCCTTTCAATAACTAACAACGTAGACCTTATTACATGTCAAACTTCGATTGCGACTTCGTATCGCGTCGCCCCATGAAGTTGGATATTCGTACAACGAAATCATAATTTACTGCCTGCCAAATTAACATTAGCACCTCGATATCGGGCACATTCGGGCTCCATTCCGAGGTTCGTATTGATAACGCCCCACTGCTTATTCCCATTCGAAATGAAAGCATTAAAAATTATTTTAAGAAATCTTCGCGTGCTTTTTCAGCGGCCATTTATTCGCCGGCCGTGCGAAAGCTTACTAATTCCATCGAAAACTCATTAAAACTGAATTCAATTTAAAAAGAAAATGTTAATTAAAGGGAGAGGCTTGTAATCCAGAATCAAGTGCCAATTCCAGATTACGATGCTTAAAGCATCGTGTGGCTTAATCCAAATCCATACTTATTCCTTAATAAAATTTAAATGCTCCCGTTGTACATACGTTGCTAATTTATGCTGCTCGAGCATCCGTCTCCGTCTCCGTCTCCGTCTCCGTCTCCGTATAAAGTCTATTGAAGTCAAAACAATTGTGGATACGCCGTAAAAAAAAACTTACGCGCCTTAAAGCCCATCGTCTATAAAAAGGAGGATACTTTTGACGTGTGTAAAAAATAATCTATAAATTCCGCATTCTCAGTTTTTTTTAAAAAAAAATAACTAATTAACTGAAGTTAATAAATTATGTACCTACTGGTATGCTGCATTTTTTTTTTCTTTGAATTTTTTTTTTTTTACATTTCATCTACTCGTATTAATAAAAAAACGTAGGCGTCGTAGACTTTGTGAAAAATTTACGATAATTATGAATTAATTATGATTTTACAGCTTATTATAGGATATTGATGTAATAAAGTGAATGCAAAAATTCAGTGTGTAATAAAAGAACGAGGAGGATCCTTTAGGCTGCAGAAGTTGTTTGATTGAGCCTTTTCTGAAATTCATACGAGTATGAGTGAATTTGCATTTTACAGAGACTTTCCATATTACATTAGACGCGCAGCAGCTAACTGAGCCAACCCGTGTTCTATTTCTCATATTTTTAATAGCACCGGATTACAGATAAATATAAAAGGGAAAAGAAGAGAAAAGAGAAACGGTAAAAATCTTAATTACAGAATTGGTAATGAAATTTGCTGGCGGTCAGGTTTTTCGGCAACATTCTTGGCTCCTCGTGTTTGATTGATTAGCTTCGGCAGCCGAGCCGTCGGAGCCGGTGATTTTCAAGCCATTGCCGCCGCCACCCCCCTCCCCTCCATCCCTCCCTCACCGCCCCTACCCAACCCTACCCTACCCACTACTATTCCCTCACCCCCCACCCCACCCCACACACACACACACACAAATCTCGATAGAATGCACAGAGAGGGAGGAGGGGAAAAGATAATATAATCTGCGAGTTCAATTGAAAAGAAGGAGGGGCGCGCGGAGTGGAGGAGAGGAGGAGGTGGCTAGTGTAGTCTCTTTCATTATTCTCCGGCTGTTGCAATGGGACACAATGAGATGGAAAAGCAAGCAGCTACGCGGCCTACTTTCTTAAGAGTATTCATTTCTGCCTTTGACGTACGCGCTTTAAACGCAAATCGTCCGCAGCTTAAAGCGACCGGACGATTGACACCGCGAAAATCCAGCATCCCCATTCGGCACAATGGTGACGATAACGATAATAAGTCAGGCTTCGCGCCGCCTTTTATTTATTACACGGCAACATCATTAGGCCTAGGCGATGGATCATGGAAAAATGTATCGGTGGAAGCTCTTCCCTTACGAGGCAACGTACTTAACATTATGAAAAGCCCACTTTTACCGGAGCCTGAGGAGCATACCCTTTCCACGAGAACGGATACTCTCCATTGTCTGTCGAGAAAGATTTTTATTATGCGCTTTCTATTTTGTCTCGATCTCCCTTTGCGGGCGCACTTGTCTTATAAAAACAAAAAACAACAGTATTGCATTTTGCTTAGGGATGTGCTCGGTACACCCACGCCTAGACAACATACATACGTTGTAGCTAAATTGCCTTATTTTCCCTTCTTTTTATTTCTGCGAGTCGGAGGGGGGGGGGGCGGGGAATAAAAAAAGAAAGAAAAAAAAGAAGAAGGAGGAGGCAGCAGAACAATACGGTTTTCTTCTTAAAATAAGAATAATTGAGGAACGAATCGAGCTTGCGAGACCGTACCTACTAACTTCTAACTGTAAAATCAATACTCTTTTTAATATTTCGGATTTTTAAGCCCACATTTTAAGCTAATATTGAATTAGTTTATGAAATTCATGCTTAAAATTATGTTTCAACCTACTCGAATGGAATTAAGAATTTTAATCTCAATCAAAGAAATAACGAGCAAAGCTCTACGTAACAAACCAGATCATACGGTTAAACAATGTTACGTGCAGCCGGCATTAGGTTTAATTAATTTTAATTAATTATATGCGAGTGCGTGTATGTATGCGCGCGCGTGTGTGTGTGTCTACATAAAATTGACAAAATCATTTTTAAGGGTTTTCATAATAATTTCTGTAAGTTCTGTAACAACTTCTATAAAGATGAATTTTATAATTTCCAAAAGTCCAAGTGGACTAGTTAAAGTAATAAATTTTTTACATTAAGAATCCCGTATAATTTTTCTGTCACCCGTATCAATCCTTAAAATAAGGGATATACGTGAAAATATTGTTTCCTATGTAATATTCAAATTTCATTGCAAGGCAGTGTCTAGTATTTTTATTAAATCTATTTGGATAGCCAGAAATAAGGAATAATCGGGGATTAAAATATATATAAATGCATATATAAATAAAACTGATCGAAAAATGCAACTGCTCTTATACCGAGACGAATAAAGTGTAAAAATACCTGAGACCGTTGTTCATAAATAACTGCACGTCAACAGCTATTGTTATGTTTGAAACAAAAACGTCTTATCCATTATTGATATGATGTAATTGAAGAAGCTTTGCTTACGTATGAATATTACATTAACGAATTCTGATTATACCTGCCGTGAAAATCTTTGGAAATCTTTGCCGAAATTGAAATCGATCTGGTTCGGCATGTATTGCGATCGAAAAATCGACGGAATTTTACGATTATTGAATTTCGTAGAAAAGACGAGAAAGCCAATAGAATGACTTTACATGAAAAACTTAGTCACAAAGCTACGAAGTTGTAAAAAATGATATTACACGTATTAATACGTGTAAAAATGCGAAGGCCTCTGACCAAGTGTAATGCGGGTTACAGTGAAAAAATTGAATACTTATTAAAAGCGGTCAGGTGCGGAGGATGAAGGTGAATTATTATCGAAAGAAAGGATTTGAAAGTATTGAGCAGGCTTAGCCCGTTTTGCAAGTGGAATGAAAAGGGTCTCGGAGGATAGGATATGCGGTGGTTGCGAAGCCGTTAAGCGTAAGCAAACAAGTCACGAAAGCATGAAGATCGATATCGCTCACCTCAATAATCGGCGAATGTATCGGACTTGATTAAAATCTCGCGCGGCTTGAGCAGCAACGGGGAAAAATCCTTCGGAGGGATGCAGTCGAAAGTCGGGCTCAAGGACTCGGCAAGGCTAATCCGTGAATGATCCTCGGCACAGCTCTGACCTGGTGCCGCGTGTACCGTCCTCGTGTACCCGACCGAGTAGTGAGAGAGTAAGAGAGAGAGTGTGTGTGTGTGTGTGAGAGAGAGAGAGAGAGAGAGTGTGTGAGAGAGAGTGTAAGAGAGAGAGAGAGAGAGAGAGAGAGAGAGAGACAACAGCCCCTTGGTTACCCGGAGGACATCATCCCGCCATCTGAAGAGAACTCCGAGTCCGATTCTCGCCAACGTCCCGAACGCTCTGACCCGGGGGCTCCCGAGGGCTCCGCATGCCGCCGAATACGCGTCCTCGATTCTATCGATCGACCAATTCAAGGATCCTCCACCTCTCTTACCTTCCTCGCGACGCTCCTGGCCCGACCCTCGTGGCCCGGACACGCGGTGGCAATTGAAGCAGGCGCGATGTTTGCAACCACCGACCGACCGACCGACCGACCGACCGACCTTTCTTCCCGCCCTCGAGCTTATCGCGCAAGCTCCGCTTTTCGCACGCGCGCCAACCGCTTTCGCCACCCCGGTCCTCCGCGATTGGAGACGATCCTCCCAGTGGCCGGAACGCGACCTCGAGCTCGCCCGGCTTCCACGTCCACGCGGGCACGCTCAACCATAACTCAAGGATGTGCAACGGATCCCTGCACATCCTCTCCTAAGAACTTCGCTACCCGGCCGCCCTCCCCTGCTCTACCCCAAGTCGTCCTCACCCTCCAATTCCCCGTCGCCTTATAAAACATATTTTATTCCGTTTCACTCGATGAAATGTAATGAACTCGATACATTACTACTTGAAAGTTTTCATCTTTAACGACCCGCCGACCCAACAACAACACTCGAAACGATATCTTTCGATCAAAATACAGCCATTTTCTGGTCTCGATAAGACTTTCTTCGCTGCAAACCGATCGATTCTACTTCTTCGGACTCTCGTAATCATTATTACCCAGATTATTCATATAAATTATTATAATTCCAATTAACGTTTACCGATATGATGAGTAAATTCCTTTTCTATTCTAGCTCTATTCGCGACAACGCATTAACCAATCCCGTGTGACTATCAACAAGTCGACGCGTTGCCTCTCTTTACTTTCTAAAAGCAAAATCTTATCCGATTATTTATAAATTACTTGCATTATTCCTGGATTATTTTAAAACTTAACGAAATCTCCCATACTTTACCTGAAATTTATAATTTTCCTGTAATTAATCTACAATATACAAATTATCTATTTATTAATTTTACTATTATTACTATTATTGTTTATATTTTAAGATATTAAAGCCGAAATCTGGACAAATTTTTTATTCCTGTAATGGAAATTGCGAATATAGGAAAGCAATTAAAAACATCGCACCACATTTAGACAATATTACATATTATATTGATGTAAAAAGTTATAAAGCTTCTATGGCAATCAGTTTTTTAATTTATTTGAAATATTAAATTTTTTCTTTTTTGAAGAAGAAGAAATAAAACAGTATGTCAGTTTCTGCGTTTCCGTTTACGCGAAAATTCCGCAATAAAAATTTATATTCGGCTGTTTCAGCCCTGCGGCTTGAAAGAGAGAATTAAGCGTCAGCAGGGCTGGCCACATAAAAGATCAGGTATGGGGGACCTGAAAGGAAGGTCCCATAGTAGAAACTGGAATATGAAAAAAGCAGTCGCGACTCGAGCTTCAGCGCGATGAAGTTTTTAAAGACATTGTTGAAGCGATCGAGAGGGTGTGATTGATCTTTCTCTCCTTCGAGTTGCTGTGATATTTTAAAGGCGTTATTTAAGGGGGGAAGAAGTTGGGCTTCCCCGGAAAAGGAGTAAAAGCTCCTGGTGACCGATCCTGCGGACGAGAGAGAGAGAGAGAGAGAGAGAGAGAGAGTACGGATTGCAGTGAGTAGATTTAAAATTATTCACGAGAAGTATGCTGCGCTTCGCGAAACCGTGTCGCTAATAGGCTGTTTTCCCCCTTCTCCATAAGTAAATAGCGATATTATGAGTAAATAAAACGCCAAGGAGTTTTAATTTCCTTCCCTTCTGTCCAAAAAGAATTCAGGGTTAAAGTCAAGTAGCGAATAAATGCTACATCAGGTATATTTGAATGATAAAGTAAGATTTAGAATAAAATAATATCAAACGGCAAAACTTATCATCAAGTACATCCACAATCTTACGGAGTTATAGAATTTATTCTTTAAGGAGATTCGGAACTTATAAAAAGATTCATATTGTAGCTTTATTGAGGACTAAAAATTTCCGATCTTTCCGATCACATAGACATTCAGTGATATAAATTGATTTCATACGTGTAAGGTATCGAGTGATAGAGAATATTTTAATTTAGTTTGTCTAGCTGCTTTTCTTTTAATCATACACACTGTATGATGATCCATGGCCATGCCTTAAAAACAATAAATAATAGAAGAAGAAAAGAAAAAAATAGGAAGGGGAAAAAGAAAAGATAATATAAAAATCGCTTATAACGTAAAGTAAAATTTCTGGGGAAGAGTAGGACTTTTATGAATTCTTATACGCCATTGAAAGACATGAGACTGATGATAAGCCCCATCAGTATCCAATGGGACGGGGAACATCGAGAAATGAAGGAAAAAGGGTGCGTCTCCCTCCATCTCATTTGCGGCTCCAAAGGCAGGACAAAAAGGGGCCGGTTGAAGAAGGGTTTCATCATACTTCGCTAATATTTACAGTCTCTACGTAAAGTAAATCACCCGACGGAGACAGAGACAGAGAGAGAGAGAGAGAGAGATTCATCGCAGCCTCTAGTTCTCTGCCCCTTTACTTTGACAACTTCGCTTGCATCCCAATGACCGTCGAACTTGCAATCGCGTGCCCGAAGAACTTCCACGGTAAAGAAGTTAAAAGAAAATAAGCAGCCGTGAGCGCAACTAGAATAAAAAGTGAAATTATTTGTGAGTAGCTTACGATATCGGATAGTTTACGAAAAATATCTAAAATTTCACTGGCTACAATCGATTTTAATGACAATTTCCAAGAGCATTATTTAACACGTTTGACCTACGTTGAATTTTATTCCCTGGCTTCGAAAATTTAATGCAAATCTAAATACTAAGTCCCGTACCTGACTCTTTCGTGACCTTATACATAAAAAAGTTTCGTCAAACTTCTTTTAACAGCAAAAGTCGAAAAGAATTGTGCATTAAGCGAGCGAATGTCTAAGAATTTTAAAATAATTTCGGTCATACATGACAAGCCTAATATTTATTTTTAAATGTAAAATTCTCCTGATTGAATGTGTACGAAATTATTAATAACATAAGCCCTCTAATCTATAATAAAATATCAAAAACTGTATATTTTCAACATACCGTGATAATAAATAAATATTATTTTGGCATTAGTTGTTTTCAAATAAATACATTCATTTTCTCTTACGTGCTAATATAAAGAAGTCATTTTTAGACATTTTAAGTATATTTACTTAAATTACTAAAACAATAAGACATTATTTTGCTTATAATCTACGTATAGGCAAAATATAATAATTAGATTAAAATAGTATTCGCATGTTTAAATAAAAGAATTTTTTAAATATATGTATATGTATATATGTATTATTTTTACTGTTGACTAGAATTATGGCATTCGATCGCTAACTAATAACAAAAAAAGTATCAACATAAGGAAATCAATTCTCCAAACGCAAATAAGTAAATTACACAATATTATAAAAACTAAGAAATGTTTTTAGAATAAAATTCAAACCCGAACCTTAACGTATAAAATATAAACAAATTTTCGTCCATTCGATTGAAACAATAATAATTGATTAAAATTAAATACATACATTAATATACTTTTATTTTGAATTTTTATAAAATATAATATTACGTACTCGATAGATTAAAAAATAAACACGTAATTCATCTTTTTTTTATTAATTATAAAGCCTTTTTTTTTTTTAAATATCTATTGACGGTTTAATTATGTATTGATCCATTGTCCTGAATTATAATTGCGTTTTATTATAATTCAAAACCTACTTGAAAAATTGTAATACATAGTTAAAAGATGATTTACTCACTGCTACTTCGTTATAATCTTTTTTAGTTCTTTCAGTTTATCTGGAATTAAAGTAAGCTGTATAAGCATTATTAGATAAAAAATATCTCTACTAGCAAAACTGCGCATAAAGCTTCATTATTTTAGAAACATTATGAACAAATTTTAAAAACAAAATTGCAAATTTTAATTAGGCCTTTTAATTTAAAACTTCTATGTCAATTTTAAAAAATTTCCAGTACATAATAGGCAATATTTTTTCGCAATCCAAAACAATCCTTTGTGTGCGAAATTGTAAACTGAAGTATCTCATTCAAAGTTGATTAAATTGTTTTCCAATAATTTAATTGTTATTAGCATAACTTACGAGTATATCAAACTATAGATATTAATTTAATTATCAAATAATGAAATCGAGACAATGGCGAAGAAATATTTACGAATAATTTAATGAAGTTTTTTCTTACAAGGTTTTCGTGAAAATTTCACAACTGCACTTGCACATGAATTATTTGATCTTATATATAAATCGTAATACAATTTAAAATCACTTTTCTATAATAACTTAACATATACATGATATCATAAATATTATATATGATGTTGAAAATTAAAAAATTTCAATTTACATTATATATATATATATAATAAATAACGTCGAAGCACAATTGACGTTCTTTTTAAAATTATACTTATATTACATTAAATAGAGAAATAACGAAATTACCGAATGTTTAAGTATTTAGATTTTTCTTTTAATTTCACTCGCATTTATAATCGATTGGAAAAAGAATGTATAATTTTTCAGCTTGTTCGTAACAAGTTAATTCGAGTTGGCAGATATTGGTAAGATCGTTTTAGGAGGTCCGTACACAGAAAACTTAATAGCGACTAATAATCCGCTTGAAGTTAGTAATTTCGTAAAATTTATAATAAACCCTAATGAAAAATCGGTAATATTGAAAACAGATGGTGTATGGGAAATAACATGCTTAAGGATCACTTAGAACTGCCAATTTTGCAATTTAACCATGCTAATGCATTTATGGGCGACCTGCGACGACAAACTCAAATTTGTTTCAAATAAATCTTTTCCATAATTAAAATGAAGTTTTACGTAAAACTAAGACCGCATAGATCTATAAATCATTGGTCTCAATCATTTTATTTCATACCTAAAGATAATACCCGTTATAATGAAGAGCGTTCAGCACTATTCAGCACTTCTTGAATTTATTATGTAAGAAACGATAGCGAAGGAATATTGTTCCTCGCTGCAGAAAAGCTACAGTGTGACATGTTCCAAAAGAAGATAATAACGGTGTGTGTGTGTATATATATATATATATATATAGAGAGAGAGAGAGAGAGAGAGAGAGAGAGAGTGGGGGGGGGAGTCAAGAGTGAGAGTGAAGCGGAAAACGGAGCGGGAGACAAATGAGCTTTCAAGTACAAGAGTAACGAAATTACCCCACTTCCGTAGACGACGCCGGTAGCGTGACGCTAGGACAACGTTTGCTTCTAGTATAGGAATTCCAGCATGGCGGGGGCTATTATTAGTGAGGTAACCAGTTTGCAAAGGCCACAAGCAAAACATACGCCTCAGCCTCCTCTTCGTTTTGCGTACCTTCTACGTTATCAGCTGGCTCGGCTATTTTATGTTTCGATCGCCGTAAACGATATTTGTTGACTTTATCCAATCGCAAACATCATTATTATCATTTATTATTTATTATTTATTACTTATTATTTATTATTTTATTGTTTATTATTTATTATTTATTGTTTATTATTTATTATTTATTATTTATTATTTATTATTTATTATTTATTATTATAATTACTGTTGTTGTTATTAGTAATGTCATTCCCATTTTTCATATAAGTACGTAATCTTACTTGGACTACCGTTTTTCCATATTACCTAATGTAAATTCTATAATTTTAATGTAAACTTATTGAAAATAATTAATCGCGTTATAAATATCCTCATAATCTTAAATTGATTTTACAAATGAAAACTTCGTAAGATTAATTTTATAATTCTGTGATTCAATAAAGATTAAAAAATTTCCAAACTTTTTAGACTTGATTACACTTTGGTTATTTTCTATAACTTTTTAATTTTAATAAATCTCACCAAGTAAGGATCTAAAAAATAAAAAAAATAAATACAACGATCTTTTCACCGCTAATTGTTAAGAATAAAAATGTATACGTTATTTTTTCTTTAAATTTAAAGGGAGTATAATTAAAATTCCCAATAGATCTCATATTTTCTTCCTTTCGCATTCCATTAATTGATTACGTGGATTTTAATATTAAAATTTGAGTTAGAGTGGGCATGTTATAGGCCATTCCAGATAAGTAACATTATTGTACGTAGAGAATAAGTAAATAGGTCAGTAGAAAGCCTATTCTAACTAGTAATACGTACGGGTCGCTAGTCTTTTGATCATGATAATTATAAAAGTCTTCCGAAACTTTTGCTCTGTTCGCCTTTGCCACATTATTAGGTTGCTACTATTTTCATTCCGCTGCTCTATATCTCTTTTTGATTAATTTATTTTGTCAGAAATAATTTTTACATTCGAAAAATTATATTAAATCGAAAAATTAGACTCATATTCAGATTACGCCTTCAGAATACAGATATTGACGAAGTTATTTGAGGGGGAAATCAATTGTATTAATTATTTTATTGAATGATTATCTTTTTATCGGCAGTAAAGGTACTGGAAATCTCCGTTCGATTCTGTGCGAATAGAGCTCGATCTTGAATCTCCGGTATAAATGTATTTTTTACTGGATAAGCATTGTGATATTCAATTTTATACTTATCATCGTGTGTTTGTAGGTTACAGCTTTCACTTTTATACAGTGTTATATTATTTATCAATATTACTTGATTAATCTTTATGAGTATAATGAAATATTCTCGCTTCAGAAAAATGGCCTTAGAAATATATATATCAAATGTATATACATGAAAATTAAAAAATACAGCAATCGACTTGGAGTATGAAATTAGAGTAGAGCTAAATCATAAAGTTTTTCGTATAAATGCGTGGCTGTTAGTTTGGTTATACGATGAGGATGTGCAATACCAATTTAGAGGTGACGTTACCTGGTTTAGATTCAGCAACCTTTGAAAGGACGCCGCTCGCGATATCATCCGGTTTCTTCTGTACATGTTAAGAATAGCGATAGGATGATGACAACCGGGTCGATTGCTCCAGGGGATACACGCTCACCTGCCCCTCTCATGACACCTCCATTCTACATTTTTATCAGAAACTTTATATAAAAGCACGACACCTCGAGTCTATGTGAGAAAACGAAGTGAAGGGGGTCTGGGAGGAGGGTGGAGCGGGGTCGGGGGAAGAGGCAGAGAAAATCTGCTTCAACCATTTATATAAATAGCTTTTTTCGTATAGAAAATGAGAGAAAATAAGGGAAAAGTAAAAGGGCCGGCCACGGGCTGATACAGAAAATGTTATGTAAGATAAAAGGTTTCCTTTTTTAATTTTTTTTTCCTTTTTTTTCTCTTTTTTTTTTTTTTTTTTTTTTTTTTTTTTTTTTTTTTTTTTTTTTTTATTCCGAGATATACTCCGAACTACTTTTTGAATAAAAAGGTACGCGTATTTCTTTTGCTTTCCAGTAAATCCATTTACTAAACTAGTCATCTGAGAAGGAAGGCTTTTTTCTGGAGCTTAATTGGTCCATCAAATATTAAGCTCATCCGAACTAGCATTTCATGACTAATTAGTATTCACGAGCGATTTCATTTATAATTTCGTTCACAAACCACATATAATTATGACGTACTCCTTCATAATTATCCTAACAGTATAAGGCAAAATTCCAACAATACATAATGTTTAATTGTCACGTAAATCTTAAAATATCATATAAATTAAATGCCTGTGTTTCGTGGAGTTTCTTTAGGAGAAATGAAATTTCGAAACTTATCTTTATATAAATTTGGAAATTTAACTTGTTATTATATCAGTTACAATGAGTAATAAAAAAAATTCTTTATACACAAATTGAAATTAAAAATCAATCACAACGTTTTTCCAAACGTAATACTAGTTATTACAATAAAAAATAAGGCAACGTTTTTATACAAAAAATACAATAAATCTGTTTAAATATAAAGATAACTTTCCCTAAACTTTGTTCATTAAAAAATTATATATATATATATTTATGTTATCATTCCATTAAAATTCTTTTATTATTAATTTATAACACGTAATTATTAGTTGTATTAAAAACTAAACAGAAAACGCACGCACGTAACATTGTAAACAATATTATTTATGTACTTATGATTTCTGTGTAATTAGATCGTACGTAGTAAACGCATTTTTCCCATACGTTTTCGAGGGAGTCTATCCGTAAAGCTTAGCTGCGTGATCTGTTCTTTCTATAAGTACACAGATCACATATAATATTTAAAGTTCTCTCTCAAATTTATACGTGTATATGCTGTGATAATTATTTTCATTTTAATGTACGCTTACATAACTCCTTTATTTCGTTAATACGAAATATTATTACTTGAAATTTAAAAACCGTTTTGTAATTATGCTAAGTAAAAAATTTAAATGTTACTTTAAGATATTTACTTTATAAATAAAGGATCTATTTAGTTTATTAATTAATTCATAAGAAAGTATAAGTATCCAAAAACGTAACGCTCCTTTAGCATTAAATACTTCGTATTAATATTAATATCTTTCAAGGAATATAATAGAAAATAATGAGCTATTGATCTACTGCTTTCAATTATCATTACTACTTAAAATGCATTACTTATGAATATGGATGCTGCACGTTTTCGGCAATTATCAAATTACGAATTTACCAGAAAAGAGAAATATTACATAGATCAGTCGCTAAAAAAAGAAGGTGAAAAAAAAATACGTACTGTTTCGACTTTTAATAATATGATCAAAGGACTTTGTTAGCACTGCTTTCCTTTTTATCTTGTCTCGTAATAAGTGAAAAATTATCGTTCCACTATTTTCCATTCTAGATTACGTAGAAAATACGGTCGTAATCCGTCCCCGATAGTTAGCTTCGTTGATATTTGAATACCTCGTTACAATACAAATGTTAATAAACAATAATAAGACTAGATTTCTGGATAGGGCATCGCAAATAATAAACTCTCTGATTAGGATTTGTAAAATATTTATGCTATTTATAAAACCATCGACAATTCGTGTAATAAGAAATGAATAAGTATTTTTTTTAATTTGTGCTTGGCTGGGGTTAATGGGCCGAAGAATTTGGACGGGATCGATAGTCAATAACAAGGTATATGAAATGGAGGAGGATTTCTGCATTTAGTGGTAGTGCATGAAAGGGCAATACCATTAAGTCAAGCAACAGGATCATTAGATAGCTCGTAGATGGGGCATTGCTCATTAAAAGGCTGCAATTATTCATTGCCATTATGGAGCAGGCGTTGCTTTCGATTGGATGGCATCGTGGCCTGTAGAATATGCGTTATTAAACAATCGAGGCATGGACTAATGCGATGTGCCTGTTTGCGCCTATTGCACTCGGGACTGGACTAGCTCGTGCTCTTTGATACGCTACAGCTGCGGGTTGCGCCTATTGCGCCTTCGCTTTTTTGGCTTAGAAATTTCGTAGATCCTCCTGGCCCCCGTTAAAACATAATTTCATAATATTCAAACGCCTACGGCTCGCTGAATTCATTTCAGACTTCATCTACGCGGCATAGATCACGCCGAGGGCATAGATCGTTCCGTAATAGTAATACAAATAGATAGGCCTGTATTATTTATCAGGCCGATTTAATTTACGTTTTATCATTTATTTTTAAATAAGTTTGTCTGAAGCTCATGCGAATGTAA
The DNA here is from genome assembly GCA_018883505.1 of Ceratosolen fusciceps. NCBI lineage: Eukaryota > Metazoa > Arthropoda > Insecta > Hymenoptera > Agaonidae > Ceratosolen > Ceratosolen fusciceps. The sequence continues at coordinate 8,522,606 of RCIC01000008.1, forward strand.
GAGAATAAGACTTCATTACATTAATAAGCTATGAGATTCTGGAAATGTGTGGAATTACGCAGAGACTAATGTCGGCGATTTTACGTGCCGTTTCATTTATCTTTCGTGCAACTCTAAAAATAATAACGCAGATAATTCACCAATAGACAATAATTAATGGATGGCTTAAATAGAGCTAAAATATTTGAGGGGATTTATATCGTAATGGGGAATGGGGACCTTTTTAAGGTCAGCGAGTGGATGTGCATTGGTAGGAAGAAGGCGCGCTGGATATCACGAATTAAACTGTCTGGATATTACGAATGCGTTAATTAAATGAATTAAATGACGATCGCCAGCGGGTAATCGACAGCATAGTCAAATGAAATTAATACAAATATTTCGTTCGTGCTCTCTCGATAAGCGATGACGCCCATATGCACGACCGCATACACGTGAGGAAGCGTGGGTTCGGCCACCGATAGATACCTAGATAGATACCTAGATAGATAAATAGATAGAGAGAGTGAGAGAGAGAGAGAGATAATGATGAAAATGGCGGAAAGTGATTGCAGGGAGCTTCGGAAGGTTTTTGGTTAGGAAGATCTTCGAGAAATGTGTGAAGGTAAATGTCGAGTCGAGCCTAAGCAACCCTTGGGATAAAGAAAGACTGTAAGAATGGCCGAAGCTATGGGGGGAGCTCGGCCGCCGACGAGCGTGGCGGGGTCGTCGCAAGGTCCCGCCGAGGTTAACTCGTGACAAAACTCGTCTATTATGCGAGTGTCGATCAACGATCGTTTAATCAAAGTGCGAGCAAGAATCAGTCGGACCGATCAGTCGGATAAGGCGTGCAACTTGCGTGCTACAAGCATCTTTTCGTATTCTCGGCTCATGCCTCATCATCATTTTCGCCTCCGCCGACGTTCTCATTTTTGCGCTGCAATTATTTATTTATACTTTTTTTTTTTTTTTTTTTTTTTTAATCCTCCGTTTTTAAAGTTTTGCCAGCACAGTCTAGACGAGCGATCGTCTCGTCTACGTAGACTCTTTTATTACCCGTTACACGTTCCTTCGCTTTAAAACTACATCAATACTATTGCTTATTATCGGTTTTCTAAAAAAAAAAGAAAGAAAAAAAAAAGGATTTATTCGGAAATAATGAAGTGATTTTTTTTTTTTTTTTTTTTTCTTTTTTTATACACAATCACGTCGCTTCCTCCCCCCCCCAACGTCCCATTCTATCATATTCGACAAATTTACAATTAGATGCTCCGTTATTTTTTTTTTTTTTTTTTTGACATAATGGCTTTATCAACGTGCATTAGGAAGACAATATTCTCGTCTTCATTTCTTTGATCCAATGAGCAAACTATTACATATGGATTTTCAATATTAAGCATTATTTTCCATTTCATGAATGACATAATGTACATTGCAAAATTACACTCAACTTTATTATGCTTCCAACTATAAAAATAACATATTAAATTATTCATGAATATTCCTCGTGCTTTTCTCAAATACAAGAAATATATGTAATATTTACTCTTTTTCCGCACTAGAAACATTTATTTAGGCCTACGTTACTTATGTAATGTGTATTAAGTCATTTGGTCAACAATCGTTAGGTTACATATATGATATCATCGATACTTTTCTTACTCATGTTTTTATGTATAATCATTTTTTGTATCACAAACTTCGTGCATTACATCTACTTCAGCATTATACTTATTAAATCATTTAATTTTTAGCGCATTACATTCATGATTTTTTATTATGTAAATGACGACCTTACTTTTTAAATCAAGAAATTAAGATAATTACTTTTCTATTTTTTCTAAATTTTTTCATCATCATTAAAACTAGAACTTTCTCTTTCCACGCTGATATACGTTATCAAATGTAAATATAAAGTATAAATTAATATTTTGAATAATACATGTACTAAAATATATATTTAAAATATATTTATGCGTGAAATATCTAAAAAAAAATTCAACTATTTTCAGCTTGTACTATGAAATTTTTATTACAAATAGATAAATGCTTAGAAAAATAAATTTACTTTTAAGCTAATCATTAAGTCTTTGTACTGAAATTGGCAACTGAATTTTCATTATACATATTTTTAATAGCTAAGTATTTAAGAACCATGTATCTAAGTATCGATAAATTATAGCTATACCGGTATTATATACAATGTAATGGTGTCCTCTTTATCTTCTTGCTAATCCATTCTAAATTACCGTAAGTTATTACAGCTTTACAATACTAATGAATGGCAAAAATTCATAATATATGTATATATAAATAAATTAAATAAAAGCAATTTAATTTTTTAATTTTTTTTTTTTTTTTGTATATGCTTGCAATTAAAATGTAAGCAAAACAGTTAATACTTTATTGACTATATCATAAATGGTTAAAAATAAGATTACACGATAAACTTTTTTTCAAATGTAGATCGATATAAGAAATAATGAATGGAAAATTTTTAGACTATATGTAATCAAATCCCCACACGCTTACACGTCAAATGCATTAAAATTCATTTATGATCGTTATTATTATTATTATTGTTGTTGTTGTTGTTGTTGTTGTTGTTGTTGTTGTTGTTGGTGGTGGTGGTGGTGGTGGTGGTGGTGGTGGTGGTGGTGGTGTTGGTTGTTGCGGTTGTTGTTGGTGTTGTGGTTGTCGTGGTGGTGGTTGTTGTCGTGGTGGTTGTTGTTGTTGTTGTTGTTGTTGTTGTTGTTGTTGTTGTTGTAGTTACAATTATTATTATCGTTAGATAAATCGTAAATTAAACGTTGCGTTCATTACCAGGTCGATTACTAATTATTTAACAATCCTTAGTTCTCTATAGCGAATCAACTATCTCCCAGCGCAGTTTCTTTGTTGTCCTCTTCTCGCGAGGACGTGCGATAATCGCGCTCCCATAGGTCAAGTGCACAATTAAGAGTACAAAGATTCCACTCGATCATGAATAAATTCCAGTGTATTATTGCAATTTATTTCGATATTTATATCTTGTGTGCCAAGGCCAGTCAAAGTAACAACAACTCTTCGTTGTACAGGCTCCCTAAAGACATTATTCCTGAATCATACGACATACTCTTGCTCACGAATGTTACCAAAGGTGATTTTCATTATAAGGGGCTGGTCACCATTAACCTACAAGTCATACATAAAACGAATCGTGTCATAGTGCATTCGGAGTATCTGACTATTAACAAGGATGAAACAATATTCCGCAGAATACTTCCGAATAACTCCATTCGAACAATTCAAATAAGCAATCAGCGTTATGAGCTCGAGACGCACTTTTACATCATTCAATTTTCAAGCGCTTTAACGCCAGGGAAGTATTTGTTGTCCCTCCAATTCGATGGCGAGGTATTAAATGACATCTTTGGCTTTTATAGAAGTCGTTACAGAGTAAAAAATGAAATAAGGTATTTAATCAAGTAAAAATTATTTCTATTTAATAAGTAAAATATAATAAGCATTTCAATAACGTTAGAATTCAAAGGTTCTCGACAGTCACAAACTTTCTTTTTAATTGTAAAAAATTATTATCGCTATTCGCCCGTACGTTTAAGAAAAATACCTCTGAGAAACAAATTTATTTTTAAAATTCGAAATATCGTATTCGGCAATGTGTTTTTAAGCATTTAATGAGCTTCAAGTCTCTTCCCAATAATCGCAAGCGCACTGTTTCTCTTACATTGTGTATATACTTTTTTTTTAAATAATCGTTATGCAAAGTGAAAATTTACGCATTCCTGTAACTAAAAATAAATGGAATGAACATTGAAAGCTTAAACGTCCTTAAAAATAATTTGTTTATCTCCTATTGGAGCTATTGATTGCATTCAATTTCATAAATGCGATTTAATATTAAAAAATTGAGTTACCACAAAATACTATTTATTCGGGGAAAATATTCTATTTTAATATAGACGCTTAAATTTTAATTTCGCCTTGGAGCATGAAATACCGTCCGTTATTATTACCTATTTGAATTTGTGGCTGAAATTCAATGAAACCATTAGTATTATTTGTAAAGTAAAAAGAAATAAAGAAAAGAAAGGTTATGTATCAGTAAATCAGCGAACGCGTATTAAAGATTAGGCGCAAAAGAACCGTAAATCTAGTTATTTAGCATTTACGTACTCGAGGCAATGAATTTAATAATGCCTCGATATAAATACAAGTAAAAATCAATATTGTGAAGGTGGATAGGCGTAACGCAATTTTCACCAACTTTTGCAAGACGAGCATTTCCTTGCATGGACGAGCCTGGATTCAAGGCCACCTTTCAGCTTCATATTGGCCATAATAAAAATGAAACGGTATCATCCAACACCTTGGGCGAATCACGGCAAATCACGTGAGTAATCAAAGGGTGTCGCTTCGGCACATTGCTGATCTGCGAGTAAAGCTAGACGTGAGGGTTAAACATTATTCATAATCATAATATGAGTGCCCGGTTCGTTCGAGGGAGCTCAATTAATGCCCGATAACGTTAAAAGTATTGTATTTCTACTGGGATTTATCGACGTTGATGAATTATCTTGTATTCGCTCAAGTGCCGAGTTACACGGGCGACAATTGTTAACTACTTACATGTTTGTTGAATTAAATCCAAGGATGCCGACATCGAATGCTTAAAAAAAAAAAAAAATGATGGAATCCATTCACTGATTGTAGGGATGACCCGAGTTATTACGTAACTACGTTCAAGAAAACGCCCCGAATGTCGACGTACCTCGTAAGCTGGGCAATTCACGGCTTTCAGCGAATAAACTCGTCGGAGCCGTGCATGTGGCTTTGGACGAAACACAATGACTCGGAAATCATAAGGTCCTTGGCCTCGACTCCCGCGCTCATCGAAGGCCCAAAAATTTACGCGGCGCTCCAAGACCTATTCGTAGTGAAAAATCCTCTCCGCAAGATCGAACACTTCCCGGTGCCGGACTTCAACTTCAACGCCATGGAAAACTGGGGCCTCGTAACCTTCCGCGAATCCGTACTGTTCGTGCGTCCTGGCGAGACGCCCACGCGACAGATGCGTACCGTCCACGTGACACTGGCTCACGAATACGCCCACACTTGGTTCGGCAATATCGTAACTCCGGAGTCCTGGAGCTTCGGCTGGCTAAAGGAGGGCTTCGCCACCTATTTTTCCTACTACATCCTCGCGCAGATGCACAAGGATTGGCACATGATGACTACATTTACATTGGATGTCTTCCGTAGCTGCCTCCTCCCCGACTCCATGGATCACGACAAAGTGATGAACAGACTGAGCATAGTGAGCTCCAAGTCGGCCGAGGGTGCTCTCGACTATATCACCTACGACAAAGGCAAGTGCCCCATCTCCACTCCCCTTCCCGCATTTTAATATTAAACTTCAATTTTCAGCTGCATCGATTATACGCATGATCTCTGAAGTAATGGGAAATAAAGTATTTAAGAACGCGATTCACTCGTATCTTAAGGACAAGTGAGAATAACCTTATATAAATTATCCTATCGCTTTTCATTGACTTTATTTTACTTTTTATTCTTTTAACAATGCAAAACGTCGGGCAACGTATCATTTAACGGCGTTCTCGTAAGGTGTCTTTTGATGATAAAAATTTTAAGCCGTAAATATGGTTTTAACTGAGTACAGTATCATTGTCCCGGTATTTAATACGCCCGACTTCTCTCAACTCACGGATACTTATTTATAACGCAATATCATTACAATGATATCATTCATTATGTTATAAAACGAAAGCTCTTAATAATCCTGTAAAATAATTTTTAAAGCTTATTTCTTATCCGAAGGACATTTATCAATTTAACGTATATTTTTTCCTTATACAAGGCTATAAAATAGAATAGTATATTTCTTTCGATTCTTCATTAAAAGTCTATGAAGGCTTTCTTAAAACAAATTTAGAAGATAACGCGCAGATAAATACAATACTCCCATAATAACTGGCATAACAGCGCAGCCGTGTATTTATGTACATTTTCTTTATTTATTTATTTATTTATTTATTTATTATAATAACGCAGTAGCAGAATGTAAAATTACGGCCGTAATGACGGTAAAATTATGGTTAAAATGGTAAGTAAAAAAACTAAATCGATAACTTCCGATATGGCACTCGGGGTTTATATAATAAATAAACACACGAGCGCGCGCGCGCGCGCGCACGCACACAAAGGCAAAGGCAAAGTATTATTTTGGATAAAATAAAGGTTGTCGAGTAAAGATAAAATTTCAAAGGCTAAAAAGTATAGAAAATCAAAGGGCTTGTGAACTGCAGCATAATGTCATAAACGTGATGTGGTAGAAAAAGAAAGAAAGAAAAAAAAAAAACGGCAAGGTATAAGTGCATCAACGGAAAAATCAAAAACACTGACAGCAGCAACTAAACCTTGTAGAACGTAATTTTGTTAAATCTAAAGTATAATTTTAAGATGAAATCTTACTGTTCGGGATGGGCTTTAGTTTCCAATGAATTTCGTAAAATATGAATAAAATTAAAAAAAAAAATTGCTCCAAGAAAATTATTCGTAAATACGTTTGTTTGTTTTGTTTTTGTTTTTTTTTTTTTTTTTTTTTTGTTTGAATTGTCTCAGGCAGTTCGCAGCCGTAAGTCCCGCGGACCTCTACAAGCATTTCGAATTGCATTTTAATTCGAGCGACGGGGCGAAGAAAATCCCGGTAGCTCTTGGCGACTTTATTGAATCCTGGGCGAATCAGACTAATTATCCTCTGGTGACGGCCTCGCGTATCGCCCCCGGACATCTCTATGTAACGCAGGAACCGTTTCGCTTGAACCGCACATACATCGAGAGTGCTTCAAGATTCTGGTGGATCCCCCTGAGCGTCATTACGCCTACGGAATCGAAGGACAAGCAGTTCGCTAAAGCATTTACTTGGCTCGGAGCTCAGAAAATAATCGACCTTGAATTACCCGAGGGGGCGAGCAACGACGACTGGTTCCTCCTGAATACCGAGCAGGTCGGCTACTACCGGGTCGACTACGATCAGAGCAACTGGAACGCCCTCATGGATGTTTTGAATTCTGATAATATGCACCAAGTGAGCGCGCTTAACAGAGCCGCCCTCATCGACGACGCGTTCAACCTGGCGAGGGCGGGACGTAAGGAGTACGGCCAGGCCTTGAAACTAGTCGAGTACTTGCCCAGAGAAAGCGATTACGAGCCTTGGGCTATGGCCAGCAAGAGCTTTCGTTTTTTGGATAAGAAATTGATGGGCAAGCTGGATATACAATTGGAATTTAGAGTGAGTTCAATAACCTTCTTTATCTCGAGTGCTCTCGAGTGCTCTCGAGTGCATTTACTTATATCAATACGCTATCTTTAAAAAATAGAAAAATTCTTAAGCGATTTCAAAAGTCGCTTTCCAACTCGTCTAGCAATATATATATATATATATATGCATATATAGGCTATGACTTTAATATATTTAACATAGATAATAAATGCCCTTCAATGTTTCTTAAGGCGTCGTACTATTTATATTATCACATAAAGATTCGATTGAAATACTTACTTAATACATTAAATTGTTAAATCCATGAGACTTATTCATTATTTTTACAAGGAGAGTACTTAAATATATTTGTTTCACTGAATCGTAGCTAAAATCCGATACTAAAGTACTGAGAAATTTTCAGGCCTACCATAACAAATGTGCATGCATTAAAGAAAAAAAAAAGAAAAAAGCTTAACGCTATTAACAGATTATTTTAATTAGATTTTTAAAAGAATCTGAATTTGTTAACGAGATTCGTTGTAAAAGTTCGTACGAAGGAATGAAAGTCACGTCACGTATATTCACGCGATAAATAAATAAATAAAATACGTTAAATAAAATTTTGTAATTAACATTTTGATAAGTTATATTTATATTTGTAATGCAGTCGTTAAGCAATAATTAATTTTATGAACAAATAATAAGGACGAATAAATCGGAAAAATTCTTCTTCGATCAGTAAACTTAAAGCAGTAAAAAAATATTTAAACTACAATGTAGAAGATTGATGTAGATGCTTGTGGGATTTCGTTAATTTTGTTCAATAATTTCTTTTGTTTTGTCTGCAGCGCTTCGCAACGAGTATGCTGTCAAAAATTTATAAGACATTAAGCTTCGTGGAGAGTCCATTAGATTCGGAGTTAAAAAAAATGCACCGCAATTTAATATTAGAGACGGCGTGCGCTTTAAATCTTGACGATTGTGTTTTGAATGCGAAGACGATTTTTAGTAATTGGATCGTGGACGAGAGGAAATCGTAAGTTGACGAAAAGAGGAGCCTTGATGAAGCCACGCACGTCGCATGAGCAATTCAAACTTATAGAGTTATTTTGTAATTTGCAGGATACCGGCCAATTTGAAAAGCTTTGTCTATTGCACGGGTATACATAACGGGAGTAACGGCCAATGGATCATTATGTGGGAACGCTTCCTACGCACAAGTTATTACGCTGAGAAGGAATTGATGATGCTTGCGTTGGCTTGCACCGAAAATCCTGCCTTCATTAATAAGTAAAGACCAATGTCCTCTCGCCTTCGATGATTTCTTAGACTAACTGATTTTTTCCTATAATTTTATTTAATCGCACAATTGAAGGTACCTCGGCTACTGCATAAACCCCGACACGGACTTACCTAAACAGTATAGACTGCCGATTATTCAGTCGATTATTCGTAGCAGCAGCAAAAATATAGAAACGACCCTACTTTATCTTGAAAAAAATTTAAACCAGATCATCAAAACGTACGTTTATAATTATAATTACTCGTACTAACTGAAATTGAAAGATAAAGGATTTTTTTTATCAAAATTACTTTAATTTTTTTTTTTTTTTTTTTTTTTAGAAGGGGTTATCAGGTCGTCGAAACCATATTAAATTTTATTAGTCAAGAGATATTCTCGGATGAATATGAATTAAAGGTAATTCTTATCACAGCTACTTACTTAATACATTCCGAGCTAAGATTTATAATAATAAAAAAAAAAAAAAAACAATTACCTACCATTATTTTTGTTAAACTTTTCTTCTTAATTTCCCTCAAGATACGCTCCGATTATTTGTTTATAACAAAGAAAATATGCATTACACGCAACCATAAGTGACTGATTATTAAATTTTATATAACAATATAATTAACGTTTTTACAGTTCAAGGAGTTCGTTAATCGAAATTCTAAAGAATTGGGACCTGTATTAAGTACCGCTTTTAGATTAATGAAATATTCTAGAAATAATATTGACTGGATCGAAACATATGCTCCTAAAATTGCTAATTACCTAAAACCAAAAGCAATTTCTTTAAGATCATTCAACTTATAAGCTTATTATATAAAAAAAATACGTTACAGATTATTGTTTGAAATGTTTATTATCACATGAGCTTAATACTAGCAATATTAAAGCTAGTTCGCACCACTAGAGTACAGCACCAACAAGATAATCAATGTATAAAATTTTTAAATCTTCCTGAATAAATTTTAATCATTTATGTAAATATAAATAAATATAAAAATTATTATAAAAATTATAAATTTAATACAAAATCACCATCCATCCGTATAAATATATATATATATATTTATATACAATCCGTACATATATTTCTATTATTTATACAATTTAAAAATTCCTACAAATATATCATACTTTCGTGTAAATGTGTAATAATAATCGCGTGCCAATCGTTGGAACATTCGTTATTTAATATACCTTTGAACAAAGCCTTCATTTTCATAAAAAATATTTTTTTTAGATATTACATATCCTATTAACTAGAATTAAATTATTTTACTTTCACGATAAATGATTTATAAAATAAACAATTTAAAACGAAAAATATTATCCTCTTGAAATGCATCCGATTGTCTAAATATGTATTGTATCCAGCTTCACCATTACTTCTATTATTAAATTGTATTCACATTCATAAATTATTATTAGAAATAATAGTTCACTACCTAACTAATTCCGTAGACCTAATTCAAATTTAACTACAAATTTCTGCTGCTGTATTTAGCACAATTGACAGTTTTCTACCACTAAATAGATCGAAATACCTATTATTATTATTATTATAATATCTTATATAAATATTTCAAAAGCAAGAACATGTGCATGGATGTATTTCCCGCGTTGGTGGCTATCGCGTGGGAAAGATGGACCGAACGGATCGTTCATACGTACGCCATACACACACGCATCGATACTGCACCAATTGTCTCTTGACAATTATACTCCCTTTCATTATACTTTCTTTTCCTTTCGATGTCTCTCGCGGCAGGCATTTCTCCCTGAAAGTCCACGGTCCAAAGGCAAAGAAGAAAAACTCTTAAATTATACTAAAGCGAAGTTACAGCGAGAGAGAGAGAGAGAGAGAGAGAGAGAGAGAGAGAGATTCGTTTAGTTGGAGTCTTCTTAGTCCTCGATTTGACGGGAGTCCGACCGTGAGTAAACGAGGGCAACATGTGCAAGGATAGATCAATAAGAACATTTTAACGGATTAATATGAATAAAGCGACTGATTTATTTATAAAAGACTTTGGCACATTGATCTATACGCACCGGGACCTCGATTGAAAGACTCAGTCAATCTCGTCAAAAGCCCCGATTTTACTTTGCCGAGTTCGTCATCCCGAGGGAATATTATTGATTGTGGAAAACCAAAAAACCTAAAAACACAATAAAAAAACGTCCAAAAACCCTAAAACATTCTCTTACCAATCTTATGTTAGTCTTATTGGGTGAATACAAGGGAACGTGATTTAACGTGATAGATCCAGGAAGTGCGAGGCACGTTTTCGTCACGAGTTTCTAAGCTCGAATTCATATGCTTCCATTGCCATATTCTCACTTATCTTTTCCCTTTACGCGAATTAAGCTTTACGGCACGAGGGAAGCTCATCTCCGACAAATATCTGCCTAAGAGGAGGGAATCGTCGTTATAATATCATTGAATTAAATATAATAGCAAGTATTGCAATGAGGAACCGGGGAAGGGGGAAGATAATAAAAGAGAGGGGAAAGACGAATGATTAATTTACGTGCGTACCGCATTAGAAATTTGACAGTGACGAGACAACATCGTTAAAGAATGAACGAAGGAGGAGTTAGAAGTGATCGGCTATTGATCATTAATTAATTATTGCAATTTAACATTGCAATCCCGTGTTGGTCTAGTCTTTTGACATTCATATGCATGTCGTCACTGCTTAATTTCGAATCTACTAAGTATTATATCTTTGCCATAAATACTCATATAATTTGATGATGAGTCCAAACAGGAAAAATTACGTAAGAAAGCGTGTAATGAAGCTTATAAAATAATCTTAAATAATCTATTCAATAAAGCCGCAGAGAGAAAATATAATCCATGTTCTTACATGTGGATAGAGAAATATATTGTTTACTACATAAGATTCTACGTTCTGGCAATTGAAATTTTGAATTTTTCGTTTTATTAAAGTTATTACGTACTAAATTAAAGTATACGTGCTCTACTATCATATTAAAATTACTATAATTTTTCACGATAATAAATTAATATATATCGGTGAGTGTGTGTGTGTGCGCGCGCGCGCGTTGCGTCTGCGTGCGTATTCGTCGTATTTTTTTAGAAATTTCTTTTAATAAATAAATTAAAAGAGCAACTTATAATTTAGCACTTGTGTAATTAATATTTTTGGTGAAGCGGTCTGGTAAATTGTAATCTTAATAAAAGCACCGTATTTTCGCGTTCATTCATATATTTATATTTCCAATTAAAATATTTGAAAAATATGTATGGATTTTTATACAAACAACGGTTTTAACATTTTGAAGAAAATATCGATAGTAATAAATTTTATTTCTAGAAGCCCAATAACCTTTTGTTCGTCTGCAACTACAAGCTAATACATTAAATGAAGTATTCATTGTTAATTAATGCAAATACGCGTGTAATTTATTTAGGAAGATTTTTATTTAAAGTATGACTGAGTACGGATTATATCCATTCTTGTAATATTTTCTCTTTATTAATGATTTTATTAATAAAGAGAATATAATTTTAGTGTTTGTAAAATGAACAGAAAACTGCTATTAATTTTTATCAAATATTTGCTATTATGTAAGTAAGATTAATAAAAGTATACGTAGTGATGTAAGATTATGCATTATGTCAAATATGAATGTAATTTAAATAAGATTAATTCTTTTCTAATGGAGGTAAAGAATTTAACAAATCGAATGCAAAGGCCATCATTGGAAGTAATGTCATAGTAGCAAGAGGAGCGAAATTCGGATTTGTCGGCTCTCTTAGTTACAGACCAGGGAGCCCAAATCCAGAAGATGACCACATATGTACAGCTGTACTCGTATCGAGAAAGCATGTTTTAACTGCAGAGCATTGTATGTGTAGCGACTTCAATACAGTTATATTTAGGATTGGATCAAATATCGTTAATCAAGGTAAAGAATTTAGAATCGTAGATTGGATATCCTACGACCAATGGGCCGCAAATAATAATATAAATCCAGACTATGCCGATAATGATATATCCATTTTGACGGTAAATTATACAAACAATTTTAATTATTAATATTAAATTACGTATGGCTTTCTAAGTTTAAGCATTAAATCTTTTCCCATTATAATAATTTTCTTTATAAAATAATCAGCATGGCTAACAAAACAATTGATAAAAATTATTATAAAGATATTATTATTAATTATATCTCTACTTAGTACTCATTTTTCTTGATATTACGTAATTGGGTATTAGGATAACTTTATGTATCATCTGTTAATATAAATAATCGGTAAAACTCGTTGGACAGTAATAAAAAATAGTTGTTTAGGTATTTTATTTTGATCTTTCATCGAAAAGTGATGAAAATTTTTTAGTTGGCTACACCTGTAAATGACCCGGAAATCAAACCAGCGATCCTTCCAACCTACGACCCCCAATATTTATATGGCTTAAAAGTTATTACAGCAGGTTGGGGGATGTCGAATGCCGGTACTGTTTCCCAATACATGGAAATGGCTTACTTGACAGTCCTAACGAACCAGCAATGCACGCAACGAGTGAACAAATGCGCAAATTGTCGAACTGTAATACCAGGTGCAATTATATGCGCAGTTTCGAATCCTTTTGCATTAATAGGGGACGTAAGAATCACAACATTCAACAATTTTATCAAATAATTATAACTCAATTTCAAACATCAATATAAAAAATTAACTTACAGAGCATCTAAGATTATTCGTCTTTTTCACATCTCTGCTTCTTTAACTCATTTCACGGCAATCTATTTCCAACTATGCTAGTTTAACAAAATCTTCGGCCAGCAACATATAAAACTATCGCTCTATCCTAAGATTTAACTCTCTCTCTCTCTCTCTCTCTCTCTCTCTCTCTCTCTCTCTCTCTCTCTATCTCTATCTCTCTCTCTATCTCTATCTCTATCTCTATCTCTATCTCTATATCTATCTCAATCATAACCATATGTAAAACTAACTAAAGAAAAATATTTAATTTTGTTAATTAAAAATCTACAACGTTTTTCAGGGTGAGAGTGGTGGTCCGCTTCTTGATATGAATAATGTTCTCGTAGGAATTAATATAGCAACATGCCCGAAATCCAAAATCGAATATAATCCACTGGAAGTAAACATGGCTAGCAGCACAGCTTATTACAGAAGATTTATTGACGATATTATTGGTAGTTGAATTCTAATAGCCATATTAATAATTCTATAATATATTATAATAAAATCTTTTTAAATTGTAACATATACAAACTTATTTATGAAAATAAAAAGGATAAAAAGATAAAAGGATAAAACGATATTAGTAACTCTTATATATATATATATATAAATTGAAACTATAAAAATTTGTTCTTTTCAACATAATGAATTGACATCAAACTAATATTTATATAAAAAATATCACATTTAATCCTAATATAATATAGTACAATTCTAATTAAGACATAATTCTGAAAGCTTTAACAAATTAAGGACTTATATCTAATACAAGACATTAAAAAAATTTCCACGCGTAGTTTGAATTTAATCAAAAGGTATTTAACGATATTGAGACCTTTTATCTTCCGTACATGTATAGGAGGATTATCTTAAATAAATGTCACTAATAGACAATACATCCAGTTTTATTGAAAGACCTTCAAAATTTTTTGAATAATAATAATAATACAATTAAAATACGTTAAAATAACAGGATTAATATTTAAATATCTCTCGTATTTGGTTACGAATTATATAATTAAATACAGGGAAGGTAAGATTAAGAGGAAAACTTTGACGAAGAGAAATAATGAAAATGGGAAAGGTATAAATAATTATTTGATAACTAAGAGCGGTAATTACTACAGAAAAAGACTTACTTTCTTCGTATTATGTATATATATATACATATATATGTAAATATAAAAGCGACAAGTTCAAAGTACTGAAGAGAAGAAATTGAACGTAAAGTAGATGGAAATTTACAATAACGTAAATTTACAATGTAAATAATATGAGAAGCTCATAAGTAATCCGATTTTCTAGATAATACAGTGCGACTGCATCTAGGTGGATTATTCGATATTCCATGCAGAGAATGTTGACGAGAATATGGCACTATCGAATAATAATAGAAAAGCTTGGTATTGCGTACATTTATTTACGAAATAAGGCGAAAACAATAATTTTATCTTAATACGGTAAGGCGAATTAAAAGCATGAGCGTGATTTTTTGGAAAATATAAATCGTTGAAAAATATTTCATAACATATTTTATTTGTACACCTGTAATATATTTTGTTTTACATATACAGAGTGAAAAGTATAATAATAAAGAAAAATACAACGGAGTACGAGGATAAAAAAAAAAAAAAAAAAAAAAATCTAATAGATAATTTTATAGTATTACCTATGTCGTTGATAAAAAAATCCGTTTCAAAAGCGTACTTAATGACACACGCACACGCGATTCAATATGAAATATATGTCCTTTATCGTATTAGCTCACTGTTGGATATGTTGTAAGTATGTAATGCTACACTTACGTACGAACGTTTAATAATTAATTACATGCGAAGCCAATTAGTTTCGCTAATGGGTTTAAATGCGCATATTTGTTCATCCAATAAATATTATTGTCGCGAACAAATCCGTTTTTCATTTGACATGTACTCCTATGCCATATGCCACTTAGATCCACGAGATTGTCGATATTCCATCGTAATATATATTTCACCCTGAAGTCGTACATGAAACTTTTACGAGTTTTAAGATTTTTAAACTATTTCAAGCAGAGCTGGGAGTTTTATATCGAGTATAACATATGATTGAATTTCAATATATACATACATACATATATATATATATACATAAATTACGTACCTTTCTCATCATTGAATGATTATTACGTGATAATATATTTTTTTGATAAATAATTAGGAAATATAAAGAAATTTTATGGTAAATATTTAATTTCCTACAAATCGTATTGAATAAGACAATATTTACAAATATATGTATAATTATGTATTTTATATGTGTGCCTATGTAAAAATCGTTTCTTGTATCACAAGGCCCAATTTCATTCAATTACATGCTAAAATATTTGTTTTTCTTCTGGTTAATCAATATAAATAATTGTTTCTTTACTTTCCCGCTCAAACGATCGATTAATCTTATTGATCTGCAAGGAAGATAACGATTGTGTATTATAAATTTTATAATAATTTATATAGCATATTTTGACGAAGCCGAGATCGACATAATCTCATAATGCAAGCAAGTACAATAACATTGCATTCTAGTGGCTTGTTTGATTTTATGCCACTGGCGCTGCTTTATGATGTTCTGTTTTAATTATAAGTTCGACGACGATCGATCGGTATAATTTTATATGATTGCACGGCTAGATCGCGGCCGCCGTTCTATATGGGTCACCGCTGCTTAAGCTTCTATATAATCTAATGCAAACGGAATATTAAGAATCATGTACGGCCTCTAGATTAGTTTTTCGACTTTCACTCGCTTCCTAGCGAATCCCCGAATCCGCTATCCGAAAGCCATATTCTTATTAAGTAAGTCCTTGCGAAAACTAAATAAGCAAAAATATTACACGATACTCGCCAACCGGAGGCTCATTAATCACAGTCAGATCATAGATATTTCTGTGCATCTACGTGTGCACATCCATGCGTAAAGAGCGATTACCCCAACTACGTATTCCTTCAATTGGACGTACATTATTATTAATCAAGATGACCGAAGCTCAGCGACGAAGAGCCGAGCAGATTTGGTTGTTCAATCCTCCCTCGTGGAATAACCGTAAGTTTTAACAGATCCGTTTTATTCTGAATAAAACGAAGACCAACAGGAAGAAACAACAGGCAATTTGAATTTCACCATCTGACTATTTACCTAGCCGACAGATAATTTAGACTCGTACCACTTGACGTAGACTGTATGATACTCAGAGGTCATAGACCCTGACCCGCACATCCAAGCGAAACCATAACACTCCGCAAACATCTGACGTATTGATCAACAAGCAACTTAATCGAAAATGACCTTTCTCGTTCGGATACCATAACAGCTTCCGTAAACTACGACGCATCGGTAGTAGAATAATAAAGCCTAAATCACGCACAACCACGCACACATACACACACGCGCAATAAGACAATTTTTGTGAAATAGTACAATTTAACAACTCGAGTGAATTAAGATTTTAGGAATAAGAACGAGTTTACATTAATGTCAAGTCAATTTCTACAGATATCCATCAACTTACAATCATCTTACAACTAAAATGAATTCCTTTTGCCAACAACTGCAACTTCAAATCAAAACAACAACCGATTAAATAAAACTTTTAAATTACTCGATTTTTTATTTCAATTTGTCTATTTACAAATTTAGACAACTATTCATTACAGGAGTATTAGAAAATGTTGTGTAAATTATTTTTCAACATATGATAACATTTTGCATTATTTTTAATTTCCTTTTCAAGCAATTTTCTATCTACAAATTGTAATCGAGTACGTCGTTCGTTACTACCGTATTCTGTATTGTGCTCCGTTACTGATTCTACACATATATTTATGATTCAAATTATTACTAAGTTACTTAAATGGTAATTAATTTACTTCGATGGTAACCGTGCTACCTGATATTTATACGTCGACTATAGTTTTTCAAAGTATTGATTAATGTTCGGGCGTATAGTTGTAGGCTAGACGCGTTGTACAAGGTTGGCGTTAGCAAACCTTGATATTTATTAATTAATGTTGTTTTTCGGATAATCACAAAAGAGAATAGAAGAAAACTGTGTAGTGATTAGAATTTATTTATTGTAGAAATTTGAGTACAATGTGAAGAGAGTAGACTTGGTTGTTATCGCACTAGCTAATTATGAGCTTAGTAGTAGTCTTGTTGAAGGACGGGAGTGTACTGCTTGTATGCGTTCTTGAAAACTAGTTATTTGGGCGACATACTGGTCGCGGGGTAGGCGGCGCCTAATCTCGCAGACTGAAACATTATACTCTAAGGATACGATTAGTGACCTTGCCTCGCAGGTTGTAACTTAGCCAAGACGACAAGGAGGTCACTTTGACGATTTTGTTTACAAGCGATTTGCGCCGTAACATTCCGCCGCCCTTGAATGAACTCATTCAACGAATTATAACTTAGTAAGCAGTAGTAGTTGACTCCTTGGATTCGATGACAATGATGCGCATTATGGCTTATGTGAAGACAGGGTGTTATCTTCTATAGGAAGGGGCGATACTCTTGCTGCAGGTCGTATGTATTCTCCTGATGCTGTACGTAGTTTTAAACTCCGCACGATTCCGTCCTTTCCTGGGTAAACGTCGATGACCCTTCCAAGGGGCCAATGAAGAGGAGGCACGTTGTCTTCCCTTAAGATGACCAAGGTTCCCGGCTTGATAGTATCGGCGACCTGAAACTGCCGTTTTGATATCTTGTGGATCCTTTCGTCGTCGTCTTCCTGGTCTGGTAGGTTGGTGAGTAAGTCTCCAGTTAGGAAATGGGAAGGCGAGCGAACGTTTATATCATTCGGATCTGAGGATGGAGGAGTTAGAGGTCCCGAATTCAATATTGCCTCGTTTTCTAACTTGATGAAATGGCGACGATCCATTTCATATGAATTCGTTAATTCGTTAATGTTATTATTTATTTTATTTTCTAATTTCGAACATCTTTGTACGTTTGACTGCGACGTTCTCAGGGAAAGGAGACAATTACTGGCCTTTCTATTGACAGAAGAATGCTTGATTGTCCCAGCGACGATCCAACCTAATTTTGTTTTCTTTAGAATCGCGTTATTATTTTTTAATTTAATTTGCCCGACGCACATTAGCTTATAAAACAAATCCACGCCTAAAAGTGCATCGATAGCTTGCGGTTTGTTAAATGTTGGGTCGGCGAGTTTAAGATTTGACGGGATGTTTAGATTCCCTTTATTTATTTGATGTGACGGCAGTGCGTTGCATATGCGCGGCAGTATTAGAAAATCTACGGTAGATTCAAATCCGGAGGATGTAGACATAATTATTGCCGTGACTGATTCCGTGATATTTGTTTTTCACTTTGTTTTAGCCCTTTCACGCGCATCATAATGCAACAGCGTATTATGTTTTTTATTGCATTTTTTGCAATTTCCTTTTTTACATTGACTATTAGAATGCCCGGCATTGAAGCAATTAAAACATAATCGGTTCGATTTTATTAAATTCGCGCGCTCTATTACGGTTAAATTACGAAACATTTCGCACTGAAAGATTGGATGGGACTCGCTGCAAACGATACAAACATTAGTTTCTTTATTTATCACGAACGCGTTAAACGGTTTTTTGCCTTGCGTTGTTTTATTTATTGACGGATGATGATTCGTTGACTGTGCCGAATAGGAATTCCATGACGAAGGAGCGGTTGCTAGGAGCCGTAATGATTTTTCATTTAGAAAATTTATGAAATCCTCCCATTTCGGCATTTCCTTTCCGGTTGTGGTTTTTTGGTACTCGCTTAACGTGATTTTATCTATTTTTAACGAAATAATGTATATTAATAAAGATCCCCAATGATCGACGGGTTCGCCTAAACTCTTTAAAGCGCGTAGGTGGACTTTAACTTTATCTATCAAGCTTCTCAACTGATGGGCTGATTCCTTAATTATTGGAGGTATTTCCATTATAGCTCGAATGTGTTGCTGAATGCTGATCCTAGGATTATCGAACCTTTCTTTCAGCGCCTCCCAAGCTTCGTAATAGTTGGTCACGGAACTATCTAGGGATTCTATAACCGCGGCAGTTTCATCCTTCAAGCATGATTTTAAATAATGAAATTTATGGATTAATGATAAATTGTCGTTATCATGCCCGATATTTAAAAATGAGTCGTGAAATTCGCGCCATTTGTCGAACGCTCCGTCGAACGGTTTTGATTCGATTTGCGGTAATTTAATGCACGATCCTGGTCGGTTAATCCCGCTAGCACCCGTGCTATTTGTTTCTATTTCGCGCCCACTTGCGGACGTATTTACATTTTGTAAAATTTGTTTTGCGCGACACACGACCTCAAAATATAAATTTTCAAATTCGTCATCTTCAATTCCATCGTTCCCTTCTAAATCGTCAATTTCAAGTTGAATTTTTTCATATTGTTCTAATAACCCTTCAATATTTTCTAGGCGGACGCGAACTTCTAAAATTTTAATTTCATCTTTATCTAGAAAACGAGTAAATTTCGTTAGTTTCGTTTTAATCGCGGCCCTATTTCTTTTTAAAGTGCACAATGATTCTGACATGGCTGTGTTAATTATTTATTTATTTTATTTCAAATTAATATAAGTACGAGAAATTGAGAGCAATAGAATTTAGTGGAGGGGATGGAGAGGATGGAGACTTACTACTTCGCTGAGTTGAAGTTGCTTCGGATGGCTGGACGCGTGCGCAGCTCCGTGGATGTAGCGTGGCGACAGCAAGGTTATGCGCGCCAAATTCAAAATTTGTAGCTGACTGCTACTGCGGCTGAGACCAACCGATCACTGTGAAGTTGGCTTCGAGATCTTGATAAGTGCGTAGAGCTTAGTTGTGTGTTGTATGCACGGTAACAAGGCTAGCGCACTTATATGACGCAATATGGTCAATGCGCGGCAAACTGATTAACACGCTGCAATTAATACCGTAATTGCGCGCCAAAACTGTTCTATTATATTGGGTGCAATGTGATGCGCGCCAATTTCTTTGTTTTATAGTTCTAATGAATACTTTGAATTTTTCTTCACTTTACACTTGAGATTTTTATTGGTTAACACTTGGTTGAATTCTTTTTATTTAAATTGTTATTTTCAGCTTCTTGTTTAAAAACTGATTGGAAATTATTTAATTATTATTTTCAGTTTATTGTTTCAAAACTGTTTTGATTTATTTATTTGAATTTCAGTTATTGTTTCAAACTGCTTTAGATTTATTTGTGAGACACTCTGCGTCACTTCACTTTCTTCACAATGTTTACCACTTGCAGATTTCTTCGGATGATTGGATGTGTCGAGGGTCGACTAATTTAAATTTAATTCTCTTGTGATATCCGGCTCGAAGGACCAAATGTTCGGGCGTATAGTTGTAGGCTAGACGCGTTGTACAAGGTTGGCGTTAGCAAACCTTGATATTTATTAATTAATGTTGTTTTTCGGATAAGCACAAGAGAATAGAAGAAAACTGTGTAGTGATTAGAATTTATTTATTGTAGAAATTTGAGTACAATGTGAAGAGAGTAGACTTGGTTGTTATCGCACTAGCTAATTATGAGCTTAGTAGTAGTCTTGTTGAAGGACGGGAGTGTACTGCTTGTATGCGTTCTTGAAAACTAGTTATTTGGGCGACATACTGGTCGCGGGGTAGGCGGCGCCTAATCTCGCAGACTGAAACATTATACTCTAAGGATACGATTAGTGACCTTGCCTCGCAGGTTGTAACTTAGCCAAGACGACAAGGAGGTCACTTTGACGATTTTGTTTACAAGCGATTTGCGCCGTAACAATTAATAAATATATTAAATGATAATAATCCTAAACCAAAATATGCAATATTTTCTGTAATTCTTTGTTAAATTTACAAATCAGTTAAATACATTCACGTATACGCTAAATGAAGCGTAATTTAAACATCTTTTGAATATTTATCTATACGAATGCACTCAATAATATTATATTTTCTAAGATTTTTCAACTCAATACATTCTTAAATAACGAATAAATTTAATGAATATTTTTTAATCTTTTCTGAATCAATGATAAATTGATAAAATCTGAAATTTGTAATTAAAATCTTTAATGATCGAAAGACTAAATAAAAGTTCTTTTAGTTAGCAAAGGCGGTGAGCGAAGAGAATGTGGAGCCGGCGGAACTGACGCCTTTAAAAGATTACGAATTGTTTGGAATTGATGCCGCGATAGCGACATGGGGAACGTCAAACAGCGGCAATATTAGTCCCATCATGGAGACCGTTCAATTAAAAGTTTTGTCCAGGGACAACTGTAAAAGACAAATAGACATATGCGAAGGGGAGGCAACTGGTCCCATTCCAGAATCAGTTTTATGCACCAAAGCCGATCCTTATGCATTATTTGGGCCCGTAAATATTTACACTCTTATTAATTATTAATTATTAATTATTATTCTTTACAATTATACGTGCAATTATAGGCATTTCAAATATTCATCCATGCTCTTAAACATTGTTATAGAACGTAGAATAAAAGATATTTAAAGGCATTATTCGATAAAATTCTCTTTTCTTGAATAGACATACATTCATTTCTCGATCTAGCTTGAATTCATTAGGAGAACTAGTCTTTTAAATTAGGCAAATAACAGGTTATTAATTATTTCTTGGGGTGATATTTTTTTATGGTGGTTTTTACTTTTATTCGGTAGAATTTTTTGCTACGTTTAAGAAGTACCGAGGCTGTGATGAACAAATTCTTTTAATAAGAAAATAACAACTGAAATTTTAATCTAAATGTCTGTTTTCTATAATGAGAACTCAAAGTAAAATTTTAAATGTGATTACAAAATGATCACATTTTCGGTAACTTATTATAAAATTGGAAAAATAAAAATGTTCCTATACATTCGTAATTATCAAGTCTCATACAAATCCGCCTCTTGATTTTATAATTACATATTTACAGTACAACTTAAATTAGCATATTTACTTCTGACTATTTAAAAGAAAATTCTTGATATCAATAATGATAGACAGTAACCTAAATTACTTTTCTTAGCTATATAACAATAAGTACATAAAGCTGATATAACGATTAACGAAAATTGAACAGAGTTTAATAACACATTTGACAATAGAATATATTTCTCCATCGTTAGTGGGTGTCCCTAAGCCAAGTTTCTCTATTAGCGATTAAAGAATATTTTAAAAATATATCGAGATGTTAGTATAAGTCGTAGACTTAAAGGATTTCATAGGTAATTACGAATTAAGCAAACGAAATGAAAAATTTCAAAAGCCCAAATTCCTTAACAGTACAACAAATCTAAGAAATAACTAAATAGAAGATTGTTCGTGGCATCACAAATAAAGCATCGTTATATAGAATAAAAATAAAGTACAGAGTGAATTCATAACAGCAAATCTCTATCTCATAATACACACACACACACACACACACTTTTACTCTCAATTACGATTTACTAATAGAAAACAAGAATCAGAGATTATAATTGCATTTTAATTTATATCCTTCCGATTCTCTCTGTAGCTGCGAATAGTTCAAAGTTCATTTGAACATAAATTTAATGGAATAAAATAATAATGCAGCTTTACATATCAAGGAAGAACATAATAATTAATTTAATAAAGTTCTTACTAAATTACAAATATATATATATATATAAATAAGTAACATATAAATATAATTTATAATTCCCAGGAAACGAAATCTTTCTAAATAAAATATATTAAATCTATAATAGTAATTTCGGTTAAGATAGTAAACTGTTACTATTAAAAAAATTATATAAAATTATAGTTCAAAGTTAAAAATTTTGAAATAGTTATGTACGTCGAAGTTCCACGAATTTTCCGAATAGGACAGGCAAAGACCAGCGATTGGAAAAAATTCAATGATCAAGGATAATTTATAGCTAAATCATAAAATAATAATCGTTTTATAAATATTTAAAAAATATATAATATTTCTTTATTTAAATTATCTTTTACTTTTATACCACTTATTCTAATAAAAAATATAAGTTAATAAAAAATGCTTAGTAAAATGTGCAAGATAAAGAGAATAGACAATAAAAAAAGCTAGAACATATTTATGGATAATAGTTCACTACCTAACTAATTCCGTAGACCTAATTCAAATTTAACTACAAATTTCTGCTGCTGTATTTAGCACAATTGACAGTTTTCTACCACTAAATAGATCGAAATACCTATTATTATTATTATTATAATATCTTATATAAATATTTCAAAAGCAAGAACATGTGCATGGATGTATTTCCCGCGTTGGTGGCTATCGCGTGGGAAAGATGGACCGAACGGATCGTTCATACGTGCGCCATACACACACGCATCGATACTGCACCAATTGTCTCTTGACAATTATACTCCCTTTCATTATACTTTCTTTTCCTTTCGATGTCTCTTGCAGCAGGCATTTCTCCCTGAAAGTCCACGGTCCAAAGGCAAAGAAGAAAAACTCTTAAATTATACTAAAGCGAAGTTACAGCGAGAGAGAGAGAGAGAGAGAGAGAGAGATTCGTTTAGTTGGAGTCTTCTTAGTCCTCGATTTGACGGGAGTCCGACCGTGAGTAAACGAGGGCAACATGTGCAAGGATAGATCAATAAGAACATTTTAACGGATTAATATGAATAAAGCGACTGATTTATTTATAAAAGACTTTGGCACATTGATCTATACGCACCGGGACCTCGATTGAAAGACTCAGTCAATCTCGTCAAAAGCCCCGATTTTACTTTGCCGAGTTCGTCATCCCGAGGGAATATTATTGATTGTGGAAAACCAAAAAACCTAAAAACACAATAAAAAAACGTCCAAAAACCCTAAAACATTCTCTTACCAATCTTATGTTAGTCTTATTGGGTGAATACAAGGGAACGTGATTTAACGTGATAGATCCAGGAAGTGCGAGGCACGTTTTCGTCACGAGTTTCTAAGCTCGAATTCATATGCTTCCATTGCCATATTCTCACTTATCTTTTCCCTTTACGCGAATTAAGCTTTACGGCACGAGGGAAGCTCATCTCCGACAAATATCTGCCTAAGAGGAGGGAATCGTCGTTATAATATCATTGAATTAAATATAATAGCAAGTATTGCAATGAGGAACCGGGGAAGGGGGAAGATAATAAAAGAGAGGGGAAAGACGAATGATTAATTTACGTGCGTACCGCATTAGAAATTTGACAGTGACGAGACAACATCGTTAAAGAATGAACGAAGGAGGAGTTAGAAGTGATCGGCTATTGATCATTAATTAATTATTGCAATTTAACATTGCAATCCCGTGTTGGTCTAGTCTTTTGACATTCATATGTATGTCGACACTGCGTAACGTCAAATTTTATAATTGTATTTTAATATCATAGATCAATTGATTATCTAAAAAATAAGATGCTATTCTTAAAGAATATTGTTGTGACAATTACTCTGAAAAAACCAGTATAGTATAAATTTTATTAATATCAAATTTTTTTACAAACCTATAAAAATATTAATAAATGACTATCGCATATATTTTAAAAATATATCAATTTTTGTACAATACATAACTTTCATCTCAATATTTAACCGTTTAAACATTATTTTTAATGTAGTATAATTTATAAATTTAATTAAAACTATATTCAAAACTATAAATACTATTGAAGCATTTTGAATTATTCAATGTATATGTATATATATGTATAGACATATGTATGTGTGTGTGCCTGTGTATGTATGTATGTATAATTTTTTAACTACAATAACAATTACGTACCAACTAATTTCTTTTCTAAACTGTATACTTTGATCTATCTTTTTGAAAATAATGTAACTGGTAATTGGTTAAACGATTTTATGGGTATTTTCAGTATTCATAATTTGAACAGTTGCGAATATGAATACTACTATTCCCCTGAAATTATGTACTGGAACAAATAAGAATTATAATAATAGAGTGACAAGAGAAATGTAATTTACATATATTCCCGTTCCAAAATTACATAAAAAACCTTAGCTCAATGAATAGTAGCATATTTACTTGCACTCCTATCAAAAAAACATGACGATTTAACATCTTAGATAAAAGCTACTGCTTCAGTATAGTTATACTTTTATAAACGATAGAGCCTCGTTATTAAAATAATATATAAAATAAATAAAGAAATGCAGAATATACGTGGAATTATCGACACATTTTTATATATAACTGGTAAATATATATATATATATATATATTTGTATATAAAACCTTTAATAATATCCTTATATGTTTTAGCTACGAGTGTATAATAACATAGAAAAATTTATAATATAATTACTAAACCGCCCGAATCTTGTTTAATTTAGTATCGGAAACTTGATTATCAAAACGTTCCAATTTAACTAAAAAAATAATAAGCAAAATCTATTAATTTAAAAATAGTTAGTCGGTCCAAAATAAAAATGAAATTAATTTACATTTGGTCATTAGAACAGAACAGAACGAAATGAAAATGTCATATGTAAAACTATTTCATCCTTACTTAGGTTATTACATATACAAATAGGATGTATTTATTCTTAATTCAGGTGTAATACTTAGAAATAAAATTTGTATACTCTAATTAGAGTTTGAACTTAATCAAAAGGTATTTAACGATGTTGAGACTTTTTGTGAAAATAAATGTGCTTTTATCTTCCGTACATGTATAGGAGGATTATCTTAAATAAATGTCACCAATAGACAATACATCCAGTTTTATTGAAAGACCTTCAAAATTTTTTGAATAATAATAATAATACAATTAAAATACGTTAAAATAACAGGATTAATATTTAAATATCTCTCGTATTTGGTTACGAATTATATAATTAAATACAGGGAAGGTAAGATTAAGAGGAAAACTTTGACGAAGAGAAATAATGAAAATGGGAAAGGTATAAATAATTATTTGATAACTAAGAGCGGTAATTACTACAGAAAAAGACTTACTTTCTTCGTATTATGTATATATATAAATATAAAAGCGACAAGTTCAAAGTACTGAAGAGAAGAAATTGAACGTAAAGTAGATGGAAATTTACAATAACGTAAATTTACAATGTAAATAATATGAGAAGCTCATAAGTAATCCGATTTTCTAGATAATACAGTGCGACTGCATCTAGGTGGATTATTCGATATTCCATGCAGAGAATGTTGACGAGAATATGGCACTATCGAATAATAATAGAAAAGCTTGGTATTGCGTACATTTATTTACGAAATAAGGCGAAAACAATAATTTTATCTTAATACGGTAAGGCGAATTAAAAGCATGAGCGTGATTTTTTGGAAAATATAAATCGTTGAAAAATATTTCATAACATATTTTATTTGTACACCTGTAATATATTTTGTTTTACATATACAGAGTGAAAAGTATAATAATAAAGAAAAATACAACGGAGTACGAGGATAAAAAAAAAAAAAAAAAAAAAAAATCTAATAGATAATTTTATAGTATTACCTATGTCGTTGATAAAAAAATCCGTTTCAAAAGCGTACTTAATGACACACGCACACGCGCACCCACACGCACACACATTAATAAATTTGTTTTATTTAACAGTAAAGATAGTGCCGAATATCAGCTAAAAATATGAGCATATATTTTAACTACAAGTAATTTATATTTATAAATAGGCATGGAGTGACATTATTCGCAAGAGTAAGTGCATAATTCTCATTAGCCATTGTTGTTTATTATATTGTCTATTCGGTTTCAATATGAAATATATGTCCTTTATCGTATTAGCGCACTGTTGTAAGTATGTAATCCTACACTTGCGTACGAACGTTTAATAATTAATTACATGCGAAGCCAATTAGTTTCGCTAATGGGTTTAAATGCGCATATTTGTTCATCCAATAAATATTATTGTCGCGAACAAATCCGTTTTTCTTTTCACATGTACTTCTTTTCATGGTTGCCGATATTTCATTTTATACGATACGTTCACGAATATTCCATTTTGATAATATAAGGTCATGGCTTCGCTCAAAAACTCACTTGTTTATTTTCATGTAAATGAGGTACATTCACTCATATAATTTACCGAACACATTGAATTGTGTTAATACTAATTATTGTGCGTATTTGTTTATAAAATAACGTATTAATTCTGATATTTTTTTTTATTTTCCATTTTTACTTTATAATAATAATATCTTTGATGATAGTATCGAACTTTCGTTTTCGATGAATCTGAAATATGATTTTTTAGAAGTTAGTCATTTTAAAATTACTTAAACATTTATATTTAATTATATTCTATTCTTAATTATTTTGTAATTTATTAGTAATATAAATATGTCTTTTTTGTGAATTGTGAATTAGAGTTATTACTTAAAATGTTATTCGTTAATTTGCATTGGAAATTATAAGGAAAATTATTGAAAATTTATTAACATTCCATTCAATGATTCCAAATAAGCATGACAAGTTATAAGTTTTTTTTTTATAAGGTTATAAGGTTATTGGTGTTACAAGTTATAAAGTTGGATTTTAATATCATTTATATTAATATTTGATATTCTTTCTCTTGTTAAGGTCAATTATTTATAAATTCAGATGCAAGTCCGATAATTGGTCATAATATTAGACAAGTGAGAAGAAATGAATTTTCTTTCGTCGTGTCGATTAGTGTGAAAAACCCAACTCGCAATGCCATACGTGACCATCGTTGTACCGGAGTCCTTATAACGAAGAAACATGTTTTAACTGCAGAACACTGTATGACCTGCCCTTTAGTTCACTGTCGAATTATTGTTGGATCTACAAATTTAAACGAGGGCAAGCGGTATAAAGTGGATTCATGGATCTCTTACGAGCAGTGGGCTAAGGAGAAAAATATAGAACCGGAATTCCTTCAAAACGACATTGTCGTTATTACGGTGAAGAATATTAATTATTATAATAATAATACTGATTTCATGACTTACCTACCAACTAACTTTATACTAACTAATTTTATAACTTAGCTACAACTTAACATATAATGTACGTTATTACTTATAACTTGACAATAAATGTTACCTTTCCAGTACGTCTTATGTTCTTCTAGCAATTATTATAACTCTATTTTTTTAAATCTTAACCTTGAAATAGAATAGCATATTGAAATATTAAAATTTTGATATTCATAAATCTAACGTTACTTTAATTAACATCTAAATTTATCAACATTTATAACTAATTCCGTATTAATACCGTATATAGTATGAAACTATTCGTATCTTCATTGACGTATAATTAAATAAACATTTATTATATTATATTTTTATCTAATGACAGAAGATAAAAATAATCGAAAGACTAAATAAAAGTTCTTTTAGTTAGCAAAGGAGGTGAGCGAAGAGAATGTGGAGCCGGCGGAACTGACGCCTTTAAAAGATTACGAATTGTTTGGAATTGATGCCGCGATAGCGACATGGGGAACGTCAAACAGCGGCAATATTAGTCCCATCATGGAGACCGTTCAATTAAAAGTTTTGTCCAGGGACAACTGTAAAAGACAAATAGACATATGCGAAGGGGAGGCAACTGGTCCCATTCCAGAATCAGTTTTATGCACCAAAGCCGATCCTTATGCATTATTTGGGCCCGTAAATATTTACACTCTTATTAATTATTAATTATTAATTATTATTCTTTACAATTATACGTGCAATTATAGGCATTTCAAATATTCATCCATGCTCTTAAACATTGTTATAGAACGTAGAATAAAAGATATTTAAAGGCATTATTCGATAAAATTCTCTTTTCTTGAATAGACATACATTCATTTCTCGATCTAGCTTGAATTCATTAGGAGAACTAGTCTTTTAAATTAGGCAAATAACAGGTTATTAATTATTTTTTAGGGTGACAGTGGCGGCCCACTTCTCGACATGAATAATAATGTCTTAGGTATTAATGTAGCGACATGTCCAAATACCGCCGTCTTAAATAGGCCCAATGAAGTAAACGTTCATGTAAGCATTCCTTATTACAAAGAATTCATCTATGATATTCTATACTAACATTTAATAAAATTTAAACATAAACCACTTGTTACACGTACACTCATATACCATATAAATTTATTTCCTTAAACGACTATTATTACTCAAGCAATACTGCTTAATAATTGATATTATAATATATTATATATAACATACAAAATTTAACATTAAAATAAGAAACTTACGCGCAAGTGAAGTAAGCGATCCTTTCAAATGTTTTTGTAATCATAAAACAATACGTTAACATAATTACTTTCTAAATAAATGTGTATAATTTTTTAAAAAAAATGTTTCAATTAACTTATTTTGAAATTTATTAGTGTATACATCAAAAAATATCTTTTTGGCGTTGGTATAAAAAAATGTGTTCATTAAATTATAAAAATATTAGCTTAAATTATTATTTAAATTCACGATTTTAATTGTTCTGTTTCAAATTAAATGCATTTTTCAACGTCATTAACTATAACTATTGTTATAACTATTACGTATCAAGTACAATTAAAATCAAAAATAAAAATAGATTAATCTGTTTGTGAAAGTCTAAATATATATGTATCCAATAGAATTATTATTATGTAATTGTAAATAAAAAATTATATGCGAATACCTATTTTACACGTGAAATAGGACGCTGAAATATTTTAACAAATTCAGGTAAGAAAAGAGAAGTGTAGTATTTCTACATATATTTAAAAACTTATATTTAATTATTGTATTTTACATGCTTATGAGTATGAGTTTAGAAGATTTTAAAAATAAAATTCAGAAAAATATATGAAACATTATACGTGTACTTTATTTCACTTCACCCATTAATACGTAAACAACAAGCTTGGCAACGGGACTAATGCGAGTAGATGATATTGACCCAAGAAAGATATTATTAGCTCAACTAACTTATAGTAAATACATTATAATAATTAATATAATATAATGTAACATAATAATTAATGCAAAATTATAAACATTACGCTATACGTCATTTCGATATTATATTATATTATAAAAATTACCGTAACTAAGATTGTAAATTATAAATTGAAATTTAATATACACATTATTTAATTATAATAGTACTAATGGTATTGCAATGAATAGGTAATTTACATTATTAAATATGTGTCGATGCAAACATCGTATGCATATACTGAAACTAAAATTAAAAATACAGAAGCAATGATTCTTATCATAATAAATATAAGAAATGTAATAAATCATATCATAGTACAACATCCCGACTGATTCTGAGATAAAAAAGAGAGTATTTAGCTTCCTATTTATACAAAAAATTTATTGTTAGTTTTGAAATAATAAGAATTAGAATATAAAGTTACAGTCATTGAAAAATACAGTTAGTATTTCGTAAAGCCAAGACTTGTGGAACAAAAAGTGGTTAAGGTACAGATGATACTACAAGCGTTATAATTTTATAACAATTATAAAAATATCATAACCTTTTAATTGCTATTCATACTTAGAGTCTGAATATAAGAAAATTTCAATATTTAATAAAACATCAAAATCTTTGAAAACAATTTGAGGACGAGAGAAAAGTTCAGATTTTTTTAAATCTTGGAAAGAAGGTAACATTTTAAAAATATACGCCCTATAACTGATAAGTGATAATGTACTATGAATTACATATAAAGAGCGCGTTATTATTATTAAAATTGTCATTTACTATATTTTGTAAAATCGTATTTATCATTCGATTCAGATTAATTAAATTATTTATAAATTTTTTATAAATTACGAATCTACAAGTTAAAGAATTTTCGAATGTGTTGAAACCAGATGTCGAGAAATAAGTATAGAGTATCTGTTTTTTGAAGCAGACAATTTAAGCCAATAATAGAACGATTTATGTAAACAAAATGTGAGCTTATAATATATTTAGATATTACAGAAAATATTCTAGAAAAGAAAATTAAATTGAAATTATTTTCAATTCAGTGTCTTTGAAAATCCATTCTTTTATAATTATTAGAATATAGCATATAACGTTTATAACTAATTCATGATATTATAATAAAATAATTTTATAAATATAATAACAATTCAATATATCATATGTATAGTATTTTTGAAATCATATTCGGACATACACACGTGTAAAGAATAATATGTATTTTCTAACGAACTTGCTTACATTTCTTTATAATTTCAACGTTACAATTACACTCTATGCAATAGACATTAAATTGTAAAAAATAAAAATTTTAACATTAATACTTCATTATATACTTTCAATTGAGTGATGTTTTAACGTGTTAATTGTTCTAAGAAATTTTATACTTTAAATTAAAGCAGAAATAATACCTTTTTACTTAGAGCAAATAAACTTCATAATTACAAAATATATGTATTATAATTAAATTAATTAAATTTTACTACTTAATCGATAAATACAAACTGTACATTACAAATTTTTCTTTTGATACCTTTATTTCTCAAACATGGTAAATATAAATAACACTCTTTCAAGACATGATAATATAATTATATTTCCTTTTATATATTTAATATTAAATATTTACTTAAAATTTTATTCTAATGCACATCGTATTTTAGAAAAATGTACATTTTATATTTACTGATTAGATATAATTTCTATTAAACAAACTTGTATTCTAATTTTATACACCAATAACAGAAATTACACTGATTACAATAAAAAAATTATATATTTCTAATATTATCATTAAAAATTATATTCTAAAATTTTTACTAATAATGAATATAGTATTCTATTAAATACATTAAGCTGTGTACATTCGTTGTAATACAGTCCTTATTATTATTCTGTATTTTCGATTAATTATGAAATCATTACTTTCTTGTATTTAATACAATGATAAAATATTGTAGGTTAATATATAAATGTATATTAATCTTTTATTCATTATCAGTAAAATAGATAGCTTTTATAATTTCAACGTAAACTTACTTAAACATAATTTTTTAGGCATTGGAAATAAAAACTTAAATTTAATGTAATTTTCGTAATGGTAAACCGTAAATATTTAATTAAACGACATTAGAACAAAATTTTCAATTATGAGCACTGAATTGTGAATAGGCAAGAGCTAAAAATTAACGTCTCTTCAATTACGTCTTCCATATTAAATTTAATTAGTAAAGAATTAATTTTAAATTGATAATGCTATTTAATACCGTTTCATCGAATAGGAATATTGAAAATATTTAATATATTCCTAAAATTTGCATAATTTTAAATATTTAAAATCATATTTTTAAATATTGAATTAAGATACAGTATCACAAAATACATTCATAATGTTACCATTAAGTTGACATAGACTTTTATGAATAATAAATTCAGTTGTTAAAAAAATTTTTACTGTACTAAATTTAATGTCGTATTGATAAAAAAGCATCAAAATAAAAAATTTCTTTTTGTGTCGAATTATGTGTATTCAATGAATATATTATACGTTAGAAAACTTCAATTATAATAATTAATATTTGAAATAATTAAATATGGATTCACGTAAATATGTATAGATTAATGGTTTATAAAAGTAAATAAAACAATATATTTTATGGCATTTTTAAAAGGTAAAAGTGAAATTAAAATAGGAATAATATTAATTGGTAACGTATACACCTTAAAATCATTATTAAAAGTGTCTAAGTTTATATAAAGCGGTATTTATATTATGATTAATAATGCGATAAAGTATGAGATGATTGTAGAATAAATTAAAACGTAACGGTTAGAAAGCTGGCAATATTTACAGAAATTTTATCTATTGTATCTATGAGTTTACATTTTTTTTTTTTTAATAAAGCCTGAATAAAATTCATTGCATATATATTCAAATAATTGATTAATGTTAACATAATTTTGACATAATTTCAGTAAGTTACAACTACTGATATGCAGTATACAAGAATTTTATTATTTTTTCAGTTCTTATTGTTTTGTAAGTAAAAGCTTTGTATTATCAATATAAGAGAACATGTTAAAATATAAGAAATAATTCAATATATTTCAGGCAAACAATATACGATTTCTAATGCAAACCCCTTAATTGGGAATAATATTAGACGAGCAAGGCCAAGAGAGTTTCCTTTTATTGTATCCATCATTACTAGGGACTTTAGGGGTTTCGATGCATTAAGAGACCATTTATGCACTGGAACTCTTATTACAAAACAACACGTTATAACTGCAGAACACTGTATGTGCAGTAACATATTCCTCTGCCAGGTAATTGCTGGGTCTATTAATCTATATCAAGGCAGGAGGTATAATATAAAGGCATGGATTTCCTATATAGATTGGATTAAAATAAAACTTTATTACTTGGAATACGAAGAAAATGATATATCGATCTTAACGGTAAAAAATAAAAAACAAAATTTTAAAAAAATTTTGAATCTTATAATTACAATTAGTATCTATAAAATCTATTTTATCTATGATAAACATTATTTTAGCTACGGGATCCTATTGACGATCCAGAAATTCAACCGGCAAGTCTTTCAACACTTACAAATGAGCAGCTAAACGGATTAGATGTTGTGGTAGCAGGTTGGGGCCGGACAGATACTCAACAGCTTGCGATTATCATGGAAACAGCGATGCTTAAAATAATATCAAAAAAAACTTGCCTAAAGAGAGTAGAAAAAATATCGCCTTCAAGCGGTCGGATGGTGGTTCCTGATTCAGTTATTTGTAGTGTTGCTGATCCCTACACACTGCTGGATAACGTAATTATTATTAATATTTCTTATTTACTATTATTTAAAATTAGAATACCTTAAGACGTTCGTTAAATACAAATAAAAAATTAACTTTTATATTTAATTCAAGAGTTTTATTGATTATACATTAAAAAAAAATCATTATTTACATGATTTCCTTATTTTCTGTAAATTTATATGAATATAATTATATTCGAAGTTCAATTGATGCCAATCTACTAAGTATAAGAATAAATGAAATTTAATTAACAATCTAAAGCAGTTAAGTATTTGAATAATAAGAAAATCTTTACGAAGGAAAGCTAGAATGAATCGAAGTTGTTAACCATAAATTTGAGAATCTCTGTCATAAATACCCCTAACTCAATCAAAAGCATTTTATAAACAAAAATATTAAAAAGCTTTAGTTCATAAAAAATATTTTAATTTGCTTTAACGTTACACGATAAATGAAAAAACCAAATAATATTTTACTTATAAATATGTTCAACTGAAATTAAAGACTTACATAATTAATGATACGACGTACCGGTTCCCTATTCACAATTAATTTATAATATAATTCCAATGGACGCTTTTAATGCATGCTCGTCTAGAAATTAATATCGTTCTTACATTTAACATTCAATATAAAAAGTACAATGAAAACAACGAGGTGTATTCCATGGAAATAATATATTTATCGCCCAGCATTAATGAAAATAATAAGGATTTAATTTACGATCAATGAATTTCAACGATAGACGTGAGAAGGCAGGATACTTTCGAAATTACTTTACTTTATTCGGATACTCTGAATTACTTACTTGTTCTGAAATTAAAATGGATTCCCATTTCTAGACATTTATTTGAGAGTAATATTGAAAGAATAGAATTTCATTCCGATTAAAAGGCTATGAAAATATTTTTAGATATGCTCGTAAGCTTCCCATGTAAGAAGAGTTTAAAAAAAAAAGAAAAAGAAAAAAGAATCTAATCTCACAGGAGAGTTTAATTTTTATTTATTAGTTAATTATAATTCCTCCAGTTATCCGAATCAACTATTTCACATATCTTAAAAAAGTACGTAATTACGCGAAAAATGTAATTGCGCGTGCATCAATTTTTTTAAAGAAAAAATAATATTAAAAAAAAACAAAAAAGAAAGAAAGAAAGAAAGAAAAAAAAGACTTCCTTCAAATTGTAATAAAAAAGTGTGTGCATAGTATAGACGTTTAGTCGATAGAGGGCGCGAGGGATCAGACAATTAATTTGATTTGAAGTCGCGTTCTCCGTTCAGAGCTCACTGTCCATAAACTTCCGAAATAAAACTCTGAAAGGAAATATAAAGTTCTGGATGAGAAGGGTGTGTAAAATCTGCCTATCTCGAGAAGCGATCACGAATAAGAGTTGTGGCTTCGAGGCTCGGGTTGGCAAGACGACGAGCGATTCTTCATAGAGACTATTTTAAAAAGAAATAAGAATTTTTTAAAAAATTAAAAAATTCCGTTCTTCAACCAGGCACCTTCTCATTAGGGACCATTTCATGCCCCACTGTCACCTCATGATCACCTCATGATGCTTTCATGATCGGTATAGAATAAAAGTAAAAAATAAAAATAAAAAACAAAAAAAAAGAAAAGAAAAATGAAAACATTAAATATTGTTTCACGTAATGTCTTTTTCTTTTGCATTACGCAGCAAGTTGTGATACACTAATGGTTTGAATTTCAGGGTGAAAGCGGCGGTCCTCTTCTGGATACAAACAACTATTTGATAGGAGTAAATGAAGGAACAACTCCTAAAAATGATAGGCCATTCCATCCGAAAGAAGTGAACGTTCACGCTAACATCAATTATTACAGGCATTTTATTATGGACGTTATAAGCCATTCGAATTAAGCTCTTTCATTGAAAAGACATAGAATTTCATGGAATTTATGTTAATCGAATAATACATAAAGTGTATTCTCATGAATATAAGATATAATAATAATTAAAATCTAATCTGTAGCTTCGAAACAGAACAGTGAAATCATGCAATTATTTATTTACTGCTGCGCAATTAATTATAAATTACAGCTCCTTAAGCTAGATTACCACCTTATCTTTTACATAAAATAGATTAAAACTAAAATATTACTCGTTATTATTTATCCGCACCTCACTCGGCCACGTAATTAAATTTTTGTCGATCATTATAATGTGTTGTTAAAATAATGCGCTGTAAAGGCCGGAAGCAACGGATGCAGATGATATTTATTTATTATAAAATTACTATAGTTATATATTTCGGTAGTTCAATTTCATTTCATAGGGTCATAGCTGATTGAAGTTTGGGAATCGATTAAAACGACCAACCGATTCGCTTTTACTTCAGCGAAGCAGAAAATTATTCGGACGTTGGAAAGTAATACAATAATAGTTTAGGTAATTATAAACCATTAGGGTGAACCGCTGACTTCTGATTAGTTGGCTTTCCGCAATAGATCAACTCCACTTGTGGTCCGGATAATGCGGAACGTTTTTACGGTTCTATTTCGCTCCTCTCCTCTTAGTGAGCTCTCAGGCCCGTCATTGGCATATAAAATAGATCGCTCCAAGTCAGCCTCGGAAAACATCTGAATTATTTACGTAATTTTATTATTATTATTTATGATTGTTGTTGTTGTTGTTATTATTGTTAAAGCGCTTTATTACAAATAATAGTAAATTATGAACTGTATGGTTTTTATTATAAATAAGCCATTAATGCTACACAGTTTTATTACTAATAAGAGTTTCTATAATATTCTTGACTAAATATAATAATTAAGATCTATTGTATTCTTGTTCGGTGATCTTTGAACGTAGTTTAAATAACAGTAATAGCAAGTGCCTGAATGCTCCTCTTTATTCAAATACAATATAGAATTAATATAAATAAGAATATATTACTTACAAAATATTAATGAAATAATGATTACTCTTAGCCATTTAGCTTTCTATGGATATACGCATAGAACAGAAGAATACTATATCTCATTGTATAAGAAATTATAAATATTATGAAAGATTAAGGGCCATATAAAGCTTTTCTTATTACATCTGTAAACTGCATTAAATGAAGTCGAGCTGATTTCTAATTAACGCAACTACTAACGCATAACATTATATTAGATAACAATGTTATATTTAAATTAAAAAATTAATGTTTAAATTATAAAATAGAAACAAGATTTAAAATAAAAATTATGATTTTCATAGGAACTTAATTTGATAAATTCCGAGGCAAAGTCCGTAATAAAAAATCGAATTGAATAGAATATAAAAAACTATTTTTAATAATTTAAATATACAAAAAAGTTTTTATTACAATATTTAAATGTGACTTTGGCTTTCAATACAAAGAAATGTTTAAATGCATCCTACATGAAATTGCAATACGTATTAAAACTTTTTCATCAATTCACCGAATCGTAGATGTATTGTTTTATTTTATTTAACGTAACTGTTTATTCGGAATTTATTAATATAATAAAATTTTACACGCACAATAATAATGTTTTTTTTTTTTTTTAAACAATGTTCTTGTATATAATAAATGAATTCACTCTGTAGTTGACGTGCAGATTTGCCAAAGACGAGTTCCGTGTCAAAATGTATGATAACATAATACAAAAATCATATCAAACAATCAAAAATCTTTTAAAGATGACATATCGGTAAACATAATTCTAATGAAATAGTTGTGAATTCCGAATGATTTATCTTTCTTTAATGCACAAGCACAAAATGTTATGATAAAATGCCACAATGATAACTCTGTAATTATACCTGCTCAATGAAAACTAATGATAGTGAGTCTATGTTTACAGCACCGATATCTACGAAGATAACTATAAAAATAAATTTTACGGAAATGTGGATGATGTGTATGATGCGTACGATGTGTGTGATGTGCATGATGTGTATAATGTGTATTTATAGTGGCCTACGTCACGTTTAAAAATAATTTAAAATAATTGTAATTAATTATGAAATTATTATATTTTTATATAAAACATTGGTGTGTTTATTCAAACTACGACTGATGTCCTAATACAATTACGCAGCTTTTATATAATTATTAGTCATTTACTTTCTACAAATTCCATTGTCATTGTGAATTAATAAATTAAATAATTTATTAATTCAAGCTTTTTCAACTGAAATTAATAGTTTTTCAACAAAATTAAATTAAAATAATTATTCATATTAAGTTAAATTATATTGCGCTATCGTATTAAGTTAAATATATTAATAAACGCGGTTTAATTTAATTTATTAAAATTGCAAATCCGACAATTGTTTATAATAATTATCTAAAATTTCTTTAACTTAAAATCTTCGTAATTAAATATTTCCTCAATTTTTATAATAAAATAATTATAGACCAATTCACACACATTTCATTAATTGTAATCGCCGAATTATAATTGAGCAAAGAATAGAAAAAATTATATACTTAATGATATACGTATTGTATATACCGAATAAATTTTCAACGAATATTAATAATTTAATAAAGGAAAATGTTTATTTTAGAATAAACATTGTATTTGTAGAATAATAACATTTACGATAACAATTAAACATTTTCTACGGCTAATGATAAAACGGAAACGTTCAAATAGTTCTTTTATCAAAATGAATTTAAACGGCATCTTCATACAGATTTAATCCGAACTCTAATAAAATAAATAAAATAATATTTCAGACTGTAATTAGAATTTTATTGATAATCATAAATATATGCGATACACTGAGGTAATAATGCAATTTTCATTAAAAATATACGACAAATGTGGACCTGAATAAAAAAAATCATCAAATCACAAGAAAATTATAAACTGAAAACATAAAAAATTATTTTCATATTCGTGAATTTAGATTGAGATACAAAATTTTTTTCAACATTTTGTTTTCAAATATTATAAACATAGCTTTTATAATAAATAATTATAATAAAAATTATGTACGTTTTAATTATTTTACAGGAAACTAATAAGAAAATAATACTGCAGAATAGTGAAATTTATTTATAATCAAAATTAAACGTCATCATTACTGTTTATTAATCAAGAATAAATATCAAATGCTCAATGCATTAAATCAATAAATTTTATTGAAACTAATATATTAATTAATGTTAAATAAATATTATACGAATTTCTCTACGAAAAATTTTATTTTATATAATTATAAAAATTTCAAGATTTTTAAATTTATTTCGCGGCCATCATTTTTACAATATATTATATTACTAAAAGCTGAGATAAGATTAGAAGCGAGATTACAGTCCTTATAAAGACAAGGTTTTAAAAGTAAAATTTATAAGTTCTTCAACTTTTCTCACAAATTTCTCAATGACGAATAGTCTTTTAACTTAACAATACATTGTCCCATATATATTTGTACGAACTGGTATCCTCGCATACATATACATTTTTTTCGTAATAAACATTCGTCGAAATCATTTTTAAATGTTAAAGGTAAGTGGAAATTTAAATTATTTAAAGTA
The DNA here is from genome assembly GCA_018883505.1 of Ceratosolen fusciceps. NCBI lineage: Eukaryota > Metazoa > Arthropoda > Insecta > Hymenoptera > Agaonidae > Ceratosolen > Ceratosolen fusciceps. Next base: position 8,562,218 of record RCIC01000008.1, read on the forward strand.
ATCATTTAAAGTTACATTAAATATCCTGTAATATATATATATACGTATATATATATTCTTTTACATATATTTTTTACTCATATTTTATTATTCTGAACAGGAATTTGACAAACTCTATTAAGATGTATAAAGTACTGATAATACTTGAGCTATTGTTTGCTTTCACTGCAAGTGCGCGTCTAAGCTTTCCACTCACATACGATACGAATCCGGAAATAGCGCATAATAAAACCGAAGAAAATGTTAATTACACATTGCCGAATACTGCAATACCGAAGTATTACAAATTACAATTTAAACCATATCTGGAAGAAGGATCGAGCAAAAGATTTACTTTCGATGGACTGGCGGAAATTAAAATCGACGTAATCCAAGACGTTAAAAATATTGTACTCCATTCAAGAGAATTGGTATTCGATCGAAATAACGTAAACTTAAAAAGAGACGCGTCAGACATCCAAGAATTCTCTGTTAAGTTTGACACCAATAAGGATTTTGTAAACATAACAAGTTTAGCCGACAATTTCGTGAAAGGCTCCTACGTTTTGAAAATAAACTACGTCGGACAGTTAAACGACGATATGCGCGGTTTTTACAGAAGTTCCTATATTGACGAAAATGGTGTGAAAAAGTAAGGGTAATCACTTAATTTCAACAATAATTAATAGTTTGGACGCACCCTTGATACTTAAATTGAAATACCTATGTTGCACTAACATTTTTAATTTTATCCTAAATACCTTAAATACATTGGATTGCCAATTATTTATAACAATATAACGACGAATATTTATTTGACAAAATAATTTTTGTTACCAAATAATTCATTTCGTTGTTCATTTGTTGTTGTCGTTCGTTTTCTTTTAACAACGAATGGAATTCGAAAGCATAAGATTTTTTATCTAGGGCGTATTGATTTTATTACAGGTGGCTCGCAACTACGCATCTCGAACCTGTCGGTGCACGTCGTGCATTTCCGTGCTTCGACGAGCCGCGCTACAAAGCAACATTCGACGTTACCATAATACACGAGAAAAGATTCCTCGCCCTTTCTAACACGAAAGTTAAGAATATAGCGTCATCGAATGATTTTACAACGTCAAGCTTCTACACGACACCGCCAATGTCCACGTATTTATTAGCCTTTCTTGTTTCTGATTTTTCAAGGATTTCCAATAAGAACTTGAACTTCAGTGTATTCGCTAGGCCGAATGCCATACAGTATGGCAATTTGTCGTTTAACGTGGGTGAGAAATTATTACACGAATTGGAAGAGTTTACCGGCATTGAGTTCAAAATAAATAAATTGGATCAGGCGGCTATACCCGATTTCGCCGCGGGGGCAATGGAAAATTGGGGCTTGGTGCTCTACAGGTGTGACAGATCTGCTTCGTTATAATAATAATAATAATAATAATAATAGTCCGTTAAAAATATTGTCAATATTTTCGATATTAAAGGCTTATCTGCCGTGTTGCTTATCTTAAAGGGAAAAGTCTCTGCTTTACGACGAAAAGGTCTTAACTACGAGCGAGAAGCAGAATATTGTGGAAACCATTGCTCATGAATTCGCTCACCAATGGTTCGGCAATCTCGTCAGTCCAATAAGGTGGAAATATTTGTGGCTTAATGAAGGATTCGCTAATTTTTTCCAAAGCTACATTACCGAGAAGGTGAGAAGGTTATATGACAAAATATATTGATCTCCCCTTCCGATACTTTATCGAAAATTTCATCACCCTATAAGTCGATAAAAATAACACAAGCCATACGCATTTTTAAGAGATAAATTTTTTTATCTAAAGTGCCGGAAAGATCTTTGCTTACTAATTGTGATTATTGCTAACAACGAGCGGCAATACGCTAATTACACAATTATTACACGCAAAGTCATACACGCAGGTCGAAACGACGCGTATACGTGTAAGCCAATGAAAAATCGCGTTGGCTTAAAAATAAAATATTTTTTATAGATCTTACAGATTCTGAATTGCTCTTATTCCAGATTGCCCCGGAATGGTTTCCGATTTATCAATCGGTCGTGAAAAATATACAGAATATAGCCTTCGATTTCGATAGCGGTTCAACAACTCATCCACTTAATCAAGATGTAGAAAGTCCCAAGGAGATCAACGCCATATTTGACAGTATATCGTATCAAAAAGGTAAACAGACAGTCATTGTTATAAATGATTTTTCTACTAAATTGAGGGTATCTAAAGCTTTTAAAACGCCCAAACGGGACGATAACAATCTGCAAAGCTCCGAACCTCCTCACATTATCAATTTCAGATATAACACAAGTAACACTATTGATTAGATAAAATCATATGAGTAATTTACAACTTTCGTAATACGTAATTTTTTTTTTTTTTATCCTATTGTAATATTAAAAATTTTTTTAACGTACACAGGCGGAGCGGTCATTCGAATGATGCAGCATTTTCTTACGGAGCCGATTTTCCGAAAGGGTCTACAAAATTACTTGGGCAAAAAGTATGAATCGCGTTAGGGAAATCTCTAAAAATGTATATGAATATCCTTGAAAATGATCGCTTCCCATTTCTCTGTACTTCAGATCATTTTCGGTGGCGGATTCTGATGACCTTCTAGCGTCCATCCAAGAGATTATAAATAACGAAAAGCTTAATATTGATTTGAAAACTGTCATGGATAAGTGGATCAATAACAAAGGTTATCCCGTTGTGTACGTGACGAGACAATACAACGACAATAATTCTACGGTGGAAATTAGGCAGGAGCGGTTCTTTAAATACAACGCAAGTAAGGAAGAGAGGGACAATAAATACCAATGGTACATTCCTATCAATTACGCAACTCAAGCGAAGCCGGACTTCGAGAGAACGACTCCGCAGCAATGGTTAAAGACGGCCGCGATGAATATAAGCGTCGACGCTGATCCAAAAGATTGGCTTATCTTTAACAAACAACAAACAGGTTTATAAAAATAATGCGCTCAAATCATTAAAATCTTCTGCTAAATCGCAAAAACGTAAATGCTCGAACAAATTAATTAGGCTTCTATCGTGTCAACTATGACAATGCCAATTGGAAACTCATTGCCGAGCACCTTAATTCTAAAAACCCTTCCAAGATTCACGTTCTCAATCGCGCCCAATTGTTGGACGACGCCTTGGCTTTCGTTAAGCAGGATCAACTGAATCTAAACATTCTCCTGCAATTGACGAGATATCTGAAATTCGAACGTGACCACATCGCTCTTTATCCCGGATTCAAAGCATATTCTTGGCTAAAGAGTAAATTAATAAACACCGAGTATTACTCGGCCTTCAAGGTAACGCGGACCATTCGCATTATTTTACATTAAGTAAAGATGGAATGATATATCTTTGAGAGGTGATGTGTGTTTTTCTTCTTTCTTTTTTCTTCTTTTTTTTTCTACTTTTTTTTTTTTTTGTAATCGTCCAGGAATACGTATTCGGCAATACGAAAGACTTGCTCGATTCCGTGGGCTTTGAGGAAAGCTTAAACGACCAGCATCTAACGAAACTGACCAGAATAACGGCTATAAATTGGGTCTGCCTGGTAGGTAACCGCGAATGCTTAAACAAAATGCAAGGGAAATTGTTGGCATGGTTAGATGACTCTGAAAAGAATTTGTGAGTACACTTCTTTGTTTTTGTTTATCATTCCCATCCGTCGGGTTATTGCGGAACGAGTGATTTATGCTATGCCGATTATCAATTGCAGCGTTTCCCCGGACTTGAAGCAGATCACACTCTGTTATGGTCTGCAGACAGCGAACGTCGTTACCTGGAAGAGGGTATTGGACAAGTCTTTAAAGATCGACGATCCGGACGTTAAAAAGCAATTTCTCGCTGCCCTGGGATGCTCCAACAACAATGACATTTTACGATATTACTTCAACTTCATTGTCAATGATACTACGCCCTTTAATAATACATACTTAGCTTTGTCCACGTCGCTGAATAACGCTTTAGATAATACGGAGATAGGAGTCGACGTAGCCTTAGACTTTGTCATCCAAAGGTTTATTACTCTACTTAGAAAAATGTAAGCTCCAGTAAAGATTTATCAAATTTTTTTATCTAGTTTTTACCGATCGCCTTGCTACAATAATAATAATAATAATTATGATTGTGATTTTTTAGAAAAAACGAGGACCAAATAACCAGTTTATTTAATAGCATAGGCAACAAAATAACAACGACGCGTCAATTACTAAAGGTTAATAATTAATGCTCTTCTCGTTAAATATACGCTTGACTTTATTTCCAATGCCTGTGTTTTTCAGCTCAAAGAAACGAAAAATATGGACATCCCGGAAAGTATAACGGGCCGAGGAATAGAATTAGCTGAAAACAACATAAGATGGTTGAAGGACAATGAGAAGACGCTCAGGTCGTGGGTGAGAGACGTATCGACCAATGCTAACGCGAACGGAGCGAGAAGCATCTCCGCGTGCTTAAGTCTGATTTTATTCACATTATTAGCCACTCACTTTTCTATTGAGTAAAGGAAACGTTCTTTTAAATAAGATTTCACTTATTCAGAACAAAGATGTATTCTAAACCAATATAGTATTGTACTTGTACTTGATCTTAATATGTAAATATAATATTTTAAACTTATGCCAATAATATATAAAAGATTTGTAAATAAACAATTACTATTTTATAAAAACAAACTAGTGACCGAATAAATAAACACGATATTCTGATCTTCTTTCGAAAGTATTTATTATATCATGATATCTATAATTCTTATTGCATGATAAAAATTTTAAGCTTACTTTTCAAATAAAAACAAATCTAAATTAACTGTTATTAATAAGTATACAGCGATAAATTGTTATTAATTTTTATTAGACGTATAATTAAATTAAAACATAAAATATAACAAAATTAAATATATATACATCATACATATACAGTAATTATATTTATTACATGCAATGATAATACAAAATAAAGCACACAATAAATAAAATCTAAAACTCTAAAATTAATTTCAAGTAAAAAATTTTATTTATCCTTGCCGAAATGGGCATTTGTTTTCTTAAAATATTTTAATTATAATATTTCTATACTTATATGTTTGTAAATAAACATTAGATCGTATTTAAAACGGTATGAAAATAATCGATCCTAATGTAATGGACTTTTAATCTATTGATTTCTATCCTGAAGTTAAGATAGTTACTCTAAGTTTATTTACTAAATATTTTATATTTAGTACATATCGCTCGACAATGAAGTTATTAAAAGCAGTTTCACGGACTTATCGATTATAATGTCATTGCAATAGATATATTATAAAACAAAAAAAAAAAAACAATAATTTCCTTCATCTTCGTAAATTATTAATAAATTCATTTCAATATAAAACAAATATATATAGAAAGAATTTACACGTAAAGAAAAATTAAAGAAGCGAAATTACTTTCCGCGTTATAGTAGAAAAATTTTAATAAAAACTTGAAATAAAAACTCCACAAGAGTAATTTTTATTATTTCAAATGCATTTTGAATTATTCGGCTTAACGCGCACGCGTTCAGTGAATGTAAAATTGCTTATATCTTAAATGTATTCATCCACGCCAGGTCTTGACATAATTCATTTCAAACTCAGGGTTAATTCAATAAGTCGTGTACCAGGTACTGTAAGCCTATAAGAAATATGTCAATCACCATTTGCCAGCGGCTTGTACAAGATGATAGTCAGAAAGTACATCATACATATATTTACATTATCAATTTTTGTATTTTCAATATTGGAAACGAGTCAGATTTATGGAGCGATCCAAGAAAACAGTAAAATTCCTAATTATCGGCTTTCAAATAGTATTAAGCCACTGAGCTACCAAGTATATTTAGATCCATGCATCAGTGACGGTAACTTTAGCGGCTACGTTAAAATAGATCTCATTGTTGCTGAAGCGACAAGAAATATATCACTGCACTCTCAGGATCTACAGTTTTGTGAAGAAGGTGTTTACTTAACTCTGAAGAGGACTGAATATCCGAGGGCGTCGAAAAACGCATTAAAAGCGAACGAAAGCAATGGAACGGCTTTACATAATTCGGAGGAGGTTATTAATAATTCGTCGGAAACAGTGTCGCCGATCGAATTCTTATACGACAGGAAAGAAGAAACGGTGACGATGGCATTTAAGGACGTTGTCAGGCCTGCAAAATACTGGCTCGAAATAAATTATTTGGGCTCGATCAACACGATCCCTAAAGGCCTGTACAGGGAATTTCATAACGATCCAGACGGCGAGAGAAGGTAAATTAAAACCGGATAATTATTTAAGCTATAATTATATACGAAAACAACAGGCTACCGTCAATTTTCCAGAGTAATGCTGTTAACAAACTTTTATCCAATATCGGCTCGACGGATTTTCCCATGCCGCGACGAGCCCGCGGTCAAGTCGGAAATACACCTGACCATGCAGACCTCTTTGAATTTTACGACCATAATGGCTGATTTGCCGAAAAACTATGTCGAATACAAGGAAGGACAGAGATGGACGCACTTCCAATCAATGACAAACGTATCAACTTATCAGCTTAACTTTGCGGTTTTAAATAACGTGAAGAATATAACGAAAGCGCATTTAAATAAAACCTTGACGATTTATACGAGCAGCTCCGATTTAAAGTCAATTGACCTAGCAACTGATATATACGAAAGATCAATGACTGCTTTGGAAAATTATACGGAAATAAGTTATCCGCTAAATAATTTTATTAATCTCGTTCTTCCAGAGAAAACTGCCGCTGCGCCTTCATCCGCTTTGGGCTTCATAATTACAAAGTACATTTCAGCCGTTAAGAATTATTTGCAAATACTACGGATTAAGGATAGCCTTTTAATACTTTTGCTCCTGCTTCTTTTAGGCTAGACGATATTTCGTATAACGATCAGCTCGGTCCTCATAAGAAAATCAGCGTGGTTTTGCACTCGTCAGGTCATATTGTGAGCCAATGGTTCGGCCAATTGATTAGCCCCGCCAATTGGAAACATATGTGGCTGACTAACGGTCTTGGCGAGTTCATGAAGTATCACGTTGCCCATAAAGTAAGTATTACACGTTCCAATACGTGTAGCGTATTCCATTGCGATATTACAATGCCGAGGCAATAAATTAATCCCTTTATATAATAGATTATGCCGGATTTACGATTACAAGAAATATTTGTTATTCGAGAGTCGCAACGTAAATCCTTTCTCCCTAACAAAATAACGGACAGTTCTCCGTTAAATAGAATTATTTCCGATAGTCCGACGAATATCGAGTATTTGTTAAAACGGACTGACTCCCTTAGCTCGAAAAGTAAGTCAGTCGGCCATCCCGTGCTTCGTCTATATCCCGTACGACGGGCCTGTATACAATAAATAATATCATATTTATTAAAATTGCCGAAAAACTGTGCAGGTGCGTCGATTTTACGAATGATGTCAAATTTCCTGACTGAAAAGATCTTTCAATCCGGCATCGCTCGCTTCTTAAAGTCCAAGTAAGTCCAAGCATTTTGTAAATTGAAACATATCCATGATAAATCGCCCGAAGCTTCCGAAATAACAGCAAGTTTTATGCGAACGAATTAGTAAGTATGGTCCCGTGAAACCCGATAACTTTTGGGACGCCATGCAGGGCGCCGTTAACGCTTCGAAGGACACTCGATTGGCTAACATGAGCATTAAAAAAATAATGAGAACTTGGACGAACTCGGAGCTCTATCCAATCATCAATGTTACAAGAAATTATACGAGCGGCTCGATAAAAATAACGCAAATACCGGCAGCCATACTTTTTGGCACGAACGAAAAGAACGTCACGAATAAATGGTACATACCAATAAACTTTGCAACGCGATCGAATCCCCGATTCAATACTACCTTCCCGAGCCATTGGATAAGGCCGGACACCAAGCGACTAACTGTTACAGGCCTCAATCCCAAGGATTGGATTGTTTTTAATATACAACAGACGGGTAAGATTCGTTTATTAAAATTCTGTTAAAGAGTTAAATATTGAGATGCTCTGAGCTGACAATGTCTGCCGATCCTCAGGCTATTATCGCATCCTGTACGATGAGGAAAATTGGAAGCGTTTGGAAAAGCTGTTGAACAGCGACGATTACAAGATAATACCGGCTATCAATCGAGCCCAAATTCTCAATGACGCCGTTCAGTTTTCCCTGAAAAAGCTATTGGATGTTAAAATATTCTTAAATCTTGTCTCGTATTTAGCTCGGGAAACCGATTACGTCCCGTGGTACGATGCCCAATTCATATTTAGTTTTTTAAATTACCATTTATCGAATACACCGGCACACGAGAGCTTCAAGGTACGAGATCCAGCGGTTACACGTATTAATCGTTAAATCGTTAAATCGTTAAAATCAAGTAACTGATCATTCGGGACGCGGCTATGGTAGTGGCAAATAAAACATAAAACAGAAAACAAAAAAACAAAAACAAATTAATTTGTTTCAGAAATTCTGCTTGAAACTGCTTGTCCCTCTTGTTGATAAAATAGGCTACGAAGATCGCGTAGACGATGATTTTTCAACTTTACTTCTGAGACGAATCGGCAATCATTGGTCGTGTCACTTTGGATACGAAAACTGTTGGGCTAACGCAACGAAACAATTAGAAAACTACTTGTCTAACGAAACATCTAAATCGTGAGTAAAAAAAAAAACAAAAAAATGCCTGTCTCCTGCTTTCGCGTAAACGGCCTACGTTTATCCAAAGATTTATTTACGCTACTGTCCTTTGTGCAACAACAGAGTCGCAATGGATTTACAGAAATGGGCCCGATGCTTTGGCTTGAGCGGAGCTAATGAAACAATTTGGATGAAAATGTTTAAAAGATACGAAGAAAATTTATCAGAAGATTGGCTCGCGTATTTATCATGCTCGGGAAATCCAAGAATCTTAAATCATTTTCTTAATATAACGATTTCGAACGACTCGACGATACCGAGGAATCAGGTCTTATCTGTTTTTAAATCAGTCTGCCTGTACCGATCGGGAGACGATAAGCGAATTAATTTGTGCTTAAACGTTATCCATTCTAACATTAACGAAATCAAATTAAGGTATTTCTTCATTCTCCCAAGCAATTATATTTATTATTGTTTATTGTTATTATTGATAAATATATTCTTATCAGTCTTGGGAACTCAAGCGAGGCTTTTACTTATCTCCTCGACCTTTTAGCATCGGAAATCAGGCAAAAACAGCAATTACAGCTCGTAAGATGATTTTTTATAACAAAAATATTTTAATAAACAAAACATTATTACATGAAGAAATCATTCTTATGCGTGTTTTTTTTTTTTTTCAGTTTCAAGAAATATTGAATCAAGAGGGATCTTCATTAATATCTAATAAACTTAACGATAGAATAAAACAGATAGAGAACCACATTACGATATTTGAAAAGAAAGCAAGTTATTACGATCCATACTTGAAGGAAAAATTATTGAATTTTCAATGATGCTTGTGTATTTTATTTCATATTATATTTCATATTATAGAATAAGTATTATTTGCATGCAATATGCATTTTGAAAAATTTTTCCAATAATATTTACATAGGCTCTGAATAGAAACAATTTACATTATTTCTATATATCATTAATTTAGTTCAATCGTTATTTATATTTATAGCGACATAAATTGTAATTGAACGTTGATGTTATAGAATGTCTTGAATCCGTAAATATATAGATTCGAAAAGTGGAAGGGAATTTTTATTATCATCGTAATGTATGTAATGTCTGGTAGAGAAATACGGAAAAAACAAAAGATGTAAACTAAATGGGGACACATTGTAGTCGGCAAACATAATGCCGACATTAACTACTGCTCAACCACTCGACAAGCCGGTGTTTATCAATTACTGCATTACCGACCATCATACGATACACCTTATGCGGACACAGATATTACGATATTTATCGATACTAGATACACGACCGTTAGTCAATAATAACAAATTCATTAATTTTCGTTGAATTTTACAAAAATATAAAAAATATTTCATCCAGTAATTTGCAATTTATTTTTCGTGCAATAATCAAAATCTTAAGTACCCAATAATATAATAAATTGCATTTTGTCCAAAAAGTTAAAAATATCATTAGCAAAAATTTTATACTATAGTTTTTAACCATTCGACTTTTATTATTAATAATAATGAAAAACTCATGTATACAGTTAAATGTAATACTACCACCTTTTACTAAATTATATTGTTAAATATATTAAATTAAAATACACCTCAGACTTGTGATTAATGAACGTTCACGTGTTATGCGTATTGAGCGTCAAAGGTAAAAAATGACGAAACAGCTTGGATACTCGAACAGTTAGGGATACTCGAATTGGCTCAGCCGTTGTAAAACTTCACAGGATTGCCGGGAAGCCCAATGCAGCGAGTTACTACTATTTATACTCAAATTAAAAATACTATTATATTTCAGAGATCGTATCGGGTAGGAGAGCCAGGAAAAGTGAGTAAGTACATAAATATCACGTTATAGCTTCGGAATAAATGATAAATCCAGTACTTTCTCTACAAATTTCATTAACGTTAATCGCAAAAGCAAATTATATTTATAAGCTAATAATAATATTCCGAGGAATATTTTCGTCCGATTGTTCTGCTGTTAAACGTGTCTCTTCGAACGTTCTCTATAGAAAAGAATTCCTAGTAAATTGTTGAGAAGCAAGAGAAGAAGGATAAAACAGCATGTGGATTGAAGAGTAACACCATTGAGGTTGTAAAAACGTCTTGTGAAGTTTAGTTACTGCGAAATCTGCTCGATCGCATTTACCTTGCGATTAGCGAACACAAACAATAACAGTGCAATATACATATACATGTAAATTTTTAATAAAAATAATTTAACGCTTCAATGTAAAGTGTTATTTCATTAAAATACAGAGCGAACCTGTAATAAGTCAGAAATTTTTTTAAACAGTATTCAACAACGAACATTCATAATCATTCTTGAGCTCATTTTTTAATTCATGTTACAAACATGCTGTTTTATCGTCAGTTTGCTTATTAATATAAAAGAACAGATTTAAAAAAAAAAAATTCCCTATTTATTAATCTAGACTGTGGCTATGGAAATCCTATAATTGCATATATGAAACAAAGGATTAATTGTTGAAACATTCATTATGAAATAAATTTTACCAATTTGTTGTTCGATAAAATTGATACCGAGTATTTATAGATACGGGTAGCATTGAACTTGTTGAGCATATTGTATTGCATGTAATTTATTCATTTTTTTTTTATTTTTTTGTTTTTTTTTTTTTTTGTTTTTCATTGCGAAGGAAACAAAAGAATAAGAATAAAGCAAGGATTCTAAGTAGTATTATTCGAACCGCTCGGTCGCATGCTCGATTGTAGGAATTATTGAACTTTACACTACAGAACATTTACGCATATTGAAGAATCATCATGAGCGTCGAATGCATAATAACATCTCAGTAAAATGCATCGTAAATTGGTTCCGGAGACAAAAAAAAATTTTACATAACGGCACTGAGTCGAGCACGTTAAATCTATTACATTCAATTCAAAACTTTAATGCGTTAATTTGTATTAAAATACTTTTTAGCTTGTTAATAATATAAAAATCATGTGATACTTTATGGCACCTTACTGTAGAGAATATAAAAATTTATACTTTTTTCATTGTGATCATATTCGCTTTCATTGGTTGTATTTATCGTCATCCTGTACAAATAATATTACGTGTTGTATATCACTTTGCATGATGAATAAACGTATTACGTATATATATATATATATATAATGAAAGAAAGAATAAGTCATGATATTTTTACTTTAATAACAGTTTACTGTCATAAATTATATTAGAAATATAAATAACGGGATATAAAAAGTTTGCATAATATGATTTTTTAAAATAAATCAAATTTAAAGTTTACGTTAGATGAGTCTTACAGTTATTTGAATCGGTATTCTTTTATTATTTTTTTTTTTTTTTATAAAAATAGCCGTATCAAGAAATTGCGCAAGAATAAAAATGAATGATGATTTAATAAATACTAATACACTAACATTTAAATCAAATTTAGAATTGTTAATTGCATATTAACGATTTAATGAAAAAAGAGAAGAAAATACTATGTAAGCCTGTTATCTAATCGGCTTATTAGAATTAAATTCTCTTCTTATATATGTGTATAAAAAAATGATAGTGCTAAAACAATGTAAATGGTTTGTTGTTTTTTTTTTTTTTTTTTTTATTTATAAGAAATATCAATTAATCTACTAAGAAAGAATCTAAAATGAATGAAATAAAATTTTTAACGCATTAAAAATGTTTAAAACGTCATTACTACTTTACAATTGTTTGCCGTATGAATTTCTAGTGAAAAGAAATTTCTTGTTATTTAACAATTTTTCTTTTCCTTTCCTTGATTGTAAAAAGATTGCATAAAGATTCGAGTAGTGCTTGTTTTTTTTTTGTTTTTTTTTTCTCAATGCAACGAGGTTTTAGTAGCTTTAATAGGTACCTGAGACCTAGTAAGGTAATTTCCAAGTAATGGTGTATTTACGTTGTCCCACGTACGAAGATTATTTAATTTCGAATTGACGAATTTGAATTTCTTAGACTTATTGGAATTTAATCTTTCGCGCACTACTGATACAAATTGTCGTTTTACTTAATTTTACGACTTCTTGGAATTGTCAGAATGCTAGGGTTCGCATATTGATATGTTAATTAATATAATGGAAAATAAAAGCCAGCCAAACGAAGAGAACGGATAAAACATGAGGAAGGCATTGAAGAAGAAACTTTCGTACATTGAAATAATAACTTGCACTGTCACTTAAATCTATTTGCTTTTAGTGATAATTTTTTACGAAGCATAGAGCACGTGCATTGAGGCCTAATAAGGACACATCACTAAGGACCCGAAGTTGCAAAAAAAAACAAAAAAAAAAAAGTTACAAAATTTATAATTATCCAGCGGATAATTTAGAAATATATAAAAGCCAATTTAAATATAGTTTTCTCGTTTAATTAGATAAGACACGTGATCGAGCAGCTTAGCCGTAAAAACTGAACGGGCTAATTAGGTAAATTAGGTATTTAGGGGTTAACGTGTGGACATCGGGAGAAAACAAATTAAATTAATTTAATTTAATTTAATTTAAAAAAAATAAATAAATAAATAATGTAAAATAAAAAAAAAAAAAAGAATAAGAAAAACAGACGAATGAAATTACTGGGGGGTGGAGGTGGGGGGGGGGGAATCCAATAGATAAGGATGGAGTCGCCGAATGGAGCTGGAAGGAAAGTGGAAGGAGAATCGAAAGAATGCAGGTCTCGGTTGCAGAGTGGGTGCCGTTCTGTCGCGGTGGGCAACCTCGAGCTTATAAACGGTGGGGCGACCAGCACCGTATCCTTAGATAGTCCCTGACTCTACGAACGTGTACACGTGCCTTTTGAGATCGTTCCTCGTCCGGGGCCAATAACCGTCTCCTAGATCGCCCGAGCCGACCGTGAGTAACAACAACGAGTCAGTAAACGATCGCTGCGGCACTCTAACCTTAATCGCGGCTTACAAAGCTTTTCGTACCTTTACTTTTATTTAGCTGTATTTATCCGTAATGCTACAGTTACGCCCCCCTCACTCCCTCCCCCGCCACCAACACCGCCCCGTTGCCAAATACCTCCTACTCTCTCTCTCTCTCTCTCTCTCTCTCTCCCCCCCTGCCCCCACCCACCCCCTGTCTCTCTATCTATCTATCTATCTATCTATCTATCGTTATCTCTGTCACTTGCTCTCTTCGCGTACAGTCAATGTTTATCCATAATTGCAAAATTATGCACGTGACTCGCAATCATATTCTCGAATGTACATGCGGTGAAACGCAAATTGAATTCCTTCTTTTTATTCCAACGTCTCTGCATTTCCGCTAGAGGCAGTCCACGTCGGAAGGATGGAGATCTTCGGTTAAAATAAGACACAGAAATAACGATACAGCTTCTTTATTTATAAGCTCCTAGTCGCGGAAGAGCAGCCGTTTGTATTTCGTCGGTTTGCACGCCGATTGTAAGACAAATTGCAATTTCGTATGTGAAGCGAGTAAAATTTAAATTTTGTTCGACCACGTAAAATAAATATTGAAATCCAAGCTTTTATCACTAAAAAGAGATATAAGTAAGAAAAAACAATTATCGAACGTGTATGTATATACATGCAAACACATAATGATAAAGTTTAGCAAGAGTGTCATTGACTTAATGTTAAGTTGTACTATCAACAGAAACATTAATTTGATAATTATTCACAAATATAAATTTAAGCGGCCCCACCAAGTACTTGTATATTCAAAATCATTATTTTGTTAATTCTAATCAAGCATTATTAATCCTAATAAATAACGGTTAAAGATTAATTATCGAGCTTGAGATTAATTTTAATGCATGCCGCAGAGTATAAGAATTTCGATTGAGCATTAGAATTGAGCATTAGAATTGAGCATTGAATTTATAAAATTTAACGCGGAGGCTTCGTATATGAAAATTACTAGAAACAAAAGGAAGTAGGCATGGCGTTGCTAAATTCACGCAATGGGCTCGATTGTATTTTATATAAAATACGAACTTTCGTTTTGAGGTAAAATAACGCATCGTACGACTTTTGTTTGGTATAGTTCAAGTACAGTAATTACGCGACGACTACAAAAAATCCCTTAGACCTTTGTCTGTAAATACTCTAATTTCTACATTGGCGACGAGCGCGTAGGCGAACCTAAAGTGCACTCGCGTAATTTCTAGAATAGAATAACTCGGGACTGTCACAACCCCATAAATCCTTCACTCTGGGGTAAGCATTATGCCGTAAAGCATTAGCATATTGGCATAGAATGTGAAATATGCTGCTCAAGCCGGTCTTCTATAGGATTTCATAGACCATGTTCGAACGTACGTTCCACGTGACGTTCTCATTAAAAAAAAAAAAAGTTGTTTTCGTAACGATAGAGATTCTCTGGAAAGATATAAAGCTACATTTAACAAATTATAAAAGCAATTTTAATTATTATTAGTCCCCGTTGGCACAGAATCTACGGGCGTAAGTGCCTTACTCATCGTACATCCTGATATCACACGAGTTAAGCGGGCAGTGCATTTTTAAAAAAATTTAAAACAAATAATTATTGAGTAAAAAGAAGATTACCAAGTAATTATTGTGATGAGAGGAATGCAATGAATGTCCCGTCTAGTTTGAAAGTACAACAACCGCTCCCATATCCATACTAATGCTTGCGTCAGAAATGTTTCTCCGTACTTGCCCAAGGCCTGCATAACAAACACTATTTCCTGGCGCTGATCATTTATTATTAAAAATAGATTTTAAACCGACTTTATTAGCACACACATCGTATTACATATTGATATTAATTATGGCGTCCCGTTGCCGGGCAAATGAAACGCAACCGAACTAGTAAGGACTCGGATATTTTTATAGAAAGTATTCTTCGATGCAAACGCATACTTCTTTACAAGTAATCAGAAATCAAGCAAACGATAGAAATATCATCATTTATTTGATCTCGCAATTAACCAAGCGAATCCCTAAGATGGGTATTTATTATCTACGACTGGGAGATAAATTTTTCAGTACTTTTATTCGCTAGCGGATAACTTAAAAACTATCTTAATCTCACTGCTCTGCTTTCCTAACGTAATCTTAAATGATAACAATTTCATACATAGTGTTATATCGACTTTAGTTAAAAGGTAAAAAGGTTGTATTTCCTTAATGACTAAAGTCATATTGAAGATAATATTGAAGTCGGATTCGATATTAGGGCGGATGCATAAGTAAATAATGAAAGAGTGAAATAAAATCTTTAAAACAATATGCCCAATAATGTTTTGTTCCAGTTTAGAAAATGCCTATTGAACTGTATCTCACACCCGGAAGCGCGCCATGCCGTGCCGTCCTCTTGGTTGCCGAGGCCGTTGGCGTCCGTCTCGACCTCATTAAACTCAACCTCTTAGCTAAGGAGCATCTGAATCCTGAATTCGTCAAGGCAAGTCAGCTTCATTACACTTTACTTCAAAGATTCAACTGACTGCGTATCACAGTACAGTATACTGCCATCTCACACTCACTCCTCTATAAAATACACGTTATGCAAGGCGTTAATAATACCTCCTTTTATGGGTCATGGTTAAATTAATAATTAAAACGGCTTAGTCAATGAGGTTTCGCTTTTATTCGTCCGATTCAATGGAAATTGTAACAACATACTACTCCATTGGCCTTCGTTCTCCTCTACTTCCCCCCGCCCCGCCCCGCCCCACCGCCATATATACTTAAGGATATGTACTTTTTTCTGTAAATTTTTTTCTGTAATTTTTTTTTTTTTTTTTAATTTATTTTAAAACGTCAACGAGCCGTACGCGTACTGTCGTCGATAATAGATTCGTGTCGACTTTTTTTTTTTCTTAAAAGTCCACGTAGCGCGAGGAAAAGGTAAGCGGTGGGCGCCGATGTTATCGAGGAACTGGCAATCGATTCGTGAAAACTCGAGGGCTAAATCAATACTCATACATTATTATGTAAACGAAAGGAGAAGAAAATTATAAAAAGCCGCCTACCGTTGAGCCTAGAAAGTATAAACTGACTCTGCAGTTTCTGAAAATGGCCTTGTAATCCTTACATTCCTATTGCCCCTTGATTCACGTATGCGTGACGATCGTTACCTAACCATTCTTGCTAATCTTTTTCTTATAGATAAACCCACAGCACACGGTGCCAACCTTGGACGACAATGGCTTTTTCCTGTGGGAAAGGTAATTATGCACCTCTTCCTCCCACCTTTATCAACTTTATTTAAGGACTCCTTTTCTTCTTTTTTTCTTTTTTTTTTTCGACTATTCTAATATCATGTTATAATAAGTTCTAAAATAAAAAAAGTTATAAGATTTATAATGTTAGAGCTTATTAAAATTTAAGTGGATTCCACGTAAATAGAGAAAAATTTTCTCATTCTCATTTACTGTTCCGCTCGTAGGTAATTATTATTGTACGGAACGCGTTCGGTAATTCTAATTACTGCATTTTTTTTCACCGTAGTTGCGACCTTGGCACCATTAAAAATTCACTCACACTAGTTGTGAGTTGTGAATTTGGTAAGGGATCATTAGAAATATTGAAGATTCTTTTGATGGTAATTGACGTTAGAACAGATGCCGATAACGCGAATACGATATGAAACTCACAGCCTATAAAATACTGAAAATAAAAACTATCTTGTTATAATTAATAGCGTGAAATTATCTAGATTAAATATATTGTATTTAATCTGTAAAGGAGATTGTCATTCGGATACGTAAATCATGAAGCATTAAGTTTTTTTTAAAGGAACCAACTTCTCACATTATTTGATAGAAAATTTCGATGTTTAAAAATCTTTATATCATTACAGTCGAGCCATTTGCACATACTTGGTCGAGAAGTACGGCAAAGATGATTCCCTTTACCCAAAGGACCCGAGGCAACGCGCTATTATAAATCAACGTCTTTATTTCGATATGGGAACATTATACGAAGCATTTGCTCAAAATTACGTTAAGTATTGATTTAATTAAAACTAATAGCAAATACATTATCCAGCTAATAAATTATCCCTCAATTGCAGTATCCACAAATTTTCGGTGGAGCACCCGAGGATCCAGAAAAAGTTGCTAAAATCCACGAGGCCTTAGAATTTTTGGAGAAATTCCTTGAGCATGAAACTTACGTTGCAGGAGATCATCTTACTATTGCCGATCTTATTCTTGTAGCTACAGTATCTAACTTCGAGGTATGCTAACTCCACCCTATCTATCTAATCTTTTTAATATTCTACTTTGTCTCAAACATGTTATTCGTGTATTTAATTAGCATTGACTCCGTATATATATATATATAGGAATGTATAAATAATGTTTACATAAAATTTTTATTTTTGTATTTACATAAATTTACTGTATGGCAAGATAATGTATCCGAACGTCATTTGCCTTACCATCCAAACCTTAAGAAAATATTTTGATTTCACGTACAATTTAATAGATTCAAAAGTTACAACTTATTTATTTATTTTGTTTTTGTTTTTATTATTATAAATAAGTAGATCAATAATTAATTGTAAAACTTTTAGGTTCTTATTAATTAATTACGAATTAAAAAATTAAAAATATTATTATTGCGATTAAATCTTTTAATTTTAATTTTTCTACATTTCAGGTCGTTGAGTTTGATTTAAGCAAATACAAGAATGTACTTACCTGGCTGGAAAGGATAAAAAAAGAAGCGCCAAAATATAATGAGATCAATGGAGAAGGATTGAAAACATTCAAAACGCTAATTGAATACTTAAAGAAATGAATTATTGTCATTGCTTCGTACTTATTCATGTAGCCGATATCACATTCGTTAATATAATTTTTAAATAATTAAAATTTTTTTTTTTTTTTGTTACGAAATTTATAAAATAAAAAATATTTTTTTTTAAATAAGTATTGTAATTATTATTTATATTTATCTAATATTATTTATATTTATTCAGAATTTTGAGAATATCGTTCTAAAACACTTTTTTAGGTAGGATAAAAAAGGCAGGATAAAAAAGTAAGCTATAAAAAATGTCTCTTTGTAGTATAAAGGCTAGTTGGTACATGTTATGCCTACAAAAAAATGATAATTATATAAGAAATAGGACTAGCGGTGTACAAAGAAATAATATATTTTAATGAAGAGTTGAAATAAAATTTTTTAAATTGAAAATACGTTCTCTGAAACTTCTATTCTTCTAATGCAAACAGAATGAACGGTAGTGCAGAAACCAATAATGTATTTATATGCCGAAAGTCCTCGAAACTACGACTGCTCCTGTACTTCCCCTGTTGATTATCTACCTGGGAATACTTATATTTAATTATATTTATGAAAAGTACATGTTTTTGTTATATATACTGTTAAAATCCATTTCCGGACTCATGCTTTAGAAATACAAAAAGTTGTTTGCTTACAGCAAGATTGCTCGCTTGCTCCCGACAAAATATGTTTTAATCTGGTAAGTTTTTCCTTTTTTTTTTATCTATTTAATTAATCGAGTAAAAAACGTACTTCTGTACCGAGGAACATAAAATATAATGTTTTGTTAGGATAACGATTAAAATAATTACAGATTAAAACTAAAATTTCTCGTCCTAAAAAAATTGACTAAATTTTCTAAAAGATCTTCTAAATTTTATATAAAATCATAATAAAGAGCTCTTCCGTGAGAAAATCGGATTAACGTAGAATAATAATCCTTTGTATCAACGAAAAACGGAAAACAACAAAGCCGAACGTGAATAATTACCAAATTACAAATAAATAATATGATATCCAAGCATTAATGGCTTGGCTCGTGTGACTTGAAACGTTGCCGACTCTCAAGTTCAGGAATAATAAAAATAATATTCAATATAAAATTATTACAAAATAAATACTTGCAAGCTATTAGATTATGAGAACGTAAAGAAAAACATACGTTTAGGAATATAAGACAAGAAAGGCATTGTTTAATTCTAAAGCAGAGACGATTGTCAGATTTAGGGGAATAAAAACATTAGCCGAGTAGAACGAATAAAAATTATTACGTTAATTCGTGATCGTTCGGAAAATAAATTCAGCTATAACGGCTTGGTATCAAATAAATAAACGGGTATAATAAAATTATTGGAAATAATAAACACGATTTATCTTCACAGATACGTATCTTAATGTATTTTAATATTCCAAGAAAAAGGCAAGATAGGATCTCAAAAATAATATTAAAAGCTGTCATACGCTAGGGAATGAAAGAAAAATTATAAGTGATATTGCATATACTTGTATACATGTGTACGATTCTTGGGTCCGACGTTATTATTAACAAATACCCTTAAGGATGATCGTAAAGATTAGACTAAGACTAATAGATGATGGAATCGATTGGTCTTGTTGCTCTTCTTATCGTTGTACGTCGCTTGTCGATATTACCAGCACAAAATAAATAGAGTTATACTCTCCCGAAGAATATAACGTACTCGATAATGTGTGCCCGAGTCACTACAAGGTTATCATCCAGGCGGGAATTCATAACCTGTTTTCGTCGATTTTAGAATTAGACTGTCGCTGACGATTAAGCCGTGAGCATCTTCCACGGTAGGTTTCCATTTACTTCACCTTCTCCCTTAAGCTCAAAGACCACATTCCACTTAAGTACATCGTAACTTATTGTTATTATTATCATATCCAGTGGTAAATGCGTAATTTCACAAAATAATCGTAGTAAAGGAACATTCATCACGCATAGTTGAAAATTCAATTTCAAAGTCAGTTTTACTTCAAAGCCGACAATACAATAATCCTTGAAACGTATTTATTAACAAATAATCCGGATATCCGTATAAAGGTCATTCGCGTAAGATTTAAATTATAACGTATCTTTGTTTTCAGTTTCGGAAATGGTTGTTACTCTATACTACACAGCAGCAAGTGGACCATGTCGCTCTGTCTGCTTGGTCGCAGCTGCTATCGGCGTTAAGCTCAATCTCAAAGTTGTCAACTTGATGGCGAAAGAAAATCACAAACCAGAATTCCTTAAGGTACACAAAAGAGATTGCGAAAATATTTATCTATTTTCTCATTACCAAAGTAAAATCCCACTCGACAGAAGAATATATACTTTTCGCGACTGCTTGCCTGGAAATTCGTAAAGTTATAGTTTGAATTTCTTTAACAAAGCCAATCAAATTCGAGCATTACGTGTACTTTAATTTAATTGAAACAATTAATTTCAATACATTCATCCTCAATCAGTCGAAATTTTCAATTTTATACTAAAAAGGTTTACAATTAACAATTCAGCCGTGTTTATTATTTAAATGAAAACTATTGAATTCTCTATATTTGATATGTAACTGCTGTAGATAAATAATCAATGTAACGATTATAATATAAATACTACGTAACTACTGTAGGTAAATAATCAATGCAATGATTATAATATAAATACTACGTAACGACTGTAGATAAATAATCCATTTCAAATAAATTAATTATATAATATTCTGTAGGGCAATAATATTAAGAGAGAGAAAATTTAATACGAAATTGAATAAATACGAATTTAATACGAAAAAACGAAAATTCAATGCTCAAATCGTTCAAAAATTAAACTCTATATACGTATTGTACAGTCAATATAAATATTGATGATAATTTCAATGAATGTATTAAGAACAGAACAAATCAATGGTCACACGTGAGTTTTAAGACCATAATGCCAAATTTTGTTATTAATTTTAAAGGAACTTTTTTAAAGTATAATTTCATGAAAAGTGCAGCATAAAATATCCAAAAATATATATTCCTTGATATTCTCTTTACTTACAGGTATACACGATATATTAATAATGAATAGTTTTTGCACTTATAGATGAATCCCCAACACACTATACCTACAATAGATGATAATGGTTTTTATCTTTGGGAAAGGTAATAATCATTCTTTATGCTAAATAAATACGTTTATTACTTTTAAGAAATAAACTGATAATTCAGATCTTCGTTATTGTCGTGATTACTACATGCATTGAATAAGAAAAATATTAATACCAAAGTATTGAATAAATAAATCAACGTCTCGTGTTAATTATAATTCTTTCACAAAAAATTAATATCAAACGTAAATAAGGAGACTCAATAATTTTTCATTTTCTAAGTACGAATGGGAAAAAATAACTTCTACGTACCATCGATTAATCAGAAAATTAAATAAACTTTCGTTAAAAAAAAAGAATAATAATAATAATAAAATAGAATAAACTTCATTATTTGAATAAAAAAATTGTATTTAAAACTTTATGTTGAAATATTTTATGATTTTAGTAATAAAAAAATATGTAACATAAGCTTAAATATATTATTGAAGAATTTTCTGAATTGAAGTAAATAAACTGAGTATTATTTTTTTTCAAACAAATTATCAGAATTAAAAAGGTCCATATAGAAATGTTTAAATGTATACGTATTACGTTTTAAATATAAAAAAACAATTAGAAAACTTTTATTAAGATGGAAAATATGAAAATAAAACTAAACATTGTGAAAATTAACTGAATCAGCCGAGCCATCTGTACATACTTGATTGAAAAATATGCAAAAAACGATTCATTGTATCCGAAAGATCCTAATCAGCGTGCCCTTGTGAATCAACGACTGTACTTCGACTTTGGTACGTTATACCAACCCTTTCTGGATTATTATGTAAGTCTTTGTTAAAAAAATATTTTACCAAACCATGGCAATAAGAAAAATATGGCAACAGTTTATATTATTATTATTATTATTGTTGTTGTTGTTGTTGTTTAGATAAAGCCTCTAATATTCAAGAGGCCGCCTAACGAAGAGAAGACTAAGCAAATCGAAGAAGCTTTTAAATACCTCGATCAGTTCATCGAGGGTGGAAACTACGTAGCTGGAAAAAATATGACAGTAGCTGATATAGTCCTACTTACTTCTGTTTCTAACTTCACGGTAAAACTATATTAATGTACAAACCAATATATATTATAAATGACATTGTTTTTATTAATGTAAAAATATATCTATATAATAATAGCTCGTTTTCATTGTAATGATAGACAGGTATACTGTTATTTAAAATTTTGAATTACGCACATATATGTAACGAAGATATATTATAATGGCGGATAGTTCAACAAATGGGAAATTTAAAATGTTTAAAAGACCTTATATAATCTCTGAAACGACGTATTGTCAGTGACATTTATATTAACCGCGCATGCACGCAATTCGATATGTTGATTAATTTAATTAGTTGGTATAAGCTTTTAAAAATATTTATTATGACTTGGATAATTTTAACTACAATTAAATATCGCATAAAATTCGTGAAAGCTTATTTTACGTTTTAATTAAGTAGAATAGCTTGAACTTTTAGATAGTCGTGAAAAAGTTCGTACACGTATGCATGCCGGATAGTATTTTACAGGCGCGAAGATTCATTGTTTTTATTACGCATCCATTGAAGGATCCTTTTAGAATCCCTTTAGGCGGTGGATTTTTGTCTCATATTTTAAAAAGAACTTCTAACAGTCTCGTGATTATAAATAACATTCGAATATCATTGGATTTGAACATATTCAAGTACGAATTAATCGTCTATTAAACTATGTCTCCCAAATCAAATTCAAAATTTAAATGTACCATCTAATGTAATTATTAATACGAAACTATTAAATTATATGAACTAAAAATTATATTCATATCTGGTCATCAGGTAAAAGAAATTACATACGATATTTAACATTATTTTTATAGAGATTGGCACGAAAATATAATTAGATGCAATTTTTCTTAAAGAAATTGTTCTTGTACATAAAAATACTGCAAAATGATTTATTATATCTAAGTATTTTATTTGAAAAAATCTAAATTACTTTATCGCTGATATAAACATATAATCAAAATAATTTTGTACAATTAATTTTTTTTATGCATACAAACTGATTTATATAAAAAATATAAATTATAATTTAATTTTAGATCTTTGACTATGACATAACTAAATTTAAAAATGTCACAAGGTGGTTCGAAAGAATAAAAACTGAGGTTCCAAAATATGGAGAAATTAATGATGCTGGCTTAAAGGAATACAAAGCTTTTGTTAACTACATGAAGAATAAATAAATATTTTATCAATATAAAAATATAAATCTACAATTTATTTCAACCTATAGAAAGTGTATAAGTTGGGCAACTGTATTCAGCTCTAGATAATAATACATGTACATTATACTTAAGTTGTCTTTTAGCATTTAATCAATGCAAGTGATCAATATTTTATAATGTTTCATATGTTATTTTTAATAACGTGAATAAAAGAATTTTTTTTTATTGTTAATGAATAATATTTACAGAGCAAATTAATCAAAAATATCAATCAATATGTATTTATTAGTTTTGATAATTTACAAAAAGACTTTACTACTTGATTCGGATAATTTATTTTCATACAAATATTTATCATTGCGCTAAGAAATTCTTAATCTTTATGGTTTTTGCATTATTTAAAAGTACATTAGAATATTTCTAGACTATAATAATACATTTAAATGCACTTAAACGTATCATTAATTTAATTGCTTAATTATGATACTTAGTTATACTTTCATAAATCATAAATACGTTTTAAAAATTTCTGTTAAGTGAAATTCACGGTTTCAAAAATTACTTAAATTTTATATACTACAATTATGTACACTTTTGCAGTAAATATCTTATACTTCAAACGCAAAATATCCGTCATGAATATTTTAAAACTTTTTATTTTTTTTTTTTTGTTTAACACAATGGCCAATTTTTCAGTTAATAATATATACATACATATGTTTGTATACATTGACTGCGTACGAATAGTTTATATATACTACAGTTTATGTGATATATATATTTATGATCCATATGATAATTCATTAAATTAAATAAAGTATTGGACGAAATATTCTGAACTGCATTATTTAACGAACGAAATCCTTAAGGTTGTCTAACTACGCACACATATGTGGAAATAAATAATATACGCAGACAATCCGTCCTATGCTATGGACAAATGCATGACATTGAAGTATTGACTATTAAGCATATACGGACAAAAGACAAGACAACTGTAAAGACAAGTCTACTAGCTACGCCTGTCAGTTGATCATTGTCGCTTGTCCACGTCGGAACATTACCAGATCTCCAATCCATTAATATATCGTTTTACCATTTTATCAATCGCTTGAAGAAAAAAAAAAATTAAATTATTATAATGGAGTTGTACTATGCACCGTACAGTCCACCAAGTCGGGCCGTCAGAATGACCGCGGAATGCATTGGTGTTCCATTAAAGCTCAACTACATTGATATTTTTAAGGGCGAACAACTCTCCCCGGAATACGAAAAGGTACTGCTCTCTTCTTTAGCCAAACCTCTTGAAACTTTTACAGTAATTAACGTACAAATTAATAACATTCACGTTCTTTAAATGTTTGACTATTTTAGTTGAATCCCGTAAAGAAAGTACCGCTGCTTATAGACGGGGATTTGAAACTTTCCGAAAGGTTGGTAATGATTTTAATTTCTCATCGGTATAACAGATAATTTTCTTACCCTCCCAAGATACAAGCTTAACTTTGTTTGCAATATAGTAAAGATGGCACAAGTTCAGCTTATGACTTCTTTCTTTTTTCTTCTTTTTTTTTTTTTTTTTTTTTGTTTCCAATTTCCGTGTTTGCAATTGTTACTTGAACTTGATAACACTTGAATAACAACTATAAGAAATTTCTCTATTGATAGTTTGAGTGACCCTCACATTTTTAACACGATCGATCGATCGATCGATCGATCTAAGAGCTATATTTGTTACCGAATTAATAGTTACTTTAATGAATTGCTTAAATTTCAATCGATACCTTTCATAATTTATATCGTAAATGAAAATACTCGTGCATCTACGTGAATTAATTAAAATGATGGAATATTTCAAAACGACGTTAAATTATAATTCTCTTCTCTGTTATAATCAATAGCCGAGCGATAATGGTTTACTTAGTGGAAAGCTATGGGAAAAAAAACTCCAGGCTTCTTCCATCGGATCCGCAAGGACGTGGACTTGTTAATCTCGCACTCCATTTCGATATCGGGAAACTTTTCAAAAGCATGGGACAATACTACGTATGAATATTCTTTTATTTTACAAGCTAATATTCCTTAGTAACTGCCCTGGCGATATATTATTTTGAAAAACAGCACACGCTTTATTCTAAATCAATAGAAAGTGTAAGTCATAATAAGCAAATCCACAGAATTTCATGTGATTTTCCTTATTCTTCTTACAAGCAATCGTACAATAATTAATCAATTGCTTGAAAAAATAAGATAATTTAATCGTCTACATATTAATTCATAACGTTTTTTATTATTTTATTACTTAATTTTTATTATTTACGTATAATTATAATAGATTACGCATAATTAAATAAATAAGTAAATAAATAAATAAATATCTACATACGCACGTACACGCGCGCGCGCGCGCACATTTATGTATACGTGTATTATATTGAATAGGCACGGATCGGTCGAACTGGTGAAAAGGAAAAAAAAAGAAAAAGAAAAAGAAAAAAGAATTATGAAAATGCGAAATAATTATTGGTTATACATATTTGGCGCATATCTTATTCCACGCAGTTCTTTATCAAGATCGAGATTTCTTGAATGCGACTTAGTGATAAGAGTTAAGCGTGATACATAACACTTTGTATCGCATTCCTAAGTAAAAACCGTCAAAAGTAAAAAGCTTATTTTTGTCCTTTAAAAATTGCAGTTCCCGGTAATATTTAAGATAGAAGAGACGCATTCCCCGGAAAGATACGAGAAGTTGAAGGAGGCTTTTGGAATTCTGGACAGAATGGTGGAAAGCCAGGATTACGTGGCAGGTCGGAATTTGACCATAGCAGACATCTCGATAATAACTACGGTGACTACGGCTGAGGTAACAATCATTATTGTACCTTGCACGCAGGCTAATCCGAATAGACAATACGAATTTTTAGTAATCCTCGTGCAAATCATTGTTATTCCCAATACTTGAGGATATTGTGCCTCGATAAAAACGTTCTTTCCCTTTCTAACAAGACATCAGCTCTTTAAAACTCATTCCAAATAATTGCAGTTTCTTTCTTTCTTTATTTGTTTATCTATTCGTTTATTTATCTGTTTATTTAGTTATTTATTTATTTTTTATAAATATCCGGGACGGCGATTTGATATTTATTTAGCTTAATTTAAACAATGAGGTGCTGCAACGTCTCTTTTTTTTTAATATTTTTAACATAACAAAGTTAATTAACAAAATTTATTTGGTTTTTCTCGCTACGAATTACGAAGATTCGTGCAGTTTATTTTAAAATTATAAGATCAATAAAAATGCTCGTTGAACGAATAACTTCAATTATTTCATTGATTATTCATTATAAATGAACTTTTACCAAATAGGCTTTCGGCTTCGATATTACTAGATACAAAAATGTAATGAGATGGATCGAGCGAGTAAAGGTGATCATACCAGGATACAAGAAGATCAATGTCGAGGGTCTTGAAATACTGAAGAAAGCTCTATCGGGGGAGTCGGAAAACTGATGGTGGCAACACGATTGCTACCCCCTCGGATGCATACTTGGGAAGCGAAGCAAATTACATTCATCTGATACGGCCATTAGAAGGAGGAACAGTTCTTACCGTAAATAATTTTGAGTCAACCCTTTCCACAGCCTCCGAAAAGCGAAGAAACTGAAGAGTTAGCGAGATTATAGCTTCGATCAATAGCCTTTTTTTACCCTTTTATCAATAACACTCTTAATAAAAAAATAAGTACGTGTTATAACTTACAAAGATAAAATTAAATTTTAGCGACAGTTTCCGGAATTTTTAACAAATAAAAGATGTCATTGCTGTTATAATGAGTAGAATTTCTAGATTCGTTGAACGGATTGAGTTTTTTAGAGTTTTTTCCTATTTCGTAAATGAAATTCTGGCAATCGTATGTCGGATTCAATAAAACGAGTGAAAAATAATTTTTAAGCAGAAAATGTTCCGTCAATGTCGATAATGTTGCGTGCCGTAGGTATAAATAAGTTTCTGGCAATCTCGTAATGCAGGGCCATACCATCGAGTTAGATAGAAGTTGTCGCTGAGAAGGATGATAGAGTTGTTTGGGCGTGGGAGCACATAACGTTGTACAGTCTAGACAGAATGGTCGGTAAATTGAAAAATCGAGCCGATCGGACGAGCCAAGCGATGAATGAAAAATTAACGAAAAGTAATGTAACGAGCGTATGGAATAAATTTGTGAGTGAACGCAGAGGATATAAAAAAAAAAGGCATAAGCGAATGGTCGCGTATAAGTTGTTTGAGTCCGAGTGACGAGGACGAGCAATGTATCGGCAATGCATGAACAAGCCTAATTCGGAAGAATTTCGGATATTGGCTAAGCGTGCGTTTATCAGGAGGATCGGCTCCATCATATCTTTAAAAAGGAAGGGGGAAAGGAAGAAGGACAAGAGAGAAGGAATTTGGCTAGGGAAGGTACCGAGCGTTTCGTATAGATGATCGAGCCTCGCGATATTTCGGGAGAGAAGGAAAGGAGTCGGAGGAGAAGGAAGAGGAAGAGGAGGAGGTGGAGGGAGATATAGAGAGCCCAGCGCTCGAGGAGTGCAAGTGAATTCGGAGGAGCGAAAGAGAGGGAGGGAGAGAGAGAGAGAGAGAGTGAGTGAGTGAGCGATGGGGCGAGGGTAGGGGGAGGGGGGCTGCCGTTGCTGCTGCTGTTGTTGCTGCCGTTGTTGCTGGTGTTGCTGATGCTCGGGCCGCTGCTTTATTCGGTTGGACAGCGTCGCGTCCGCTTATGAAGCGGTAAGAGGCGTGTCGCGTTTTAAGAGGACCGTGTATACGAGGAGAATGCCGAGGTTGCGGTACATGCCGAGGACTCGTGTGTCTGCTCGTGCGTATATGCGAGGAGGTGGAGAAGGTGGAGAAGGTGGAGAAGGTGGAGGAGTTGGAGGAGTTGGAGGAGGTGGAGGAGGTGGTGGCGGCGGTGGTGGCGGCGACGGTGCCCGTAGAATCTGGAGACGATGGAAAGAGGAAGGAGGCAAGAGGGAGAGGCCGACAGGAAGCCTTAGCTCTGTAGGTGTAGTCCGCAGGTCGGCCGGGGGGAGGAGGGGCCGCGCTAAAAGCCTTCTTCCCCCGACGTCAAGCCTACATACTACGTATACGGAGATCGTTAAAAATAGAGAGAAGCCCTTCGGTTGTGTCTTCCTTTCTCTCCCGCGCTCGGACCTGGACTCGGGCGGGAGCCCCGCTCGGCCTCGACGTAGACGGCTGAGTGACGAGCGGTAGCCGCACCGCAGCGAGCTTCGAATCTCGTCGAGGCAATCGCCGTGAGAAAGCCTCCGTTTCGCCAGAGGATCGGTCTCGGCTTTCCCCGATTGCACTAATGCTTCAAAGCAAGCGACTTCCCGCCTAATTAAGCCCTTTTTCGGGCCCCCCCCCACCCACCCACCCACCCACCCACCCCGGCCGCCTCAACGACCCGCTCATCTCGCCTACGGCGTTTAATCCCCAAAATAATACCAACGGGGCTGTCTTTGCCGTGCCATTGGTCACCCTAGGACAAATACCTCGTATTACGAGCGATCGTCCTTTACGCCCCCCCCCGTGACCTCCTAAACTTTCCCCTCTACTTATCCGCCATTCCGATTTCGCATTACGAAACCTCTTTCGATACCTCTTACGCTATTATAAATCCATTCGGATATCTAGGACTCGTGGTTTGGCCGGCTAAACACAATGGCCAGTCTTCGCTCGCCACTATACCAACTATAAAAAATTACATTAGAATTATTGGTGTCCCTGCTTGCTTTATACCGTATTTTATGAAATCTTGCGTTATGTTATACAATAAAATTAGCTTCTATTTTATAGCTTTTCAATGCTCATAAGTCTTTCGAATTTATGAGAAATCACACGTGTTGATAGCCTTGTTCTTAACGACATCGCTTTTTAAAACTCCTACATAAATAAATGCCTGCATTTTATTATTATTCAATATATATATATATATATACAGACGTATATAACGTATCAATTTTCTTCGTGTTAAATAATGTCACTAAAATATGTTTAAAAAGTATGTAAAAGTTTTTATATTCTACAATGTAGGGGCGTGTAAGGTTTATTCAAGCAAATATTATGCTTTAACGTAAGCCTGTTTCAAAATTCTGCGAAACATAAATTTTTTGCATTTGTTCTCAGCTATAGCTTAAAAATATTATTGCTGTTGGTGGTATTGTCGTTGTCGTTGTCGTTGTCGTTGTCGTTGTCGTTGTTATCGTCGTTATTACTATTACTATTAAATATTAGTATTAAGTAACCTTTATCGTTTACAAAAAAGTATTACGTTTAACGTACGCGTAGCGATCATTTGGCTTAGAATAGAAATCGAACAGAAAATTATTTGTTTGAACTGCGTCTAGACAATCAGTGCGAACGCGACACCTACCAATTAAATCTCTTGAAGACCTTTTACATTTTTGTATCAATTTTATGTATATTTTAAGAATATTATACTCGCGCAAACATCTATAAATCCTCTGCAATTTCGTATAAAACTCGAACGACTTCTTATATAAATAAATAAATGCACGGGAAATAAGAAACACGTAAACAGGTCATTTTCAACGAGAAAGGATCACGCAACTATTATTTCCCATGTTAGTACGATTCCTGTTTTCTCAGTATTTTC
Source organism: Ceratosolen fusciceps (assembly GCA_018883505.1). Lineage (NCBI taxonomy): Eukaryota > Metazoa > Arthropoda > Insecta > Hymenoptera > Agaonidae > Ceratosolen > Ceratosolen fusciceps. Next base: position 8,592,693 of record RCIC01000008.1, read on the forward strand.
ATTGCATCCAAATATAATTGCTTTATTTTTTTTTTTTTTTAAATACAGGCAATTAAAAAATAAAAAACTGCTTGTATTGCAATTTAGTTAATTATACTTACAGTAATAATCAATTTATGAATTGTTCATGAAAATATAATGTATATGTATATTTATAAAAAAATAATAAAAATCATAATTCCTGAAAATTGTCGTGTTATTAAGTTTTTCAGTTTATATATATATTTTTGTTTTTTATTTTAAATAAGTAAATATTGGCACTTTAAGCTTTTTTCTTTTACTAATGTATGGTTCTAGTTAAATATTTTTAATAAATTTCGAAACAATTTTCATATTGCTTGGAATCCTAACATCTCCTTCACCGTTTACGTTTGCATGTATTTTTCTTTTATATTGTCGAATCTTAAGTGCTTAACAGGAATATATAGAAAATCCTTCTAAAAATTAAAAAGTATTATATCCCTGACGAATAAAATTAAATATTAAGTAAATAATAGAACTAATTGTTTATAATAAATAAAAGACAGGGAATAATGTAATTGAGAAGGAATGCAAGTTTGAATTTGTCGCAGTTACGACATAGATCAGAAATTCCCGTAGAATTCCTTGTCGTACTGTGACAGCGCTGCTTTTATGGGAAAAGTCGCTCATGGCACATTGACAGATTTTCGAGCAAATCCTTGAGATCTCTCAGTCAGTGGTTCCAGGTAAAAAAAAAAAAAAAAAAAAAAAAAAAAGAAGGAATAGCACCGGACGAACGAAGAAGCAGTTCATAAGCGATCCGATTAGAATCGTTAGGCTTAATTGCACTTCGGTTTCAGGTAACATGGACTCGGGGTGTGAGGCAGGTGTCCCCGAAGGCGCAAAATTCTCACCGGAGAATCCACGAGTCTTCGACGATAGTTGTAGATAGTAAAGGCTCGCTTTAGGGAAATGCACGGCCGACCGTAATGCCATACGATTCCCGGACCCCTGGATCCCTGGACCCCTGGTTCCCTGGATCCCTGGTCCCTGGTATCCGGAGTATTTGATCATAGAGGCGCGCGTCGCCTACGCAATGTCGCCGAGCCTACGTAATCTCGCCCCTGAAATTTATATCCTTCCCCTTTTTCACGTGATATTTATCACGCCTAAAGCCGTACGGCTCACTTCTTTATTTACACGAGAAAGATTAATTCAGGACGTTGTTTCATTTTTTTTTTTTATCATAATCCGTTAATAATCGCGAGATGAAAGTTCATTTCTCAGAAGCACCGGTCCTTCCGAAGGGCTAATATTTTAAAATGAATAAGTATACCAAATTTTAAATTAATCGATACCTTTAAAATGTATTCAAGCTATACAAACACATACTGCGCAAAAAAAAAAAAAAAATCTGAATTATGTCCTCGTTTTGGGCCTCAATTCATACTTCTTATAATTCGAATTGATTAATTGAATTCGCATTGTCTAGTTAATGAGTTATTCGAAATACGGTGATACATTTATCTTTCATATTTAACTTTGTTCGTGTATAATGGATGCGTATAATGTGGGTACTCCAGTACCTGTGAACAAAAAAATTAATTTATTACAAACTACTTATATAATCCATTGGCTTCGTATTTCTTTTATGTCTACTTGCAACTATAACGTTTTATAATAAAAAGTCTTTAGCATACGTTTTTGTTTTATAGAAACGTCCTTAGCTTATTTTGTTATATAATTTCACTTGTTCGTATACTTTTATCCGGCTTTTGTTCTTCCTTTCCTATTTTCTATTGTATCTTTTATTTCAATATAATATTTACGTATTATTACAGTTTAATTTAACATAATATTATTAAACTGTTGCAGTTTTTGTTAATATTATTATTGAAAAATGGTCGTGGCGCGTCGATGAATGACCGAACAAAAGCTAATGGCAATAAGACTGCCGAGAATAAGATCCTATCGCACGCAGATTCCACGCTGACGTCACGAGGTTGCACTATTAGCACTGCAGAATATCATCATAGGATTATGATTTCCTAAAATTGAAAGTCTTGTAGAGTGAAAAGTTGAAACGAAATGTTCACGAAAAGAGAAGGTTTTGGTAATAATCTTAATACAAATTTTATACTATATATATATATTTTTAATGGATGTAAATGCATTATAACTATAGAAGAAAATTTCACATAATGTCTGTTGCAATTCAAACGTGTACTTTTCATTATCTCATTGACATACTGATCATATATTGAAAGCTTTGATATTCAAAATATTCGAAGGCAATAAATTTGTTTGTAGAAAATAATTTTTTTTTTTTTTTTTTTTTAATTTTATTTTCTACTTATAAAAATTGCTTTACGTATAAAAATATGTATAAAAATTATGTAAATTTATCGCTAATTCACAATTACGCCATTTACGGTAACTTAAATGTAATAAAAAACAATGTTTAATATCATTCGATATCATAAAATAAAATCATAAATCGCTTCATTTTATTAAACAGAATTCAAATCAAGCGTATAATTTATTTCTCAATAAAGTACAAATACCACATTATTCAACGGAATAATGATATTTGAAATAATGATACCGTTGAATATTAAAAAAAAAAAGAGTATTTTTTATCACTCTCGTTTTATATTAATATAATATAATAAGAATGTAATATAAAAATTTAATCATAAAAGGCTATTGTATCAGATTCGTTTTTTTTTTTTTTTTTTTTTTTTTTTTACATTCTCGAATCGTAAAATGTAGTAAACGTAATCAACTAATAATAATAGACACGCGTTGCCAACATAACAATGGCAGTACTTTGTTGTAAACGGCTCAAGAGTTTCAAGCAAGAATCTCAACATCCAAACACTTATTCCATGTATTGATAAGCCACTGAACGACAAAAGGTAAGATTGAATAAAATTCAGCTAAAACGGTTTTTTGAAAAATGCAATCATCAATCGATTTCACATTCCTAGCATTACGTTGCTTTGAATATAAAATGTACTTGCTGCAGAAGGAGCAGTTGTTATTGCATTGATTCCTTATTCCTTCCCGAGGATTGCATTAAGGAGGATCGAGGTAACCGCGAATGACCTTTTATGGGGATTCAGTGTCGCGAACGAAAGGAGTTTAAGTAGCTTAAGATGGTGAACGTAATGTTATACGAGTGCAAGCGAATGAAATTAGTTTTTGCAAAAGATAATAAGAACATCTACTGTCTCCGTTAAGGACTATTTAATACAGATATTAATCTTGATTTGCTACATTTGTATCAACTGTCGGACCTTCCTTCGTTAAATAAAAATTTACCTCAAGAGGCATTTATTCGTGAAAGCGATGTTCCTTAACCCTCCCCCCCCCCCCTCTGTCTCTCAAGATATTAACCCGATTTAGGCAACCCGATTTTTCAAGCACGTTGAGGCACTTATCCAAGGCAAATCGACGATTCATTTCAACAATACGTTTTTTTTTTTTATTTTTTTTTATAAAACCATCGGTTTTTATTGCCATTACATTCTCTGTGATATAATTCATATTAAACAAATAAGCTTAAATTACGAGGACTACTACTTAAATTGCCTGGACTATTCGAATCCGAGTCACGGTGATTTCAGTAAAAAATTGTGCTCAGTACATTCTCAGTAGAGAACGTTGCGTTGAAATGATTTTTTTTTTTCGTTTGTTTCTTTGTTGAGAGAAAAGTTGCATATTTTTAGAAGGAGAAAAAAAGCCGAGATAATTCTACTAATGGACTCTTTGGCTTTGAATAGTTGCAGCATCGGAATTTATAATCAGGTTCTAAAGCCATCGGAAAGCGGGGTAAAGGCACTATAAGGACAAACTTAACCAAACAACATTAAATAAATAAACAGTTTCAACGATTTGGGAGCTCGTGTCGTTTAATTAAGAGTTCATTTATTTTTCTCATGCAGCGTTTGTCAGACTATCCTCAACTCTTAAAACTAAGGGAGTAATATCCTTCTGGAAATTACAGTCGAGGTTAGACATTTGGCATTTAATATTGACAACATATAGACTGGCTATGTGTTCCGGAGCTCAGTATCGATTGACAGTATCTAATACGGTATGACCTAATAGCAAATATCACAATTGACGGACGCAAGCTTACTTATTGACTCGTGTCGAGGTGCAGTTATACAACACGAGAACTTAATCAATACAAATAGGGAAACATTAGTAATTACAAGCATGTAAATAGACGCTTTTTTCACAAGCGACTTTGGTCGGATAAGAAAGAATAAGAAGAAAGCTGTTACAACATATTGTAATTATTTCCACGTGATATCAGAACATGTCTATTCGATACTTTTACCGTATAAACATTACATTAGCACTCTCATTAAAAGTCCTTTATAAATCTACAATATAAATATATATATATATATGTACAATAATACAAATATGTATTCAATATTTGCTAATAAGAGAATTGTTTTCTCAAAAATTAACGAAATTCAATAAAGAGTTTGAGTATTTACAATTGCCTTTAACATTTTCGAATATAATGCAATTAATGAACGAATATGATCGTAGTATTACAAATTGACAAAAAAAAAAAAAAAAAAAAAATATAGGTCATGTAAAATGTCCTGTAAAAAATGTAGGTGAACATTTTTTCAAGTACGTAAATTGAGGGCTTGTTAAGCAGCAAATAAAATTGATAGATTGCAATGAGAATAACCGGAATACGATATGGTAAATCAAAAAGCGTATTATTAAAGCAAAGAGACATTGAAAGTCCGTTAATAATAAAAGCTGCTCGTTGCCTTTCCAATGCTAATGAGACCCCTTCACATTTTTTAAATGAATAGAGCGTTAATTTCACATGTGAGATAATGTTCCTAATAGATTTTTTAATGACGTATCTAATTTTATTGCAAAAAATATCATTAAGTTAGCTGAAAGGTGCGATCGGAGAGCTGTCGGTACGTATGTACCGTCCGTACTCGGTCCGTCGTAAGTAATTTTGATGATGAGGAATCAGTGCCGCTACAATGTAAGGAGTGTATGCCGAAATAAATGTGTATTGGTGTAAATCGGTAGATCGGTATTATGACATGGAAATGTCAGTCGGTGCATGATGAGGAGAGTCGATGAGCGGTTAGAGCCAATGTAAGCTCCAGCTTTTACCGTCCATTAAGAAGCGAATATGCGGCGCGGGTCGGGGGGAAAGCCTTAACTCGCCGTAACTCGCCATAACTCGCCATAACTCGCCATAACTCGCTTAGCGGATGAACGCTTCGTGGAGTGTTCGGCTTGTCGGTGGACCACCCGGCATCCGAGACCCGCCTCCCCCTCCCCCCTTGTCTTCCCTCCCGCGACGTGGCCACGAATAATTAAAGCCGACGCGGGACCTCGGCGAGGAGGGGCCTGCCCCATCGGCGTTCAAGGCCCACCGCGGATTATCCGCGCTCGATGAAGTAATCCAAGCAAGAGGCACGACGACGGCTCTGCCCCCGAGCCGACCTCCCGATAACCGCAAGTCCCTCGACTCTTTACAATTAGGTACTTTCTCTGGCCGGTACCTCTCCTCCCGACCCCGCTCCGGCGGTGCACTGTTCCCAGTCAGGTGGGGGAGGGCTGTATGGGGGGAAGGGGGAGGGGGGAGAGGCAGAACGGGGCAATACCTCTTGCCGGCGTACGTGCGCGCGGCTCCGCTACATGAATTACATCGGCGCGCGGCCCATGTTTGTTTATACGAGGTACGAGCGGCCCTCCCACTCCCCGTTACCCCGTTCCCCCTTGCCCGCTGGACCTAAAAAAAGAAAAAAAAGAAGAAACGACCGCCTCCTTCCCCTCCACTTTGTTAATTTCGCTTTATCGCTCCTCCGACCGAGAAACTCTATGTGGGAGAAGCAGAGAGAGAGAGAGAGAGAGAGAGAGAGAGAGAGTGAGCACGAAATTAAACCATCGCCCCGAGTCCCTCTTTACTTGACCACATGACCCGAGTACCTCTGACCGCTCATTACCCCGTTATCTAAGCTTTTTCAAAATCGAGCCGCCCCAGCCCCCGTTAGATAATACAATAAGTTACGTCAACCCAAGCCAATTGGGCTTCCGACGCACCACTAGCTATTTCATATCACCTCCGATTATTTCTCTCATACACTTATTTAATAAGCTTCTGTTAATATTAAATTTCGCCCGCGCTTATTAAAATTCATTATCGCTCTCGATTAAAAAGCATAATAAAACTTTACAATTAGCTCAGGCCTGCCAACTATGATCCATCCATAATAATAAAAAAAAAAAAAAAACAAACAAAAAGAAAACAACAACAACAATAATAACTTACTAACAAACTATTAACACTATTCATTGTTTAACTGCATAGTGAAACTACTCAATGGAAAGTCAAGGCGCAGGATTATCAAAGTCACCTAACTTTATTTACAACATGAGGTATTTAATTTACGCTTAAACTCATTGCCTACAAATTATTCCAGCTATTTATTCGAGAACAATTACACATTATAATCTAGAAATAATTAAATTTCAATCTCATGGCATTTAATTTATACATATATAACTTATTGCTGCACAATATCAATTATGAACAGCATTCGTTTGGTCTTCCAATCTGACCTAAAATTTAAAATACTATCCATTTGCTCACCTATGAAGTCGAAGAGCTTTTTAAGTGTAATTTCATATTTAATTTTCTATTCGAAAGCTTTTTAAAAAAAAAAAAAAAAGTATTTGTGAACGCGCGAAAGAGTCTTACCCCCTCAATTAAGGAAATGTCTTGTTATTATATTACCAACGGTAATATTTTTCAAAAGTTCAGTTGCATTTGTGTTTTATACAATTTATTTATTTTACGAATAAAAGGTATGGATCAAAAATTAAATTAATTTATTATAAACAGGAATGTCATCGTGCGCGCAACAATTAGTCATGCCCAAATACATAAACAACATAGATAGAAAAATAATTCGTATCGTTAGTTGGTACTTAATTTTATTTTATTTCGATTAATGAGCCCTCACGTTCCCTCCGCCCCCGCCCCTCCGTAATCATTCATCTTTAATGACTACAAAGCTACATTTGATAAGAGTCAATCGAATGTTAGCCGGCATTAATAAAAATCCTCGTTACGCATTAAATTAAATTGTACATACCGTGCGTGAGTGTTTACGAGCGTGGACAAGCGCGTGTATTGAAATTAAGTTTCATAGAATCGCTTTTTAATTATCGCGCGAATCAATGTTTTAATCGTTAGAATTATATCACTATGTGATATAATATACCAGTGCTGATGATTTCCAGTATTAATTTAAATGTGTCGATTAAGCGAGAG